>CM062817.1:1118049951-1119467451 GCA_031772625.1 Pinus tabuliformis
AGCCCAGAAATTGCGCAAAGCCTCAAGGACAACCAGACTTGCTCAGCCCAAAAACTTTGCAAAATTCACTCCAAGGCTTGCAGTCTGTTGCATGTGCTCCCAAGTTGACTGGTTCCCTCCAGGACTGACCAATCTTGATTTTCATGCATGGGTTGCTTTTCCTCAAAAAGTAAAAAACCAAAAAAAATCCCTAGATTTTAGGGATCCATTTTTACCATCTGGAGGTTACATACAAAATTCGTTTTAGAAACCTCCTGCCAAGTGTTTCTTTTTCCTATATTTGTGGCATGCACATCATAAACCTTGATCTTATCAAAAATATGTATTCAACGCTTCAGAGCTAATTCATCACATCGATCTTCGAGCTCTAGCATCCCACATCACATCTAGGAGCATTTGGCACACTCAGCTTAGCCTTTTTCAAGTAGGTCCACTTTTCCTGTCTTTTTCTACTTTTCTGTCACTTTTTGTATTTTGGTTTGTGTGAGTGATGTTTTCTTGGTTTTGTTGAACGCTTGTTGTCGTTTTAATGCATGTTAGCTTGTAGAAGCATTGTTTCAAGTTTTTCATTGCATCTCACTACTGTCACATGCATGACATTGTTTCTGCACTTATGGTCACCTTTGCGGTGATTTGCTTCACACACTTACTTGTTTTCCCATTTTCTGGTTCCTTCACTCATCATTTTCATGCATGATCATTCACCCTTGTTTGCACTTAGCTTCGCCATGCATTCGACCTTTTCATGTTTTGAGTCGCCCATCACGGGTCTGGGCTACCTTGGCCCGAACCTTGCCTTACCTGGCTTGCACTGCACATTTATGAGAGTGAAGGCTCTGTCTTCCTCCCAGAAATTGCACAGAGCTAGCCCAACACTGGCCTCCAGGTTTTCTCTGCAAAATTCTGAGAGGCAGTGCTCTAGTGGCTCCGAGAATTACACAAGTGCAATTATTAGTTTGCACTCATTGCTGACTGAAATTGTGCATTGCACAGTTTTAGTCTTCAGCAGGTCAAGATGGATTGTGCTATGCGTAGTTTTAGCAGTCAGTCAGCCCCGCTAATAGTCTGGACTGTGCCTTGTGCAATTTTGGCAGTTAGTCTCCCAGCCTCCCGGTGAAAATTGTGCAATCTTTCCAGTCAATCACCCAGGTGTGTTGCATGTCAATCCTCAATTTGCTTTTGGTTTTCAACTGACATTGTGCTTTCCATGAGTGTTGTTATGTCTCTAGGTATCACATGTATTCGTCCATCTCTCAGCAGTACAAGTACAATGGCCTCCAAGAGAGTAGGGTCAAAGGACACCGTCGAGAGTGCAACTGGAGATGCAGTTGAGCAAGTGTCTATGAGCTTGCCTATCTATGAAGACACTAAGTTGTTCGTAGACAAGGAGATCAAGATGAAATGGCAGGACATCAATGACACATTTTTAGGCACATTTGAGGAGAATCTGGAAGACCACAAGGTCTATGTCAACATTCACAATTCTGTCTTGTACCGGATTGCATGCAGGTATCTCGCATTTCCATGCGTGGACATGATCCACTAGATTGTCTCGCATACTGATCCGAAGATAATGGCATTGAGAAGTGTTAGTGGAACATAGCTTGTTACCTTCAGGGCAAAGGACTTTTAGGAGATGTACCACTTGCCCAACGGGTGATCATAATGGATACACCCTTCACCAAACCCAGCAGCAATGCAAACTCAAGAGACATCTTGAAAGAGCCATCTAAGTTCAGGACGACACCCAACTAAGTGTACAAGATGAGGATACTGCATAAGGCATATCAGCTCTTGGTAATCTTTCTATGTCGCTTATACGGCCAGGAGAGCACAAAAACCTTCCTGCAGAGTTGGTTCACTATGTTGGATCAACTGGCGAGCGAAGGAAGACCTTTCAACTAGTCTGACATATTGGCTCTCAGGTTGAAGGAACAAGTGATATAAGCCTGGCATCCACCCAAGGGTCAGCAAGTGAAGCTATACATGTCCGCTTACATACCTAATGTAATTTGTGCCCGTCAACAGCTCCCAAGCTTGGGTTGGGCATGTACACCTTCAGAAACCTTTGTGCACACTTATTGCAAGTTGTTCTCTGAATGTAGCTTCCATGGAAATAATGTAAACTTTGAAACGGGAATTGATACGATTACCCGTTTTGTTGAGGTAGCAAAAAAATCATCCAATTTTGAAAAACGTTGATTCAGAATACACTCTTTTTTTCGGACTATATTTTTAACACTTTAAATTTTCTTATATATCTAATATAAATATTTGTTTCTGTATTCAAGCTTCTGTGATCCATAATGAATTAAACAAAGTCTTTTGGTAGAAATCACATGAGAGAATTTTTTGGCCAACACGTTTCGAACCAACAAGTGTGGTTCACCATAAATATTTGTTTTTAAATGTTAGTGATTTTCATGTTGATTTTGAAACGTGTTGATGCAGCATCAACCCCTTTTTTTAGAGAGCTTATTTTTGACACTTTAAATTTTTTAATGTATTAAGTGTGGATATTTTTTTTTAATGTTACATTTTTTTACACTTTAAAATTTTTTATGTCCAATTGTTTTTTAAATGTTGATTACTTAAAAAAAAAAAAAAAAACTTGTAAATGATTAAAAAACAAAAAACATTTTTTTTTTTAAACTATAAAAATAAATAAATAAAAATACACAAATTTAGAAAAACCTAATATATATATATATAACAAACATGATTTAAAAAAAAAACAAAACAAACAAAAAACAAACAAACAAAAAACCAAAAAACAAAAAAATTAAACAAAAAACTTTAAATAATTTAAAATAAAATCACAAACAAACAAACAAAAATCTTTTAAAAATTATATTAAACATTAAAAAACAAAAAAACAAAAAAAACCATATTTGTCCGCATGAGGTAGCTCAAGTGGCAGTGGTCATGGAAATAAAGTCTCACCGAACCAGAAGTCTTAGGTTCAAATCTTGGGCTACCCTTCCCCTGTAGCAGGGTATGTAATGGACATGAAAATAAAAGAGTCCTACCAAGCTTACAAAAAAAAAAAAAAAATGAAAATGAAAAATTGGTCCACTGCCCCGGGGCCCTGGGGTGCAGTCATGGGTGGACGAAGCTGCTCCACCAGCCCACGTCCACGCCCCCTGGGCCCTTGGGCAGCGGGCCAATTTTTTTTTTTTATAAAGTTTTATAGTATATATATTTTTTTAAGATTTTAATGTTTTTTAATTAATAATGTTTTTTTTTAAATATGGTCTTTTTTTTATGTTTAATATCTTTTTTTATGTTTTTAATTTATTTTTACTAGGTTTTTTTTTAATATTTTTTGTGATTTTATTTTTAAACTATTTTAAAAAGTTTTAAGATTTTTAGTTAATTATGTAGTTTTTTTTTTTAACATGTTTGTTTTTAATAATTTTTTTATATTTTTAGATTTTTTTAAATTTGTGTATTTTTATTTATTTATTTTTATAAGATAGTTTTTTTTTTACATTTTTTATGTTTTTTTTTGAAAATATGTTGTTATTATTTATTTCTTTATATTTTTTTTTATTTTTTAATTGTTATCTTGGTTAATTTTCTTTATTTTTTAACATTTTAATGGTTGATTTTTTTGAGTTAATTTTGTTTTTGTTTTTATTTTTATTTGTATGTTTGATTTTTTGTCTTTTTATATATTTGATTTTTTTTTGTCTTTTTTTTTTAATTTTATGTTCTTTTTTAATATATATTTTTATTTACTTTTCATAATTTTTGTTTTTATTTTTATTTTTTCTAAATTTATGTTTTTATTATTCTTTTGAAATTTTAATGATTTTCAGAGCCATGATAAAATTTTACATCATTATTTCAAAATGTTGAAAATTTATCCTAAAAAAACAAACAAACAAATGTTATTTCAACATCAACATTTTTCATTTTCGGTGTGTTTTTTGTACAATTTTTGCACAAAAAATTGGTTTTCACTGCCATTTTTAAAACATGTTGAAAATTTACCCTAGAAAAAAATTGGTATTCCACCAATCAACACTTTTCATTTCCAGGGTGTTTTTTGCACAATTTTTGCATAAAAAATTGGTTTTAACTACCATTCTTAAAACATGTTGAAAATTTACCCTAGAAAAAGAAAAGTGTTATTCGAGCATCAACACTTTTCATTTTCGAGTTGATTTTTCATGTTTTTGGGGGGTTTTTTGGCTAGAGGTCTCATTTTGAGTTTATAGTTCTCGTTTCAAAGTTTACATTGTTTGGAGTTATCATACAACTATTAGACCACTTCGTCACCCCAGTATACATGATGACCTTTGAGCAGGATCCACCTTGCATTTCGCAAGTAGCGATGGAGGCATTGATTGACATAGAAAATTGGTATGCCTCACCCCTTGGCACCTTCATCCAGATGTACAATGCAGAGAAAGCTCCGCATGTTTTACCGAAGTTGGCCATGGATAAGCTTGTCATGCAAAATGTGTCATATCACATCTTAATAGGGTTGTCAGCGAGACTGCACAGGAAGAAGAAGGCACCTTGGCCCGCTCTTCCTTTGTGGATCGGGTTGTATGAGATCCGGAATCTCAAGCATGTTGAGGCCGAGACAGAGGAATTCAAGAGATTCACCTTCAGCACCAGAAGTTTCAATCCGTATGACCCGCATTGCTTGGTGAAGGACCACTGTGCGAGAGTGAAACATCCTTGGATCCATGGGGCGTATCATTGGCCTGAGGAAGACCCATGGAGATACTGCTATCACTTCTCAAGGCTCAATGAACTGGTCAGCATAGTTGTAGAGTGGTTAGCAAAGTAGAAGGCAACAACATCTCAAAGAGTAGCATCATCAACAGCAACAGAGAGTAGCAGACCTGCGTGTGACAAAGGCAAGAGGAAGGTTGTTGATAGCACAGAGGTATAGAAAAGCTACAAGTTCAAAGCAGATCCATTTGTGTTGAGAGAAGCTTTGGAGATTGAGCCTAAGAAGCAACAACAGAAGCTAGAGGAAGCAGAAAAGGAGTTTTAGGAGTTGAAGCAGCAACTTAGGGAAAAATAGGAGTTGCACAGAAGAGAGAAGGAAGCACAACAAGGACAGGAACAGCAGGAGGCGCAACATGCACACATTGATGAAACTGCACCCATACAGGTTATTGACTCATCTGAGCAGCTGGAATAGAGTAGACAAGGTGAGCAGTCGTAGGAGCAGGACTTTGCTCAATAGATTGAACAGATGCTAGAGAAGGTGGAGGCAGATATGGTTCAGCCAGAGTCAGATTAGGATATTGACCTCATGCCTCAGAACAAAGAGGTCACCCCACCGGCTTCACCAGATCCAGAAGTAGAGCAATTCCCAAGTGATCAAGGAGACACTGAAATCCTTGAAGACAATATGGAGGCGGAGATGCACAACATATCTTTCGACGAGTCACAACACAGAGTTGTGCAGTCACGTAGAATGCCAACTCTAGATGTCCATGGATCTCCTGCATAGTTTTAAGAACGAGTGATTGTGTCCGATGTGCCAAGACATCCAAATACATTGGCCGATGCTACCAAAGCATATGCCGAAGCCACCAGCTCAAGTGTTAGATTCTTGATAGTTGAGAATGAGCGCATGGCTAAGGAGTTACAAGCGGCCAAGTAGGGAGGAGAGCAGGTTACAACATCTGCCAGAGCAGAGTTGAGGAGAGCAATACTAGATGAAGTATTGTCTCTCAAGACATTCATGCAAAAGTTGTACTTCAGATTCATCACTGTGCATAAGTTAGTTGTTCATCTTAACGGTTGGCAATAGTTTGTGCAAGGACAGCATGCATATTGTCATATCTGCACACTGTTATTGATCACATGCAAATATGGACAATGAGGTAAAAAGGAGCCCATTACACTTGCCAAAGATGATGAAGCCAAAGGAAGCATAGTTGAAGGCACGCATCCAAAGTTAGATCCGTAACTATTAAGAACTCTCCCAGCTCATCACCAGCTTACAGGCTTTAAATGCACGGTTGTTTAGGAGAAAGGATGTCATTGTGCACACGCATGCGATCCCATCCATTGGCACACTCATCGAGGCGAGTCCAAGAAGCAAGTCCGACTAGAGCTGGAAATGTATTTCAATCAGTTGATGCGAGTAGCCACCAGCGGAAGCTTACAGATGAGCGCAGACACTATGCACCAGTATGTTGTTTTTCCAGCTGCACTCAAGACTATGATGTGCATGTTATTTGACAAGTTGGACATAGGTGCCAAATCAGTGTACCCAGATGCAATAGAGGCAAGAGTTCACTTTCAGAAGCGCATGGCTAAGGAGTTACAAGCGGCCAAGTAGGGAGGAGAGAAGGTTACAACATCTGCCAGAGCATAGTTGAGGAGAGAAATACTAGATGAAGTATCATCTCTCAAGGCAGTCATGCGAAAGTTGTACTTCAGATTCATCACTGTGCATAAGTTAGTTGTTCATCTTAACGGTTGGCAATAGTATTGTGCAAGGACAGCATGCATATTGTCATATCTGCACACTGTTATTGATCACATGCAAATATGGACAATGAGGTAAAAAGGAGCCCCATTACACTTGCCAAAGATGATGAAGCCAAAGGAAGCATAGTTGAAGGCACGCATCCAGAGTTAGATCTGTAACTATTAAGAACTCTCCCAGCTCATCACCAACTTACAGGCTTTACATGCACCGTTGTTTAGGAGAAAGGATGTCATTGTGCACACGCATGTGATCCCATCCTTTGGCACACTCATCGAGGTGATTCGAAGAAGCAAGTCCGACTAGAGCTGGAAATGTATTTCAATCAGTTGATGCGAGTAGCCACCAACGGAAGCTTACAGATGAGCACAGACACTATGCACCAGTATGTTTTTTGTCCAGCTGCACTCAAGACTATGATGTGCATGTTATTTGACAAGTTGGACAGAGGTGCAAAATCAGTGTACCCGGATGCAATAGAGGCAAGAGTTCACTTTCAGAAGGATGCCACCACAAAGTATGTGGACGCCATAACAGACTACCAAGCTTGGCATCAATTCGCCACCATCGATCATCGTGAGGATGTTGAAGAGTTAGTCTTCCCACAGCTATCCGAGTCTTAGTGATGTCTTGCATGGCTTAATCAAGCCTATTTTTTCTCACATGGGTACATGTACATATTGTAATGTAAACGTGTTGTAAAAGTGAAATACCAAGTGTCAATAGTAGAATGTAGCCATTATGTAGTAGTTGAAGAGTCATGAGGGTAGGTGAAGAGTCACAAAGGAGAATTTCAAGGGTCACCCCACCCATTTCTATTTATAGAACCTTATAACTCATTGTCCAAGATTTTGGGATCCAAGCTTCCTATAGGATAATTTAGAAAAAACTTGAAGTGTATTGTAACGAGCCTTGGCTTCTCCACAGCACAGAGCTATTTCATCTCTTTGGAGGTCCAAGCGGCAGTGACTGTAGTGTTCTTCTATTGGGGCTAGTCGAAGAATTGGTTATATGTATGATTGGATCTTTCACTCTTTTAATACAACAGAGTCAGCGTGTTTCATTCATATGTTGTTATTGTAGTTCGACTATCCTGGTTACTTTAATGATGTATGTATTTGTTATTTACGGATGTATGTATGGTCTATTCCGTATATGTTTGTATGAATCTTATCGAAGCGTGTTGTTGTTGTAATCCAACACTTTAGATCATCGGCTATCCTGCTTTCCATCTCGTGATGTCTTTCTTCTCATGTGTTCCCTTTCAAGATGTGTGCCATCATAGGTTTTTAAGGGGCACACTCACTCCCCCTTCCGTGTGTTAGAGCCTTTCATGCACCTTCCTTGACTTGCTACAAGGTCACACCCTTGCTACCAACAAGGACATCTTACTTACCTCTGCGCACAACCACAGTTAAGGCAATATTGTACTACCCACTGTTGGGACTCCTACTCCAAACAGTGTGATGTCTAGTTGGGACTTAATACCGGGGAGATCCCTTGACATGTTGGTGGGTCCAGCATCGTCAATAGAAGGATAACATGTTTTATACACACACACACACATATACAAATATATGTTGGACGAGTTGTGCCTAGCCCTGTTGAGAGCTTAGGAGAGATATATGCGTACATCAAAGCTCAAGAGGGATGGCTTAATGAACTCAAAGGCATGTTCATGTTTATTGTTGCACAAGAGACCTTGGGTAAATTCCAATACCTTCATACTTACACTACATGACAGTTGCAAGCCTTAAGATTTAGTAAGAATGGTGTTGATGCCTTATCAACCATGTAACCAATCACAATGACCAAGCATATAAGAAAGAGATGTCTTGTCGTTGAAGGGAGAGTTCTTATAGCCCTTAGATGACCCCGGTTCTATTACCCTAGAGATTTCAAAGAGAGGCACATTATGAAACTCCTAGGGTTGAACCACTAGGGAAACATGGCATGGTGGGCCATATGGAAGGCAAAACCCCTACCCAATCTACATTGTTGGTGTTGTAAATGTTTTAGCATCGTTGGGAGGGCCTTGGGGTTTGGTACCTTGGAGGTTTCTAAGCGAGAAAAGATGGAGCTCATAGGGTTTTATCTCAAGGTGAGTTGGAAATGGGACCATTGTCACATTGGATGAAAATATATGAAGAACACCCCATATTTCCTTCTAAACAAAGAGAATGGCAAGTTCTGCAAGGGAGCCAATGCCTTCAATGGGACCCTCTACTACATGGAAGTTGACAAAGGGAGAGTGTGATGAAGGAAGACATCACCCCACTGATTTGGACCAGTGGTGTCACCCTAGACCCTAGACCCTAGAGACATTGGAAGGAAGGTGAGATATCACACCCAAGGATTTACTCTCGGGGTGAGGTGTCACTGCCGACACCATTTCAAAATCATTGGACACAATAGATTATATTTTCGTGTGTATATACTTTGGGCCCTAAAGGGGGTGGAACAAATAAATAGTAGTAGCTTGTGACATCCCCTGCAGGTTAATTTCCCTTCTAAAAAAAAAATTCCTTGTAATTATGTAATTATAAATTAAAATGGCTAAGAGAAGGACACATATTCAACTTGAGGAGGGAGATTGCTTGAGGAAGTTGATTGTTTTAAATATCAGTCATGGTTGACTGAGTGGATTTTTAATGGAGTCGGTGGTGTATTAAAATAAAGTGGACAAATGAAGGATGGGCCCATGTATCTTTGGGAAAGAACTATAAGAAAAAGTAAGGAAAAAAATTAAATGGTGGAATGGGCTATGCTATCAAGGGGTTGGTCTACGTAGACCACTTGGGAATAGGAGAACCATCGTGGCCAAGATAGAGGAGGCACACATTATTCTTTGGATGGACATTCTCTTAGGCACAAAAGGAAGAGACCCTATTCGCACAGGGGAAGAATGACCACGATAACATGACGTCAAGAGGATCCTATGGAAAAATTAATAGAGGAGGTCAAGATGCTCCTATTGAACAAGTAAGTGGAGGCCGAGAGGCTCCTTTGCGGAAAACACCCACGACTCATATGCACATGCATAGAAGGGAATAGGAAAAGATAGGGAGGTCATGAGGGTCCTAGATGGTCAAGCACATTTTTGAGATGGAAAAAAATATATGAGGACTGCGAGAATTTAGGGAGAAGAGAATCTCTAATGATAGCCAGCTAAGAAACCCATGAGGCTTGTTGACCGGTAATCATATAGCAGTGGTTGTGCCTTATAAGGCTGATAAATCCATTGGAGGCCATGCTAGTTGATAACCTTTGAGAGATGGAGGAACCTAGGGTTGGTGGGTTGATAACACCTAATAGTAGTCCCAGAACATAGGTGGGAGATTCCACTAAGTTGCTGGAAAGTGCACTCTTATTCCTTCAAAGGTAACATAGTTGATAAACCTTCCATGTTATTAACTATATCTATCTCTCTCCATATTTGAATTGAGACTCTCTGCATTTAAATCCCTAGAGATGTTGGGATGCTATATTATAAGTCCCTCTGTCTAAAGGAACATGTTCCCTGCCTAAGGTGAAATAGTTGAATAGCTAGTGGGTGAAGGTAGTGTGGCCTTGAGACACCCTGTTCTAGCTAGTGATATTGGTTTTCCCTAAGTGGATGATGGTTATTTGTGAGAGAAGTGGTTCACCATGGTTATTTGATCTTTGATAGTTGGTAGATAGAGGTGAGGTAGCCTCAAGACACCATGTTTTAGTTGGTAATATTAGTTTTAAATCTCCTCTAAAGGCACTCTACCTCAAGCTCTAGAATCTAGCTTAGGGTGAAAGTTGGAAGAAAGACTTGGCCACAACTTCAATATGGTTGGGTGGAGAGTTGAAGTCCAAATATCAATTGTTGAGCACACTTTAATAAGATAAGTATTCTCGATATATTGCACTCTAAATTTTATGCCTATGTTTAATGCATTGGGTTTAATGCCTGTGATGATATTGGTTCACTGTGTTAATTTAATGCATTGATATGTTGAGGAAATGAACTCCTGTGTAATGTTAAGCTTTGTGCCATGGATGAGGAATGGTTCATCCCTAGAGGACTGATATATTTATGATTTCTTATGTTTTCATGTATTTATTATTATATGTTGGTATCAAGTTGTTAATTTACTCAAGTTAATGACCAGGGAGATCAATTTGGCATGGAAATGTATTGCAAATGCATAGAATATCATCATGGGAATGGTTATTCATGTATACATGTTGAGCCTACAAATTGGTCTAAATGGCCTACGTATAGAGAGATGGGTAGATCTCTATAATATCCATAGTTCTGTTATGCTTTCCATGGAATGGTTTGATTTCCGTGTATACTCTGAGCTTGAATTCTATCTAATTAGTTGAGCCTAGAGGATGAGTAAATCCTTGCTAATAAAATGCTCTCTCTGTGTTTTAAAGACTTACATAATTGGCTTGTATCTTTGGTTAGTGTTTGTTTATAAGATCTATAAGGATAGCATTAGCTATATAATTAATATAAGTAAATATATTTGTTGAATGGGCTGGGTTGAGCCCTGTGAAAAGATCTAGAAAGACATCATGACTTGTGTGTGTGTGTGCATAAATACATATCTCTATGATCACATGTGTATATGGGTCCATGGCTATGGCCTAGTCTCATTTAAGCTCAAGAGGAATAGGCTAGGAAAGACTATGTATACCTTTGTATGCCATTGACAATGTATCAGAGGCCTAGGCGAAGGAATTTTATATTTATCAATTGGTCGCTAAGCGCAGAGCTAGGATTATTTTAAGCCCAAAGCACAGGATGTTGGGAGGAAATGGCTTAACCATCTACAACCCTGTGACCAGTTGCAGTGACAAACAACATAAGTAAGGAGGATTTGGGTCATTGATGGGGAAGTTACCAAGGTCGTTGGATGACCTAGATCTGAACCCCCGTGACTCGGTTTGCATCTGGTTCTTACATTGTCTTGACAAACTGTGCAGTCCTAGAGGAAATCCTACCTTGCTGTCAAGAATTGTGTAAAGCATCCAAGCAACCTACATTGCTCTCAAGAATTGCGCAGAGTTGCCCGAGAATTAGCCTTCCTCTCCATAATTTCACAAAACATCTTGACAATGAGCTTAGGATCCAAACTGCGCAGACCCAGCTGATAACTTGTCTTCAGCTGGGAAAATGCTTAGAGAATGAGAGGTAGCCAGAGCCATTCAGCCCGGGAATTGTGCACAAGAATTCCTTTAGTAATTTTCCCAGTTCACTCTAGAACTGTGCAATTTCTCCATGCGTGCATCGTATCCCTTCCCGAAAAGAAAGAAGCTAAGAGGAGAAGCATCCTTGTGAAGTAGGCAATCTATTATTAGCTTCCTGAAGGTGACACATTTCCATCTTTAGAAGTTTCTGCTAAGTGTCGTTGTTGTCCTTGATCTCATGCATGTGCTTCATAAACTCCATTTTCTCAAATCCATGTAATGGACACCTCTAGAGCTCACTTATGCATTCGGTCCTCAAGCTCTAGCTTTCCTAGGAGATCAAGGAGCCTTCAGAGCATTGTCATCGCATTTTTGGGTGAGTTTTGCTTTTATCTCCTTTTATTGATTTTTCTGTCGCTTTGGTTTGTTTAGCTTGTGAGAGTGTTGTTTCACTCATTTTGTTGAATTACCACTGGCGTTTTAACTTTTTTTAACTTGTAGAAGTGTTGTTTCAAGTTATAGACTTCCTTTCCCAAGTGTCGCATGGGTTTTCCTGTTTTTGCACCAATGGTCCTCGTTGCGGTGACTCCCTTCACATGCTTCGTGTTCCTTCAGTTTAATCAATTGTTGCACTTGTTTCACATGCATACATCTACACTTAACCATATTTGCACTCCACCTTGCATCATCTTTTAGATCTACATATTTCACACTCCCCATGGAAAAATTTTGGCTCCCCCTACCCAGATCTCACATTCACTTGCATGCACTGCGCAATCTCGTAGCTCAAGGCCTTTGCCTTGGCTTCTGGAATTGCGCAGAGCATGTCCTAGGTTGGCTCCAACTGTGCATTGGTCAATTTCAAGAGCCATTCTCCCATCTTAGTCACTAAGACTGCTCAATGCTCAATCTCTCCCAAGCCCTGTCCCAGACTAAACTGCACATTGCGCAGTTCTAGCCATCAAGCTTCCATGCTAACTATTGGGACTGCATAGTGTGCAGTTCCAAAAATTAATCAGTCACCCTTGTAAGTCAAAATTGTGCAATTCCTCTCATTAAATGCCTTGATTGCTGCTTATTCATGCTGTGAAGTTGGATTTGTAAGAGCTAATGTTTTCTTTCCATGAGTGTCTTTGTTGTCCCACAGGTACTACACTCACGAAGCACTTCTCTCCAGCAGTTATTGTACCATAGCACCAAAGAGAGTTCTTTCAAGAGCGGCCATTGAAAGTAGTACCAGGGAAGCAGTTGAGCAAGCGTCGATTTACTTGCCAATATATGCAGATGCCCACCTGTTTACAGAAAATGAGCCAACACTAACATGGAAGCAAGACCAGCGACAGTGGCAAAAGGCAGCAATTTAGTGCAGGAACAGGGAAAGAGGAAGTTTCTGACATAACAAAGGGAAACAAAGCTGCAGAGTGAAAGTGCGTTCAATAGTCATGCAGGCAACTTTGACATCATAAGCAAAAAGAAGTAGAGGGCATAGACAGTAGAGCAAAGACCAGAGCTTGAGGGTAGTAGAACTGAGATTGCAACAAGAATAACAAGAGTGGAAGGAAGAATGGGAGTTGAGAAGCAGAAATGGGAAGAAGAACAAAAGCAAGGTTCAATGACAGAGCAAATAATGCCCATACAGATTGATAAGTCAGAACAACCAGCAGTTGAGGAAGAGAGTGAATAGATGCAGGTTCCCTCACCAAAGCTAAGCACGAGAACCAAGTTCGATCAGAGATTGATAGGTACATGGAGCAATTGATGTGCAAGGCCACCAGTGATGACTTGCAATTGAGTGCAGTCAACATGCAGAAGTACATCAATGGTCCAACCACACACAGGACATTGCAATGCATACTTCATGATGAGACGAGCACATGTTCCAAGACCACATGCTCGGATGCCATGGAAGCAAGATTCTGCTTTCAGCAAGACATCATCAAGCAGTTTGAGGACATTAAAGCACAACACCAAGCTCAATATCAAAATGTCATGACCGGGAAGAATCAAGTGGGTGTTGCTGAGTTGGTCTTTCCCCAAACCTTGGAGTCATAGTGTGTTGTCTTGTTAGGCTGTCTCTAGCCTATTTTGTCTCACATGGGTACATGTGGAAAATGTATATTATTTTAAACATGTTGTAAGTGAAATTCCAAGTGTCACTAGTGGAATTTGAACAATCACTATGTAATGTGAAGAGTCATGAGGGTAGTCCAAGAGTCACAAAGGGGAATGTCAAGGGTCACCCCACCCTTTGTTATAAATAGAACCTCATAACTCATAGAACATGCTTTTGGGAGCCAAGCTTTTGGCTAGTCATTTCTCAGAGAAGGATTGGAGAGTATTGTGACGAGCCTTGGCTTCTCCATAGTGCAGAGCGAGTTCATCTCTTTGGAGGAGCAGGTGGTGTTGACTGTAATGTTCCACTTTTGGGGATAGTGGTTGTCAATGGTGTATGTATGGATGGAACTTTCACTTAATATATATAACAGAGCCATCATGTTTTCATGCATATGTTTTTATTGTAGTTGGACTATTATATTTGCTTTAGCAATGTATGTTATTTAACTTACGCATTTGTGTATGAACTATTTTGTATGCAATTATATGAATCTCGTTGCAGACGTGTTGTTGGTTTAACCCATCACTTTGGATTGTGGACGATTCTGATTTCCAGCTTGTGATGTCATTCCGCTCATGCGTTCCTTTCAGGATGCATACTATTACAGGCTTCTAAGGTACACACTTCCTTTTCCCCTCCATGTGTTAGAACCCCCATGCATCTCACTTGACTTTCTGCAAGGTCACACATTTCCTTCCAAAAAAGATATCACACTTACCTCTACATGTTATTACAATCAAGGCATTGCTTTACTACCCACCGTTGGGAATCCTACTCCAAACGGTATGAGTTCTAGTTGGTACTTCTTACCAAGGAGATCCCCTGACATGCTGACGGGTCCAGAGCCATCAACACAACCTTGCCTTTCCATTTTATGGATAGACATGGTGTGATGGGATTCATTTCTTGGTTAAGATATGGATTGCTAGAAGGTTTTGAAACTAGGTGAGGTGGTCTCAGAAAAATTCCCAAGGGTTGGGGCTGGAGATGGTTTTCTCCGAGAAGCCCTTGACAAGTGGGTGGATAATTGAAAAATTTGCAAGGTATGGTGAAGGAATTCTGAGGTATCCATCTTGGATTGGTTTTTTGATCTCTTGATCGGTTTTCGCGAGATTACGGTAGCTTGAGGGTGGAGGTGGTTTAACCTCTAGATCCCATTGGTTGATTATGTCTTGAATTATCCCATGAGATCCCACATCCATACTTGTAACATGGAACGAGGGTTATTGGCTAAAAGAAATATTTGGTTCAGCTCAATCTATGGTCGGGTGGTACATGGAAGTCCCTGACTTGGTTGGATTTTGCATATGTTAATCGGAGTTATTTTCCTATTTTGATTTATGAGAATTTGTACTTTTTATTTTGTTTATTTTATGTTTGTTCTATCATGATTAATATTTTGGTTATATGTTGGTTATAAGCATGGTTTATTATGTGCTCTAGCTATGGCTGTTATTATGCTTTGATAAGTTAATGAATGGTTGATGAATGCATGGACTAACAAGTGTTGTTGCAGCTAACTGAGGGGGAATTAGAACTTCTCGGTGATTCTTAGCTAAAGTACAAATATTTACACTTAGATATGCATTCATGACCTGTATCTTACATGTTTACTATGTTTTTGACGAAATGTCTAGTATGTTATAGTCATTCTAGGTCAAGTTTTGGCTTCAATTTTTAATGATTAGCATTGCCGTTATGAGAAATATGATTATGAAAAGTTACAGGAAGTTTTGGGTAGTGGTGTGGAGGCTAGCCTAGAAAAGTAGCTCAAATATTGAGACCGTAGGCACAGAACTAAGGATCTAGGGTCATAATTTCATAAAGCAAAGCTTTTGAGTGAGGTTGGAGGCTCACAACCTCATGTAGGCTGTTTCAAGGGTGTCGTTATAGGTCTAGGTCAAAGAAAAGGGTTCCATCTCAGGGATTGGTCATCTAGGGTGATTGTTCAGCCTCTGAGTGATATGTGGTTCCTGAGGAAGGTCAATTATCAGTTGTAGGCCCTACTTCCTTAACTGCAACCACGAGGTCGGGTCATGTCATAGTAGCACTCCGCTTCACATTTACCCGAAGGGCTTGTAAAAGCGGTTAAATATGGGGAGGGTTGTGTTACAGATTGGTATTAAATATTCTAGGTTCAGACACTTTGAATGGATGGGCAGGATGTGATTTTTATGCATGCATTGTAGTGGCTATGGTTGTCATGTATGTAGTCAGTGTTATAGTGAATGATGTTGATAAGCTGATATGTTGGTGTCATTCTATCTGTGTGTGTGTGTGTGTGTGTGTGTGTGTGTGTGTGTGTGTGTGTGTGTGTGTGTGTGTGTGTGTGTGTGTATGTCTGTCGTGCTAATTTGGACTGAATTGTGCAAACAAGATATCCTCCCCTGAACTTCACTGAGGTATTTTTGAATATGTTTATATTTGGTTTATCTAACATGGTATGTTAACAGGAAGAAGAAGATCAGAGATGACAAGTAGAATGGTGGATTACCACTCACGTGACTCTCCTTATAGATTAGTTGAGAAGAATGGGGAAGGGTATTCTCCTGACATAGCAGATACATTGAGAAGTCTAAAGGCATAAACTGGAAGTTGCAAGGTAGATAATGACAAGATAATTTAGTCACAAGAAAGGCTTGCCAAGGCTCAAGAAAAGCAAGTCGAGGTTAATGCATTCATCCTTCAGAGCTTATTAAATTTGCAAAGACAAGGACAAACAAGGATTAGTTATGAGTAGGACGAAAGGACTAATGGGGTATATAGTAGCAGGTATCATGCTGGGCACAGGTTGGACAGGGATGACACAGTCATAGATGGTATATAGATGGATACACCTGACAGAAGAGGTATTGGTTATGGGTTTTATTTTAGTTCTGGTTCAGATAGATATCATGGTCATCATTGCTAGCATCCTTACATAAGGAGTGGGAGAGGATACTTTCCAGATGATTTCAAGAGATCCAAGCCTCCTACAATATTAGATGGAGAGTTGAAGAGACCAGAAGATGAAAAAGCATGGTTTCTTGGGATGAAGAAGTTCTTCGAGCTACATGATCAGTAGGACATAGGATTTGAGTTGGCATGAATTCAAAAGACTCTTCAGGAAGAAGTACTTGTCAAAGGAATATTGTGATGGTAAGGCTAAGGAGTTCTACAAAATGAATATGGGGTTTATGACAGAGGAATAGTATATGATTAAATTTTTGGAGTTGTTGAGGTATCTTCCTTACCTCAAGGACGATAAGACAAAGGTTCAAAGGTTCATCACTGGACTGTCATTAGCATTCAAAAATCGAATTGAGTATGATGAGCCTTGGTTGTTGGAGAAATCCATCAGTAAGTTGAAGCTTTGTTATGAGGATTCGAAGCACAAGACTGAGCCTAAGCATGACTAGAAAGGAAATGACAAGACCAAAGGAGAATGGCCTCTAAAGAAGGCATAACCTCGGGATGCAGGTGAGAAAGAAAATGTTTCTCCTTATAAGAAGTTTGATGCAGTAGAGAAGGGACGTGGATATCAGCCTGGGGAGCAAAAAAATAAAGGTAGTGGCAGGCCCACCATTGCAGTGTTAGATATGTGGCAAGGATCATTGCAAGAAGGACTGTCCATTGTACTAGTGTGGCAGACCTAAGATTTATAATTCTCAAGAGGCGTGGACAGTTGGGGATGTTGGTCAAAGCATTCCTATTATTTATGCATCATTTGATAACAAGCAGGTGGATCACTAGGCATCCATTATGGAGATGGAAGGTAAGCTTTGTGATCGAGTTATTTGTTGGGTGCGGGAATTGTTGTCAAGCAGACTCCTTTAACACTTAATTGTCAACCCGGGGGTTTCGTAAACTTAGAGTTGAAGCACAAGAAATGCCATAAATGATATGAAATTTTCCTAACTTTATTCCTACTTCCCTAATTGCAATCTTGCAGAATCAAAAACAAAAGATCACCCGGAAATTTACACCAAAGATATTCTAGTGTTGGAATATGAAAGAAAGTACTTTTGCGGGAAAACAAATGAAAGGAATTCTCAAAAACCTCTTGCAACAATCTTTTCAAAATGTAAATCTATGTTTATCTTCAGTATAGTTGTGTTCCAGATTAATAATTGGACCCTTAAAGATATCTGTCTCCTTTTAGATCTTCCTCCCTATATTAAGTTATTATTCCTGTACTTTTGCAATGTGCTTGCACTAGTACCAAAACAAATTTTAAGTGTTGGGAGTATATTTTACGCACGCACTAAAGATTTATGTCTTTATGTAGGAACTCTAACCCTCAAGGTTAGAGCCCTCTGTTCTTATATCGGGACATCGATTCCTATACCAAGACAGAGGTTCCTGCACCAAGCTTTCCAATCCTTCTTTCGAGAAAATAAATAATGTTTTAACTAAGAAAAATAACTTGCAAAGGCGAACACAACTTTTAAAGTAAATTCCTCAAACCGAAAGATGCTTCAACTAATATTTTAATGTCTAAAACAAAAATTAAATCCAAATTCAAAGAACACTTTTAATTAAGGAACTTATGCATGTAATCTAAGAGATCATTTAAATGTGACAGTAGGCTTCAATCCTGTAATAGCTACCCACACTACTGATCTACATGCATAATCTTTTAAACCCAGAAAGATTTCCTTTAAGAGTTATTATGCATGAATCAAATCCTTCCTACATAGTATAAAGTGTAGGCACAGCACAGTGTGTGTCACAACAGTGTTTTGTTTCAAAAGTGTATTTAATTGAAAATATCTAAAGAAATTCATAATGGAAATCACGCTTTTTAGAATCGCATTAAGACTTAATATAAATCACACTCTTCAGGATCGCATTAAGACTTATCAAATAAAAACAAAAGACCATTACTATAATGAACCGGAAGAATCAATATGTGAAACTGAAAACGCACTAGTGCAGGAATGTGTGCTTGCACAATCCAGGAAGAAAACGAGATTAAACTTCAAGGAATGAAATCATAAGATTAAACCTCAATCGAACTCACACACCACAGGTACGTCACACTGTAATGAAATTAAATTAATCCTTGCAAAAAGATAAAAGGGACATCCGCTTACTTCACACTTTGCATAAAAAATAAATAACACACCTTAATCGAAAAAGAGAAGAACACAAGGGATAACAAGCTAGGTTGGCTAGGCCCTAGCCAACCAGCTCATTTCCCTATTTAGGAAACGTAAAGACTCATCTCTTTAATCAATGCATCAACACAGAGTTACAGTGCAAGATTGAGAAAACATGGCGTAGTTCCTTTCTATTAATGATCAGCAAATATACATCATGAATTCGAATCTAGCCCAGAACAAGGGCGATATAAGCAAAATTACAAAAGGACAGAATCACAGTATCCTTGCTATATCTATCACTCGCTACCATTTTCTATCTGATTCCTACGTTTTATACATTCATCCAAGCCTGTGGTTGTAACCAAATTACAACAAGCATTCCAATCTGAGCCTTTCGGCTATAACAAAATAACAACAACAGCTCGTACTAAGCCTTTGGGCTATAACAAAACTATATTCTAGGTATTCATCCGGAAACCTAATCTCCACCATATCCTTGATTTTCCTCCATGCTCCAAGCCTAACTCGAGTTAATCATTCCATAACACAGTGCCCGCATGGACTGGTGAGTTTTCACGGTAGTTGAAGATCCGCCAGCGGTGCATGAATCCTACCTAGACTTGACCATGCTAACAAGATAATTAATTCATTGTCCATCAAATACTTTGTAGGAAGATAATTATTAGTTGCAAATATTTAAAGGCATAAAATTTACAAAAATGATTAATTAAGCACATTCGTGACCCTTAAACATGAAACATAAAGCTAGTGCAGGAAGGGATACGATTCTTGGACTAGTGCAGGAATAAAGGAGTTTGCAAGGTTAAAACAGAGGTATAAGGTTATGGTTTTGAAGGGAAAAGGGGTTAAAAAATGGAGCAATTTAGCCTACCAACATCCTCCCCTCCTTAAGTTGTTGTGGGTCCTCACACAACCCTTACCTGTTGTAGAAAAACCAAAACAGAAGGGCCTCCCTTTAATTCTGAACTTGTATATTGATCTCTGTTTTCATTATCTTTGCCTTCCTGCTTCGAACCTTTTTAAGTTTCTTGGTCAACTTCTTAAGACACTCATAACACTTCGAAGCCCGATACTTCCATATCTTAACTTGTCGCTTATGTTCCTTCACCTCCCCTGCCAACTCTGTGTTTTCTTGTTTCTGCTCTGTATGTTGTTCCTTCATGGCTTGGTTTAACACCTCCAAGCCATAAACAAGTTTCTTGAGTTCTTTTATATGATTGTTCAAGCAAAGGGTGGAGTTCGCCATTCTCAATTCCTCGAGCACCGACTTTTCAGCAGTCGACTCTAGACATGTGCCATCATTATCAAGGTCGAAATTATCTTGGCCACCTTTCAATTCCTGCATTGTAATATCATCAAGGGTTTCGACACTCGGAATATCAATGTTACTAAGGGTCTTAGTGTCTTGCATTTTTACCTTATCAGGGGTTACAGTACCCTGCTCCTCAGAGTTATTAAGGGCTTCAATGCCCTGCTCATCTATCTCACCATGGTTTTTAGTACCTTGCTCCTCATAGTTATTAAGGGATTCAGTGCCCTGCTCATCTACCTCACCAGGGGTTTCAGTACCGTGTTCTTCAAAACTATTGAGGGTTTTAGCACCATGCTCATTCATCATGTCAAGGGTTTCAATACCCTGCTCTTCAAAATCGTTGGGGGTCTCATCACCTTGTGCCTTTTCATCCAGCTGACCTTCTGTCAGGTCCTTACTTGTACTTGACATCACCTTTCTTTTCTTCATTCTGCCAAGGAGGACCGACAAGGGTGTGTCGTCTTCCTTCTCCACATAGTCACCATCAAGAAATGTGTGATTTGTTGCCTAAGAAAGAACCGAAAGATTATCTTTACTTGGTGAAGTAGGTGGCGAGTCATCCAACAGTATCAGAGAGGTTGTTTGAACGTGACTCACCCTTGAGGAGGCAGTTCTTCGCCTAGCAGATATCCTAGTCTCAGTAGGACGCGGGGTCACCATTTCTGATTTCTCATTTTTTCCTGCACTCATCTTCTAAGCCGACTTCAGTTTTTCTGCACTCTACTTCTGTGTCAACTTCTCTGCACTTTATTTTGAGTTGACTTCTCTATGGTCCGCCCCCAAAACTCCTCCAAGAATTCCTCCCAATTCATACTTCTAGCTTCTAGTTCCTTCTTGACTAAGATTGTGATCAGCCCGTGGTGATATAATCTACCTGCAGCCTAATTAGATTTTCCTTTCTGAACCCCCTTCGTCATCTTTTCTAAACTTCTGAGCAAATGATATGGGAAATTGATGAGCTTGCCGGACTCAAAGTGTAAGAGTAGGCGTATGTGGTAGAGGAAAGTTAGTGAATAGCAGCCTTCGCAAGTAAGGAATTTCTGCAACACATAAAGGAGATCCTTCCACTTCCCTATCATGGCTTTCCACTGGAGGTCGTTCTTCCAGTCTAACTTTTGCTTTGTGTTGACCACAAACCGGCGGCCACAGTTTCTTTTCTAACTTTTCCTTCTTGAACCATTTATCCCCTACTGCTGACAACCATGTAGCCTGAGATATTTATTCTTCTGTTACTGCAAATTCCAATGAACCAACCTTGGCTCGGCTTCCATCGAAGGTCCAGGAAAATGTTATTTCCACAGCTGAGTCAAACCCATCGAACTTCTGCAGTAACATAAGGAACCTGGATTCCTGCAACATTGCAAGACTATTCTTGTACTCAAAAAGGTATTACAGCAAAAAGAACTCAAATGGTGATCGAGCTACACACCTATCATTATATCAACCATTCCCCAAAGGGTCGTGCTTCATCATTAAAATTACACTTTTTGATACAAGAAGCCTATAATGATTGGAAGAGGTGGCAGTTTAGACAATAATCTCACATAACGATCATGCAAGGTCTGACATGGGGTGAGGCTATTATTATCAGGTGATGA
Source organism: Pinus tabuliformis (assembly GCA_031772625.1). NCBI lineage: Eukaryota > Viridiplantae > Streptophyta > Pinopsida > Pinales > Pinaceae > Pinus > Pinus tabuliformis. Next base: position 1,118,071,715 of record CM062817.1, read on the forward strand.
GTTTTTCAAGGGAAGGTGAGTATCGAATTCTAGGAGAATCATACTGCTCCGAATTTACTCTATGATTTCACATAAAGCGTACTTTAGTACTCATTAAAAAGATAAGATTTTATAGCCTAAAATATCCTTGCACTTAAATGATTTCTCCCTAATCTAGTAAATGATGAAACAAAGCATTAATCATAATATAAATTGAATGTCATGATCTGCAGGTGGCACAGTTTTTCTGCCTGTACAAAGGTTCATGAAACAAAATATAAGCTTCACTACGTATTTTTTTTCACCAAGTGTTCCTGCACCGAAACATGTGTTTTGAATTGGCGCGCTCAGCAGTGAGGATTCTTGCACTGAATCGTGCTTGTACTTGAATGTGCCTGCACCAACCATGCCTGCACCAAGTGTGCTTGCACTTTAGACATGCTTGCACTACCCATGCCTGCACCAAATCTTCTTGCACTTTGAACACACATTCCTGCACCAAGGATATTTGTAGTGTAATAGGAGCCAAAAGAGAATTCTGATAGAATACAATTCATAGACTGGATTAAAAATAAGATTTGTTGAATATACAAAGGAGATTTTATTTGCCATTCCTTGGTGTTAACATATGTCGTTCGATCTAATTTTTAGGTTCACATCAAATCCTGTAATCAATCCATGAGGGAAAAAAAGAAGTGGGCAAAGGGTAAATTTTTAGAATGGGAAGGAAATTACGACAGGTAATTCAAGAGCAAAACCACCAAGAGGGATAAATCGAAAAGGGTGTTGGGGAAATAATTTCAAGGAAAAAGAGGGAAATATGAGATCGGATAGGGAAATTTCTTTGAAGAAAGGGATGGTAAATTTTTGGGATAAAAAGAAGAAAACAGGGGGATTTTTTTTTAAATGGGAATAGAAGAAAGGCAAAATTTCACATGATATCTACCTGCATAGTGCTAATCCATAAAATAAATGCAGCGGGAATTAAGTGTTGCCTGAAATAAAAAATTTCATTCCAGCTATCCCAAACTTAAATAAGGGCTCGGTTCCTGTACTTGAACCTGCTTATTCTTGGTGACAGTTAACACATATAAAAATCAAGCAACATTCCCATTTTATTAGAACTAATCTTCCTGCTATCAAGTTGGTTTTCAGGTTGATCCTTCTGCAATCATGTCAGTGGAACTGATTTTGACAATCACAGGAAAAATTCTTTTTCTTTTTTCTTTTTTCTTTTTTCTTTTTTCTTTTTTCTTTTTTCTTTTTTCTTTTTTCTTTTTTCTTTTTTCTTTTTTCTTTTTTCTTTTTTCTTTTTTCTTTTTTCTTTTTTCTTTTTTCTTTTTTCTTTTTTCTTTTTAATTATTTATATATTTTTTTGGATTTTCCTTGAATTTCATTTCAAGAGAGAAGAAATAATATCAAAATAGGATGGCATAGCCACCTACAAACTGAAGTTTAGACTGTTGTTGCACTTGCTGCATCAAGTCTTCCTTTGTGATGGGCTCAAAATATACTTTAAGCCTATGCCCATTCACAAGGAAAACTAAACTCGCTCATCGATGGTTTTGACTTCTACAGCCCCATTATCGAAGACTTGAATCAACTCATACGGTCCCATCCAATGAGTATGGAACTTCCCTTTAAAATGTTTAAATCTAGAATCATAGAGAAGTACCCAATCACCTAGTTGGAACTACTTTTTCTTAATAAACTTTTCATGCCTTTTTTTGTGTTGCTGTTGCACCAAAATATTATGTTGAACAACTTCCCTTCGGAATTCATCCAATTTGTTTAGCTGCAATAGACGCTTTTGTTGTGCTCTAGACCCAACTAAACTGCAGTCCTGAAAGTCTTTATCTAAAATTCAATCGGCAAAAGGACTTGTTTTTCGTACACAAGCTCATATGGTGTATGCCCCGTGTTGTTCCTCTAAGTGGTTCGGTAAGCCCATAAGGCTTCAAGCAACAGACTAGCCCAATCCTTCATGTGCATGTTTATTGTTCTGATGAGGATGGATTCGATCACCTTATTTGTGGATTCCACCTGGCCATTTGCTTATGGGTGGTACAGTGTAGATTTCTTGTGCTGAATCTTATATTGATTCATGACTTCCTATACCAAGTTAGAAACAAATTGCGGTCCATTGTCAGAAATGATTTCTCTAGGAACACCAAATCTAGTAAAAATTTCATTAAACAAAAAATCAACAACAACTTTTTCAGTGGCAAAAGAAATAGCTTTAGTGTCTACCCATTTAGTAACAAAATCAGTACAAACCAAGATATGTTTTTTATTTAAAGATGTGGGATTTATGGGTCCTACAAAATCAATAGCCCATTTTTCAAAGGGCTCAATCATGACTTGAGGACATAAAGGCATTTCATTGGCTTGAATAGGTGAACCCGTTCATTGACAACCATCACAATGCCTAACATATTGTTTGGCATCCTTAAACAAAGAAGGCTAGAAATAGCCAGTGTGTAAAATTTTATATGCAGCTCGTTTGTCAGCAAACTGCCCACCACAAGGTTCATCATGGGCAGATTTTAAAATATCAAACATTTCTTCCTCTCTTACACATCTACAAATAACAAAATCTGGTTCGGTGTAAAAGAGGTCTCCTTATATCCAAGAATATGAAGCACTTTTCTGAATAATATTCCGCTTTTCATGAGCGGCTAAGTGAGGTGGTGTCTTTCTAGTGACTAAATAGTTGGTTATGTCGACAAACCGTGGAGATTTTACTGACATAGAAAAAATATGTTCGTCAGGGAAATCATCATCAACACAAATTGCTTCACTAGGATTGTTTAATATGGAAAGATAATCAGCTACAACATTAGACTTTCCTAGCCTATCAAGAATTGTAACATTGAATTCCTATAACAAAGTGACCACCTAGTCACTCTACCACTAGTTAAATGTTTATTCATTAAATATCTTATAGCAGAATGATCAGTATGCACATAAACTTCATATCCTGTAATATAATATCTGAATTTATGAATAGCAAAAATAACAGCTAAAAAGTCTTTCTCAATCACTGTATAGTTAAATTCGGCGGGTGAAATTTTTTTAGTGATGTAGTACATAGCATAGGACTCTTTATTCTCTTCTTTTCCTAAGGCTGTGCCAATAGTAATGTCTGAAGCATCGGAGGAAATATGAAATGGCAGGGACTATTTTGGTCCTCTCAAAACTGGTGCCTGTACAAATTTTTCCTTCAATGTTTCAAACGACTGTTGGCAAGTCGTGGACCATGTGAATTCACTATCCTTAGATAGTAATCGAAAAAGGGGGGCAGCAATTTTGGAAAAAAATGTAATGAATCTCTGGTACTAACCAGCATGTCCTAGGAAACCTCTCACTTCCCTTTGAGTTTTGGGTGCAGGCAGACGAATAATAACTTCAATTTTAGTGGGGTTTACCTAAATACCTTTGTCAGAAATCAAATGACCAAGAACCACTCCTACTTTGCACATTAATCTACATTTTTTATCACTCAAAGCAAGATGGGCCTCTTGGCAACATAAAAGCACTTTTTCTAAATTTTTAAGAGCTTCATCAAATGAGTTACCAAACACAGAAAAGTCATCCATATAAATCTCAACACATTCAAGATCAGCAAAAATAGCCAGCACAACCCTTTGAAAGGTAGCAGGTGCATTACACAACCCGAAAGGAAGCACTCGGTAGGAAAATGTACCCCAAGGGCATGTAAAGGTGGTTTTGTCTTGATCTGAAGGTGTGATCTGGATTTGGTTATACCCACTGAAGCCATCTAAAAATGAAAAGTACTTTTTACTGGCAAGGGTATCTAGCACCTGATCAATGAAAGGAAGGGGAAAGTAATCCTTGAGAGTGGCTTTGTTTAATTCTTGATATTCAATGAAAATACGCCATCTCCCATCTTTCTTAGGGACTATCACTAATAGAGAGACCCACTAGCTGTCAAAAATGGGGTAAATGAAATTAGCATCTAAGATTTTTTGTATTCTTCCTTAACAATATCTCTTAGTGCAGGATTCATTCATCTCTGGGGTTGTCGGACAGGTCGAGCTCCCTCTTGGATATAGATATGATGAGTACAAGTCTCAAGAGGAATGCCTTTTGTCTAGTCAATTTAATGTCTTAAATTTCTCTACATAAATTATCAATCCGGGTATCGTAAACTGATGAAGTGTGGTGCACTATATGTGCTTAGTTAACCTTTCTCTTACTTCGTTGTTTTATAGTTTATTTTGTTTTTGGGGTTTTGTTCTTGTTGGTTTTCTAAGGTCTTAAGAATACTTTTAAAGGACAAGTATGGATAAAGATTTCAAGACAAGGCCTATGTCCTTAATGGTAACTTCCAAAACTTAGCACTTCAAAAGAACTTAAAACATGTTATTGATGGAGTTAGTATTTAAACAAAAGTGTAAATATACAACTAGTTCAATCAAAATAAAATGCAATAATCAAATAATGAGAGAATGACTATGAGACCCAGTATCCTTGCTACTTCAGCAAAAGGACAAGATGATTCTATCACGTCATTAGTTCATTAAAAGGCTATGTGCATCACTAATCTACAATCAACTTGAAAGCAATTTATGTACAATAATATACATGTTAAAAAGAAAATAAAATGCAGTAATTCAAACTGTACATTAATATACATGAAAATCAGAAAAAGAAATACAAGAAATTAAAGTGACAACTATACAAGGCAGGGGCCCCCTACCACCTATGAAATCAAATGCTTAAAGGAAAATAAAGACATCAAATAAAGAACTAATGACATCGGCCCAGTATCTATGATGTTGATTTAAAATGAAAATGAAATGTGAAATCTAAGTGACACTACATAAAGGAGACAAATCACACTACTTTAACCTTTTCTTAACCTTTTTGCCTTTCAGCTAGATTTATCATGTGATAACAGTTATGAACAAGTCAACAATGTGAGTCTTAAAGCAAACTAAACCAAGCTGTACTAAGTGATATTTTGGCTCCAATAAATTTATTTGATTATGGAAAAAGAACCATCAATAGATGAACAACTTGATATCTAAGAGCAGAAAGTAAAGTGCAAGTTAAAGAAATGATACTAATGAAAATCAAACTAGAAAAATAAAGGTCAGCAACATAGACAAGATGATCACATATGCCATTAGTCATGAAATCAAAGCAAAATTAAACACACTTGCATGAATTAAAATTGCATGAATGAAAAATCTAATCTACCTTACATTCTACGAAGCAATATTTACAAAATGAAATCTACTCTACTTACATCCTAATATGCTCCATGACATCTACTTCACATCTCCTTCCATGTTGAGAACATCAAAGCTTTATTCAATTTCTTCAAAAGTACAAAGTACAAAAGCTTTCAAAAGCCATGGGACTAACAAGCTAAAAGGACTAAGAAAAGACTAAAAGGAAAGACTAACAAATGAAGGAGAGAGATCTCCTATTTATACAAAAAGATGAGAGCCATCTCATTAATGAGAATCCATGAATCTCTCCCTCTACCTCTAGAGTCCTAATCAGAATAGGAACTGATAAGACACATGTCTTCTTAGAGTTACAATACAATTAGGAGATGTGACACATATCCTCATGATCCCATGATTCTTTCCAACCAAATTCGAATTTGGCCTTAGAGTGCCACATAAGGGTCTTCTAGAAGTCTCCTTTCAACCTACACATGTCAACAACCTCAACCCATTTGTTAGGTATAAGCATATGCACATTATTTTCTAATGTTTAACCACAAATTCACTTAAAAGGCTTAGAAATAATAAATATTGGAAAAACATAAAGGTGGCCCAATGATAATGAAAGTGGGATGAATGTGGTGACATAGTAGTGAAATGGAGGTGGAATGGAGGTGATATAATGGACATAATAGTGAAAGTGTAATGGAAATGAATGACATTTTCAAGACTCAACACCTTTCATGTCTTCATAACTCCAATCAAATGCATCCAAATGATCTCGCAACAAGGTAACAAGCTGCTCTTACTGAGATGAATCCATGTCTGAACTAATGTGTAAGTATTTTCTTGGATTGATTTGAACAAGAGTAGTCTCAAGCTCAAGAGTACAGGAAGATGATGCCACATTATGGTATAAGGAAGGTTGGGAATCAGAGTTTTCTTGAAAATCTGGACTAAATATATGATGAAGTGTATCAAAACTAGGCATAGTGTGTAGATTGTTCAAGAAATCTTATAATTCACCATCCTGAGCAGAATCGGTATGATGCTAAATCGAAGAAATAGGTTAGGTCTCCTCATCACTACTGTCATAATCTAACCATAAGGTATCCTTTAGTTCCTGAATAGATCTAGCGGGTGGGTATAAGGTGACCTTTTTCCTAGAGTCTCCATGTGAAATGTACATGTCACCGGAGCAACATCCAATATAGGCATCAGTCGTGGCAAGCCATGGTCGCCCCATAATCAAAGGATGTCCTCCCATAGGATTCTTTCGCTGAAGCACAATGAAATCCACAGGGTATTCCCATGAATCTATAGAGATAACCATGTCATCCAATACTCCATCAGGCTTGATTTTAGATCTGTCTGCAAGTTCAAGCACGGTGGGTGTAGGACGAATGTGGCTCAACCCAAGTTGTTCCATGGTTTTCCTGGTCATCACATTGATGGCCGCCCCCAGGTCTATTAATACATTAGAGACAAGGATATCATCTATCTGGACATAAATAATTTGGTTTCCAGGATCTGTATATTTCTCCATCAATACGCATCTTGTCATCAACTCAACTACTCTACCAACAAATTGAATGGTCTGAGGTTCTACTCTCTTCCTCCCTGGATTTTTAAGACATAATTCTCGAATGATCTTGGTACATATGGGAATTTCTTGGATAGCCTAAATTAAAGGAATATTTATACAAAGTTTCCTTAATTCAGAAGCCAAGGTGGAATTGGGGTTGCTCTTCTCCATGGCCAACCGCTCTGGATAAGGGTGCTGGTTTGAAGAAGATGGTCAATATGAAGGTATGGGAATGGGTTGGAGGGTGATATTGTTTTTTGAATGATCAGGAGTTACCTCCTCATTTTTCTCCTCAATAATCACCATGGATTGTTTTTTTTTTTGGTTTAACTACCCTTCCCAATCTCAATTGAAGCTCATTTATCCCAACCGGCAAGGTTCGATAGGTAGGGAGAGGGGACGGTCCAACCGAATGAATCAGTTGTACCACCTTATTATTAGGATTCGATACCGGTTGATCAGGTAGTTGAGGTGATTTGAATAGTGGTGGAAATGATTGACTCTGCTGAGGTAGAGAGAGAAAAGATGGTTGTGACATATGGTGTGGTGCATAAGAAGGAGGATATGATGGCATCTGATGAGGGTAGGAATGATATGAATGGCTTGGCCCTCTCTATCCTTGTTGCCTAGGTTGAGAGGACTGTCCATGATGGAAATGGTTCCCATGCGGCAAATGTTGAGAGTGATTATTATTATTATAATAGGAATATGTAGATGAATTATAGCCATAAAAATGTAGTTCATGAGCCATACTTGCACTTACTTGAGGCCAATTCCTTCGCACTCCCATGGCATGTAAAGACTCAGGTTCAGAATGCTCTCCTTCGAGTACAACTTTTAATCCTAGTATGGAGGGGAAATCCTCGGTGACATGGTTCTCTGCACAAATCACACATTTATTAGCACTTTTCATATCAGCAAGACATTCTCTTAAAGGATGCTTCTTTCTACACTTTGCACAAAAAATAGACAATGACTCTTGTTCTTTTTCAAGTTTTTGTTGAAATTTCAAAGAGTCTATTTATTTGCTAACAGTATTCATTATTTCAATTTTCATATTGCCCATCTTGTTCTCCAAGCCAATGATCATAGCATCTGTAGATCCCAGTTTGTTAGTTTTGCTTCGACCTCCTCTAGTGGATCTAGATTGGTTTCTGGAGAACTTCTTGCACAAGTAACAAATTTGTTCAAAGTTTTTTTTAGCAATGTCTCCTTGTCCTAACGAATTCAGATTATGTCTAGAATCCTCAGTAAGTCTTCGTAGGAATAAGGTTCGAATAGTACTTAAATCAAATTTGTGTTTGGCCCTTTGGAGTATATACAAAAATCTCTCTAAATAATCCTCAAAGGTCTCATCGTCACCTTGTACAATGGTGAAGATCTCATCCTACATTTCTCTAGTTTTACAATATTCTTGATGTTTATTCAAAAATACTCTCTTCGTTTGGTCCCAAGAACTTACAGTGTTTCCTCCTAGTCCCATGAACCAGCGCAAGGTTGAATCCTTGAGAGTTGTAGGAAACAACTTTAAGTTCTGGGCATCAGAAGAATAATCATAACTCCGACATAATATTTGAAATGACATAATATTTCAAATTAAAAAAGAAATGAATCTGGGTCTTCATGCACCTTACCTTGAAAGTGTGGAAGAGATGAAGGTGAAATATTCTTCATTTGTACATTCTCTTCTGAGTTCACTACTGGGAATCCAAAAGTGTACTTCTTGTCATTTACCTGGTTCTCGCTAGACCCCTCAGCATGGTCTTCATGATCAGCCATTGTTGTGCCTCCAATCGGACTACTTCTAGAAGGTGAAGGTTGACTAATGTTGAATTGAACTTTTCGATCGCCTTTAGCCTCCTTCTTCCCCTTTTCAGGTTGTGTCACACCTGAATCACTGTGTCCAGAATCCAGGTGGATTGTTCCAGTGTGATGAGTTTACGTTAACTTGGACTTCCTACCTGCAAAAGAAGGTCCAATATGAGGAGTTTTCAGATCTTTCATTATTTTGTCGGCCCTTATTGGGCTTTGGACCCCTACCTTTCTTAGGCATTCATTTTAAAAAATTAAATCCAAAAACAAAATTCAAATGCTTATAAAAGAAAAAGAATTTGTTAATTGCTGCAATGGAAAAGAAAATCAACACTCGTAAAATCCTCAAAACAACAGAAGCATACTGCAAAAAAAATAATAGCAGACTTACCCCTATTGCAGAAAAATGGAAAGTTCTTACCAATTTGAAATCGCCTCCTCGACAACGGCACCAAAATGTTGGGTGCAAGAATTGTTGTCAAGCAGACTCCTTCAACACTTAATTGTCAACCTGGGGGTTTCGTAAACTTAGAGACGAAGCACAGGAAATTCCAGAAATGATATGAACTTTTCCAAACTCTATTCCTACTTCCTTAATTGCAATCTTGCAGAATAAAAAAGAAAAGATCACCTGGTAATTTACACCAAATATATTCTAGTGCTAGAATATGAAAGAAAGTACTTTTGCAGGAAAACAAATGAAAGGAATTCTCAAAAACCTCTTGCAACAATCTTTGAAAATGTAAATCTATGTTTATCTTCAGTATAGTTGTGTTCCAGATTAATAATTGGACCCTTGAAGATATCTGGCTCCTTTTAGATCTTCCTCCCTGTACTAAGTTATTATTCATGTACTTCTGCAATGTGCTTGCACTAGTACCAGAACAAAGTTTAAGTGTTGGGAGTATATTTTACACCTGTACTAAAGATTTATGTCTTTATGCAGGAACTCTAAGCCTCAAGGCTAGAGTACTCTATTCCTGTATCAGGAGATCGATTCTTGTACCGGGACAGAGGTTCCTGCACCAAGCTTTCCAATCCTTCTTTTGATAAAATAAAGAATGTGTTAACTACGAAAATAACTTGCAAAGGTGAACATAAATTTTAAAGTAAATTCCTCAAACTGAGAGATGCTTCAACTAATATTTTAATGTCTAAAACAAGAATTAATTCCAAAGTCAAAGCACACTTTTAATTAAGGAACTTTTGCATGTAATCTAGGACATCATTTAAATGTGACAGCAAGCTTCAATCCTGTAATATATACCCACACTATTGATCTGCATGCATAATCTTTTAAACCCAGAAAGATTTCCTTTAAGAATTATTACGCATGAATCAAATCCTTCCTACATAATATAAAGTGCAGGCACAGACCAGTGTGTGTCGCAACAACGTTTTGTTTCAGAAGTGTATTTAATATAAAATATCAAAAGAACTTTAGAATGGAAATCACGCTTTTAATAATTGCATTAAGATTTAATAGAAATCGCACTCTTCAAGATCGCATTAAGACTTATCAAATAAAAACAAAAGACCATTACTATAATGAACTGGAAGAATCAATATGTGAAACTGCAAATGCACTATTGCAGGAATTCATGCTTGCATGATCCAGGTAGAAAACGAGATTAAACTTCAAAGTAGGAAATCATAAGATTAAATTTCAATCGAACTCGCACACCATGGATCCGTCACACTTTAATGAAATCAAATTTAAACCTTGCGGAAAGATAAAAGAGACATCCACTTACTTCACACTTTGCATTAAAAATAATTAACACACCTTAATCGAAAAAGAGAAGAACACAAGGGAGACCGAGTTGGGTTGGTTGGGCCCTAGCTAACCAGCTCGTTTACCTGCTTAGGAAATGTAAAGACTCAGCTCTTTAATCAACATATCAACACAAAGTTACAGTGCAAGTTTGAGAAAACGTGGCATAGTTCCTTTCCGTTAATGATAAACAAATATACATCATGAATTCGAATCCAGCCCAAAACGAGGGCGATATAAGAAAAATTACAAAAGGATAGAATCACAATATCATTGCTATATCTATCGCTCGCTACCATTTTCTATCTGAGTCCTACGTTTTATACATTCATCCAGGCCTACGGCCATAACCAAATTACAGCAAGAATTCCAATCTGAGCCTTTTGGTTATAACAAAAAACAACAACAGCTCGTGCTAAGCCTTTCAGCTATAACAAAAAAAAACAACAGCTCGCACTAAGCCTTTCGGATATAAAAAAACTCTATTCCAGGTATTCAGCCAACGACCTAATCTCCACCATATCCCTAATTTTCCTCCATGCTCCAAGCCCAACTCAAGTTAATCATTCTAGAACACGACGTCTGCGTGGAGTGGTGAGATGTCACGGTAGTTGAAGATTCACCAGTGGTGCAGGAATCCTACCTGCACTCGACCATGCTAACAAGATAATTAATTCAATGTCCATCAAATACTTTCTAGGAAGAGAATTATTAGTTGCAAATATTTAAAGGCATAAAATCTACAAAAATGATTAATTAAGCACATTCATAACCCTTAAACATGAAACATAAAGCTAGTGCAGGAAGGGATACGATTCTTGGACTAGTGCAGGAATAAGGGAGTTTGCAAGCTTAAAACAAAGGTATAAGGTTATGGTTTTGAAGGGAAAAAAGGTTTAAAAATGGAGCAATTTAGCCTACCAACATTATTTCCATTTTAACTAATCCTAGATCTAATTATAGTTATGTTAAACCTGACCTGATGGATAAGTATGGCTTGAGTAAAGAAGTGCATCCAGAGTCTTGTTTGGTGCAGTTGGCTACAGGGACCAAGAAAAGATTTCATCATTGGGTCATAGCTTGTGCATTTGAGCTTAATGCTATGCCTACATCAGGACATCTAAATGGACTTCCTTTGGGTTCGTACAATATGTTTTTGGGTATGGATTGGTTGTACCTTCACATGACTAAGGTATATTGCTATAAGAAGGCTATTGAGTTCTTGGATGATGATGGGGAGAAGAGAACCTTGTAGGGTTATAATAATCCTACATCGATGAGAATGGTTACAGCTATGCAGGCTAAGCACAGTTGCAGGAAAGGATGTGTATTATTTGCAGTACACGTTTCCAATGACAAAGGGAAGGATGTTGAGGATGTTGAATTCCTAAAGAGGTATCCTATTTTGCAACAGTTTTGGGATGTATTTCCAGCAGATATTTCATAGTTTCCACCTCATATGGAAATGGACTTTTATATTGAGTTGGTACTACGAGAAGCACCAGCATGAAAGGCAGCTTACAGGATGAGTACTCCAAAGTTGGTAGAATTGAAGTTGCAGGTTAAGGAAATGTTTGGTAAAGGATACATTAGGCCAAGTGTGTCACCTTGGGGTGCACCAGTGTTGTTTGTGAACAAGAAGGGCAGTACTCTCAGGTTTTGCATTGACTATAGGAAGTTGAATATGGTGACTATCAAGAACATGTACTCATTGTCGTAGATTGATGAATTGTTTGATCAATTGAAGGGATAATTAGTGTTTTCAAATATTGACTTGGGATCAGGGTATCATCACATATGCATCAAAGAAGATGACATCTACAAGACTAATTTTTGTACCAGGTATGGGAATTATGAGTTTGTAGTGGTTTCATTTGGTCTTACTAATACTCCAACTAGTTTCATGAGTTTGATGAACAATATGTTGTGTCCTTATCTGGACAAGCTTGTGATAGTGTTCATTGATGATGTATTGATATGTTCTAAGAATGAAGAAGAGCATGCAAAACATCTGGAAACAATGTTAAGATTTCTAAGAGAGCATTAGTTGTATGCCAAGCTTAGTAAATGCAGTTTCTTTCAGACATAAATTCATTACTTGGGGCATGTTGTTTCCAAGGAAGGTATACTAGTGGATTAGGTCAGATCATTCATGGGACTAACCAGTTATTATAGGAGGTTCATTAGGAATTTCTCATGGATTTCCTATTATATTATGTCTTTGCAATGAAAAGGGAAGAAGTTTGAATGGACTGAGGAGTGCACAAATAGTTTTGAGCAGTTGAAGTATTTTCTTACAAATGCTCCGGTCTTGAAGATTAAAAATCTAGATAAATAATTCATGGAATGTAAAAATGCTTGTAAGAGAGGACTTAGTGGAATCCTAATGTAGGAAGGACAAGTGATATGCTATGAGTCAAGGACATTGAATGAGCACAAACTGAACTTTGTGACTCATGATCTTAAGTTGGCAGTTGGCATTCATGCATTGAATATGTGGAGACATTATCTTCTTGGCAGGAGTTTTGTATTGATGAGTGATAATAATGGATTGAAGTACTTGTTTGACTCTCCTAATATGAATTTCAGGCAAGCTAGATGGTTGGCTACACTCAGTGAGTTTGATTTCGAGATCAAGTACATCAAGTTAAAGGAGAACAGGGTTGCAGATCCTGACAGAAAGAGGACAGACTGTAGTTCGTTGGGTATCTTTTTTCAGGGCCGAAGGTAAAAAAAATGATACATGGCACTTCGTACAAGTTCACTCTACTGAACCAATCTATGTTCAGGTCATCGTGGGAGACTGGACATAAATATTTTTTGAAGAATCCAATCTTGATCAGACCTATGGGGTTAGAAACAAGACTCAAAGGGCTATCACAAGACGAAATTTTAGACCTTGTAGATCCAAAATTATAGAGATATAACAGATTCAAGATCGAGCTCCTAAAAGCAAGAAAAAGAATGACTCGAATCAAGAAAATAGAAACACCTAGTAAGCAAAATTGGAGCGATGATTTGAAGAATGTGACCATATTTATGATTAATAAGATCAATGGTATAGAAGAAAAATTGAATGGAAACATGTAATATTTGAAGAAAGACATGGAAGGTTTGAAGGAAGGTGGGACAAAGTCGCTACAAGAAAGGCTTCCTAATGGTGAAAAGGTAGCAGAGGAAACTCATGATGAGAACAAAAGAAATGTTAATCATGATTGCATAGAACCTAAAATTGGATTGAAGACCCAGCATTTTCCAAAGATAGATATGAGGAAGTTTGATGGCAAGGATCCGGTAACTTGGATACTACATATGGAGCAATATTTTGATCTACATGATGTGCAACTGTCACAAAAGGTACATATCTCATCTTTATATTTAGAACAGAATTAGTTTGTATAGTATAGAGGGCTTTTCTCTCGTAAACCACTTGTCATCTGGTCAATTTTAACAGAGGAAATGATATCACATCATGAGGATACAAAGAGAAGCACCTTATTTAGCCAATTGATAAATCTCAAACAAAAGGGTTCAATGGAAAAGCACATTGAGTACTTCCAAAAATTGAATATCAGGGTAAATGATATTTCATAGGAGCATAGGATTGAAGTCTTCATAGGGACTTTAAAGGATAACATCCAACATGAGGTTTTCCTTTGGGAACCTGATTCATTGGAGAAGGCATTCAAGATGGCAAGAAACGTGGAAAGAAAAATTATGGAAACAAGGAAGTATACCACTCACAACTATAAAGACGGAAGTGTTGTTGCTCCTAGCCCTCCACAACCTACAAGGTTGACACCACAACAGTTGGAGGAAAAAATAGAAAAAGGGATTTGTTACAGTTGTGATAGAAAATACACTAAAGGTCATAAGTGTGCTGAGAAGAAATTATTTTACATATATTGTGAAGAGGAGGAAGAAAAGGATCAAGAAACATCAAAAGAAGAGGATATACACTAGGAACCAACCCCAGAGAAAGAAGAAATGAATCTGACCATATCTTGTAATGCATTAGCACTTTATGGATATCATCCACCATCCATCACATCATCTTTAAGAGAAAATTCTAAGTTTCAAGCAGTGGAAGATCACATCGAGCATCAACAACAATTTCTCCAACTCTTAAAGGATAACCTCACTTTGGCACAAAATCAAATGAAACAACATGCAGATCAACATCGCAATGAAAGAAGTTTTGATGTAGGTGACTGGGTATTTTTACGGCTACAACCATACAAACAAATGTCCCTCAAGCAAGCTAAGAAGGATAATAAATTATCACCAAAGTACTATGGTCCTTACAAGGTGTTGCAAAAGATTGGTACTATGGAATACAAATTGGAGCTTCCTCCATCTTCCCGAGTGCACCTAGTTTTCCATGTTTCATGCTTAAAGAAGGTTAGAGGTGACAAGCTCCCAGTTCAAACAATATTGACGGAACTTGATGAGGAAGGAAAAATCATATTGGAACCTAAAGCAATCATAGAATCAAGAACCCAACAACTACGAAATCAATCAATGTCAGAGTATCTCATTAAGTGGAAGAACTTACCCGCTGAAGATTCCACATGGGACGATGAGAATTTTATACAAAAGCACCCAAAACTAATCAAGCATTGAAGACAAAGCTTTTTTGGAGGAGAGGGGCATGTTAGGGCCCTATACTACTAGTGTAGCCCTTTATTGTATTTTTGTGCCCACATAGTCCCCATATTGTTATTATTGTGCCCCATAGAAGCCCACTATTGTTACTGTTGCACCCTTACAATATTATTGTTATGTCGGATCTAATTATATTGTGACCCCTTACACTCCTATATAGAAAGGATCTCTTGTCATTTGTATCATCCAAGAATTGTTCATTTTCGTAATGTAAAGGAGGTTTCCCCCTCGAAGAGGCTTATTTTGAAGTCGTTGATCAAACTCTTATTTTATTTTGTGAGTTGGTTGCATAACAGTAGGAGAGTGCATGTGAATCATATCGCAATAGTGAGTTCTTATGGGACAGATTTCCTGGAGTAGGTATCAGTAGTTGAGGCACATGTTATAGCAGCAGGGTGAAGGTAATAGGGATGAGGAGTATCATCTCACAGCAAATGACTTGGTCAAATTCAGGAATAGGATTTATGTACCATATGATAGTGAGCTCAAGAAGCTTATCTTGAGGGAGTTTCATGTCAAGCCATACTCAGTTCACCCAAAATATCAGAAGACATTGACAATAGTTAAGAATTTCTATCATTGACTGATATTGAAGAAAGAGGTGGCTAAGTTTGTTGTGAGATGTTTGGATAGTCAATAGGTAAAAGCAGAGTGTAAGCATCCAACTAGTTTACTACAATCGATTTTGATTCTAGAGTGGAAATGGAGGTCATTTCCATGTACTTCATTACAAGTTTTCCAAGGAAATCGAAGAAACATGATTCTATCATGGTTGTGGTTGATAGGTTAAGTAAGATAGCTCACTTAATTTCAATTAAGTCTACGAATTTGGCTAGTGAGGTAGCTCAGATTTTGATTAGGGAGATAGTGAGGTTTCATGGTGCTCTTAAGAAAATCATATCAAACAAACATGCCAAGTTCACTTCCAATTTTGGAAAGAGTTGTTTGCAGGTTTTGGGATAGATTTGGATTTCATTAAAACTTATCATCCGTAGATAGATGGTCAGACAAAGAGGGTCAACACAATTCTTGAGGACATGTTGAGGATGTATATCATGCATCAACAACAGAAGTGGGAGGAGTATATTCCACTGGTAAAGTTTGATTATAATAATGGGTATCATAAGTCCTTGAAGATGAATCCTTTTGAGGTTCTTTATGGTTGGAGTTGTAATACTCCCATCAGCTGGAGTGATCTAGTGAATAGGGTATTGATTGGACCGAACATGTTAGCAAAGATGGAATAGGAATGCAGGTTATTAAGAGGAATTTTAAGGAAACACAGGACATGTAGAAGAGTTATGTAGATCAACTTAGGTTATTTAAGGAGTTTTTGGTTGGGAAGCATGTGTACTTATGCATCTAGACTAAGAGGAGCTCCTTAAGGATTGGATCATGTGCCAAGTTCACACCTCGGTATTGCAGGCCTTTTGAGATTCTTGAGAGTATTAAACCGATGGCCTATAGACTTGCACTACCTCCGAAAGTGAAAGTCCACGATATTTTCCATGTTTCATTACTTAAGAGATATTTGCATAATGTTGATCATGTGATGGAATGGTTTGTATTGCAAGTGGAGCCAAAGGGAGAATTCCAACTAGAACCAAAATGCATATTGCAGTGGAATAACTCATGCTCTGAAATCGAGCAATAAAGCAAGTTAAAGTGCAGTGGAAACACTTTGGGCCTGATGAAACTACATGGGAGATCTTTGATCAGATGTGGGCTTTGTATCCTTCATTATTTTTTGGGTCAAGCAAATGATTTTTGGTATATGTATGTATATATGTGTATGGTTGTAGATACCGCAATGAGCTATGTGATAAAGCTCCAATAATCAATATGATTTTCATGTTTGTCATGTTGGTCATGGTTTACAGTATTTTTTCATTGTAAATATTGTATCAAGCAATGTTATAAAGTTCCATACGCAGTATGTTTGTTTTTAGTAATTTCGTTGTCATACGTGTCATAGAGCACAAAGGATGGTGTTCCCTTAAGGGGGAGTGGTTTCTAATAGCCCCGAGTTAAAAGTTCATGTAATAAAGGTTAATAAAGGAAAAATAATACCAAGGTCATGGGACACGTATTCCAAGTTGAATGTTTGGAAAAGCACTATAATGGGCATCAATTTTGGTTTATTAATGGCTAAGGAAATTGGCAAAGGAATTGGCAAAGGAATTGGAAAAGGAAAAGTGGCATTAATTGGCATTTATTGATGAAAATAAAGGAAAATAGAAGAAAGGAAGGTGAAGAGACACACATTTGCATGAGAGGGAAATTAGAAGGAAAATGAAGAAAATAGAGACATCAATAATAAAAAATGCATCACAGAATCAGTTCACAGCTTTTGTTGGTTTATCTTTTGTTAGTTTTGGCTTGAGAATAGTGTGAAAGAGAGAGAGAACTATAAGAGGAGAAAGTAAGCAAGCAATTAAAGGGAGGAAAAGCAAAGGAAGCAAGGAGAAAGTTGGATTAGCAACTTCAATAGGAATATTTTGTAGCTAACAGGTTGCATGTGTGATTTCCTAGCTGAGGTCTGAATGCATGGTACATGCATTTGTGTATTCGATTCATTTTCTATCATTAGCATGGGTTTGCCTGGTTTGACAATGGTTTCATCCTTTCCTTTCCATTTCCTGGATAGTCTTGGTGTGATGGGATTCATTTCTTGGTTGAGCTTTAGATTGCCATAAGGTTTTGGAATCAGGAGAGGTGGTCTCAGAAAAATTGGGTCTCCAGGAATCCCTCGACACGTGGGTGCAGACAGTAAAATTCCTCAAGGGATGGTGAAGTAATTCTGAGGCATCCAAGCTTGGTTTGGTTTTGTGATCTTTTGATCAGTTTTCGCAAGATCGCGGTAGTTTGAGGGTGGAGGTGGTTTAGCCTCTGGATTCCCTTGGTTCATTATGTCCTGTTTTATCCCATGAGATCCCATATTCATGCTTGTAATATGGCATGGGGGTGATTAAATGAAACAAATATCTGTTTCAACTCAATCTATGGTTGGGTGGTACCTGGAAGTCCCTGATGTGGTTGGCTTTTGCATATGTTAATAGGAGTTATTTTCCTATTGTGATTTATGAGCATTTGTACTTGTTATTATGTTCATTTTATGGTTGTTCTATCATGGTTAATATTCTGGTTATATGCTAGTTATAAGCATGGTTTATGATGTACTCGGGCAATGACTCTTATTATTCTTTGATAAGTTAATGAATGGTTTATGAATGCATGGGCTAACAAATTTTGTTGCAACTTCTTGAGAGGGAATTAGACCTTATCATCGATTTTCAACTAAAGTATAGATATTTACACTCAGATATGCATTCATGACCTGTAGCTTACATGTTTACCAT
The DNA here is from genome assembly GCA_031772625.1 of Pinus tabuliformis. Classification (NCBI taxonomy): domain Eukaryota; kingdom Viridiplantae; phylum Streptophyta; class Pinopsida; order Pinales; family Pinaceae; genus Pinus; species Pinus tabuliformis. The sequence continues at coordinate 1,118,090,090 of CM062817.1, forward strand.
ATGTTTGACGAAGTATGTTCTAGTTATTCTAGGTCAAGTTTTGGCTTCAAGTTTGAATGATTAGCATTATTGTTATGATAAATATGATTTCAGAAAGTTACAGGAAGTTCTAGGTAGTGTTATAGAGGCTAGCCTAAAAAAGTGGCTCAGATCTCAATACCGCAAGCACATAACTGAGGATATGGGGTCATAACCACATGAAGCAAGGATTATGAGTGTGGTTGGAGGCTCACAACCACATGCAAGCTATGTCAAGGGTGCATTTATAGTTCTAGGTCAAAGAAAAAGGTTCCAGCTCAGGGATTGGTCACCTGGGGTGATTATTCAGCCTTTGAGTGGTATGTGGTTCCTGAGGAAGGTCAGTAAGTCTCAGTTGTAGGTCCCATTTCCTTAACTAGAACAAGGAGGTTGGATCATGTCATAATAGCACTCTACTTCATATTTGGGCTTGTAAAAGCAGGTAAAAGTGGGGTGGTGTTTTACAGGTATCGTGTGACCAGTATGAGTGTGTCAACAACTAGGGTAACACTGCCATGTGGTAAAGAGGGGCTAACTGGGATTTCCATGAGGGCACCATGTGGTGACCACATAGGAGCCACGTGGTAGGTTGGTGAGGTGGAACTAATTAAATGGATAGCCTTTAGATGGCCATATCTTTGGATCCATGAGTCAAATCGAAGAAAAATTGATACCATCAAAATCGCCTCAACAAGATGGATGTGATGGAAATATTTTTGTTAAGTTTCTTGAGAGTAAAAGAAAGTGAAAAGTTAAGACCCCATTTTCGTGATGTGACTATTGGAATTGGGTCATCATAGTAATTACCTCCTCCTAACCTTGGTTAGGCTTGCTAGTTAATAAGGGGCATGTTACAGAGTGGTATCAAAGCTTCCAGGTTCAACACTTGGAATGGATGGTATCTATCGTAAGAGAAATGTGGTTAAGTTTTCCATACAAGACATTTGGAGATTAAGTAAGGCCTTAAAGCCATGAGTTAAGCATTATGAACCTGATTATCTTATGGATTGATTATGTGTGTCGTTGATGATTTGATTATGCATAGCATGGTACTGATGCTTGGATATGATTTTAATTATTATGGAAATGCTAGCCTTGGATGTGATGTTCCAGCTAGGCTTGCCGCAAAAAACTCCCAATAACAAACCAATGTAATTATTTGCATTGTGCACTTATATGTAGGAATTTACAGGGTAAGTTCCTCAGAAAGAATACCAAAAGGACACCGCTCACAACCAGATCACAGATCAATACACCAGTATTTTTGACGTGGTTAAAACCCTCAAAGAGGGAAACAGTCCACGGCCTGTCCCAACGTGGGTACTACAGGCAATTTATTAATCAAAGAATGAAAATTTACATAAGCTTCTCTCATGCACGGATTACCCAAACAATGACCCTCCATGCGCTTTAAATAGAACTCATGGACCAATCGGGTGTCAAGCCACGGATCAAGTGTCGGTAATACCGAGGAGAGAATGAACCGTCGGATCACTACATATCGTGACCGTCGGATTGTAAGTTACAAAATGTACAACGGTAAAGAAACACACTTTACCTAACTCTATACTAGACCAAGTTGAACTTAACTATTTCCTATGTGTCGGAATATCCTAACATCCCCCCTTAAGAACAACTTGGGATAGGATTGAAGGATTTACAAATATGACACAATAGGAGAAGGAAGGAGGCACTAGAGCCTATCCCCCCTTAGTGACAACTTCCTGAACTCCAAGCATATATCGAAGTTTAGTGAACTTCGCCTCTGTGAGAGCCTTTGTGAAGATGTCTGCAACCTGATCATCTGTTGAACAATATTGCACTTCAAGAACATGGTCATGAATGAGCTTTCTGATGAAGTGCATGTGTAGTTCAATGTGTTTGCTGCACTGATGCTGGACTGGATCTTTGCATAGCTAAATGGCACTTTGATTATCACACCAAAGTGTGGTTGGATGTTGCTGCTCAAATCCAAACTCTGATAGGATCTGACGAAGCCACAAGGCTTCCTTACTAGCTTCCACGGCACCACGATACTCTGCTTCTGCTGACGAAAGAGAAATGGCAGCCTGTTTCTTACAAGCCCATGTAATAGGTCCTGAACCAAGAGATCTATACAAAAAATTTGAGAGAGAGAGAGAGAGAGCGGGGGGGGGCCTTGGTTTGCGTGCTTGCCTTGAGAAAGCTCTTTTTCCCTACAAAACACAAAACACAAAACCCAACACGAATATGTAAAGAAAAACGAACCTTGCGGCTCGAAGTTAGCTTTAGCCAAAAAACTAGAAATTTTAAAAAAAATCTCAAAGTTAGCTTTAGCCGAAAAACTAAATATTTTTCTCAATGTTTCTGATTTTCCGAGATCACACTAAGGTGCAGGGAAAAGAGCATACGCATGAGAAAAATCCTTCCTTTCTGTTTCTGATTTGCCCAGATCGCACAGAGTCGCAGGGCAAAGAGCATACGCAGAAATGAAAGGTATAGATCTGGTTAAAAAAAAAGGCTAAATAAACCGAAACCGAAATAAGCAGAGAGAAAATATCAGTAAACTGCAAAAAACACTGTATACCTCCCGATCTGAAAAATGACGCAGCTAGGGCTACCGGAAACCTTTTCGCGTGAAACTAAAGGGGTTCCTCACTGGAACAGATGCTCCGAATGCAACAGAGCAGTCCTCTCAACCCGAAAGCAGTCAGAAACAGCAGATCTAGGAAACGACAGCCGCATGCAGTTCTACCGGCTTCAGATTTGGATCACCAATGGACGCGGCCCTCAAATAGCTCTGATACCATGTAGGAATTTACAGGGTAAGTTCCTCAGAAAGAATACCAAAAGGACACTGCTCACAACCAGATCACAGATCAATACACCAGTATTTTTGACGCGGTTAAAACCCTCAAAGAGGGAAACAGTCCACGGCCTGTCCCAACGTGGGTACTACAGGCAATTTATTAATCAAAGAATGAAAATTTACATAAGCTTCTCTCATGCACGGATTACCCAAACAATGACCCTCCATGCGCTTTAAATAGAACTCATGGACCAATCGGGTGTCAAGCCACGGATCAAGTGTCGGTAATACCGAGGAGAGAATGAACCGTCGGATTGTAAGTTACAAAATGTACAACGGTAAAGAAACACACTTTATCTAACTCTATACCTAACTCTATACTAGACCAAGTTGAACTTAACTATTTCCTATGTGTCGGAATATCCTAACATTATATACATATAATTTGTCAATTATGTGTGTGTATGATAGCACAGAAGAAGACACTAAAGGCCAAAAAGGAAATGAGGAAAAAAACCCTACAATCTAGCATTGACTGATCACAACATGGATATGAAGAGGAAATATTAGTTGAGCAAAGAAGAGATCAAAGTTCTCCTAACTTAATAGACACATTGAGGAGTCTAAGGGATGAAATAAGGCGCTGGAAGGCTGACAACAAGAGGATTTTCAGGGATAATGAAAGTCTTGTGAAAACACAAGAGAGGCAAGAAAAAGTGAATGCAATCCATTATAGAGTCTTTGAGACTTACAAAGGAAAAGATAACATGAGTATGGAGCTATTTGTAAGGATATGCAGAGTCCCTTAGAATAAGAAGAAAGAACAAGTATAGAATATGGGAGTAGATCTAGAAAGAGATAGAGAATACCAAGTGAAGATACAGTGAAAGGAGGTACTCTGCTAGACACTCTAGAGAAGAGGACCAACACCCATCAACAACATCTTGAAGGCACTCGCAGAAGGCATTATCATCATCATCGTCGTGATAGAAGGAGGGGAAATAATATGTACTAAAGGAGTTTAAAAAGGCTAATTCCCCTACCTTTGATGGAAAAATGAGGAAACCAGAGAATGTCAAAACCTGGCTACTGGGAATGAATATTTTTTTTCCAAATCCATGATTATTCAAAGATCATGAAATCAAAGGTAGCCACTTTCATCCTAAGATGTAAGGTTGATATATGGTGGGAATATCTGGGAAATGTAAAGGGAATAAGGGAAGAATAATTGTCCTGGAGGGAGTTTGAGGAGTATTTCAGAAGCAAATGTTTATCTGAGAGATGCTTTGATAGAAAGGAGAAGGAGTTATATGAGCTCAAATTAGGACAAATGACAGATGACGAGTATGTTACTAAATTCCTAGAGTTGCTTCAATATTTGACATACCTCAAGGAGGAAAAGGTAAAAGTCCAAATATTTATTAGTGTGTTGCCACAGTCCTTCAAAGACAGGATCAAATTTGATGAGTCGTGTACCTTGGAGGATGTATTCAAAAAGCTAAAGCATTGCTACGAGAAATCTAGGTGCAAGCCATAACTTAATATCGATTTGAATGCAAAAGGTAGTTTTGGAACTTGTTAGGATATTCCAACACATAGGAAATAGTTAAGTACAACTTGGTCTAGTGTAGAGTTAGGTATAGATTTAGGTAAAGTGTGTTTCTTTACCGTTGTACATTTTGTAACTTACAATCCGACGGTCACGATATGTAGTGATCCGATGGTTCATTCTCTCCTCGGTATTACCGACACTTGATCCGTGGCTTGACACCCGATTGGTCCATGAATTCTATTTAAAGCGCATGGAGGGTCATTTGTAGGGTAATCCGTGCATGAGAGAAACATATGTAAATTTTCATTCTTTTATTAATAAATTGCCTAAAGTGGCTGCGTTGGCTCAGGCCGTGGACTGTTTCCCTCTTTGAGGGTTTTAACCACGTCAAAATACTGGTGTATTGATCTGCGATCTGGTTGTGAGCGGTGTCCTTTTGGTGTTCCGGTAGCCCTAGCTGCGTCATTTTTAAGATCTGGAGGTATACAGTGTTTATTTGCAGTTGTTGGGTCCCTATAATACTAGTGATTACCCCATTACTATTGTAGTTATACCCCTTATTTATATTGTTGTGCCCCTATTACCCCCATATTTTTATTTCTGTGCCCCTTAGAATCCCTCTATTGTTATTTTTGTGGCTTTACATTATTATTGTTAGGTCGGCTGGATTATATTGTGACTCCTTAGACTCCTATATATAGAAAGGAGGTTTTGTCATTTGTATCATCCAAGAATTGTTCATTTATGTAATGTAAAGGAGGTTTCCCCCTCGAAGAGGCTGAATTCTAAGGCGTTGATCTTTCTTTTCTATCTTTTCTTGAGCTGGTTTCATAACATTTGGTATCAGAGCTTTGGATTCTAGGGTTTCGCTGCTCCAAACAGGTCATCGTGGAATTTTCGATATAAATTTTTTTATGTGACGTTTCAGAAGTCGCAAAAAAAACCCATTTGAGAAGACATCGCGCGGAACCTTGGGTTCAAATTTCAGAGCATTTCACGCGATATTTTCGGAGATATGATATGAGGAAGTTGGTCTTTTTGCAGACTCCTGAATTACATTCAAAACAGGTGAGCTGAGGAAAATCGTCATAACTTTCTTTCTGAGCATCAGATTGAAATTTCGTAAGAAGGTACAGAAAGAGGACGGACTGTAGTTTTCTTGTATATATTTTTCAGAGTCAAAGGTTGGAACAGTGACACGTGGCACTTCATACAAGTTCGCTCTACTGAACTAGTCTATAATCAGGTCACTGCGGGAGATTGTGCATAACTCTTTCTTGGAGAATCCAATTTGGATAAGACTAGTGGCATTGGAAAGAGGAAATAGAAGGCTACTACAGGTCACAGTTTCAGAACTGGATGATTCGAAATTACAGAGACACATCAAATTCAATATCAGGCTTCTACAAAGTAAAAAAAAGGTGTGTAGTTTTTTTTTTTTTTTTTGCATAAGCTTGGTTTGAAGGAATTCAAAGGGCATAGTAAAGCATTATTATCGGTAACTGATGCCCCGAGGAAAGAAAATGCAAACACCTAGTAAGGAACCTGAAAGCTCTAGCATGACTCATGAAGAAGAGGAAGAAATGCTACATGATATATCAAAATTACAAGAACAAGTGCAACAAATGTGACGCTCACAAAAGCTAACAGATGCTAAGATAAATGGCGTGGAATCTAAGATAAATGGCGTGGAATCTAAGATAAAGGGCATGGAAGCTAAGATGGATGATCTGAAGACAGATTTCAGGACAGATTTGAAGACAGACATGGCAGATTTGAAGACAGATTTGACAAATTTTCTACAAGAAATACTTACTAATGGTGAAAAGGTTGTAAAGGAAACTCATGATGTGAACAAAAGAAATGTTAATCATGATTCCATAGACTCTAATGTTGGATCGAAGACCCACCATGTTCCAAAAATCGATATGAGGAAGTTTGATGGCAAGGATCCCGCCACATGGATATTACAGATGGAGCAGTTCTTCGATCTCAATAATGTGCAAAACACACAAAAGGTACGTATGGCAACTTTATATTTGGAACCAAATCAGTTTTTATGGTATCAATGGCTTTGCTCTCGTAAACAATTTATCACTTGGGCAATTTTTATGGAAGAATTGATAGCACATTATGAGGATACAAAAAGCAACACTTTTTTTAGCCAATTGATAAGTCTCAAACAAAAGGGTTCAATAATGGAGCACATTGAGGAGTTCCAAAAATTGAACATAAGGGTAAAAGATATTCCAGAGGAGCATAGGATTGATGTGTTCATAGGGTCTTTAAAGGATAATATCCAACATGATGTGCACCTTTGGGAACCTGATTCATTAGAGAAGGCATTCAGGTTAGCAAGAAAAATGGAAAGCAAAATTATGGCAACTAGGAAGCATACCATTCACAACTATAAAAACGGAAGTGTTGTTGCCCATAGTCTTCCACAACCTACAAGGTTGACACCACAACAATTGGAAGAAAAAAAGAGCAAAAGGGCTTTGTTACAATTGTGATAGCAAATACACAAAAGGTCATAAGTGTGCTGAGAAGAAATTATTCTACATAGATTGTGAAGAGGAAGAAGAAAAGGAGCAAGAAAGGTCAAAAGAAGAGGATATATTCCAGGAACAAAGCCTAGATGAAGAACAAATAAATCCCACCATATCTTGTAATGCATTGGCGGGAATTACCACTCCTCAAACCATCAAGATAGAAGGACAAATCAAGAAGAAAAAGGTAATAGTGTTGATTGATTCAGGAAGCACCCACAATTTTATTCATTGTAGGGTAGCAAAAGAATTGAATTGCTTCCTATATCCAGCACCAGAGTGTCAAGTGATGATTGCAAATGGAGGAACAATAAATTGTTCTGGAAAGTGCCATAATATCAAGCTATCCATGGGAGAATATGTATTGACTAGCCCAATGCTTTCCATTCCAATGGGAGGTGTTGATGTTGTACTAGGAGTCCAATGGCTACAATCCTTGGGTACAATAGCTTTTAATTTTCAAGAACTTTTCATGAAATTTTCTGTGGAAGGAAAGGAAGTTGAATTAAGGGGTATTGCAGGGAAACCAGGAAAGATAATCAGCTCTAATGGCATGACAAAGCTTCTAAAAAAGGAGCAAAGAGGTGTAATTGCACAATTATGTTCGCTAGATGTTTCCACATTGGAATCATCTATTTCTCCAGATCTCCAAAAAGTCCTGGACAATCATTCCAAGGTATTTGAGACTCCCAAAGGTCTCCCACCTATGCGTGATCATGATCATGCTATTCATCTGATTCCAGGAAGTGTTCCTCCAAACATCAGGCCGTACAGATATCCATATGTCCAAAAAAGTGAAATTGAACGTATGGTTGCAGAAATGCTAGAGGCTGGAATAATTCAACCGAGTCAAAGTTCTTTCTCAGCTCCAGTAGTATTGGTGCACAAGAAGGATGGATCATGGCGCATGTGTCCAGATTATAGGGAGCTCAACAAGCTCACTATTAAAGATAAGTTCCCCATTCCTGTCATTATATGAATTACTGGATGAATTGCATGGATCAATTTACTTCACCAAGTTGGATCTTCGTTCAGGATATCATCAAATCAGAATGAAGATTGAAGACATTCCGAAAACGGCATTTAGAACTCATGAGGGTCATTATGAATTTTTGGTCATGCCTTTTGGCCTTACCAATGCACCTTCAACATTTCAAGGTTTGATGAATTCAATTTTCAAACCATTCCTTAGAAAATTTGTGTTGGTATTTTTTGATGATATACTAATCTACAGCAAGTCTTGGAAGGATCATGTTGAACATGTTGACAAGGTGCTACAACTATTGGAGGAGAAACAATTATATGCAAAAATATCCAAATGTTTCTTTGGAGTCCAGGAGGTGGAATATTTGGGTCATATTGTATCTCATGAAGGAGTTAAGGTAGACCCTAGCAAAATTAAAGCCATTAAGGAATGGAAAATCCCCACATCCATAAAGCATCTGCGAGGATTTCTTGGGTTGATAGGGTATTATCGCAAGTTTGTTAAGAATTATGGGAGAATAGTAGCACCTCTAACAACATTATTGAAGAAAGATTCATTTTCATGGACTCCGGAAGCAACAAAGGCCTTTAAACATCTTAAAGAGGCAATGTGCCAAGCACCAGTCTTAGCTACACCAGACTTCACAAAAACCTTTATTGTGGAATGTGATGCTTCAGGAAATGGAATTGGTGCTGTTCTAATGCAAGATGAAAGACCCATTTCTTTTGAAAGTCGTCCAATCAAGGGAAAGTTTTTAAGCAAAGCTATTTATGAGAAGGAAATGTTGGCAATACTCCATGCACTTAAGAAATGGCGACCCTACCTAATGGGAAGACACTTCAAGGTAAAAACGGATCATGATAGCCTTAAATACTTTTTAGAACAAAGATTATCCTCTGAAGAGCAACAAAAGTGGGTCACAAAGATGTTGGGTTATGACTTTGAAATCATCTACAAAAAAGGGAAGCAAAATGTGGTGGCAGATGCACTCTCAAGAAAGGATGAGGATATGGAAGCATTGTTGTGTGCCATTTCTATTATCCAACCAGATTGGATAAACGAAGCAAAGGAGGAATGGAAGAATGACGAAGAAGTGTGGGCACTTATTCGAAAGCTACAACAAGATTCCAGTACTTCTGATACATTTAGCTGGCAAAATGGTTCGCTATGGTACAAAGATCGCTTATACCTCTGTAAGAATTCCCAGCTAAAACAAAAGATTCTTATGGAATTGCACACTTCTCCCTTAGGAGGGCACTCAGGATTTTTAAAAACTTACCACAGGGTTAAGAAGGAATTTTTTTGGGATGGCCTTAAATCAGATATTCAAAAGTTTGTGGCGGAATGTTTGGTTTGCCAAAAAAATAAAGTTGAAACAATTAAGACACCGGGTCTATTACAACCTTTATCCATTCCAAGCCAACGTTGGGAGGAGGTTTCAATGGATTTTATCACAGGTTTACCCAAGTCTGAGGGAAAGAGTGTCATCATGGTGGTAGTTGACAGAATTACCAAGTATGCACACTTTTGTGCATTATCACATCCATTTAAAGCTGGTACAGTTTATACTGCATTTATGGAAACAGTTCAAAAGCTACATGGAAATCCAAAGATTATTGTAAGTGACAGAGATCCGATTTTCACTGGAAATTTTTGGACAGAATTATTTTCTTGTCTTGGTACTCAGTTAGCTCATAGCTCATCTTATCATCCTCAATCTGATGGGCAAACTGAGATAGTAAACAAATGTTTGGAAGGATATCTTCGTTGCTTTGTATCTGATAAACAGACACAATGGGTCAAATGGTTGCCTCTGGCTGAATGGTGGTATAACACTTCCTTCCATACAGCAACAAAAATGACCCCATTTATGGCACTTTATGGGTACCAACCACCATCAATCACATCATATTTAAGAGAAAATTCTAAGGTTCAGGCAGTGGAACATCACATCGAACATCAACAAGTCCTCCAACTCTTAAAGGATAACCTCGTGTTGGCACAAAATAGAATGAAACAACAGGCAGATCAACATCGCAGTGAAAGAAGTTTTGATGTAGGTGATTGGGTATTCCTACGGCTACAACCATATAAGCAAATGTCCCTAAAGCAAGCTAAGAAGGATAATAAATTATCACCAAAGTATTATGGTCCGTACAAGGTGTTGGAAAAGATTGGTACTATGGCATACAAATTGGAGCTTCCTGCAGCTTCTCGATTGCACCCAGTTTTCCATGTTTCATGTTTAAAGAAGGTTATAGGTGACAAGCTCCCAGTTCAAACAATATTGCTAGAACTTGACGAGGAAGGAAAAATTATATTGGAACCGGAAGCAGTCATAGAAACAAGAACTCGACAGCTACGAAATCGATCAATTTCAGAGTATCTTATCAAGTGGAAGAACTTATCCGCTGAAGATTCCACATGGGAGGATGAGAATTTTATGCAGAAGTATCCAAAAATGCTCAAGCGTTGAGGACAACACCTGCTCAAGCGTTGAGGACAACACTTTTTTGAAGGAGAGGGGCATGTTGGGTCCCTATAATACTAGTGATTACCCCATTACTAGTGTAGTTATACCCCTTATTTATATTGTTGTGCCCCTATTACCCCCATATTGTTATTTCTGTGCCCCTTAGAATCCCTGTATTGTTATTTTTGTGGCTTTATATTATTATTGTTAGGTCGGCTGGATTATATTGTGACTCCTTAGACTCCTATATATAGAAAGGAGGTTTTGTCATTTGTATCATCCAAGAATTGTTCATTTATGTAATGTAAAGGAGGTTTCCCCCTTGAAGAGGCTGAATTCTAAGGCGTTGATCTTTCTTTTCTATATTTTCTTGAGTTGGTTTCATAACAGCAGTTTACTGTTATTTTCTCTCTGTTTATTTCGGTTTCGGTTTATTTAGCCTTTTTATTACCGGATCTATACCTTTCATTTCTGTGTATGCTCTTTTCCCTGCGACTCTGTGCGATCTGGGCAAATCAGAAACAGAAAGGAAGGATTTTTCTCATGTGTATGCTCTTTTCCCTGCGCCTTAGGGTGATCTCGGAAAATCAGAAACATTGAGGAAAATATTTAGTTTCCGGCCAAAGCTAACTTTGAGCCGCAAGGTTCATTTTGAAAATATTTAGTTTTTCGGCTAAAGCTAACTTCGAGCCATAAGGTTCATTTTCTTTGCATGTCCGTGTTGGGTTTTGTGTTTTTTGTTTTGTAGGGAAAAAGAGCTTTCTCAAAGCAAGCACACAACCCAAAGCACCCCCCCCCCTCTCTCTCTCTCTCTCAAATTTTTTGTATAGATCAATTGGTTCAAAGCTATTTTAAGAGAGTAGAGGTCTTGGGTTCAAGTCTCCATTTTGTGGGGGCGGACTTTTTCATTTCCGCACATTCCCGCACTTCGTCAGCAACTTCAACAACTTTTTTTCAAAAAGCCATAACTTCTTCATCCGGAAGCCGTTTTCAGAGCCGTTTGCCTAATTTTTCGAGATCTATCCATTGGAACACTTATTTTCAGCATCTTTAGCTTCAGTTTCCATTGAAATGGAAAGTCAATACCAAGTTACCCTTGACAGCACCAACTACTTCCAATGGTTGGCTTACATTGAGGATTTACTTAGAAGTAAAGGTCTCTACAGAATAGCCTCAGGCCAAGAAAAGAAACCGAAGGATGAAGATAAGGCTGCTAAATGGGAAAATAGGCAAGATCAAGCACGTGGATTGATAGGGATGTCTATTTCTCTAGATCTTAGATTCCATATTGCAGAAATTGATACTCCTGATGAAGCAATGAAACAAATCAATAAAGTTTTTGGGATTAAAAATGAAATTAGAGCCCATCAACTTGAAAATGAGTTGCTTACATTGGACCCTAATAATTTTTCTTGCATTGAAGATTTCTTGTCCAAGTTCAAGACCCTTAGATATCTTTTGGAAGGTGTTAAAGTTAAGAAAGAAGATAGTAACCTTATCTATTCCATTCTTACAAAGTTGGGACCATCCTACTCTGTGTTTGTTTCCTCCTTCCATTCTACAAGAGAAGCCTTCATTTCTCAAGGAACAGACTACAAGTCCCCTTCCTTTAACTCTTTTTGTGATTCTTTAATAAGAGAACAAGAAAAACTCTTACACCTTGGTCTTCTTAATCTTCGAAACTCTTCCAAGAAAGCGTTAGCCGCCCAGCAGCAACCAAATTCAAAGAATCCTAAGAAGTCATATCCTAGAAAGAATGGTCCTAAACCAAACAAGGGTCCTAAGCAATTTCAGCCCCAAAATGAAAAATCATTTCAACAAAATGATAAGACAAATAAAAACAAAGTGAAGAAGACTGATAGACATTGCAATTTTTGTAATCGAGATGGCCACTTAGAATCAAAATGCTTTAAGAAGATGGAAGCCTTGGAAGCAGCAATGAAGAAGCATAACATCCATTTGGGGCAATCTTCAACTTCAACTTCATCTTCAGGAATGGCACTTTCTGCATGTGGTTGTCAAGCATCTCGGTCTGGCTATGCATTAAATGTATCTTCTTCTTCTCATTCTCATGAGTGGCTCATTGATTTTGGAGCTTCTTATCACATGGCCAAAAACAAAGCCATGTTTTCTTCTTTAAATGATTTTAACACCAAAAATATATATGTTGGTGATGATAGATCTCTTAATGTTGTAGGGACTGGAACTGTTCATCTAGACAATGGTCAATTTAATGATGTATTATGTGTTCCAGCCTTATCCTGCAACCTTCTATCTGTATATCAGATAACTCATTCAGGTGAAGGTAAAATCGTTGAATTTTCACCTCATGATGTTGTAATCAAGGACTTAAGAGATCCTGAACAAATTTTGGCTACTGGCATTGCTGATGATTCTATAAGGTTGTATAAGTTTCATAAATTTGGGTCATCAAATCTTCCCTCAGTATTTGTTGCTCATAACGATGAAGTGAGCAAACTTTGGCATGAGCGATTTGGTCACTTAAACTATCGCTCCCTTCAACATCTATGTAAAGAAAATATGGTGACAGTTCTTCCTATGGTATCTTGCAGAGATGGTGTTTGTTCCGGATGTGTACTCGAAAAACATCATCGGGACAGTTTTGAAAAACGTGCCTCTTGGCACGCCTCAGCCCCTTTACAGCTTGTGCATAGTGATTTATGTGGTCCACTTCCAGTTGTGTCATTCTCTGGCTGCAAGTATTTCTTAACTTTCATTGATGATTTCTCCAGACGCACTTGGGTATACTTCTTAAAACTCAAGAGTGAAGTATTTAACACTTTTTTTGCCTTCAAGGCCTTTGTTGAAAAACAACCTGGACATCAAATTCTTAAGTTAAGATCTGATAATGGCGGAGAATATGTTAAAAACACATTCATCAACTATTGCACTGAGAATGGAATTCAAATGAAACATATTGTTCCATATACTCCACAACAAAATGGTGTAGCTGAAAGGAAGAATCACACCTTAAAGGAAATGGCTAATTATATGCTACAATCTAAAGGACTTGGTCTTAGTTTTTGGGCAGAAGCAATTAACTGTGCAAATTACATAATAAATCACACTCCTACTAAGGCTTTAAAGAATATCACTCCAGAAAAAGCATGGAGCTCAATCAAACCAAATGTAAGTCACTTTCGTGTTTTTGGAAGTGAAGCGTGGGCCCATATTCCAGATGAAAAGCATAAAGCTTTAGAACCTAAGAGTGAAAAATGTACTTTTGTTGGATATTCTGAAGATGTCAAAGGCTATAGACTTATTCCATTTAAGTCCAAAAATGTTATCATTAGAAGAGATGTAAAATTTGATGAAAATATATCGGCCTGTGAGCCTAGTCCGGCGGATGTGCCACCTCTCCCTATCTCTTCTACCTTTGAAAACATTTCTTCTTCAGATGATGAAAGTGAGGATGACAATCCTCCCCCACCATCTCAGGATCCTCCTTTAGCTCCTGAGCTTCCAAAATGGGTTCGTGCTACTCGAGATGCAGCAAGTGATCTTGCCGTTGATCCTACAGATCAGCGACGTACACGCTCTCAGTTCGAGAGAGCCTCTTCTTTACTGGCTCAAGCTCCAGTAAATTATGATCCTGACACCTTTGCAGAAGCTTCAGGCCATCCAGATTGGGAAGCAGCTATGAATGAAGAATATCATTCATTGTTGGCAAATGATACATGGGATCTTGTTCCTCTACCAAAGGGACGAAAACTTGTTAGATGCAAATGGGTTTACAGAACCAAGTATGAACCAGATGGGAAAGTTGATAAACATAAAGCTCGTCTTGTTGCTAAGGGTTTTTCACAGGTTGAAGGCATTGACTACACTGAAACCTTCTCCCCTGTTGCCAAAATGAACTCTATCCGCCTTGTTCTTTCCCTTGCTGCCTCTTTCAAATGGGAAGTCCATCAGATGGATGTTAAATCTGCCTTCTTGCATGGAGACTTGCATGAAGAAATTTATATGGAACAACCCATTGGCTTCATACAAACAGACTCCAGCCTTGTATGTCGACTTAGGAAATCCCTTTATGGTCTCAAGCAAGCTCCTCGGGCTTGGTATTCCAAAATGGATAGCTTTCTTTTAGAATCTGGATTTTCCAGGTGTCTTTCTGACAATACTGTCTACACCAAGAAAGTGGGCAACTCTCTTATCATCCTTGTTCTTTATGTTGATGATCTTATCCTTACTGGTAGTGATCCTAACCTTATAAACCATGTGAAGTCTAGCCTTAAAAGGAAATTTGAAATGACAGACTTAGGACACTTACACTATTTTCTCGGTCTTCAAGTCTTGCAATCCAAGGAGGGTATTTCCCTTTCCCAATCCAAGTATGCTTGTGATATTCTACATCATTTTCACATGGAAGACTGTAAGCCAGCCCCTTCTCCCTTTCAGTCTGGAGTCAAACTTTCAGTCACTTGTAATTCTCCTGAAGTTGATGCTACCTTATACCGTCAACTTGTAGGCAAACTTTTGTATCTAACCCATACTCGTCCTGACCTTTCCTTTGCTGTTGGCCTTGTTGCTCGGTTCATGCAAAACCCCCGTGAAAGTCATTGGAAAGCAGCTAAAAGAATACTTCGTTATGTTCGAGGTACAGTTCAGTTTGGGATTCATTACAGTGCCAAATCAGCTCCTCTATTGGTTGGTTTCACTGATTCCGATTGGGCTGGTGACCCTGATGATCGGAAGTCTACTGCCGGTTATGTGTTCACTCTTGGTTCAAGACCTATTACATGGGCTTGTAAGAAACAAGCTGCCATTTCTCTTTCATCAGTAGAAGCAGAGTATCGTGGTGCCGTAGAAGCTAGTAAGGAAGCCTTGTGGCTTCGTCAGATCCTGTCAGAGTTTGGCTTTCAGCAGCAGCATCCGACTACACTTTGGTGTGATAATCAAAGTGCCATTCAGCTATGCAAAGATCCAGTCCAACATCAGCGCAGCAAACACATTGAACTGCACATGCACTTCATCAGAAAGCTCATTCATGACCATGTTCTTGAAGTGCAATATTGTTCAACACATGATCAAGTGGCAGACATCTTTACAAAGGCTCTCACAGAGGCGAAGTTCATTAAACTTCGATTTCTGGTTGGAGTTCAGGAAGTTGTCACTAAGGGGGGATAGGCTCTAGTGCCTCCTTCCTTCTCCTATTGTGTCATATTTGTAAATCCTTCAATCCTATCCCAAGTTGTTCTTAAGGGGGGATGTTAGGATATTCTGACACATAGGAAATAGTTAAGTACAACTTGGTCTAGTGTAGAGTTAGGTATAGAGTTAGGTAAAGTGTGTTTCTTTACCGTTGTACATTTTGTAACTTACAATCCGACGGTCACGATATGTAGTGATCTGACGGTTCATTCTCTCCTCGGTATTACCGACACTTGATCCGTGGCTTGACACCCGATTGGTCCATGAATTCTATTTAAAGCGCATGGAGGGTCATTTGTAGGGTAATCCGTGCATGAGAGAAACATATGTAAATTTTCATTCTTTTATTAATAAATTTCCTGAAGTGGCTGCGTTGGCTCAGGTCGTGGACTGTTTCCCTCTTTGAGGGCTTTAACCATGTCAAAATACTGGTGTATTGATCTGCGATCTGGTTGTGAGCGGTGTCCTTTTGGTGTTCTGTCTGAGGAACTTACCCTGTAAATTCCTACAGAACTGGAGGAAAAAGGCAGAGAAATTCGGGACATGAACCTAGGATGAAGTTAAGAAGCATCACCACCAATAGAGATAAAACTCGACAGAAGTTCAATGCAGCTTTTGAAGGTTGCTTTGCTTAGGCTAATCAAGGGGATGGGTCCCGAAAGAAGCCGATAGTATGCTAGAAAAGCGGGGAGAACCATTTGTGTAGAGAGTACCCCCAGATACAAAGAAATCAAATGGGAATGCATCTTGTGCGAGAAGCATAGGTAGTGGAGGACGTACTTGAAATATGCCTAGGATCTACGTAGCCATGGAAAACAAGCACACTGGTCACCTAGAAGCTATGATCAAGATGGATTATTATATATGGGTTACATATCCATTTTGTTGTTGTTGAAGCAATGTAATTAATTGTAAAAAAATTATGTAGTAGTTGAGTTTAATTGTTGTGGTTTGTTGTAGTAGAAGAGATTAAATTAAAGCGTGGAAGGGCTCGGGTTGAGCCTTACTCATGAATCATTGAGAAACACCAAATCTAGTGGGGATTGAGTTTTTATGTTGTTGAATATTTTATGTTTTTGTCCCTCGACTGATTTATGTTAGAAATTGTCCTTTTTACAGTTGGATTGAGCATGGCCATGCTATTTTATTGCATGATTTATGACTATTTTCATGAATTTTTTTCATTTATGGTTGTCCTCTCCTTCCCTTTACGTTTTTCCTTTCATTTTTCATTATTTGGTGGCCTTAGGAACATTCGTTGGGTGTGGCAGGAAAGCCACGTGGCTCTGTTAAGAGAGAGTTCAGGATGACCAATAGAAACATGACCTAAAAGTATCCCTACGAATAATTAAATAGCATGAACAAAATGGGAAAGGTTATACTTATGCAATGGGTTGGGAAATACCAACAATGTTGTATGTTGGAGAAAGCCACGGGGCTCTGGTAAGAGAGATTTGAGGATGACCAATAGAAACATGACCTGAAAGGGGCCCCACGAATAATTAAAGAGAATGAAAAAAATGAGAAAGGATAGACTTATGCAATGGGTTGGGAAAGACCAACACTGGTGTATGTTGGAGTATCACTACTAAATATGACAACAAGAAGAAAGAAATTATGTATAGACATAAAGTTGTGTGATTAATAACAACAATATAGGGAGTTCTCTAAAACTCTGGTTCTATCTGATGTATGTTAATATATGTATGTACATGGCTAAGTGGACAAACAGCATGAAAACCAAGTGGGTTGGTTGGTCCATGAGATAATGGACAGGGCTGAGGTAGTCATGAAAATGATACAAAGGAAGTTCTCGTGCTTGACCTTATTTGCATATGTGATATGTTCATAATCATGCCAAAGTTTATATACATATATGAATTCCATTGTGACTGATAGGTTTTCTCAGGTTCCACTCCTATGGAAGAATGATGGCTTATACTTATTTAATGCAAATATAGATGGCATGAAAATATTCTTTTTTGTGTGACGAATTAATCAAGCAAAAGTAGCCCAAGTTGATTAATTATTTTAATGTCATAAGAATAAGACTTTTATATGATCATCTTATGTCATGCAGATGATAATGAAATGTTGATGAGTGTGGCAACAGGTACATTAACTAATAATCAAAATCCTTGATTGCAGAATTGGGTATGTACTCCACTAAGCATTTTGGTGATGCCAGAAGAGAGTTCGGTGGAGTAGAGAAGTTCTGATGATAGCATATATGATGAACCCATGAGGCTTGTTGGTTGATAATAACAAAGGAGCTCTGGTGATAGCACAAATAAGAAACCCATAAGGCTTGTTGGATGACAATCAAAGAGTAATCTCAGATGATAGTTCAATTGAGGAACCCAAATGGCTTGTTGGTTGATAATCATTGAGCAGTGGTTGTGCTTTACAAGTTGATAAATCCACTGGAGACTATGTTGGTTGACAACTTCTAGGAGGTTGAGGCACCTAGGAATAGTGGCCTAATAACACCTTATGGTAGTCCCATGGGTTTGGGTTGAGAACAAAGGTGGAATATCCACTAAGTTTTTAGAGAGTTCTTTCTTATTCCTTCTGGAGTAAACAAATAATAAAACCTCCTCACTATTAACTATATCTCTCTAAGGTTGAACTGAGACTCTCAATGCTCTACATGAACCTCTACATTTATAGGTAACCTTTGTGGTGTAACAATGAGGATCTATTGAGAACACCTGATAAATGGGCTTGTCAATGACTAATTTTTGGCCATTGTTGTGTAACAACGAGGAGTTATTGAGAACACCTAATAAATGGGATTTGTTAAAGACATGTTTGTGAATGATTGAGCACCTATTCAAACGACGAGACAAAGAGGTATAATTTCAAGTTTTGTAAATTATTTATGATGAATCTCATGAGAGATTGTGCCATGTTAAAGGAAAGCATCAAAATTGCTTGGTTTGGGTGAATGAAGTTGATTGAAAAGAGGACTACAATAGCCTGAAGATATCAGAGTACACAGCAGAAACACCTAGAAGACTACAAAGGAGCCATAGAAAGTGGTTGATCCAAGGATAAATTTCATGCTTATTTTGTTTTTGGATGAGCAACTGTATATGAACTGCAATTGTAATCGAGTTGTGAATATGAAGCTCTGAATCATTTATGCTTGGGTTAAGCATGTTTCTTTTGTGTTTGGGAAATCAGAACACTAAGAATGGTGTTCCTCTAAGGAGGTGGGGATGGTGACATACCCTACAATTTAATGCCCCTTGTAAAAAAAAAACCTTGTAATTGTGTAATTATAAATTAAAATGGTTGAGAGAAGGACACAGATACCATTTCTTGAGGACGAATAATGCTTATGGAAGTCGGTTGTTTTAAATAGTAGTCATGGGCTGACTAAGTGGCTTTTTAATGGAGATGACAGTGTATTAAAATCAGATAGACAAATGAAGGACAAGTCCATGTGTCTTTATGCAAGAACTACAAGCAAAATAAAGGAAAAAAATTAAAAGGGAAATATGGGTTGTGTTGTCAAGGGGTTGGTCTGTGTAGACCACTAAGAAATAGGAGAACCATCATGGATGAGATTAAGTAGGAACACATTATTCTATAGACGGACATTCTCTCATGCACAGAAGGAAGAGACCCTATGCAGATAGGGGAAGAATGACCACGAGAATAGGTGGCTAAGAGGCTCCTGCTGAAAAATGAACAGAGGAGGCCAAGATGCTCCTATTGAAGAAATAAGTGGAGGCCAAGAGGCTCCTATGGGGAAAACATCCACAACTTGTACGCACAAGCAGAGAAGGGAAAAGGAAAAGATAGGGAGGTCGTGACGCTCCTGGATGGTCAAGCACATTGTTGAGAGGGTGGAAAAGATATGAGGACTGAGAGAATTCAGGGAGAAGAGAAGATCTCATGATAACCAGCTAAGAAAACCATGAGGATTGCTGACTGATAATCATAGAGTAGTAGTTGTTCCTTATAGGGTTGATAAATCCACTGGAGGCTATTTTGGTTAATAACATTTGAGAGGTGGAGGCACCCAGGGCCAGTGGGATGATAACACCTAATGGTAGTTGCATGGGATTGGGCAAAAAACACAAGTGGGGGATTCCAATCTTATTCCTTCGAAGGTAACATAGTTGATAAACCCTCCATGTTATTAACTATCTATATATATATATATATATATATATATATATATATATATATATATATATATATATATATATATATATATATATATAATTGAGACTCTCTACATCAAAATCCCTAGGGATGTTGGGATGTTATATTATAAGTCCTTTTTTCTAAAAGAATGTGTTTCTTACCTAAGGTGAAATAGTTGAATAGTTGGTGGGTGAAGGAATTGTGGCCTTGAGACACCCTGTTCTAGTTGATGATGTTGGTTTAATTCCCTGAGTGGATGATGGTTATTTGTAAGAGAAGTGGTTCGTCGTGGTTATTTTATCTTTAATAGTTGGTGGGTGGAGGTGAGGCAGCTTCGATACGCCATGTTCCAGCTGGTAATATTAGTTTAAAACTCATCTAAAAGCACTCTACCTCCAGCTTTAGAATTTGGCTCAGGAGTGATAGCTACAAGAAATACTTGGTTGCAGCTTTTCTATGGTTGGGTGGAGATTTTAAGTCCCAATACCAATTATTAAACACACTTTAATAAGTTAAGTATACTCAATCTCTTGCACTTTTAATGTTATGCCGATGTTCAATGTGTTGGTTTTAATGCTTGTGATGTTATTTGTTCACTATGTTTATTTAATGCATTTATACATTGAGGAAATGAACTCATTGTAATGCTAAAATATGTGCCATGGATGTGGAATGGTTTATCCCTGGAGGACTGATATACTTATGATTGATTATTTTTCATGTATTCATGATTATATGTTGGTATCAAGCTATTAATTTACTCAAGTTAATGACTAGGGAGGTCAATATGGCATGGAAATGTATTGCATATGCCTAGAATATGATCTTGGGAATGGTTTATTCTTGTATACATCTTGAGCCTGCAAATTGGTCTAAATGGCTTGCGTATAGAGATATGGGTAGATCTCTTTAATATTCATAGTTTTGTTGCATTGTTGATGGAATGGTTCAATTCATGTGTATACTCTAAGCTTGAATTCAATCTAATTAGTTGAGCATGAAGGATGAGAAAATCATTGCTGATAAAATGTGATCTATGTGTTTTAAATACCTACATAACTAGCTTGTATCTCTATTTAGTGTTTGTTTTTAAGCTCTGGAAGGATAGTGTTAGCTATAATTAACATATGTGTTGAATGGGTTGGGTTGAGCCTTGTGAAAAGCTCAGGAGAGACATTACAGCTTTTGTGTGTGTGTGTGTGGGTATACATATCTCTATGATGACATGTGTATAAGGGTCCATGGATATGGCCGAGTTTCATTTAAGCTCAAGAGGGATAGGTCAAGAAAGCCTGTATATACCTTTGTATGTCATTGACTATGTATCATAGACCTAACCAAGGGTCGTGTATATTTATCAAGTGGTCGCTAAGCACGAGGCTAGGATTCTTTTAAGCCCAAATCATGGGATGTTGAGAGGAAATGGCTTAACCCTCTTCGACCCTGTGACCAACCACAATGACCAAGCATGTAAGTAAGGATCATTTGAGTTGTTGATGGAAAAGTGCCCAAGGTCGTTGGATGACCCTAGAGGTTTGGTACGCCAAAGGTTTCAAGTGGAGCGCCAAGAGGAACTCTCGGGGTCGAATCTATGGGATGAGGTGGCAGTGGGGCCGTTGTCAACGCTTGGTGGAACCCTTGGTCACGAGACAAGTGGAAAGGAAGGAGAAATGTAGGATGACATCATCTCAGTGTTAAGAACCAGTGATGTCACCCTAGACCCTAGATATTTTGAGTGAAGGGAATTGTAGAATGTTGGGATACAAGCCTTGGGGTGACTTCGCACAATGGGGCCAATATTAAGTATCAACGCATCGTCGCAGTGAAGAATTCACAAACTATTATAATGCGTAAATGTGGTTACATTGTGCATCAGAGGCCTAAGTGGGGACATGGGGCAATACATGTCAGCCTCGAAATGTTTCTTCCTTAGTATCCTATGGATTTGGGTACCAAAGACACAAATTTTTTATATCCGGACATACGTGGTGTAATGGGCCATTATTTATGCCACGATGGAGTAGGGAAATGTGTCGTATCGTATCTCCACCCCACCCCAAAGATTGAAAGGAGGTTGGGTCATCCTAGTACCATGGCAAGAGCCAAAGAGATTCTTGATCAGGGTGATGTGGAGTTGAGCGCAAAACAGGGACATAGCTATTGGGCCATGATGGTGGTAGAGCCTGTCGGATTCCACATATTCCCATAAGGATCATCCCCAGAAGGAACAACAGGGCAACAAGAGTTAGCTTTTGGGATAGTGGTTATGGGGTGACGTGGTCTTTGAGGTGCCAACACCCATAATACCGTCAATATAGTGTGTATGTGTTATGAGTTGGGTCATGCCCACGGTATAGTGGATATTACGTGACTAGTATGAGTGGTTCAGTAACTAGGGTAACACTTCCATGTGGCAGAGAGGGACCAACTTAGATTTCCACGAGGGCGCCACATGGGGAACATGCGGGATCCAAGTGGCAAGTTGGTGAAGTGGCACTAATTAAATGGCTAACTTTTTTATGACCATATGTTTGGATATATGAGTTGGATCGGAGCAAAATTTATAACATTAGAATCGACTTGACGAGATTAATGGAATAAGATCATTCTTGTTTAGTTTCTTGAGAGTAAAATAAAGTGAAAATTTTAGAGCCCACTTCCATGATGTGACTATGAGAGTTGGGTCAGCATAGTAACTACTTCCTCCTAACCTTGGTTAGGCCTACGGATTAATAGGGGGTATGTTACATAATTGTTGGAAAAAATAGAAAGGACAGTGTGGACTGTCGACACCTGTGGTGGAGCTTCCAAATGGGAAGACTTAGCATTAACAGGGATAGCCATATGGGCACCATGCTTAAAATCATGTTGACGTGGTGCAATTTTGTACGTTGAAATTTCAATGGCCATAATTTCCAATACGAAATCCTGATTGAGTAAAATTTATATATCATCAGATTCATCTCGATGAGATAAACGTAATGGTATCGTTCCTTTTTAGTGTCAAAGGAGTAAAAGAAAGCGAAATATTTATACTACATCTCCATAAATGGAATTCGAAGGTCGGGTCTAGCATAGTAACTACCTCCTACTACCTTAGGAAGGGCTAGGGATAGTAGGGGGT
The DNA here is from genome assembly GCA_031772625.1 of Pinus tabuliformis. Lineage (NCBI taxonomy): Eukaryota > Viridiplantae > Streptophyta > Pinopsida > Pinales > Pinaceae > Pinus > Pinus tabuliformis. The sequence continues at coordinate 1,118,112,909 of CM062817.1, forward strand.
ATGTCACAAAAGATATGTATATATATTATACAAATTTATGGAGCATCGACTCAAAACATTTGTTATTTCCTATAATCATCAGGGACATTTATAGAATATAAAGAATAGACGTAGGTAGCATATAAAGAACAAACATTTTGAGTGGACACTCTAGCCATTACTACAGACACATAAAGATTTTTTAGGATGTTGTGATGCATGGTCATGTTAAAAGCAATGAAAGGATAATGGCTAGTTGATGAGATTCAAGAAAAAATATAAAATTTGACTTAAATTAGAGAAATTATTAATAAATATATAAAAGGTAAAAAGAAGCAAAGATTTTGTGAGTCTAGGCATTCACAGTATGAATTCATATCAAATGTTGTGTTTAATGGAAGAACTATGGAATGAGTGAAACGTTTTCAAGTGGATGATCCACTCATCATTAGGGGCAAATGAAGATTTGTCCAAATTCGAGAAATGGACAAATTTTGACTTACATTATAGAAAATATTAATAAATAAAAGGTAAAACTAATATCAATTTGACCAAATTCCAAAAATGGACAATACTAATAAACACATAGCAATTAATATAATATTGTATTATGATCTTAGATATGTTATGTTAATTAAATTAATTGAGAATATTGTTAATAATTAATAATAATATATTATTACATTTAATAATAACACTATGCAACCATATACATTAAATAGCATTGATGAGCATTAAAACACTTACCTCATGATACATCTCACATTTCCAAAGTTTAAAAAGAAAAGAAAATTCTTAAAAATTAACTAAATTATAACTTTATTTTAAATTATTATTATTATTATTATTATTATTATTTATTATTATTAAAATAATTAATATATGATTTAAACATATATACATTTGAAAATAACTTGTAACAAGATTCTTAACCATGGAAATTCATCCTAAGTCACTTTATTTGTGTTTGAGTTCATCAAGCTTGAAATTTGAAAAAATAATGACATTAAAAATTTTGAGAATAAAATTCAACATTACATTCCACATATTACAAAATTTAGAAATTAAAAAATATATATAATTAAGCTCAAACCTAGCCTTGGAACTAGAACTAGAATTGTGCAATGTAATGTGTTGAATCCATTGTGAGTCGTGAACCCTAGCAGCAAACCACTTCACAATTTGAATAAAAAATTTAAAACCCAACTTTGTCTCAAAAAACAGCTGCAAAGCACACCATTGTTCTATAGTCGATCATGCTCAACAATCAACCACAATATGTGCCACAATGACACTGTCAACAGAGCAAATTGGCCTATTTCTATCCAATTCAATGGCAAACTAGTTGGTAGTAACCACCACAGGCATAGGTGCACTTAGAATTAGTCAAAGGCGTAATTTTGTGAGTGTGGAGGTGATTCACAAGACTTAGTTGGGACTCAATTGGATAGAATGAAGCTTGGTAGTAGCGATTTTTTCACTTTTGTGTCAGGACTTGAGTTTGCATTAAAGTTCAACAAACTAAAACAAATAAGTTTGAATTCTGATGGAATTCGGCAAATTTCGAACTTATAGGTTGAAATTCACCGAACCTAGTGACTTAAGATTCACCCCACTTTACCATGGAGATTTGTAAGTGTCAATAAGCTTTGTTACAATACCAAGGCTTATTAATACCACATGCCTAAAAAACCATAACTCATATTCATATGACATTTTTTTAATTAATCAATTTAATTAAAAGGTTAGAAAGATTAAAACTACTTTCAACATAAATCTCATCCTTTAATTTGTGTATACTACTAAGAATATTTTAAGATATTTTATGAAGGTTAAATCCCTACAACCCACCTAATAATTATTATGTCGATAAGTCTGTCTATTTTGGAATAATGCTTCCAAAAATTTAATTTAATTATATCCATAATTATTGAATGGATGGTAGGGATTTAACCTCCATGGAATATTCTAGAATATTCATAGTAGTATACACAAATCAAAAGTTGAGATTTATCTCCAAAGTGGTTGTGCTCTTTTTTTCCTTTAATTAAATTGATTAATTAAAACAATGTCATATGAAGTGAGTTATAGCTTTTTGGACATGTGGTATTGTTAAATCATGGTATTAGCACATGGTATTATAACAAAGCCTATTTATAGATTAAGAATCTCCATGTTAAATTGGGGGCAAATCCCCATAATTAAGAATCTTGTTTCATGTTTTTTTAAATGTATATATGTTTAAATTTTATACTAGTGCATCCATATAAATTAAATGGTTGTTAAATGTTGATAAGCAACAATCATAATAAACATTCAATCACTTACTTTATCATACATCTCAAGTTGCTAAAATAAAAAATCATATGAATTAACTAAATCATAATTTTATTTCAAAAATAAATAAAAAATTGTTAATTTGAAATTGTATTGCCTCAAAATGACTTCATACAAAACCATATAACCTTGTTTAGGCTATGTCCAGTCACAGTCTACCTCAAGGGAAACCAAAACTGTTGACGATGGAAAATAATCTAAGTTTATCAAAATACCAGCAATTATCACTATTAAGTTCATGTCAACTAAAGTAAATTAAACTAATAAAAGCCTAACTAAATATAACATCAAGAATTAGAGGAAGTTATTGGGGTTGGATCATGAGCATTGGTTCATGTTAGTGCTTGAGATTTTAAGCCACATTGGAGAAGGCCTTCTATGTGAGGAAGCCAAGCATCCAAATTGGTATGAAAAGAACTTTTATGGAATTGAACACGTTGGTTTTCATTTAGGAAGGAGATAATGTCCTTGTGGTCTTCATGTTTTTCCTATTAGACCTTTCCCGAGAGTGTCTTCATTTGCTAGTGGAGGGTAATGGAGTCCAAATTTTGGCTCCATCTTCCCTTGATATGTCCAGAACCAGGAACCCAATTGGCTACTTCATACTGAATTTTAGAGTCTAAGTAGGCTTAGTGTTCATTAGTGTAAAGGCTTCAAGTTGACGAATTTTCTCTTAGATCTTCAAAGGAGTGAAAAATGGCTAGTACATTTTGAGCTTGGGATTGGGCTCCCGGTTGACCTTGCAAAATTTTGTCACTAGACCCTTGGTGATAGTGCATCCTTTGTCGGGGCATGTCGTATTAGGTTACTAAGAACCAAAATGAGGATATCACCCAGAAAATGGAGCAATAGGGATTACTATAAAATAAAAAAATAAGTGAAAGTAAAGTTGAGGAAAACTTGAATTTCTAGGGGAGTCTACAATGACTTCTTGTGGGTTGAAGCAACTAATGGGAAGAGAGTATAAAATTCTATGTGGGGTCCAACAACCACCAAGATTCAAGGATACCAAGACCTATGCTTACCACCACTATATTGTGAATACCACATAGCAGTAGTCACCAAACAAAAGCTAAACCATTGAAAAGATTGACAAAGCAAGGGGAATTGGAAATAGGATGAGTTACCTAATGTTGGTCGGCCCACTAAAATAGAAATTATGTCACAGTGCAGAAAAATTGTTGTTTGTCACCACCCTCACCTACCCAAACTACCGCCATAGTTTCCACCAACAACCTAGAGGTCTCCTCCACTAGTATCTTTGGCCTCACTGCTCACACATGTTCAACGTCTAGTGTATGAATTGCAGGTTAACATCCCTGGAGATAAAATATCTCAAAATTACCATGCACACTGACCCTTTGCCATGGGAATATTTCATCCTCCACACCGAAGTCGATACACATGGCTTGCCACCGAACACTAAGTTGTGGAAGTCAAGTTTAAGCCCCACAAATCTTACTCCATAAGGGAATTATCCCATCTACAGTGGGGTGATGTTGCAAGCACACTAGTTAAACCTGGATCCAGGATCTCTCAACCAATAGAGCTCAAATAGAGAGTAGTTTGCCATATGCTAGTGATAGGAAGACATAGTTGTTTGGATGAGTGAATGCATGCATTGGGTTGGCCACCCTATCCTCCCTCTTAAATGCAATTGGAGGTGACAGGATGATAGGATCCCCCCTCTTAAATGTGGTGGGAGGTGGTGGGGTGGTGGTCTCCCCCCCCTCCATTGGCTTGAATTCCAACACCCCGATTGAGGAATTTAAAATAATAATAATTATTAATAATGATAAAAATATTAATATATAAAATTAAGTATATATACATTTTAAATAAACATGTAACAAGATTCTTCGCCATGAAGATTCTTAATTTGTAAATAGGTTTGTTGCAATAACATGGCTTATCAATACCACATGCCCAAAAAACTATAACTCATTTCATATGGCACTTGTTCATATGACATTTTTTTTAATTAATGAATTTAATGAAAAGGGAAAAAATGCATGACTACTTTGGAAATAAATCTCAACTTTAAATTTGGGTATACCACTAATAATATTTTAGAATAGTCTAAGGAGGTTAAATCTCTACCATCTACCTAATAATTATTGATAATTAAATTAAAATTATAAAAGCCCTATTCCAAAATACATATGCCTATCGGCATCATTAATCTTTTATATAATTAAGAACAACAATAATAATAATTTAAAACAAAGTTATAATTTAGTTAGTTTTAATGATTTTTTTTAATTTTGACAACATGAGATATATTATGAAGTATGTGTTTTGATGCTTATTATGGATTGATGCCTATGGACATTTATTAGCCATTTAATTTATATGGTTGTGTTAGTTGATAATTAAATTAAACTTCTGGAAGTCCTATTCCAAGATAGATATGTCTATCGACTTAATTATTTATTAACTAATTAATTGATATGGATAGAGGGTTATAGTGAGGTCTTGACATTATCAAAATTATAATAATTTATATTATTAATTAAGTTAGAGGAGAACAATATAAATATAAATATTAAATATTATTATAGTTAATATTAATAATATATTACTACCATTAATAACCAGCCTAGATCCATCTTAACTCTGGATCTACCAAGCGCTAAGCAGGATTAAATATCTTTTCATTCTAAAAGAGGTTTGCACCTCAAGAGATTTAATCCCTCTTTGTACTTGGTAGATCTAGAGTGTGTGTGTGTGTGTGTCACTTATTACATAAGAATATCATTGGAAAGAGCCCCAAGTGTTAGCTCAATTGGTCGAGTTCCTGTTGCTAAAATACCTCACTAATGGGAGGTCACGGGGTCAATTCTCCTCAATTCCCTTGTGGTTAGGCTCTGCTAATAAGATGACGGGATGTGATCTCTTCAAGTGGATCTACCCAAATATTTCCTCGGGACAGCAAAAAAAATACCAGTAGAAAAACCATGGGTTGTCAAAACTTGGAGCCTAAAAACCACTAACAATAAATTGACTATTTTACCTCAATTTTATTTTAGTTATTAATTTTATTTTGTTTTATTTTTTATTTTTATGTTTATGTTTATGTAATTTGACCAAGCCAAAATGTTTGCATAACAAGACAGGATAGGACATTACAACATCTCTTCCGTACTATGTTAGAGAGCTCCTCTCGATGTAATAATATTATTAATTAATATGAATAAAGGATTGTAGTAAGGTCTTAATATTATCAAAATTATAATAAGTTGTATTGTTAATTAAGTTGGAGGAGAACAATATCAAGATAAATATTAGATATTAGATTGGTCCAAAATCTATGACTTGATTTACATTTATAATAATTGTGAGTTAGCTTAATGACTGAATGAAAAGACTAAACTGAAGAAAGAAATAACAAAAAATAAAGAGACATGAAAACTTAGGTTGTTAATGGAGTTCACCCAGTGTAGGCTACATCTTTGGGCCAGCTTCCAATGAGTGGTCACTTTATTGCGTGACGCAAAAGTGAATTTCACATTCACCAAGTCTCCGACCTACAACAATAATCATCACCAGTTTTGCCACAGAGGTCGTGGTTTCCAAAAACCCACTTTCTTCCTCTCAAAACAACAAAAAACAAGCTTAAAACCTCTCTTTCCTCAAATTTACAAAGAAACGGACTATGCAAAAGGACTAAGTGTTGAAATAAATAACAAATTACGCACCCCCTGCACACTAGTGAAAACACTTGGTTTATATGGTGGAGGTCTCAATTTAAACCATGGATTGTTGTGATGTTGCAAGGTATTGTTAAAACAAAATTCAAATATAATATTCCTCCTTTCCTACATAAGGCATGTCATTTGTTGTAGTTGTTGGAACATTGAGCTATATGGGTTGAGGTCTTTGAATCAAGCCCGTGAACCATCTATTTCGAGCATTGTATGACCAAAAAAATTCAAATATAGCTATCACTGGTTATATATCAATGGTCGTATGGTGGTGCAATGGTTACGTGGTAACGTGGTTATGCGGAGGTTGTTGGGTGAAGTCTGCAACCCTCCCATTTTTTACAATGGTTACAACCACAAAATTTAAATATCCATTACCCATCCATTTTTACAACAAATTGTAGTTGGTGTAACAGTACACCATTGGACTTATGCCATGGAGGTTGAGGGTTTGAACTGCATATCGGCGTTTTGGCTAACCATTGCTCGAACCTTCCTAACCAATTGGAACTTACCAAGTGGTGGCTCATATTACTACATAGTCAACCTTCTCAGTCATTCTACCACGTCAGTACCATGTCAACCTCCTGCCACATCCTCAATTCCATGTGTCACTTTCTAGTGTTGCCACTTGTTGACCACATCAACATGACTTTCCACGCGACACATTTTGATAATTCCACCTACCACCATTCATACTACCACGTCAACACCCACATATGTTGTTGTATTGCCACATGCCAGTCCCTCATGATGTCACATGTCAACCCTGCCATCCTTTTTCTTAGTTGGGTCAAAACATCAAAAGGCCATAACTTTCTCATACAACATTAGTTTGACTTCATTTAAGTGTCGTTGGAAATATCTCGACGAGCTCTTTGAAATGGAGATATTTTCATTATAATTTGAATACCATTACTTATCGATCACAAGGATACGCATGGATCAATCCTACACATTGGAATCTTTTGGAACACCAACAGTTTGATTTACTCAAAAAATAAGTGAGGGTACAACTCCATAACTTTTTTATCTTTATCTATTGTAATTTTCTTGGATGTAATCCCTTAAGACCCACTCGAAGATACTCCAAATCACCCCTACATGAATTCCTTATCTTCCTTTCAAGGATAATATCTTTATGTAATTCATTTAAGTATTCACAAGTGATGGAAATGTCATCAACAGCAGGAAATTGACCAATCTCATCCTGATCCACAATCATAGGAGGTTCATACAACTTCAAGTTATCAACATTAACAACTAAATATATTTTCATGTAAGGTAACCAATCATTTCCAAAAGTATAAATGGACCATGCTTGATTGATTTAAATTTTTACCTTCACCTTCTAATATTTCCTTGTTGATGTGTAACCAAACTTGATCACCAACTTGAAATTGATGATCCACCTGGTACTTATAATGCCTCGCCTTTTACTTGGCTTGGCTCTTCTCCAGTTGCTCTTGAACTACTAGATGCACAAAGTAGACTTTCTGAATAAACTTCATAGCTTTGTGTGAATCACTGTGTCCATCTACCATAGTATCCTTCCAAAAAGAAAAATCCGAAGGAGACTTGGGCAGATATCTAAAACAAGTTTCAAATGGAGATTTCTACATAGAAGAATGCATGGCATGGTTTTAGGAATGTTTCATGTAATGTCGTTGTTAATTCTAAAGCTTAGGATGCTTGTTGTACTATCCTTTGAGTAGATTCCCTATTGTTTTATTCACCACCTATGTTTTTCCATTAGTTTGCAGATGAAATGTTGTGCTCTTCTTCAACATAGTTTCCATTAATCCCCACAAATTTGACCAAAACTCCCCAAGAAAAAGAGAATCTTAATCTAATACAATAGATGCTGGTAACCCAAAATGGACCCATAAATGTTGAAAGAACATGTGTGTAGTTTGTTAAATTGTTACTTGCTTCTTACAAGGCATTGAAATTCACAACTTGTTGAACCTATTCACTACTACATACAAGTAATCATGGCCTCTTCTATACATAGGTAACCCTCCCAAAAAATGCATTGACAAACTTTCCCATGGATGGGAAGGTACATGAATTGTGTATACAAACCCAATTTCCTCTTACTTTGTTTACTAGTAGCAAATAGAATACATCCTTTTACATACTTGGATACAGTTTCACACATTTGAGGCCAGTAACAATACCTTTGAAGTTGAGCCATTGTTTTGTGTACCCCAAAATATCAAGAAATAAGAGAAGTTTTATCTTCCCTAATGACATGATTTTTTCATCCCCGGGAATGCACAATTTACCAATATGATATAGTAATTTGTTGTGCACATGATAGTATAATTCTTACACATTATTACCATGAATTAATTCTTCATACCCATCCTTAAAGTCTTCATCTTTAGTGTATTGTAAAATATAATTGTCATGAGCTACATAATTGTGTTGTGGAACAATGGATGAATTTGTAGGTCTAGATAGCATGTCGGTAACTTTACATTATGTACCCTTTTTATATCTGATGACTGTGATGTAGGAAATGTTCCCTCTGCGGATAGAGGCAACCCTTCTAGCCCTAGAGTGGGTCTAGTCATAGCAAGACAAAACAACAACTAATTTCCTTAAACAATCATTTTTGAAAAGCCTACCTCAAACCGGTGTGCGATGGAGCTTTCATTGCACTGCTTCAACTATCGTTTCCTTCTCCTCGATGAGCGATTAGCCTGAAACAAAACAAGAGAAAAATAGAACATGTAACAGAGTACAAAAATGATATATTCACTTACAGATTCAAGTAACCATAAGCTATCAAGTATATTTTACACAAGACATAGGAAATCATCATTGATTGTATTAAAATGAATAAAAGCAAAGCTTACAACCAAACCTTGACATCGCAAGCTTCCTCGGAGGGTCCAGCTGATATGTTTCTCAAAGAATTCACTCTCAAAAGGGTCTCCCAAGTGGATGAAATCTCTCTCTCTCTCTCTCTCACAAGAACTAATACAAAGCTAAGGCAATCCACAACCAATTGCTAAACTATCAGCAATTCACACTGCAAACTATCAAACTCACACCAAATCTAGCTAATTTGATCAATCCAAAAACTAGCTGATCATAGCAATAGGGAGTGATTTTATAAGAGGATGAGCCTCCATAAAATGAGGGAGAGGGAGCTTATCCTCAAAGGAGGTTTCTCAAAAGGCAGAACCACCATCCTAGAGGAGGAAAGGCGAACTCCCTTGACCCAACAACTAGTTCTAGAACCACCCAGAAGCATTCTGTTTGAACTAATTTTCCATATCTGGATCATCTTAAGTCATACACTAGGGCTCAGCGACGATGTTGCAAGGAAGCAGTGTATTCAGAACCATCGCCGCAACAAAGATCTTGAGGACTTACTCCAAGCCCTAAAATTTGACTATCGCAGGAAACAGTTGTACCCCTGTGACAACGTCGCGACCTTATAGTTCATCACAGAGGATCATCGCAGGCATAATGATGTTTACTTGCGATGATGCAGAAACATGGGTAAAATGGTAAATCTTCAGGATTAAAGAGCACTTGTTAATATTCTTGAATGAGTGGGAAGATGTGGACACATTTATCAGATGTCTGACACAGCAGAGATGTCACTCAGGGACTGACTTTATCCAAGATCAGGGGATATGAGGCCAGTGACAAATTACTGTGTAACAGATGCCCCCTAAAGCATGAAGGCCGAGAGAGTGGGAGGGGTGAAATGCTTTAAGAAATCATAACCAAACCGAAACACCATCGTTGAGAGCCTACAGGCACAAGTACAACTGATATCTCTAACAATGAAATACATGTAGTTAGGCATGGGCGCAGCCGTCCAAAAGACATATAAAACTTGGTCTATGGTATGGATGCAGCCACCCAATCGATAAGACCATATATAAAGATAGAGGTATGGTCATAGCCATCCAATCAAATAGTCATGTATGCAATCACGAACCAATCCACGCAACCCGAACTTATGTAATATTAGTCCAGGGTCTTGAATCCCAACCGATCATAGTACAATTTCTAACATGCGAATAGATGTGTTGAAGTCAAGCATACTAGAAAATCACTTGATTACCGGCCAATGATGTAAACCGTTAACAAGTACAAGAGAGACCACTAGTAATGTCAATGGTTCTCAAGGTACTGCCAGTACAATCCACAAAGTGTGAAAAATGACCTAGAGTCGAACACTCGTGGAATCACCCGATCAAAGACCAATGATGCAAGTATGTTGTCCAGTGCGAATAACTTGCCATTGAGGCATGCAAGCTCCAAGGTATCGAAAGGAATCTCTAGATCGACTTCCTGGATAATGAGTTGGTGTCGACGGGAAGCGACCCATCGCAAGAGGGCCATAATGTTATCCACATCAATGACACAAGACAAGGAACAAGATGAAGATGGATGAAATAGAGAATCAGAGGAGGAGGTAAGGGCGCAAACTACAGAAGGATTAAACTCTTGAACATATCGGTGACACAACTCCGGAAGGCGACAGCATTTTAGTACCAAGGGATCGGAGGTCTGACAAAGATGACAAGGATCAAATGGAATGAGGAAAAATGACAAACCCAAACCCTGGAAGGCCAACAACGATGTGAGGATATCCCAAACCTGACAAGAAGCAAAAGTGTCAATGTTCAAGAGTGACTAGCTGTCATAGGTGACCAATGGGATATTTCCAAATTTTTCCCCCACCATTGTTGGCAAGTACCCCAATTATTTTTTAAAAAACAAGCTTGAAGGGGATAGCATATGCTTGCGATATAAGTTCGTCCTTTGGACAAATCCAACCTAGTGAAATTTTAACGAGCCCTAGGGAGGAGAAGCTCGGGTCTCATCATGGTGATGAGTCCAATGTCGTCAGGGTTTAACGAGTCCGACATAGGTAAAACTCGGAGTATTTTTCATGTTTAGAGAGTTTGAAAAATACATGGAAAAGAAAACTCCAGGGGGGGCCCTTTTCATAAGTTTGTGTCTCTCAAGCCCGAAAAGGTAGAAAATAATACTCAAGAGAACCGCTTGACCATTTTGGTCAAGGAGTACTTTTCGTAAATAGTGTTTCTAGTCCGAAAAAAGTATAAAACTAACTAGACACACAACGTTTCACAACCATGAACGAGCTCGAAACGACAAGGGATCAACCATCTTTTCATTTTTAAACGTTCAGAAAAGAGCTAAAAGCAAACCCCCCATTTTTATTCTCTTTAATGAGTCAAAAAGGGAAAAAATACTTGGCGATCTTTTCATCTTTCACGAGTCAAAAAAGAGCTTAGTGGTGACTCGTCCAGAGGAACGAGTGGTATAAAGGGTAGCAACTAGTTCCGGCAATGGTGGAACTTCTCAAAACATGTAATGGTCAAGAGGCTGGCTAATAGAACCACTCATCACTGCGGTCCCTCAAGAAAGGAAAAACAACCAAGTGAAAGCATATGATCGGCCAAAGAGATGGTGACGATGGAATGAAACAACCAAGGCTCATCTAGCAAAATTTAGCGGATAAAAACGGAAATCACGAGATGTAAATTGGGTATGGGTTCATTTTGACACAAGCTTTAACCATGGAGAACTCTGCTTGGATTCGGTTTCATGTTTACACAAGCTTGAAACGAGAAACTATGCTTGTTATAATTTTGCATGCCCCCAGCATAATGATGCAAATCAAGGTACATGCCCCCCAAGCTTCATTGCATTCAACGAGGTGGATGGAATGAAGGTTCACTTTCAAGATCTTGGAAAGACTCGACTCAGATTTTACGAGATCTTAATCAAAGACTCGATTTGGAAAAGGGAGTTGTTTCATTTTTTAATGAGGTTGACACAGTAAAAGAACTATCCTCATAACCCTTGTTTCATTTTTTAACGAGGTTGACACAAGATCAAGAACTCTCCTCAAGATGCCTTGATTCATTTTTTAACGAGCTTGACATAAGCCAAGGAACTATGCTCCATACTCATTGTTTCATTTTTTAACAAGGTTGACACAAGCCAAGGAACTATCCTCAACACTCCTTGATTCATTTTTTAACGAGCTTGACACAAGACAAGGAACTATGCTCCATACTCCTTGTTTCATTTATTAACGAGGTTGACACAAGATCACGAACTATCCTCGGAACTCATGTTCATGGGCCATACGAGAACATGACTCCCAAGAGATCTTCACTGGAGGGAAGAACCATGCTCTGGGAGGAATACACGTCATTGGGCACCAACAACAGATCGGGTTCCAATGCCCCAGTACATGATGTACGAGACCATCTGCATGATCATCAATAGATGTGGAGACGGAACGGATAGCCACATAATTGACCTGTGGCAGGGAAAGTGTTGTTGGAAAACAAGAACTGATAGGGGATGATGGTTGTACCGGAGGTATCTGGTGACCAAATAACAACAATTGATTTATAGTCACAATTATTCCGTAGTGTGGAAAACAAACCACATGGAAAAGTGAAGAAACAAGAGCCCCCATGGCATAAATATAGTCGCGACCAAGGAGAAGACTGAAATCTAGGGCACCTTGGATGACCATCACGTCTATACAGATAGTATTACCTCCCAAAGTAACAAGGAACTTCAGAAGGATCCCTAAAGGTTGACTAGTTCCTCTGTCAAAAGCCAACAGATTTTGAGTGACAGGCACAAGCTGTTGGGAGCCCAAAGCTTGCCAAGTAGTGGAAAGCATGAGGCTAACTGACGCACCTTCATCCAAGAAAGTGCCAGGTACTTCCTTATCATAGGCATGTACTGTTATCTGGAAAGGCACATATGATGGGAGGCGGAAAGCATTCAAGTGACTCCAGTCGAAGGAAACAACCGAACTATTTGGTAGGGGTATCGTATGATTGCCCCCATGCTCTACAGGAACCGAAGAAGGACCCTCTTAATCAACCAAGATAGAAGGGTCGTTTTGGGACTCAGGAGAATCCGACGAGATGAGAATAACATGAACAGTATGATCATGATGCTCTTCTGGAACAGAGGGAACAACTAGTGGTGAAACCAAGTCAACACTCTTTTCGACCAACGGTTGGTCAGGAACAGGCTTAACACAGCCAGGCTCAGGAAGAGAGAAATGGACAAGAGATGTCTAAGTCAATCTCTTTGTCAATAGGGAGAGGGTTTGAAGAGAGCCTCTGATAACCAATTGGAAGCGGAGGTGAAGAAGCTGTAAGACCTACCAAAACAGTGACATCTTTATCCACGAGCAGACAAAGGTGAAGGAGACGATCGCCTTCAAAAAGCCTACAGGAGAATCTAATCTTTCCTTTCTTCTTACCGCTGCTAGTCAATGGGGTAACACTGACATGATATTCAGAGGACGATGAGGGATGAGCCGGACCGTGAGTCCACACTTCCAAGATCCTAGGAATACCATGACAATCATGAAGAAGATGGTCACCCTTGCACAATTTACAAGGAAACTTAACCTTCCGCGGAGGATCAAAAGGTGTTCCGACCTGAGATGTACTCGGAGCAATAGGAGCACGGGGGCCTCGTGCTTATCCAACTTCTTCTTCTTCTTCGTCTTCCTCTTCTTCTTCTTAGCCTCTTGGTTACTGGATGTGGAACTTTCACCAGGCGAAGTAGGAGAGGAGGATGAAGAAACAGGGGAAGAAGGCGTAGGCTCAACCTTGGAATCATCATGTCGTGATTCAAACAAAGGGGATAATGGAACAGGAGTCATGACGCTCGGGACCACCAAGGTTGAAAACAACCAAACGGGTAAACCGATGGTTAACCCATGCAAGGACAATGTCACCATATACGAAGCATCGGCATTTCCAAAAGGAGGAAACGGACCAGGATTCCCATCTAGGGGAAGACCATGGCCGGTAGACTCGGGGAATGTTGCCATTGAAAACGACCTGTAAATGCACTTGCAGTATAACCAAGAACTCTAATTGTAACCAGGAATATTTCGTGGGCAGTAAATTTTATGACACAAGAACAAAACTTAACCTTTTCATGTTTCAAGAGTCGAGAAAAGGACGAAAAGGTGACTCTATCTCTTTTGAGGTTTAATGAGCCTGAAAGGACAAGTGATCAGATGATCCTTTTCTTTTAAGGAGTCGAAAAGCAACGAAAGTGACTACTCTGGAGTACTATACAAGAGGTTTACCAGACAAACCACAAAACTGCATATACACCTTGGTGATCAAATGAAAGAGAAATGACCAAGGACTTTCCATACGGCAGTCAATCTTGTTGAATGTTGTGTTCAATGCGTTGTGATCCGTAAGGCGGCAGACTCGACTTCCTATGAATGATAGGATGATAACCTAGTGGGGTCTATCGATATATACTCGACGGTATGGGGAGCATAATTCCGTACTAGTAGCTATTGAATCATAGAAAGAGGAATCACCCAAGCTTAGCAAAAGCAATAGTGACTAGGTTTAACAACGCCAGAGCACGTCTCTAGCTTAGACCTCTAGATAAATGTGCGTTAAGTTCCAATGTGTTGTTAGGTTCATTCAATTGATTTTAAGAGTTAATCTTGGATTAAGTTTTGGTTTTCAGGCCCTACCGAATGTATTTCAACAATCCATAGGATGCAGCTACAATGAGTGAAAAATCATTTGTTTCAATGAACAACTACCTAAAGGAGGGTAAGGAGTTCATTTCCAAGAAAACGCAAACCAAGACAAGCAAATGCAAGCACTAAGAAACACAATGCATCAATACACTTATCTCACAACTACTAATGAAAGATTTGAACTTTGCTTTCTAATTTTTCAATCATGAAAATTCAGTAATGCAAATGCGCTTTCACTTTCGTATGTTGTATAAATGAAATATTTTTTATTTTTGGAATTTTAATGAAAAACAAGCAAGTGTAAACCTGACTGATCCAAACAAATGTAATATATGTTTAACAGTGTGGAAATCAAATCAATATGAGGAACTGGTTCAATAACCAAACACTAAATACCAATCAGAAAGAAAACAAGTAGTAAAACAGCCTCAAGCAAATCAATCAGATGGTTGTGGACGAATCTTGGACGAACGAGTAACCCAAACAAACGACTTCTTGACAAAACCTTTAACAAAGCTAGGTCACATGGTCTGAAAACACAAGATTCACTAAATGAAACCAAGGAGAAAGTACCTTAACCCAATACAGCCAAAACAAGTTGATAAGAGACAAGAGACAGTAGGGGACAAGCAGCACTGGTTGATTCAGGAGGTAAAGTTGTAAAAAACAACTTGTACAAGAATCGTTGCAGGGCTATAACTAGCAACCTGAGATGAAAGGCAAATCATCGCAAGCACAAAGCTAGCAACTAGGTGATGTCATCGCAGGTGTACACATGTCTTCTGCGACGGTTCGATTTCAGGAATCGTCGCAACTGTATGATGGGATATCTGCGATGTGCAGGTTTACCAAAGAGGACAGGTGTGACGTTGTCACAACTGTTAAGCTATAAACAACGACGATCTCAATTAAGAGAAAAAA
Source organism: Pinus tabuliformis (assembly GCA_031772625.1). Lineage (NCBI taxonomy): Eukaryota > Viridiplantae > Streptophyta > Pinopsida > Pinales > Pinaceae > Pinus > Pinus tabuliformis. The sequence continues at coordinate 1,118,128,407 of CM062817.1, forward strand.
CAAAGCAAGAACACCTGAAGGACACCAGACTAATCTCTCAGATAGTGAGAGGGACTACCAGATTGACTCAAGTAACCTAGAACACTGATGGCTCAGCCCCAAAATCAAGAGACACTAAATCGAAAACAAATCAAGAGCAAACAAGAGACAACATACAAAGGACTCCCCAGCGGAGTCACCAACTTGTGATGTAGGAAATGTTCCCTCTATGGACAGAGGCAACCCCTCTAGCCCTAGAGTGGGTCTAGTCACAGTAAGACAAAAAAACAACTTATTTGCTTAAACAGTCATTGTTACCTCAAACCGGTGTTCGATGGAGCTTTCGTTGCACCGCTTCAACTATCGTTTCCTTCTCCTCGATGAGTGATTAACCTGAAACAACACAAGGGAAAAACTAAACATGTAACAGAGTAAAAAAATGATGTATTTACATACAGATTCAAGGAACCATAAGCTATCAAGTATATTTTACACAAGACATAGGAAATTATCATTGATTGTATTAAAATGAATAAAAGCAAAGCTTACAACCAAACCTTGACGTCGCAAGCTTTCTCGAAGGGTCTAGCCGGTATGTTTCTCGAAGCATTCACTCTCAAAAGGGTCTCCCAAGTGGATGAAATCTCTCTCTCTCACTCACAAGCACTAATACAAGGCTAAGGCAATCCACAACCAATTGCTAAACTATCAGCAATTCACACTACAAACTATCAAACTCACACCAAAGCTAGCTAATTTTCTCAATCCAAAAACTAGCTGATCATAGCAATAGGGAGTGCTTTTATAAGAGGAGGAGCCTCCATAAAATGAGGGAGAGGGAGCTTATCCTCAAGGGAGGTTTCTCAAAAGGTGGAACCACCATCCCAAAGGAGGAAAGGCGAACTCCCTTGACCCAACAACTAGTTCTAGAACCACCCAGAAGCATTTTGTTTGAACTAATTCGCCATATCTGGATCATCGCAAGTCATACACTAGGGCTCAGCAATGACGTCGCAAGGAAGCAGTGTATTCAGAGCCATTGTCACAACAAAGATCTTGAGGACTTGCGCTGAGCCCTAAAACTTGACTGTCGCAGGAAACAGTTGTACCCCTGCGACGACGTCGCGACCTTATAGTTCATCACAGAGGACTGTTGCAGGCATAATGATGTTTACTTGCGACGATGCAGAAACATGGGTAAAAGGGTCAATCTTCAGGATTAAAGAGCACTTCTTAATCTTCTTGAATGAGTGGGAAGATGTGGACACATTTATCAGATTTCTGACACAGCGGAGATGTCGCTCAGGGACTGACTTTATCCGAAATCAGGGGATATGAGGCCAGTGACAAATTACTGTGTAACAATGACCAAGAGAAATTATTGTAAAAATCTTATCCATATAAAGTTTCTTGATTGTTGTAGCTTTATTTGTGATTAAAGATATTGTAATGATTCATGATCAATGTGTATGATTGTTGCTTTGCCCATTAAGTAATGTTTCGATTTTTTCACACTTTGAACTAAAGCATACAATTATTTATAATATGTAGGATAGTTAATTACCACTTTAAATAATGTATCAAAGTGGTAATTGTATTTCCCTCCTTTGTTTCATAAGTTTTGGTCCCATGGCATACCCACTTGCATCGATTTCAATTTCAAAAGGTTGTTGTAGATCTGGAAAATCCAACACTAGTGTGGTGCTAATGTTTTCCTTCAAAGTGTAAAAGGATTTCTGCTATTTTCCTCCCAAATGAAAGATCTGTTTAACACCCATTAAATCATATAAAGGAACTACAATAGATGAGAATTTAGCAATAAACCTCCTCCAATATTGTGCTACTCCTAGGAAGCTTCTAACTTCTGTTCTAGAATTAGGTTTAGGTCAATTTACAATCATTTCTACTTTAGATGGATTTATCCTCAATTCTTCGTCTCCTACAATATAGCCCAAGTATACTAACAATGTTTTACTGAACTCACACTTCGAGTATAATTTATTCCTCCTTAATACATCTAATACTTGCTTAACATGCTTGACAAGAACTTCCCTAGTTCTACTGAAAATAAGAATGTCATCTAAGTAGACTATAAAAAAATCATCAATGAATGGTCAAAACACAACGTTCATCACCTGCATAAAGGTAGCAGGAGCATTACAAAGGCCAAAATGCATTACTGACCATTTAAATAATCCATGTTTTGTTTTAAAAATTGTTTTCCACGCGTAACCTTCAATCATTCTTATTTGATGATAACCACTTCTTAAGTCTAACTTAGTGAAATAAATTGCATTCTTTAATTGATCTAATAAGTCATCAATGTGAGGAAGAGGGTAACAATTCTTCACCATGGTTTTGTTCAATGCTAAAAAATATAGCACACATCCTTCGCGTACCATCTTTATTTAGTACCAATCATAATAGGTGACTTGCATGAAGATGTACTTGGTCTGATGAATCTATTGTCAACCAATTCCCTAACCTAATTCTTTATGTTTACATTATCCAACACTGACAACCTATACATACCGATTTTAGGAAGTGGGGCATCTTACTACAACTATATTTGATGTTATATCTCCATTTTTGGAGGCAATCCTTCAAGTTCTTGAAACATTTCATCATAATTAGAAATAAATTTAACTAATTCATCTTTAAGCATAGGATCACATCCTTTAAAAACATTGGATTTATTAATATATTTAGTTTTTACAATCATGAGTACAAATTTCTTGCTAGTATTTACAAGTCTCTTCATTTTTCATGTGCTAACAAGAGCTAGGTTAGTCTTCATACAATGAGCTCTCACAATGTATTCAATTCCATATTTAAAGATATGGTAAATGTTCTCCTCTCTATATAAAATGGCTTTCTATTCATATAGATATGGGCTCCCCAACATAATCCCAGAGATGTCAAGCGACACTACATCCAATTCAACCTCATCTATAAAGTTAGAAGTGATTGCAAATTTGATTTCACATCATCACATGTCCATCCCAAAGGGTAAGGTCTTACATGAGGTTTAGTTTCCAATCCTAACTTCTTGAAAATTTCTTCCGAAATGAGATTTACTTGGAAACCACCATAAAAAATTGTGTCAACTTTAGTTTGCTTTGTTATGACCCTAATATGAAAAAACACACTCATTTTCTTCCATTATGTTTCATTTTATAATTAGGAGTTTGAATAGTAGAGCTAGAACTAACATGAGAATATATACCTTACACTCCCATAGTTATGATCTTAGTTTCAACATGTGAGTTGGATCTGAGATCTTGTTGAACTGTAGCAACAGTCTTTTATTTATCCATTTTTCTCATCTTTTTTGGTCTCAATTATGGATGCAACTTCCAACATCTAGCATCACCATGTCCTTCCTTTTTGTAATGAGAACATGTAGGGTTTTCACCCTCTTTCTTCACAATAGTTGTTCTCTTGTCTTTGCCTTTTTCTTTTGAATTTCCTTCAACAGACTTAGATGGTTTCTTCAAAAAATCATCACGAACATCCTTCCCTTGAGATTCAAGATGTGTAGCTTGAACACAAGATTCACATCTTGTGTGGCTTGTTATGACCCTAATATGAAAAATCTCATTTTTTTTCTTCCATTTTGTTTAATTTCATAATTAGAAGACTGGATAGTAGAACCAGAACTAGTATGAGAAGATATACCTTGCACTCCCATAGTTGTGATCTTAGTTTCATCGCCTAATTCAGATCTGAGATCTTGTTGAATTGTAGAAGAAATATTTTGTGTGCCCATTTTTCCGAAATTCTATTGGACTCTTAGTTCTAGATATAACTTCCAACATCTAGCCTCATCATGTCCTTCTTTTTTGCAATGAGAACATGTAGGATTTTCACTCTCTTTCTTCATGATAGTTTTTCACTTTCCTTTGCCTTTTCCTTTTGACTTTCTCTCAGTAGACTTAGATGGATTCTTCGAAAAATCATCATGAACATCCTTCCTTCAAGATTCAAGATGTTTAGATTGAATATAAGCTTCATCCAAGTTAGTCAAATTGAATATGAGGACGGTATGTCAAAGATAACCATGCAAACCATCACTATACTTGAGAAGAGTTTCTTTTGTATATAAACAAATACCCAAAGTTAGATATTTCTTCTTAAACTCCTAAGTATTAATTTGAAATCTTTTCCCTTTACCTTGCCTTAAGTTTTTCCAGTCCATTATGGCTTGTTGCATGTAGCCTAATGGATAGAATTGTTTCCTTAATGTAGTAGTAAACTCATACCAAGAAGAAATTATTTTACCATTTTGAAGGAGATATTGACTTTTTCTCTCCCACTACAATAAGGTTGTGCCACTTAGTCGAAGAGAGGCAAGTTGGATCTTTCCAATGTCCTCCACAATATTCTGAATCTTGCAATAAACTTCAAGCCAAATAATTTAGTTATCCAGCTTTTCTGCATTAAGTTCATCATCATATATGGAAAATCAACATTAACATCTACTTATAAAAATACAAATTGGATGAAATTTTCTTAGAATGTTTCTTTGAGGAAGAAATTCCACTTGAACTAGAAGAAGAAGATGATGGTGGGGATGGAGGAGTCTTAGGAGGTTCACCAACTCCTTCAGCTTTAATCGATGGTCCACTCTCACCGGATTTATTTTTTCATGATATAGTTGTTCCACCATGACTTCATTCTTTAGAAACGAAGGGATTCCCTCCTTTTAGCAAGGTCATTTCTTGTCTTTGGGTTGCACACTTCGAACCAATTTCAAAGTTGTATTCTTCCAATGATCCTTCTCCTTGCTTAAGCTTCAACCTAATAAGCATCCACACTTGCAAATCCTGTCACACCTGCTCTTATACCAAGCTTATACAAAATATATGACTTTATTTGCATTTATTACAAGTGTAAGTAAGCTTATTAAGTGAATGAAAAACTGAACTGAAGAAAGAAATAGAAATATATATATATATATATATAGACAAGAAAACTAAGGTTGTTAACAGAGTTCAACAAGTATGGGCTATGGATTTGGGCCATCTTTGGGCTATCTTCCAATGAGTGACCGCTTTATTATGTGATGAAAAAGTTAAGTTTACATTCACCAAGTCTCTAACTTACAATAATGCTCATCCTTAACTCTATTACAGAGGTCACCGTTTCCAAAGAACCACTTTATCACTCTCAAAATAGCCAAAAACAAGCTTACAGCCCCTTTTTCCTAAAATTTACAGAGAAACGAACTCCACAAAAGGACTAATTGTCAAACTACACAACAACTTACACAACCTTGTCATACTGTTGAAAACACTTGATTTATATGGTGGAGTTCTAGAGTTCAAACCTACAAACTGTTTTGATCTCACTAGCCATTGTTAAAACAAAATTCAAATATGATATTCGTTGTTTCTCAAACTACACATGTCATTTTTAATAATGGTTGGAACGTTGCGGATTAAAAACAAGTTTAGGTGAAAATATGTGTGTGTGTGTGTGTTTTGCTAATGTTTTGCATTAGCCAATAAGTAAATATTTATAGTCAAAGCATAGTTATACAAAGTCGACGATGAATGGATTGTTATAGTGCTTGCCTTCAAGAGAGCCTAATAATATAAAGATATACTAATAATTGATATTATATAGTAATTATAATAATTAGTATATATCTTTATATTATTAGTCCCTCTCGAAGGCAAGCTATATATATATATATATATATATATATATATATATATATATATATATATATATAGCACTAATAAATAAAAATTGAAGTTGTGCACTTTTCATTTCGTCAAATGAGGATTAAATAGACCAAAAATTTACGACTACTATTCTGCCTATAGGGAAACTAGACTAGTAACATGAGTTCAAAGGCTTGAGGTTTCTAAGACCTCATCTAATTAGAGCATCTTGTGAATGGAAACTAAGAAAAACAGGTCAGTTGTGCCAAACCTAGACATACATCAACATGAGAAGACAAAAAAGACTATTATTGTTGCGAGCAAAAAACCAATGAGTCATAACAACTATTGGGAAGAAACTTCATGCATCCATGCTAGCTATTCACTACCATTATCTGTGGAGAAGGAGTTGTTGGATTATCTCTTGGCTAGAATGGTCAATTTATGGTCTATACTATCAATATTTTCCTCTAACTCTACCAATCATATAGAATTATCCTATTGAGTCCTCCTATACCTACCTATGTTGCCTACAATATTCAAATGACATTTAACCTTGTCTCCACTTCATGCCATGATTGATGAAGCGACAAGAGCACATGCAATGTGCCAAGTATAGTGGGAGTCACAACCCACTTTCATGTGAGTTGGCATTATATCAAGGGAGGGAGGAACACCCACTCTTGGGCACCTTCCTTGGGGAAGCACCAAAACATAGTATTATTTTAATATTATATTAACTAAATATTATAATAATATATGATAATATTAATGTGTGTGATTGAATTGGCAATATGAAAAAAGGGGAAAGGCCAAAAAACTAAAAAAATTCAAAATTAAAAGGCAATAAAACTAAAAATATATATATAACTAAAGGGAAAAGTTTATCCAATTGTTTTTTCCTTAGTATTAATTCTTGCAAAGATGTTTTGACAATATCATATGCATTAATTTGTATATTTCTTTCTAGTTGCACAATATTAATAGCTAATATATATGGGATAAGATGAATAGATTCAATTGCTCTAACCTTCTTTGCCAATTGGAGGTTGCCACATGGTGGCTTCTTATTGGCTCATGTCACTACACAGTCAACTTGCCTAGTAAGCCTACCATATCATTACATAGTTAGCCACCACATTAGTGCCATGTCACTACCACATCAATAGTGCCACGTGTCATTTTTTTTTGTTGACACTTGTCGGCCACATAAACATTCCTTGTCATGTGTGACATTCTAATTGGCCTGCCTTCCACCATATGAACTGCCACGTCAACACCCACATTAGCTACCATACTGCCATGTGTTAATCCCTGGAGATGCAATGTGTCAACCTTTCCATATTTTTTTCTTGTTGGGCCAAAACTTCAAAAGGCCACAACTTCCTCAATCGATGTTGATTTGACTTCATTCAAGCATCATTAGAAAGCTCTCAATGAACTATTTGAGATGAAAAACTATTCATTATCACTTCAAGATATTAATTTTTATATGTCATAAGGATCCACCTAGATCATAAATATTATAATAGTTAATATTAAATAATATTGAATACACTAAACATAAATTTATAAAATTAAGGTAATCCATGGTTATAGAGTACTTAAAGGGAAATAGCAAGGAGGGAAGGGAAAATTGAAAAATATATTTTTTATATTAGAGCCTAAGAGGGAATGTTATTACAAATATGTAATAAATTGATAATTAATCAAGGAGAAGGATAAAGAGAAATAAGTCAATATATATCATGAAGATTGATATTATGTAATTAGATTAGAAACTGGCCTGAGTAAGGGGGAAGGGATAAGGAAGAAAGAGGGTGAGAAGCATATTGAAATCAAAAGGTATACCTTAAGTAGGATAGAACAAATAAGAGAAAGAATCAAAACTTAAGGAGAAAGGGTTGACAACAAGTTTAGATGGAAAAATGATGATGCCATGGTGGATAAGGATGGGAAATGAGAGTTTAAAGAGAAGTGGTTTTCACCAATAGACTAATAAAAAGATAAAATTTTAATATATTATGAAATAAAAAATAAAAATAATTGCCTAATGTTTTGCATTAGCCAATAAGTAAATATTTATAGTCAAAGCATAAGTATACAAAGTCAATGATGAATGGATTGTTATAGTTCTTTCCTTAGATAGATACTAAGAATATAAAAATATACTAATTATATGTGTGTGTGTGTAGCATTAATATGTATTTATTCATTTTTGGAGTTAGACACTTTGCATTATATCAAATGAGGATTACATAGACCAAAAATTTCCTACTACTAGTTTTCCCGAAGGGAAACCATATGAGTAATATGAATTCACGGACTTGAGGTTTCTAATACTTCATCTAAATTAAGCATCTTATAAATGGAAACTTATAAAAATAGGTTGGTTGTGCCAAACCTAGACATACATCGACATGTGAAGAAAAAAAATACTACTAGTGTTGCAAGCAAAAAAACAGTTAGTCATAACAGCTATTGGGAAAAATCTCCAAGCATCCACGCTAGCTAGTTACTACCCTTATTTGAAGAGAAGGAGATGTTAGCTTATCTCCTAGATAGAATGGTCAACTTGTGGTCTATATTGTTATTTTTTTCCTCCAGTTCTAACAATACGATAGAATTTTCCCACCAAGTCCTCCTATACCTCCCTATGTTGTCTAGAATATTCAAATGATGTTTAACCTTATGTCGGCTTCATGCCATGATCGATGAAGCAATGAGAGCACATGCAATGCACCAAAGATAATGGAATCACAACCACCTTTCGTGTGAGCTGACATTGTTAAACATACATGGACAACAAAGACAATATGAAAGATAAAACATGCAATACATTTTTTATTAACATGAGATATACATTTATAGTACAATCTGTGACTCTTGGGTTTCAGATCCGAAGGTCTCTTGGAATGCTTTGGTCTATTCGGCTTCCACACTAACCCATTTAGGATTAGGTGTCCAACATTCCCCCCCTTAATCCGAAGGGTTATGTATGAGTCCAAGAAGAGAGCTGTAATATAAAATGTGCAAAAAATGCATGGCAGCACTAGGTTGAATGTGCTCTATGAAATGTTGGTATAAAGGGCAGTGGTTTAAGGATGACCACCAACATTGGAACGCTTAGTGCAGTTCCCGGAACTCTTCCAAAACTGGCAAGAAACTGAAGTTTTCTGCTAGAGGAAGTGATCCTATTGTTTTAAAGAGGGAAACCTTCAACCATAAAAGGGAGGTCTCACCCCACATAAAAGGTAAAACTTCAACCTGAAAAGGGAAGTCTCAACCTGTGATGGTTCAAGGATAACCAACAACTCTGGAATGCTTAATGCAATTCCTGGAACTCTTCCAAAACTGGCAAGAAGCTGGAGTCTTCTGCTAGAGGAAGTGTTCTCAATTGTGTTCCTGGAATTCTTCCAAAACTAGCAAGAAGCTGAAGTCTTCTGCTAGAGGAAGTGTCCCAGATTGCCAACTGAAGGCATGTTCAGGCATCTTTGTCTCTGGCTACAACTCTGAAACTGGTGTGGCAGGTTGTGGCTCAGGCTTGCTTGATGTGGCTTTGAAGCTTGTAGATGACCATCATTTTCCCCCCTGTCAGATACAAGGTGAGAAAATGGAGAAAACTCAACTGCAAGACTGTTCAATACTCTGGAACAAGTTCTGACATGTGTTTGGAATATCTTCTTGGCTGTTGATGCCCATTGCCAAGAAGCGATCCATCCAAGATGAATCTTTGTTCTTGCAGGACGTTTGTTTTTGAAGCATCTGTGTGAAGAATGGCTGGTTTTATGATAGTGCTTACATGGATGAAGATCAAAACAGTGATCTTTCAAATGGCCAACTCGGTCACAGTGTTAGCATTTCATGATCTGTTTTTTTTGTTGTTGTTGTTTCTGTGGAAGAGGGGCAGAATCTGGAACAGCTGGAGGTGAACTGTCATGAGGAGCAGGTGAACTGTCATGAATGAATCCAGCACTCTGAAACTAAATATGCTTTGAGTAGTCTGGAATATGAGAGGACAAGTCCTTGTCATATCCAAGACCAGTTCTGTGCTTGTTGTGGACAAGCTGTTCCCAAGGTCTGATGATGGGCTTGGGAAGTGCATACTAAGTTTCTGCATCTGCATGTAAATCTGTTGTTGTATTAGGCACAGAATTTGCAACATTAGTGTCTTGTTGTTTATGGGAGTTTGTTTCAATTTTCTGAACATAAACAGGTTTAGAATGATGACTCCACTATTGTAATTCTTCTTGTTGTAGCTTTGTTTCCAGCTGCAAAAACTCAATATTTTCCTGTGCATTTTGTAGACAGACCTGAATATCTATGAGAGAAACTTTGCTGACTTTTAATGTATCATGAGTAGTAGACAACATTAGAGTTTTGAGGAACTCTAATACTTCACTGATTCTAGCCATGTAAGGAGATTGTATTTGTTGACTCTGTTGAACTTGGGGAATACTGATTGGAGTTGGCTGTCCATAACTAGGTAAACAGGGTAAAGCAGAAATACAATTTTGGGCATTGCTAGTAACAACTCCTTGCATACCATTTGTCCCTATACATACAAGATTTGGTTGAGCAGAAATACAGGAGGTTGCTATAGTTGCTGAGCTAACAGCAGCATTTGATGAGAATGGTGTTACTGCTGTCAAGTCAGCTCTTGAAGTTGACTCCGTAGATATTCCATTGGTTTTCTCTGTATCTGCCTTCGCAACCTCACTTTCAGACAACAACTGTTGAGGTGTTGGAACTGCATTATAAACTTTGGTTTTTGATGACATGTTAATGTAGGGATCTGTCGATATCAAATCTGCCAAGTTGACTGACCCTGGTTGTGGTAGTGATGAGCTTAAGCTGTATGAAGTTGCAGGGGTTTGTGTGTATGACACTACAGCTTGGGGGTAAATACCAGCATAAGGGCCTACACCTAAGGTACTCATAGGATATGAAGAGACCTGATAAGGGGAAATGGAAGACTGCAAAGTAGCAGAAGGCATAGCAGGACAAGGCATAGAACTTGCTGCTGCAACCTGGTATGTTGAAGACCTAATGTCATGCGGAAAGAGTCGTTAGTGCGGACACAACCGACCTCCCTAGAAGCAAAAGCTTTCTAGTGACAAACAAGACAAATAAAGCTACCTTTCTCTAAACATGCATTGCAAATACAAGTAATCAGGGGATCTTTAACATACCTTTAGTCCAACGCTTTGTAGTAGTCCAGCCTCGCCGATCCGGATGAGCTCCTCCTTCTCTTCGAAACCTGCATTCACTAACAAGCCAAAAGATTAAATAGCACCTGATAAACTCATAAAACAATACATATCCATCATACAGACCAAGGAGTATATGAAACAAACCATGAATAACAATATGTTGAGAAAAATAAGTTCATTTGCATTAAAAGGTAACAAAAGGAACCATTACAACCTGAGCCTTGGTGTTGTGCAAGTCCCTCCTAGGGTCCAACAAGAGTTTTCCTTTACTTTGATCAGCTCACCCACTCTCAAATAAGGCTAGGAAAGGATGGGAATCTCTCCTCTCAAGCTTTACAAGGGAGTCCTAATTCTAGCAGCATCTACCCTTAGGAATGTTCAGCTTTCAACCTCCCTCCCTTTGGCCCAATGCCTGTATTTATAGTGCTCTAGAAGAAGTTATTCAGGTCCACCATCAATGGGATAAGCCCCTCTTTGGATGGGATAGCTCCCCTCTTGATGGGATAAGTTCCTCTTTGGTAGGGATACATGAACCATCTGGAGGCGCTTCATACATGTCAAACAAGCTTCTAGAAGGCTCTAGAAATGACCACAAGTAAATTTTTTGGAGTGAAACTTGCGCCTTTTGACCTTTATAGGAGTACGCACCCATTGCTTTACATACAGAGCGTACAAGTACGCAGGTATTGTGAACTTGGAGTGCGTACACGCAGGTAAGGCTAAGAGAAACTGCGTACCCAGAGATATATAGATTTTTAATGACTTTCTCTCTTTCTTGGAGTTTGACATGGAGAGCAGAGGTATGAGGCTTGCCAAGGAGGATAGTATGACAGTTGATGGAGCCATACTAACTGCAAATAGTCATGGTGACAAATTTTAGTGTAACAGATTGCCCCCTAAAGTGCGAAGCCTGTAGTAGATAAGGGTTTCATTTTATCTAGGAAGGGTGAAGTACTTTATCATTTCAAGGATTATCTTGTGGAGAGCCAAGTCAGAACCTGCAAGTATTCAACACAAAATACATATATATGATCATATCATCTCTGAGGTAGGCATTCCCATACTCAGATTGAAAACTTTAACTAATTGACTATCTACTGCTCTGATACAGGAATGATTTTGCAGTACATCATAATCATAGACTTTTGTAGACACAGTATGGACGCAACCATCTGTTTATGATTAGTCTACTGTATAATGAGTACAAAACTCCTCGCAGCCTGGATGGTGGAAACTAGATCCAGGGTCTTCATTTCTACTTCCCGAACAGGTACGATTCTATCCATGCGAATAAATGAGTTGATGTCGAACATGGTAGAAACCACTTGATTACCAGTCAAATAATGTAAACTGTTAATAAGCACGAGAGAGACCACCAGTGATGTCAATGGTTCTCAAAGTACCCAGTACAATCCATGAGATGTGAATGAATGAGTTGATGTCGAACATTTCACGGAATCCTTCGATCGAAAGTCAATGATGTAAACTGTCGTCAAAGGCGAGAAACCTGCCATTGATGCATGCAGACTTCAAGGTACTGACGATTCCTAGGTCATCTTTCTAGATAATGTGCTGATGTCGATAGAAAGCGACCCGTTGCAGGCAAGCCCACAACACGAAATCATAGATCAAGTTGAAGAAATGTAGCTGTAAGGACTGACTCAGGGATGGTCATGATGGATGACGGGTATTTTGCAGATGAATGTTTATTGCAGAGACCTCTTGAACACATAACGACACGACAGATGGCTTGGTGACATTTGACCCAAAGTTAATACCCGGCTAAAGACTTTCAATGTGGCTTGATCAACTGTGAGGCAAAGGATTTCCCAACCCAGGTGAATGAAAAGTGTCGTGTTCAAGAGTGGTAATAAGGCTTCTTCTGAGACAAAGGATAACAAATGGGCTCATTTTTCTCTCTTTTCCCCCACCATTTCTGGCAAGTACCTCTTTATTTTTTACAAGCTTGAGGAGGATAACATATGCTTGATTATAAGCTCATCCTTCGGATGAGTCCAACTTAGTTTTGATTCGAACCCTAAGAAGGAGTGGTCCGTTCCTGTTTGTAATCGAACAGGTCCTTTACTGTGAAATTTTAACGAGTCCAGTATGTTGTAGGGAAAAGTATCCGATTCGGATGACCCTATCCCACTCTAAGGGTGATAGTACCTCAGCAACAACTGTAAAGAAAACTACTTAAGGTTTACTTCTTTATGAAAGCAAAAGAGAATGAAGAAATGCACTAACCGTTGCCTTGCGCTTAATGTCGAATCCAAACTCTTCTCTTTGCTTGCTTGCTCCCAGCTCCTTGCTCTTTTGCTGGCCCAGCTACAATGAGATCCTGCAAAATAACAAAGAAGGAAACTACAAGAAGCATGCAATCATAACTGATTCAAGGATTAGCATAAATCAAATATACAATTATCAAAACACATCATTGAAACAAGTGCATATAGAAGAACCTCAATAGCTTTTATTAATGAAGAAGTAAAGTTCTGAGAGAGTTACAACCATTGAAGGCCCCAATCCAGCAACACCTCCCAGCAGAAAGAATTTCTCCTCTTCACCTCCTTCAAGCAATCACCCAATAGCTCTATAGTGAAACCAACAGCATATCATTACTTTGCACAAAATTCCAGCCCCCTGAGCTCATAGGAGAGAGTTCAATATATAGATGAATTGAGAAAGGATGAGTCAGCTTGCAACTGATGTGTAGCTGCCTTGTGTCCTCCCTCTCTTCAGTTGATCTTCAGTTCTTGAGTCCACTTGGAGAACCTTGCTTCCACTTGGAGAAATAGAGCCTTTGACTCATCACAAGGTGAAATCCCTGATCCAAGTGTCATTTTTGGAAGATTCCAGAGCAATGACTCAGTGTGCCACTTGTCCCATCTCGCTCAGCGCAGGTGGCCTTTGTTCCACTTGCTTTGCAACGCAGGTACACCATGGAGGAGTTGAGTTTCAGCGCAGAAGCCTAGTGGAGCACCTGCTTTGATTTCAGGATTGCTTGTTTTTGAGTGTTTTCAGGTGGAGAACTGATCTGAGAGCTGTTGGTTTGCTGACCTTGTTCCTCTAGGGGTAGGAACATCATGTTTAGGGACTTTGGATCCCTTGGATTATTGACAATTCATGCCTGTTGCTGTAAGGCACAAAATTGTCTATAACAGATGCCCCCTAAAGTATGAGGTCGTTTATCGGGTGAAATGCTTTATTAGGAGGATCCGAAGTTCATTCAATCTGCTGAGAAGTGTCCTGTAATAAGATACAATACAATACATTATTTTTCATTCTTTTTCATGATCTAGCTGAGGCGGGCATTCCCATGCTCAGCTTTATAAATTCATTTTGGTACATAGCACAGACGATCGTCTGATAATAGACTGATAATTCTCTGCTGAAATTATCATCCTTTGAGAAGGATGATCATCTGCTGCAATGATGTACATATCAAATGTCTTTATATCCTGAATATATATCGCAGCCCGGATGGATGAAACTAGATCCGGGGTCTTCAATCTCTTCCGATCTTCACTCGATGTACAAGTCGATCCATGTGAGAATTTCTTGAAGTCGAACATGGAAAGACATCGCTTGATTACCGGTCAATGATGTAAACCGTTAACAAGCGCGAGAGGAATCACCGATAAGGATGATGACCCTCAAGGTACGATAGTACAATTCACATGGTGGGAATAAAGGACTTGGGGTCGACCACCATGCAAAATCTTCTGGTCGAAGGTCATTGATGTATACCTGTCGCCGGAAGTGAGAAACTTGCCATTGAGGCATGCAAGCTTCAAAGTACTGAAGGGGTTGTTCCTAGATCAACTCCTTGGATAATGAGCTGATGTCGACAAGGGGCGATCCATCAAAGGAGGGCCTTAATGAATCCCACATCAGTGACACGGAACGGAGCTAGTGATTGTGATGAGGTGAAAACAAACTGTGATGTATGATTCAGGGTGGCGGTCATGAAATGGATGAAGGACAATGTATGGCAGTGGATGGGACACGGTTGACTCTTTGCAGAACAACATCTCTTGAACATATAACGACACTGATGTGATGGATTGGTAGCATTACCCCAAATGTGGATGGTGTGGCGAGGACCATGGTGATGAGACCGGTGAATGAAACAACCCAACCCGATGTGATACGGAGGACAAAGTGTCATGTTCAAGAGCGACTTGCTACCATTAAGGCTGTGAGGTTCTCCCAATTTTTCCCCAGTCATTGCTGACCAGAACCTCTTTATTTTTTATCAAGCTTGAGGAGGATAACATATGCTTGTTCTATAACCTGCCCTTCGGGCAAGCCCATCGCTATGTTTTAACGAGCCTAGCGATAGGGAAACTCGTTCTCGTCTAAAGACAAGTTTGTCGCTATTTAATGAATTTAACGAGTCTAACGACAAGGATAACTCGGTCCTTTTCATTTTTAGAGAGTCTGAAAAGGTACATAAAGTCAACTCCAAAATTCCTTTTTTGTCATCTAATCCCTTAAGTCCGAAAAAGTATAAAACAATACAGAAGGGATGAATTTTCGATTGCTTTAACGAGCCGAACAAAACAAGCGCTCGATCTTTTTGTGCAGTAATCCCTCAGGTCCAAAAAGATTAAAATCTAGAGGAGGGATAGCTCTTCCGGTCGTTTAACGAGCTGGAAGGCCAAAACTCGGCAAACTTTTCATATTTTACGAGTCAGTGAAAAGAGCTCAAAGAAGACTCGTCTTTTGAGGAACGAGTGATAAACAGGGATAGCAGCAGATTCCAGGTACAGGTTGGAATTTTCCAATCACGGCAGTGTCACAAGGATGGCTAAGTGAAATCACTCTTCGCAGCTGTTCCTCAAAATGGGTAAACAAACATATGGAGATGAACGATTGGCCAAATGAACCGATGGAGGTGAGACTGCAAGAACACGACCAAGGGCTTTAATATGGCTGTCAAAGGTTACATTTCTCAAGGTTATTTACCGGTTCATTTTTTCTGGGTGAGCTTGAACTCTAGGGGAAGATTGCTCACAACTTATGTTTATTTTTTAACGAGCATGAACTATGTATTAAAACTGCTCGGTTCTTGCGTTTATTTTTTAACGAGCATGAACATTGCTAAAACTGCTCGTTTATACCAGTCATAATACAAGGAACGCCTCAGGTGAGGTAGTTATATTTAAGGAGCTATACCTCACTAGTTACTCCGATTTGGCAAGTTTTAACTTTTGCCCCACATCCTTTCTTTATGCAAGCTGGAAACGGCTAATCCTACGAGTTTAACGGGTTAGACCTACAGGTTTAAAGGGAGGACCTAAAAATTTAAAAAATAAATAGTCGTCCCGTGCTTGCATTTCAAAAGGTTCGCATGCCCCCAGGTATAAAGTATAATTTCAAGGCTACCCCTCCTCTGTCCCACCTCTGTTTTTCTACTTGTCGTCTTGCTATATTTTTAACGATACTTGTCTTCTCGTTATTTTTTGGTGCAGACGGTACTTGTCTTCCCATCAATTCACTTTTTGATTTTTGCAAGATCGCAACAGATAAAACATTGGCGTTACGGAGGGAGGTTTGCCTCTTACTTATTATCCGAAAAATGGTTTTGTTCGCTGCCGCAAACTAAACTCTTTTTCCCGGCGATGTCTATTATTAGGTTGCTAAGGATGGTGACTACTTGTTGCAGCAATTTCATCTCTTTCTTTGGAGGCTGCCCCTACTTATCCTTTAAAACATATGTTTTAATGGGTGAGGCTTGAACTCTAAAGATGGTGGCTACTTGCAGCCACAAATGGATCTCCTTCCTCAGGAGAGCCTAATTTCTAGACAAAGGGAGCCAATTATTTTGCTCACATAACTTTGACAAAAGAACTTTATCCTAGAACAACCCTCTTCTTCCTTCCTTCGGACGGGGTACGGACTAGTCCCATTCTTCTGCGGAAATTAACTTTATACCCAAGGTTTTCTCTGCCCAAGGCAGGCCAGGGTGCATGCACCCTGGGTCCCAGTTCTTTCTTCCGAATCACTCGCATTCATCGGGAAGTAGAACCGGGGGTGGAGGCATTCCTTGAGTGAATAAACCGTTAAGGGATGGTATTTGACTATTTGCGATGCGTGATCCTGGAAATGAAAGTTGGTCTACGAGCTTGACCATTCTTCCTTCGTGCGGAAAACACATAACTCTAAAGAGTGAGGACATTATCGCCTCCATGCAATATATATAGTCTCGTCCAAGGAGTAGGTTATAAACCAAGGGTCCCTGGACGACCATGACGTTCATATGAACTGTCTTCCCCTTCAATGTAACTGGAACATTGGGGAGAATCCCTAACGGGCGACTGGTTCCTTTATCAAAACCCGATAGATTTCTCATCTCAGGTAAAAGCGCCAGGGAACCCAGTGCTTTCCAAGCAATAGAGGAAAGGATACTCACAGATGCCCCTTCATCAATGATAGTTCCAGCCATCACCATTCTGTAGATTTGGACGATGATTCTGAATGGGATACTGGCTGGTAACCGGGGTCTGCCTAGTTGATTCCAATCTAAGGATACAACTAGGTTGCTTGGTGGTGGGACCGAATACACGGCTGGATACGACCCTGACGATGTTCCTTCTTGCGATAAAGGAATGGGCGCATTGCCCTGATGCTCATCAGAGTCTGTGTTGATGAAAAGAATATGGACGGGGTCATCCCTATCCTCTTCAGTGAGGGTGTCATTTGAAGATGGGTCTTCAATGACGGAGTCATTTGAGGATGAAACCTCTGAAGGGAGAACCGGGTCAACTGCCGTTTCGACCTTTAGACTTTCGTCTGGTCTGGATTCAGCAGGTTCGTTCTCAATGACTGACACTTCAGCTGACCACTTGAGCGGGCCAGCTGGATTTTCAACTATCGAGGGATTAGGCACGAGTTTTTGGTATCCAGGAGGAAGTCGTAACGGTGATACCGGACGATCTTCCAAAACTCTCTTCGCCTCATCTAAGAATGGACATCGGTGGATGGCGTGATCGCCTTCACACAACATACAGGGTGATCTTGGTCTCCCTTTTTGTCCTTCACTCTCGCTAGTTGACGGACTGCAATCAACATGACTACCAGAGGTTGATGCTACCGGATTGTGCAACCTGGGGGACCAGTCCCTTAGTATCCGGGGAATACAAGGACAATCACGATGGAAGTGGGTCCCTTTGCAAATGACACATGGCGATTTAGGCCCGGTCGGTGCAGTGTGTGGATTTTTGTCAGATGTCTTTTGCTTGCCCCCAGTCGCCTTCGCCATAGGCCCCTTCTGCTTCTTTTCTCTCTTCTTCTTTTCCTTCTTCTCCGTGGGAGGCTGACTTTTGCCGGCTCTACCTCGCGAAGATGAAGGATCAGAGGAAGAATTGTAAGAAGTGGAAGGCTGGTGGGTAGCTCTAGACTGGTCTGACTGTTGATTCGACTGCTCAGGATTAGTGGCGATCTGAACTACATTAGTTGAAAAGAGCCATACAGGTAGGCCAATTGTCAATCCTGGAAGTGACAATGTGGCCATATGAGGCGCACCAACATCTCCCCAAGAGGAGAAGGGATTGGGACTTCCGCCAAGGTAACTTCCTTGGTTGGTGGGCTCCATACTTTTCAACTGAAAGATCAACATGGGAATAACAGGTGATTATGTTCCGCTTAAAATAAATTTTATTAACGACGCTTTAGACACAACTTTGCTTTTTCATGTTTTAAGAGTCGAGAAAAAGCTAAAGATGACTCTAGTCTCCTTCGATGTTTTAACGAGCCCGAAGTGACAAATGCTCGGATGGACTTTTTTCAGTTATAGAGTTTGAAAAAGGCCAAAAGAAACTTCTCTGGAGTTCTAGGCAGAGGGTGTGCCAAACTTTTCGCGAAACCACAGAATACGTTTTACGGTACGGGTGGTCGATCTTCGTGAATGCTGTGTTCACTGCATCGCGATCAATAGGGCGACCGACACGGCTTCCTATGGATAAAGGCTTTATTCCTATAGGGGTCTCCCAATATATACGCGACGGTACGTGGGAGCACAAGTCCGTATTAGTGCCACCGACTCTCAGGAGGAATCACCCACCTTCGTAGAGATCGACAGTCACTATGTTTAACGACGCCGGAACACGTCTCTACCTAGACCTCTATGTGTTTGCGTTATGTTTCAAAGCGTTGTTATGTAAATTGAATTTATTTTAATGTTGATCTTGCTTAGCAGTTTGCCTTTAAGGATCACCACGAGATGTATGTAACAAATTCCTGAATGCAGTCTAAGATGAGAAGCAAACTTTTCAATCTTTCAACTTTGAAAATCTTAACTACTGAGGGAAAAGAAAGGCAAATCTTTTCACACAGATCATAGAGCACACACTAATGCAAAATTTCCTAAATCGTCATGCAAACAGTCAAATGCAAAATGCACAATGCATGTATTTTCTTTTCCCTTTCTTAATGTTGATGGGTTACAAAAAGAAAGTTGTTATATAACTTTGATTTCGATTTAAAGCGAAAGTAAACAAGCTTGTCCAAAATCAAAAGACACCTTAAGATTTACTTGTTTTAATCACTGGAAATACATGAAATCAAACCATAATGACGAAAGTAAAAAGACTAATCAGCTATGGACAGCCAACAAGCTAACTCTTTAGACCAGCAAAATGCCTAACACAGGTTCAGATCTAAGAGGCCAAAGCAAGACTAGTTTACTCTTCGTTATGGGAAATTGTAAATGAAGTAAGAAATACAAAAGAACAAATACAATTTCGTTATATAACAGAGGCGGAATGATGGCAAGTAAGGTTGGTTTCAGAACAGGTACAAGACTGGTAACTGGCTGCAAAATCTATAGTGAAAACAGACAAGAAAAAGGGAGGAAACCCCAACTGCTCAAGGCAAAATTGGGCCAACGCAGGTGCTGCTCAGCCAGTCTGGCTCTCAGCGCAGGTAGCCCCTTCGGGACCTGCGTTGCAAAGCAGGTAGCCTGTGTACTACCTGCTTTGGAAAACGAAAGTTGCGTTTTCTCAGTTTCCGGGTCACAATTTTCTAAAAAATGCACAGTTTTTGCTCAAATCAGAAGCAATCAGTCAAGTACACACAAAGGGATGATTAGGAGGATGAAAAGCTATCACTAAGAGCTTACAAGGATCCTTGTAGATCAGCTCTTCAAATCATGAACATGCTCAGAAATGAGCCAGAGTAGCTGCCCTCTACTTCGCTTTTGATATAGTCAAAAGCTTTTCGATTTGGTACTCTTCTGTTCAGGAAATGAATAGCAAAATACTACAAACAATCAAACAGATACGATCCCCAGTGGAGTCGCCAGTTTGTTGTAGGGAAAAGTATCCGATTCGGATGACCCTATCCCACTCTAAGGGTGATAGTACCTCAGCAACAACTGTAAAGAAAACTACTTAAGGTTTACTTCTTTATGAAAGCAAAAGAGAATGAAGAAATGCACTAACCGTTGCCTTGCGCTTAATGTCGAATCCAAACTCTTCTCTTTGCTTGCTTGCTCCCAGCTCCTTGCTCTTTTTCTGGCCCAGCTACAATGAGATCCTGCAAAATAACAAAGAAGGAAACTACAAGAAGCATGCAATCATAACTGATTCAAGGATTAGCATAAATCAAATATACAATTATCACAACACATCATTGAAACAAGTGCATATAGAAGAACCTCAATAGCTTTTATTAATGAAGAAGTAAAGTTCTGAGAGAGTTACAACCATTGAAGGCCCCAATCCAGCAACACCTCCCAGCAGAAAGAATTTCTCCTCTTCACCTCCTTCAAGCAATCACCCAATAGCTCTATAGTGAAACCAACAGCATATCATTACTTTGCACAAAATTCCAGCCCCCTGAGCTCATAGGAGAGAGCTCAATATATAGATGAATTGAGAAAGGATGAGTCAGCTTGCAACTGATGTGTAGCTGCCTTGTGTCCTCCCTCTCTTCAGTTGATCTTCAGTTCTTGAGTCCACTTGGAGAACCTTGCTTCCACTTGGAGAAACAGAGCCTCTGACTCATCACAAGGCGAAATCCCTGATCCAAGTGTCATTTTTGGAAGATTCCAGAGCAATGACTCAGTGTGCCACTTGTCCCATCTCGCTCAGTGCAGGTGGCCTTTGTTCCACTTGCTTTGCAACACAGGTACACCATGGAGGAGTTGAGTTTCAGCGCAGAAGCCTAGTGGAGCACCTGCTTTGATTTCAGGATTGCTTGTTTTTGAGTGTTTTCAGGTGGAGAACTGATCTGAGAGCTGTTGGTTTGCTGACCTTGTTCCTCTAGGGGTAGGAACATCATGTTTAGGGACTTTGGATCCCTTGGATTATTGACAATTCATGCCTGTTGCTGTAAGGCACAAAATTGTCTATAACACAGTATAAGAGAAACTCGGCGTTTTTCATTTTTAGAGAGTCTGAAAAAACTAAAGAAGACTCCAGGTTGAACTTTTTCGTAAAGTTGTGTCTCCCAAGCCCGAAAAAGTATAAAATAATACTTGAGAGAACCGCTTAGTCTTGCGACCAAGGAGTACTTTCATGATTAGTGCCTCTGACCTGTAAAGTAAAAAGCGATCAAGGACACGTCGTTTTATTTCCATATCGAGTTTGAAACGACAAAAACCCATCAATCTTTTCCTGTTTTTTACGGTCAGAAAAGAGCTATAAGGGGACCGTCTTTTAATTCCGTTTTAACGAGTGTAAAAGAAACGCTCAGCGATCTTTTCATGTTTTAGGAGTCAGAAAAGGGCTTAAAAGATGACTCTGACATTTTGGTTCGTGAAAAATGATAATTTTCCTTGAAAGTCCTATTGTCCTGCACAAAAACGACACATTACTCATACCTGTTTAACATAAGCAAAAATGCATTGAGAAATATCCTTCCATGGTGAAAAATAAACAAATTTAGCATTCATTTATCCAAAAAACCTATAAAAAGACCTTTTACCATGTCATTTTTACCATTTTACTGTTGAGGGAGAGAAAAGGGCTTTTGGCAAGAAACTTCCCGTGGACTTTGCGGAGAATCCGACTGTCGGAATCGAGTGCCGTCTCTTTTATGTATTTCACAACATCCTCCTCTTTGTTTTCATCCGTTTAGAATTTCATTTTAAGCCTTAGTTTGATTTTTTGAGGGCTTTGGGGTTTTAGGATCCGCCTTTCGGGGTACGCAGGTGCCCAACGGGCGACCTGCGTACCCCGACATTTTCGTTAATGGGAAAATGGCCGGAGTACGCAGCCTACCTTCAGAACAGCTGCGTCCATACGCTCTGTTTCTGAACGCGGGGTGCGTACTCCGCGCAAAGCAATTTCAAAACCCTAAAACTCAAAAACAAACCATCAAATTTTGATTTAATGAATCCTAATGAATGTTTTCTGGTGTGTAGATTGCCCACCATGCTTAATTGGTGCGAAAGAGAACACGAAGATGTCGATTTGGCTGCAATAGATCATCAACCCTCCATTGATGCTTTGAAGGCATGCGGTCTCTACAAATACTGGGCCATACCTGGCATGAGGGCCCAGGTGCGATTCTTAGAATGGCTGGTTGAAAGGTGGAACGTCCAGGATCAATGCTTCTACATCGGAGGGCACCAGCTCGAGATAGAGCCCTCTGACATATATTTTCTCACCGGTTTGCCTAATAGGGGCGAGCAACTGACTCTGTCCGGGACTAGGCCGGGTGGCCAATCCCTTGCTAGCCTCCGGCTAGAGTGGTGCAACAATTAGAACCAGGAGAAAGGGATAGAAATCAAATACATATCCCTACCTGAACTTATGGTAATTGCCTTTACAGTTACCAGACTCTGCGGCGTAGCCGCCTTGCACATTGCCACCAGGTCCCAAATGCGGATGGCGATAGATTGCTACCGAGGCACCATTTTCAATTGGTGTGACGCTGTGTTGGCCAATATGAAGGGCCAACTGACTAGGGCAAAGAACGGACAATTAAAGACCTTTGGGTATGGGCCTCTAGTTGTGAGCTTTGCCCTAGAGAGGGTTCCGATGCTGATCCCACAGCATCTCACTGTTCCAGCTGGGCCTCCTCGGGAGCCAAAGTTGATGCGATGGGTTGTGGTGATGGCCCGGCATCCTGATGAGGGAGCGGGAGTTGTTCGATTTCCTGCGGGTTACTTTCACTGGTTGGAGGACCAGGTCTTTGCGATTCAGGACTTTCCTTATGCCAGAGTAGATTTTCGTGGTGATCCGGACATGGTTCTTCCACAGGGAGAACAATGGGACGACAGAGGTACTTCATTTTTCACAAGTTTTTTAAATTATTTACTTTTTTGTTTGTTTTTATATCGTCTCAAAACTGACAGTGACAAATTCCAAAATGCAGATGTAGGTCCACAGCGTCCGGCCAATCTCCGGCCATTCGAGAGAAGAGTACCAGTTGCACCAGCACCGGCCCCACAGGATGCGGCCGCAGAGACCTTAGCCGAGCTGGAACAGGACCTAGAGCGTCTCACGGCGGACATACCAGAGACGACTATAGACGATATTCCTAGCTGACTTCAGCGCTATGTGGTCGCAGTCCCAGGACCTTTCAGGAGGTTCCTGTGTAGGGTAGCGCAGGCAGTGGTCTCGTATAGAGAGCACCACCAGTGATGGCTAGTCACTTTTGTAGACACATGTGACATTTTTGGTTTTTTGTACTTATCATTTTTGCCGATCATAAGGTGTTTTTCAACCTATGATCGAAGACGATGTATATTTTTGACACACTCCTATCTATATATATATCATTATTACCGGCTTATCTTGTTAAACATGTATGATGAAATGTTTTTAAATTTACATTTATGATTACCGCAAATGTTTGTCTAACATTCGAGAAGCAATTGCATCTGCTAATGTATTTAATGACCTTGGAATATGTTGATATTCAATGTAATCAAATTCACGTTCCAATAGATGCACTGTCAAAAATAACCTTAATAACACTGGATTTCTAATGGCATATACTTTATTAAGCTGTAATACAACGAGTTCAGAATCTAACCTCACTATCAAACTCCGAATCCCAAATGAAATAGATTCAGTTAATAACTCAATCACTGCACTGTATTCTGCAATGTTGTTTGTTGTTTGACCGAGGCTCACCCCATGCATAGAAACTAACTCGTCAGAGGGCGAATAGATAACCCAAGCTGCGGAAGAGATATTCCGTGTACTACGACAAGCACCATCAGCAAAACCAATGTATGTTTGGAGAGGCGTCGACATCTGCAATATCAAGAGTAAAACCAAGATAAGCCAGAATAACGACGAAAAACACACTCTCTAAGCTAAGCACACTGTCTATACTAACAAACACACCAGCTAGAAAGAAAAAAATAACCTAACTAAGTCTCCATACCCATCATTTAAGCATAATACCTCTTTAGGTAAAGTCCATTTCTGGGCTTACCCAAAGAGTCCCCATCAAAATCTACCAGCTCATAGGCCCCTTTTGCTAGCTTTCGCTTGACAATGTAGGGCCCATGCCACATAGGAACGAATTTGCCAGCACCTAATTTATCGTTAGCTTGATCATATAATAGCACTAGGTCTCCTTCCGAAAAATTACGAGGGGTCACGTTGCGATCATACTGAGCTTTCATCCTTTTTGCGTGAGTCTCGATTGCCAATGCAGCGTCACGTCGAGTCTCATCTAATTTAGCTAAGTATAATAGACGCTTCTCCTCTTCGGAAGTAGCTGGAAGAAATTCGACAGCCATTTGAAGTGATGGGATTTCGCATTCAATGGGCAACACTGCTTCCAAACCATAAACTAGTTGGAAAGGAGTGAACCCTGTTGATGTTTTCACTGAGGTTCGGTATGCCCAAAGCGCTGAAAATAACATGTTGTGCCAATTCGACCGATGAATACCAATGATTCGTCGGATCATGATAACAAGAACTTTGTTGATGGACTCAACCAAACCGTTTGCTTGGGGATAATAAGGAGTAGAACTATCATGACGCAAACCAAGCTGGCTTGTAAGTTCTGTCATCATAATGTTTCGAAAATGGCGCCCATGGTCAGTGATTATCGCTTGTGGGACACCAAACCTAGCAATAATATGATTGAATACGAAAATCGCAGCTGTCTTGCCGTCAGCCTCGAATGTAGGCATCGCCTCGGCCCACTTAGTAAAATAATCAACCGCAAGGATGATATACGCATGCCCCCTGGCCGAGTGAGGGTTACATGTAATAAAGTCGATACCCCATTTAGCAAAAGGACCAACGACAATTATAGGGTGGAGAGGAGTAGGTGGTGCGCGCATCTTGCGATCAAACACTTGACAGTTGTGGCATTTTCGGACCGCAATGATACAATCTTTAAACATGGACGGCCAGAAGTAGCCAGCACGCAACACCTTCTGAGCTGTGGCATACCCAGACATATGACCACCACACGCTCCAAAATGACAGTCATTCATAACCCTTTCTGCCTCTTCATGAGCTAAGCAACGACGAAAAACCAAATCTGTCCCACGACGATAAAGAGTATCTCCAATAGTTTGTACTATTGGGACTGGAATCGAATTTTTCGGCGTTCCGAATTTGAAGCTTCGGGCCGAAAGGATTGGGTTTGGAGATAGAAAATTATATCTCCATACCACGAATCTAAAGTGCTGATGAGAAACAGAGATTCGTCCACAATGGGCTCCTCTACCACAGTTTCCGTGTCAGCACGCGGGAAGTCACACATCAATTCTGCAAAAACTAAAGATTTCTTAGACTTAGATTTTTCAAACTAAGACCATTCCAATGGTGGAATGAGCGGTGGCGAGGTACAAAAAGTAATCCTGGTTGTACTTGGGAGGATGCAGCAACGGTGCATGGGTCAACGCGTGCTTTAGCGCATCGAAAGATTTCTGAGCTATCTCATCCCAAGAAAATTGAGCATTTTGTTTCAACAACCGGGTAAAACCCTTGGTAATCTCGGCGTAGTTAGGAATGAATCGGCGTAAAAATTTTGCTTTCCCTTGCAAACTTTGGAGTTGGCGCAAACTCGAAGGAGGAGGCAATTTGATGATAGCTTTGACCTTCGAGGGATCGACGCGAATGCCGGCTTTTGAAACTACAAATCCCAGCAATCGTCCCACTTCGATGCAGAAGACACATTTGTGTGGGTTCAACCGTATACGATAATGCCTACACCTCATAAAAATTGCTCGTAAATGGACAAGGTGATCAGCTCGACGTAAGGAGTGAGCAGGAAAATCATCGAGATACGGTTGCACAATGTGCTTGATGTCATGAAATGCATAAGACATCGCCCTTTGAAAAGTGGCTCCGGCATTCTTAAGCCCAAAAGGTAATTTGCAATAAGCAAATGTCCCCCATGGACAAATGAAAGCCGTTTTTGGTTGATCGGCAGGTAGAATATTGATTTGGTTGTAACCGGAAAAACCGTCCATAAAGGAAAATATTTCACTGTCGGCACAATCATCAATTATTTGATCGATATAGGGCGTCGGATAGTTGTCCTTGGGACAAGCATGATTGATATCCCTATAATCGATACATATTCTTATTGTTCCCTGCTTTTTATTAACCGGAACAATATTCGATACCCAATCCGTTAACGGGATCGGATAAATGAAACCTACTTTCAACAGCTTCTCAACATCTGCTTTAATTGCAGCCGCTTTCCGAGGGTGGATCTGACGCAGACGTTGCCGAACGGGTTTAGCGTCTGGGTAAGTTTTGATCTCATGAACAACAATGGAGGGATCAATTCCTGGCATTTCCTCATAGGACCAAGCAAACACGTCGCGGAATTCCTGAAATAGGGCCTTGTATGTTTGAATTTCGTCATCTGAACACGAGGCACCTATATGAATGTGTTCAACAATTCCAGGCTTCACTGAAATGTCAATGGGAATAGTGCGAGAAACGTTTCCCAAATTCAGCTCTGAATCAGGATGTTTCATTGGACTCTGAGCGTCTTTGACATATTCAGCTGTAAAGATTGATGAGAAATCGTTTTCAAAACGATCATCCTCAGGTAAAAACGAAGATCTATGATGGAGATCTTCCCATGGTAAATCGTCTACGCACAGGATTTCACAAAGTTGTTCGTCAGATGAGACAACTTCGGGAAACGTTATTAACTCCGAGGTTGATGCGAAAAGGGATTCCTCACGGACCACATTCATTTGGTCGATTTGGGTTGAACTTGGGTCGAAAAAAGACTGCACGGCCTCATAAGCAATTTCATATGGACTCAAAGGCATTGCATCACCGAATGAGTCTATCTCAGATTCAGATGGGACAATCCAAGGATCATCGTAAATAATAGTGTCTGAAGTAATCATATGAATGGATGCGAATGAAGGGTCTACGTTGATCGGAGGA
This sequence comes from Pinus tabuliformis, assembly GCA_031772625.1. Lineage (NCBI taxonomy): Eukaryota > Viridiplantae > Streptophyta > Pinopsida > Pinales > Pinaceae > Pinus > Pinus tabuliformis. The sequence goes on from CM062817.1 coordinate 1,118,155,608, forward strand.
AAAGGAAAAGTTCCCAGTAAACCGGAATCTTTAACTAATCCTACGCCAACATCCTTATAAGGGATAGTCGTTTTACCGACATGCTGGATACTCTCTGAAGAGGCTGGGTCGGATGAAAAATAAGCCAGCTGGTCTATTGTCACGATCTTGCCATTATGTGGAAAATTTATGACTCTGAAGACCGATGAAACGACCGCTGTCATAGCGTAAGACCAACTTCGACCCAAAAGAAGGTTGTAGTCTAGAGGGGCATCAACCACCTCCACATCTAGACTAACGGTTTTTCCTTCAACCCCTATAGGTAAATCCTGTAAAATGCCAAACGGATGGAACCCACGGCCATCAAAGGCCTTAAGAATTGTCGGGGATTGGTTCATCGAAGGAGAACCAAGCGATCTCCAACACTGAATCGACATAATACACGTGGAAGCTCCCTCATCAATTACAGTCCGATGAATAGGCCTGTTTTTGACTATCACTAGAATCTGGAAAGCCATCTGATGAGGGAGACGCGGTGTACTATTTTCTAGATCAAAGATTATCAGGTTCGGGTCCTGAACATCAACAGCTCCTATAGCCGACAAAAGTAATTTTCGTTGTGCTGGGCATGATTGCAGCACTTCTAAAGCCGACATTGCTGAGGGTGAAACAGCTAAATCCTCAACAATGTTGTAATTCTGAGCTGCTCTCGCATGTGGATTGAAAGCAGACCTTCGAAGTACACCCTTGGCGGGCGGTTTTATTACTAAGTCAGGGTTAGGTTTCTCGATCTGTAGTGGATTGGAACCGGGAGCTGAGGTTGATGGATTTGTATGAGAAGATTCTGCTTCTTTCGATCCATCAACAGGACTTTTACTACCATAATCGTGAGATCGAGTCGCAATCCTTACATGAGACATCATCAATATGGGTTCTTCAGTGGCACTCGAGGAAGAACCTATCATCTTACTCTCCTGCTTTGGAAATGGATCTTTCAAAACAGCAGGAGTTGAGGAACCTTTGACAATTTTCACAACCTCGGCCCGATGGGGGCAATCTCTTGTAAAATGATCCTCTTCACAAATAAGACAAGGATATCGAGGTTTGCGCTTTTCGTCATTGGATTTCGACTTTTCTGTTTTCTCTTTTGGAGTCTTGTCTGCTTTGCCCTTCTTCTTACCCTTCTTCTTCCCACCGTTTTTTGATTTAGCCATAGATGATTCTACAGCGTGAATATCGGCGGAAATTTCAGGAGAAGACTCTCCTGTCGGGGAATCTGGTAAGGTTATAATGGGCGAAGAATTCTTTGAATATTTCTTCTTGCTTTTAGTATTTACCGAACCGATCATGCCATCAACAACATGAGATCCCGAAGGAGCAGCAGCGATTTGATTTGACTTTGGAAGATCTGGGATCTTTTCATGTAACGTACCTGACTGAGTGTAAACTAAGTCAAGGTACTGCGCTTGAGCAATTACTTGCTCTTCAGTAACTACTCCGGCCTTAGCTACATCTTCAGTAATCTTCGGTAATAATGATTTAACAAACCATTCAGCTAAGATTTGGTCCGGAATAAAAACTTTCACTAATCGTCGTCGACGTCTCCATTCATGTATATGATCGAAAATATAAGTGGACGTCGACTGTTTTAGTGAAGTTAGTAGCTCCGTGCCATTATCATATCTGACCGGCAACTGAAAATGAGTTAGGAACGAGGTAGCTAACTGACTAAAATTGTAAAAAGAGGCCCGTGGTAACTCAATGTACCACTTGGCCGCGAGACCAATGAGCGTACGATGGAAAAGACGTAAGCGGATCAAATCATCTGAGATGGAATTTGAGGCACACCAGAGGTGGTAAGTCATCACATGATTGGACGGATCCTCTCCAGACTTACCTTCGAACTTGGGTATATCACTGGGAAACTTATTTGGCATTGGCGGCCAGAACGGAAGATATTGTATTGGATCGTTCGTTAGGCGCGACAAGTCTGGTAAATCCAAAGTTGCGATAAACGGTAATTGCCGATTAGGATCCCTAAAACTCTGGGTCACAAGACCAGTCCCAGGAGGAGGATATTCAGGATAACTTGGAATACGAATCGCATTTGGGATATTATATCGTCCTGGAAAACCAGGATTAACCGGACCGTACTGGGGTTGCTGAGGTTGTTGATAAGTGTACCCAGGATACGATTGATACTGGTAAACCGGCTGTTGGACAGCAGGCCCGTATTGGTACTGTCCCTGGTACGGTTGATAAGTGAATTGTGGTTGACTAGTGACAACCGTACTTAAACCAGGTTGTCCTACAGGCATCTGAACCGTAGTTTGAATCGTAGATCCAGACAAGGGTACAGATGTCTGAGGAGTAGTTGCAGAGACAGTAGAAACCGGAGCTGTCGATACTCCAGAAGCAAGTGTGGTGGAAGGAGCAGATGTTGCGGTAGTTACAGCAACCGTTTGAGATGGAGTACTAGGTGCAATTGGCGGCTGAGTAACTACCGAAGTTACAGAAGTTTAAACATTAGACTAGACTGGTTGCTGGGATGGACCAGCAACTAAAGGTTGTCCAGCTTGAGATGACAACTGTATACTTGGCTGCAATACCTATTGAACTTGCGATGGATCCCACACTATGTTCATTCCGGGGTATTGACCCATGACAGGTTGAGGATATTGAGATCCATAACCGGATTGAGGATAGGATTGATAACTGAAAGGTACAGTTCCCGTACCTTGAACATATGATTGACCTTGAGGTGGTTGATAACCTTGACTCAAGTATTGACCTTGAGGTTGATAACCTTGAGGTAAATACTGATACTGGGGTTGACCTTGACCTTGAGGTTGATACCCTTGAGGTAAATATTGATACTGAGGTTGACCCTGGGGTACATATTGAGGCTGGGGTTGACCTTGAGGAATGTATTGTACTATGGGTACATATTGTCCTTGAGGTTGCCCCCCAGACGCAATTTGTGTACCTTGAGGTTGCCCCCCAGGCGTTAATTGAGGCTGCCCCCCAGGTGGTAATTGGCCACCTTGAGGTTGAGAACCGAGAACTGAACCTAACATCATGTAAATGTCCCCTACACCCAACGGTTTATTACCATTGTTTCCAGTGAATAACCCATGTTCAATGGGTTGAGGAGATGCTCCCACAAAAGTACCAGAAAGTGACTGATACCCGGAGGGAACAGAAGGACCGCCGTACAAGAAAGATTCAGGAGATTGAGTGAACACGGACGACTGACCAGACATATTTACAGGAGTATAAATACCTCCAGGTGGAAAAGGAGTTCGAGGTGGAGAAAAACTTATCCCTGAGTTGTCTAAATAATTGGTTAACGAAAGGTACCAAGTAGTACTTCTAGGAGGACTGTAAAAGATAGATTCACGCTCCCTTAGATCAATAGTAGGTTGATATTCAAGGATAGATACGCCTAATTCTTCCTCTGGAGCAAGTTCTTCAATAGCTATCAAACCAGCAGGAAGATTTTCGGTGATGACTCTTTCTACCCTAGGTGAATTAGGTGCACTAGAAGTTGGAGTAACAGGTTCAGATACTTCAGGTTCTTCGCCTATATCACTAGTAGATGAAAAACTACCAGCAAGCTCGGAAACTGCAACAGCTTCGGGATTATAACCTGTTTCTAGACCTTGGTAATCTGGATGGACTACCAACGACGATTCTCCTTCTTCAGGTGAACCTACTTTACTGCCACTAGGAGTTACAAGGACCTTTAAACCTTCGTAATGACTCGGGACCTCTTCAGGAGGTTCGCCCCGCAATCTACAGGACTTCCTCAACAAATCAGCCACGGTAACAATCTCAGGAGACTTGCCCCGAAGTCTACGGGACTGTCTCGGTAATTCAGCCACAGTTAAAAACTTTTAACTACTGCACACGCAAACAAAGTAAAATCTCAAAGCAAACCACCTAAAGTCTCTAAAGAACCAAACAAATTTGAATCACACGCCTAAAGAATCTAGGGCGTCAAACCATGCACAAACAGTAGCCTTCCGGACCGAAAACACTAGTTGGAGATGAAACCCAACATCGTTGAATTCAGTACAGAAGTGGTGGGTGGAACAGTTACCCCGGCAACCTGCTTAATGAATAGACCGGCACAAGTTCCTCCACTTTAACCGTCTCGAGTGAAGTGAACCCCCCGGAAAATCCAAGTGAGTCTAACCGACGTCTGCTCCAGGTACAGTGGGATCTTCCCTCCACCATCACCTCGGTAGAATCCTAAAGATAATGGTCACTAAAGTTACCAACAGCAACAAATGCACCTGGGGGAACAGTCTACACTTCGACAGCACGCAAGGGCAGAGTATCAAGCTCAATCCCCTTGCCGGCTCCTTGACAATAATCCAAGGTTTACCGACAAGTGACCCCTGGCTCCTCGACAATGGTTAATCTGAGGTTTACCGTTTGTAATACGTTCGTGTCTGGTGTCGTTCCCAACGAGGGAGGATTGATCCCCTCACTGGTTCGGACACGAGCTTGTGCTTCTCCTTTAAGAGGAGCTTTCCCAGAGTACAAATGAAACAATTGGATTTATCCTACTACAAGATGAGCTACTTGTTTGGTTTTGCTGTCTTGGAGAGTTAATTACTCTCCTACTCCAAGACACTAGCCTGATCTATATTGGTGTTCCAGAGCCCTAGTAAATAAAAGTTACTAATTTGATTTTACTTTAAGCGTTAATTTTATGGTTTTTCTTTAAGACAAAAGGTAGTGGAGATGAAACTGATGGTGTGTAGACTCGACCGAAATCCACTAAAAAGATGCACTTAGGATGATTTACACTAATTTTTCCTTTTCAATGAATTCCCTAGCTAAGAGAGTTGGAGAATGCAAATTCGAAATAAAGACAACTTTCTTGGCAATGAAAAACAAAGAAACAAACTCTTTATCTTTTCAAAACATACGACACATGACCACTATTCACTTCATGAAAATTCCTTTTTCTTTCAAAGACAAAAATGCTACCAAAGCAAACTTTCCTTCAAAAGATATTTTTGTATTTTTTCCTAATTAATAAAGCATGTAAAACTTACTTTAACAAAAATCAAAGTTAAAAAAGCTATGGCAATCAAATCAACTCAATTCCACTCAAAATCAAATCTAAGAGAAAAGCACCTAAAAGTAAATCTAACGAGTCAAAAGCTTACTAAAGATGATTCCTGGATGTTTTACTCAGTCAAAATGTAACTAAGGACTAGTTAATGCACAACCAAAAACTAGTCAAAAACAAAAATCGAAATCTTTTTGTTCTTTTCTCAAGAATAAAATTCAAAGTTCAACCAACAAACTTTTCGAGATTCGAAAAGAGAAGACACGAAGGTAGGTCTCTCACAAGGGTGAATTCTATGACAGGCCCGACTCCTAAGAGGACTGAACAAAACCAAGGAGATCCAAAGTTTGACAACCTCTAACGCCAAAGTCACTACAGGACCAGTTAAAAATCAAACCCTAAGGCAAAATCCCTATGAATTTCACTAAAACCCTCAACACTGACGAAACAAGCTTAGGTGAAGATTTATGGCAGAAAACTAGTGGATCTGGGCAGAAAAACAAATTAAAAACAAAAAGTAAAAGGCAAAAAGAAGGAAAATGAAATTTTCTTAGTTTTGACAGGGGTACGCAGGCGACCTGTTTGCACAGGTGCGGGTACGCTCTGTGCACAAAACAACAGTGCGTACAGGTACGCACTGTGCTCCACTCCGAGGCTGCGTACTTCTAGCAAAACAAAGAAAAACTAAAATCTAATTTAACCCTAAGCTAGCCCACCCAAACACACAGTCAGACAGCCAAAAACCAGAAAACAAATAACTTTTCTCAGATCAAAAGTTCATACAAAGGAAAAAACATTCACATCAATGGATTCCCCAGTATGGTCGCCATTTTGTCATGCGGAAAGAGTCGTTAGTGCGGAAACAACCGACCTCCCTAGAAGCAAAAGCTTTCTAGTGACAAACAAGACAAATAAAGCTACCTTTCTCTAAACATGCATTGCAAATACAAGTAATCAGGGGATCTTTAACATACCTTTAGTCCAACGCTTTGTAGTAGTCCAGCCTCGCCGATCCGGATGAGCTCCTCCTTCTCTTCGAAACCTGCATTCACTAACAAGCCAAAAGATTAAATAGCACCTGATAAACTCATAAAACAATACATATCCATCATACAGACCAAGGAGTATATGAAACAAACCATGAATAACAATCTGTTGAGAAAAATAAGTTCATTTGCATTAAAAGGTAACAAAAGGAACCATTACAACCTGAGCCTTGGTGTTGTGCAAGTCCCTCCTAGGGTCCAACAAGAGTTTTCCTTTACTTTGATCAGCTCACCCACTCTCAAATAAGGCTAGGAAAGGATGGGAATCTCTCCTCTCAAGCTTTACAAGGGAGTCCTAATTCCAGCAGCATCTACCCTTAGGAATGTTCAGCTTTCAACCTCCCTCCCTTTGGCCCAATGCCTGTATTTATAGTGCTCTAGAAGAAGTTATTCAGGTCCACCATCAATGGGATAAGCCCCTCTTTGGATGGGATAGCTCCCCTCTTGATGGGATAAGTTCCTCTTTGGTAGGGATACATGAACCATCTGGAGGCGCTTCATACACGTCAAACAAGCTTCTAGAAGGCTCTAGAAATGACCACAAGTAACTTTTTTGGAGTGAAACTTGCGCCTTTTGACCTTTACAGGAGTACGCACCCATTGCTTTACATACAGAGCGTACAAGTACGCAGGTATTGTGAACTTGGAGTGCGTACACGCAGGTAAGGCTAAGAGAAACTGCGTACCCAGAGATATATAGATTTTTAATGACTTTCTCTCTTTCTTGGAGTTTGACATGGAGAGCAGAGGTATGAGGCTTGCCAAGGAGGATAGTATGACAGTTGATGGAGCCATACTAACTGCAAATAGTCATGGTGACAAATTTTAGTGTAACACCTAGATGTCAAAAATTCTGAACGAATGGTTTCAAGTAAATTTTCGGCCAGAGACTTCGCATTCTCAAATCTCTTGACATTTTCACTTGATATGTACAAATGCAGCGGTTGTTGTAGCTCTTCGCCATGAAGTCCTTCATAATTTCCAGAACCTCTTCCCCTTAGAACAACAGTAGCTCCTGTTTCATTCATAATGTGATTTATATACTGGTCATTTGGTCCACGAATGCGGCTGACAAGATTTAAGGTCGGCTCAGCCTCAAGACCCACATAAACAGCTGCGTTGAATGGTGGACCTGCCAGTACACCAGGTGATGGAAGTACATAGAATGGGTTTGAGGGTGGTTGTATTTGCCGGCCTTGTTTCATTATTTCCTCCACCATTATAGCTGCTAGATCAACAGCTTTGATGCGCTCCACTGTGTCTTTCGGATGAGCTCCTGCAGATATATGAAGATAGAGAGGCTTTTCATTTTCAGCAGGCCCGTTTGGTGGACGGTATCTACCCCTTGTTATAACAACATCACCAGTCTTTGCTTGAATATCTTCTTGTGTTTGACGTTTTGTCAGCTTGTATCGCACGGTAGGATCTGCATCATTTATAACAATTTCTCTAGCAAATAATAACTCATCCTGAATCTTTGATTGTGGCAACAATCCCTTTGTTGCCAAATCCTGATTGATTTTCTGTACAATTTCCACTGCATTCTGCTGAACTACTGAAGATGCTATTGTTGATGAAACCTGGGGTGTTGACATGAAAGAAGATTGCATGGCAGCCGATGGAACCCCCCTAACAAGTGGAGATCCAAGAATTAGGCAAGGTTGGAAATCCTTAAATTCTTAATGAGATCCGTCCATGATCTATAACACTTTGGCATCACTGATCTGTAGTTCCCCTGTTTGTGCATTTCATCTGCACCGAAGGCATACAATGTGATGATCAAAAATCCATAAGCTAACAGAGCAGACCTCCTAAGCCACGATGAGAACATGGGTTCCTAATAAGCAGAGTTAGATTTATGCCCTATGCTTTGTCAGCTCAAAATAAAAAAGGCTGACAGGATCAGGAGCGAGAACATGCAATGTTTCTGCTGAGGTCAAACTTATGACTCACGAATTAAACCAAGAATTCACCAATGCATTCCACGTTCTGGTGTCTGGAACAAAATCCCACTTCTGACACCAAAAATAAGACGCAAAGCACTCCACAGTCGCACGCAGATGAGAGTAAGTGGGGATGCCTTGTCTGATCAGCTGAGGAGCCGCCTCAAGATGCAAATAAGCGTCAACACAGCACAGAAATTGCTAATATTTGGACGACAACCATGCGGAGCCACCTGAGACCCGTGGCTGAATTTAATGCTTATGCAGCCCATGAAACCAATAGACCTTTCAAACTCATCATCATTGACAGAAAATGGAACAGAGAGTGCGATAGGTACTCCTCGCGGCGAGAGGGATAGCTTCTTCGTGGGATCAGAAAATGAGAATTATTGGCATACACCAAAGCGTCCCAGGCTTAGGCTCTCCAGGGCTCTGTCTTATGATGGATCAAAAAGCATGGAGAAATTCAAGTCCGGATCTTCGCAATCAGCAGAGGTTTGTCTGCAAAATGTGTGCAGTGTATCTGATTTGCGTCAAAGACTTGCAATCTATTTTGATGCTCCTGACGTTGAGGAAGTTCTTTGTACAATGATTAAGCTTGCAAAGCATGTAGAAGATGGCCGGTTCAAGATGAAAGAAGAATCACGGGACACAGAAACTTTGGGGACAATGAAAATATTGTTGCATATGGCGTTGAGAAATCAAATGAACCACAGAATTTTAACGCACAGCGCTAGGGACAGCGCTCAGACTCACTCAGGACAGAGGCGTTCTTCTGGTTCACAAATTGCAATCAAACACAACACAAATACACCGAAAACATTTTGTCTGTCTTCCGCTCTGCATATATATAGCCCTCCGTAGTTAACAGGACAGAGGCGTTCTTCTGGTTCACGAAACGCATAAAACTATTTGACAAAAATCAAAAGATTTTACAGGATTCCATGGGTATTTGCAGAGGGCTTCCTAGCGAAAAGGACGAATGGACGCAAGGCAGCCCAGAATGAAATATATCACAGCGTTTTCTGGAGGGTTTACTATACCAAAAATGTATCCACAACAACTGTCGAGTTTCCTATACCAAAAAACGCAGTTGGGAAGAGAGGAAGTAACATTCAAAACATATTTTAACGGACAGCGGAAGTAGGACAGGACAGCGCTCAGGTCATGACAGCGCTCAGGTGAACGTTTAGGAATAGGACAGCGTTCAGTCTCTGTCAGGACAGCGTTCAAGCGTTTCAATGTCAGGATGACAGTGCAACAGAAGAGCAGGGCGCAGGTATATGGCAAACAGACAAACATTCATGGACAGATGCGTTATGAGGCAGCGCTGGAAAAGAATATGGCAGAGGGCCAGGACTGCTCACAACAGAGGAATGGCAGCGCTGATAGAGGTAACATCCTCTATTCTAAGAAATGCTCAGAAAAGTATAATCAATAGGAGAGCATTGGTTTACAAAGGCCACAGAAACAGGTGGCTCACACTGGAGCAGGGCAGGAGATCGCCCGCTCTGATACCATGTTAAACACACATGGACAACAAAGACAATATGAAAGATAAAACATGCAATACATTTTTTATTAACATGAGATATACATTTATAGTACAATATGTGACTCTTGGGTTTCAGATCCCAAGGTCTCTTGGACTGCTTTGGTCTATTCGGCTTCCACACTAACCCATTTAGGATTAGGTGTCCAACAGACATCATATCAAGGTAGGGGGAAAACCTGCTCCTCAGCACCCTCCTTGGCACTAATATATAATATTATTTTAATATTATAGTAACTAAATATTATTGTAATATATTCTAATACTAATGCCTACTAAGTCTTCCTATACCTCCCTATGTTGCTTGCAATATTTAAATAACATTTAGCCTTGTGTTAGCTTCGTGCCATGAATAATGAAGTGGAAAGAGCACATGCAATGCACTAAGGATAGTGGGAGTCGCAACCCCCTTTAATATGAGTTGGCATCATATCAAGGTGGGGGGGACACCCACTCCTGGTCACCCTCCTTGGGGGAAGCACTAATATATAATATTATTTTAATATTATATTAACTAAATATTATAGTAATATATGCTAATATTAAAAGTTGTTATTAAATATGCAATATGAAAAAAGGAAAAAACCAAAAAATTGAAAAAATCAAAATTCAAAGGCAATAAAACTAATTTAAAATAAAAAAACAAAAAAAACATCTAACTAATGGAAAAAGTTTATCCAATTGTTTTTAACCTTAAAATTAATCTTACCTAGATGTTTTGAAAATATCATCTATATATATATATATATATATATATATATATATATATATATCTATATATATATATATATTACTTCTTTCTAGTTGCACAATATTAATAACTAATATATATGGAATAGTGTGAATAGATTCAACTATTACCTTGATGTCAATACCTAATTTACAATTGATAACTAAGGAACTTGCTTTTCATAACATTTAAATCTTGTTTTGTTTTAATTATGAGTAAATAATTATTTTTGACCAAGTGTACTTAATCATATTAAATTTGACTATTCATTATATTTTTTTAAATTTCTAGTTAGGGACGAAGCTATCATGAAACTTCAACATCAATTTGATATTTAGTTAGGTTGTGATCCTAAAATTAAATCACTGCTTCTATTACTATTATTTTTAATAAAAATTGGGAATATTTGTATTAAAAATAATTAATAGTAAATATAAACATCCTAGTGATATATAAAGAATGTTGTCTCTTAACAAAACCAACATTATCAAGCAATATGTGTCACACACTAAAAAATTCAAATCACCCTTCACAAAGGATTTTAAAATGTTTTGGCTAGTGAAAACTCCACAAAAGACACGTAGAATTAATAATGTTTTACATAACATGAAACACCAATGAAAAAACATGCTTATCGAGAGCTTCATCTTGATTGATATTGGTGGGTAGAGATTCTTAATTGCCCAAATCCTTGTATTCGACCGTTTGATGAATTGTTTATGCTTCCTTGGGATCATTAGGGTAGAGTTTGTTGAAAATTTGTAATTTCAAGAACCTGAGTGAGATATTTTACTTAAGTTGTAGATCATATTTCTGAACATTGAGCATTCATCTTCCAAAACTTAAATTTGCCTCTTCTATTGTACAAAAGTGTCCATGATCACCACATTCCTAAATATGCATTGTTTTTTATTCTCACGGACTTTAGTGGTCACAAAAAACATAGATGCCCCTATCATTGTTGATAAAACACTCATGCCTACACAATACCTTGTGCATTTCTTGTATTCCCCTACAGTCCATGACAACAAACTTACGTAAATTTTGAAATATAGGGTAAATACAAAGCACCCAAGGGAACGATACTAAGGAGTGAATTGAGATTTCAAATTGGCACATGTAGCAAACCAAATTGAAATGCCAACCCAAAAAGGAAAATACATGATAATGGTGATATGATACAATACACACATGAGAATAGAGTGATGACAACAATTGGTCAAAATTTATTTTATTGGAATCAAACAAAACGCAATATGTGGGATTTGAATCCTCCATCCAAGAATACCTATAAAAAGAAAAGAAAAACCCCAAGGCCCCTATTTTCAAATCCACACAATAATGGCTTAAAGAAAACATTTTCACCCTAAACAAGGATAGGGATTGAATTCCAAACAAACTCTAGCACAAGGCATCAAGTTGAGATAGAAACTATGAGCAGTTGATCGAAATTGATTGAGAAAGCACCAAGGAATGCTAACAAAATTTGTAAGTGAGTGCTTATCTAAAATTCCACTTGAACCAATGTTAACCATTGCCAAGTCCCCCTGCCAACGAAGCACTTGCACTTTGAACCATTATCCCACCGGTCTCCTACATAAATTATTCGCGAGCTTCAAATTGTTCACTAAGAATAAAGGCTAACAAGTGTGAGGATGTCATAAGGATGATGCACTTAACATCATGCCTCCCTATACATTGATCCACGTCAATTGGTAAGTGTAGTACTTGTCACAATGCATAAATGATTATGGATAAGAACTTGGGAATAACTTAGAGAAAAAGACCCCCAAATTTTTCTGACTTCCTTCACTTAATTTTGAGGCCTCATTTACAAGGGTGTCCACTTGATTATTTGTAGCCCTAAAAACATGGAAAAAGGTGATATCCTCAAAGTAAAGAATCCCCTTTTTTATTCTTGTGATGAGGCAAGCTAGCTTGCTAACATGTGAGGCTTTCTTCTTGTTTATAAGATCGATGATTATGCTTGAATTATCAACATCAATAAATGTCCTCACTCTTGTTTCACTTATAAATTTTAATCTTAAAGGATAGCATATGCCTCAACCAAATTGTCTATGGTTTTCCTTAAACCTCATTCATAATACAATTCTTTATCCTTGGGGATCAGTGATGATCCTCCACATTTATCATCCTTAAATTAGATCACTATTATTATTATATGAAAGAAATTTCAAATATGTCAAATCAAATTATAATTCCACATCTACTAAATGAAGCAATAATTACATCGATATGCATCCTATTTCAAAATTGGGTCCCAAAATATGTGTTTTTTTTCAATAATAAATATTAGGTGATGACTAGGGTTTAATATGCATCAAATATTCTTCATTGTCATTAGAAATAAAGAGATAAAATTAAACTCAAAAACCTAATCTTATGCGTTTTTTTCCTTTATCGTTTTTTTTAATAACTAGTAACTACTATATATTTATAAGACACAATTATAACTAATCACACAGTCCTTTGTAGTATAGAAACAATATTGATTAACAATAGTTTGTTGCTTAGATAAATTTTTTTCTTTAGAAGTATTATACCCATCTATTGTTATCATTATTGCAATTATCAATGTTCTTATTATTGTTGTTTATGATAAAAGCATTAAAAAATGGCCTGCAAATTATTAATAAGGGACAGTGGCAAAAACTCCTTGGCCATAATGTTTAATAGCATATTTTCCAATTCCGACATATTGCAACTCAAGTCCTATGAAGCTACAACACTTTTAGTCTTTAGTCAAGCCTTCTCATGGAAGGCAATACCATTTGGTTGTTACTAATGTTATTCAGAGGTGGAAAGCACTTGGTTTTCCAACACCAATTAGCACTATAGACATTGAGTAGAAGGGTTTACTTGAATACATTGGCAATACCATTTGGTTGTTACTAATGTTATTCAGAGGTGGAAAGCACTTGGTTTTCCAACACCAATTAGCACTATAGACATTGAGTAGAAGGGTTTACTTGAATACATTTTATATAGTACTTTGTTGAACTATATTTTTTATAAGAAACTATAGACGACATATTGTATGGAGGTGATTGGTTTATGCAAACCATATTTAATGTAATTGTAGTAGTTATAAAACTAAATGGTTAAAAAAATTATATCAACCACCTTTAATGTATTTATAGTGCTTATAAAATTATATTGTTAAATATTTAAATTTTATTTTATTAAGATGACCCAAAACCTTAATACTTGCACAAACTTGCATAAGAAGGCCTTGAAAATCTTATTTGTAAGCTCTAGAAGTTGGATGGAGCATTACAAAGATTGAAACACATCACTAGAAACTCATAAAGAACTTCATTTGTTTTTTCTTATGGATGATTGTCTCTTTCATCTCAATTTGATGGTATCCTAAATGTATATTGTTACACAGTATTTTGTCACCGACCCCACATTCCTTGATCCCGGACACTGCCGATCCATGTTATTGACATCTGCTTTGTGTCATGTTGCAAAATATGTGTTGGTGTCTTCCTTTTCATATCAGGAAGAATACCTCAGTTCATTACTCCTAGAGCAGACCCTTTTTAACCTTTGTTTTTGGGTCATCGTGGGTCATCAGTTATTCCACCTGCAAAGATGGCCAAGATTGAACTAAGCCTAGCGACGTCGTCGCTCTGTCCCTGTGTTTCACTCACGACGAGCTACTTTTGGCGAGTTTGTTTTAACAAATTGTCAATGAGCAGTCCTAGGGTTGGTTGTTGGATCAGATGAGCTCGGCTCTCTCATTTGGGATGGTTGTTCCACCTTTTGTACAAACTCCCAAAGGGATAAGCTCTTTATCCCATCTCTTATGGAGGTTCCTCCTCCTATAAATACCTCCTTCATGGTTAAGATCTACTGAGTGGAAGTTAGAGAGAGTAGAGTTTGGAAGTAGCTTCTAATGTAACTTAGCCTGGGATAGTTTTGTGTGGATTTGGCTTGATTGTATGAGTGTTCTATCATCATAATTTTTCCTTTTGGGCAGGAGAGAGAGTTATTCATCCCCAGTATGGTCGCCAACTTGTGATGCAGGTAAGTTCCCTCTGCGGACAGAGGCAACCCCTCTAGCCCTAGAGTGGGTCTAGTCACAGCAAGAACAATATCAAAGAAAATTCCATTAGATAGTTAATGTCATGAAGGCCTACCTTCAAACCCTCGTTTGATGAAATTCTCGTTGTGTTGCTCCAGCTCTCTTCTAATCACTTTTGTACCTGAAACAACATGCAGAGAATAGCAACAAACATAATCAAATACGACAAAAACGATCTACTTAAAGGTTCAAGGAACTTCAAGCTATCAATATGCAATTTGACATAAGATATAGGAAATAAACCGTTGATTTGTATTAATATGAACTGAAGTAAAACTTACAACCATGCCTTGACGTTGTAGGTCTCCTTGAAGGGTCATGTCAGCATGTCTCTGCAAGCATTAACTCATGAATTAAAAAATGAAACAAGGGTCTGGAGCATAGTTCCTTGTCTTGTGCCAAGCTCGTTAAAAATGAACCAAGGAGTCGGAGCATAGTTCCTTGTCTTGTGTCAAGCTCATTAAAAAATGAAACAAGGGTCTTGAGGATAGTTCTTTTACTGTGTCAACCTCATTAAAACATGAAGCAACTCCCTTTTCGATTAAGATCTCATAAAATCCCAGTCGATTCTTTCCAAGATCTCGCAAGTGAACCTTCATGTCATTCACCTAGTTTAATGACATGAAACTTGGGGGGCATGTACCTTGTTTGAGTCATTATGTCGAGGGCATGCAAACTTATAGCAAGCATAGTTTTTCGTTTCAAGTTTGTGTAAACATGAAACTAAATCCAAGCAGAGTTATCCATGGTTCAAGCTTGTGTAAAAATGAACCCACGCCCATTTTAACCCTCGTGATCGCCATTTTCATCAGCTAATTTCTGCTATATGAGCCTTTGTTGTTTCATTCCATCGCTACCATCTTTTTGACCAATCATATGCTTTCACTTTCTTGTTTTTCCTTTCCTGAGGGACCGCAGCAATGAGTGGTTTTATTAGACAGCATCCTGACCATTACATGTTTTGAGCAGTTCCACCATTGCGGGAACCAGTCGCTACCCTTTATACCACCCGTTCCTCCAGGACGAGTCACCTTTAAGCTCTTTTCTGACTCGTAAAATATGAAAATATTGCCGAGTATTTTTCCCTTTCTGACTCGTTAAAGAGAATAAAAATGGGGGGGTCCGCTTTTAGCTCTTTTCCAACCCTTAAAATTGAAAATATGGCTAAGCCCTTGTTGTTTCGAATGTATTAAGGAATGTGAAACATCGTGTGCCCAGTATAAGTTTACCCCTTTTTTGGGTTGGGAGGCACTATTTACGAAAAAGGTACTCCTTGGCTAAAATGGTCAAGCGGTTCTCTCAAGTATTGTTTTCAACCTTTTCGGGCTCGAGAGACACAACATACGAAAAGGGCCCATGTGGAGTTTCCTTTTACGTGTCTTTTTCAAACTCTCTAAACATGAAAAAGATACCAAGTTACACCTTTTTCAAACTCGTTAAACTATTAAACGACATCGGATTCGTCACCATGACGAACACAAGTTTCTCCTTCCTAGGGCTCGATAAACTTACTAGGTTGGATTTGTCCGAAGGATGAACTTACGGTGCAAGCATATGCTATCCCCTTCAAGCTTGCGATCAAAAATAATTGGGGTACTTGCCAGAAATGATGGGGGGAAATTTGGAAGTATTCCGTCGGTTGTATTAATTGTTACGGCAGCTTGTCCCTCTTGAACATTGACACTCTTTCTGCTTCGTGTCGGGTTGGGATATCCTCACTTTATCGTTGGCCTTCTGGGTTTTGGGTTATCCATTTTGCCTCATTCCATTTGATCCTTGCTGCATCATCATGACCTTTGATCCCTTGGTACCAAAATGCTGCCAAACTCCGGAGTCGTGTCATCGATATGTTTAAGAGCTTAATCCTTTTGCACTTTGTATCCTTACACACCTTCCTCAAATTCTCTGTCTCATCTACATTCATCTTGTTCCTTTGTCTTGCATCGATGATATGGGAAACATTATGGCCCTCCTTCGACTGATCACTTCCTGTCGACTTCAACTCATTATCTGGGAAGTTGATCTAGATACTCCTTTCTGGTACCTTGGATCTTGCATGCCTTAATGGCAAGTTCTTCGCATTCGATGACGGGCTTTCATTATTGACCTTTGATCAGGTGATTTCACAGGTGTTCGACTTTAGATCATTCTTCACACTTCATGGATTATACTAGCAGAACCTTGAGAACCATTGACATTACTAGTGGTTTCTCTCGCGCTTATTAACGGTTTACATCATTGACTGGTAATCAAGTGCTTTTCTAGTATGCTCGACTTCAGTGCATCTATTCGCATATTAGAATTTGTACCTTGATTAGGTTCAGATTCAAGACCCTGGGCTCAGATTACACAAGTCCAGGTTGCGCGGATTGGTTTGTGATTGTATACACGACTCTTTTGATTAGATGGTTGCGACCATACCTGAGTATTTTATATGGTCCTTTTGATTGGATGGTTGCATCCATACCACAGATCATTTATGTTTATCTTCTGGATGGTTATGCCCATGCCTTAAGCACATGTGTTTCCTTTCACTATGTACTTATGTATCAGAGATATCATTTGTACTTGCGTTTGCAGGTTCTCCGCGATGGTGTTTTGTTTCAGTTATGGATTCCTAAAGCATTTCACCCCTCCCACTCTCTCGGCCTTCATGCTTTAGGGGGCATCTGTTACACAGTATTTTGTCACCGACCCAGCATTCCCTGATCCCGAACACTATCGGTCTGTGTTATTGACATCTGCTTTGTCTCAGTTGCAAAATATGTGTTGGTGTCTTCCTTGTCATATCAGGAAGAATACCTCAATTCATTACTCCTGGAGCAGACCCTTTTAACCTTTGTTTTTGGGTCGTCGTGGGTCATCAATTATTCCACCTGCGAATATGGCCAAGATTGAACTAAGCCTAGCGACATCGTCTCTCTGTCCCTGTGTTTCATTTGCGACGAGCTACGTTTGGCGAGTTTGTTTTAACAAATTATCGATAGGCAATCCTAGGGTTGGTTGTTGGATCAGATGAGCTCAGCTCTCTCCTTTGGGATGGTTGTTCCACATTTTGTGCAACCTCTCAAAGGGATACACTCTTTCTCCCATCTCTTATGGAGGCTACTCCTCCTATAAATACCTCCTTCATGGCTAAGATCTACTGAGTGGAAGTTAGAGAGAGTAGAGTTTGGAAGTAGCTTCTAATGTAACTTAGCCTGGGATAGTTTTGTAAGGATTTTGCTTGATTGTATGAGTGTTCTAGCATCATAATTTTGCCTTTTGGGTAGGAGAGAGAGTTATTCATCCTCTTGGGAGACAATTCATGAGTGAATGCTTGCGGAGACATGCTGACAGGACCCTTCAAGGAGACCTACAACGTCAAGGCATGGTTTAAGTTTTACTTCAGTTCATATTAATACAAATCAATGATTTATTTCCTATATATTATGTCAAATTGCATATTGATAGCTTGAATTTCCTTGACCGTTTAAGTAGATCGTTTTTGTCGTATTCTATTATGTTTGTTGTTGTTCTCTACATGTTGTTTCAGGTACAAAAGTGATTAGAAGAGAGTTGGAGCAACACAACAAGAACTTCATCAAACGAGGGTTTGAAGGTAGGCCTTCATGACCTTAACTATCTAAGGGAATTTTCTTTGATATTGTTCTTGTTGTGACTAGATCCACTCTAGGGCTAGAGGGGTTGCCTCTGTCCACAGAGGCAACTTACCTGCATCACATAGATCAACCTTAGTAAAAAAAATTCTCTATGAAGTTCATCTACTAAATAATCAATAACTGGGAAGGGAAATTTGTCCTTGATTGTTAACTTATTTAGAGCCCTAAAATGGGAACACATCTGCCAAGTACCTCCTTATTTAACCCCATAACTACTAGTGATGAGTAAGGGTTTGCACTTAGAAAAATGACACCTACCTTTAACAGTTCTTGAATGATCCTTTATATTTCACTTTTTAATGCAAAAGGGTGTCAATAAAGACATACATTTGGTTGTTGATTATAGGAATTTCATGGTCATGCTCTCCTTAAGAAGGGGGTAAAATACTTGGTGTCTAAGAGACAATATGGCATTTGATAAGGATCAATTACAAATATGGGTGGATTTATTACGACATATTATCCATGACCTATATGGCAATAAATTGGGTAATAATGCTAGAGTGGCCTTTCTTTAATAACTTCTTCATGCGATGAGAGTTGACTATTTTAAGGGAGCTTTCCCAAAACCCTTGATGGGTGTGTACATGAGTCCCTTTAGTGAAACTCATATATAATTCTACAAAATCCATGTTAAATGGCCCCAAAGTGTCTAACCATTATCTCCCCAATATTACATCACATTAACCAATATCGATGGAAAATAAATGGGTTTTGAGCTAATATTGTCCCATTTGGAGTTTTACATTTTCACATTACCCCCTTAATTGATCATAACTCCAATGATGATCATGATTTGAAAGTTGTGCATTGGGTTTACAAAACAATGGTGTTCTTCTACTACTCTCTTATGAATGAAATTGTGAGTACTGTTAGCGCTTGAAATTTCACCTCAGGCTGAGAAAGGTAAACCTCAAGGCAACATCAAACCATTTAGCCTCGTAGCTAGCCCTACGGGGCAGGAGAAGGCTCTCTCCAGTCTATCTCGTAAAATCTTCAATAGATGAGATGACCAATAAGGTAACACTGATATTAGGCTAGTAAACTGATCAAAGAGTTTTATTTGGGGTTTTTTGGGTTTTTGGTGGCATATTGAGGAGAGGACAATTTTGGGTGCGGGGATTGGACACAGTTTCTGCAGGGGGTTCCTTGGGGCGAGGTAGGAGACAGTGTTGATGCCTTTAACTGAGGTGGATGGTCAGGAATGAAATATGAAGAGCTAAAGAGAGCAAACAATAACTTTGAATTCTCTTTAGACAGAAGAAAACATTGAAATTAAACAAACTTAAAAGCAGAGCATGGCAAGCATGAATTCTTACTTTAACACTTCATTTGTTTAATGTGCAGAAGTAAAAGAAAGGAAATGAATCACATAACAAGCTTACAAGAACATTGAGAAACACACCATCAACACATGAGTCCACAAGAATCCCAAAGAGGACTGCAAAACCCTGGTCTTCCTTAGCCAAAAATTGCAGAGATACAGTGAATAATACAATGATAGCTTCTCCCTCAAGAGACCAACCATGAAAATGAGAAAAAAAGTACATAATATAGATGATCTAACCTCTTTCCCTGCCTCCATGGGTCGAGCTCACTATCCTAGGAGCTGTTTCAACCACTTCTAAACTAAGCACTACAAATTAGGCAGTCAAAACAACTTGCCTCTATAAACTTGGAAACCAATTCATTCACTTAATATTTACCCTTTTCATGAATGAATGTTCTAGAAGTGTTACATAAGAGTAAAAGTGTCTAAAAAGTACAATAATTACATCAAAGAGAATCACATTTCATCCCAAAAAGTCAAACTGAGTCAAATCTGCGTTTTCTGGGCTGTACAGTGCATTTCTGGACAAAACTGCCTGACAGGTCGCGCGCCCCTGCCTGACGGGTCGCGCGCCTTTGGAGCCATGTTTGGGGCACTTGCAGGTGGAAAAATTGAGCAAAAGTGGGCTTGTTGGAAAGGTCTATGAGTCTACTTTCCAACCCAACTGGAATTTCTGAATTTGGAGTTCATTTGCCCTGTCAAAACTCAAATCTCCCAAGACTGCTTTCTGCAATTCAAAAATGTGGCAGAAAGTCAATTTTTGCTAGTTTTTTTACTTTCTGGAGGCCCAAAACTTCACCAAATCTCAAGTCCATCCATGAGCATATGTAACTTTGCATGAAAAATCTGGAAATGCTGAGTTTTGGTCAAAAGGAGTTGCCCTGATGAAGGGTCGCGTGGGGGGTGAGACCCGTTAATGGGAAAAACCTGCAAATTGCCAAAAAATGCCAAAATTCACCCAAAATTCTCAAAATTTCTTGGGATTTGTGTTGTGGCTAGGCTATTTAGTGCCTTGATCCTTAAGTGAAGCCTCAGCCAAGATACGGAGGGGATTTGGCCTCTTTCTCCGTTTTAGTGCCTCGGTCAACCGCCTTTGAAACATCTTCATTTTTGCCTTGCACACATGCATCCTTGCCCAGTAGTGGTTCTTCATGTTCCTCAGCAATTTCTTCTCTTGGTTGGCCTTAGCCAACAGCCTCTCCAAGTGTGTATTTGCCTGGATGAGCATGGACTCTCGGTCAGCGGGCAATGGGTCACCGGGTCTTCTTCGGTTCAAGATTCGGTCACTACGAATCCTCCACAGCTCATCAAGTGCTTTCTCCTCCTCTAACTGTTTGTTGCGCTGCTCCAGGTATGTGATGGTCCATTGTGCACCCTCTAATCTCCTCTGCAAGGCATCATTTTCAGCTCTGAGATGCTGAATGACCTCCTTTGCCTCTTGGCTCAGAGAAATGGCCTCAAGATCAACAAGCTCAATATCTGGAACTCCTGATGGTCCCTCATCAATCTTGGGCTGCTTGCCCCTCTGTGCTGCCTGTGCTGCTGAAGAGAGCGAGGCCCCTTCCACCTGATGTGGAGATAACACTCGCTTAGCTGCTGCAAATAAGGCCCTTGGGCCTTTCTGATAAGTAACCAGAGGTGAGGAGGTGACATGTCTAGTGACAGGGATGTTATGCTGATGTGATGGTCCTCCCTCCTCATGAACAACCGCATGATGTGGTGAAGGTGGTGCTGTGAAAAACTCACGAGAGATGAACTCCTCCCATGAGATGCCCTGTTGAGCCAACTGATGTAATACCACTAGCTGAATCAAACCATAATGGTAAAGGCTCCTGTACTGTTGTGCCGGGCTCTTCCTCTGTAACATGGGCACCATCCTCTGAATGTTTTGATAAAAGAAAACAGGGATGTTCATCATCCTCACTCGGGTGAAATGCATCAAGAGGCGAAATATATCACAGCGTTTTCTAGAGGGTTTACTATACCAAAAATGTATCCACAACAACTGTCGAGTTTCCTATACCAAAAAACGCAGTTGGGAAGAGAGGAAGTAACATTCAAAACATATTTTAACGGACAGCGGAAGTAGGACAGGACAGCGCTCAGGTCATGACAGCGCTCAGGTGAACGTTTAGGAATAGGACAGTGTTCAGTCTCTGTCAGGACAGCGTTCAGTCTCTGTCAGGACAGCGTTCAAGCGTTTCAATGTCAGGATGACAGTGCAACAGAAGAGCAGGGCACAGGTATATGGAAAACAAACAAACATTCATGGACAGATGCATTATAAGGCAGCGCTGCAAAAGAATATGGCAGAGGGCCAGGACTGCTCACAACAGAGGAATGGCAACGCTGATGGAGGTAACATCCTCTATTCTAAGAAATGCTCAGAAAAGTATAATCAATAGGAGAGCATTGGTTTACAAAGGCCACAGAAACAGGTGGCTCACACTGTAGCAGGGCAGGAGATCGCCCGCTCTGATACCATGTTAAACATACATGGACAACAAAGACAATATGAAAGATAAAACATGCAATACATTTTTTATTAACATGAGATATACATTTATAGTACAATCTGTGACTCTTGGGTTTCAGATCCCAAGGTCTCTTGGACTGCTTTGGTCTATTCGGCTTCCACACTAACCCATTTAGGATTAGGTGTCCAACAGACATCATATCAAGGTAGGGGGAAAACCTGCTCCTCAGCACCCTCCTTGGCACTAATATATAATATTATTTTAATATTATAGTAACTAAATATTATTGTAATATATTCTAATACTAATGCCTACTAAGTCTTCCTATACCTCCCTATGTTGCTTGCAATATTTAAATAACATTTAGCCTTGTGTTAGCTTCGTGCCATGAATAATGAAGTGGAAAGAGCACATGCAATGCACTAAGGATAGTGGGAGTCGCAACCCCCTTTAATATGAGTTGGCATCATATCAAGGTGGGGGGGACACCCACTCCTGGTCACCCTCCTTGGGGGAAGCACTAATATATAATATTATTTTAATATTATATTAACTAAATATTATAGTAATATATGCTAATATTAAAAGTTGTTATTAAATATGCAATATGAAAAAAGGAAAAAACCAAAAAATTGAAAAAATCAAAATTCAAAGGCAATAAAACTAATTAAAATAAAAAAACAAAAAAAACATCTAACTAATGGAAAAAGTTTATCCAATTGTTTTTAACCTTAAAATTAATCTTACCTAGATGTTTTGAAAATATCATCTATATATATATATATATATATATATATATATATATATATATATATATCTATATATATATATATATTACTTCTTTCTAGTTGCACAATATTAATAACTAATATATATGGAATAGTGTGAATAGATTCAACTATTACCTTGATGTCAATACCTAATTTACAATTGATAACTAAGGAACTTGCTTTTCATAACATTTAAATCTTGTTTTGTTTTAATTATGAGTAAATAATTATTTTTGACCAAGTGTACTTAATCATATTAAATTTGACTATTCATTATATTTTTTTAAATTTCTAGTTAGGGACGAAGCTATCATGAAACTTCAACATCAATTTGATATTTAGTTAGGTTGTGATCCTAAAATTAAATCACTGCTTCTATTACTATTATTTTTAATAAAAATTGGGAATATTTGTATTAAAAATAATTAATAGTAAATATAAACATCCTAGTGATATATAAAGAATGTTGTCTCTTAACAAAACCAACATTATCAAGCAATATGTGTCACACACTAAAAAATTCAAATCACCCTTCACAAAGGATTTTAAAATGTTTTGGCTAGTGAAAACTCCACAAAAGACACGTAGAATTAATAATGTTTTACATAACATGAAACACCAATGAAAAAACATGCTTATCGAGAGCTTCATCTTGATTGATATTGGTGGGTAGAGATTCTTAATTGCCCAAATCCTTGTATTCGACCGTTTGATGAATTGTTTATGCTTCCTTGGGATCATTAGGGTAGAGTTTGTTGAAAATTTGTAATTTCAAGAACCTGAGTGAGATATTTTACTTAAGTTGTAGATCATATTTCTGAACATTGAGCATTCATCTTCCAAAACTTAAATTTGCCTCTTCTATTGTACAAAAGTGTCCATGATCACCACATTCCTAAATATGCATTGTTTTTTATTCTCACGGACTTTAGTGGTCACAAAAAACATAGATGCCCCTATCATTGTTGATAAAACACTCATGCCTACACAATACCTTGTGCATTTCTTGTATTCCCCTACAGTCCATGACAACAAACTTACGTAAATTTTGAAATATAGGGTAAATACAAAGCACCCAAGGGAACGATACTAAGGAGTGAATTGAGATTTCAAATTGGCACATGTAGCAAACCAAATTGAAATGCCAACCCAAAAAGGAAAATACATGATAATGGTGATATGATACAATACACACATGAGAATAGAGTGATGACAACAATTGGTCAAAATTTATTTTATTGGAATCAAACAAAACGCAATATGTGGGATTTGAATCCTCCATCCAAGAATACCTATAAAAAGAAAAGAAAAACCCCAAGGCCCCTATTTTCAAATCCACACAATAATGGCTTAAAGAAAACATTTTCACCCTAAACAAGGATAGGGATTGAATTCCAAACAAACTCTAGCACAAGGCATCAAGTTGAGATAGAAACTATGAGCAGTTGATCGAAATTGATTGAGAAAGCACCAAGGAATGCTAACAAAATTTGTAAGTGAGTGCTTATCTAAAATTCCACTTGAACCAATGTTAACCATTGCCAAGTCCCCCTGCCAACGAAGCACTTGCACTTTGAACCATTATCCCACCGGTCTCCTACATAAATTATTCGCGAGCTTCAAATTGTTCACTAAGAATAAAGGCTAACAAGTGTGAGGATGTCATAAGGATGATGCACTTAACATCATGCCTCCCTATACATTGATCCACGTCAATTGGTAAGTGTAGTACTTGTCACAATGCATAAATGATTATGGATAAGAACTTGGGAATAACTTAGAGAAAAAGACCCCCAAATTTTTCTGACTTCCTTCACTTAATTTTGAGGCCTCATTTACAAGGGTGTCCACTTGATTATTTGTAGCCCTAAAAACATGGAAAAAGGTGATATCCTCAAAGTAAAGAATCCCCTTTTTTATTCTTGTGATGAGGCAAGCTAGCTTGCTAACATGTGAGGCTTTCTTCTTGTTTATAAGATCGATGATTATGCTTGAATTATCAACATCAATAAATGTCCTCACTCTTGTTTCACTTATAAATTTTAATCTTAAAGGATAGCATATGCCTCAACCAAATTGTCTATGGTTTTCCTTAAACCTCATTCATAATACAATTCTTTATCCTTGGGGATCAGTGATGATCCTCCACATTTATCATCCTTAAATTAGATCACTATTATTATTATATGAAAGAAATTTCAAATATGTCAAATCAAATTATAATTCCACATCTACTAAATGAAGCAATAATTACATCGATATGCATCCTATTTCAAAATTGGGTCCCAAAATATGTGTTTTTTTTCAATAATAAATATTAGGTGATGACTAGGGTTTAATATGCATCAAATATTCTTCATTGTCATTAGAAATAAAGAGATAAAATTAAACTCAAAAACCTAATCTTATGCGTTTTTTTCCTTTATCGTTTTTTTTAATAACTAGTAACTACTATATATTTATAAGACACAATTATAACTAATCACACAGTCCTTTGTAGTATAGAAACAATATTGATTAACAATAGTTTGTTGCTTAGATAAATTTTTTTCTTTAGAAGTATTATACCCATCTATTGTTATCATTATTGCAATTATCAATGTTCTTATTATTGTTGTTTATGATAAAAGCATTAAAAAATGGCCTGCAAATTATTAATAAGGGACAGTGGCAAAAACTCCTTGGCCATAATGTTTAATAGCATATTTTCCAATTCCGACATATTGCAACTCAAGTCCTATGAAGCTACAACACTTTTAGTCTTTAGTCAAGCCTTCTCATGGAAGGCAATACCATTTGGTTGTTACTAATGTTATTCAGAGGTGGAAAGCACTTGGTTTTCCAACACCAATTAGCACTATAGACATTGAGTAGAAGGGTTTACTTGAATACATTGGCAATACCATTTGGTTGTTACTAATGTTATTCAGAGGTGGAAAGCACTTGGTTTTCCAACACCAATTAGCACTATAGACATTGAGTAGAAGGGTTTACTTGAATACATTTTATATAGTACTTTGTTGAACTATATTTTTTATAAGAAACTATAGACGACATATTGTATGGAGGTGATTGGTTTATGCAAACCATATTTAATGTAATTGTAGTAGTTATAAAACTAAATGGTTAAAAAAATTATATCAACCACCTTTAATGTATTTATAGTGCTTATAAAATTATATTGTTAAATATTTAAATTTTATTTTATTAAGATGACCCAAAACCTTAATACTTGCACAAACTTGCATAAGAAGGCCTTGAAAATCTTATTTGTAAGCTCTAGAAGTTGGATGGAGCATTACAAAGATTGAAACACATCACTAGAAACTCATAAAGAACTTCATTTGTTTTTTCTTATGGATGATTGTCTCTTTCATCTCAATTTGATGGTATCCTAAATGTATATTGTTACACAGTATTTTGTCACCGACCCCACATTCCTTGATCCCGGACACTGCCGATCCATGTTATTGACATCTGCTTTGTGTCATGTTGCAAAATATGTGTTGGTGTCTTCCTTTTCATATCAGGAAGAATACCTCAGTTCATTACTCCTAGAGCAGACCCTTTTTAACCTTTGTTTTTGGGTCATCGTGGGTCATCAGTTATTCCACCTGCAAAGATGGCCAAGATTGAACTAAGCCTAGCGACGTCGTCGCTCTGTCCCTGTGTTTCACTCACGACGAGCTACTTTTGGCGAGTTTGTTTTAACAAATTGTCAATGAGCAGTCCTAGGGTTGGTTGTTGTATCAGATGAGCTCGGCTCTCTCATTTGGGATGGTTGTTCCACCTTTTGTACAAACTCCCAAAGGGATAAGCTCTTTATCCCATCTCTTATGGAGGTTCCTCCTCCTATAAATACCTCCTTCATGGTTAAGATCTACTGAGTGGAAGTTAGAGAGAGTAGAGTTTGGAAGTAGCTTCTAATGTAACTTAGCCTGGGATAGTTTTGTGTGGATTTGGCTTGATTGTATGAGTGTTCTATCATCATAATTTTTCCTTTTGGGCAGGAGAGAGAGTTATTCATCCCCAGTATGGTCGCCAACTTGTGATGCAGGTAAGTTCCCTCTGCGGACAGAGGCAACCCCTCTAGCCCTAGAGTGGGTCTAGTCACAGCAAGAACAATATCAAAGAAAATTCCATTAGATAGTTAATG
The DNA here is from genome assembly GCA_031772625.1 of Pinus tabuliformis. Taxonomy (NCBI): domain Eukaryota; kingdom Viridiplantae; phylum Streptophyta; class Pinopsida; order Pinales; family Pinaceae; genus Pinus; species Pinus tabuliformis. Next base: position 1,118,182,450 of record CM062817.1, read on the forward strand.
TCATGAAGGCCTACCTTCAAACCCTCGTTTGATGAAATTCTCGTTGTGTTGCTCCAGCTCTCTTCTAATCACTTTTGTACCTGAAACAACATGCAGAGAATAGCAACAAACATAATCAAATACGACAAAAACGATCTACTTAAAGGTTCAAGGAACTTCAAGCTATCAATATGCAATTTGACATAAGATATAGGAAATAAACCGTTGATTTGTATTAATATGAACTGAAGTAAAACTTACAACCATGCCTTGACGTTGTAGGTCTCCTTGAAGGGTCATGTCAGCATGTCTCTGCAAGCATTAACTCATGAATTAAAAAATGAAACAAGGGTCTGGAGCATAGTTCCTTGTCTTGTGCCAAGCTCGTTAAAAATGAACCAAGGAGTCGGAGCATAGTTCCTTGTCTTGTGTCAAGCTCATTAAAAAATGAAACAAGGGTCTTGAGGATAGTTCTTTTACTGTGTCAACCTCATTAAAACATGAAGCAACTCCCTTTTCGATTAAGATCTCATAAAATCCCAGTCGATTCTTTCCAAGATCTCGCAAGTGAACCTTCATGTCATTCACCTAGTTTAATGACATGAAACTTGGGGGGCATGTACCTTGTTTGAGTCATTATGTCGAGGGCATGCAAACTTATAGCAAGCATAGTTTTTCGTTTCAAGTTTGTGTAAACATGAAACTAAATCCAAGCAGAGTTATCCATGGTTCAAGCTTGTGTAAAAATGAACCCACGCCCATTTTAACCCTCGTGATCGCCATTTTCATCAGCTAATTTCTGCTATATGAGCCTTTGTTGTTTCATTCCATCGCTACCATCTTTTTGACCAATCATATGCTTTCACTTTCTTGTTTTTCCTTTCCTGAGGGACCGCAGCAATGAGTGGTTTTATTAGACAGCATCCTGACCATTACATGTTTTGAGCAGTTCCACCATTGCGGGAACCAGTCGCTACCCTTTATACCACCCGTTCCTCCAGGACGAGTCACCTTTAAGCTCTTTTCTGACTCGTAAAATATGAAAATATTGCCGAGTATTTTTCCCTTTCTGACTCGTTAAAGAGAATAAAAATGGGGGGGTCCGCTTTTAGCTCTTTTCCAACCCTTAAAATTGAAAATATGGCTAAGCCCTTGTTGTTTCGAATGTATTAAGGAATGTGAAACATCGTGTGCCCAGTATAAGTTTACCCCTTTTTTGGGTTGGGAGGCACTATTTACGAAAAAGGTACTCCTTGGCTAAAATGGTCAAGCGGTTCTCTCAAGTATTGTTTTCAACCTTTTCGGGCTCGAGAGACACAACATACGAAAAGGGCCCATGTGGAGTTTCCTTTTACGTGTCTTTTTCAAACTCTCTAAACATGAAAAAGATACCAAGTTACACCTTTGTCAAACTCGTTAAACTATTAAACGACATCGGATTCGTCACCATGACGAACACAAGTTTCTCCTTCCTAGGGCTCGATAAACTTACTAGGTTGGATTTGTCCGAAGGATGAACTTACAGTGCAAGCATATGCTATCCCCTTCAAGCTTGCGATCAAAAATAATTGGGGTACTTGCCAGAAATGGTGGGGGGAAATTTGGAAGTATTCCGTCGGTTGTATTAATTATTACGGCAGCTTGTCACTCTTGAACATTGACACTCTTTCTGCTTCGTGTCGGGTTGGGATATCCTCACTTTATCGTTGGCCTTCTGGGTTTTGGGTTATCCATTTTGCCTCATTCCATTTGATCCTTGCTGCATCATCATGACCTTTGATCCCTTGGTACCAAAATGCTGCCAAACTCCGGAGTCGTGTCATCGATATGTTCAAGAGCTTAATCCTTTTGCAGTTTGTATCCTTACACACCTTCCTCAAATTCTCTGTCTCATCCACATTCATCTTGTTCCTTTGTCTTGCATCGATGATGTGGGAAACATTATGGCCCTCCTTCGACTGATCACTTCCTGTCGACTTCAACTCATTATCTGGGAAGTTGATCTAGAGACTCCTTTCTGGTACCTTGGAGCTTGCATGCCTTAATGGCAAGTTCTTCGCATTCGATGACGGGCTTTCATTATTGGCCTTTGATCAGGTGATTTCACAGGTGTTCGACTTTAGATCATTCTTCACACTTCATGGATTATACTAGCAGAACCTTGAGAACCATTGACATTACTAGTGGTTTCTCTCGCGCTTATTAACGGTTTACATCATTGACTGGTAATCAAGTGCTTTTCTAGTATGCTCGACTTCAGTGCATCTATTCGCATATTAGAATTTGTACCTTGATTAGGTTCAGATTCAAGACCCTGGGCTCAGATTACACAAGTCCAGGTTGCGCGGATTGGTTTGTGATTGTATACACGACTCTTTTGATTAGATGGTTGCGACCATACCTGAGTATTTTATATGGTCCTTTTGATTGGATGGTTGCATCCATACCACAGATCATTTATGTTTATCTTCTGGATGGTTATGCCCATGCCTTAAGCACATGTGTTTCCTTTCACTATGTACTTATGTATCAGAGATATCATTTGTACTTGCGTTTGCAGGTTCTCCGCGATGGTGTTTTGTTTCAGTTATGGATTCCTAAAGCATTTCACCCCTCCCACTCTCTCGGCCTTCATGCTTTAGGGGGCATCTGTTACACAGTATTTTGTCACCGACCCAGCATTCCCTGATCCCGAACACTATCGGTCTGTGTTATTGACATCTGCTTTGTCTCAGTTGCAAAATATGTGTTGGTGTCTTCCTTGTCATATCAGGAAGAATACCTCAATTCATTACTCCTGGAGCAGACCCTTTTAACCTTTGTTTTTGGGTCGTCGTGGGTCATCAATTATTCCACCTGCGAATATGGCCAAGATTGAACTAAGCCTAGCGACATCGTCTCTCTGTCCCTGTGTTTCATTTGCGACGAGCTACGTTTGGCGAGTTTGTTTTAACAAATTATCGATAGGCAATCCTAGGGTTGGTTGTTGGATCAGATGAGCTCAGCTCTCTCCTTTGGGATGGTTGTTCCACATTTTGTGCAACCTCTCAAAGGGATACACTCTTTCTCCCATCTCTTATGGAGGCTACTCCTCCTATAAATACCTCCTTCATGGCTAAGATCTACTGAGTGGAAGTTAGAGAGAGTAGAGTTTGGAAGTAGCTTCTAATGTAACTTAGCCTGGGATAGTTTTGTAAGGATTTTGCTTGATTGTATGAGTGTTCTAGCATCATAATTTTGCCTTTTGGGTAGGAGAGAGAGTTATTCATCCTCTTGGGAGACAATTCATGAGTGAATGCTTGCGGAGACATGCTGACAGGACCCTTCAAGGAGACCTACAACGTCAAGGCATGGTTTAAGTTTTACTTCAGTTCATATTAATACAAATCAATGATTTATTTCCTATATATTATGTCAAATTGCATATTGATAGCTTGAATTTCCTTGACCGTTTAAGTAGATCGTTTTTGTCGTATTCTATTATGTTTGTTGTTGTTCTCTACATGTTGTTTCAGGTACAAAAGTGATTAGAAGAGAGTTGGAGCAACACAACAAGAACTTCATCAAACGAGGGTTTGAAGGTAGGCCTTCATGACCTTAACTATCTAAGGGAATTTTCTTTGATATTGTTCTTGTTGTGACTAGATCCACTCTAGGGCTAGAGGGGTTGCCTCTGTCCACAGAGGCAACTTACCTGCATCACATAGATCAACCTTAGTAAAAAAAATTCTCTATGAAGTTCATCTACTAAATAATCAATAACTGGGAAGGGAAATTTGTCCTTGATTGTTAACTTATTTAGAGCCCTAAAATGGGAACACATCTGCCAAGTACCTCCTTATTTAACCCCATAACTACTAGTGATGAGTAAGGGTTTGCACTTAGAAAAATGACACCTACCTTTAACAGTTCTTGAATGATCCTTTATATTTCACTTTTTAATGCAAAAGGGTGTCAATAAAGACATACATTTGGTTGTTGATTATAGGAATTTCATGGTCATGCTCTCCTTAAGAAGGGGGTAAAATACTTGGTGTCTAAGAGACAATATGGCATTTGATAAGGATCAATTACAAATATGGGTGGATTTATTACGACATATTATCCATGACCTATATGGCAATAAATTGGGTAATAATGCTAGAGTGGCCTTTCTTTAATAACTTCTTCATGCGATGAGAGTTGACTATTTTAAGGGAGCTTTCCCAAAACCCTTGATGGGTGTGTACATGAGTCCCTTTAGTGAAACTCATATATAATTCTACAAAATCCATGTTAAATGGCCCCAAAGTGTCTAACCATTATCTCCCCAATATTACATCACATTAACCAATATCGATGGAAAATAAATGGGTTTTGAGCTAATATTGTCCCATTTGGAGTTTTACATTTTCACATTACCCCCTTAATTGATCATAACTCCAATGATGATCATGATTTGAAAGTTGTGCATTGGGTTTACAAAACAATGGTGTTCTTCTACTACTCTCTTATGAATGAAATTGTGAGTACTGTTAGCGCTTGAAATTTCACCTCAGGCTGAGAAAGGTAAACCTCAAGGCAACATCAAACCATTTAGCCTCGTAGCTAGCCCTACGGGGCAGGAGAAGGCTCTCTCCAGTCTATCTCGTAAAATCTTCAATAGATGAGATGACCAATAAGGTAACACTGATATTAGGCTAGTAAACTGATCAAAGAGTTTTATTTGGGGTTTTTTGGGTTTTTGGTGGCATATTGAGGAGAGGACAATTTTGGGTGCGGGGATTGGACACAGTTTCTGCAGGGGGTTCCTTGGGGCGAGGTAGGAGACAGTGTTGATGCCTTTAACTGAGGTGGATGGTCAGGAATGAAATATGAAGAGCTAAAGAGAGCAAACAATAACTTTGAATTCTCTTTAGACAGAAGAAAACATTGAAATTAAACAAACTTAAAAGCAGAGCATGGCAAGCATGAATTCTTACTTTAACACTTCATTTGTTTAATGTGCAGAAGTAAAAGAAAGGAAATGAATCACATAACAAGCTTACAAGAACATTGAGAAACACACCATCAAGACATGAGTCCACAAGAATCCCAAAGAGGACTGCAAAACCCTGGTCTTCCTTAGCCAAAAATTGCAGAGATACAGTGAATAATACAATGATAGCTTCTCCCTCAAGAGACCAACCATGAAAATGAGAAAAAAAGTACATAATATAGATGATCTAACCTCTTTCCCTGCCTCCATGGGTCGAGCTCACTATCCTAGGAGCTGTTTCAACCACTTCTAAACTAAGCACTACAAATTAGGCAGTCAAAACAACTTGCCTCTATAAACTTGGAAACCAATTCATTCACTTAATATTTACCCTTTTCATGAATGAATGTTCTAGAAGTGTTACATAAGAGTAAAAGTGTCTAAAAAGTACAATAATTACATCAAAGAGAATCACATTTCATCCCAAAAAGTCAAACTGAGTCAAATCTGCGTTTTCTGGGCTGTACAGTGCATTTCTGGACAAAACTGCCTGACAGGTCGCGCGCCCCTGCCTGACGGGTCGCGCGCCTTTGGAGCCATGTTTGGGGCACTTGCAGGTGGAAAAATTGAGCAAAAGTGGGCTTGTTGGAAAGGTCTATGAGTCTACTTTCCAACCCAACTGGAATTTCTGAATTTGGAGTTCATTTTCCCTGTCAAAACTCAAATCTCCCAAGACTGCTTTCTGCAATTCAAAAATGTGGCAGAAAGTCAATTTTTGCTAGTTTTTTTACTTTCTGGAGGCCCAAAACTTCACCAAATCTCAAGTCCATCCATGAGCATATGTAACTTTGCATGAAAAATCTGGAAATGCTGAGTTTTGGTCAAAAGGATTTGCCCTGATGAAGGGTCGCGTGGGGGGTGAGACCCGTTAATGGGAAAAACCTGCAAATTGCCAAAAAATGCCAAAATTCACCCAAAATTCTCAAAATTTCTTGGGATTTGTGTTGTGGCTAGGCTATTTAGTGCCTTGATCCTTAAGTGAAGCCTCAGCCAAGATACAGAGGGGATTTGGCCTCTTTCTCCGTTTTAGTGCCTCGGTCAACCGCCTTTGAAACATCTTCATTTTTGCCTTGCACACATGCATCCTTGCCCAGTAGTGGTTCTTCATGTTCCTCAACAATTTCTTCTCTTGGTTGGCCTTAGCCAACAGCCTCTCCAAGTGTGTATTTTCCTGGATGAGCATGGACTCTCGGTCAGCGGGCAATGGGTCACCGGGTCTTCTTCGGTTCAAGATTCGGTCACTACGAATCCTCCACAGCTCATCAAGTGCTTTCTCCTCCTCTAACTGTTTGTTGCGCTGCTCCAGGTATGTGATGGTCCATTGTGCACCCTCTAATCTCCTCTGCAAGGCATCATTTTCAGCTCTGAGATGCTGAATGACCTCCTTTGCCTCTTGGCTCAGAGAAATGGCCTCAAGATCAACAAGCTCAATATCTGGAACTCCTGATGGTCCCTCATCAATCTTGGGCTGCTTGCCCCTCTGTGCTGCTTGTGCTGCTGAAGAGAGCGAGGCCCCTTCCACCTGATGTGGAGATAACACTCGCTTAGCTGCTGCAAATAAGGCCCTTGGGCCTTTCTGATAAGTAACCAGAGGTGAGGAGGTGACATGTCTAGTGACAGGGATGTTATGCTGATGTGATGGTCCTCCCTCCTCATGAACAACCGCATGATGTGGTGAAGGTGGTGCTGTGAAAAACTCACGAGAGATGAACTCCTCCCATGAGATGCCCTGTTGAGCCAACTGATGTAATACCACTAGCTGAATCAAACCATAATGGTAAAGGCTCCTGTACTGTTGTGCCGGGCTCTTCCTCTGTAACATGGGCACCATCCTCTGAATGTTTTGATAAAAGAAAACAGGGATGTTCATCATCCTCACTCGGGTGAAATGCATCAAGAGGCGAAATATATCACAGCGTTTTCTAGAGGGTTTACTATACCAAAAATGTATCCACAACAACTGTCGAGTTTCCTATACCAAAAAACGCAGTTGGGAAGAGAGGAAGTAACATTCAAAACATATTTTAACGGACAGCGGAAGTAGGACAGGACAGCGCTCAGGTCATGACAGCGCTCAGGTGAACGTTTAGGAATAGGACAGTGTTCAGTCTCTGTCAGGACAGCGTTCAGTCTCTGTCAGGACAGCGTTCAAGCGTTTCAATGTCAGGATGACAGTGCAACAGAAGAGCAGGGCACAGGTATATGGAAAACAAACAAACATTCATGGACAGATGCATTATAAGGCAGCGCTGCAAAAGAATATGGCAGAGGGCCAGGACTGCTCACAACAGAGGAATGGCAACGCTGATGGAGGTAACATCCTCTATTCTAAGAAATGCTCAGAAAAGTATAATCAATAGGAGAGCATTGGTTTACAAAGGCCACAGAAACAGGTGGCTCACACTGTAGCAGGGCAGGAGATCGCCCGCTCTGATACCATGTTAAACATACATGGACAACAAAGACAATATGAAAGATAAAACATGCAATACATTTTTTATTAACATGAGATATACATTTATAGTACAATCTGTGACTCTTGGGTTTCAGATCCCAAGGTCTCTTGGACTGCTTTGGTCTATTCGGCTTCCACACTAACCCATTTAGGATTAGGTGTCCAACAGACATCATATCAAGGTAGGGGGAAAACCTGCTCCTCAGCACCCTCCTTGGCACTAATATATAATATTATTTTAATATTATAGTAACTAAATATTATTGTAATATATTCTAATACTAATGCCTACTAAGTCTTCCTATACCTCCCTATGTTGCTTGCAATATTTAAATAACATTTAGCCTTGTGTTAGCTTCGTGCCATGAATAATGAAGTGGAAAGAGCACATGCAATGCACTAAGGATAGTGGGAGTCGCAACCCCCTTTAATATGAGTTGGCATCATATCAAGGTGGGGGGGACACCCACTCCTGGTCACCCTCCTTGGGGGAAGCACTAATATATAATATTATTTTAATATTATATTAACTAAATATTATAGTAATATATGCTAATATTAAAAGTTGTTATTAAATATGCAATATGAAAAAAGGAAAAAACCAAAAAATTGAAAAAATCAAAATTCAAAGGCAATAAAACTAATTAAAATAAAAAAACAAAAAAAACATCTAACTAATGGAAAAAGTTTATCCAATTGTTTTTAACCTTAAAATTAATCTTACCTAGATGTTTTGAAAAATATCTATATATATATATATATATATATATATATATATATATATATATATATATATCTATATATATATATATATATTACTTCTTTCTAGTTGCACAATATTAATAACTAATATATATGGAATAGTGTGAATAGATTCAACTATTACCTTGATGTCAATACCTAATTTACAATTGATAACTAAGGAACTTGCTTTTCATAACATTTAAATCTTGTTTTGTTTTAATTATGAGTAAATAATTATTTTTGACCAAGTGTACTTAATCATATTAAATTTGACTATTCATTATATTTTTTTAAATTTCTAGTTAGGGACGAAGCTATCATGAAACTTCAACATCAATTTGATATTTAGTTAGGTTGTGATCCTAAAATTAAATCACTGCTTCTATTACTATTATTTTTAATAAAAATTGGGAATATTTGTATTAAAAATAATTAATAGTAAATATAAACATCCTAGTGATATATAAAGAATGTTGTCTCTTAACAAAACCAACATTATCAAGCAATATGTGTCACACACTAAAAAATTCAAATCACCCTTCACAAAGGATTTTAAAATGTTTTGGCTAGTGAAAACTCCACAAAAGACACGTAGAATTAATAATGTTTTACATAACATGAAACACCAATGAAAAAACATGCTTATCGAGAGCTTCATCTTGATTGATATTGGTGGGTAGAGATTCTTAATTGCCCAAATCCTTGTATTCGACCGTTTGATGAATTGTTTATGCTTCCTTGGGATCATTAGGGTAGAGTTTGTTGAAAATTTGTAATTTCAAGAACCTGAGTGAGATATTTTACTTAAGTTGTAGATCATATTTCTGAACATTGAGCATTCATCTTCCAAAACTTAAATTTGCCTCTTCTATTGTACAAAAGTGTCCATGATCACCACATTCCTAAATATGCATTGTTTTTTATTCTCACGGACTTTAGTGGTCACAAAAAACATAGATGCCCCTATCATTGTTGATAAAACACTCATGCCTACACAATACCTTGTGCATTTCTTGTATTCCCCTACAGTCCATGACAACAAACTTACGTAAATTTTGAAATATAGGGTAAATACAAAGCACCCAAGGGAACGATACTAAGGAGTGAATTGAGATTTCAAATTGGCACATGTAGCAAACCAAATTGAAATGCCAACCCAAAAAGGAAAATACATGATAATGGTGATATGATACAATACACACATGAGAATAGAGTGATGACAACAATTGGTCAAAATTTATTTTATTGGAATCAAACAAAACGCAATATGTGGGATTTGAATCCTCCATCCAAGAATACCTATAAAAAGAAAAGAAAAACCCCAAGGCCCCTATTTTCAAATCCACACAATAATGGCTTAAAGAAAACATTTTCACCCTAAACAAGGATAGGGATTGAATTCCAAACAAACTCTAGCACAAGGCATCAAGTTGAGATAGAAACTATGAGCAGTTGATCGAAATTGATTGAGAAAGCACCAAGGAATGCTAACAAAATTTGTAAGTGAGTGCTTATCTAAAATTCCACTTGAACCAATGTTAACCATTGCCAAGTCCCCCTGCCAACGAAGCACTTGCACTTTGAACCATTATCCCACCGGTCTCCTACATAAATTATTCGCGAGCTTCAAATTGTTCACTAAGAATAAAGGCTAACAAGTGTGAGGATGTCATAAGGATGATGCACTTAACATCATGCCTCCCTATACATTGATCCACGTCAATTGGTAAGTGTAGTACTTGTCACAATGCATAAATGATTATGGATAAGAACTTGGGAATAACTTAGAGAAAAAGACCCCCAAATTTTTCTGACTTCCTTCACTTAATTTTGAGGCCTCATTTACAAGGGTGTCCACTTGATTATTTGTAGCCCTAAAAACATGGAAAAAGGTGATATCCTCAAAGTAAAGAATCCCCTTTTTTATTCTTGTGATGAGGCAAGCTAGCTTGCTAACATGTGAGGCTTTCTTCTTGTTTATAAGATCGATGATTATGCTTGAATTATCAACATCAATAAATGTCCTCACTCTTGTTTCACTTATAAATTTTAATCTTAAAGGATAGCATATGCCTCAACCAAATTGTCTATGGTTTTCCTTAAACCTCATTCATAATACAATTCTTTATCCTTGGGGATCAGTGATGATCCTCCACATTTATCATCCTTAAATTAGATCACTATTATTATTATATGAAAGAAATTTCAAATATGTCAAATCAAATTATAATTCCACATCTACTAAATGAAGCAATAATTACATCGATATGCATCCTATTTCAAAATTGGGTCCCAAAATATGTGTTTTTTTTCAATAATAAATATTAGGTGATGACTAGGGTTTAATATGCATCAAATATTCTTCATTGTCATTAGAAATAAAGAGATAAAATTAAACTCAAAAACCTAATCTTATGCGTTTTTTTCCTTTATCGTTTTTTTTAATAACTAGTAACTACTATATATTTATAAGACACAATTATAACTAATCACACAGTCCTTTGTAGTATAGAAACAATATTGATTAACAATAGTTTGTTGCTTAGATAAAAATTTTTCTTTAGAAGTATTATACCCATCTATTGTTATCATTATTGCAATTATCAATGTTCTTATTATTGTTGTTTATGATAAAAGCATTAAAAAATGGCCTGCAAATTATTAATAAGGGACAGTGGCAAAAACTCCTTGGCCATAATGTTTAATAGCATATTTTCCAATTCCGACATATTGCAACTCAAGTCCTATGAAGCTACAACACTTTTAGTCTTTAGTCAAGCCTTCTCATGGAAGGCAATACCATTTGGTTGTTACTAATGTTATTCAGAGGTGGAAAGCACTTGGTTTTCCAACACCAATTAGCACTATAGACATTGAGTAGAAGGGTTTACTTGAATACATTGGCAATACCATTTGGTTGTTACTAATGTTATTCAGAGGTGGAAAGCACTTGGTTTTCCAACACCAATTAGCACTATAGACATTGAGTAGAAGGGTTTACTTGAATACATTTTATATAGTACTTTGTTGAACTATATTTTTTATAAGAAACTATAGACGACATATTGTATGGAGGTGATTGGTTTATGCAAACCATATTTAATGTAATTGTAGTAGTTATAAAACTAAATGGTTAAAAAAATTATATCAACCACCTTTAATGTATTTATAGTGCTTATAAAATTATATTGTTAAATATTTAAATTTTATTTTATTAAGATGACCCAAAACCTTAATACTTGCACAAACTTGCATAAGAAGGCCTTGAAAATCTTATTTGTAAGCTCTAGAAGTTGGATGGAGCATTACAAAGATTGAAACACATCACTAGAAACTCATAAAGAACTTCATTTGTTTTTTCTTATGGATGATTGTCTCTTTCATCTCAATTTGATGGTATCCTAAATGTATATTGTTACACAGTATTTTGTCACCGACCCCACATTCCTTGATCCCGGACACTGCCGATCCATGTTATTGACATCTGCTTTGTGTCATGTTGCAAAATATGTGTTGGTGTCTTCCTTTTCATATCAGGAAGAATACCTCAGTTCATTACTCCTAGAGCAGACCCTTTTTAACCTTTGTTTTTGGGTCATCGTGGGTCATCAGTTATTCCACCTGCAAAGATGGCCAAGATTGAACTAAGCCTAGCGACGTCGCCGCTCTGTCCCTGTGTTTCACTCACGACGAGCTATTTTTGGCGAGTTTGTTTTAACAAATTGTCAATGAGCAGTACTAGGGTTGGTTGTTGTATCAGATGAGCTCGGCTCTCTCATTTGGGATGGTTGTTCCACCTTTTGTACAAACTCCCAAAGGGATAAGCTCTTTATCCCATCTCTTATGGAGGTTCCTCCTCCTATAAATACCTCCTTCATGGTTAAGATCTACTGAGTGGAAGTTAGAGAGAGTAGAGTTTGGAAGTAGCTTCTAATGTAACTTAGCCTGGGATAGTTTTGTGTGGATTTGGCTTGATTGTATGAGTGTTCTATCATCATAATTTTTCCTTTTGGGCAGGAGAGAGAGTTATTCATCCCCAGTATGGTCGCCAACTTGTGATGCAGGTAAGTTCCCTCTGCGGACAGAGGCAACCCCTCTAGCCCTAGAGTGGGTCTAGTCACAGCAAGAACAATATCAAAGAAAATTCCATTAGATAGTTAATGTCATGAAGGCCTACCTTCAAACCCTCGTTTGATGAAATTCTCGTTGTGTTGCTCCAGCTCTCTTCTAATCACTTTTGTACCTGAAACAACATGCAGAGAATAGCAACAAACATAATCAAATACGACAAAAACGATCTACTTAAAGGTTCAAGGAACTTCAAGCTATCAATATGCAATTTGACATAAGATATAGGAAATAAACCGTTGATTTGTATTAATATGAACTGAAGTAAAACTTACAACCATGCCTTGACGTTGTAGGTCTCCTTGAAGGGTCATGTCAGCATGTCTCTGCAAGCATTAACTCATGAATTAAAAAATGAAACAAGGGTCTGGAGCATAGTTCCTTGTCTTGTGCCAAGCTCGTTAAAAATGAACCAAGGAGTCGGAGCATAGTTCCTTGTCTTGTGTCAAGCTCATTAAAAAATGAAACAAGGGTCTTGAGGATAGTTCTTTTACTGTGTCAACCTCATTAAAACATGAAGCAACTCCCTTTTCGATTAAGATCTCATAAAATCCCAGTCGATTCTTTCCAAGATCTCGCAAGTGAACCTTCATGTCATTCACCTAGTTTAATGACATGAAACTTGGGGGGCATGTACCTTGTTTGAGTCATTATGTCGAGGGCATGCAAACTTATAGCAAGCATAGTTTTTCGTTTCAAGTTTGTGTAAACATGAAACTAAATCCAAGCAGAGTTATCCATGGTTCAAGCTTGTGTAAAAATGAACCCACGCCCATTTTAACCCTCGTGATCGCCATTTTCATCAGCTAATTTCTGCTATATGAGCCTTTGTTGTTTCATTCCATCGCTACCATCTTTTTGACCAATCATATGCTTTCACTTTCTTGTTTTTCCTTTCCTGAGGGACCGCAGCAATGAGTGGTTTTATTAGACAGCATCCTGACCATTACATGTTTTGAGCAGTTCCACCATTGCGGGAACCAGTCGCTACCCTTTATACCACCCGTTCCTCCAGGACGAGTCACCTTTAAGCTCTTTTCTGACTCGTAAAATATGAAAATATTGCCGAGTATTTTTCCCTTTCTGACTCGTTAAAGAGAATAAAAATGGGGGGGTCCGCTTTTAGCTCTTTTCCAACCCTTAAAATTGAAAATATGGCTAAGCCCTTGTTGTTTCGAATGTATTAAGGAATGTGAAACATCGTGTGCCCAGTATAAGTTTACCCCTTTTTTGGGTTGGGAGGCACTATTTACGAAAAAGGTACTCCTTGGCTAAAATGGTCAAGCGGTTCTCTCAAGTATTGTTTTCTACCTTTTCGGGCTCGAGAGACACAACATACGAAAAGGGCCCATGTGGAGTTTTCTTTTACGTGTCTTTTTCAAACTCTCTAAACATGAAAAAGATACCAAGTTACACCTTTTTCAGACTCGTTAAACTATTAAACGACATCGGATTCGTCACCATGACGAACACAAGTTTCTCCTTCCTAGGGCTCGTTAAACTTACTAGGTTGGATTTGTCCGAAGGATGAACTTACAGTGCAAGCATATGCTATCCCCTTCAAGCTTGCGATAAAAAATAATTGGGGTACTTGCCAGAAATGGTGGGGGGAAATTTGGAAGTATTCCGTCGGTTGTATTAATTGTTACGGCAGCTTGTCGCTCTTGAACATTGACACTCTTTCTGCTTCGTGTCGGGTTGGGATATCCTCACTTTATCGTTGGCCTTCTGGGTTTTGGGTTATCCATTTTGCCTCATTCCATTTGATCCTTGCTGCATCATCATGACCTTTGATCCCTTGGTACCAAAATGCTGCCAAACTCCGGAGTCGTGTCACCGATATGTTTAAGAGCTTAATCCTTTTGCAGTTTGTATCCTTACACACCTTCCTCAAATTCTCTGTCTCATCTACATTCATCTTGTTCCTTTGTCTTGCATCGATGATATGGGAAACATTATGGCCCTCCTTCGACTGATCACTTCCTGTCGACTTCAACTCATTATCTGGGAAGTTGATCTAGAGACTCCTTTCTGGTACCTTGGATCTTGCATGCCTTAATGGCAAGTTCTTCGCATTCGATGACGGGCTTTCATTATTGACCTTTGATCAGGTGATTTCACAGGTGTTCGACTTTAGATCATTCTTCACACTTCATGGATTATACTAGCAGAACCTTGAGAACCATTGACATTACTAGTGGTTTCTCTCGCGCTTATTAACGGTTTACATCATTGACTGGTAATCAAGTGCTTTTCTAGTATGCTCGACTTCAGTGCATCTATTCGCATATTAGAATTTGTACCTTGATTAGGTTCAGATTCAAGACCCTGGGCTCAGATTACACAAGTCCAGGTTGCGCGGATTGGTTTGTGATTGTATACACGACTCTTTTGATTAGATGGTTGCGACCATACCTGAGTATTTTATATGGTCCTTTTGATTGGATGGTTGCATCCATACCACAGATCATTTATGTTTATCTTCTGGATGGTTATGCCCATGCCTTAAGCACATGTGTTTCCTTTCACTATGTACTTATGTATCAGAGATATCATTTGTACTTGCGTTTGCAGGTTCTCCGCGATGGTGTTTTGTTTCAGTTATGGATTCCTAAAGCATTTCACCCCTCCCACTCTCTCGGCCTTCATGCTTTAGGGGGCATCTGTTACACAGTATTTTGTCACCGACCCAGCATTCCCTGATCCCGAACACTATCGGTCTGTGTTATTGACATCTGCTTTGTCTCAGTTGCAAAATATGTGTTGGTGTCTTCCTTGTCATATCAGGAAGAATACCTCAATTCATTACTCCTGGAGCAGACCCTTTTAACCTTTGTTTTTGGGTCGTCGTGGGTCATCAATTATTCCACCTGCGAATATGGCCAAGATTGAACTAAGCCTAGCGACATCGTCTCTCTGTCCCTGTGTTTCATTTGCGACGAGCTACGTTTGGCGAGTTTGTTTTAACAAATTATCGATAGGCAATCCTAGGGTTGGTTGTTGGATCAGATGAGCTCAGCTCTCTCCTTTGGGATGGTTGTTCCACATTTTGTGCAACCTCTCAAAGGGATACACTCTTTCTCCCATCTCTTATGGAGGCTACTCCTCCTATAAATACCTCCTTCATGGCTAAGATCTACTGAGTGGAAGTTAGAGAGAGTAGAGTTTGGAAGTAGCTTCTAATGTAACTTAGCCTGGGATAGTTTTGTAAGGATTTTGCTTGATTGTATGAGTGTTCTAGCATCATAATTTTGCCTTTTGGGTAGGAGAGAGAGTTATTCATCCTCTTGGGAGACAATTCATGAGTGAATGCTTGCGGAGACATGCTGACAGGACCCTTCAAGGAGACCTACAACGTCAAGGCATGGTTTAAGTTTTACTTCAGTTCATATTAATACAAATCAATGATTTATTTCCTATATATTATGTCAAATTGCATATTGATAGCTTGAATTTCCTTGACCGTTTAAGTAGATCGTTTTTGTCGTATTCTATTATGTTTGTTGTTGTTCTCTACATGTTGTTTCAGGTACAAAAGTGATTAGAAGAGAGTTGGAGCAACACAACAAGAACTTCATCAAACGAGGGTTTGAAGGTAGGCCTTCATGACCTTAACTATCTAAGGGAATTTTCTTTGATATTGTTCTTGTTGTGACTAGATCCACTCTAGGGCTAGAGGGGTTGCCTCTGTCCACAGAGGCAACTTACCTGCATCACATAGATCAACCTTAGTAAAAAAAATTCTCTATGAAGTTCATCTACTAAATAATCAATAACTGGGAAGGGAAATTTGTCCTTGATTGTTAACTTATTTAGAGCCCTAAAATGGGAACACATCTGCCAAGTACCTCCTTATTTAACCCCATAACTACTAGTGATGAGTAAGGGTTTGCACTTAGAAAAATGACACCTACCTTTAACAGTTCTTGAATGATCCTTTATATTTCACTTTTTAATGCAAAAGGGTGTCAATAAAGACATACATTTGGTTGTTGATTATAGGAATTTCATGGTCATGCTCTCCTTAAGAAGGGGGTAAAATACTTGGTGTCTAAGAGACAATATGGCATTTGATAAGGATCAATTACAAATATGGGTGGATTTATTACGACATATTATCCATGACCTATATGGCAATAAATTGGGTAATAATGCTAGAGTGGCCTTTCTTTAATAACTTCTTCATGCGATGAGAGTTGACTATTTTAAGGGAGCTTTCCCAAAACCCTTGATGGGTGTGTACATGAGTCCCTTTAGTGAAACTCATATATAATTCTACAAAATCCATGTTAAATGGCCCCAAAGTGTCTAACCATTATCTCCCCAATATTACATCACATTAACCAATATCGATGGAAAATAAATGGGTTTTGAGCTAATATTGTCCCATTTGGAGTTTTACATTTTCACATTACCCCCTTAATTGATCATAACTCCAATGATGATCATGATTTGAAAGTTGTGCATTGGGTTTACAAAACAATGGTGTTCTTCTACTACTCTCTTATGAATGAAATTGTGAGTACTGTTAGCGCTTGAAATTTCACCTCAGGCTGAGAAAGGTAAACCTCAAGGCAACATCAAACCATTTAGCCTCGTAGCTAGCCCTACGGGGCAGGAGAAGGCTCTCTCCAGTCTATCTCGTAAAATCTTCAATAGATGAGATGACCAATAAGGTAACACTGATATTAGGCTAGTAAACTGATCAAAGAGTTTTATTTGGGGTTTTTTGGGTTTTTGGTGGCATATTGAGGAGAGGACAATTTTGGGTGCGGGGATTGGACACAGTTTCTGCAGGGGGTTCCTTGGGGCGAGGTAGGAGACAGTGTTGATGCCTTTAACTGAGGTGGATGGTCAGGAATGAAATATGAAGAGCTAAAGAGAGCAAACAATAACTTTGAATTCTCTTTAGACAGAAGAAAACATTGAAATTAAACAAACTTAAAAGCAGAGCATGGCAAGCATGAATTCTTACTTTAACACTTCATTTGTTTAATGTGCAGAAGTAAAAGAAAGGAAATGAATCACATAACAAGCTTACAAGAACATTGAGAAACACACCATCAAGACATGAGTCCACAAGAATCCCAAAGAGGACTGCAAAACCCTGGTCTTCCTTAGCCAAAAATTGCAGAGATACAGTGAATAATACAATGATAGCTTCTCCCTCAAGAGTCCAACCATGAAAATGAGAAAAAAAGTACATAATATAGATGATCTAACCTCTTTCCCTGCCTCCATGGGTCGAGCTCACTATCCTAGGAGCTGTTTCAACCACTTCTAAACTAAGCACTACAAATTAGGCAGTCAAAACAACTTGCCTCTATAAACTTGGAAACCAATTCATTCACTTAATATTTACCCTTTTCATGAATGAATGTTCTAGAAGTGTTACATAAGAGTAAAAGTGTCTAAAAAGTACAATAATTACATCAAAGAGAATCACATTTCATCCCAAAAAGTCAAACTGAGTCAAATCTGCGTTTTCTGGGCTGTACAGTGCATTTCTGGACAAAACTGCCTGACAGGTCGCGCGCCCCTGCCTGACGGGTCGCGCGCCTTTGGAGCCATGTTTGGGGCACTTGCAGGTGGAAAAATTGAGCAAAAGTGGGCTTGTTGGAAAGGTCTATGAGTCTACTTTCCAACCCAACTGGAATTTCTGAATTTGGAGTTCATTTTCCCTGTCAAAACTCAAATCTCCCAAGACTGCTTTCTGCAATTCAAAAATGTGGCAGAAAGTCAATTTTTGCTAGTTTTTTTACTTTCTGGAGGCCCAAAACTTCACCAAATCTCAAGTCCATCCATGAGCATATGTAACTTTGCATGAAAAATCTGGAAATGCTGAGTTTTGGTCAAAAGGATTTGCCCTGATGAAGGGTCGCGTGGGGGGTGAGACCCGTTAATGGGAAAAACCTGCAAATTGCCAAAAAATGCCAAAATTCACCCAAAATTCTCAAAATTTCTTGGGATTTGTGTTGTGGCTAGGCTATTTAGTGCCTTGATCCTTAAGTGAAGCCTCAGCCAAGATACAGAGGGGATTTGGCCTCTTTCTCCGTTTTAGTGCCTCGGTCAACCGCCTTTGAAACATCTTCATTTTTGCCTTGCACACATGCATCCTTGCCCAGTAGTGGTTCTTCATGTTCCTCAACAATTTCTTCTCTTGGTTGGCCTTAGCCAACAGCCTCTCCAAGTGTGTATTTTCCTGGATGAGCATGGACTCTCGGTCAGCGGGCAATGGGTCACCGGGTCTTCTTCGGTTCAAGATTCGGTCACTACGAATCCTCCACAGCTCATCAAGTGCTTTCTCCTCCTCTAACTGTTTGTTGCGCTGCTCCAGGTATGTGATGGTCCATTGTGCACCCTCTAATCTCCTCTGCAAGGCATCATTTTCAGCTCTGAGATGCTGAATGACCTCCTTTGCCTCTTGGCTCAGAGAAATGGCCTCAAGATCAACAAGCTCAATATCTGGAACTCCTGATGGTCCCTCATCAATCTTGGGCTGCTTGCCCCTCTGTGCTGCTTGTGCTGCTGAAGAGAGCGAGGCCCCTTCCACCTGATGTGGAGATAACACTCGCTTAGCTGCTGCAAATAAGGCCCTTGGGCCTTTCTGATAAGTAACCAGAGGTGAGGAGGTGACATGTCTAGTGACAGGGATGTTATGCTGATGTGATGGTCCTCCCTCCTCATGAACAACCGCATGATGTGGTGAAGGTGGTGCTGTGAAAAACTCACGAGAGATGAACTCCTCCCATGAGATGCCCTGTTGAGCCAACTGATGTAATACCACTAGCTGAATCAAACCATAATGGTAAAGGCTCCTGTACTGTTGTGCCGGGCTCTTCCTCTGTAACATGGGCACCATCCTCTGAATGTTTTGATAAAAGAAAACAGGGATGTTCATCATCCTCACTCGGGTGAAATGCATCAAGAGGCGAATATGATATGAATATACCTGTGAAAATCTGCCCTCACAGGTAAAATAGTGCATGATAAGCCTCATCATGGGCGCATACTCGCTCCTGAGAAACCTGAATGGAAACACACCTTCCAAATGTCTCATGAATGGTGGCCGGACAAAAGGCTCAAAGTGAACATTATCCAGCACCTTGCGTTTATTCCACACCTCCCCAACATTAGGTATCCCAGTGGCATGTGAGATCACCTCGGGTGTCAATGTAAAATCCACCCCTGCAAGGTTGACATGTTCGTCATGCAAGTGTAAAACAAAAAGGCGAGCCAACTCTCTGTGGTGTTGAATCCGAGAGATCCTCTCACAAAACTCATAGCAAGACATATACTGAAAACATGTGACTGCCATAGGACAGGCCTGTAACTCTGCTAAAGAGGTGGGCTCCTCTCGCTTATGATGTCCACCCTTTCCACCTTTATGAGGCCTCCTCTGTACCTCAATCTCTGAAGCTGATGACTGGTCATCACTTTGCTCATAGGTTTCGGTTTCTGACATGTTTAAAAGAGCAAAGTGGACAAAATGTACTGCTGCTTCTGCTTTATAAAATGCTGATTTGTATGCTGTTTCAAGGGGACAAGGAACATGAGGGAAATGTTAGGGGAGGGGCATTTTTACAAGGAAAATGGGAATATATGTATATAGCAGGGAATTTAGGGAAATACACTGTAAACATCATTGCATATACATCATCAAATTTTATATGTTTACATGGGCATAAGGAGAAGTAGGGTTAGGATTTCACTTTTATTTTTAAAGGGAAAAGGGATAGGGTTCATTTGCTTTACAAATTTAAAAGGGAAATGGACATGGAAACATAGGGAAAATGAAATGGGAATAAGGAGAATAATTACAAGGGGAAAAAACCATGAAACAACAATAACCTTCGCACACTTTTTACAAATTTACATACAGCCATATGGAGAGATTTCTCTTACACATTTTGATCATTAAAAACACATCCATCATATCCATCAACCATAACCAGCAATCATTCCAAGCTTAGAGAACCTACCTCAAGCGATTTGATGGCTTGGAGGGCGTTTGAGAAAATTTGTACTAAGTTTGTGGGGAGACAGCTTGACGGGTCGCGCACCACGCCCAACGGGTCGCGCACGCCTGACGGGTCGCGCCCGTTGTAAATTTACACTGTGGGAAACCCTCTGACGGGTCGCGTGCCTGGCCTGACGGGTCGCGCCCCTATCCAACGCCCGCACTTGCTCTGCTTTCGCTCCTTTCACTCAATCACTCACTCAAACTTCTCTTGCAAGTGTCTTGGATGCACAATGAGATTGAAAGGAGGGAGATTGTGTTTTTATAAGTTTCATTTGAAAAAAATTCATGTTCAAACCCACTTTCTAATGTTTCTCTTTGACACTTTATAAAACTGACTTTTTTGGTTTCCTTTGTCCTGAAATTGACTCATTTAGTGCTTTTGCTTGATTCTTTTTGCAGGTAGATCATCTGAGGGATCTTGGCAAGGGGACCAGGGTTGCATACTGTCCACTGAGGTCTTTTGAAATTTTATCACCTTTTACAAACATTTGAAAAATGACCTTGGCTTTAAAAACAGAGTTTTTAAATCCAAGGTGAAAATTAACTGTACAAGACTAAAAATCTCGAATAAACATCTTTACAATCATCCCTCTGGCTTGCTGAACATTTATTGACCTTCAGAAACATGACCTTGTAAACATTTTTAACCAAAACCCTAGACCTAGGAGATTGACCTCAAGACAAGACAAGACAAGCTTAAAAGAGCTTAATGACTGAAATGAACTGAACCAGCAATGCCAAGAGGGGTATAAACACACCAGCTCCTCCATCAGGTTTTGGGCATGCCTAATGGGATGCAAAAATTGACACTGTTGAGACACCTACATATACAAATGCAAAGAGTTTTGATCGCTGATGGAGGGCTCAAGACCGACTCTAACAAGTACCACCATTGTCAACTAGAACTACAAATTATAAATACTTGATGTATCCCATGAGTTTCAATGTTTGTGGAGTCAAAATGCTTAATAATTCATACAAGGAGATTAAGGTTTTTTCATGAAAAAATGGTTTGGTATCTACTTGAGATGAAGTGTTGATGTATTCAACCTGTAACTCTACTGTCTCTTCAATAGTTATGTCTTCAAATAAGAAATGAGTGGTCATATCAATTTGGAATAATTTATATTCTTTACAATGAATATCTAAAGCATAGTTTTCATTTTATAGTAGAGTGTCGTTATTACACAATCCTGATGTCTACGATAGAATATTAAATCATTGACGCTACCAAACCTAGAATCACAACAAAGCTACTTTGCACAATGGAATATAAACAACAATAAATCTACTAGTGCACAATATATACGCAACATTTTACACAATATTGTATAATAACCCAATCTTCATTATATTAATCCAACTGAATAATACAATAGTCTAGGGATCTCGTACCAAGGATAATGGCCCTCAAATATCCACGTGTACAAGAATACACAATACGAGGTAAGATGATGGTATAGGTAGTGCACGATCACAACTTCTTTGTCATATGTCGTACACATGTGGGTCCTTTTCTCCCAATCTACAACACCTCCCTCTATCAATGCTCCAAGTTCATATGGCCACTAAATCTTGACTACCCACAATCTGCCCTCTAGTTGAACATAAGTCCATCTATCATCAACACATAGAGACTTATGTCCAATGTTGCTTCTTAGCTCTTTTGGGACTTATCTTCCCACTATAGTCTTCCTATGTTGCTCCAATGAAGACTAACATAGGGAAGGAGGGTTGCCACCTATCAACATCAAATGTCGCTTCTCCAATGATGAATACGGGCTCCAACAATTTTCTCCTCTAGCTGGTCAAACCTAGAGCTCCAAACAAACCTTCCTTCTCTAACAGCCACCTTAGTCCATCAAGGTGTTGCACTAGGACCCTCTTGGCCCACTGTCACGCTCCAACAGTCCATGAGTTTCCAATACCAAAACCATCCACTAGCATCCAATCAACATAAACACATCAAATCATAGCTCATGTTTGTACTTGGAAATATCGCACAACCATCACATTTGTTCTGGGTTGACTTGCACAATCCTTGTGTTTGTCATCTAAAAACTTGAGCAATCCTTATGACTATTCAAGACAAACTCACGTGGCCCACACCCAAAAATAGACTTCATTTCTCCTCGTCTTGTTGCAACTTCCTTAGATATGATCTCTATGAGAATATGCACTTTTGGATGTGTCTAATGCCTTTTATATCACCTTATATTTATACAAAACATAAGGGCTCCTTGTGGTGTCATCCAATTGTGATGTGACACACAAAATAACTAAGTCAACCTAACTTTTGTGTCAAAAATACCCACCAACAACTTCAAAATTTCTTATCTCATGATAGAAAACTTAGATTTGAGTGATTTTCATTGCTCCCGGTTTCTCTTAGAGTCCTCTATCATCTCAAATCATCACATGTCCAAAACTCCTCAAGGATTTACACCCACATGCCTGGGTGAAAATCCCATAACTTGGGTTCCAACCCCACAAAGCACTTTTGTGGTGCTCCAACCTCTAAACCCCAAACCTTAGGGCTTGGAGTACCTCCCATGATACAAATATCAACACTCTGTCTCAACAAGGTAGGTACTTCCAAGACTAGGAAGTATCTCATCATCATCGCAGTCACTGCTCACAATTCTTCCCCAACTCCTGGCACCTAAAACTACAACAATCCCTGAAGCATGTACTGCACCTCTCTTAGAAATGTCATTGTCACTAGAAGCCTCTTGCTTCTTCTTCTTCTTCTCTTGTATCATCTTACAATCCTCCATGATTCCTTCTTTCCAGATGTAGAAGCATCCCTACTCCCCACTGACCATGCACTCTTCTTGGGTTGCATAGTATCCCTCTAAACCTACAAGCTCCATCTAGAACTCAACTCCCTCTAAGCCTCTGGAACTTATATCTTTTTATCGGGAACCTATACCTACTCCTCTAAATCCTACACTTGGTTCTCCTTCTTCTTCTTCCCACAATCTATATTTTTTCTTGTCAACCTATATAGACCACGATTTCTAACTCCAATAACCACACCTATGGAGCTAGAGCCTCTAGGCCCAAGTCTTGCCTTCATACCCTAAAACAAGACCTCAAATCCCCTTCTACTCAATTGTTGAGATAGACACCACATTTTACCTGAGTCATGGTACAAATAGTACATCCAGGACTCACATCTCCTATCCCGACTCCATCCTGAATGACAAAACACCCGATCCTCTGATCTCTTTTTGACTCTTGTCGCCCAACACCATGTGAAACTTCAAGTCCCACTCGGCTAGAGTCTCAAACACCTCTTTTGACCCTATCATATGCTTTGACGCACCATTGTCCATGTACCATGTAGCCTCATCAATGGTACCCTGTGAGAAATGAGAGATCAAGGCAAAGTCCTCCTCCTCTAATATCCTACAGAGATTATCTATGTTGAAAGAAGAGGCAACACCCATGACCTACTTCCCTTTCTTCTTCTCATTATCTCCCTGTTTTTTTTCATCAAAATTCTCGTCAAAAAATGACCCATATCGCCATAGTTGAAGCACTTGATTTTACTCAAGTCCTTCTTCTACTTTCCCTTCATTTGTGTTACAAGTTCCACGTCATCATCCGAAGCCTTCTTCTTTAGATGAATACCCTCATCTCGCAACTCTTCCTTAATGAAGTCATCCCATAGCCTATTCCAGTCAAGCAACTTCCCTCTGGCAATGATCCCCTTGATGAAGGGCTTTCATTACTCGGTGAAGCCTTTCAAAGCAATCCTCATCATATCAAAAACTGAAATAGTCACACCGACGACGACAAGCTCATGTTTGACCTTAGACAACCTTATCAGATATGAAGTCACTCCTTCACCTTGCATCATCTTGGTGGACTTCAACTTATACTCCAATACCAGTACCCGGTTCTCGTTCTTATTCTGGAACAAATTATGACGATCCATCCACATCTCATGTGCAGTTTTCTTTCAACCAAATGGGGTATTAGGAAGTCCTTCACACCATCTAAGATTATCAATCTCGCCTTCGTATCCAATTCCTCATACACTTTTAGCTCCTTAGGGTCAGTCGGCTTCTTGATGGCTTTCTCAATGAATTCCCAAATCATGTTGACCTGCAAGACCAACTTAATTCTTTCCTTACATGGACTATAGTTGGACAACCCTTCCAACCTATCCTTAGACCAGAGACCAACCTACAACTTTGACATTGTAGTGATCCCTTCACCCAATATGTGACCAACTCCCTCTTAACTTTACTTCGTTGTGCACACTCTGATTCATTGTATCTTCAAAGTAGCTCAGACACGCTCTAATACCATGTTGCTTTTCCATGATCCTGGTGTCTAGGATAGAATCTTAAATCGTTGATGCTACCAAACCAAGAATCGCAACAAAGCTACTTTTCACAATAGAATATAAGCAACAATAAATCTACTAGTGCACAAGATATACACAACTTTTTACACAATATTTTATAATAACCCAATCTTTGTTATATTAATCCAACTGAATAATACAACATTCTAGGTTTCTTGTACCAGGGACAATGGCCATCAAATATCCACAAGTACATGAATACACAATACAAGATCATCTTATGGTCTAGCTAATGTAGCCACGATCACGACTTCTTTGTCATATCTTGTACACTTGCAGGTCCTTTGCTCCCAATCTGCAGCACCCGCCTATATCAATGCTCCAAGTCCATCTGGGCACTAAATATCGGTTATCCACAATCTTTCCTCTAGCTGACCATAAGTCCATCTATAATCAAAACATAGGGAATTTTTCCCACTTTTTCTCCTCGTCTCTTTTGGGGCTTGTCTTCCCACTATAGTCTTCCTATGCTACTCCAATGAAGACTGACATAGGGTAGGAGGGTTGCCACCTATCACCATCAAATGTCGCTTCTCCAATGATGAATACAGGCTCCAACAATTTTCTCCTCTGGCTGACCAAACCTTGATCTCCAAACAAACCCGCCTTCTCTAGTAGCCACCTTAGTCCATCAAGGTGTTTCACTAGGCTCCTCTTATTCCACTCTCACATTGCCCTCCAACAATCCATGAATGTTCAATACCAAAACCATCCACTAGCATCTAATCAACATAAACACATCAAACCATACCTTGTGGTTGTACCTGGTAATCTCGCGCGGCCCTCGCAGTTGCTCTAGGAAAACCTGTGCGGCCTCACTCTGTGACTCTAGGAGAATTTGTCATGTGGCCTTCATGTCTATTATGGGCGGACTTGAGTAATACCCATGGTTGTAATTTAAAAACCCGCACGATCCTCACGATTGTTCAAGACAAACTCGCATGACCCTCACACCTATCCTAAACTCATGCGACCCACACCCAAAAATAGACTTCAATGCTCCTCGCCTTGGTGTGGCTTCCTTAGATGTGATATCTATGAGAAGATGCACTTTTGGATGTGTCTAATGGCTCCATTATCACCTTATGTTTATAAAAATCATAAGGTATCCATGTGGTGTCATCCAACTATCATGTGACACACAAATCACCAAGTTGGCCTAACTTTTGTTTCATAAAAACCCACCCGCAACTTCAAAAATTCATATCTCAAGACAAATAACTCAGATTTGATTGATTTTCATTTCTCCCAATTGCTCTCGGGGTCCTGTATCATCTCAAATCATCACATGTCCAAAACTCCTCATTGATTCACACCCACATGCTTGGGTTCAAAGCCCAAACCTTGGGTTCCAATCCCACAAAGCACTTTTGTGGTGCTCCAACCTCCAAACCCCAAACCCTAGGAGTTAGAGTACCTCCTAAGCTACAAATGTCAACATAGATTCCAAATATTTTTCGGTCTACCATTTCTGTTGGAAACAACCTCTATACATTCAAGGGATTAGTAGGATTTTTTCTCAAGGAATTACCTTGGGAGGATTAGTTTGGTTAAAGAATGTTGGTTTTTTTACTTGTGAATTAATCATCACCTATATCTCTAGGTCCCTCTAAGTTACTTCTAACCATGTAGTAGGATGTTGCATTATACCTTGTACTCAAATATCCTCCATGGAGCCACTAATGAAATAATCTTTAGATAAAAAATATGTTAAATTCTCTACTTGGATGGCTAATTACTCGAAAGCTTCCTTAAATTCAACAGATCGCCTTTTTTGGTATAACTTGGCAAGCCATTCCAAATAATATCTCTCTCAAAATTTGCGTGGACAATATAATGAACTGACTCCAAGTGATGGGGCCAAGACTGGCCTTTGAATGTCATTCCCACCACTGGCATATTTGATCTAAATACAATACTCCCACACTGACTTTTAGCATATCACTGATAATGTTGTACATGGCAAAGTAATGCTCCATTTGGGTGACCCATTCTAACAGAACATAACCATAAAAAAATTTCAAGTCCACCTTAGGAGAATAATTTTGTATGTTATTATCGATTGAGCTATTGTAGTGAGGACTCGATGAGTGTTGTGGGTTGCTTATTTTCTAGGTAAATCCTCTCTGCAGACAGAGACGATCCCTTTAGCCCAATGAGTGGGACTAGCTACCAACGTGACAATCTACGAGACACTCTCCTAAATTACAATCGAAATAAGAGAAGAGGAAGGATACCTACCTCGTTCTGATGCTATAATGCACTCCTTTGTTGAATATCTTGATCTCTTTCTCCCCAGGCTCAGTCCTTATTGTTCACAGCATTTTAATACCTGCACAAGAGGCCAAAGACACTACAAATCATACAAGTGCAACAAGCATAATCGAATGTAATTCACTTAACATATCAAGGAGCATTAAGATAAATGATGTATTAACACAAGAATTTATGGAAAGTGAACCAGCAATTGTATATATTAATGAATGAAAGAGGAACCATACAACCTAGGACTTGATGTTAGTAAGCCCTCCTTGAGTGAATGTCCAAATCCAAGCTCAAGCTCTCCAAGCACTCCTTCTCCAAGCTAAAATGAATATCATGTAGGCACTATCTCAGCATAAGGGTGAAAATAATCAGAGACCAACCATTTGGGAATGGGAGAGGATAAATATATAGGTAGGGAGAGGGAGTTAGGATCTCACCAAAGATAGGGGAAGGTCCTCATCTAAAGGAGGAAGCTCATAGGGATAACATCAAAAGGAAATATTGGGAGAATTCGACCACATCCACAACGAACAACCTGCAGCTCATCATTCTAGAATCCTCTAGATCATGAAGCTTCTTGTCCTATTTCAGAAAACTTGTCTTTTAGGGATCATCGTGAGTATCCAAGTAAAAAACAGTGCTGCAAGTGTGAGGCCAGTGTGCTACAACCCGTCATCCATATGGGTATGCAGTGTTGTAGTCGCCCTGGCCCTGAATTTATGTTTTTTGAGCTCACTTCTTTAGGGAAGGCTCAAGGCATGTTTTCATTCTACATATCAGGATGGGTACACTACATAATTTTGAAGTTTCGGGCACTCCGGGGTATGACACAGGGAAGTGCATGAGGCATTGTTACACTAAAATTTGTCACCATGACTATTTGCAGTCAGTATGGCTCCATCAATAACCATATTGTCCTCCTTGGCAAGTCTTATACCTCTGCTCTTCATGTCAAACTCCAAAAAAGAGAGAAAGCCTTTAAAAAATCAATATAACTCTGGTTCCGCACTTTCTCTTACTCTTACATGCGGGCACGCACCTCAAGTACATAATACCTGCGTACTTGTACGCTCTGTCTGTAAAGGGGTGGGTGCGTACCCCTGTAAAAGTCAAAAGGCGCAAGTTTTACTTCAAAAAACTTACTTGCGGTCGATTCTAGAGCATTCTAGAAGATGGTTTGACGTGGATTGAGCGCCTCCAAATGGTTCATGCATCCCAATGAAAGAGGAACTTATCCCATGAAGAGGGGAGCTATCCCTTTGAAAGAGGGGCTTATCCCATTGATGGTGGACCTGTTTAACTTCCTCCAAAACATTATAAATACAGGCATTGGGCCAGAGGCAAGAGAGGTTGAAAGCTAAACATTCCTAAGGGTAGATGTTGCTGAAATTAGGACTCCCTTATAGAGCTTGAGAGGATAGATCACATTCCTTTCTTAGCTTCATTTGGAAGTGGGTGAGCTGATCAAAGTAGAGGAGAACTCTTGCTGGACCCTGGGAGGGACCTGCACAACACCAAGGCATTGGTTGTAAGGTTTCTTTTGTTTCCAATTAATACAATTAAGTTCATTTTTCTCAACAAGTTGTTATATATAATTTGTTTCATAAACTCCTTGGTCTTTATGATGAATATGTTTTATTATATGAGTTATTCAGGTGCTATGTAATCGTTTGCTTGTTTGTGTATGCAGGCTCCAAGGAGAGGAGCTCATCTGGATCGAAGAGGCTTGGCTGCTACAAACAGCGTTGGACTAAAGGTAAGACTTAAACACCTGGTTGCTTTTATTTTAAATGCATATTTAGGGAAAGATAGTGATTGATTGTTTTGTTTGTCACTAGAAAAGCCTTAGTTTCTAGGGAGGTCGGTTTTGTCCACAAAATTGACTCTTTCTGCATGACAGGCATGACAAAATATTGTGTAACAGATGCCCCCTAAAGCATGAAGGTAGAACACAGAGTGATGGTTGAGATGCTTTGTGAGCTTTTGCAAGGATGAGAACAAACATTGTCAGGAGACCTTCAAATGAATGACGCATATACATATACATTTATGATATCTATTTCATATATATCAAAAAATGAATCCACGGTATGGACGCAACCATCAAGATAGAAATGACCATGTGAAAAGATCCACAGTATGGGAGCAACCATATGAATGAAAAGGATCATCTGGAAGTCTAAGATCCAAGGTATGGATGCAACCGCTTGATATAGAAGGATCATCATCATCATAAATATAAGGTCCCATGGTATGGTCGCAACCATCCGTATAGAGGAAACATGTATACAATCATGAACAATACATAAATTCACGCAACCTGAGTTATAATAGACAAAACCAAGGGTCTTACACTCCATCCCAACCCGATCAAAGTATGAATTCTAAAATGTGAATGAATGTGTCGAAGTCAAACATGCTAGAAAACCACCTGATTGTCTACCAATGATGTGGACCATTAACACGCATGAGAGAAACCACCAATAATGACAATGCTCCTCATGGTACAACAGTACAATCCGTGAATCTAAAAATGAAGCTAAATTCGAACACTTGTGGCATCATTCGATCGAAGGCCAATGATGAAAACCCGTCGTCGGATGCGAAGAACTTGACATTAAGGCATGCAAGCTCTAAGGTACTAAAAGGGAGTTCCTAAGTCATCTTCCTGGATAATGAGCTAAAGTTGACAGGAAGTGACTCGTCGAAGGAGGGCCATAATGATTCCCTCATCATCGACACGAAACAAGGAATAAAGTGGAATAAATGAGTCTGATCAAAGACTATGGAAAAAGCTCAGACAATTTATAGGGAGTAAACTATATATACGACTTCTCTTGAACATTTCGGCGACATGACTTCGAAGTGTGGTAGCATTTGACTCAACATA
This sequence comes from Pinus tabuliformis, assembly GCA_031772625.1. Classification (NCBI taxonomy): domain Eukaryota; kingdom Viridiplantae; phylum Streptophyta; class Pinopsida; order Pinales; family Pinaceae; genus Pinus; species Pinus tabuliformis. The sequence continues at coordinate 1,118,212,329 of CM062817.1, forward strand.
GGACTAAGGGTCATGATGAAAAGTGGAATACTCATATGAGAGGCAAAACAAATCACCCAAACTCAGAAGGTCAAGTGAATGAGTGACGATATCCCAAACCCAACACAAGGAACAGATGAGTGTCATGTTCAAGAGCGACATGTTGCCTATACAAGAGATGTTTCACTTTCACTTTTTCCCCATTATTTCTATTGAGTACCCCAATTATTTTTAATCACAATCTTGAAAGGGATAACATATGCTTGTCGTATAAGTTCATTCTTTGTATGAATCCATCCTAGTAAATTTTACGAGACCTAGGAAGGAGAAACTTGGTCTCATCATGGTGACAAGTCTTTCATCATTTAATTTTTACAAGTCTGAAGGAAGAGTAACTCGGTGTCTTTTTCATATTTAAAGAGTTTGAAAAAGAGATGAAAAAGAAAACTCCATCATGTCCCTTTTCGTAATTTGTAACTTGAACCTGAAAAGCTAGAAAACAATATTCGAGAGAACCTCTTGACCATGTCGACCAAGGTGTACATTTTTTGTAAATAGTCAATCCCAGTCTGAAAAAGGGGTAAATGTATATTGAGATGATGTCAATTCATCTAATTTAAGGAGTTCAAAAAGACAAGTACTCCTCGATCTTTTCATATTTCAAGAGTCAGAAAAGTGCTTAAAGATGACTCCAGGGGGTTTTTTTTTGTTTATTTTTAACGAGTCTGGAAAAGAGATAAAACAAAAACTCATTGACTCGATCAAAAATGATCATTTTTACCACCAAAAAGATCCTGTAATTGCACAAAGACAACCACACATCACTGATATCGAGAAAAATAATAAAATATGGGAAAAAATGTGTTTAAAAACTTATAAATAGACCGAAAGTAAAAACATTTTTACCATTTCACTTGGAGTAAATTAGGGAGTGCATTTTACCCATTTTCCTTGATTCTTCAGGCAAGCAGTGTGGAAGATCCAAGACACCATTTCATGATCCATGAGTTGCAGGTAATATTTCCTCTTTTTCTCTTTCTTTTCATAGTTATTTCATGCCATTTCATAGGAAGTTGGTTAAGGGGAGGATTTTAATTTTTTTTAAATCGGGGGTGACCAACGTGAGTCTAATCATCAGATCCGCATTGATTGCCCTTGAGCCCAAAAGACTCTTGCGCTGCCAGTGTGAAAATAATTTAGACGGTCGCACTGGACGCAGAGCGGAAAAAAAGAATGAAAAATCCTCTCCCTTGATCAGGATTTTCAACATTTTGATTCGTGGAAAGGTATCTAAATGATGTTTATGGGTTGTTTGTAGGAGATTTCAACAAACATGACCATAAAATGGAAAGAAAGAGGCCATGAGGCAGAAGATCACCAATATGCCCAAAGCATTGAATGTTTCAATGCTTTGAGGGACTGTCAGTTACTCAAGTTATTCCGAACCCAGGACTTAGAGCTCAAAATGAGTTGTTGTAATATCTCATTGGACTATGGGATGTTTATCATGAGATCTTCATCATTGGAGAACACAAATTGGATTTAGAAGTAGCTGACATCTACTTCATCACTAGATTGTCCAGAAGAGGGGAAAGGGTCCAAATCTTTGGAGCCTGTACTAGAGGCAAAAGCACCAACACCTTGATCAAAAGGCATTTCCAGGGTGCAGAGACAACTAGGAGTGGGAAGGTGAAGATAGAAACCATCGAAAACCTTCTCTTGAGGACGATTTTACACACCATGGCCCATATAGTTGGGGTGCAAGTCTTGCATGAGGCAACTAAATCACAATTCCAATACGTAGTGGATTGTCTTGCTCCAACAGTGTTCAACTAGTGTGAAGGACTACTAGCCAACATGAAGAGATAGTTGACCAAAGGCAAGTTAGGAAACTTGAAGCAATTTGATTTTGGATCGATTTTGCACTTTATTTTTAGAGCGTGTGCTCCTATTTCAATACCAATTGGTAGAGGTGGACTATCCATCTCCACAAGATCTCACGTTGCTCAGATGGAGGGAGATCATGCCTCGAGGAGGGGGAGGTCAACGGATGAATTTCCCTTCATCGTTATTTGGTTGGCTATGTCAACACCTAATCGTTGTGGATGATTATGCCTATGCTGACACGAACTTCAAAGGAGATCCAAATCTTCCTCTACCACAGGGTGCATAGTGGACCGATGCAGGTAAAACTTGTATTTTGGAATTTTTCAAGTTTTTTTATTTTTTTGTTTGAAGTGTATCTTGAGAGTTTACTTGTGATAATTTTGTAGATGCGGGACTAGAAAGGCCTCCCTGCATGTTGTTAGAGTCGGTCTTGTAGCCCTCCATCAATGATCAAAGATCTTTGCATTTGCATAAGTAGGTGTCTCATCAGTGTCAATTTTTGCATCCCATTAGGTATGCCATAACCCTGATGGAGGAGTTGGTGTCTTTGTCCCCCTCTTGGCAGCTGAATCAAGTTATTTCAGTCCTTAGTCACTTTCAAGCTTGTCTTGTCTTGTCTTGAGGTCAAATTCCTAGGTCTAGGGTTTTGGTCAAGTTTGTTTACAAGGTCATGTCTCTGAAGGTCAATAAGTGCCCAGCAAGCCAGAGGGATGATTTCAAAGGTGTTTCTTCGCAAATTTCTATCTTGTACAGTAAATTTTCACCTTGGATTTAAAAACTCTATTTTTAAAGCCAAGGTCATTTTTCAAATTTTTGTAAAAAGTGATGAAATTTCAAAAAACTTCCAAAGATAGCATGTAACCCTGGCTCCCTTGCCAAGATCCCTCAGATGATATCCCTACAAAAAGTATCGAGCAAAAGCATTAAATAAGTCAATTTCAGGACAAAGGAAACCAAAATGGTCAATTTTATAAAGTGTCAAAGAAAAACATTAGAAAGTGGGTTTAGGCATGAAATTATTTCAAATCAAAGCTATAAAAGCTCAATCTCCCTCCATTCACCCTCATTGTGCATCTAACTCACTTGCAAAGAGAGATTGGGTGAGTGTTTGAGCGAATTTGAGAGCTGGACAGGCGCGCGACCCGTCAGACCAGGTGCGCGACCCGTCAAAGGCGCGCGACCCGTCAAGCGCGTTCCGGCAGTGTAATTTTTCAACAGGCATGACCCGTCAGTGGCGCGCGACCCGTCAGCGCCCTGCTTATCAAACCGACTGCAAATTTATCCAAGGAACCTCCGAAATCACCAAATTGCCTAAGCATATAAATCAGCATTTTACAAGGCAGAAACAGCAGTACATTTTGGCCACTCTGCTCCTTAAACAATGTTAGAAACCGAAGCCTATGAGCAAAGTGATGACCAGGCATCAGCTTCAGAGATTGAGATACAGAGGAGGCCTCATAAGGGTGGAAAGGGTGGTCACCATAGGAGAGAGGAGCCCACTTCTTTGGCAGATTTACAGGCTTGTCCCATGGCAGTCTCATGTTTCCAGTACATGTCTTGCTATGAGTTTTGTGAGAGGATCTCTCGGATTCAGCACCACAGAGAGTTGGCTCGCCTATTTGTTTTACACTTGCATGATGGACATGTCAACCTTGCCGGGGTGGACTTTACATTGACACCCGAGGTGATTTCACAGGCCACAGGGATACCTAATGTCGGAGAGGTATGGAATAAGCGCAAGGTGCTGGACAGTGTTCATTTTGAGCCTTTCGTTAGACCAGCACTCATGAGGCACTTGACAGGAGTGTTTCCCTTCAGATTTCTCAGGAGTGAGTATGCTCCCATGATGAGGCTCATCATGCTCTATTTTACCTGTGAGGGCAGATTTTCACAGGTATATTCGTACCATATTCGCCTATTGATGCACTTCACATAGGTACGGATGATGAACATCCCTGTTTTCTTCTATCAGAACATTGAGAGGATGGTGTCCATGATGCAGAGGAAGAGCCCGGCACAGCAGTATAGGAGCCTTTACCATTATGGTTTGATTCAGCTTGTAGTATTACATCAATTGGCTCAGCAGGGCATCTCATGGGAGGAGTTCATTTCTCGTGAGCTTTTCACAGTACCACCACCGCCACATCCTGAGGTTATTCAGGAGGAGGGAGGACCATCACAGCAGCATGACATCCCCGTCACTAGACATGTCAGCTCCTCACCTTTGGTTACTTATCAGAGAGGCCAGAGGGCCTTATTTGCAGTAGCTCGGCGAGTACTTTCTCCATAGCATGTGGAAGGGGTCTCGCCTTCTTCATCGGCTCAGCGAGTGTTATCTCCACATCAGGTGGAAGGGGCCTCGCTTTCTTCAGCAGCACAGGTACCAGGGAGGGGCAAACAGCCCAAGATTGATGAGGGACAATCAGATGTTCCGGATATAGAGCTTATTGATCTTGATGTTAGTTCTCCTAGCCGAGAGTCAAAGGAGATCATTCAGCACCTTAGAGCTGAAAATGATGCCTTGCAGAGGAGATTAGAGGGGGCACAATGGACAATCTCATACCTGGAGTAGCGCAACAAACAGTTGGAGGATGAACAAGCTCTTGATGAGTTGTGGAGGATTTGTAGTGACTGCAATTTGAACCGGAGAAGACCCGGTGATCTACTGCCCGCTGAGCGAGAGTCCATGCTCATCCAGGTAAATGCACACTTGGAGAGGCTGTTGGCTAAGGCCAACCAAGAGAATAAATTGTTAAGAAACATGAAGAACCATTATTGGGCGAGAATGCATGTGTGCAAGGCAAAGATGAAGATGTTCCAAAGGCGGTTGGCCAAGGCACAAAAAAGGAGAAAGAGGCCCGATACCCTCCATATCTTGGCCGAGGCTTCACTGAAGGACCAAATCACTAAATAGCCCAGCCACAGCACAAATCCCAAGAAATTTTGAAATTTTGGGTCAATTTTGACTTTTCAGGCAATTTACAGGTTTTCTCCATTAACGGGTTTCACCCCCCGCGCGACCCTTCATCCTGGCAACTCCATTTTGCAAAAACTCAGCATTTCCAGATTTGTCATGAAAAGTTACATATGCTCATCCATTTCCAAGAGATTTTGTGAAGTTTTGGGCCTCCAGAAAGTCAAAAAACAAGCAAAAAATGACTTTCTACCACATTTTTGAGACACAGAAAGCTGTCTTATGAGATTGCAATTTTGGAGGGGCAAATGACAACCAAATTCAGAAATTCTAGTTGGGTTGGAAAGTAGACTCATCTACCTTTCCAACAAGCCTACTCTTGCTTCATTTGGACACCTGGAAGTGCCCCAAAAGTGCTCTCAAAGGCGCGCGACCCATCAGGCAATTTTCACAATTTTTCACTTACAGCTCATGGATTCGCCCAGCTTTTACTAGTTTTGACTTTTGATGGGATTTTTCACCCTCTTTGATGTAATTAATGTATTTTTATGTTGACATGACACTTATTTACATATTCTAGAAGATTCATTCATGAAATAGCAAACATTTAATGAATGAATTGGTTTCCTAGCTTATAGAAGCAAGTTGTTTTGACTGCCTAGATTTTAGTGCTCAGTTTAGAATTGGTTGAAACAGCTCCTAGAAGGATGAGCTCGACCCCTAGAGGAAAGGGAAGAGGTTGGCTTGCCTATATTATGTATTTTCTTAATCATTTTCAGAGGTTGGAAGGTTGGACTCTTGAGGGATAAGCTATCATTGTATTATTCACTGTATCTCTGCAATTTTTGGCTAAGGAAGACCAGGTTTTTGCAGTCCTTTTTGGGATTCTTGTGGTTACATGTATTGATGGTGTGTTTCTCTATGTACTTTTAAGTGTGTTATGTGAATCATTTCCTTTCTTTTCCTTCTACACATTAAACAAATGAAGTGTTAAAGTAGAATTCATGACTGTCATGCTCTGCTTTTAAGTTTGTTTAATTTCAATGTTTTCTGCAGTTTAAGGAGAATTCAAAGTTATTGTTTGCTCTCCTTAGCTCCTCACCTGTCTTTCTCATCCATTCACCTCAATCTAAGGCATCAATACTGTATCCTATCTCACCCCAAAGAACCCCCTGTAGAAACTGTGTCCTATCCCCGCACCCAAAATTGCCACTCCTCAATGTGCCACCAAAAAACCCTAAAAATTCCAAATCAACCCTTTTGATCAGTTTACTAGCCTAAAATCAGTGTTACCCTATTGGTCATCTCATCCATTTAAGATTTCACTGAGATAGACCGGAGAGAGCCCTCTCCAGCCCCGTAGGGCTAGCTACGAGGCTAAATGGTTTGATGTTGCCTTGAGGTTTACCTTTCTCAGCCTGAGGTGAAATTTCAAGCGCTAACATATTGGTGACCATACTGGGGAGAAAAAATTAATCGTTTGCTCATTGATGTGTTATTTCATAAGTCTTAGACGGAGCCTGAAGTTACGCCAGGTAGCCTTCGAAAACGCTCTTGTTTTACATCAGCGTTAGTAGATAAACGTTGCTTCAGTCAATCTCCGTGAGCTTGTGAATACAGCACTTCATTTGCATTTTACCCCAGTACATGTATCAAGTTCAGATCTGATTGTTGATAGTGGACAACAATCAGACACTGACAAGGCTGAAATCATTCACTGGCGACTCCTTCACTGAGATCAATGCTTCATGGTGACTTCACTGCAGAGAGATCAGTAGCTGTGAGATTTTCAAGATGGATCGGATCGCAAGAAGATATGCTCCCTTGAGCCGAGATCACATCCTTGGCTTTCCGAATAAAATTCCAAAGGTAGATTGGTCAAGGAATCTGCCTATATTTAATGATGATGGTAAGAAGGATGCTGCTCTTCATCTAGTTAGATTTCATATGCATATTCGCAAGTTGAAGGTTGATTTTCCTGAAGATTGCTTGATGAAGATATTCTTGGCCACTCTGGAAGGTGAAGCCCAATCATGGTATGAAAGTTTGCCGCCTGCTTGTATTTACTGTTTAAAGGATTTTCATGCTATGTTCATTGAACGATATAAGGACTCTTATCCATCATTAAATTTAGTTCAAGACTGTTGCAAGCATGCTTATAGTTTTATTGAAAGCCTTGAGAAGTTTTATGAAGATGATAATTTTATGGACGTTGAGATTATGGAGGCTCTGTATGAGAATCCATTTCAGCAGCACACAGAAATCTTAGAGGATACTTGTCAAGATCAGCAGGCTGAAGATTTCCATATGGTTGAAAATGAGGAAAGAGCAAATGTTGTTTCAGATCTGCCCACAGAAGAAGACATCATGCAGATTGAAGAATACAGGACAACTACTTCAGTTCTAGATTCAAATTGTGATGACCAAGCATACCTTGTGCTGAATCCTGAAAGGGAGGATTTTGTTGTTGCGATCATAGACAGTGGTATGGATTCAAATGTTCTCAGTAGTGCTGCCAGTCTGTCATTAGAACCGAGTTTTCATGAGGAGGTCATTCAGTCAGGTGAGATCTTTGCTCAAGCAAGTGAAAAAGTTTCTTTGAGTGAATTTGTGGTAAACGATGTAAATGATAATACTGTGCTTGATAATATTGAAGAATGTAATAAGGAACTTGATAATTTGGTTGTGATATCATATGAATATGACCTACCATATTGTCAGACTACAGAAGATCATAGCATACAGGATTACCTTTCAGATTCCTCATATGTCTCATGTTTTGAAATGTTATTTCAAGAGGAGATCTGCTCATCTACTTGTTCAGAATTTTTTGAGGCCCAGGAACATACTCTCTCTGAAGCACATGAAGAAGGCAGATTAGAATTTGAAGCAAAAGACACCTTGTTCTTTCAGCAGGAGGTGGCAGTGGCAAATCTTCATGTTTTTTACGATCCTCTAGCAAGTTTGTTGCAGCCAGCAGTGAAAGTGATTATTGTTGTGTTCAGTGATGAAGGAGATTATGGTCAGCTATGTTTTTGGATGCTAAGTTATAGGTTTGTATTGTTGACCAGAAGATCTGATAAGAAGAATCAGTCAAGAAGGCATCTGCTTGATTGGTTACATTGGCATTATGATATAGTTTGATGGTATGTTGTCTTGTAACCTAGGCGGTTATGTACTGCCATCAAGTTTTAAGTTTTCAGTTTAGGTCTTGAGTTAATGTATTAGAATCAAGTTTTTTCCATCATTTCAATTTGTCATTGTGTCGGCTTGAGTCAGGTTTCAGTCAATAAATGAGTCAAAGTCTTGTATTGTTTGTCAAACAATGACTCCATTGCCCAATGATTTTAAGGCACTGGTCTACTCTCCCAGAGGTCTGCGGTTCTTGGCACCTCCAAGGAGCTACCATCCCCATTGGAGCCAATGTTAGAGTCGGTCTTGTAGCCCTCCATCAGTGATCAAAGCTCTTTGCATTTGCATAAGTAGGTGTCTCATCAGTGTCAATTTTTGCATCCCATTAGGCATGCCATAACCCTGATGGAGGAGCTGGTGTCTTTGTCCCCCTCTTGGCAGCTGAATCAAGTTATTTCAGTCCTTAGTCACTTTCAAGCTTGTCTTGTCTTGTCTTGAGGTCAAATTCCTAGGTCTAGGGTTTTGGTCAAGTTTGTTTACAAGGTCATGTCTCTGAAGGTCAATAAGTGCCCAGCAAGCCAGAGGGATGATTTCAAAGGTGTTTCTTCGCAAATTTCTATCTTGTACAGTAAATTTTCACCTTGGATTTAAAAACTCTATTTTTAAAGCCAAGGTCATTTTTCAAATTTTTGTAAAAAGTGATGAAATTTCAAAAAACTTCCAAAGACAGCATGTAACCCTGGCTCCCTTGCCAAGATCCCTCAGATGATATCCCTGCAAAAAGTATCGAGCAAAAGCATTAAATGAGTCAATTTCAGGACAAAGGAAACCAAAATGGTCAATTTTATAAAGTGTCAAAGAAAAACATTAGAAAGTGGGTTTGGGCATGAAATTATTTCAAATCAAAGCTATAAAAGCTCAATCTCCCTCCATTCACCCTCATTGTGCATCTAACTCACTTGCAAAGAGAGATTGGGTGAGTGTTTGAGCAAATTTGAGAGTTGGACAGGCGCGCGACCCGTCAGACCAGGTGCGCGACCCGTCAGAGGCGCGCGACCCGTCAAGCGCGTTCCGGCAGTGTAATTTTTCAACGGGTGCGACCCGTCAGTGGCGTGCGACCCATTGGGTGAGGCACGTGACCCGTCAGTGCCCTGCTTATCAAACCGACTGCAAATTTATCCAAGGACCCTCCGAAATCGCCAAATTGCCTAAGCATATAAATCAGCATTTTACAAGGTAGAAACAGCAGTACATTTTGGCCACTCTGCTCCTTAAACAATGTCAGAAACCGAAACCTATGAGCAAAGTGATGACCAGGCATCAGCTTCAGAGATTGAGATACAGAGGAGGCCTCATAAGGGTGGAAAGGGTGGTCACCATAGGAGAGAGGAGCCCACTTCTTTGGCAGATTTACAGGCTTGTCCCATGGCAGTCTCATGTTTCCAGTACATGTCTTGCTATGAGTTTTGTGAGAGGATCTCTCGGATTCAGCACCACAGAGAGTTGGCTCGCCTATTTGTTTTACACTTGCATGATGGACATGTCAACCTTGCCGGAGTGGACTTTACATTGACACCCGAGGTGATTTCACAGGCCACAGGGATACCTAATGTCGGAGAGGTATGGAATAAGCGCAAGGTGCTGGACAGTGTTCATTTTGAGCCTTTCGTTAGACCAGCACTCATGAGGCACTTGACAGGAGTGTTTCCCTTCAGATTTCTTAGGAGTGAGTATGCTCCCATGATGAGGCTCATCATGCTCTATTTTACCTGTGAGGGCATATTTTCACAGGTATATTCGTACCATATTCGCCTATTGATGCACTTCACACGGGTACGGATGATGAAAATCCCTGTTTTCTTCTATCAGAACATTGAGAGGATGGTGTCCATGATGCAGAGGAAGAGCCCGGCACAGCAGTATAGGAGCCTTTACCATTATGGTTTGATTCAGCTTGTAGTATTACATCAGTTGGCTCAGTAGGGCATCTCATGGGAGGAGTTCATTTCTCGTGAGCTTTTCACAGTACCACCACCGCCACATCCTGAGGTTATTCACGAGGAGGGAGGACCATCACAGCAGCATGACATCCCCGTCACTAGACATGTCAGCTCCTCACCTTTGGTTACTTATCAGAGAGGCCAGAGGGCCTTATTTGCAGCAGCTCGGCGAGTACTTTCTCCAAAGCATGTGGAAGGGGTCTCGCCTTCTTCATCGGCTCAGCGAGTGTTATCTCCACATCAGGTGGAAGGGGCCTTGCTTTCTTCAGCAGCACAGGTACCAGGGAGGGGCAAACAGCCCAAGATTGATGAGGGACCATCAGGTGTTCCGGATATAGAGCTTATTGATCTTGATGTCAGTTCTCCTAGCCGAGAGTCAAAGGAGATCATTCAGCACCTTAGAGCTAAAAATGATGCCTTACAGAGGATATTAGAGGGGGCACAATGGACAATCTCATACCTGGAGCAGCGCAACAAACAGTTGGAGGATGAACAAGCTCTTGATGAGTTGTGGAGGATTCATAGTGACCGCAATTTGAACCGGAGAAGACCCGGTGATCTACTGCCCGTTGAGCGAGAGTCCATGCTCATCCAGGTAAATGCACACTTGGAGAGGCTGTTGGCTAAGGCCAACCAAGAGAAGAAATTGTTAAGAAACATGAAGAACCATTATTGGGCGAGAATGCACGTGTGCAAGGCAAAGATGAAGATGTTCCAAAGGCGGTTGGCCAAGGCACAAAAAAGGAGAAAGAGGCCCGATCCCCTCCATATCTTGGCCAAGGCTTCACTGAAGGACCAAGGCAAAAAATAGCCCAGCCACAGCACAAATCCCAAGAAATTTTGAACATTTTGGGTCAATTTTGACTTTTTAAGCAATTTACAGGTTTTCTCCATTAACGGGTCTCACCCCCCGCGCGACCCTTCATCCTGGCAACTCCATTTTGCAAAAACTCAGCATTTCCAGATTTTTCATGAAAAGTTACATATGCTCATCCATTTCCAAGAGATTTTGTGAAGTTTTGGGCCTCCAGAAAGTCAAAAAACAAGCAAAAAATGACTTTCTGCCACATTTTTGAGACACAGAAAGCAGTCTTGGGAGATTGCAATTTTGGAGGGGCAAATGACAACCAAATTCAGAAATTCCAGTTGGGTTGGAAAGTAGACTCACATAACTTTCCAACAAGCCTACTCTTGCCTCATTTGGACACCTGGAAGTGCCCCAAAAGTGCTCTCAAAGGCGCGCGACCCGTCAGGATTTGGCGCGCGACCCATCAGGCAATTTTCACAATTTTTCACTTACAGCTCATGGATTCGCCCAGCTTTTACTAGTTTTGACTTTTGATGGGATTTTTCACCCTCTTTGATGTAATTAATGTATTTTTATGTTGACATGACACTTATTTACCTATTCTAGAAGATTCATTCATGAAATAGCAAACATTTAATGAATGAATTGGTTTCCTAGCTTATAGAGGCAAGTTGTTTTGACTGCCTAGATTTTAGTGCTCAGTTTAGAATTGGTTGAAACAGCTCCTAGAAGGATGAGCTCGACCCCTAGAGGAAAGGGAAGAGGTTGGCTTGCCTATATTATGTATTTTCTTAATCATTTTCAGAGGTTGGAAGGTTGGACTCTTGAGGGATAAGCTATCATTGTATTATTCACTGTATCTCTGCAATTTTTGGCTAAGGAAGACCAGGGTTTTGCAGTCCTTTTTGGGATTCTTGTGGTTACATGTATTGATGGTGTGTTTCTCTATGTACTTGTAAGTGTGTTATGTGAATCATTTCCTTTCTTTTCCTTCTGCACATTAAACAAATGAAGTGTTAAAGTAGAATTCATGACTGTCATGCTCTGCTTTTAAGTTTGTTTAATTTCAATGTTTTCTGCTGTTTAAGGAGAATTCAAAGTTATTGTTTGCTCTCCTTAGCTCCTCACCTGTCTTTCTCATCCATTCACCTCAATCTAAGGCATCAATATTGTATCCTATCTCGCCCCAAAGAACCCCCTGCAGAAACTGTGTCCTATCCCCGCACCCAAAATTGCCACTCCTCAATGTGCCACCAAAAAACCCTAAAAATTCCAAATCAACCCTTTTGATCAGTTTACTAGCCTAAAATCAGTGTTACCCTATTGGTCATCTCATCCATTGAAGATTTCACCGAGATAGACCGGAGAGAGCCCTCTCCAGCCCCGTAGGGCTAGCTACGAGGCTAAGTGGTTTGATGTTGCCTTGAGGTTTACCTTTCTCAGCCTGAGGTGAAATTTCAAGCGCTAACACATGTCATGAATAATACGGCAAGTAGCACGTCAGATAGAGGATGTTGCATATGAGGAAGGAGAAGATCCTATAATAGAGATGGAGTGTAACTTGGAAGCGATTACTCGAGGGATTCCAGAGTATGTGACTATAGATGACGTGTCGTTGCAGTACCAGAGGCATATAGTAGGGGTGTCTGCGAGACTGCGTCAGTTGTTAGGCCGAGTGATCAAAGCAGTCTCGTGCTATCGTGAGCATCATGTCGGCAAATAGCCTTTTCCTAGTCATGTTTATCTGCATTTTGTAGGCTTTGAAAGCCATGTGTCTTAGAAAACTATTTTTTTGAGCTTTTGATGTAACAAACTATGATAGACTCAATATATATATGTATGCATATGCATGTTTCTATTGTCTACTTATGTGTTCATGATGATGTGATCGATTTTTTCTTATAAGTGACACAAATGTCTATCTAAAACATAATTTGTTAATGCATATGTTAATGTATTTAAATTTCAAGGAATGTGTTCATATGTGATATAATCAAAGTTTCTTTCCAATAATCGAACACGTAGATACATGAGCAAAATTTGTGGATTTTTTTACTGAATAATGACCATTCAATTGTAGCACAATGAGTTGTGAATCTAACTTAACAACTAAATTTCTGATTCCGAGAGAAACTGTGTCTAAAACAATTCAATAACTGCAGTACACTTGGCAATATTATTCATTGCTCGTCCCAGGAAAATACCTTCTAAATTGATCAACTCACCATCAGGGGCGAATAGTGACCAAGCTGCAGAGGAGAAGTTTCGTGTGCTACGATAAGCACCATCAGCAAAACCCACATAACGGACTGACGGCATCTGCAAACCGAGTGTAACACAAGGTAACCAGATGAAACATGTCTGCAAAGCAAACAATCACACCCAAAAATCAAATATTCACACCAATGAATTCACACACTAATGTACAAAAGTAATTTACACAGATGACTACGCGTAAAAAGTTCAGATGGAGCCCATTTCCGGACTCGAGGTAATTGATCAAAAAGAATGAAACCTAATTTTCACCATTGGCATGATGTGTAAGCGTCGACTCAGAAAAATAGTGGAATAGTACACATAAATGGCTATGCCCCCATGCCTCCCGGGCGAGTGAGGGTTACAAGTCATAATATGAAAACCCCATTGCGATAATGGGTGAATGGTAAAGAGTCGGTGGGAAAATCTCATGAAAGGAAGCAAGAAAATCTTAATCTCATGGTGAGAAAAAGATGCCCCTAGTTGAAAGATCTTGAAAACTTCAAGTTGGACTGAAATGTCAATGGACAAGGTAGCAGTAATATTTCCCTTATTACCCTCTGACGAAACTTCGTGCACAAAAACAGGTGTTTGAAGTGGATGCGTCAGGTTATGAGAAACAAAAGTCTCTAGACATGAAGGAATCTCACTCAGATTTGGAAGAAATAAGGAACGATGATGGGCATCATTCAAAGCACATAACTTCAACAATACTCTCGTCGATGGGGAATATCTCATTCAATGGATCCAAAGAATCCCAAGAACCAAGCCAAGGAGATTGTGAATACATGTCCAGGTGCATACTAAGAATAGTATGAGTTTCAGAAGCAATCACCAAAGCCAAGACAATTTCTTGATAATATTTTTCTAAAGGAATTAGCGGCATAGCATCAACGAAAGATTCAACTTGATCTAGAGTAGGGATGATCCATGGATCACTTAAGGTAGAGATCATGTTGATCGAAGCGATATGCGGAGGTGGGAGAGAAAAAGTTCCCATTAAAGTAGAATCTTTGAAAATACCTTCCCCCACGCTCTCATACGGAATATCGATATTTCCCACATATGAGACGTTTCGGTTCAAAGCATTGGAAAGAAAAATGACAATTGATTGATGGTGACAATTTTCCCTTCATGAGGAAAACGTAGTAAATAGAACAAATAGGAAACCATACAAAACATGGCAGTGAGTCCAACTTTTCCCAAGTAGAAGGTTGTAATTCAGATTCACATATACGACCTCTACTTCTAATTTGACAGTTTTCCCTTCCAAGGTGATAGGAAAACTTGTGAGAATACCATAAGGATGGGAGCCTCTGCCATCAAAGGCTTCTAAGGTGTTCGGGGATTGGTTGAGAGGTGGAGAGCCAATGTCTTTCCAACATGAAACATACATGATGCAGGTGGAAGCACCCTCATTAATGATAGTCTGATGAATTGTCTTTCCTTTTATAATGACTTGAATCAAAAATGCAATTTGATGGGGAAGGGAGGGTACATGGTTTTCCAGATCGAAAGTGATCAAATTTGAATCGGTAGGGTCGATATCTCCTATAGAAGACAATAATGATTTCCGCTGTGTTGGACAAGTTTGGAGAACTTCCAAGGAAGACATCATCAAGGATGCTTGAGCTAAATCTTTGACAATATTGTAATGTTGAGCAGCTCCAGTATTCAGATTATAGGATGACTTTTGAAGCACACATTTAGGAGGTGGTCGGATGACAAATTCATTATTAGGTCTCTCGATATGAAGAGGACCAGAAGTGGGTGGAGTGGAAGTAGAAGGTGCATTAGTGGCTTCCTTTTCCACCATCTGCTTTTGAGGAGTTTGATAATATTTTGACCAAGTGGCAACAGAAATAGGCACTGTACCACTCATGAAAACCTGAGAAGCTGAATAGGCAGAGGATTGTGGTTGTTCTACCAACTAAGTCTGTTGAGATGGAAATGGTTCTTTCAGTACAGTCGAGGTCCCTTTCAATAAGTGACTAACTTCCGCACGATAGGGACAATCCTTGGTGTAATGATCTTCCTCACAAATGAGACAAGGATATTTAGGCTTACATTTGGAGGCATCATCAGCGAATGGCTTAAGCGGATCCTATTCAGGGTATCAGATTTTGCTTTACCTTTACCCTTTTTCTTACCTTTTGAGGCTTTGTCTGCCGCGGTAGACTGGACAACATTAACCTCATAGGTTTTACCAAGATTCGAGGGGTTTTTCGAAGGAGGATTGGAACCATTATTCGAAACATATTTTTGCTTCGAAGAAGCTTTAGTGGAAGTTTAGGATACTGATCCAATTATACCTTCAATAAGTGGTACGTCTAGAAACTTTGAATATGCTGGATCTGAAGATGGCCTTAGAGCATCAGGCAAATTTTCATATAGCATGCTAGGTTGGGAATAAACCAAATCCAAATACTGGGCACAGGCAATGGCTTGATCTTCAGTAACACAACCTACCATTGCTATATTTGCAGTGATTTTATTTATGAATGACTTGGTGAATCATTCAGTCAACAACTCATCAGGGATTTCAAACTTGATGAGGCGACACCGACATCTCCATTCATGGATGTGATCGGAGATATGGGTCGCATTATCCAGTTTCAGAATGTGAACAAGTGGGTACCAGTTTCATAACAAACTAGTAACTAGAAGTGAGTGAGAAAGGCCATGGCCAAATAATTGAAGTCTGCATAAGTACCTCGATGCAACTCGATGAACCACTTTGTGGTAGCAACTGTCAAGGTTCGTTGAAAGAGTTGCAAACGAACAGAATCATCAACATAGGAATTGGAAGAATACCATAACTGATATATCATCGCATGGACCTAAGGTTCTTCTTTTGTTTTTCCTTCTAATTTAGGGAAATCGCTAGGAATCTTAGTGGGAATTGGAGGCCAATAATGGAAATGAAGAATTGGATCATTAGTAAGCCTTGAGACATATGGCAATTCCAACATCGCTAGAAATGGAAATTGTGGATCAAACTGCATGTAAGGCCTTTGATAAGGCCCAGTTTTCGGATTCCAACCTTGTTGGTAAGGGTTTTTGCCCCCAAAGCAAAGTATTTTGACCATAAGGGGCTTGATTTTTCCCCCACTAAGGGATGCCCTGACCGTAAGGTGGATTTTTTCCAGGGTAGGGTTGATATTGACCTGCCATAGGCCGTTGATAACCATAAGGTGGATAAACATTGTGCGCGGCATATGGATTGTAAGGTTGCTGCAATTGTTGACCCTGGTAATAAAGTTGTTGGCCATGCTGTTGTAGGGGTTGGCCTTGTGATTGCAAGGTTTGACCTTGTTGATATAAAGGTTGGGTTTGCTGCTGCAAGGGATGACCTTGCTGCTGCAATGGTTGACCTTGCAGATACAAGGGTTGATTGGGTTGTTGTACAAACTACATTTGTTGTTGAAAAGGTTTTTGAAACTGCTACAAAGGTTTCCCCTACTGCTGTAAAGGTTTCCCTTGCTGCTACAAAGGTTGTTGTTGAACAGTTCCTTGAGGAATTCCTTGTTGGTATTGATAAGTTCCAATTGGTATTTGACCATATGCATGCGGAATAGGATTTTGAATAGGTTGGCCATGAGGACCTACTTGTGAAATATAAGGTGGAATTTGCAGTGCTTGTGAACCATATGGAACATAAGACTATTGGAGGGATATCTGAGCCGAATAAGGTTTTTGATACGGGATATTACCTACCCCAACTGGAATAGATGAATCAGTGGGATTAGGAATACCACTAATAGGTTGAATTTCTCTAACCATGTGAGGTTGTGATCCACTCACATGGGTTCCACTCGAGACAAGAGGTATATTTGGATTTTCCCCCCCATGTTGTGAATGAGGCGGTGGCACATTTTGTCCACTTGATGGGGGAATCAAGGAACTTACAGACATATAAACCAAAATTGTCGGTTGCACCGGAATGGAAGGTTGAAACGAAGGTAGTGGTTATGTTCGAATTGTTTGTTGAATCAAAAATATAATAACGGAAGTTTGCACAGGGATATGAGAGGTCATGTTAGGAATAAACAGACCAAAAGGAGGCATAACATTTGATGACCAAATTGGATTTGGTATAATGAAGAAGCACTAGGAGTTCCTAAAATTAGTTGAGCCAAGGTCGTGTAACCATGTGGAAGCATAGGCCCACTGTCTACAGGAGATGGTTGATATGGAACTCTTCCTTCATAAGGAAAGCCTTTTGGGGGGAAGTCATATTCGAAATCATTATCAACACTAGGAGTGCGAGTGGTGGAGACTTTCAGCGGACCTTAAGGAGAGGGAATCTCACCTTCTGAAGCCATAGGTTGAAACAGTTGGCAAGGAGGAATTCGAGATGGATGAGGAGATAATTGCAAAGGAACACCCAGTCGATCCTATGGAATATAAGATTGTTGAGGAGATCTCACAAATGGATCAAAAAGTGGATTTGGAAGGTATATAACCAACCTCTATGGACTATCAAGGGTTTTTGGATTAGACTCCCAAGATGATAATGAGTCTCAAGGTGGGGGATGAGAAGCAAGGGGTTGGGTGCTAGGTAAAATTCCAAGTTCAAAGCCTTGAGCTTCAAGTGACTGTGAAATTTCAGGACGAACTTCTTGTGAAGACCCTCTAGTATCAGTCGATGAAGGGGAACTGTGAGGTGAACGTAATGGTTCAACCATGATGACTTTCTCTCAAGAGCAGAAGGAGAAGAGGTCATTCATTGAGGGCTAATTAAAATTAAAATTTACAAGGAATTACTCAATGTGAGGCCAAAAAGCAACTACATGGGTTCGACATATTATCGTTGGCAATTAATTTTATGACTCAAAACAACAAATAAATCAAAAAGGGTAATGTTAGGCAAAAGGATTTACCAAGTATCCATGAACCGTTATATACACCTTAGCTGAAACAAAGGACTTAACGTATGACGACCGATCTCCCCGAATGTTGTGTTCAGTGTATCAAGTTTACAAGGCGGCTAACTCAGTTACCTGTGGCTAAAGGATAGCAACCTAGTGGGGTTTCCCAATATATACTTGATGGTACAGGGATCACAAGTTCGTGTTATAGCTATCTAATGCATAACCGTTCGATGAGAGCGTTCCCATATACTTTCCATAATGAAGTGCCTCCTATATACCCAAAAGTATTGGAGAATCTTCGATTTACTTCTGTACTAGAACAGGATTTCACCCCCAGGATACAATGCAGGTAGTTAACAACAGTTGTTATGTTTAAAGACGTCGGAACATATCTCTAGCATAGACCTCTAGATATTTGTGTTAGGTTAAAAATGCTCCTTAAGTTAATTGAGGTAAATTTTAAATTTATCTTAAATTAGATCTCAATTTTATAGCTCAGCAATGTCACCTGGATTCCTATAATGCAACGAAATGAGAAAAATGAAATATTTTCATTCGATGAAGGCTAAAATAATGAAGGAAGAGAGACAACAAAACAATGCATCAATCAAGCAAAATGCATCAAAACATGACTCCGTAACTTTTCATATGCAAGATGTAAAAATGAAAAAACTCTTTCACTTTCACTAACAAATGCAATGCCAAATTCAATCCTATGAGAAACAAAAAATCATTTTTCTTTCACTAAGATGCACTAATCTTTTTGTTATTTTCCTTTCACTTGATTCAAAATGCAAACTAATGCATAATAAAAGGGAAAAATGCAATCCAAAACAACTAAAATGAAAACTTCATTCACTTTTGGTTTCGAATACAAATCATTTCAAAAATAATTAAATGAAGAAGTCCTTTCACTCTTTTTTTCGAAACAATGAAATCAAAATAAGCATTCACTTTCAGTTCCACCAAAGCAAACAATTGTAATGTACATTTGACAATGGAGTAAAATAAATTTTCAAAGTACCAAAATGATTCAACACTAATGAAAATAAATTCACAAACATGAACCGAAAGCAACTTGAAAATGGTGTCCTCACTGCAGCAAAACTCCTAAATGGAAGCAATCAATCTCATAGAGACAAGCCAAGTGATGAGTGAAGGGTGACCTAGACCTAGAAACCCTAGAAGGCAATCAAGCCTCAAACACACATCAACAAAAGCCAAGAGACAATTGCAATCATAAAAGGACAACAATCAAGACAAAAACACTATAATTACACTGGAAAATCACTCACAGAGGTTGAAAACCACTTAAAACAAGAGTAAACCCTAATTTTCTTCTATCCTTTGGGATTAGTGCACCTGCTAAAGGCAAAAAAGCAATGAAAGGTGGAGCATCATGACTGTAAATTAAAAATCAGTGCTGGCAGTGCTTCTGTCAGAGCAGAAAATGCGCTAGGCGAGGAAAATAAGGAAAAAATAAAAAAATTTCAAAATCAGAGCAGGCTCAACACTCTCAAGCAAAAACCAGTGACAGTATAAATCTACAATGATGCATACAAGCCAATAAATTGACGCTTGTTCACACTCATCAAAGAATCTAATCGAAGGAATGGATGGAAATATTATAGCTTCCATAGTGGAGTCACCATTTTGTTGTCTAGGTAAATCCTCTCTGCGGACAGAGACAATCCCTCTAGCCCAATGAGTGGGACTAGCAACCAACGTGACAATCTATGAGACACTTTCCTAAATTACAATCGAAATGAGAGAAGAGGAAGGAGACCTACCTCGTTCTGATGCTATAACACACTCCTTTGTTGAAGATCTTGATCGCTTGCTCCTCAGGCTCAATCCTTACTATTCATAGCATTTGAATACCTGCACAAGAGACCAAAGACACAACAAAAGCATACAAGTGCAACAAGCATAATTGAATGTAATTTACTTAACATATCAAGGAGCATTAAGATAAATGATGTATTGACACAAGCAATTATGGAAAGTGAACCAATAATTGTATATATTAATGAATGAAAGAGGAATCCTACAACCTAGGCCTTGATGTTAGCAATCCCTCCTTGAGTGAATGTCCAAGTCCAAGCTCAAGCTCTCCAAGCACTCCTTCTCCAAGTCAAAACAAATATCATGTAGGCATTGTATCAGCATAAGGATGCAAATAATCATAGGCCAACCATTTGGGAATGGGAGAGGATGAATATATAGGTAGGCATAGGAAGTTAGGATCTCACCAAAGATAAGGGAGGGTCCTCATCTCAAGGAGTAAGATCATAGGGATATGATCAAAAGGTAATATTGGGAGAATTTGACCACATCCACAACGAACAACCTCTATCTCATCATTCTGGAAGCCTCTAGATCACGAAGCTTCTTGTCCTCTTTGGGAAAACTTGGCTTTTAGGGATCAGCGCAAGTATCCAGGTAAAAACCATGCTACCAGCTCGAGGCTAGTATGGTGCAACCCGCGATCAACATGGGTTGGTAGCATTGCAGTGGCACTAGCCCTGAATTTACGATTTTTTAGCTCACTTCTTCAGGGAAGGCTCAAGGCATGTTTTTATCAGTTCTTCAGGGAGGATCTAAACTACATATTAGGATGGGTACACTGCATAATTGCCAAGTTTTGGGCACTCTGGGGTATGACAGAGAGAAGTACAGGAGGCGTGAAAAAATATTGTGTAACATTGCTAAATAGTCCTAAGTTAGAAGTTTCTTCTTGGTGTGGCTCAATGTGTTGTGCAGTTTCATGCTTTTCCTGTAGTCTGCCTTGAGCTAACATACTTGAAAACTTCACAATCAACATTTTTTCAAAGTTGTCAAACTTTTCATTTAACTTCTTATCCAATTTCTCATTTATGTCAACTTGAAATTTCTTAAGTTGACCTTCCATTAATTCCAACTTTTATGTAGAAAATCAAGTGTTCATGTTGTCCAAGAAAGTATGAGGTGGCCTATAGGTAGTCTCCTTCATGGGTGGACTCACTCGAGAAAGTTTTTGCGTCTTGACTATAACTCTCTAATATACATGCAAGGTCCAAATATAATCGTTGGCTCCATATTTAGGGCACTAACTAAGGAGGCTAAATTGTGTCCTTAGTTATACTACTTGACCACCTAGGTATCAAACAGTGGTCTCCAAAATTTTTGTTATCAATGTACTATAACAACAAGACAAGTGATTAGCTTATTTAAAGCTAGTTTCACGTATACCTAGGGGACTTCCTATATACCCAAAGGTAGGTGGAAGTGAAATTACATATCTATGTACTATCTGATGTGGTATTACTTGAACGGGTGCTGATAAGGGTTTCAAGGGTTTCTAACAATGCAGTTCCACTTGTATTCCTATGTTCTTATCCTACCATTGTTTTACCTAATTAATGACAAATCACTGTGTTATTTAAAGACACCAAAAATTATCTCTAAAAAAATAAAGACAAATTATGTTCTTTCTAACACCAGAAAAGCCTCTTAAAATCACGAAAAAATAACTTGTGAAGGGTATAGTTTAAGGGCAAAGATGTAAAATGGTCATAACTTCTGCTACACTTCTCATATTTGCTACTATGACCCTATTGATTGTCAAAAATGACCTTGCCAACAATAACTATGAATATCATTTCAACAAGGTCCCAATTAGACTCTATACTCGTTTGGTGTAGCGATATTCCTAATGAATGATAATGTGATTCCACTTGTATTCCCTATGTTCTTCTCCTACAATTGTTTTACCCGATGAATTACAAATCCCTCTGTTATTTAAAGACACCAAAACATATTTGTAAAAAATGAAATAAATTATGATCTTGCTAACACAAGAAAAACCTCTTAAAAGCACTAAAAATAATTTATGAAAGATAGAGTTTAAGGGTGAAAATTTAAAATGGTTGCAACTTCTACTACACTTCTCATATTGACTATCATCACCTTATTTATTTTTGAAAATGACCTTGCCAACAATAACTAGGAATATCATGTGATCAAGGTCCTAATTAGACCTATACTCATTTGGTGTCGCGAGATTCCCAATGAAAGACAATGAGATTCCACTTGTATTCCCTATGTTCTTGCCCTACCATTGTTTTACCTGATGAGTGACAAATAATTGTGTTATTTAAAGACACCAAAACATATCTCTGAAAAAACAAAAAATTATGATCTTGATAGCACAAGAAATACCTCTCAAAAGCACTAAAAACTAACTTGTGCAAGGTAGCGTTTAAGGTAAAAAATGTAAAATGGTCGTAACTTTTTCTATACTTATCATATTTTCTATTATAACCCTATTGATTATCATAAATGACCTTCCCAACAATAACGAGGAATGTCACTTGATCAAGGCCCCAATTAGACCTATGCTTGTTTTGGTGTGATACTCATTTGGTGTAGCGATATGCACTAATGTGTGGGCATGGTTACCTCTAGTAAAGGTTTTAGATGTGACAAAATATCAATCTAAAGGGAAAATATATGACCTAACATAATGTTGATGCTTGGAAATGACCAAACCAACATTTTGGAAATCAACCAATCAAGGTCCCAATTAGACCCTTTTCCGTTCAAGGATGGTGATTCTTACCAGTATGTGGGTCTGGTTGCCACCTAAAGGATTGTTCCAAAACTTGGAGACTTTCTAATATGATTAGCCAAATCTAAGTGAAATCTAAGCTAATATGAAAAGAACAAAAATAAATCTAATCTATCTTGATCAAGAGAAGGAACGGTTCGAATCTCAACCAAGAGCAAGATAAATGGGCCAGAATTGAATCTAAGATTATGATGAGCCAACAACTCATAGAAATAGTTCACATGATTGCAACAATTAGAGACACATGTGAAAATGTAATTATCCCAATAAGCAGTTATCAAGACCTCACAAGCACATAATTAAATTCATTGATTAATGAATGAATTCAAGATTATTTATATCATTACATCATAGAAATAGTTATCATAATGCAACAATGATTAGAGAAAAGAAAATTATGCAATTTAGTTGCTAATTAGTTCAAAAATCACATCCAAGTCTACTTGAATTCATAATTCAATGCTAATCGCATTCTGACCAACTAAGAAAAGCATTTTTCAATTATTTTTATATGAGCATGTATTTTCATGAATTAACAATAGTGCATAATTATGAACACATACTTATCTAAAGCAAAAAAAGATCGAACTAAATAATTTTAAAAGCTATTACCTAGTCCTCAAGTTTGGACAACAATATACATAAATGAGAATTAATGATTACAAACATTGGAGTGTACAAGATTTCAAGGATTTCTCACGATAGCAAAAGCCTCTCCAAGCTACAACATATCTCTTTCGATCTAGTGCAGCTAGTTCAATTTCCTCCACGGATTTGACTCTTACAGTAGTGTAAGGTTCTTTTTCTTTTTTTAGAAATTGGAATCCTTTCCTCTTCTACATACCTCTAATTTATAATCATACAGTTTAATTTGAAAATAGAAGTATGTTTCATGACACCTTCATGCTTTTTCTTTTTTTAGAAATTGGAATCCTTTCCTCTTCTACATACCTCTAATTTATAATCATACAGTTTAATTTGAAAATAGAAGTATGTTTCATGACAGCTTCATGAATTATTTTTTTTCGGAGTTGAATAATCCCCTTTTTCCTCTGAAACTCCAATCCATGAATTCTAAGGCTCCAAGTGGTAACAACCTTCCACAAACTTTGCAAAAATATTCATAAAAATATCAATAAAATAATATTAAAATTCAAAGCAAAAGTCAGATCTAAAAACATTTGAAACTTCCCCAATGGGGGTGAGGAACAGAGAGGGGGATGTTCCCAATGGAACGTGTGGGCGCCTATGGTAAGCATGTGGCTACAGGATGGTGGACTAGCCTCACGGCCCTCCCATATTACCTTGAGTACAAGAGACAGTAAATGCTAGCATGGGAAACCTCAATCACATTGGGTCTTACGGAAGGTGGTGAGCACATTAATGTTATGGAGGGTGGCAGGGGTGTTTGATGGTCAATCTGCAGCAGAGATAGTTTTGGAGCCTGTGTGTGGGGTGCTGGGAGAAGAGGATGGTGTTGCAGAGGTGATCCGGGCTGACCAAAGGGTCAACATTGTCATAGAAGGTTCCACCCCTATTGGTGGGTGTGGATAGCTTTTAATTTCCGAATTGGGCTTGGCAAGAACAAGTCTACAAGGAACGGGGTGTATCTATGTCTGAAGAGGGTGCTTTCTTGTGGCTTCTAGTTTGTTTGGTGCCATTTCAGTCTAGGTTGGTTGCGAATTTTCCTTTGGTGGAGTGGGATTATTGAAGTGCGCCTCCCCAGCCAGTTCACAGGATGTTGGGTTGCAAGATGGTGTCATTAGCGAGTCCGTCATGGGTTTTGGTTTGTTTGAATTATGACGGGTCGCTTCAAGGCGGTGTATGCTGCTCGTTTGAGGTAGAAAATATCTTTGTAAGCTGTGGCGCCTGGCACCAGAGGGAGAGCAGATTCAACTAGAGTTGGTGGTCTTGACCCCTGCATGGATTGTTTGGGAGTTATTGGAAGGGTAGAGTTCATCTCGCTTAGGTGGTGTCAGGGTTTCAAGCATGCGGTCGGATCCTCAGTTAGGGCGGTCCTCAGCCCAAGTGCCGCCTAATACGAGCAGGCCAGGCGTGGCTAAGTCTTAGCCTCGGCTCGAGCTAGTGTTTGGTAGTGGTGGTGGGAGTTTGGAAGGTCTAAGTTCAAAGGATTCGATCCACGCAAATTCAAGAGGCAGAGGTGGTGGCCATTCAGGGCGTTCTAGATGTGTGGGGTTAGCAGCTAGAGGTGGTAGGCGCGGGGTCTCAGTTAGGAGTTGGCGCCACCTCGCTCCACCTGTTCTACAACGAGGGGGTTCAGTTCACCGTGGTGGTTCCGGGCATCATGTTCCAGTGCATCAGGGTGGTCGCGATCAACGACAAGGTTGTTGCATGGAGCACTGCCGAGATGTGTTTCAGTCAATTTTGGATCGTCTGGAGAATTCAGAGCGAGTTAGACAGGAGGAGCACACCGAATTGATAGCAACTCTGAACAAATGAAAAATTTCCAATGTCATACCCATGAGTGTGTTATGTTGGTTTGGCGTGGCTAGAATTTGCTATCAGAGAAGGTAGAGAAACTAGAGGCATGGATGGCCAGTTTCGAGGAGCACGTCCAATGCTCCTTTCGTCCTTCACCACCTCCTGGTACAACTCCAGACAACCCAATTTCCATCACCTCGGACGACTAGCATGGATACAAGTGTTTTATATAACCTATCTGTTTATTGGGGCCTATGGCCTTTGAAATTGTGGATTGTGTCTCTCTTTTTTTTGTTTCATTGTCATATGATTTCGGCAGTCGTCAACAAACCTAGTCGGGGTGAGACTACCTATTTTTTTCCTCTAATGTATTTCCTTCTGAAACTATAAATAGAAATTTGACTTATAAAAGACAAAAAAAAAATGAAACTAATTATTTTAAGAAAAAATAAATTCTTGTAAATGAGAAGAAAATTCCAAACAATTAGCCAAGTTGTTGTTTTGGTATCTAGTTTTATTTCCAAAAATTAGCTCAGGAATATTAGTTTGACCAAATTTCATAGCCTTTTTTCTGTTGGATTTTTGGAGCATTTAGCTTGCAATTTTGCTTTAGAAAATGTTTCTAGAATGTTCTCTTTGTTCTTAGCTTTCCAACGAGGTATCATTGATCTAATTTCATGCCTCGTATCCCAAGATATGGCCTCTGAAAATTAGCGTCTTGTAACAGTTCATTAATTTGGAAAGTGTATTTTGGCGATCAACATGTGTGTTTTGTCAGTGAATTAAAACCAAAAAAAGGCTAATCCCACATGCATGGGGTGAAATGGAGTTTCTTGTGTTTATATACAAGAATGGGTATAATGATTTATGTAATCATGTAGGTGGTAGGAATAGTAGAGTGTAGCATACCATATGTTTTGTCCATCAAAAATTGAATGAAGGTAAGGTGAGAAATATAATTAACAAATTAAACCTTAGTGAATTTAATATGAAACATAAAATAAACCCTTGTACTAAATGAGTGACATGGAGTGATAAGGTGTAGCTTGGGTGGAATTGAAAACAAATATAATAATAAACCCATAAACCATGCTTGGAGTGAAATGTAGGTTAATAAAATAGATGAAAAATAAGTGACATGTAGTGGTAAGGTGTAGCTTGGGTGGAATTGAAAACAAATATAATAATAAACCCATAAACATCAAAAATTGAACGAAGGTAAGGTGAGAAATATAATTAACAAATTAAATCTTAATGAATTTAATATGAAACATAAAATAAACCCTTATACTAAATGAGTGACATGGAGTGGTAAGGTGTAGCTTGGGTGGAATTGAAAACAAATATAATAATAAACCCATAAACCACCTTAATGAATTTAATATGAAATATAAAATAAACCCTTCTACTAAATGAGTGACATGGAGTGGTAAGGTGTAGCTTGGGTGGAATTGAAAACAAATATAATAATAAACCCATAAACCATGCTTGGAGTGAAATGTAGGTTAATAAAATAAATGAAAAATAAGTGACGTGGAGTGGTAAGGTATAGCTTGGGTGGAATTGAAAACAAATATAATAATAAACCCATAAACATAAACGGTGTAGCTTGGGTGGAATTGAAAACAAATATAATAATAAACCCATAAACATCAAAAATTGAACGAAGGTAAGGTGAGAAATATAATTAACAAATTAAACCATAATGAATTTAATATGAAACATAAAATAAACCCTTGTACTAAATGAGTGACATGGTGTGGTAAGGTGTAGCTTGGGTGGAATTGAAAACAAATATAATAATAAACCCATAAACCATGCTTGGAGTGAAATGTAGGTTAATAAAATAAATGAAAAATAAGTGACGTGGAGTGGTAAGGTGTAGCTTGGGTGGAATTGAAAACAAATATAATAATAAACCCATAAACCATGCTTGGAGTGAAATGTACGTTAATAAAATAAATGGAGTGGTAAGGTGTAGCTTGGGTGGAATTGAAAACAAATATAATAATAAACCCATAAACCATGCTTGGAGTGAAATGTACGTTAATAAAATAAATGAAAAATAAGTCCAGTGTAGCTTGGGTGGAATTGAAAACAAATATAATAATAAACCCATAAACCATGCTTGGAGTGAAATGTAGGTTAATAAAATAAATGAAAAATAAATCCCCACCATCACCACGTGGAGTGGTAAGGTGTATCTTAGGTGGAAATGAAAACAAATATAATAATAAACCCATAAACCATGCTTGGAGTGAAATGTAGGTTAATAAAATAAATGAAAAAAAAATCCCCGCCATCACCATGGAGAAATAACATACATACTTTCCATTTGCGCTAGGATAACATCAAGACATTTGGCACATTTGCGTCAAGAATTATCATAGGATAACATCAAGACGTGAAAAAAATAAACTCATGACTCCCCCCTCCCGCCGCCATAGCACCCCCCTCCCGCCGCCATAGCACCATCACTAAGGTAAGGTGATAAATATAATTAACAAATTAAACCTTAGTGAATTTAATATGAAACATAAAATAAACCCTTATGCTAAATGGGTGGAGTGGAGTGGTGAGGTGTAGCTTAGGTGGAATTACCCATAAACCATGCTTGAAATGAAATGTAGGTTAATAAAATAAATGAAAAATAAATCCTCACCATCACCATGGAGAAATAACATACATTTGTGCCATTTGCATTGATAATTATCATAGGATTACATCAAGACATGTGACAAAAATAAACTCATGACTTTGGCCCCCCATTGTTGTAGCGCCATCACACCCATTGCTAAAGTCCATCGCATCAAACCTTGAAAGAAATAAAAAATGGCATTAGTGTTAATCTCTAGTCCGATAAAATTTGGTTAAGAATGAACCCAGCATCGATAAACCCTAGTTAAACTCGAGTTAAGTATAAGCAAAAAGTTGATAAAACTAGGTTCAAGTATCATAAGGTGGTTCTTAAATTCATTTAAAAATGAAATCAACTCCGATAAAATACAGTTTAGACGAGTTAAAGTGTTTTTGAACCCAAGACGTGGCCTGTTATGCTCATGTGGCTTCATTGCTAATGTGGCATGGGAAAAAGTGTGCTTGGATGTTCATGTGACCAGGATGCAGTGACATGTGGTAGTGACTTGGAAGTGCCACCAGTATTTCTTTTTCCTTGTGAGTTATGCCGAGTCAGTGCTTCCACATCAATGCACCATGTATGTTGCCATGTGTCATCGTGCCAACTCATAAAATAGTGAAACAAAACAAAACTTCAAAAGGCCATAACTTTTGATCTAGGAGTTGTAATGAGGCAAACTTTATATCATCGAAAATCTCTCAAAATGACGAAGATGGGGGGAATGTAAAAAATGCCAAATTACAAAATCTAAAAATCACTCAAAATAAGAAACCAAATGCAAACCAAGGAGATATTTCAAAATTAATATGGGGTGGCCTTAAATTTCAATGACAAATAATGGGAGTTGTTAAGGCCTCAAAACACACACACACACACACACACATATATATATTCCTAGATAGCTAGAAGCAGCTTATGAATACTTATAGACATAGAAGGAAGAATAATAATAGGATTAAGGAAATAGTTCACCAAATCAAGTAACTAATAAGCTTAAATACAATAGCTCAAATATGTCAAATAAATAGTTATTTGAAACAACACAAAATAAATAATAAAAAAATAAAAATTGTACATGATTACTTTTTGTTAAAAAAACATTAAAAAATAAGAAATCAATTTGAAGCTTTTATATGTAACTTTTAAATCATACAATTAGAAAAATTCATTGTGTAAGATTATTGGTTCATGCCATTAATTTCCCAACAAAATTTTGTCCTTCATCTTAAATTATCTCACTGATAAAAGTATACATGTATGATACCAAGTTTAAAGGTATACGTGTATGATACCAAGTTTTCCAGCCATGAAGTCTTTAATCTTTCCTTAAACCTAGACAGAAATGCATAGGTTCCAATTATGAATTTTTCATCTGACAATTCTTCAAAATTATATTCAAACTAATACAAATATACATGCTTGATTACAAAGTTTCCAACTCCTTTCCTATAGAAAGACTTGCATTTTGTGTTAATCTATTAATTATTGTTCAAATTCCTCAAAAAAAATTGTTGCAACAACCTCAATTATTTAGCAAAACGTTATTGAGATAATCCTTTCATTATTTTATCAATTGAAAATATTGCTATAAATCTTCTCCATTTCTATTAAAATATTTAGAATGTTGAATGTACATTTTTTTTTTTTGAGAAACCACATATCAAATTTTATGTCGACGTGTTGTAGATTTCACCTGCAAATATATGAAAATGGAAAATATGCCCAATAAATATCTAGATTGATCCAAAAATATAAATATAAATTATTCTCTTTCCTAATAAAAAACCTTTGAGGTGGGGTAACACCATACAACTACTCCTTAAGGAAGGAGATAACTCCACAAGTCATCGCTTGTCAATACAAAACCAATACTTGATATCCTCAATGGGGAGTCTCTAGCCTCTATATAGGCTTCATACATACAATACCATGGGTCTCTCAATACCATGCATCCATTACAATGGGCTTATCACATTATTCCCTAACTACTTGTGGTCCCTTGCATAATGTGTTATGAAACCAGCTCACAAAAAGATAGAAAAGATAGATCAACGCCTTAGAATTCAACATCTTTGAGGGCACAACCTCCTTTACATTACATAAATGAACAATTCTTCGATGATTCAAATGACAAAACCTCCTTTCTATATATAGGAGTCTAAGGGATCACAATATAACCAAGCTGACCTAACAATAATAATATAAGGGCACAAAAATAACAATAGAGGGATTCTATGGGGCACAGTAATAACAATATGGGGACAATAGGGGCACAACAATATTACTAAGGGATACAACTACAATATTAATGGGGGCATCACTAGTATTATAGGGACCCAACATGCCCCTCTCCTTCAAAAAAGTGTTGTCCTCAATTCTTGAGTAGTTCTGGATGCTTCTGTATAAAATTCTCATCCTCCCATGTGGAATCTTCAGTAGATAAGTTCTTCCACTTGATGAGATACTCTGAAATGGATAGATTTTGTAGTTGTCGAGTTCTTGTTTCTATGACTGCTTCCAGTTCCAATATAATTTTTCCTTCCTTGTCAAGTTCTGGCAATATTGTTTGAACTGGGAGCTTGTCTCCTATAACATTCTTTAAACATGAAACATGGAAAACTGGGTGCACTCGAGAAGTTGTAAGAAGCTCCAATTTATATGCCATAGTACCAATCTTTTGTAACACCTTGTACGGACCATAATACTTTGGTGAAAATTTGTTATCCTTCTTAGCTTGCTTGATGGATATTTGTTTATATGGTTGTAGCCGTAGGAATACCCAATCACCTACATCAAAACTTCTTTCACTACAATGTTGATATGCCTGTTGTTTCATTCTATTCTGCGCCAACACAAGGTTATCCTTTAAGAGTTGGAGAACTTGTTGTTGATGCTCGATGTGATCTTCCACTGCTTGAACCTTAGAATTTTCTCTTAAATATGATGTGATGGATGGTGGCTGATATCCATAAAGTGCCATAAATGGGGTCATTTTTGTTGCAGTATGGAAGGAAGTGTTATACCACCATTCAGCCAGAGGCAACCATTTGACCCATTGTGTCTGTTTATCAGATACAAAGCAACGAAGATATCCTTCCAAACATTTGTTTACTATCTTCCTTTGCCCATCAGATTGAGGATGATAACATGAGCAATGAGCTAACTGAGTACCAAGACAAGAAAATAATTATGTCCAAAAATTTCCTGTAAAAATGGGATATCTGTCACTTACAATAATTTTTGGGTTTCCCTGTAGCTTTTGAATTGTTTCCATAAATGTCGTAGAAATTGTATTGGCTTTAAATGGATGTGATAATGCACAAAAGTGTGCATACTTGGTAAGTCTGTCAACTACCACCATGATGAAACTCTTTCCCTCAGACTTGGGTAAACCTGTGATAAAATCCATTGAAACCTCCTCCCAACATTGGCTTGGCATACCAAAAATTCTGCCACAAACTTTTGAATATCTGATTTAAGGCCATCCCAAAAAATTCCTTCTTAACCTTGTCGTAAGTTTTTAAAAATCATGAGTGCCCTCCTAAGGGAGAAGCATGCAATTCCAGAAGAATCTTTTGTTTGAGTTGGGAATTCTTACAGAGGTATAAGCGATCTTTATACCATAACGAATCATTTTTCTAGCTAAATGTATCAGATGTACTGGAATCTTGTTGTAACTTTCGAATAAGTTCCCACACTTCTTCATCATTCTTCCATTCCTCCCTTGCTTTGTTTATCCAATCTAGTTGGATAATAGAAATGGCGCACAACAATGCTTCCACATCCTCATCCTTTCTTGAGAGTGCATCTGCCACAACATTTTACTTCCCTCTTTTGTATATGATTTCAAAGTCATAACCCAATATCTTTGTGACCCATTTTTGTTGTTCTTCAGAGGATAATCTTTGTTCTAAAAAGTATTAAGGCTATCATGATCCGTTTTTACCAGTGTTTAAAATATCGGTGAGGGTCCAGAAAATATCTTATCGGCAATATCGGCGAAAATATCGGCAAATATGGGCAAGCATAAAAAATGCATAATATATTCATTTTTTTCAAATTTTTAAACATATAAAGCAACAACAACATGAAATAAACACTTTGGCACATAAATATGAAGAAAGCATTGATATATATGATGTCAAATAGAAATGATACATCAAAGGCGATACCAAATCCTGCTGATCCCTGATAATTGTCCATTCAAGGACTCAAATGTGGAGAACCAATACAAAATAACATCACATATATAAAAGTATCTCATCA
Organism: Pinus tabuliformis; assembly: GCA_031772625.1. NCBI lineage: Eukaryota > Viridiplantae > Streptophyta > Pinopsida > Pinales > Pinaceae > Pinus > Pinus tabuliformis. The sequence goes on from CM062817.1 coordinate 1,118,244,134, forward strand.
TCATGAGTTATATGTAGCATAACAAATAAAACTAGCAGCTATCTGTCTGAAATCACTGCCCTGTTACGGGGAATAGTGTCTATGCAGAACTGCTAATCCCACTAAGGCTGGTAGCTACCTTAGAAACAAACAAACTAAAACTACTTTCGTTTTCCTTTATGAAAGATAGATGAGAGAAGAATAAAGGAGACCGACCTCTGTCTTGCACTTGACTCCTTGTTCGATTCCTCTCTCTTCTGATAGTCCTTTGCTACTTGTTTTCGTACCCAGCTTCACAGAATACCTGCAGAATCAAAGTAGCATAACACTATACGAGAACATGGATCTATTATCATAAGCAATATAGGATCAGATGTATATTAACCACACAAATGCATAAAACATCAATCGCACAAGTGTATGGAGGAAAACTTGAATAGTTTTATTGATAATCAAGAAAGAGACAAGAGAATTACAACCAATTGTTCTGACCCAGCATCATCCTCTCAGCGAGTAAGCCCTTCTTCACCTCATGAAAAGCTTAGATCACCCAACACTATGATGTTGTCTCAAGAAACCAACAGCAATTCCTTACAAGATGCAAAATTCCAGCCTCTGGATCTCTGGGATGAGGGATCCATATATAGATGTCTGCAAGGGAGGTGAGTCAGCTTGAGATTTGATTAGTGTCTTCCCTCTTATAGTTCTTGATTCCACTTGGAGATTGATGATCTCTTACTCATCCCGGGTCGAATTTAGAGAGGCAAGTGTCACAGGAGAAGTTTCTGGAAGATTCCATGCTTCTCCACCTTGCGGATTGACCCTACCATTTGTATCTTCTCGCCCATCGCACCCCATAGAAGGGCTTTTTGAAATGCAACGCACCTACTGTGTGTATTTAGGTGGGATGCAACGCACTTTGCCTATGGAGCAGGTGAAATGGTCCAGTTTTGACCAGTTCTGAGTAGTTTTTCATGGAGAACTTCTGGGAGATGTTGTAATCAGTTGACCTTGTTCTTTTAGGGGTTGGAACAACACCTTTAGGGACTTAGGAGCCCTTGGTTTATGGACATTTACGCTTGGGGTTGCAGTGCCCAAAAATGTCTATAACATTTGCCCCCTAAAGCATGAGGTTGTTAATCTTTTGATGTCGGGTGAAATGCTTTATCATGAGGATCTGAAATTCTTTCAAGCTGGAAGGAGACCTGTAATAAGATATAATACAATACATTATCTTCATAATATTTTCATGATCTAGCTGAGGCAGGAATTCCCATGCTCAGCTTTATAAATTCATTTTTCATGTACATGAGACAGACAATCGTCTGAGTGTAGACTGATGATTCTGGTAGATCCATCATCCCTTAGATTGGATGATTATCTGTGCAGCAATGATGTACATTTGATGTCTTCATTTTCCTGAATATATATCGCAGCCCGGATGGATGAAACTAGATATGGGGTCTTCAATCTCGTTCGATCTTCACTCAAAGTACAAGTCGATCCATGTGAGAGATGTTCTGGAGTCGAACATGGAAAGACATCGCCTGATTACCAACCAATGATGTAAGTTGTTAACAGGTGCGAGAGGAATCACCGATAATGATAATGATCCTCAAGGTACTGCAGTACAATTCACGTGGTGTGAATAAGGGACTTGGCGTCAAACACCACGTAAAATCTTTCGGTCGAAGGCCATTGATGTAAACCTATCGCCGGAAGTGAGAAACTTTCCATTGAGGCATGCAAGCTTCAAAGTACTGAAAGGGTTGTTCCTAGATCGATTTCTTGGATAATGATCTGATGTCGACAAGAAGCGATCCATCATAGGAGGGCCTTAATGAATCCCACATCAATGACACGGAACGGAGCAAATGATTTTAATGGAGGTGAAAACAATCTGGTGATATACGGTTCAGGGTGGCAGTCATGAAAGAATGGAGCGAAAATGTATTATAGTGGGTGAGACACAGGTGAATTCTCTGAGTGACTTCTCTTGAACATATCGGCGACACTGACATGATGGATTGGTAGAATTAACCCCAAATATGGATGGTGTGATGGAACCATGGTGATGTGACCAGTGAATGGAACAACCCAACCCGACTTGGATGCGGAGCGAAAGTGTCATGTTCAAGAGCAACTTGCTACCAATAAAGTTTCTTCAAGTTTTCTTCCCAATTTTTCCCCAGTCATTGCTGACTAGTAACTCTATATTTTTGTCAAGCTTGAGGAGGATAACATATGCTTGTTCTATAATTTTCCCTTCGGGCAAACCCATTGCTATGTTTTAACGAGCCTAGCGATAGTGAAACTCGTTCTTGTCTGTTATGGACAAGTTTGTCGCTATTAGGTTTTAACGAGTTTAACGACAAAGATAACTCAGTCCTTTTCAATTTTAGAGAGTCTGAAAAGGAACGTAAAGGAAACTCCAAAAATCCTTTTTCGTCATCTAATCCCTTAAGTCCGAAAAAGTATAAAATAATACAGAAGGGATGAATTTTCAATACTTTTAACGAGTTGAACAAAACAAGCGCTCGATCTTTTTGTGTAATAATCCCTCAGGTCCAAAAATATTAAAATCTAAAGGAGGGATAGCACTTCCGGTCACTTTAACGAGCTGGAGAGGCTAATGGCTCGGCAATCTTTTCATATTTTATGAGTCAGTTGAAAAGAGCTTAAAGGAGACTCGTTTTTTAGGAACGAGTGATAAATTCGAGTAGCAGCTGATTCCAGGTAAGGTTTGGAATTTTCCAATCACGGCAGTGTTACAAGGATGGCTAGCAGGATCACTCTTCGCAATCGTTCCTCAAAAGGGGTAAACAATCAAGTGGAGGTGAATGATCGGCCAATACAGAGTGGAGGTGATGATGAGAACATGACCACGGCTTCAAAGGCTGAAGTACTACATTCACGATGGTTATTTACCGGAAATTGGTTCATTTTTATTTTAAAATGAGCTTAAACGCTGGTGGAAACACTTGCTCATTGCTTATGTTTATTTTTTAACGAGCATGAAGTCCGCATTAAAACTGCTCGATCCAGTCGTATAATAAGGGAGTCTCATCTAAGATGCCATTTTTGTGGAGCTTGCACCTTACAAAGCTTTGCTACGGATCCTTTCTTTATGCAAGTTAGGAAATGACTAATCCTACGAGTTTAAAGGGTTAGAGGACCTAAAAATTTTAAAAAAAAATAGTTGCTCTTCGCTTGCATGCCAAAAGGTTTGCATGCCCCCAGGTATAGAGAAAAATTTCTAGGTTACCAAGAAAGTTTCATCCGCGTAGCGGATAAAATTCTTTCTCGGCGATGCCTATCGAAATAGGCAAAGAGGAGTGGTGTCACCCGGCATAACCTTAACGAAGGTATCTTATTCCAGTCTGTTCCCATTTTCCTGTAAGGACGGGTTCGCCAGATTAGTCATATATCCCTCGTGGAAATCAACCCTATACCCAAGGTTCTCTTGCCGAAGCAGACCAGGGTGCATGCCCCCTGGGTTTCAGTCATATCCTCCGAATCACTCGCGCTCATCAGGAGGATGGACTGGGGATTGATGAGACATTCCTTGCATGAAAAGACCATTCAGGGATGGTATATGACTATTTGCTATGCGTGAACCGGGGAATGAAAGCTGGTCTACGAGCTTGACCACTCTTCCTTCGTGCGGAAAACACATTACTCTAAAGAGTGAGGAGACAATGGCTCCCATGCAATAAATATAGTCTCGTCCAAGGAGTAGATTATAATCCAGGGGTCCTTGGACTACCATTACATTCATGTGAACGGTTTTCCCTCTCAATGTTATGGGAACATCGGGAAGGATCCCTAACAGTCGACTGGTTCCTTTGTCATAGCCCGTTAGATTTCTCATTTCAGGCAAAAGCGATGGCGAACCAAGCGCTTTCCAAGCAGTTGAGGAAAGGATACTCACAGAAGCCCCTTCATCTATGATGGTACCGGCCATAACCATTCTATATACTTGAGTGACGATTCGGAATGGTATACTAGCCGGTAAACGGGGTCTGCCTAGTAGATTCCAGTCAAAGGAAACAACCAGGTTGCTTGGAGGTGGGACCGAATAGACAGCCGGGTATGACTCTGACAAACTTCCTTCCTGCGGTAACGGAACGAGTAAACTGCCCCCATGTTCATCGGAGTCTGTGTTTACGAAGAGAATTTGAACGGTGTCGTTCTTGTTCTCTTCGGTGACTGTATCATCTGAAGATCGATCTTCTGAAGGCATGACTGGGTCAACCGCCGCCTCGACCTTTTGACTTTCATCTGGTATGGATTCAGATGGTTTTTCTTCAATGATAGATACTTCGGCCGACCACAAGGGCATGTCAGCCGGATTTTCAACTAGTGACAGACTCGGAAAGAGTTTCTTATATCCAGGAGGAAGTCGTAACGGTGAAACCGGACGGTCGTCCAAAACTCTTTTAGCCTCATCTAAGAAGGGACAACGGTGGACAGCGTGATCACCTTCACACAGTTTACAAGGAAATTTACATTTTCCTTTTTGTCCAGGGGCTTCAATTTCACTAGTTAACGGTGTACTTTCAACATGATCATCAGAGGTTGACGACACCGGATTGTGCAAACGAGGAGACCAGTCCCTTAAGATTCGAGGGATGCAAGGACAATCTCGATGATAGTGGTCTCCTTTGCAAATGACACATGGTGATTTAGGCCTGGTCGGTGCAGTGTGTGGATTTTCGCTAGACGACGCTTGGTTGCCCCTTTTCGCCTTTGGCTCCTTCTTCTTCTTCTCTTTCTTCTTCTTTTCCTTCTTCTTCTCAGGAAATTGATTTTTGGCTTTACCAGCTTCATCAAGCGAAGAGGAAGGAGGAGAGGAAGAATTGGACGAAGTAGAGGGTTGGGGGGTAACTCTGGAATCATTTAATTGCTGACTTGATTGTTCAAGAATCGCGGTATTCTGAACAACGGAGGTTGAGAAGAGCCATACGGGCAAGCCAATTGTCAATCCTGGAAGCGACAATGTGGCCATATGGGGTGCACCAACATCTCCCCAAGAGGAGAAGGGACTAGGATTTCCTCCAAGGGGAACTCCTTGGTTGGTGGACTCCATTTTCCTCAACCTAAGACCAACGTAGGAAAGGTGATAATTATTCCGTTTAAAATAAATTTTAGACTTTTTGACACAACTTGTTTTTTCAATTTTTAAGAGTCGAGAAAAAACAAAAGATGACTCTAGTCGCCTTCGATTTTTAATGAGCCTGAAGTGACAAGTGCTCAGATGGACCTTTTCCGTTATGGAGTCTGAAAAGGAACGAAAGGGACTGCTCTGGAAATCTAGACAGAGGGATTACCAAACCAATCGGAAAACTGCAGAATACTTTTTACGATACGGCATTCAATCTTCCTGAATGTTGTGTTTAGTGCATTGCGATCGATAGGGTGGCAAACACGGCTTCCTATGGATAAAGGATAAAGCCTATTGTGGTCTCCCAAAATATACTTGACGGTACGTGGGAGCACAAGTCCGTACTGGCACTTATCATCTCAAAGTGGAGGAATCACTCAACCAACAGTGAAAACGACAGTTACCAAGCTTAACGATGCCGGAATACGTCTCTAGCCTAGACTTCTAGATGTTGTGCGTTAGGTTCCAAAGCGTTTTTAGATTCATTAAATCTATTTTATAGTTGATCTTGTTTAAGAAATTTGCCTTTCAGGTTCACCGCATGATGTAGATGTACAATTCCTAAAATGCAATCTAAGATGATAAACAGTCGTTTAATCTTCTTTTTGCAAATGAAAATCCTAGCTACTAAGGAAAGAGAGATGGCGTTCTTTCAACAAAGAGCAAAGAGCACACACTATATGCACTGTCCTAAATCAAACCAACAAACAGTCTAAATGCAAATGCACATGTATGTATTTGTTTTGAGCCTTTTTAATGTGTAAATGATAAAAAGAAAGCTAATGTGCAAATCTGAATTATTTATCAAAGTGACAATTACTAACAAGCTTCTTTTCAAAACAAAATGAGGACAATGGCAACACTTTGCGATTTGGAATTGAAAACTTGCTTTCGACACTAGAAAAACTACTAATTCAGATCAAATACAATAGTAACAGGGTAATCGACTATCAAGAGCAATCAGATTCTCTTCTATGACTGAAAACGACACTTGCGACACTTTCAAATCAAGAAACGACAGTACAATTACGCTACTTCTTTGTAAAGGAGAACTGAAAATGACTCAAAAAATACACAAAAACATTTACAGTTCTTTGCACAATGGAGGCAGAATAACAGCAAGGAAAGGGGTTTCAAACAGAGGTATATTGACTACAGGCAAAAAAACTCCTGAATAGATCTAAAAATAGTGAACATAGAAACCAAAATTTTAGGAATAAGGCCTTGTCTGATCAGCGCACCTGTAACACAGTAAAATTGAAATGCAACGCACCTACTACACTCGGGAAGTGCACTGCATTTGAAGTTCACAGAACAGACAGTGCGCTGGACCAGGGACGAGACTTTGATTGGATTCCAGGTCACAGTTTGCAGTTCAGTTCAAGGATTTAGGCCAAGCAAGTGGTAATCAGTAAATCAATCACAGGGGTAGATCTAAGGAGGTTACTAGAGCCACCACAAGGGAAATTAGATAGCTTGTAAATCAATTGTTTAATTCATAAACAAAACCCGGAGATTGACTGAAGCAGCGTTGATCTACTTTTCACTTGCATAGCAAATGCAGTTCGAAGGCTAGCTGGCTTGACTTCAAGCTCCGTCTGTAGGTTTATAAAGTAAACAAATGTAGATGAACAAACAATCTACTCGCTCCCCAGCGGAGTCGCCATTTTGTTACCGGGAATAGTGTCTATGGAGAACTGCTCATCCCACTAAGGCTGGTAGCTACCTTAGAAACAAACAAACTAAAACTACTTTCGTTTTCCTTTATGAAATATATATGAGAGAAGAATAAAGGAGACCGACCTCTGTCTTGCGCTTGACTCCTTGTTCGATTCCTCTCTCTTCTGATAGTCCTTTGCTACTTGTTTTCCTACCAGCTTCACATAATACCTGCAGAATCAAAGCAGCATAACACTATACGAGAACATGGATCTATTATCATAAGAAATATAGGATCAGATGTATATTAACCACACAAATGCATAAAACATCAATCACACAAGTGTATGGAGGAAAACTTGAATAGTTTTATTGATAATCAAGAAAGATCCAAGAGAATTACAACCAATTGTTCTGACCCAGCATCATCCTCTCAGCGAGTAAGCCCTTCTTCACCTCATGAAAAGCTTAGATCACCCAACACTATGATGTTGTTTCAAGAAACCAACAGCAATTCCTTACAAGATGCAAAATTCCAGCCTCTGGATCTCTAGGATGAGGGATCCATATATAGATGTCTGCAAGGGAGGTGAGTCGGCTTGAGATTTGATTAGTGTCTTCCCTCTGATAGTTCTTGATTCCACTTGGAGATTGATGATCTCTTACTCATCCCTGGTCGAATTCAGAGAGGCAAGTGTCACAGGAGAAGATTCCATGCTTCTCCACCTTGCGGATTGACCCTGCCATTTGTCCCTTCTCGCCCATCGCACCCCATAGAAGGGCTTTTTGACATGCAACGCACCTACTGTGTGTATTTAGGTGGGATGCAACGCACTTTTCCTATGGAGCAGGTGAAATGGTCCAGTTTTGACCAGTTCTGAGTAGTTTTTCATGGAGAACTTCTGGGAGATGTTGTAATCAGTTGACCTTGTTCTTTTAGGGGTTGGAACAACACCTTTAGGGACTTAGGAGCCCTTGGTTTATGGACATTTACGCTTGGGTTTGCAGTGCCAAAAAATGCCTATAACATGCCCTCTCCCCCTTTTACGGGAAAACATGATGGGTTGTTTGTCAGGCCTACTCCTAGTAGTAGAAGGCCCTGACCCTGCCTCTGCACCTAATGTCAAATAATGAGTGCTAGGTATGGAGCTGTGCTCTCCTATATCTATAGCAGATGGTATTGATGTTGATGCTCCCACAGTGTCCTCCTCCTCCGAGTCCTCCTCTCCTCTCTTGTTGCCCCTATTCTAATGGATCATCTGGCTCTAACCATGAAGGTGACTACTCCAAGATGGGCTCCTCAAACTCCACCCTCCACTGAGACAATACATCAATATTATCTAAGGAAATGGCATCTGGATCCATTGGTGCTTCTATTTGCCTCACTCGAACTCGGATGTTGTAATGCACATACACTAAATCATTGAGGCGTGTGAACTCCAACCTGTAAGAGTGTCAAAAAAACTAATGAGTCTTGACTCTTGACTCTTGACACTTGAAGGTCATAAATTAAAAATTACAATAAGTGTAATTTCTCAGCTGAAGGCTAGAGCTCAAAGTTACACATGTTGTGCTTTTTTGCGTGTATTTTCTCAAATACACTCCAATTGCGCTCACACCCTGAAGAGCTACATGTTTGACTCAAGATTTGTATGGCCAATTTCTGCAAATTTGGTTCCCTTGCACCATAGCTTCGCCACCAAATATCTACAACAAAATAAAGAAATAAAAAATTCAAAAACTTAAAACATAATTAAACTTTCAAATAAAAGTTACATAATCGAATTTAAAAAAAATAGAATTATAAGTAAGGAAATTCTAAATTGAAAATTCTAATTTCTAATGAGTGATGACTTGTCACTTACGTGGCATGAAGAGGGTCCTTTCCCTAATAGCATCATCAAAGCCAAATAGGCCAACACAATCCCGATAATACTATATCTCGTGATTGATTTTGCTACGAAGTTCAGGATCATGTCCCATCCTATGAATGCAGGAATTGAGCCCTTCCATCCACTTGCCATCAAAATCAAAACCGCATTTATATGAAAATGCAAGGTTGAGGAAGAGTGTTGCTACATGAATGGGTCGATGAAGCATCCCTGTCCACCAACTATCAATCACATCCCATAACATCATCTGCCTATCAAGGCCAACAAAACCCTTGTCTACATAATAAGAACGAATGGCCTCCTTGGCCCTATCCATGCCCTCATACAAATAAGCCATTGCAGGCTTCTCCCCATCTACCAATCTAAGAACTTTTACTATAGGTTCAGTAACTGAGCATGCTTCTTCTACTCCACGCCAAAACATCTCAGATTACACCATTTTTGCAATGGCTTTCCCATCCTGTCTCCTACTGTATCTACAATTACGCCAGTGATCAGACACAAAAATTTGCTTCAACTCGAACTGACATCGAAGAAAACACTGAAGAGTAATAAAGTTTGTGGCAAAACGTGTGATCGCAAGACGCTGCAACTCCTTGTTTCTAGTGAACCTCCTCATGAGGCTAAGAACAAAAGCATGGTTATAAATAAACTTGGGGAGGCTCCTAGCCATATCAACCACCTCCTTGATGAAGGAGAGTTTCCCAATATCCTCAAGAAACAAATCGAGACAATGTGCTGCACATGGAGTCCAGAACAATGTGCGATGCCTCTCCATAAGCATCTTGCCGGCAGACACATAATTAGCTGCATTGTCTGTTATGACTTGAACCACATTCTGCACACCAATTTCCCAAATGAACCCATCTAACAACTCACATATCGTTGTTGCATCTTTGATATGTTATGATGCATCCAACGATTTAATAAACATGGTACCTTTAGGACAATGTACCAAGAAATTTAGAAAGGTCCTACCCTTCCTATCTGTCCAACCATCAGACATCACTGTGCATCCAGTAACTTCCCATTAGAGTTGATGTCCTGCTTTTCTACTTGAAGAATTGGCCCTCGCAACTCCTCATATGTAGCACTTGTGTACCCTGGGCCCACAATAGCAATAGCATCACACATTGGCTGCCAAAATGGATTGGTTTTGGTGATGCTGAGAGGTAAGTCGCTCCAGAAAATACTCCTCCCCATGACTCTATCTGTTTCTTGCTTCTCCTTTTTTTTAACAAGAGATTTTATGCCAAGTTGTGATCCATGTCCTGTTCGTGGAACAAAAAATGATGACCTCGCACTAGCAGTAGCAGGTAATGATGTGCCAGTTGTGGAGCCCCTCCCACTACCCTCAACATCAAAATCAAGAGAAGACATCCCAAAAGATCTACCTCCACGTTCAACCATGTTTCTTTTTGTCTCTTCCTTCTTTTTATCTTTTTCATCAATTGCCTCAAGAGCTTTTTGTATAAGCTCCGGACTAGAAACTGTACAAATTCCAACATCATGTCCACTGAGTCTAGCGAGATGGTATTTCAGTCGTGTAACCCCTCCTGTCATCCTGGTCCCACACAATTTGCATGTAAGATATGCCCGATTTGTCCCACCATCAGGGTTCCCATACTCCCAAAATGGGTCCAAGGCTTTTGGCATATTTGAATTTTGTAGTGGGCTAACTCAAACCTAGGACACCAAAAAAAAAAATTGGAATTAATAACTTAATTAGTAATAACCACATCATTTTACAAAATAGTTTTTTTGCTACATTATTTGCAATTTTGCAATGTGAATTCAATGAAAAACCATAAATGACAATAAGAGGGTTTATTTGAAAGTTAAAAAAATATGGAGTTTGCTCTCCAAATATGGAGAAAAGTTAAAACTTAAAACCCTTGCATTTGCTTGTGGGCATGAAAATCATAGAAAATGGAAAAAAAAACAAGCAAAATGATTGTAGACAAATAGGCAAGCAAAAATAATCCTAAAACTAACAAAAAATTGATCAACATAGGGGTTTATTTGAACATACCTATTAATGGAAGAAATGAAATTATCTCACTATTCTTCAAGCTTAGATCAACAAAATCTTCATTATTGGTGGCGATAATAGCTATTCAACGCTCAAACACTCCTTGGCAGCAAGCACATGCTCTCCCCTTCCTTCTCCGGCAATCAGAAATGAAAATGATTGAAAAAAAAACAAAATTAGACTTTTATATCCGTGCGGCAATTTTTCACTGTCTCCAGGCGATTTTTTGCATCATCGCGCGATATTTTTCCGAAATATCAGTAATTTTCGTAAATATCGCGATATTTTTCAGGGAGACAAAATATCGTGATATTTTCTCAGCGATATTTCGTCTCCCCAAAAATATCGCGATATTTACGAAAATCACCGATATCTCGGCGATATTTTCAACACTGGTTTTTACCTTGAAGTGTCTTCCCATTAGGTAGGGTCGCCATTTCTTAAGTGCATGTAGTATTGCCAACATTTCCTTCTCATAAATAGCTTTGTGTAAATACTTTCCCTTGATTAGACGACTTTCGAAAGCAATGGGTCTTTCATCTTGCATTAAAACAGCACCAATTCCATTTCCAGAAGCATCACATTCCACAATAAAGGTTTTTGTGAAGTCTGGTGTAGCTAAGACCGGTGCTTGGCACATTGCCTCTTTAAGATCTTCGAAGGCCTTTGTTTCTTCTGGAGTCCATGAAAATGCATCTTTCTTCAACAATGTTGTTAGAGGTGCTGCTATTTTCCCATAATTCTTAAAAAACTTGCGATAATACCTGTCAACCCAAGAAATCCTTGCAAATGCTTTATGGATGTGGGGATTTTCCATTCCTTAATGGCTTTAATTTTTCTAGGGTCTACCTTAACTCCTTCATGAGATACAATATGACCCAGATATTCCACCTCTTGTACTCCAAAGAAACATTTGGATCTTTTTTCATATAATTGTTTCTCCTCCAATAGTTGTAGCACCCTGTCAACGTGTTCAACATGATCCTTCCAAGGCTTGTTGTAGATTAGTATATCATTAAAAAATACTAACACAAATTTTCTAAGGGTTTGAAAATGGATTTCATCAAACCTTGAAATGTAGAAGGTGCATTGGTAAGGCCAAAAGGCATGACCAAAAACTCATAGTGACCCTTATGAGTTCTAAATGTTGTTTTCGGAATGTCTTGAGTCTTCATTCTGATTTGATGATATCCTGAACGAAGATCTAACTTGGTGAAGTAAATTGATCCATGCAATTCATCCAATAATTCATCAATGACAGGAATGGGAAAGTTATCTTTAATAGTGAGCCTGTTGAGCTCCCTATAATCCGGACACATGCACCATGATCCATCCTTCTTGTGCACCAATACTACTGGAGTAGAGAAAGAACTTTGGCTAGGTTGAATTATACCAACCTCAAGCATTTCTGCAACCATACGTTCAATTTCACTCTTTTGGGCATAGGGATATCTGTACAGCCTGATGTTTGAAGGAACACTTCCTGGAATCAAATGAATAGCATGATCATGATCATGAATAGGTGGGAGACCTTTGGGAGTCTCAAATACCTTGGAATGATTGTCCAAGACTTTTTGGAGATCTGGAGCAATAGATGAATTCGATGTGGAAACATCTAGCGAACATAATTGTGCAATTACACCTCATTGTTCCTTTTTTAGAAGCTTTGTCATACTGTTAGAGCTTATTATCTTTCCCGGTTTCCTTGCAATACCCCTTAATTCTACTTCCTTTCCTTCCACATAAAATTTCATGAAAAGTTCTTGAAAGTTAAAAGCTATTGTACCCAAGGATTGTAGCCATTGGACTCCTAGTGCAACATCAGCACCTCCCATTGGAATGGAAAGCATTGAGCTTTTCAATACATATTCTCCCATGGGTAGCTTGATATTGTGGCACTTTCTAGAGCAATTTATCATTCCTCCATTTGCAACCATCACTTGACACTCTGGTGTTGGATATAGGAAGCAATTCAACTCTTTTTCTATCTTACAATGAATAAAATTGTGGGTACTTCCTTAATCAATCAACACTATTACCTTTTTCTTCTTGATTTGTCCTTCTATCTTGATGGTTTGAGGAGTGGTAATTCCAGCCAATGCTTTACAAGATATGGTCGGATTCATTTCTTCTTTATCTAGGCTTTGTTCCTGGAGTATATCCTCTTCTTTTGACCATTCTTGCTCCTTTTCTTCTTCCTCTTCACAATCTATGTAGAATAATTTCTTCTCAGCACACTTATGACCTTTAGTGTATTTGTTATCACAACTGTAACAAAGCCCTTTTGCTCTTTTTTCTTCCAATTGTTGTGGTGTCAACCTTATAGGTTGTGAAAGGCTAGGGGCAACAACACTTCCATCTTTATAGTTGTGAGTTGTATGCTTCCTGGTTGCCATAATTTTGCTTTCCATTTTCCTTACTAACTTGAATGCCTTCTCTAATGAATCAGGTTCCCAAAGGCGAACATCATGTTGGATATTATCCTTTAAAGTCCCTATGAACATATCAATCCTATGCTCCTCTAGAATATTTTTTACCCTTATGTTCAATTTTTGGAACTCCTCAATGTGCTCCATTATTGAACCCTTTTGTTTGAAACTTATCAATTGGCTAAAAAAAGTGTTGCTTTTTGTATCCTCATAATGTGTTGTCAATTCATCCGTAAAAATTGCCCAAGTGATAATTTGTTTACGAGAGTAAATCCATTGATACCATACAAACTGATTTGGTTCCAAATATAAAGTTGCAATACATACCTTTTGTGTGTTTTTCACATTATTGAGATTAAAAAATTGCTCCATCTATAATATCCATGTTGCAGGATCCTTGCCATCAAACTTCCTCATATCGATTTTTGGAATATCGTGGGTCTTCGATCCAATATTAGAGTCTATGGAATCATGATTAACATTTCTTTTGTTTTCATCATGAGTTTACTTTACTACCCTTTCACCATTAGTGACCATTTCTTGTAGCAACTTATTCATATTTATCTTCAATTCTTCCATCTTAACATCCATGCCATCTATTTTAGCGTCTATGCCATTCATCTTAGCTTCCATGCCATCCATCTTAGCTTCTATGCTTTTCTTTAAACAATCCATCTTAGCTTCTACACCTTTCTTTAAACCATCCATCTTAGCTTCTACATCTTTCTTTAAACCATCCATCTTAGATTCTGTTACTTTTTGTGCAAGTGACACTTGTTGCACTTGGTCTCATAATTTTGATATATCATGTTGCATTTCTTCCTCTTCTTCATGAGTCATGCTAGAGCTTTCAGGTTGCTTACTAGGTGTTTGCATTTTCTTTCCTCGGGGCATCAATTACCGATAATAATACTTTACTATGCCCTTTGAATTCCTTCAAACTAATTTTTCAAACCAAGCTTATGCAAAATTTTAAAAAAAACTATACACCTCTTTTCACTTTGTAGGAGCTTGATATTGAATCTGATGTATCTCTATAATTTTGGATCATCCAGTTCTGAAATTGCAACTTATAGTAGCCCTCTGCGTCCTCTTTCCAATGCCACCAGTCTGATCCAAATTGGATTCTCCAAGGAAGAGTTATGCACAATCTCCCAAGATGACCTGATTATAGACCTTTCCAGAAGAGCGAACTTGTATGAAGTGCCACGTGTCACTGTTTCAACCTTTCGCTCTGAAAAATATATACAAGAAACTAAAATCCGTCCTCTTTCTGTACCTTCTTACAAAATTTCAATCCGATGCTTAGAGAGAAAATTATGATGATTTCCCCAGGTCACCTATTTGGAATGTAATTTAGGATTCTACAAAAATACCAACTTCCTCAGATCATATCTCCGCAAATATAGAGCGAAAAGCTCTGAAATTCAGACTCGAGGTTCAGTACGATTTCGTCTCAAATGGGTTTTTTTTTTTCTTCTGAAACGTCGCAGAAAAAAGTTATAGAAAAAATTCCACGATGACCTATTTGGAGTAGCGAAACCCTAGAATCCAAAGCTCTAATACCAAATGTTATGAAACTAGCTCACAAAAAGATAGAAAAGATAGATCAATGCCTTAGAATTCAGCCTCTTTGAGGGGGCACCTCCTTTACATTACATAAATGAACAATTCTTCGATGATTCAAATGACAAAACCTCATTTCTATATATAGGAGTCTAAGGGTTCACAATATAACCAAGCCAACCTAACAATAATAATATAAGGGCACAAAAATAACAATAGATGGATTCTATGGGGCACAGTAATAACAATATGGGGACAATAGGGGCACAACAATATTAATAAGGGATACAATTACAATATTAATGGGGGCATCACTAGTATTATAGGGACCTAACATAATGTGGGTTAACCACTTTATTTATTAACTATGACCCATTATATTACTACATTACATTATTCCCTTGAGTACCTCCCTTTGTACCCCATATGATCCCCCCTAGGTATACTACATTCCACCCCCCTTAAACATGTTTCGTCCCTGAAACATGAGAAGAACACAAATAATAAGATCTACTCAAAAGAGTAGTCCATTTGTACCATGCACATGCATCTATCCATCCAAGAGTAAGGTGATTACTCGATCTAGTTGATGCCTCGCTCGTTTGAGATGGACATTGTTTCTGGTGGTTCCTCTGCGTTAATGTGTTGTGAGTGGATTTCCTCACCTCTCTATGTGTCATCTAGGGGTTGTTGTCCTTTTTGATAAGTCTTTACCACCTTGTTGGTTATTGTCTTGTCGGGTGGTGCGGGTGGTGATATGTTGAAGTTTTAATTGATGGATTATCTTTCTTCAGTTTGCCACCTCATGGAGCCTTATTGGTATCTGGTACCTGTTGTGGTGCCTATGGTTGTTGCTTGTCTTCCATTATTACTTCCACCACAAACTCCTCATCTAATGTGTCAATAGTTGCAACGTTTTCTGCTTCGGCCTCATTGGACTCTACTTGTTTACTGATGGAAATATCCCGCAATCTAATTTTCTTTTTTTATACCATAACTTCAGGAATTTCTTTTGTGCATTAATATTGATAATAACCAAGGATTCCATCCAAGTGTATCCCAAAACAATATCCACATCAACCATATCTAAAGCATAAAAATCAGAATGCAACACATACTTATCCATATAAATCTTCAAAGCTTTATAAACTTACACCTCCTCATTATCAACCTATGTGTGCTCCATTTGTTTGGCTGGGACTTGCAATCTTTTAGCCAAATTAACATTAATAAAATTATGCTTGCAATTAGGATTGATAGACACAATGATCTTCTCTTTCTAGATAAATCCATGAACTTGTAATAAGAAGATACCAGCATTAAAAAAAACCCCTTATGTTTCTCATTATCTTGTTTTCTAGCATGAGACCATTTGTCCAAAAGGACTTTTTAAACTTATTCTTCAGGAAAACTTAGAAACTTCTTTGTGTCATGTAAGTTCCACCATATGATAGTGTCATCTTTTAAATGAAGCCATGTTTCCGCTTTCCAACCATTCAGAAATGATGACTTCACCCATTTTAGGAATTCTTCAATAGTAGGGCCATTATCTTTTCCTGTAAGAAAACATCGTGCTAGAACCCTTAAAAAATAGGGTAAGGGTTTTGAATAAAATCACTCACTTTGGCGAAAATTTAAAATGGACATAACTCGGTCAATATGGCATATAATACTTATTATAGCCTGTTTTCAGAAATGGAAATGTCATTCATTCTGCATCTTCTCGTGTACTTGAAATATCGATTTGGGTACTCTATAAACTCATATTTGTGCTGCAAATGTCTTGCTATCACAAAAAATATATATGCAATTCAGCGATATCTCACTCATCCGGACTCCAATTCGGCCGATTTTTTTTTTAATTTGAGTGATTTTTTAATAAGATCTCAGATATGCAATTATTTTCCCAAAATTCCCCACAAAACTGCAAAAAATTACTGGAGGGTCGTCGTCCACGAATTGTCATCAAAAAAATAAATAAATAAAATTACGCAAAACAGTTAATTTTAAATCAACGATATCTCCCTCATCCGAACTCCAATTCAACCAATTGTTTTTTTGAATTTGGGTATTTTTTCAAAAAGAAATTAGATATGTTATTTATTTTTTCAAAATTTTCACCAAAATATTCAGATCTGATCTACAAACTCGCCACCCAAAGAATTCTTACAAAAAATGAACCCAAAAAAAAAAAATCTCCCCGCTTTTGCCCAAAAAAGAGCTTTGATACCACTTGTACTAGATCTGACCTGAAAATATATAACAATGCAAAATACGCCCAATACTACAAGAAAAAAATATAGAAGCTTCAAATCTTTATTAATAAAACCCTTAAGGTAGGGTAACACCATATAATTACTCCTTAAGGAAGGAGGTCACTCCGCAAGCCATCGTTTGTCAATACAAAACCCATATTTGATATCCTCAATGGGACGTCTCTAGCCTCTATATAGGCTTCATACATACAATACCATGGGCCTCTCAATACCATACATCTGTTACAATGGGCTTATCACATTATTCCCTAACTACTTGTGGTCCCTTGCATAATGTGAATTAACCACTTTATTTATTAACTATGGCCTATTATATTATTACATCACATTATTCCCTTGGGTACCTCCCTTTGTACCTCATATGATCCCCCTTAAGTATACTACACGACGATTTCGAACCACTTATTGTTGAATATATCGCGTCTTTTATTGGTCCACAAACATGAGTTATCTCCTTTTATTCTTTGTCTTTATTCATGCTTTTGGTTTTTGAGATTATTTACTTCGCCCTAAAAATCTGCAAAAATAAAATAAACATAATTAGTGTTTACAGATTCACTCAACAATAGGCTCAAGGGACTCCCTGTCTAGGAGGAATAGGAAGAATGCTCAATATCTCTCAACTAATATCCTTATCCTTTTTTGCAAACATTGGACCAACTACAAACAACTTATCCTTTTTTGCAAACATTGGACCAACTACAAACAATTATGTTGAACTTTTTTTTCTCAAATTACTACTTCAAATTGTTATCTCATAGGGAATCACCTCCATGTATGTATATTGGGTTTCAAAATTTGTCATAAACTAGATAAAAGGAGTAGCTAGAATCCACAATTATATTCATTCCCATTTTTTATAAAATACACCAAATCCACCATTTCTCTCGTATCTTTTTTTTAACATGTTTAAAAGCAAAGGAATACAAATACCATATGCCCTCTCGGAGACTAAATTGGACATGTACATGAGCACATTTGAAATCACAAAAAATGGAAGAAGCTTGGTAATAAAAATATTTTCTTCACCATTGGGTTTATACATATTGTAACATATTGTTGTTCATTGATGTTTCTCGTGCCACGTTTTACTTTTTGTAATGATATTTCAGGAGATATATTAAAATACTTTTTGTAATGAGTCTCTCTCTTGGAGATATATTAAAATACTATTTAGTATGTGCATTTGTAAAAAGTCCCTCCCATAAGGGAAAAGACTTTGTTAGATCTTAATTTTTTTATGGGGCTCAAGGCTATTGGAATGCCAAGAGGCATTTACAGATTGTAATTTTTTTTTGTTACATAAATAAAATGAAATATTTTTTCATTATAAAGATTGAAAGAAAAAAAATCACTTGACAATAAAAAATAAAAAATAAAATCAAAAACAATATGATTTATTCTTTTACATGTTAAAATTGAGCTTGATTCAATATCATTGAGGTTGAATTTGATTTAGATAGGTCATAGAAGAAAATAATGGGCACATCACCAAGTTGTTACCCACCTTATACTTTTACCATCATGGTAATTATACCACATTGGTTAGGTAAAATTAAGATATTCAACGCATAATGTCTTACCAAAGCCCTATGTGTTGTGCCTCATGGTTGACAATGTGGCTTGTAAGACACTTAGTCAAATTTTATTTTTGACTCATGTTAACAATTAGACCTCGATATATACGATAACCTGGACAGAAAGGATGGCATGCTAGTTTGAATGGATGACTTAGCAAAATTATTTGACTACCATTTTGGAAGTCTCAAATAGATCTAGATATATTACACTAATCTAGACATTTGGATATATGAGCAACCAAATGTTCTTGAGTGTTACTCCTAAATTGATTCTGGATCTAAATGCAAACATTAGCGGAAACTCATTTGGCATCCCAACATTTGAGACATCAAAGTGTTGAGTTCTAATGATTCTTCTTGGATCTCGACACATTTGAAACCTAAAGTGATCCAGCACCACCACATACCGAATCTCAGATTCGAAGGTTATCATCCTAAGTTGAGTGAATCCAGCATCCAAGCATTAAGAAGTTATGTAGATAACCTTTTCACTAAATTATAGATGTGATACCATCATTTTCACGTCAGTGATCCAGCTCAGCTGCCACGTTCACATAACTTGATATGCAAAGAGGAATGACACGTCACAAGTGGCACATTAATAATCACACTTAGTAACCTACTTTGTCATTAACAAATGGTAGAAATCCAGTTATCACAAAAATAAAAAATTAAAGGAAATGGAATAATGTTGATATCCAACATCTGAGAAAAAGAAATGAAAAACTTGGGAATTACACATGGGTCTAGATATATTATGTCCATCTCGTATTGTATAAGGACTGATGTAAGTGAATATGGTTTCAGATGCTAAGACTATATTCGGCATCAAGAAGAACTTTAAAGCGATACACTCCTTTCAAATATGGATATGGGCTACCCTTATTCGATTATCCAACATTTGATTCAATTAACTCGGAAGCCAAAAGTTAAATTCGCATTTCTCTTTGAGTACAATATTCCTTTCATAATGTTGTCATTTTACAAGAATAAAATAGAAATAAAATTGAACCCAAATAGGTAAATTTCAGAGGAAAAATTCATTAAAACAGATCAAAAACTTCGAAAAATATAAAATAACTTAAATCAAACTATGTATAATTGAGATAGAATCATATTTAAATAATTATGAATCATTAAAAATCATAATATAAGTAAAAATTAAGAAGGGTCTTGATTATTTTGTGAAGTAATAATATTATAAGAGTAAGTTGTTATGCATGCCACAACATACCTCCGTTATGAAATTCCACATCTTCTGTAGGTCTATTGGCATTGGTTTGACTAAAATATGTGCTCTCTATCAAAAGATATTTAGTCTGCAAAATACACAACCTTCTTGGGAAAATCCCTAGAAAAATTGTTGATAACTTCACTTCTATGACTCCCTTTCGGACGATTTTTTTTCAATATGAATTGAGTTCTTTGATTGAATTATTCAAATTCTACACATAAAATTCCAAAAATTGAATTAAATGGCATTGTCATATTTTTTTCGTCAAAAATCTCGGAAAGGAAAAATTAATATCTCATTTTGTGCCCAAAAATTATCCCATTTCGTGTCCAAGAAGAGATCCAATACCACTTGTAGAGTAATTGACATAAAATATAGTGCAAAAGCCAATAACACAAGAGAAAAAAGAGATAAACCCTAGGAAAGATTTATGTGATAAATAAAAAATAGAGAACTAGTGTCACTTCTCTCTTGAAAGGGGCAACCTCCAAGAGTAATGTTGGAGACATAATAACAATTATTGACAAAAATTTGCATAACCCGCTACTTTATATATAATTATTCATAAAGAATCCTATCTACTTGTAGGGCCCATATAATTAGGGTTGATCAAATTTGAGCCTTATTAAAAACAGAGACACCTTTTATAATAAATAACTAATAGCCAACTATTTAATGGGCCTTATTCAATGAATATGGCTTCATATACTAATAGAGTATCTAAGGAGATTAGGGTAGGACCTTAACAATATATTTGAAAATGATTATCATAGTGGAAAGTTTAATATAAAATAATGAATTAATAAGCCTCAAGCACTAAGTATATTAAATGATCTCAAAAAATGAAAGAATACAATAAATGGAAGAATACATATTTTACTAATTTATTACTAAATAAATTAATAATAAAGGAGAGAATAATAAATAAAGTACATAGGTTGTTATTAATGTTTGTTTGTTTTCTTTCGCATAGTCTAACGAGGGAGAGGAGTTGCCCGGAAAGTTATGGAAATTTTGGTTATATTTAGAGAAAATCCATCAAAGATTTTTGTAAATCCAAGTTATAGTTGTTAAACTTCAAAATTTTAGGTGTCCTAGACGTTTTTGATGGTGCTGAATCCATTTTCACCATCAAAAACACGATTCAAACAGTGCCTCTACAAGATTTTTTGAATTTTTTTCCCCTGATTCCAACCACTTTTGGCCGTCCGGCAATTCCTCCGCCTCGACTCCTTTTTTTTATCACAATGAATTGGTAACTTCCTTGTTAAAGCACACTAATCTACACTGATGTGTCTACCATATATACTATCCATAAATATAGAAAAATATCTTTTAAATTTCCCTGCCATATTTTTCTTATTAAAAAATAATAATTTTTTTTTAATAAAATACTTAGAATAACAAAAATTCCAATTCTAACTCTGACTTTCTAAACACTATAATAGCTTAGATTATAACAACTTAGAATGATTAATCTACCGCAGGGAAAAACTAAAACAAATTCCTAATTCTCAGAGTTGACACTTCAAAGTAATTAGCAACTTATCACTGAAGTGGCAAATCATTTCTTTATATTAATTTTTAAACATGTGTGAGATATTTGAAGGGAAAACTGCTTAGTTTGAGTTTTGAATAATCTTTCATGCTTGGGCTCTGAGTGTAGATTATTAACTAACCCTGCTACCATGAATACATCATCCTCTAGCCGGAAGTGAGAAATGATTGGCCAAACCTATTTCCATGATAATTTTTTAAAATAAACTTGAAAGGGTTTTTAAACTTGTTAAGTGGTCAGTCGTGCAAATTTATTTACTTGACCTGACTTGTCTAGAGAAGACGGGTCATAGTTCAACGATTCCAATTTTCCAATTCAACTATCCGTTTAAGTTGCGAATCCATCTTCTCAACCACTCCCATTTTGCTTCACAATTCTTCATTCAATGCAAACATGTGCACTTCGCATTCTTGTACCCTTTTATTGACTTCAAGCCAAAAAGGAATGGTACTATTTATAAGAAATAACAATGTCGGGGAATATTGGTTATTCCTGTAAATGAGATTCCTTAACAATAATTCCTTTCCATTCTCTTTTTCCGTGTGTGAAATCTGTAGGTAACCATTAGAATTATGCCGGGTTTGTCTGACGTCCTACTCCAAACTTATTTGTATGTTTACTATAAATGACGTGTAAAAATAATATTATTTTGCTTTATTATAAGGTACATGTAAAAATAACATTGTATTGCTTTATCATTTTTAGTAAATAGTTGTATTTAATAATCTTGTAGAAAGTTTAGAATTATAGAAATTTATTGATCATTAATTTTATATTAATTCATTTTTTAATATAGTTTGTTTTTTTGTTTTATATTGGATAAATATATTATTTATTTTTTGAATTACTAAATTTTATTTATTTATTATGTTATTGGTGGATAGATTTATAGTTTTTTTGGGAAATTGCAAATTAGATTCCAGTTTTTTTGAACTTTTACTAAATTACTTATTTTTTCTAAAATTAGATTTTAGTTTTTTTTGAATTTTTGCTAAATTATTTATTTTTTCTAAAATTATTATTTTATAAGGGTGGATCACCTAATTTTTAAAACAAGAAAGACTTTATTTTTTGTTGAATTTGTATTAGTTAACTAAGTTTTAAAGCAAAAAAAACCTAAAAACATTTAATTTATCACAATAACATTTAATATAATTAAACCTAATTAACTTAAAATTAACAATATATATCATAATAACTCATAATTTATTAATTATTATATATTAATTATTACTATGTAAAATTTTAGGTTGCAATATTCCCATTTTTCCTTGAAATTTTTTAGTTTTCAAATGAGTTTTTTTTAATGAGAGTTCCCTCCAATTAGTTATTTGTTCTCTACTAAAGATGAGTTTTATAAGTTTGTTCTATGGACACTACTTTTAATACTTCCACTTGTATCAACAAATTCCAAAATAAATTTACAATTTTAATAACAAGCTTTAGAAATTTAATGCAACTGGTATTAGATAATAACACCTATAGGAGGGATATTTCTCATTCAAAACTTGAATACATAGTGAGCAGATAAGTAAGATAGAACTCGGTGGTGAAGACAGTCAATAATCAGAGTACATGCACAATATCAGACCACCAGAATAGTGCTTCAACACTTGTGTATGATATATGTTGCCCAGGAAATATATATACATGCCCTTCTTTTACAACAACCCTTATACTACCAGCAGTGCCACACAATACATATCACTAAGATAATACACAGCCCCTTAAATGAAATTACAATAGCAATGATATAAATAGTTGTGAACTCTTCCTCTTCTTAACGTGTGGTCAACTCAGGACTAGAGCTCAAGCTTGAATATCATATGCAAATAGACTGATAACAAAGGAAATCAGTTCCACATCCCACCAGCAAGAAATATGACTTGGATGTGACAACATATAGGCTCCAGAAATCAACTCGTTTAGACCAACAAATTATTCGTAGCCCTGGAGGATGATAACCCACGTCTAGTAGTGGAACATCTAATGGTCATTAGCTAGGTACTTGAGCTGCCCTCTCAAGAGAAAATCGAACCACAAACACTTGAAAATAGTCACCAGATGAAAGCAAACCCTTGAAGCATGAAATCGACCTCTATTATAGGTGGCATAAATGGCAGAATGAGAGGTGAACACTTCTTCTAAAAGTTATAGTTATTACCCAAGCTTGAGCTTGTGTCTTTGGCTCCACATTTTTTGTCCCAAAAAAAAAATGGTAAATGAAAACCAATAAATCAGAGATTCAATTGATAACACCTCTTCTAGGTCATATCTCTAGAAAACCTTTTTCTCCTTTGAATTCTGATGATGAAATCTGAGTGATCTCACTCCTTGGACTACCTAGAGTGTCTAGTTTCAACAGTGGAACTAGCTATGGTGGCTAGGGTTTCCAAACCCTAAGCTTCTCCTCAAGAAACTCTCCAATAGCTATTTTCTCCAAAAACTCAAATGCACAAATGAGGAGAGCCTCCTCATTTTCCTTTTTTTTATAAACTTGTGGCCATTTTTGCCACTATTTTACCATTGTAACTTTTATAAAGTCACTTTATAACATTTCACTTTATAAAGTTAAAGTGACTTTTCACTTGCCTATGAAATGTCCCATTTTCAGCCCTTACACCTTTTATAATGTTTCCTTTGCATATTTAGTCCCCTTTATCAAATATTTTCCTGCCTTAACCTATGGGAACCACATTAGGCTAGTGAACTCCATCATAAGCTTCCTAAATGATCGGGGAATTCCTCCCCGCCCAAGATTGCTTGTCCTCAAGCAATTCCAACTTAGGATGTTTAAGCACTTGTTCCCCCTCCCAGGTGGCATCTTCCACAGGTAGATCTTTCTACTTTACTAGGTAATCAAATTTATCATTCTATTCCATAACTTCCTATCCCTTGTCTCTAGGATCTTTTATGGAACCAAGGCCAACTCTCCTCCCTCGTCCAATGGTGGGAGTTTTGTGGAAGTAACAACATGTTTCCCTAGGGCCTTCTTAAGGAACAAGACATGAAAGACGTTATGAATCTTACATCCTTCAGGAAGCTTGAGTTCATAGTCCACTTTGTTGAAAATAGCAACAAGGAATGTTAAAAATAAAAATGCTAAAAATAGCATTGCTATAGATAGCATTTCAGGATATATTCCAATTTTAATTAGTCCCTGAATCAAAATTGAGAATTAAAATTCGAATTAAGTCTCACTAGTTGTTTGAAAAATAATTAATTAATTCATCTTGAGTTAATTAGTTGGAGAAAATCAAACATGAAGTCTTTGTGAAGACATGCAACAGTTATCCCTTTGATTGAGGAAGTTATCCCTTAATTAAGGAGATAAGGATGAGTTGTATTTGAGTTGTAATTAGTCAGCTCAGTTAACTGAGTTAAGTCCAGTTAAATTAGTTCCAAACAGTTGGAGGAACTAATTGTGAGTTCAGACAGTTAATGCATGCATGCATGCAACTAGTGTTCTCCAGATAACTGAATATTCTCTCATAAATAACCAATGCATGTCAGTTCAAAGAGAGACCCAGTTGAGATTAAAGACAGGGACATTGTACTATCAGTTGGATGAATTTTCCTATAAAGGAAACTCATCCATGCAGAAGGAATCATCTCCTTCAGGATTGCGGAGTTATTTCAGAGGTCAGTGTTGTGTGTGAGGTGAGAATCACACAGGTTGCAGCTGGAGGACCCAGGAGAAACTGTGCAAGGAAATAGGAGGCTTGGAGGACTGGAGGAAGGCATATGTTGTGTCTATTCATTCTATGAACAACATTGAGGGATTGTACTGAGAGTTGGATAGCTTGTGAGCTAAAGCTTTGTGTAATCCGGAGATATTTCCACTTGTTTGATAATACAGAGATCGGGGTTTTTAGCTAAGGCTTTCCCCAGATTATTCTTCTGTGTTCATGTGTGATTGATTTCTTCTTCTCTGTTATATGTGTTCTATTTGATCTTGCTCAAAAATCGATTAAACTTCCGCAAAGTTTGATGGTAGAAGTAGATCAAGTATTTTGCTTTAGTATATTGCATCATTAAGTGATCTACAATGAGAATTTCTACATGGTATCAGAGGTAGCTGATCTATAGAGAAATTTCTACATGGTATCGGAGCAAAGGTGATCAAAGCAGAGAACAGTATACAAAGAAGGGAGAAGTTTGAAGTTTGAAGTTCTTGATTGTAGGTACAAAATCGATTTCTTATCACATCTCAAAGTTAACCAATGGCGTTCAATGGCTTGAGACTCTAGTATGCCCTGGATGGCAGCTCAAATTACATAGCATGGAAGGATCGCATGGAGGCGGTATTAGAGGACAATGGTTTGAAGGACTTCATTGATCAAGAAGTCCCTAATCCAGTAGCAGCTAATGCCCAAGCATTGGCGGAATGGAAGAAATGTGTGACGAGAGCGAGGAGGATTCTTCTGGAGGGAGTTCGAGACAATATTGTCTCAAGTCTCCATGGGAAGGGGACTCTGTTTTCAATACGAAATACATTGAAGGATCTATATCAGAACAGCAGCGACCAGAGGAAGCTGGCGCTGAAGGACAAGTTTCGGAAAATCAAGTGTGAAAAGGGTGACACTATCTCTACATATATGAACAAGCTCACCACCTATAGAGATGAGCTTGGAAGTGTAGGAATCACAACAGCCGATGATGATATGGTGAGTCTTGCTCTCCTCGGTCTTCCTAAGAGCTGGCATAGCTACCAAGACTCAGTGAATGGGAGAGAGAAATTGTCAGATTGGGAACGACTGTGGTCGGATCTGATGCAGGAGGAGATCAGGAGGAGAACCAAAGATGGTTCTTCATCCAAGGAGGATGAAGAAAATTTCACCTTAGCGAGTAAGGCAAGGAAAGGGAAGGAGAAGGATTCTCATCCCAAATCGAGTTCTTCTCATGGAGGGAAGAAGATTGACAAATCTAAAGTGAGATGCTTTAATTGTCATGAGGTGGGCCATTATGCAACTAATTTTCCATTGAAGAAATCTAAGAAGGGATCCTCGGAAGGATATGAAGGTGAGGCATTGGCGTCTCAGTTCGAATTGGATTTTACCCTCATCGCATGCATGGATTCATCGATGATGGGCTATGGTTTGTTTCTTGACAGTGGAGCCTCATTCCACATGATCGACGATAAGAGTTTGTTCAGTACCTTGGAGGAGAAAGACCTCCAGATGCGCATAGAGATGGGCGATGATGGAAAGTATTGTGTTTCAGGTGAGGGTACGGTTATGTTTCAGAGGGAGCATGGAGCTCGCATCACCTTGGCAGATGTGAAGTATGTGCCAGGACTGAAGAAGAATTTGGTATCGATCGCGATGATGGAGGACAAAGGCTATGATGTAGTCTTCAGTAAGGGAAAGGTTTTCCTTAGACACATCACCACGAGACAGGTGAAGCAGATCAGTTCACGAGTTAAGAACCTATATGCTCTTGAGGTTCAAGATGCATGCAAAGCCTTGAGGAGCAAGGCAACCGTTGGAGACTTGGTGGTTGAGAGGGAGGGTACATTACCTCTCAACATGCAGCGCCAGAAGAAGTCTCAGACAATTGTGGAGAAGCCACAATTGGTGAAGCAGCTTTAGGAGGTAGTGGAGCAGCCACAACTAGAGAAGCCGAGAGGAGACCAAGTGGAGGTATCCACTCATTCAGAGACCTCCAGTAGGGGGAAATTTCGAGCCAAGTGGGCAAATGGATCACATGCATCCATACCTCCAGGTGGGAGGTGGGGCGATGTGGAGTGATACTCCCAAGAAAGCTGAAATAGGATCCTTGAGGTGCCCAACCTCTTTGATTAGACCTTGTTATGGGAGCTCCAATGAGGAGTAGCAAGACTGGCTGAGTGGGTAGAGATGGATGCGGATGGAGCGGAAGGGAGAGCTTCAGCATCAGAGGATGTTTCTAGCCCAACAAGGAGGTCAGTTGGGAGATCAGTTACTTACTTCTCAATAATTGAGTTGCAGTGCAGCATTGGGCAGCGCATTGCAACATGATGAGAGGAGGTGCAATGCGGATGCAGTGTTGGGAGATAGAACCAGCGGCAGCACGGATGCAGCAGGAGGAATTAGTGTGATTGATGCAATCATAGATAAAAGTGACAGAGGCTAGAGCAGTCAGATAATGAAGAGCACAGTGGTGCAAAGTTTTTCAGTGGACAGAGGCAATAACAATTAGAGACTTTGATGACAGAGGCATCATTCTGATTCAGGTTGTATATTTTTTGTTTCTGGAGTTGTTGGAGCAACAACACTTGAGAGAAGTGTTGCATGCAGAACATTCCAAAGGTTTAGGATCAGGTTTGAGTGGAATGCCTTTCCTGTTGAGAGAGAGTATTGAAAATAGCAATAAGAAATGCTAAAAATAGAAATGTTATAAATAGCATTGCTATAAATAGCATTTGAGGTACCAGTGTGGAAAATAGCAATAAGGAATGTTAAAAATAAAAATTCTAAAAATAGCATTGCTATATATAGCATTTCAGGATATATTCCAATTTTAATTAGTCCCTGAATTAAAATTGAGAATTAAAATTCGAATTTAGTCTCACTAGTTGTTTGAAAAATAATTAATTAATTCATCTTGAGTTAATTAGTTGGAGAAAATCAAACATGAAGTCTTTGTGAAGACATTCAACAGTTATCCCTTTTATTGAGGAAGTTATCCCTTAATTAAGGAGATAAGGATGAGTTGTATTTGAGTTGTAATTAGTTAGCTCAGTTAAATGAGTTAAGTCCAATTAAATTAGTTCCAAACGGTTGGAGGAACTAATTGTGGGTTCAGTCAGTTAATGCATGCATGCATACAACTAGTGTTCTCCAGATCATTGAATATTCTCTCATAAATAAACAATGCATGTCAGTTCAGAGAGAAACCCAGTTGAGATTAAAGACAGGGACATTGTACTATTAGTTGGAGGAATTTTCCTATAAAGGAAACTCATCCATGCAAAAGGAATCATCTCCTTCAGGATTGCGGAGTTATTTCAGAGGTCAGTGTTGTGTGTGAGGTGAGAATCACACAGGTTGCAACTGGAGGACCTAGGAGAAATTGCGCAAGGAAATAGGAGGCTTGGAGGATTGGAGGAAGGCATATGTTGTGTCTATTCAGTCTATGAGCATCATTGAGGGATTGTACTGAGAGCTAGATAGCTTGTGAGCTAAAGCTTTATGTAATCCGAAGATATTTCCACTTGTATGATAATACAGAGATTGGGGTTTTTCGCTGAGGCTTTCCCCAGAGTATTCTTCTGTGTTCATGTGTGATTGATTTCTTCTTCTCTGTTATATGTGTTCTATTTGATGTTGCTCAAAAATAAATTAAACTTCCGCAAAGTTTGATAGTAGATGTAGATCAAGTATTTTGATTTAGTATATTGCATTATCAGGTGATCTACAGTGAGAATTCCTACATGGTATCAGAGGTAGCTAATCTATAGAGAAATTTCTACACACTTCTCTTACTCGTCTCAAAATCCTGAATGGCCCATAGAACTTGGGTTTTAGCTTTTACACCACTTTTGTTTTCAGTGATGATTATCTGTGGGGCTGAAAATGAAGGTACACCATATCTCCCACTACAAAGTTGTGATCCACGCTATGACTGTTTGCATACATTTTTTGTTGATTCTGAGCCATGTGTAGATTGTCCTTAAGGACATTTAAAATATCTTGGCTCTCCTGAATCCAATCCTTGACTAGAGGTGCTCGACTATCCCCAAATATATTATCTGCAAATGTTGGGGTGTCATACCCATATAATGTTTTAAAGGGAGTCGTGCTAATGGACATGTGAAAAGCGATATTATCGCAATGCTCTGCCAGATGCGACCACTTTAACCATACCTTTTGTTGGTGAGTTACATAATTCCTTAGATAGCCTTCCAACCACATATTTACTATCTTTGTTTGCCCATCATTCAATGGGTGGTAGTTGGTGCTCAGAGTTAGCTCAGTTCCCATAAGTCTAAAAATCAGTCGCCCATGAACCTGTTATCTCTATCTCTGACAATGGTCTTTGGTAACCCATGTAATCTGAAGACCTCCTTGAAAAACATCTTAACCACCTGCAATGTTAAATACTTGGACAATATGGTGAATAAATGACCAAATTTTGTGAGTTGAACTACCATAACATATATGCATTCTTTTCCCTGCGCCGAAGGTAAGCCAGTGATAAATTCCATGGAAACACTCTCCCAATTTTGCTCCAGGATAGGGAGTGGTTGTAGTAATCCTGTTGGATGAGTGTGCTCCACCTTGTTCTGTTATCAAGTGTTACACTCCTTCACGAACCTTAGCACATCCATCTTGAGGCCTTTCCAAGTGAACCTCTCCCAAATCTTCCTATAGGCCTTTACATAACCCAGATAACCTGTTGAGGGTGAGTTGTGAGTTGCATGCATAATTTTCTCTTTGAGTTTTGATTATGGTACTAGATAGATTCAGTCCTTATAATAGTAATTCCATTCATAACCCAACACCTATCATCTCGGATCAACCCCTCCAGAATCTCACAAGCAAATTTATTCTTTGAATACTCCACCTGCAACAACGACTTTCAATATTTTTTCATCTCTATGAGTGAGAAGGTGGTGACATCCTCGAGAGAGCATCGTCCACTATGTTATTTTTTCCTTTCACATACTCTTTCTCAAAGTCATATGCCTGCAACTTACTAATCCACTTTTCCTACCTCTCCCTTAGTTATTTTTGTTCCATGAGGAACCTTAGGCTATTATGGTTTGTTTTCACTTTAAATATGTTCCACACCAGATACTGCTTGAATTTGGCCAATGCATGCATTATGGCTAACATATCCTTATCATAGATCGAATAGTGCAACTCATAATATCTAAGCTTACGAGTTTTAAATGTTATGGGGTGTTAATTTTGCATAAGAAATGCTCTTATTCCTATCTCCAAAACATCTCATTCCAGCACAAATGGTTGGGTGAAGTCTGGAAGTCCAAGCACAGGGCATGTACTAATCACCTCCTTCATCCTCTCGAATGTCTCCTATGCCTTTTCTAACAAGTTGAATGCTCCCTTCTTAGTGAGGTTTGTAAGAGGAGTTGTTAATTGTGAGAACCCCTTAACAAATTTCCTATAGTAAGTGCAGAGACCAAGGAAGCTCTTCAATTCTGTAACATTCTTTGGGGTGGGCCACTCAATTAATGCCTGGATTTTCTCTTGGTGTACCTGAACCCCACCATGTCCAATTACATGCCCTAGGTAGAGCATCTTCGTCATCCCAAATTCACACTTGGACTCTTTCGCATATAATTCCTTCTCCTCCATAATTCCCAACACTTCATCCAAGTGCCTGAAATGATCTTCCCATGTCTTGTTGTAAACCAATATGTCATCAAAGAAGACTAGCAAATACTTACGACACTGCTTCTTGAAACCATGGTTCATATAGGACTGAAAAGTAGCGAGAGTGTTGGTTAGCCCAAATGGCACAACGAAAAACTCGTAGTGCCCATAGTACCACTTCAAGGCAATTTTCAGGATGTCATACTCTCGAACCTGAATATGATGATAATCAGAACGAATATTAATATTCCAAAAATATTTGGCCCCTTTCAGTTCATCCATCATCTCATTGATCCTGGGAATAAGATATTGGTTCTTGATTGTCCTCTTATTGAGAGTTCTATAATATATACACACATCCACAAGGTGCCATCCTTCTTCTTAGCCATCACTACCGAAGAAGAGAACATTTTAGAGCTAGATCAAATATGGCCTAACCTCAACAACTCCTTTATGGCCTTTTATATCTCATCTTTGTAGATATTGGGATGTCGATAGGGATTGTTATCATTGCCTACACACCCTCCTCCAATTCTATGACATGTTCAAAACCCCTGTATGGTGGTCTACTTGGAGGAATGTCGGCAAAAAATCTTTTGGTGTTTACGAAGCAATACCTGAATGTCATATGAGTGTTGTCGTGGTTGCTCTAGTAGTTTTTTATATGTGATGAGGCACTCTACTACCCACTAAACATCACCATGCCTCAATATTGCCTCCATGTGGTTCGATGATACTAGCTTTGGCAGGTACTAATGCATGGTCCTCAAAACAACCCTCCTGCCATCTACTAGGTCTTTCAATTCCATCTCCATGCTCCTCTGGTCCATGTAGTATTTCTAGATGTAGTAAAGCCACTAAAAACCCAACACCACATTAGTGTCTAGTACATTCACCACAAAGAATTCCTTTGTCAATATATAGTTCCCCATAATCAACTATAGTTCAGGGAAGTATTTGTTTTAGTCCATCTAATATTTTCTAGGTATGACAATTGTGAAACCATCAAACTCTTTAGTAGGAATCCCTCTCCATTCCACCATCTCATCATCTATGAAATTATGTGAAGCCCCATTGTTAATCAATATTATCACCTTGTACCCGACTAAAACCCCTCTGACTTTGGAAGTTTGATATCTAGGGAATCCTGACATAGATTCCCTCTACATGTGAGGACTTACCTCAAATTGTCTTGTGCATCTGTCCCTATACCTATCCTTGTACTTTCCCCTTTACTGGCTCCTCATCCCCATCATTATCACTCTCCGAGTACACCTCAATATAGTGAACATTGCCCACTTTGTCCCTACTAGCACACTTATACCCTGGTGCCTATGGATTCTGACAGCTGAAACAAAGTTTCCTCATCCTTAGCTCTATCTGGATTTTCTCATCCATCTTTAGTTTCCTGGTCCACTCCTTCTGAAAGGGCTTGACCTCTTTACCTTCCTAAGGGAAAGCAGGTTTAGGAGTGAATTTATTTTTGGAGGCGACATCCTACAAGTCCTTGGTCTTGTTGATTGTTACATGAAGGGTGGTGGGTTCAAAGCTCTTAACCCATATATGTAGAGGTTTTTCCAACCCATATACAAATAAAATCACCAATATGTCCTCTAAGATTTCTATGACCATAACTGTCAATCTCTGAAACTCATAAATATAAGCCTTGGACTACCTCTCTGCTTGATTTGTGCCAGCTCTATGAAATGAAGCTCTGGATCCTTCCTGTCAAACTGCTCAATGAGTATCTGAGTGAACTTTGGGTACAAGGTGATGTTGTTGTGACCCATAGTCACCAACCCATGCTACCACCACTCATGGGCCTCGCCATCCAAGTGTAAGGTGGCTAGTTTAATA
Source organism: Pinus tabuliformis (assembly GCA_031772625.1). Taxonomy (NCBI): domain Eukaryota; kingdom Viridiplantae; phylum Streptophyta; class Pinopsida; order Pinales; family Pinaceae; genus Pinus; species Pinus tabuliformis. The sequence continues at coordinate 1,118,276,680 of CM062817.1, forward strand.
GCATCCTCCTCTATCATCTGATGCAACTAGAAATAGGTATCTTGACTTTTATGAACCCATGATTAAGGTGAACATTTGGATGACCCATCAAAGAAGGTGATGGTCACCTTCCCCAATGTCTTTTGCAACTCCTCGATCTGTCTCGAGACCCTTTGAAATGGTTTATTCTTGCTCTTCCCCAAATCTCGTCATAGTGCTTGGTACCGGTCCACATAATCTGCATAAGGGATCCCCAAACTAGCCTACTATGTCAAGTCCTCTATTGTCTCCTATATAAACTGAGGCATATTGGGCCTAGGCATTTTACTAACAATGTGTGAATGACTATGAATATGGGTACGGGCATGACTTCTCTCAACATTATTGGACCCTTCTCCATTCAATGCCTCCTTCCTCGTGGAATCCCTTGTGTTTTCCATCCCTTTCATCAAGCCTACCATCTCCTTTTGGACCTTAGACAAAACATTTATTGCCTTCAACAGGTTCTTAAAAGCTTGCTCCCCCTTGTCACCCGTGTTTGGCCCCTCTACTTTAGGTGTTTCCTATGTTCCCACTTCCCTTTCTGGTGTCTCTTCACTCTTAGTGTTAGGGATATCCTCTTATGTAAGGGGAGTTGATTCCTTGTAGGTGTGGAAAGGACTTTTTGGAGATCTGGAGAAATAGATGATTCCGATGTGGAAACATCTAGCGAACATAATTGTGAAATTACACCTCTTTACTCCTTTTTAAGAAGCTTTGTCATACCATTAGAGCTGATTATCTTTCCTGGTTTCCCTGCAATACCCCTTAATTCAACTTCCTTTCCTTCCATAGAAAATTTGATAAAAAGTTCTTGAAAATTAAAAGCTATTGTACCCAAGGATTGTAGCCATTGGACTCCTAGTACAACATCAGCACCTCCCATTGGAATGGAAAGCATTGGGCTAGTCAATACATATTCTCCCATGGATAGCTTGATATTATGGCACCTTCCAGAGCAATTTATTGTTCCTCCATTTGCAATCATCACTTGAAACTCTAGTGCTGGATATAGGAAGCAATTCAATTCTTTTGCTACCCTACAATGAATAAAATTGTGGGTGCTTCCTGAATCAATCAACACTATTACCTTTTTCTTCTTGATTTGTCCTTCTATCTTGATGGTTTGAGGAGTGGTAATTCCCGCCAATGCATTACAATATATGGTCGGATTTATTTTTTCTTCATCTAGGCTTTGTTTCTGGAGTATATCTTCTTCTTTTGACCTTTCTTGCTCCTTTTCTTCTTCCTCTTCACAATCTATGTAGAATAATTTCTTCTCAGCACACGTATGACCTTTAGTGTATTTGCTATCACAACTGTAACAAAGCCCTTTTGCTCTTTTTTCTTCCAATTTTTGTGGTGTCAACCTTATAGGTTGTGGAAGACTAGGGGCAACAACACTTCCGTCTTTATAGTTGTGAGTGGTATGCTTCCTGGTTGCCATAATTTTGCTTTCCATTTTTCTTGCTAACCTGAATGCCTTCTCTAATGAATCAGGTCCCCAAAGGCGAACATCATGTTGGATATTATCCTTTAAATACCCTATGAACACATCAATCCTATGCTCCTCTGGAATATCTTTTACCCTTATGTTCAATTTTTGGAACTCCTCAATGTGCTCCATTACTGAACCCCTTTGTTTGAGACTTATCAATTGGCTAAAAAAAGTGTTGCTTTTTGTATCTTCATAATGTGCTATCAATTCTTCCGTAAAAATTGCCCAAGTGATAAATTGTTTACGAGAGCAAAGCCATTGATATCATACAAACTGATTTGGTTCCAAATATACAGTTGTCATACGTACCTTTTGTGTGTTTTGCACATTATTGAGATCGAAGAACTACTCCATCTGTAATATCCATGTGGCGGGATCCTTGCCATCAAACTTCCTCATATCGGTTTTTGGAATATGGTGGGTCTTCGATCCAACATTAGCGTCTATGGAATCATGATTAACATTACTTTTGTTCACATCATGAGTTTCCTTTACAACCTTTTCACCATTAGTAAGTATTTCTTGTAGAAAATTTGTCAAATCTGTCTTCAAATCTGCCATGTCTGTCTTCAAATATGTATTCAAATCTGCCATGTTTCTCTTCAAATCTGTCTTCGAATCATCCATCTTAGCTTCCATGCCCTTTATCTTAGATTTCGCACCATTTATCTTAGATTCCACGCCATTTATCTTAGCTTCTGTTAGCTTTTGTGAGCGTGACATTTGTTGCACTTGTTCTTGTAATTTTGATATATCATGTAGCATTTTTTCCTCTTCTTCATGATTCATGCTAGAGCTTTCAGGTTCCTTACTAGGTGTTTGCATTTTCTTTCCTCGGGGCATCAGTTACCGATAATAATGCTTTACTATGCCCTTTGAATTTCGTTAAACCAAGCTTACACAAAAATTTAAAAAAAACTACACACCTTTTTTCACTTTATAGAAGCCTGATATTGAATCTGATGTATCTCTGTAATTTCAGATCATCCAGTTCTGAAATTTCGACCTGTAGTAGCCTTCTGCATCCTCTTTCCAATGCCACAAGTCTAACCCAAATTGGATTCTCCAAGGAAGAGTTATGTGAAATCTCCCACAGTGACTTGCTTTTAGACTAGTTCAGTAGAGCGAAATTGTACGACGTGCCACGAGTCACTGTTTCAACATTTGAATCTAAAACACGCATACAAGAAACTATAGTCTGTCCTCTTTATGTAACTTCTTACGAAATTTCAATCCGATCCCCAGAGAGAAAGTTATGACGATTTTCCCCAGGTCACCTGTTTGAATGTAATTCAGGAGTCTGCAAAAAGACCAACTTCCTCAGATCATATCTCCGCAAATATCGCGTGAAAAACTCTGAAATTCGGATCCAAGGTTTAGCGCAATTTCTTCTCAAATGGGTTTTTTTTGCGACTTCTGAACCGTCAAAGAAAAAAAAGTTATAGCGAAAATGCTACAATGACCTGTTTGGAGCAGTGAAACCCTAGAATCCAAAGCTCTGATACCAAATGTTATGAAACCAGCTCAAGAAAAGATAGAAAAGATAGATCAACACCTTAGAATTCAGCCTCTTCGAGAGGGCAACCTCCTTTTTTTTTCCAAGGAAAAAAACGGTAACCTTTTATAAAAGAATTAATGAAAAGTTACACTAGCAGATGCAATTAAGCATTCCGTAAACAGCCACATGGGCACGAGTGCTGCCGCACCCCACGCAACATTAGAAGACTAACGTGCACAAAGAAAAAAGAAAAGAGAAAGAGAGAAGTGAGAGAGAGAGAAAAAACTAATTTCCGGCATTGAGTAACACTCACGCATCAAGTTTTCCTCCCCTTTTTCTTTTCGACCTTGCGCCACTCTCCTTGAGTGGGCTCGATCGAAGCAATGGCTAACTGTGTTTCTGCATTCTATGGGCCTGGATCTTTGTCTGAGTCTGAAGTATCAGATTGATGATGTCGTTTAATGCCTCCCATGCTTTGGTCCGCACTTGTCATCTCTGCCTGATTCTTCTCTGCCTGATTTGAGTTGAACTGTGACTCCTTTGTGATTGTTGTGGTACCCTTCTGAGACTCTGTTTCTTGAGTGACCTCGGCATTCACTGCAGTGGGCTCTTCCTCCTATGCTTCTGATTCTTCGTCCTCTGAGTCAGGGGGGGAGAATTCCCATCCTTTCCTCTGCTTCCCTTTCTGCTTCTTTTTGTTGTTTACTTTCTTGGCTTCTGGGCACGAGCTTTGCAGGTGTCCTGCCTGCCTACAGAGCCTACATCTGAAAGCTGTGTTTTCATAGTCCAATGCCTGTAACCATACTTGTTGTTTGTAGATTAGCCTTATGTTGTCCGGCAGCCCTTTGCTTAGATCTACTTCCACACAAATGCGTGCGAAGGTGTAGATCCTTTCATCAATCCTTTCCAGATCTGTTTTGATATACTTCCCTATGCTGTTCCCAATACCTTCCAGAACTTGTTCACTCCAGAAGTGAAGGGGGAGGTTGTATAGGCGCACCCAAACCGGTACTCTGGATACCGTCATTTTGTTTGGATCGAAATCTGGAAACCATTGGGTCATGAACAGCCCTGTTGTTCCCCAAAACCACGGCCCAGCGCTGATGACTGTATCTCTGACTTCCTTGGAAGTGAATCGTACTATAAAAAACCCTTTGGAGCATAGATGTATATCACATTCCATGGTCCAATTGGTGAAGATCCAGTGGAATAGATCCATTGGTTTAGGCCAAAAACTGTTAAAACGGCATATTAGGGCCTGCTTTTCATAGGACTTAACAAAAACATCAAGCCCTGCAGAGTCAAAATTCAGAGCTGGGGTTTGCCCCAATTGTTCTACAATGTATGGCTTGGGCTTATTTCCGCCGAGGTCTGGCGAGGGCCCAGAGTCTCTGTTTCCCTGTAAAATGTTTTTGTATGATATGCCTCCCTTGTGTTGGTTCTGGGGTGCTGATTTCCCCTTGACTCCCCCTGAAGAGCTTGGCTGTCCCTGAGGCGGAGCCCCTCCTCTCAGCCTCAGGTTTAAAACAATGATTGTTCCTGGGCTGATCTCATAGCTTTTCATGGTTCTACAGTCCTGGAGGGACCACCTACCACTGACCAGATGTTGGATCTGGACTGGATATCCCATATCTACCCATATCTGTTGTTTCAACTGCAAGATGGTGCCTCCTGCATGAACCCACACTAATCGGGTTTTCCCCTCAGGGGTTTTAATAAATATCTGAAAAAGAGTTGATCTTACCTGCTCTGGCTGTAAACATTCTTCCATATCTGGCCTCGTATTGGGTCGTCTTTCTTTGTGCATGCCTAGATCTACCACTCCTCTGTTCGATCTGTGCTTGCTGCCGTCGATCTGCTGCCTGGGAGCTCGAATGTAGGCAGGATCAGGTAGATCTGGGCCAGATCTGCAAAGTTTTGACCACTGCATTAAAAGAGGTAGCAGATCTGCAGCATGCAAACCCCCCTGCCATTACTCTGTTCGATCTGGGAAATGCGCGTTCTTTTCTCTAAGTGCAATACGGCATGGTGTCGGCTTTGTTCCAAATCGTAGATGATCACCACGAAAACCTCCTCATTTGACCATGCACGGAAGTGGTCAGCCATTGTGGGCTTCTCTGCTTGATCCCGTTGTAGCCCTTGCCGTAAGGAGCATTCGCACATATCAATACCCTCAGCATCTTCAGCTAACAATTGGTTCGGAAAAGAACCCAAATCATGGATCTGGCCGGATTTTTTGAGCAGATCTATATTTTCGTAGGTCCTGGGGATTTCCTGTCGTTTCCAGTTCAAAGAAACGTATATCCTTGAGGCAGAAAACCCCACAAATATGATGCCGTAGTTTTCTGGAAGGATTTGGGGTCCTTGTCTGCGCCATTCCACGGAGGGGACCCTTTCAGCACCGTGAAGAAGGACGCCCACCGTATCTCCAATCCTTGGAACGCCTTCAGCCTTTGCCGCAGTCTTTGGACCGGCCGCGGCCACCATCAAATCTCTGCAATCACAAACCCTAGCACTCGCCATTCTCAGAGCCCTCCCTTGGGCAACCTCCTTTACATTACATAAATGAACAATTCTTGGATGATACAAATGACAAAACCTCCTTTCTATATATAGGAGTCTAAGGAGTCACAATATAATCCAGCCGACCTAACAATAATAATATAAAGCCACAAAAATAACAATAGAGGGATTCTATGGGGCACAGAAATAACAACATGGGGGTAATAGGGGCACAACAATATAAATAAGGGGTATCACTACAATAGTAATGGGGTAATCACTAGTATTATAGGGACCCAACAGTCTCCTTCTATATGTTACCCTTGTATAAGAATTTTCTTTTGTCATGTAACCACTTTAAGGATGCCCTCAAACCACACAATTGTTCAAGAACATGCTTTGATACCATTGTAAAATCCCAGGTTGCAATATTCCAAATTTTCCTTGAAATTTATGAGTTTTCAAATAAGTTTTTTAGTGACAGTTCCCTCCAACTAGTTATTTGTTCTTTGTTGAAGATGATTTTGATAAGTTTTTTCTATGGACACTGCTTTTAATACTTCCACATGCATCAACCGACTCCAATTTTCTTTTATAATTGTAATAACAAGCTTCAAAAATTTAATGCAACTAGTATTAGATAATAGCACCTACATGAGGGACATTTCTCGTTCAAAACTTGAATATACAGTGAGAAGGTTAGGAAGGTAGAACCTGGTAGTGAAGACAGTCAATACTCAAACTACATGCACAATATCAAACCACCAAAATAGCGCTTCAACACTTGTGTATGATATATGTTGCCCAGGAAATATATATGCATGCCCCTCTCTTACAACAACCCTTATACTACAATAGTGTCATGCACTACATGTTACTAAGATAATACACAACCCCTAAAATGAACTTACGACAACAATGATATACACAATTATGAATTCATCCTCTTCCTAACTAGTGGTCAACTCAGGAATGGAGCTCAACCTTGAATATTTGAGGCAAATAGACTAAGAGCAAAGGAAATCAGTTCCATGTCCCACCAACAAGAAATATGACTTGGCTGTGATAGTATACATGCTCCATAAATCAACTCATTCTGACCAACATATTAATCGTAGCCCAAGAGGATGATAACCCACGTCTAGCAGTGGAACATCTAATGGTTGTTGGTTGGGTACTCGTGTTTCCCTCCCAAGAGAAAGTCAAACCACAAGCACTTGCAAATGTCACCAGATGAAAGCAAACACTTGAAACATCAAAGTGGTCTCTATTATAGGTGGCTCAAATGGAAAAATGAGAGGTGAACATTTCTTATAAAAGTTGTAGCTTATACCCAAGCTTGAGCTTGTGCCTTTGGCTCCATGATTTTTGTCCCCAACTTGAAAGATGTTTAAAAAAAAAATCAGAAATTCAACTGATAACACCTTTTCTAGCTCAAATCTCTAGAAATAAATAAATAAATTATCCTTTGAATTTTGATGGTGAAATCTGAGTATCTCACTCTTTGGACTGACTAGAGTATCTAATTTCAACACTAAACCCGGCTATGGCGGAAAGGGTTTCCAAACCCTAAGCTTCTCCTCAAGAAACTCTCCAAGAGCTCTTTTCTCCAAAAACTCAAATGCAAGAATGAGGAGAGTCTCCTCATCTTTTTTTTTTACAAAATTGTGACCATTTTAACTTTTATAAAGTCACTTTATAAAGTTAAAGTGATGTTTCACTTTCCTAGAAAATGTCCCCTTTTCAGCCCTTAGACTTTTAATAATGTTTCCTTAGGCAAATTTAGTCCCCCTTCTTAAATATTTTCCTGCTTTAGCCTATGGAAACCACATTGGGCTAGCGAACTCCATCATAAGCTTCCTAAATGGTTGGGGGCATTGCATACTATATATTTTTACTAACACAACCACATTAATACATGTGGTTGATATACGTCGATAGACATATATCAATCGCATGCACAAACACATTAGTAAATGTGGTTGAGATACACTGATAAATGTCAATGGTATGGTTAAATAATAATATTGATATCAATAATAATTATTATTATTATTATTATTATTATTGTAAACTTAAGGGATTAATATTATAAACCATTGAGATTCATATTATAAACTCAATATATTATTGATATTATAAACCCAATGGATTATTAATATTATAAACCCAAGAGATTAATATTATAAACTCAAAGGAATAATATTAAACCCAAGGGATTAATATTATAAACCTAAGGGATTATTAATATTATAAAGTCAAGGGATTAATATTAGAAACCTTTAGCATTGATATTATAAACCCAACTGATTATTAATATTATAAACTCAAGGGAATATTAATATTAATAAACCAAAGGGATTAATATTATAAACCCAAGGGATTAATATTAGAAACCCTTGGGATTAATATTATAAACCCAAGGGGTTATTAATATTATAAACCCATGAGATTAATAAAACGAAGGGATTATTAATATTATAAACCCAAGACATTACTAAACCCAAGGGATTAATATTATAAACCTAAGGAATTAATAAACTCAATAATATAAACCCAAGAGATTAATATTAAAAACCCAAGGGATTAATATTATAAATTGTTGAAGGCTCGAAAATCTCTCCTTACAACATTATAAGGGATACCACCCAGTCGGGAACTTAGAGCAGTTCCTTTTCCGTTGAAATGGTGGTTCCATCTGGTTAAACTAAGTCAAATTACCTTCTCTCTATCTCCATTGGCTTAAGATATGAATTTCACCTACCAATAGAGAAGAGACATTAGATCAGCCCTCTTGTTGATCAGGTAAGAAAGTGATCCTTAAGTTGATCTGGGGCTCAACCAAGCCACAACTAAAGTTCGCCCCTGTATGAGGGGACTTCTAAAATGCAATAAGTAGAATTAAATGTAAAGTATAATCTAAGATGCATCTAATCCTAGACCTATCTCGATTGAAGGAAGGATTATCTTTCTTTAAATTAAGAGCAAGCTAAAAGGATGGAAAAAGAAGCAGGTAGGAATTGAAAAAAAATGAAGGAACTAGACCAGGAAATAGTTCACAAGATCTAATCCTTGTTAAAACAATTATGAACAACTAAATGCCTAATAAGTAGTTACTAGACACTTAATTGTAAATAACACCAACTCCTAATACAACATATGCATAAGAACAAGAAATTCATGTCATAATATTGAAGTAGTTCAAATAAAATGGCATGTAGAAAAGCAGGAAATCTATATTTTTAAACTATTAGATAGCTAGCTAGCCTAAAGAAATAAAAATATGTTCTTATACAATTCTCAGTTTTCAATGATACATTTCTGATTAATTCTGCAAGATAGCTCGATCATAATTCTAAATGAATTAATAATTAACATTTAACAATAGTGCATAAAGCCAATTACTAAACTCATACATCAAAAATGTAATTGAAAAGCTGAATAATTTATTTACTTCAACAATTGATGCAAACAGTAGTGCCTTACAAGCAATTATAGAAACAAACTTTATTACCAGATTGAATCAAGTGCATAAACCTTAAAGACTGCAATAGTGCAAATCTCACGCTGCCAGCACTTGATCTTTGTCTGCAAAGAAGACCTCTACCCGAGTGCAATAGTGCAAAATGAAATAGAACTCCTTCACAAACAGATTGAACACTCTGATAGAATTTTTATTCTTCTCCTGGATTCTCCTTCTGTTAATAATGGCTAACAATGCTTATCATGCAATTCTAATCCTCCTATTTCTTCTCTCGCCCAAAAAAAAAACTTTACAATCTGTGAAGAGATTTATTTATACAGAGCTTGAGGTGAAATCGTGAAAATATTAGCAGCTCCACGTATTTCTCCACGACCGAGTAATTAAATCAGGTAATTATTTCTTTTGTTGAATTACAGGTCAAATTTCGATCACCTCTGTAGATCAATTGCCCAATTTAGCTTGTTGTTGAGTTCAATTTATTTTATGTCGACCACTATTGAGCAGAGTGCTAGACATGCTTCCACTTTTCATGGTATTTGTCTTCGTTTATTTTAATTCTATTATGGTTTGGATCTCGACACATGGCTGAGTGGTTGTTGATTGAATGATCTATTTGAATCGGCCCAAACGTTTACCTGTAATAGAAAAATCATAATTAACCATGATGAAAATTCAATACACATCACTCAAGACATTTTAATTGAAACTAAACATAATAAAATCCCCGTAAAAACCAATGAAAAGGACTTTTCGTTTATTATAACAGCGGCCCCATGGAGATGACAAGTGGTGAGAACCGTATGGTATCGACGAAAGGCTATCGACAGTTTTAACAATAGGCACAAATGAAAATGCCGATTGAGCGTATGCGATGTCATAATGAATCATTTTTTAATATCAATATCTCATCCATTATCAAATCGATGATCGGAGATTTTAAATGGTGGCACATAACGAAAGTTCCGATATGGGCGATGATGAGCCTCGTATTGCAACAAGAATGTTGCAGCTCCCAAGGCGACCAACTTTAATTATCAACCCAAGGTTCGTACAAACTTAAAAGGTATCGGCACTATATGTGCATCATACAATGTGTCCTTCCTTTGATGTCATGATGTAATGGAGTGAATGTAATAAAATCATATGCTAAACTAATTGCAGAAAATGAAATGCTTGAAATGGAAACCTTAACCTATTGCAAGAAAGAAAATACAAGGAAAGAAACATATTCTAATTGCATAAAGTAAATCTCATGTAGTAAATTTCAATCATTTCATTTCAAAGAGTTTAGATCCATTAGCAGAGTTCATTGAATGTGGCAATCATCATTGCATTATCAATTTCATAAATCTGTCCATTAGCCCAAATCGTTGAAATGTTTTACATGGGTAAAGAGGCAAGTCCTAAGTGGTCTTTAGTCTTCCCTAATAATTGATTTAGAGCCTAGGGGTCTTGATTCAACCCTAAGGGATCATAACCAAGCTTCTTGAGCGAATATGGACAAGTATATACACACTGGAAGAGTACTACATGAAACAACAGATTTACTACAGGAAACTATAATTCATCGAATGACCAAGAAAATCAAATCCAAATTGGATGGGACAAATTTTTTTATTGACTAAGATGTATTAGGTCCCCATTCCAAGTGGAATCACCCAAAAAGACCTTTGTTAACCCATGCTAAAAAATAGCATAAAATTACTAGTCTAAAATCTAGAAATTCAAGAACTAGTGAGCTAGTAAATCTATCAAATGCCTAACCTAATCAATTGAAAATGCAATGGGGTGATTTTTGTTATTAACTAGAATGTTTTTGTGATCTAATGCAAGTGGAATCAACAAGATTGAAGCTCGGTAGAATGCTCTACAAAATAGCAGAAATTTATTGTTATTTGTCACAAAAGACTTCCAGAAATCTAGATTTGGAATAAACAAACTAATCCAAGTAACTCAATCATTACTATGACCTTCCAAAGTTGTTCCAAGGATGAAATTATGCTTGTGGTCCTGCAAAATAACTTACTTCAATCATTTAACCCAATCTTACATCAAGAAATCATTAATACTAAATGTAGAAATAGAAAAAGACAAGAACAAGAGATGCATGTGAATAAGAAGTGAAAGGAAGAAAAGTAAATGATACAAAATGGCTTTGATGCTCCTGGGATCACCAAGCCCAAGGAAACTTAGATTCCTATGTAGGAGACCAAGATTGAGGAGCTGAACATGGCACCAATCTTCATTATTTCCATCAATACAATTACATCCCTGCAAGAAATGACAACGGGGCTGCAAAAATACGAGTTCTCTCCACAAGACGACTAAGAAAAATCAACCCCTAGAGGAAAATTCGACTTGTTACTTATACAAAATAATTAGGAATAACTCAGCTTTCCCCACCAAAATCCCTTTATTAGTGGGTCTGGTTCCCAACACTAGGAATCTGCGTTAAATAACAAGGAACACATTCCTAGATTTTCTCAATCACTGGAGCTCTAGAATCTGTAACATAATTCCATAATTTCTTGTTGATTTATTATTTAGTATTGATCCTCTGTAGTATGGAGCAGGTCCCTAGATTTTCTCCTCCTCCAAATCTTGATAATCTGCCCAATATTCTCATAATATTCCACAAAAATAAATAATATTAGGCACAAATATACAATTATCCATAAACCTTCCTAATGAACAGATTAAAGTTAAAAATACATTATATAATGCAAAAAGAGAGGTTTAATGTGTTGAAGGATGGTCATATGAGCCTTAATTTATGTCTAATTTGGAGGCCCATCAGGCGGATGCGATATTGTATTAAACTTTGATTGATAACTGTATCGGGTTTACATATCAGAGGTCAATGAAAAATCGCAATCGGAAGTAGGAGGATATCGCAATCAGAGATCGGAGATTAGATGGATGTCATAATCATAGGTTGGAGCAAGAGGTGTATCGCAAGTCCACAATCGAAGGGGAATGTAATATCAGAGATCAGAGAGGAGGTTGTATCGCAAGTCGGAAATTGGAGTTTTTATGTGGTAACATATAACAAAATGTCGATTGTGATTTCTCTAATAAACGGGAGCGGAGAAGGGGTATACGTGTTATATGAGACTCCGCCAATTAAACTACAACTATTGGGTGCAGTATAGGGCTTATAAATGTACCAACATTTAATTTGTTAATCCGGAAAGTTTGTGAACTTCGAGACGCAGCACTAGAAATGCTAGAGAAAGCCCCTGGAAACCTGCAAAATAAATGCTAGTCTATCTTGGTTATTAATCTCGTCAATAAATGAAATCCTACACTAAAAGATAATTCAATAAAACACCAATCCAAACAATTAAATCATGCGGGAAATAAAGGCAATTAACAATGCGAAAGGAAACTCTAATTACAAGCGAACAGAAGGGAAATCTGAACTAGAAATCAAGGAGTGCCAACACAATAACAAAAAGACTGTAAATGCTAGAATAAATTCAAAACAATTCAAAACCATTATGCTTAAACTAATTCTACCTGCACTAATTCTGAATGTACTAATTCTGTGTAAATTTAACTTGAAAGCATTAGCAACATAACAAGGAAATTTACTGTGTAAATAAACTTATGAAAGAAATTAAATTAATATGAATTTCTCGCCTTCCTTGTCCTGAAAAATCTTGTGAAAACTAACTAGAAGTTAAAGGAAACTATAATGGTAATTAAACATTTATCGATATCAAACATAGTGTAGTTTCCTTATTTATAAATGTTGGCTTTCAAAACCATAAATGCTCAAGTCAATCTCAGGTTCTTGCTTAATTAAATGGGTCTGGATCAATTTGAATTGAACGTTAGAGCTCATAAAGGCAAAGTCGATCTAGACGCAATTTGATAAGAAGAAATCTCCAAGCACAACCCCGGATGCAGCAAATGAAATAGGAAAAATTTGTAGCAAATCAAATTAGCTTTAAAATTGAAGATAAAATATTGCAAAAAATTAAATGACATCAATTGAAGGCACAAAAAAAATAAAAAAAAAAAATAATAATAAAAAATAAATAAATAATAAAAAATTCACACAGCAAATAAGAATTGAAATGCTCTTTAGTTTAAAAGATGAGAGCAGTGTCGAGCTGGTCTGGCGGCCAACCCAGCTAGCTCGCACACTCTTTGAGTGCTTGATTCACACATAAATTAACACCATTAGATGCAGAAAATAAATAGACAGTTCATGGATAAAAATTGCGTCAATTAACTCCTAAAAAACAATCTTTTACATCAAGCATACAATGCTCAGCTCCAGTAAGATAAGAGGACTCTGTTTCCTCTGCCCAATCTGATCAATCTGAACTGCCCGTTACGCTCTCTCTGAACTGCCCGCTACGCTAAATATCCTCTGCCCGCGATCCGCTGGTGATAAACGCGTGATGCTACATTGGGACAGCTCCTCTTCCGTTCTGTGCGCTCCCTGTCTCTATGCGTGTATACCTATTGACTGATCTCTTGAATCGATTAGCTGACTAATTAAAAACTAACTCCTTGCTGCTCCAGGCAATCTATTATATATGCATCATATTACGATATGGGCTTTTAATTAGCCAATTAAAAAAACACAAGAGGTAGATCATCGATCATAACAATTTTCCATGAATAAAATTGGTTTGCAACTAAATGTCGAAACAGGGATGATTCTGGCGAATCGTTCCTCTTTTCCTGGAATGGTGCTATTGCTAGACTCCACGTAGGATGGGTGCAACGCTGCATCATAACTGTTTGGCGTAGATGTGGACATGGCATTGCGTTGACTCCAACGTTGATGTGGATACGCTTTTCTGGATTTAGATAATACGTACTCATTGACTCAAATCCACATTCCATTAATGCAGCCTTACATGTACCATTTCCATCAAGAAAAACGCCTCTTAAATAAATCATGTCGTTTGGTTGGGTCATGATGCTTCGGTTCCATGTATATCGTGCCACTAATACTCTAGTTACCACTGGGGATGAATAGAAGGGTTGTTCCCCATGGAGTTCATTTAAATGGATCCATCTTTGGCAAAGCTCTTATCAAACGCTAGAAGACTATGGTCATATTCCCGACTTGAAGAAATTTTCAGAGGCGTCTCCACGGCCGGGTTTCGAATGATATAGGCGCCCACGAGGCCGACCAATAGATTTTCTCTAGTGAGACCAAGGGCATGGTCATGGTACCACAGATTTCCTGGATGTTGGATGTTGACATAGTGATATTTAGATTTCTTCCAGGTGGGTCTGGTCTCATTGAATCCAGCTGTAAACCATGCAAGTGAGTTTCCAGTATAATTTTCAAGGGCCTCGTCATCGCGTTGTCTTCGTGATCTAAGATATGGCAGTGATAGACATAGCCAGGTTCAGAAGTGACGTTGAAGAGATAAGGGCGGTGAGAATCCAGCAGAGAGAAGCGAAGAAGAATGGTAGTCATAAATCCAGGCTGCATCTTGAACACATTCTTCCAAGTCCTTGTTGGGTTGTGTTATATTATTTCCACGACTAGCCCACGTAGTTAACCAGGGGGTTAGAAGGGGGGCGGAGCCCCACCTTCGTTGCGCCGATTGCGTAGCGGGGGGGTCACAAGGGGTTTGAGGGGTGCAAGTAACCCCACTCTATGGGGTCCGGGGCAGCGCCCTGGGAAATTTTGGTTTTGGACCCTATGTTAGGTTGGGCATACCCACCTATGGTTTTGTGCATGATTTTCACACATGGTTTTGGACGTGATGGTTTTGGTCCATGGTTTTGGACGTGATGGTTTTTGGTCCATGGTATTGGATGCTTCGGCATGTATAAATATGTATTGTAACATTGAAAGGAACATAATGAAAAATCAAGCTGATAGTCCCAGTTTTGGGATCCAGGGGAAAATCTCTGTGTATATGTGTTTTATGTGTTATGCTCTCACATTGTTTATTTTCTATGTTTTAGAATTCATATGCACATAATTTCTGTACGGGGTTAAAACCTACATTTGCTATCAGAGCCAGGTTTTGGCTTCAAGGGGACGCCTTTGTTGCTGAGGGGTTTCGCTAGGGCTTGTGGTAGACCCTATTCAGTGGTAGATCTACAAGATCGATTCTGGTGGTGAAAGAAGATGGCGAGCAGTGGAAAGATAGAGATCTAGAAATTTAATTGTCAGATTTTTGAGTTGTGGAAACTTAAGATGGAGGATTTGTTGGTCGATAAAGATAAGTGGATCACGGTATATCCAGGTACTAAAACAAAGGGAGTGTCCGATGAAGAATGGAAGAAGTTGGATCGGAAGGCAAAGAGCACAATATGATTGTGTGTCTCAGATTTAGTATTCCTGAATGTATCAGGGGAAGCTACGATGAAGGCTTTGTGGGACAAGTTAGCGACTTTGTACCAATCTAAGTCTCTCGTGAATAAATTGTTCCTGCAGAAAAAGCTGTATAACCTGAGGATGAAAGATGGAGACTCGGTGACAGAGCATCTGAACGCATTTAATACTGTGGTAAGTCAGTTAATATCTATTGATATTAAAATTTCAGATGAAGATAAGTGCATCAGTTTGTTGTGTTCTCTACCAGATTTGTGGGATAGTCTGGTTATTGCAATAGGTAGCAATGCAACTGCCTTGCAGTTTGATGAAATAGTCTCATCCTTGCTGACGAAGGAAATGAGACGGAAAAATATGGAGAACCAGAATGGTGATGCCTTGTCTGTACAAGGACGGTCCTAGAACAGAAGCAAAAATAAGTCATCGAGTGGGAGATCTAAATCTAGAGGGAGAACTAAATCTCCAGGAAACCTGTAAAGGTGGTGTGCTGGAAATGCGGAAAGGAAGGTCACTACAAAAGGAACTATAAATTTAAAGCTCCTGATAAAGGAAATGGATCTGATGATACTCCTTCTGCAGAGGCAAAAACCACCTCAGATGAAGGTGGGGATGTGCACTTGGCTTCTTCAAGTACACATGTAGATCATGAGGCATGGTTGATTGACTCAGGTGCATCCTTTCACTTCACTCCCCATAGAGAGTGGTTCTGCGAGTATGAGAAATACGATGGTAGTGATGTCTTCTTAGGGGATGATAGGAAGGCTAGAATCGTTGGTCGCAGAAAAGTAAAGTTGAAGTTGCAAGGTGGAAGGGTTAAGGGTTAGAACACTTCTGGGTGTTCTGCATATTCCTACATTGGCCAGAAATCTTATTTATGTAAGCAAGTTGGATGATTCAAGTGTAAAAACAATGTTCGAGAAGGATACCTGCAAGATGGTTCGGGGAGCACTGGTATTGATGCGGGGAGTTTGAATTGGAAATCTGTACAAGCTGCAAGGTAGCACAGTTATTGATGGGTGCAATAGTTCTGTGGTTCCTAAAAGTGGAGCAGAAAATCTAGTGGTCTCTGGAGAGAAGACCATGCTATGGCATCTTTGCACAAAAATGAGGCTTGGGATCTGGTGGAGTTGCTGGCTGGAAGGAAACCCATTAGCAGCAAATGGGTGTTCAAGAAGAAGACAAATGCAGAAGGAATGGTGGAAATATAAAGCTCGGTTGGTAGCAAAAGGTTATTCCCAGGTGCCGAGAATTGATTTTGGTGATATTTTTTCTCCTATTGCCAAGGTAACTTCTATTAGATTACTTTTATCTGTTGTTGTTGCTTTTGAATTTGAAGTAGAACAGATGGATGTGAAGACAACATTTCTTCACGGGGATCTAGAAGAGGAGATCTACATGAAGCAACCTGAAGGCTTTGCGGTGAAGGGTAAGAAAGAACTGGTATGCAAGTTAAAGAAGTCTCTATATGGGTTAAAACAGTCACCAAGGATGTGGTATCAGAAATTTGATACATTTATACGGGGACTTGGCTTCACCAAAAGCAAAGCAGATCACTGTGTGTATTTTAAATTAATTGGTGATTGTGTTATTTATCTGGTCTTGTATGTGGATGATATGTTGCTGGTTAGAAATGACAAAGAAATTATCCAAGATTTGAAGACCCAATTGTCCTCCAAATTCAACATGAAAGATCTTGGTGCTGCAAACTATATTTTGGGCATGGAAATTAAAAGAGATCGGGCAAAGAGGAAGCTTTGGTTAAACCAGAGGAAGTATGTCGAGATAATATTGCAGAGGTTTAATAAGCAGGACAGTAAACCGGTGAAGGTTCATATTCCTGTAGGTGTAAAGTTATTTGCTAAACAATGTCCCAAGACACAAGAAGGGGAAGAGGACATGTCTCATGTCCCATATGCAAGTGTAGTCGGTAGCCTTATGTATGCAATAGTCTGTACTAGACCAAACATTGCGCATGCAGTGGAAGTATTGAGCAGGTTTATGTCAAAACTAGGGAAGGAGCACTGGACAGCAGTGAACTGGGTTTTCAGGTATTTGCATGGCACTAGTGATTATGGTTTGTGCTACTAAGGAAGATGTTACACAAAAATATCGTCACCATGATTATTTGCAGTCAGTATGGGTCTATCATCACTTGTACTGTCCTCCTAAGCAAGTCTCAGACCTCAGCTCTTCAAATCAAGCTTTGGAAATGAGAGAAAGACATTAAAAATCAATGTAACTCTAGTTCCGCACTTTCTCTCATAGTCACCTGCGGTCCCGCACCTTCTGTGTACAAAAGCTGCGTACTTGCCTGCTCTGTCCCTAACGGTGTAGGTGCGGACCCCTGTGAAAGTCAAAAGGCGCAAGTTTTATCTTAAAAAACTCACTTTGGGTTAATTCTAGAGGTTTCAAGAAGGAATTTTGACGTGGATTGTTCGCTCTGAGGTGGTTCATGCATCCCAAAAGAGAAGGAGCTAATCCCTTGATGAGAGGAGCTATCCCTTTGAAGGAGGGCTTTATCCCTTTGAAGGAGGACCTAGTAACCTCCCTCCATTGCACTATAAATACAGGCATTGGGCTGGTTGCTGGGGAGGTTAGAAGCTGAACATTTTTTAGGGTAAATGCTGGTGAAATCAAGACTTCCTAGTTAAGCCTAAAGAGGAGAGATCACATACCTTTTTGGTTTCATTGGGAAGTGAGTGAAACTTGTCAAAGTAGAGGAGACTTCTTGCTGGACCCTGGGAGGAGCTTGTACAGCATCAAGGCAAAGGTTGTAAGGTTCTTCTTCTTTTGAATTAATACAATCAAACTCATTTTTCTCAACAAGTATCTTATGTTATTTGTTTCATGGACTCCTTGACTTTCATGTTAAATATGTTTTATGCAATTGGCTTTTCAGGTGCTATTTAATTTGTTTGCCTTGTTTGTGTTTGCAGAATCGCGAAGAGGAGCTCATTTGGATCAAAGGAGCGAAGGCATCCAAAAGCTAGCGTTGGACCTTAGGTAGGCCCTAAAAACACTTGTTTGCTATTGTTTATTAAAGCATATTTAGAGAAAGATAGTGTCTAGTTGGTTTGCTTGTCATTAGGTCTTCTTTAGATTCTAGGAAGGTCTATCTTGTCCGCAAGATCGACTTATTCCGTGTGACAAAATGGCGACTCTGCTGGGGAATTGATTGTTTTCCTTGTTTATACTTTGACCTGAGAAACTCTATTTTTGTTTCTGTTTTTGGCTTGATGATTGTGGGATTGGGTGGATTTAGTTAATTTTGAGTTATTTGTTATTTTTCATAGTTTTGGGAGAAGTACGCACCCTCTGAGTTAAGCACAGTGCGTACCTGTACGCGCTTTTGCTTTGTGCACAGAGTGTGAATGCACCTGTGTAAACAGGCTGCCTGCGTACCCTGTCAAAATTTTGAGAAATTTTAAATTTTTCTCTTTTTTATCAGTTTAGAATTTGTTTATAGGTTTTAGCCATTACCCAGACTTGCGTGTACCCTGTCAAAAACTTTCCTTGGTTTAATTTCACTAGTGTTAGGGTTTTAGGTGAAATTCCTAGGAGTTTTGCTTGTTGGGTTTGTTTTTCATTTTGGTTGTGTAGTGGCTCTGAGCTTAGAAGCTGTAGGGACTTCAGATCACCTTAGTGTCTACCAGCCTTCTTATGAGTCTGACCATGTATGAAATCTCCCCTTGTTTGAGGAATCCACTTTGAGTTTTCTCTTTACAAAACTTCGAAAAGCTTGTGTTTGAGAGTTTGGATTTTCATTTTCAAAAAGAAAACGAAATTGGTTGTTCTTGACTGATTTGTGATTCTGCATAAATTAGTCCTTAGCTTGCATCTAGCTGAGTAAAACATCCTTAAAAAAGACTTTTAGTAGGCTTTGACTTCAAATAGGTTTTTATAATTTGTAGATCTCAAAGTTAGTCATTTTCATTAGTTTTGAGTGTTTTGCAAAAAATATATAAAAAAAAAAAATCTCTTTTGAAAAAGTTTGTTTTTTGTACTGATTGAGTGCTTTGAAATGAAAAAGGGAAATTTTTATGAAATAATTAGTTGTCTCGTTTTGAGTGCTTTGGAAAGGAAAAGCTCTTCTTTTAATTTGTTTAATTGAGAAAGATTTGTGTTTCTAAAATATTTGCATTCTCAAACTCTTTCTTAGTTTAGAAATTCATCGAAGAGAAAAAGATTGTTTAGATCATCTTAGGTGCATTTTTAGTGATTTTGAGTCGAGTCTTCATACCACGAGTTTCATCTCTGCACCTTTGGACTTAAACAAAAACCACTAAAATTAACGCTTAAAGTAAAATTCACCTAGTAACATTTTTATTTCTAGGGCTCTGATACACCAACTTAGCTTAGGCTAGTGTCTTGGAGTAGGAGAGTAATTAACTCTCCAAGACAGTAAAAACAAACAAGTAGCTGTATCTTGTGGTAGGGAAGAAATCCAATTGTTGCATTTATGCTCTAGGAAAGCTCCTCTTAAAGGAGAAGCACGAGATCGTGTCTGAACCAGTGTGGGAATCAATCCTTCCTCATTGGGAACGACGCCAGATATTCACGTATTAAAAACGGTAAACCTCGGATTAACCATTGTCGAGGAGCCTGGGGTCACTTGTTGGTAAACCTTGGATTATGTCAAGGAGCCTTCAAAGGGATTGAGCTTGCTACTCTGCCCTTGCGTGCGTATCGGATCGTAGACTGTTCCCCCAGGTGTATTTGTCTCAGTTGGTAACCTTAGTGGCCATATTCTTTAGGACTCTTCCTGAGGTGACAGTGGTGGGAAGATCCCACTGTACCTGGAGCAGACGTCGGCTAGACTCACTTGGATTTTCTGGGGAGTTCACTTCACTCGAGACGGTTAAGTGGAGGAACTTGTGCCAGTCTATTCATTAAGCAGGTTGTCGGGGTAACTGTTCCAACCGCCATTTCTGTACTGAACTCTGCGACGTTGGATTTCATCACCAACTAGTGTTTTCGGTCGGAAAGTTACTGTTTGTGTGTGTTTGATCTCCTAGATTCTTTAGGCGTGTGATTCAAATTTGTTTGGTTCTTTAGAGACCTTAGGTGCTTTTTATTGAGATTTTTACTTTTTTTGCGTGTGAAGTAGTTAAAAGTCTTTAACTGTGGCTGAATTACCAAGACAGTCCCGTAGACTTCGGGGCCAGACTCCTGAGATTATAAACATGGCTGAGTTACTGAGGAAGTCCCGTAGACTTCAGGGCCAACCTCCTGAGGAAGTACCGAGCCAACTTGAAGGC
The DNA here is from genome assembly GCA_031772625.1 of Pinus tabuliformis. NCBI lineage: Eukaryota > Viridiplantae > Streptophyta > Pinopsida > Pinales > Pinaceae > Pinus > Pinus tabuliformis. The sequence continues at coordinate 1,118,297,257 of CM062817.1, forward strand.
TTAAAAGTCCTCGTAACTCCTAGAGACAGTAGAGTTGGGTCACCGGAAGAAGGAGAATCTTCTTTGATAGTACATCCTGATTTTCAAACGCCAGTAGCAGAATATAATCCACAGTCAGTGTCTGTCTCCGAAATCGCTGGTAGCTTTTCATCTACTAGTGATATAGGTGAAGAACCCGAAATATCCGAGCCTGAAAGTGAATTTGCTGCTACTCCAACATCGGGGTTTGTTTCTCCAACTTTTAGTGGTCCTGGTTCACCTAGGGTAGAAAGAGTAATCACTCAAGATCTTCCTTCTGGACTTATTTCTATTGAAGAACTTGCTCCGGAAGAAGAAGAAGTAGGCATCCCTATCCCTGAAAATCAACCTGTCATTGAACTAAGGGAGCGTGAATCAATTTTTTACAGTCCACCTAGGAGTAGTTCTTGGTATCTTTCTTTAACTAATTATTTAGAAAACTCAGGGTTAAGTTTTTCACCACCTCGTGCTCCTTATCACTCAACACCCAGAGGTTTTTATACCCCCATAAATATGTCAGGACAGTCGTCCATGTTTACTCAATCGCCCGAATCTTTTTTGTACGGCGGTCCATCTGTTCCCTCTGGGTATCAGTCTCTTTCTGGTACTTTTTTGGGAGCGTCTCCTCAACCCATTGAGCAAGGGTTATTAACTGGAAGCAATGGTACAAAGCCGTTGAGCGTAGAAGACATTCTTATGATGTCAGGTTCTATTCCCAATCCTCAACCTCAAGGTGGCCAGTTACCGCCTGGGGGGCAGCCTCAATTAACGCCTGGGGGCAACCTCAAGGTACACAATTTGCATCTGGGGGGCAACCTCAAGGACAGTACATACCTATGGGGCAGTACATTCCTCAAGGTCAACCCCAGACTCAATATGTACCCCAAGGTCAACCCCAGTATCAATTTATACCTCAAGGTCAACCCCAGTATCAGTATGTGCCTCAAGGGTATCAACCCCAAGGTCAATACTCGAACCAAGGTTTCCAACCACCCCAAGGTCAAACGTATGTTCAAGGAACGGGAAATGTACCTTTCAATTATCAATCCTACCCTCAACCCGGTTATGGTCCTCAATATTCTAAACCAGTTATGGGTCAGTACCCCGGAATGAATATAGTGTGGGATCCATCGCAAACCCAACAGGTGTTGCAACCAAGTGTACAGTTGTCATCTCAAACTGGACAACCCTTAGTTTCTAGTACACCCCAGCAACCAGTCCAGTCTAACATTCAAACTTTTGTACCTTCGGTAGTTTCTCAGCCTGGGCCTAGTACACCTCGTACTCCGCCTCAAACGACTGCTACAACTGCCGCTACATCTGTTCAATCTACCCCACCTACTTCTGGAGTATCGACAGCTCCGGTTTCTATTGTTCCTATATATACTCCTCAGACATCTTTACCACCGTCTGGATCTACGATTCAAACTTCGGTTCAGATGCCTGTATGGAAACTTGGTTTAAGTATGGTTGTCACAAGTCAACCACAATTCACCTATCAACCGTACCAGGGACAGTACCAATTCGGTCCTGCTGTCCAGCAGCCAGTTTATCAGTATCAACCGTATACTGGGTACACTTATCAACAACCTCAACAACCCCAGTACGGTCCGGTTAATCCTGGTTTTCCAGGAGGATACAATATCCCGAACGCGATTCCTATTCCTAGTTATCCTGGATATCCTCCTCCTGGGGCTGGTCTCATGACCCAGAGTTTCAGGGATCCTAATCGGCAGTTACCATTTATCGCAACTTTGGACTTGCCTAACTTGTCGCGCCTAACGAACGATCCCATTAATTATCTTCCGTTTTGGCCGCCAATGCCGAATAAGTTGCCCAGTGACATTCCCAAGTTCGAAGGTAAATCAGGAGAGGACCCGTCGAACCATGTGATGACTTACCACCTCTGGTGTGCGTCTAACTCCATCACAGATGATTCAATCCGTCTTAGACTTTTCCAGCGCACTCTAATTGGTCTCGCGGCCAAGTGGTACATTGAGTTACTGCGAGGCACTTTTTATAATTTTAGTCAGTTAGCTACCTCGTTTTTAACTCATTTCTAGTTGCCAGTCCGATATGACAATGGCACGGAATTGTTAACTTCGCTAAAACAATCGACATCCACGTACATTTAAGATCATATTCATGAGTGGAGACGTCGACGTCGTTTAGTGAAGGTATTTATTCCGGATCAGATCTTGGCTGAGTGGTTTGTAAAATCTTTGTTGCCAAAGATCACTAAAGATGTTGCTAATTTGGAAAATTTTAAAGTTTTCTTGAAGATTGGCGAATCTCACTAATCCCTAATATGATTGATATATTTGTAAAATTATCCAATGTACGTAGTCTCTATAAGCATTCTAAAAGAATCGGTAAAATTGGAAACTGGAAAAATCATATTAGAGCAAACATTAGTCCATGTTGCTAAAGCTGGAGTGGTTACTGAGGAGCAAGTCATTGCTCAAGCACAGTACCTTGACTTGGTCTATACTCAGTCAGGTACGTTACATGAAAAAATCCCCGATCTTCCCAAGCAAAATCAAATCGCTGCAGCTCCTTCGGGATCTCATGCCGCCAATGGTATGATTGGCACGGTTAACACTAAAAGTAAGAAGAAGTCTTCCAAGAATTCTTCCCCTATCATAACCTTGCCTGATTCCCCAACAGGAGATTCTTCTGCAGAGATTTCCGCCGATATTCATGTTGTAGAATCATCTACAGCCAAATCAAAATCTGGTGGGAAGAAGAAAGGAAAGAAGAAGAATAAAACGGACAAAAGTTCAAAGGAGAAACCTGAAAAGGCGGAATCCAATGACGAAAAGCGCAAGCCTCGTTATCCTTGTCTCATTTGTGACGATGAACATTTTACAAGAGACTGCCCTCATCGTGCAGAGGTTGTGAAAATTGTCAAGGATTCCCAAACTCCTGCTGTTTTGAAGGATCCTTTTCCGACTCAAGACAGCAAGATGATAGGTTCATCCTCGAGTGCCAATGAAGAACCCATATTGATGATGTCACATGTTAGGATTGCGACTCGATCGCAAGATTATGGTAGTAAGAATCCTGTTGATGGTAAAGAAGCAGAATCTTCCCATTCTAATCCATCAACCTCAGGTCCCGGTTCCGATCCACTACAGATCGAGAAACCTAATCCAGACTTGGTAATCAAACCGCCCGCCAAGGGTATACTTCGAAAGTCAGCTTTCAATCCACATGCGAGAGTGGCTCAGAATTATAACATTGTTGAGGATTTAGCTGTTTCACCCTCAGCAATGTCGGCTTTGGAAGTGCTGCAATCATGCCCAACACAACGTAAATTACTTTTGTCGGCTATAGGAGCTGTTGATGTTCAGGACCCGAACCTAATAATTTTCGATCTAGAAAATAGTACACCGCATTTGCCTCATCAAATGGCTTTCCAGATTCCAGTGATAGTCAAAAACAGGCCTATTCATCGGACTGTAATTGATGAGGGAGCCTCAACGTGTATTATGTCGATACAGTGTTGGAGATCGCTTGGTTCTCCTTCACTAAATCAATCCCCGACGATTCTAAAGGCCTTTGATGGCCGTGGGTTTCATCCTTTTGGCATTCTACAGGATTTGCTTATAGGGGTTGAAGGAAAAACCGTTAGTCTAGATGTGGAGGTGGTTGATGCCCCTCTAGACTACAACCTTCTCTTGGGTCGAAGTTGGTCTTACGCTATGACAGCGGTCGTTTCATCGATCTTTCGAGTAATAAAGTTTCCACACAATGGGAAGATCGTAACAATAGACCAGCTGGCTTACTTTTCATCTGACCCAGCCTCTTCGGAGAGTATTCAGCATGTTGGTAAAACGACTATCCCATATAAGGATGTTGGAGTAGGATTAGTTAAAGATGCGGTTTACTGTGAACTTTTCCTTTTCCTCCAATCAACGCATCATCTTCATTTGCAACCATTCATATGATTACATCAGACACCATTATTTATGATGATCCTTGGATCGTCCCTTCTGAATCTGAGATAGACTCATTTGGCAATTCCATGCCTTTGAGTCCATATGAAATTGCCTATGAAGCCATGCAGTCTTTTGCCAACCCGTGTTCAACCAAAAATGACTTAATGAATGTGGTCCATGAGGAATCACTTTTCACATCAACCTTGGATTTAACTACGTTTTCTGAACTTGTTCACTCTGATGAGCAAATTCGTGAAATCCTATGTGTAGATGATTTACCATGGGAAGATCTCCATCACAGATCTTCGTTTTTACCTGAGGATGATCGTTTTGAAAATGATTTCTCATCAATTTTTACAACTGAATATGTCAAGGAACCTCAGAATCCAATGAAACATCCCGATTCAGAGTTAAATTTGGGAAACATCTCTCGAACTTTTCCTATTGACATTTCGGTTAAGCCGGGAATTTTTAACAACATTCATATAGGTGCCTCGTGTACAGATGACGAAATTCAAATATATAAGGCCCTATTTCAAGAATTCCGCGACGTGTTTGCCTGGTCCTATGAGGAAATGCCAGGAATTGATCCCGCGATTGTTGTTCATGAGATCAAGACTTACCCGGACGCTAAACCCGTCCGGCAACGTTTGCGTCAGACTCACCCACGAAAAGCTGCTGCAATTAAAGCAGAAGTTGAAAAACTGTTGAAAGCAGGTTTCATTTATCCGATCCCGTTAACGGATTGGGTATCGAATATTGTTCTGGTTAACAAAAAGCAGGGAACAATAAGAATATGCATCGACTACAGGGACATTAATCGAGCCTGTCCAAAGGACAATTACCCAACTCCCTATATCGATCAAATCATTGATGATTGTGCCGGCAGCGAAATATTCTCCTTTATGGACGGTTTTTTCGGATACAATCAAATCAACATTCTACCTACCGATCAACCAAAAACGGCTTTCATTTGTCCATGGGGGACATTTGCTTATTGCAAATTACCTTTTGGGCTTAAGAATGCCGGAGCAACTTTTCAAAGGGCGATGTCTTATGCGTTTCATGACATCAAACACATTGTGCAACCGTATCTCGATGATTTGCCTGCTCATTCATTACATCGAGTTGATCACCTCGTCCATTTACGAGCAATCTTTATGAGGTGTAGGCATTATCGTATTCGGTTGAACCCACACAAATGTGTCTTTTGTATAGAAACGGGTCGATTGCTGGGATTTGTAGTTTCGAAAGCCGGCATTCGCGTTGATCCCTCGAAGGTCGAAGCTATCATCTAATTGCCTCCTCCTTCGAGTCTTCGCCAACTCCAAAGTTTGCAGGGGAAAGCAAACTTTTTACGACGATTCATTCCTAACTACGCCGAGGTTACAAAGGGTTTTACCCGGTTGTTGAAGCAAAACACTCCATTCTATTGGGATGAGATAGCTCAGAAATCTTTTGATGCACTCAAACACGCGTTGACCCATGCACCGTTGTTGCATCCTCCCAACTACAACCAGTATCACTTCTTGTATCTCGCCGCCTCTCATTCCACCATTGGAATGGTCTTAGTTTAGGAAGATGAATCAGGAACTGAACATGTGATATATTACCTTAGTCGAACGTTAAATCCAACTGAGCTAAAATACTCACATGTGGAGAAATTGGCATTGGCAGCCGTCCAAGCTGTCCAACGTTTTCGTCACTACATTCTACTACGTAAAACTACGGTAATTTCGGATTGCAACCCTATGATCTACATTTTGACCAAGCAATTGCTAGGGGGCAAGTACTCTAAATGGATCGTTATCCTGCAAGAGTTCGACTTGGAATTTGAGAAATCTAAGTCTAAGAAATCTTTAGTTTTTGCGGAGTTAATGTGTGACTTCCCGCGTGCTGACACGGAAACTGTGGCGAAGGAGCCCATTGTGGACGAATCCTTGTTTCTAATCAGCACTTTAGATCCGTGGTATGGGGATATCATCGTTTATCTCCAGACCCAATCCTTTCGGCCAGAAATTTCAAGGTCAGAACGTCAGAAAATTCGATTCCAGTCCCAACAATTCAGAATTATTGGAGATACTCTTTATCGCCGTGGGGCGGACTCTGTTTTTCGACGTTGCTTAACTCACGAGGAAGCTGAAAGGGTTCTAAATAAATGTCACTCTGGAGCCTGTGGCGGTCATATGTCTGGGTTTGCCACAGCCCAAAATATATTGCGCGCTGGCTACTTTTGGCCGTCTTTATTTAAAGATTGTATTACAGCGGTCCGAAAATGCCAATACTGCCAGATTTTTTATCGTAAAATGCGCGCTCCACCTGCTCCTCTCCACCCTATAATTGCCGTTGGTCCTTTTTCCAAATGGGGTATCGATTTTATTACATGTAACCCTCACTCGGCCGGGGGGCATGCGTATATCATCCTTGCGGTAGATTATTTTACTAAGTGGGCTGAGGCGATGCCTACATTCGAGGCAGACGGCAAGACAGCTGCAATTTTCGTGTTCAATCATATAATTGCTAGGTTTGGTGTCCCGCAAGCGATAATCACTGATCATGGGCGTCATTTTCGAAACATTATGATGACCGAACTTACAGGCCAGCTTGGTTTACGTCACGATAGTTCAACCCCTTATTATCCACAAGCGAATGGTCTGGTTGAGTCCATCAACAAAGTTTTAGTTATCATGATCCGACGAATCATTGGGATTCATCGGTCGAATTGGCACAACATGCTATTTTCAGCGCTTTGGGCGTACCGAACTTCAGTAAAAACATCAACAGGGTTCACTCCTTTCCAACTAGTCTATGGTTTGGAAGCCGTGTTACCCATTGAATGCGAAATCCCGTCACTGCAAATGGCCATCGAGTTACTTCCAGCCACTTCCGAAGAGGAAAAGCGTTTGTTATACTTAGCTCAATTAGATGAGAATCGATGTGATGCTGCATTGGCGATCGAGACTCACGCAAAACGAATGAAAGCTCAGTATGATCGAAATGTGACCCCTCGAAATTTTTCGGAAGGGGATCTAGTCTTAGTTTATGATCAAGCTAATGATAAATTAGGCACTGGAAAATTCGTTCCTATGTGGCATGGTCCCTATGTTGTCAAGCGAAAGCTAGCCAAAGGGGCTTATGAATTCGTAGACTTTGATGGGGACTCTTTGGGTAAACCCAGAAATGGCCTTTACTTGAAGAGGTATTATGCTTAAAAGAATGGGTATGGAGATTTTTAGTTAGGATAGTTTTTCTTTCTAGCTGGTGTGTTTTAGTTTAAACAGTGTGCTTAGCTTAGAGACTGTTTTTTCATCATTATTCCTGCTTATCTTGGTTTTACTCTTGATATTGCAGATGTCGATGCCTCTCCAAACATACATTGGTTTCACTGATGGTGCTTGTCGTAATACACGGAACATCTCTTCCGCAGCTTGGGTTATCTATTCGCCCTCTGACGAGTTAGTATCTATGCATGGGGTAAGCCTTGGTCAAACAACAAACAACATTGCCGAGTACAGTGCAGTGATTGAGTTATTGTCTGAATCTATTTCATTTGGGATTCGGAGTTTGATAGTGAGGTTAGATTCTGAACTCGTTGTATTACAGCTTAATAGAGTGTATGCCATTAGAAGTCCAGTGTTATTAATATTATTTTTGAGAGTGCGTCTCTTGGAATGTGAATTTGATTACATTGAATATCAGCATATTCCGAGATCTTTAAATACATTAGCAGATGCAATTGCTTCTCGAATTTTAAATAGACATTTGCAATAATCATACATGTAAATTTAAAATCATTCCATAACATGATCAACAAGATAAGCCGGTAATAGTGATATATATATATATATATATAGGAGTGTATCAAAAATACATCGTCTTCGATCATAGGTTGAAAAACACCTTATGATCGGCAAAAATGATAAGTACAAAAAACAAAATGTCACATGTGCCCACAATAGGCGATCATCTTATCACTGGTGATGATCTCTATAAGAAACCACTGCACAAGCCACCTTGCAAAGGAACCTCCTAAAAGGTCCCGGGACTCCAATCACATAGCGCTGAAGTCGACGAGGAATGTCGTCTATAGTGGTCTCAGGAATATCTCCTGTCAAGCGCTCGAGATGACCCTCCAACTCGGCCAAAACCTCTGCTGATTCGTCCTGTGGGGCTGGCGCGGGTGCAACTGGTTGCCTCCTCTCGAAAGGCCGGAGAGCGGCTGGTCGCTGTGGACCCACATCTGCATTTTAAAATTTTTACTATCAGTTTTGAGACGATGGAAAAATAAAAAAAAAATTAAAATAGGAAAAATGTTGAAAAGGATTTTACCTGACTCATCCCACTGCTCTCCTGGTGGAAGAACCATGTCTGGGTCACCACGAAAATCTATCCCAGCGTAAGGGAAATCCTAAATGGAAAAGACCTGGTTTTCCAACCATTGGAAATACTCAGGTTTGAAGCGAGCAACCTCTGTCCTCTCGTCCGGGTGACGGGCCATGACTGCGACCCATCGCATCAGTTTGGGCTCTCGAGGAAGCCCAGCTCCAACAGTAAGGTGCTGTGGGATCAGCATAGGAACCCTCTCCAGGCCAAAACTCACGACCAAAGCCCCATAACCAAAGGTCTTTAGTCGTCCGTTCTTGGCCCTGGTCAGTTGGCCTTTCACATTGGCCAACACGGCATCGCACCAGTTGAAGATGGTGCCTCGAAAGCAATCAACTGTCATACGCATCTGGGATCCGGTGGCAATATGTAATGCGGCAGCTCCGCAAAGTCTGGTGACAGTAAACGCAATCACCATGAGCTCAGGACGGGATATCGTCTTTATGTCTATCCCTTTGTCTCTAGCCTGGCTGTTGCAGTACTCTAGCCGGAGGCTATCGACAGACTGGCCACCTGGCCTAGTCCCGTGCAGAGTCAAGTCTTCGCCTCTCTTAGGCAAACCAGTCAAGAAATAAATGTCCGCCGGCTCGATTTCGAGCTGGTGGCCACCAATGAAGAAGCACTGGTCCTGTATGCTCCATCTGTCAACCAGCCACTGTAAGAAATCCACCTGAGCCCTCATGCCAGGAATGGCCCAGAATTTGTACAGTCTGCACGCCCTCAAAGCATCAAGTGAAGGCTAATGATTCCATGCGGCAACATCCACGTCCTCGTGCTCTCGTTCATGCCAATCTAGCATGATGTACTCTCTGCATCAAGTATAAAGATTAATTAAATTGCTAGAAAATATTTTGATTGGTCCATTTTTGAGAATTTTTGGGTTCAAAACCCTTGCAGCGGGGTACGCACCCTTCAGGTTAGACACAGTGCGTGGGACCGCACTTTGTCTACACGGAAGGTGCAGACCCCGAGCTTTTTCCCAATGGAGAAAAAGTCGAGGTCCGCGGGTCCGCAATGGTAAACCTGCGGGCCCCCGCGCGCGGGTTTTGCGCCTAAAAACCCTCCCAAAAGTGAAAATAAAGGACTAAAACAAAAAATTAAACGGTTAAAAATGAAGAGTAGGATGATGTGGATTACCTGGAGAAGACGGCGCTCGATTCCGACGGTTGGATTTTCCGCAATCTTCACGGGAAGTTTTCTAAGCAAAAGCACTATTTTCTCACCCAAACTCAAACGGTAAAAATGAATTGACAAAGGCCCTTTTTATAAGTTTTTTGAGTAAATAAATCGCAAATTTGTTTATGTTTCACTTTGAAAAGGTATTTTGCGACGTTTTTATCCATTTCAAACAGGTATGAGTAATGTTTGTGTTTTTGTGCAGAATAAAGGATTATTCAGGCGAAATCTATCATTTTCAACAGAAAAACATGTAGAGTCATCTTTAAGCTCTTTTCTAACTCCTAAAACATCAAAACATTGCCGAGTGTTTCTTTTAAACTTGTTAAAACGGAATTAAAAGACGGTCCACTTACCGCTCTTTTCCGACCGTAAAAACATGAAAAGATTGCCGGATTTTTGTCGTTTCAAATTCGATATTGGTTATAAAACGACGTGTCATTGATCGCTTTTTTACTTTTTCGGGTCAAAGGCACTAATGAAGAAAAGTACTCCTTGGTTGTAAAAGATCAAGCGGTTCTCTCAAGTATTATTTTATACTTTTTCGGGCTTGGGAGACACAAATTTACGAAAAAGGTCAACCCTGGAGTCTTCTTAAGTTTTTCAGACTCTCTAAAATTGAAAAACGTCGAGTTTCTCCTATACTTGACTCGTTAAAATTTCACAGTAAAGGACCTGTTCAATTACAAACAGAACGAACCACTCCTTCTTAGGGTTCGAATTTAAACTAAGTTGGACTCATCCAAAGGATGAGCTTATAATCAAGCAAATGATATCCTCCTCAAGCTTGTCAAAAATAAAGAGGTACTTGCCAGAAATGGTGGGGAAAAGAGAGAAAAATGAGCCTGTTTGTCATACTTTGTAACCACTCATGAACACGACACTTTTATTCACCTGGGTTGGGAGATCCTTTGCCTAACAATTGATCAAACCACATTGAAAGTCTTCAGCCGGTTTCTGGGTATTAACTTTGGGTCAATTATCACCAAACCATCTGTCGTGTCGTTATGTGTTCAAGAGGTCACTGCCAATAAGCCATTCATCTGCAAAATATTTGTCATCCATCTTGACCATCCCTGAGTCAGTTCTTGCAACTAAATTTCTTCAACTTGATCTATGATTTCGTGTTGTGGGCTTGCCTACGACGGATCGCTTTCTATCGACATCAGCTCATTATCTAGAAAGATGATCTAGGAATCGTCAGTACCTTGAGATCTGCATGCATCAATGGCAGGTTTCTCGCCTTTGACGACAGTTTACATCATTGACTTTCAATCAAAGGATTCTGTGACATGCTCGACATCAACACATTTATTCGCATCTCATGGATTGTACTGGGTACTTTGAGAGCCATTGACATCACTGGTGGTTTCTCTCACACTTGTTAACAGTTTACATCATTGACTGGTAATCAAGTGGTTTCTACCATGTTCGACATCAACACATTCATTGGCATGGATAGAATCGTACTATTTCGGGAAGTAGAAATGAAGACCCTGGATCTAGTTTCCACAATCCAGGCTGCGAGGAATTTTGTATTCATTATATAATGGACTATTCATAAACAGATGGCTGCGTCCATACTGTGTCCACATGAGTCTATACTTGTAATGTTTTACAAGATCGTTCCTGTATCAGAATAGTAGTTAGTTTCTAGTCAGTTTTTATCTGAGTATGGGAATGCCTACCTCAGCGATGATATGATCTCATATATATATCTTGCATTGAATGTTTTTACAGGTTCCAACCGGGTTCTCCACAAGATGATCCTCGAAATGATAAAGTACTTCACTCTTCCTAAATGATAAGAAATCCTCATCTACTACAGACTTTGCACTTTAGGGGGCAATCTGTTACACAAAAATATCGTCACCATGATTATTTGCAGTCAGTATGGGTCTATCATCACTTGTACTGTCCTCCTAAGCAAGTCTCAGACCTCAGCTCTTCAAATCAAGCTTTGGAAATGAGAGAAAGACATTAAAAATCAATGTAACTCTGGTTCTGCACTTTCTCTCATAGTCACCTGCGGTCCCGCACCTTCTGTGTACAAAAGTTGCGTACTTGCCTGCTCTGTCCCTAACGGTGTAGGTGCGGACCCCTGTGAAAGTCAAAAGGCGCAAGTTTTATCTTAAAAAACTCACTTTGGGTTAATTCTAGAGGTTTCTAGAAGGAATTTTGACGTGGATTGTTCGCTCTGAGGTGGTTCATGCATCCCAAAAGAGAAGGAGCTAATCCCTTGATGAGAGGAGCTATCCCTTTGAAGGAGGGCTTTATCCCTTTGAAGGAGGACCTAGTAACCTCCCTCCATTGCACTATAAATACAGGCATTGGGCTGGTTGCTGGGGAGGTTAGAAGCTGAACATTTTTTAGGGTAAATGCTGGTGAAATCAAGACTTCCTAGTTAAGCCTAAAGAGGAGAGATCACATACCTTTTTGGTTTCATTGGGGAGTGAGTGAAACTTGTCAAAGTAGAGGAGACTTCTTGCTGGACCCTGGGAGGAGCTTGTACAGCGTCAAGGCAAAGGTTGTAAGGTTCTTCTTCTTTTGAATTAATACAATCAAACTCATTTTTCTCAACAAGTATCTTATGTTATTTGTTTCATGGACTCCTTGACTTTCATGTTAAATATGTTTTATGCAATTGGCTTTTCAGGTGCTATTTAATTTGTTTGCCTTGTTTGTGTTTGCAGATTCGCGAAGAGGAGCTCATTTGGATCAAAGGAGCGAAGGCATCCACAAGCTAGCGTTGGACCTAAGGTAGGCCCTAAAAACACTTGTTTGCTATTGTTTATTAAAGCATATTTAGAGAAAGATAGTGTTTGGTTGGTTTGCTTGTCATTAGGTCTTCTTTAGATTCTAGGAAGGTCTATCTTGTTCGCAAGATCGACTTATTCCGTGTGACAGAAGACCTGGATTGGATAGAGTGTTGGATATTCGTGGCTTTGTTGATGCAGACTAGGCTGGAGATCTGGATCAGAGAAGATCTACAAGTGTGCATGTCTTTAACCTATTTGGAGGTGCAGTCAGTTGGATGAGTAAGAAACAATCTGTAGTGGCACTATCAACTACAGAGGTAGAATACATGGCAACCACTCATGTAAGCAAGGAAGCAATTTGGTTGTAGAGATTGTGTTCAAGTATGGGGTTAGTACAGGGAGCTATAAGGATAGCCTATGACAGCCAAAGTGCAATTTTCTTAGCAAAGAACCCTGCATATCATTCAAAGACAAAGCACATTGGTGTTCAGTATCACTTTGTGAGGGATATGATAGAAGACAAAAAGGTGTTGCTGGTAAAGGTGGACACTTTGAAGAATACTGCTGATGCATTGACAAAATATATGAGCTCTGAGAAGTTCTCTTGGTGTAGAGAAACAATGGGCATTGCAGGGCTAGATAAATGACTAAGCTTTCTTGTGTCCCCCTGTGGAAAGAAAACAACAAGTGGGAGAATGTTGGGTTGTGTTATATTCTTTCCACGACTAGCCCATGTAGTTAACCAGGGGGGTTAGAGGGGGGGCGAAGCCCCCCCTTCGTTGCACCGATTGCATAGCGGGGGGTCACAGGGGTTTGAGGGGTGCAGCTAACCCCACTCTATGGGGTCCGAAGCGCCCCGAAAAATTTTGGTTTTGGACCCTATGTTAGGTTGGGCAGACCCACTTATGGTTTTGTGCATGATTTTCGCACATGGTTTTGGACGCGATGGTTTTCGGTCCATGGTTTTGGACGCGATGGTTTTCGGTCCATGGTATTGGATGCTTCGGCATGTATAAATATGTATTGTAACATTGAAAGGAACATAATGACAAATCAAGATGGTAGTCCCGGTTTTGGGATCCAAGGGAAAATCTCTATGTATATGTGTTTTATGTGTTATGCTCTCGCATTGTTTATTTTCTATGTTTTAGAATTCGTATGCAGGTAATTTCTATACGGGGTTAAAACCTACAGTCCTCTCGTTAGCAAGAGGTGGAATCACTTGACCCTTTGCATGCTTCTTTATATGGCATCTCACTGCGTTGTTTTTCTTCTGCATGCAACTCTTAAACTCCTTAAATTCCAAAATCCTTGTAATAAGGAAGTATGCTAATTGACCATGTGGGCAGGACATATATTAAGTTTCGGAACTGGACAGTCACATCATATTTAAAATCCATATTTGAAAGGAATGTTGTGCATTGTACTTTCTTCATTTCAAAAACATGTGCCTCTTGTAATAAACCCAATGAGTAATAGCTGGGCTTTCTTGAGTTTATTATAGCATCCTCGGTAATCACTTGTATTTGGGCAGTTTCCTGGGACAGAATGAAAAGAAATCCAATAGAGTCCAATGTGTTTGCCATTGATCCATGCCTAGCCTTTTCCCATACTGCTTAGATCTAAAGCAACATGATCTTTCTTTGATACAAGATCAGAGCGCATATTTACCATTATTTTGATGTGTGGCAACTCATCATAATCATCTTTCTGAGAGAACCACTCACGCAAACCAGCAACACTATTTAACATTTGAAGTAGGAAATGTTGCTGGAAGATAGGAAAATAACCAACACCCTAATCCTTCTTCCATAATGTGCAGAGATAGCAAAAAGATTATCATAGGATTTCCAATTAACATTTGCCAGAATTCGAGCCCCGTGAATTGGAGGGTTTGAGTACAGGTACAACTTCACACACAATGATATCAGTGTAAAAGTTTACATGTTGCTAACAAAATACCACTGCCTTCATGAACAGAGCATAAGACCAAGTTTGAGTTCAACATAGTGCAGGAAGCCATAAAATGGTGCAGACAAGTAAATGCAATGGTGCAGGCACGTAAATGTAATGGTGCGGGCACGTCCCAAAGTATAATCAAATCAGTTTTAATCCTGCAACATAAAAACTTTAATTAAACTCTCATTAATGCTATTTTAATCCTGTTAAAACAAAGAAGTAACAAATACTCTTCGAAAATAATCATTTAGCCAATCGACAACATGAGAAAAATAAATAAAAATAAGACAAAATGGAGACCCAACATCCCCCCATGCTGACCATCTTGCATGTCCTCATGCAAGGAAATCTGGTACTGTTACTTCCTCGCAAAAAAACAAAATTAGAAACATTTATAGGCGTTCAAAATGATGTTCCTGCAATTTTTCGTGATCACATTTCCTGCGCTAGATAAAGCTTGCTCTAAAACAAAGTATCTGTTGGACTCTTTTTTTGCTTATACTGATTTCAAGAAAACCTAAAGCGAAAACTGCCATAAAAACTAAATTGTGCGGATGGTGTTATTACTTGAATAAAATAGCTAACTTTTAAAATTTCCAAAAGAATATCTCATGGGCATCCTTGATCAAAAGTTACACTTTAAAATCCTCATTGTAAATGTGAGTGACATGATTTAAAAGCATGGTGTTAAAAATAGACATAGTAATACCTTCCCATAGTGACCATTTTACCATTATCCATGTATAGTTGAAGCTCCTCTTGCCTAGGCACAGTGAATTACCTGCACTAAGGGTCCCCACGCCCATAAAAATCATTCCAAAAAGATAGAACTCCAAGGTATAACAACAGAAGGATTTTAAAGCCATTCTCAAAGAGATTGATAGTGAGTTCACAAAAAGAAAAAACAACCAAGTAAATTATAGTGTAGAGTCAACTTTAATACCACAGGCATGGCCCTGCTGCCAGTAGGCATCCATAGCCTCGACAGGGGTACCTTTTAACCTTATGAAATGCTTTTGTCCCACCTATTAGATATAGATTCAAAGTCATTTAAGAACATTTTACATTTTCTCTTTTTAGAAGTTAATTGAAGACTGTTGTCCTGGCTTGGTAACCAGCTATCGACAGTGCCATTCATGAGAACTAACAAGAATGAACAAGTCAACTCACGATGAGACCTCTCGTCTTCCAGTTTTTCAACTGAAATCCATTACCCTGGCTTGGTGACCAGTGTGGTAATATAATTCTCCTTAGGACCGATGATCATAGTAGATCGGCTTGCAATGAGACCTCCTATCCCTTAATTAATCCGTTTATGTTTTTAGAAAGAAAAAAACTCTGATTATGATTAACCTTAGATGGGTTACTTAATAGGTGGGGAAACAAATTTGTCCTTAAGAGTGCAAGATGGCATGAAAATAATTTAACTTTTATTCTTTACTGGTTGGTCATGCTACCCTAAGAACTTATTTAAGAAAAAATCTCGGATAATGACCAAAAATATTCCTTGAGGTGATCATGCCAGGGTTCTTTATGAAAACTTATTAGAGTTTTGTAGACATGGTCCACCATAGGAGGTTTTTCATGGTCCCTTCGAAGAGGAACTTGAAAGTATTTTCTCGATGATAGTTTGTTAGAATAGGAAAAAGTATTACATGTAACTTATAACAATACTTGACTGACATATTGATCAATAATCAAAGTCACTTTAAAAGATGAGGTATTAAGTGTAAATTTCTTCTGACAAATCTTACCATGAGAGTGCATGATAATAGAAATTTCAAAAGTTGTGCTTTTAGGGAATCACAAGTTCAAGAGTGTTGTTATACATATTTATTCATTATTCTCCTATTATCCTACCCTATTTTTAAAGAAAGAAATATCACCTTTAAGTGAAGGCATACTTCCAATGAAGCCATGTGCGTAACAAAATGTTGATTATACTCACACTTAGTTTTAAAGAATAGACTTCAAGACATACCAAAGCGTGAGAAACCAATTGCTTCAATTGACATGGTACCAAGAGTTTCTGAATGATGAGGAAATAAGGTGGTTGGATGACTACTCGAAACCAGGATTCAATGGAATCCACATATGTATGATTCTCCAACTGATGCAAGTCTTCCACAGTTTGATAGTCATTTTCCTGGAGGCACAAAGAATCTGGTGAAAGACAAAAGATAAATCCCTCAAATTCAAGCTCAAATATTTGATTTTCAAATTGACAAGAATGGTTGAAAGAGATTCTAGGGTTTCGAGTTTCAACAACATTTTAAAAAAAAGTTCCAATGAAAGATTGCTCCTCTGGTCGTCTTTGAATGATAACTTTCTAGGGTGAATATTCTAGGGTTTGGACTAGGGTTAGGTCTAGGGTATGGATAAGGGTATGGACTAGGGTTAGGTCTAGGGTATGGATAAGGGTATGGACTAGGGTTAGGGTATGGATGAGGGTATGGACTAGGGTTAGGGTATGGATTAGGGTTTGAATGAGAGCTAGGGTATGGGTAAGGATAAGGAGTAGGGTAAGGATTAGGATAAGGGGTAGGGTATGGATTGAGGCTAGGGTAAGGTTGTACATGTGGCTGAGACCATGGGGGGGGATAACTTAATGGTGCATTGGAAAGAAATTGTGGTTGTTGTTGGTGCTCATATGATTGAATTTGCATGGGAGATTTCCCTAGAGATAAGGATCCAAACAATTTTTGAGGCCATGGAGATATCTGGCTCGAGGATGAGGGCCAAGGAGAGGGCCATTATGACCATGCAGTAGGATATTGGATTGGAGGAGGATTAAAAGTTTACCATGAAACTGTAGGATTAAACATGTTGATGAGTATGCTCAGGAAAACAAGCATTATTCCAAGTATCAAATGGTGATGGGTCTTGGGTTATCCCGGGTAGTCGATTTGATTCTGTACTTGATTTCCTGAGTTCCTACAGTAATCTTGGTAGTGATGGGCAACATTCTGTTGGATCATCCTCTTCACAAATTTTGCAAATTTTCAGGCTACTAAGTGGACACTTTCCAAGGAGGTGTTTCTTTCTACATTTGGTGCAAAAGATAAGCGGTGGGTTTTCATCCTGCTCCCACTCTTCCTGCAAATCATCCAATTTCGAAATCAAAGATTTAATAATATCATTTTTATGTTTAATCAAAATATTAAAATTTTCAATTGTTAATTCTTCATTGGATGAATTGTATGTCTCCGTAGCAGCATAAAAATTCCTCATTTGAATGATTCCTCAAAATACCATTTTCCTGTTTTTAACAAGCCAACTGGTACATTCATTAGCACATGAATGGTGTATATATATGTGTAGGGTGGGTGGGGGGTTCTTACAACATTAAAGAAAATGAGAAACCTTAAAGCAACAGTGCAGAAAATAAATAAATTCAAAGAACATAAAATTGCAAGAGAAACTAGGTGAAGGAAAAAAACTAATTGCGGCAGATCACCAAGGTCAATCCCTTGAGTGCCTCCCTAGTAAAGGCGCCAAAACATTGGGTGTAGTATAGGGCTTATAAATGTACTAACATTTAATTTGTCAATCCAGAAAGTTCGTGAAATTCGAGACACAACACTGGAAATGCCAGAGAAAGCCCCTGCCAACCTACAAAATAAATGTTAGTCTATATTGTGTATTAATCTCATCAATAAGTGAAATCTGCACTAAAAGAGAATTCAAGAAAACACCAATCCAAACAATTAAATCATGCGAGAAATAAAAGGCAATTAACAATGTGAAAGGAAACTCTAATTACGAGCGAACAAAAGGGAAATCTGAACTAGAAATCAAGGAGTGTCGACACAATAACAAAAAGACTGTAAATGTTGGAATAAATTCAAAAGCAATTCAAAACCATTCTGCTTGCACTAATTCTACCTGCACTAATTCTGCCTGTACTAATTCTGTGTAAAGTTAACTTGAAAGCATCAGCAACATAACAAGGAAATTTATTGTGTAAATAAACTTATGAAAGAAATTAAATTAATATGAATTTCTCACCTTCCTTGTCCTGAAAATAAATCTTGTAAAAATTGTCCAGAAGTTAAAGGAAACTATAATGGTAATTAAACATTTATCGATATCAAACACAATGTAGTTTCCTTATTTATAAATGTTGGCTTTCAAAACCATAAATGCTCAAGTCGATCTCAGGTTCTGGAATATTAATTAAATGGGTCTGGATCAATTCAAATTGAACATTAGAGCTCATAAAGGCAAAGCTGATCTGGATGCAATTTGATAAGAAGAAATCTCCAAGCACAACCCTTGATGCAGCAAATGAAATAGGAACAATTTGCAGCAAATCAAATTAACTTTAAAACTGAAGATAAAATATTGCAGCAAATTAAATGACATCAATTGAAGGCAAAAAGAAACTGTAAATAAACAAATAAAATTCACACAACAAATAAGAATTGAAATGCTATTTAGTTTAAAAGATGAGAGCAGTGTCGAGCTGGTCTGGCGGCCAACCCAACCAACTCGCACCCTCTTTGAGTGCCTGGTTCACACAGAAATTAACACCATTAGATGCAGAAAATAAATAGATAGTTCATGGATAAAAATCGCTTCAATTAACTCCTGAAAAACAATCTTTTACATCAAGCAGACAATGCTCAGCTCCAGCAAGACAAGAGGAGCGATCCGTTGGTGACAAACGCGTGATGCTACATTGGGACAACTCCTCTTCCCTTTTGCATGCTTCCTGTCTCTATGTGTGTATACCTATCGACTGATCTCTTGAATCGATTAGTTGACGAATTAAAAACTAACTCCTTTCCGCTCCAGGAAATCTATTATATATGCATCATATTACAATCTGGGCTTTTAATTAGCCAATTAAAAAAACACAAGAGGTAGATCATCGATCATAACAATTTGCCATGAATAAAATTGGTTTGCAACTGAATGTCGAAACAAGGATGATTCTGTTGAAATATGACAATAAGAATATTCCAATTTAATTTGTCCTTGAATTAAATTGTGAATTAAAATCGAATTTAGTCTTAACAGCTGCTTGGAAATAATGAATTAATTAATTTTAAATTAATTAGTTGGAGAAATTCAAGTTAGAAGTCTTTCTGAAGTCATGCAAGAGTTATCCCTTAAATTAAGGGGATAAGATTGAGTTATATTTGAGTTGTAATTAGTTAACTCAGTTTATTGAGTTAAGTCTAGTTAAATTAGTTCCAAACTGTTTGAGGAACTAATAGTGAGTTAACAATCAGTTGATGCATTAACGCACTCAACTAGTGCTACTCCAGTTAACTGAAGATTCCCTCATTAGAAACTCATGCATGTCTATTTTGAGAAAGACCCAGTTGAGATTAATGTTCAAGGACAGTATACTATCAGTTGCATGTGTTTTCTCATGGAGGAAACTCATGCATGTAGTCAAGGATTCATCCTTGAGGATTGCACAGTTTTGAAGGCTTGTTTTTCCACTTGGTAATAGGCTAATCATCCACAAGGAACAGTGCAAGGAAATAGGAGCTTGGAGGGCAAAGAGAAAGGCTGGAGAGAAACCAAGATTGTTGTGAGCATCTGTGAGGATTGTACTGAGAGCTGGCTAGCTGTGAGAGCTAAGGCTTTGTATAGTTCCTATGTATTTCCACCATGTATGATAATACAATAGTGTGGGGTTTTTATCTGAGACTTTCCCCAAAGTATTTTCATGTGTATTGTGCCATTGATTCTTCTTCTTCTGGTTATATTGTTCCCCTCAATATTTAAGCTTACACAAAGTGATAGTAGAAGTAGGTTATACTATTCTGCTTTGATTATATTGCATTATCGAGTTAACCTATCACAAATTTTCTACAGATTCTGGCGAATCATTCCTCCTTTCCTGGAACGGTGCTATTGCTGGACTCCACGTAGGATGGGTGCAACATTGCATCATAACCACTTGGCGTAGATGTGGACATGGAATTGCATTGACTCCAGTGTTGATGTGGCTGCGCTTTTCCGGATTTAGATAATACGTACTTGTTGATTCAAATTTGCATTCCATTAATGTAGCCTTCTGTGTACCATTTCCATCAAGCAAAACACCTCTTAAATAAATCATGTCGCTTGGTTGGATCATGATGCTTCGATTCCATGTATACTGTGCCACTAATACTATAGCTGCCACTGGGGATGAATAGAAGGGTTGTTCCCCGTGGAGTTCATGTAGATGGATCCATCTTTGGCAAAGCTCTTATCGAACACCGGAAGACTACGTTCATATTCCTGACTTGACGAAAGTTTCAGAGGTGTCTCCACGACCATGTTTCGAATGATATAGGCGCCCACAAGGCTGGCCAATAGATTTTCTCTGGTGAGACCGAGGGCATGGTCATGGTACCACAGATTGCCTAATGCTAGATGTTGGCGTAGTGATATTTAGATTTCTTCTAGGTGGGTCCAGTCTCATTGAATCCAACTGTAAACCATGCAAGTGAGTTTCCATAATAATTTTCAAGGGCCTCATCATCGTGTTGTCTTCGTGATCTAAGATATGGCAATGATAGACATAACCAGGTTCAGAAGTGTCGTTGAAGGGATAAGGGCAGTGAGAATCTAGCAGAGAGAAGCGAAGAAGAATGGTAGTCATAAATCTAGGCTACATCTTGAACACGTTCTTCCAAGTCCTCTCGTTAGCAGGAGGTGGAATCACTCAACCCTTTGCATGCTTCTTTATATGGTATCTCACTGCATTGTTTTTCTTCTGCATGCAACTCTTAAACTCCTCAAATTCCAACAGCCTTGCAATCAGGAAGTATGCTAATTGACCATGTAGGCAGGACATATATTAAGTTTCGGAACTGGACAGTCACATCAGATTTAAAATCCATATTTGAAAGGAATGTTGTGCATTCTCCTTTCTTCGTTTCAAAAACATGTGCCTCTTGTAATAAACCCAATGAGTAATAGCTGGGATTTCTTGAGTTTATTATAGCGTCCTCAGTAATCACATGTATTTGGGCAGTTTCCTGGGACAGAACGAAAAGAAATCCAATAGCGTCCAATGTGTTCACCATTGATCCATGCCTGGCCTTTTCCCATACTGCTTAGATCTAAAGCAACAGGATCTTTCTTTGATACAAGATCAGAGCGCATATTTACCATTATTTGGATGTGTGGCAACTCATCACAATCATCTTTCTGAGAGAACCACTCACGCAAACTAGCAACACTATTTAACATTTGAAGTAGGCAATGCTGCTGGAAGCTAGGAAAATAACCAACGCCCCAATCCTTCTTCCATAATGCGCAGAGATAGCAGAAATATTATCATAGGATTGCCAATAACATTTGCCACAATTCGAGCCCCATGAACTGGAGGGTTTGAGTACAGGTACAACTTCACACACAATGATATCAGTGTAAGAGTTTGCATGCTGCTAACAAAATACCACTGCCTTCATGAACAGAGCATAAGACCAGGTTTGAGTTCAACATAGTGCAAGAAGCCATAAAATGGTGCAGGCAGGTAAATGTAATGGTGCAAGCATGTAAATGCAATGGTGCAGGCACGTCCCAAAGTATAATCAAATCGGTTTTAATCCTGCAACATACAAACCTTAATTAAACTCTCATTAATGCTATTTTAATCTTGTTAAAACAAAGAAATAACAAATACTCTTCGAAAATAATCATTTAGCCAATCAATAGCATGAGAAAAATAAATAAAAATAAGACAAAACGAAGACCCAACAACAACCACTTGTTATATTCAGACTTCGGTTATATAATAAATTTATTATTATAAAGGGCCAATGTGCATCAAAGTTTTGATATCGATGAATTCTCTTATCAATAAACTACAACCACTTCTTTATGAATGGTCCTAAGCTTTGATATAAGGTTCTGATATGTGTTTTAAAGGGTGATGTGAAACTCGAATAAACTATAGTCACTTTATAATGTTCGGACTTTGGGTTATATGTATTATATAAAACTTTGATACATGATTTCGAAATAGTTCCAATACGATAATAATATGCCACTTTTGTAATATGATTTAAGCCTAGGGCCTAGATATGGTTCTTGGTCTCGGGGGCTATGTTTTATTAATCTAAAATGTTTTAAATAAAAACTTATTAACAAACAAACTTAATCAAACTAAGGAAAAATATAAAAATAAAACAAATGTAAATAAAAGGCAAAGTAGAATTGAAATGAAGTAATCACACTCAAAGCCTACATGCAAGGCAAAAATGGTCCCCATAATTTTATTATAAGGCTAAAATAAAAATTAAATGGGGGTTTGATGAGTCCTACAATAATTGGTGACAAACTGGGTGAAACAATTATCTATGGGCAAGTACTAAGGAAATCAAAGAAAAAGGAATAAAGATAAGATGCTAGGACTCAGCCTTTCCTTTTAAAAATATCTATGTAAAAATTATTTAGAATTCAACATCTGCATAAAATCTCTTGCATTAGATATAAGAGTATAATCATATTTTAGACAGCGACGTATGGATGTTATCTTGAACTAAAGAAAACAAAGTTTATTTATGAGTTCAGCTTAAAGATATACTCGAATGTCACAGGTGGTGCCACTGCTGCCAACAAGCGTCTATAGCCTCGACAGGGTCACCTTTTAACCCTTGGAAGTATCGGTATCTCATCCATTAATCTATACTTTATAGGAATAAGTAATAATTTTATTTTTTTGTTACTTTGAAATCCACTATCCTGGCTTGGTGACCAAATATTGACAATTCAATACACCAGTACTAATAATAGCGAACATGTCAACTCATGATGAGACCTCTTGTCTTATAACCATTTGGCTACAAGCCATTATCTTGGCTTAGTAACCAGCTATGATAATGTCACCACTATCAGTGCCTATGATCATGCTAGGCTGACTCTTGGTGAGACCCCCTGTCTTTCAAGTCTCTTATTATTTTTGAATCACACTCTAAAAATAATTTATTAATGAATGGGGAGACAAATCCACTCCTTAAGAGAGCGGGATGACATGAAGGGTCATAAGATTTTAAACTTTTATAGATGAACTTTGCTGCTTTAGTAGCTAAATATGTTATAGCTTATCCTATGATAGAATTAACCCTTAAAGTGCTAAGCTTAGAGATAATTTAGCAAAATTATGATTAAGCAGTAAGAGATTATAGCGAAGTTAAAATCTGAAAGATAGCATAATGATGTTTCTCTTAATAATCTTCCTTTTGGAATGAACTCCGTTGGATCACACAAATGGGAATATATCCCAAGTATAAAACCAAAAGAAATGGTATTTCAACAAACAAAAAACACTATGGTATATACATATGATTATGTGAAAATAAAATAAAATAAGCAAGCACCAAATGTTAGCAAATCAGCAAGAAAGCCTAT
This sequence comes from Pinus tabuliformis, assembly GCA_031772625.1. Lineage (NCBI taxonomy): Eukaryota > Viridiplantae > Streptophyta > Pinopsida > Pinales > Pinaceae > Pinus > Pinus tabuliformis. Next base: position 1,118,320,856 of record CM062817.1, read on the forward strand.
CGGGAGAATGAGCTCTGCATAAATTTTTTACAAGATATAAAAAGTATATCAAGATAAGATCTTTTATCTTGTAAAGAAATTTATTAATTGAGGCTTATTAAATGATGACTCATTGATGTGCATTTCTAGGGACTTTCTCCTTTTACAAATCTTGTTCTAGAAATTTAAATTGCAAGTCTTTAAATATTGTTTTTTTTTTTAAGAAAAAGACTATCAATCATAATGAAAATCAGAACAAGAAAGGGAAGAAGAACTTCCCGAAACTCCTTGACTTTTCTTCCTAGTTTCTTTTACAAATCTCTTCAAACAAAATAAATTCTCAAACCAATGAAAACCTGCAAAACAGAGGAGACAAGGATAAGGAATATATCTAGAAGAGAAAACATAAGTAAGAGGAAAAAATTGCAGAAAATAAAAGGATGAGAATGGGCATATGAAACTTACTAATGGAGGATTTTGTTTGATCTTACCTAAGAAAAATGTTTTCTCCAACCAAAGTAACCCATTCTTTTAATTGGAAGTAAAAGGATGAAGAAGTGGCTTTGAATGTAATTTTTCATTGACCAAAATTATAATTTATTCAATTTAAAATTACTGCTAAACTCCACCTATTCCTAATCTAAAAAGTAGACTAAGACTAAGTGAAATCATACTTCCAATGAAGTCATTTAAGCATCTTATTTTTTCATGAATATATACATCAAACATTAGCAACAAAAGTAAAAATCTACTCAAACCAAAATAAATGAAACTAAAGACATTATGTACATCTATTGTTAATGTATGTACAAGAAGAAGCTTCTTCACATTCATCCTCTCTTGGAAAGTTTCTTCCAACCAGATCTCGATGGGATCATAAAAATATGGATGGATATTAGTTAGAGATTGGAAGTGATCAGAAGAAGAGGATAACAAGTCAGATTGTGAAAAAATTCTATTAAATGCAATGACCTACATCAAATTGTCAGTTTTATGTACATATGATGGAAGATCATCAATTGTGTTAGATGGTTGGTCATGTTGTAAGAATACACTCTCTTGTTGGCACTGCTTTTGAGAAGAAAGAAGCAATTGATAAGAAATGAACATCAATTGAAATTGGAAGACTAATAGCTCTTGATGTTCGTGATTATGATTTGAAACTTCATTTTCCAATACAGACGATGCATCTTCTAAATGTTTAATATTAAACTGCTCAATATGCCAGCATAAGATATCAAACAACTGAAAACTAAAAATGGAAAACAAATCTGAAATCAAACAAAATAAGTGAAGGAACAACCATGAAATCAAATTATAATTTACATTATTGTTACAACATAATTGGGACTGGTTTGAAATAATTTTCTCCTCACAAGGATTAGCTAGAATAATGGAATTAGAATGATTGCCAACACTAATTTGTGAATTAGAGAGAGGATCATAATTATGAATAGAGTTGAGAATTTGATCATCATAAAAATCATAGATTGTAATAGGTTTTGAATGTTAAAATCATGGTAATAATTAATTGTTTGAAAATGAGGACTAGTTGAAACAATTTCTTAGTTGAGTTTCTCTTCATTTTTAAATATGATTTGGCTTTGATCATGACGATTTAATGTATAAGAAAATAAGTCAACATCCTCAATGTCAGAGTAATTATCGTAAATGACTTCAAAACATTCATTAAAATTCTCTTGACTTTCATCCAGTGTATCAAAACAAGAAGGAATATGGAGCACATGTTCATTAATGCCTGAAGAATTATCAATGAATTATTTCTATCTCGATGAAAACTAATTGGCAATTTATTTATTTCAGCCTCTCTGTTTTCTGAAACAACATTAAAGTAAAGAGAGGATAAATTTCTATCAACAAAAATATCAGGATAGAGGTGAAAATGAGAATTAGAAGAAATGAATTTTAAAATATCTCTATTCGTGAATTCTTGTGTGTTTTCTTCATTGCGAATTTCATATTCCAGATCATTTACTTGGCTAATTGTGCTTTCTTGAATAATGTTTTCTGGATGTCCTGAATTTTGTATTTGATCAACATGATCAAATTCAGAAATTTGTAAAGAAGGTCACATATTATTGGAAATTTCAATTTCTGCTTGTACTCGTTGATTTATAATATGATTTTCTAAATTTAATTCATAGTGATTTTTAAATTTCGTGGCAGATAATCCTTCAAGTTTATTTGTGATTTCTTCTTGTAGTTTTTTATCAAATTCATGCAAGCTTTGTGATAAAGGTTCATTAGCCTGATTATCATTAACATTGTAATAGGTGTGTACTAGATTTAAGAATTTATCATACATGGTTGAGGCCACTTCATCATAATTGATATGCACGTCTATACCAGAGTTTTTGATAATACTATTGGAATTTGTAAGAGAGTCATCAAAACTTGAAATTGTTTCATACGGATTTGAAATGAGAGAAAGAGAACAAATATATTCATACCAATCTATCAACTCATTCCCTGAAGGTTTATCTTCAGCTTTGAATCTCAACCAAATTAATTGAAATCTAATAGTAAAATCTAAGAGAGATTCATTTTCAAATCTTCGTAAATCTTCTAATTCATCACATCCCTGTTCATAATCATAACCGTCAAATTTATAAAGCAACATTGTGACAAATTGATCCCAATTGTGAATAAAAGCAATTGGAAGAGATTGACACCAATTTCTAGCTTTTCCTGAGAATGTAAAAGTAAAAATACTACATATAATACCTTCATCAATATCATGAAAAGTAGAATTTGAAAAAATTTAAATAAATTGTAGTGCATGATTAAATGCAGAAGTATTCCTCTTACCATTAAAATTTACCTTTGACAAGTGTCTTATTATTTCTAGTGGAGTATTGGCAGATGAATGTCCAGAGATACAACTCCAAAAGGGAAGTTTAAGAGGAGCCATTATGATTAAAATAAAAACTTTGAAATACAAAAACTCCAAAAGACAACAAGCCTTCAAGCCCTCCTTCTAGCGCAAAAAAATGTTGAAGGCTCGAAAATCTCTCCTTACAACATTATAAGGGATACCACCCAGTTAGGAACTTAGAGCAGTTCCTTTTCCGTTGAAATGGTGGTTCCAACTAGTTAAATTGGGTCCAGTTACCTTCTCTCTATCTCCACTAGCTTAATATATGACTTTCACCTACCAATAGATAAGAGACATCAGATCATCGCTCTTGTTGATCAGGTAACAAAGTGATACTTAGGTTGATATGGGGCTCAACCAAGCCACAACTCAATTTTGCCCCTATATGAGGGGACTTCTAAAATGTAGTGAGTAGAGCTAAATGTAAAGTATAATCTAAGATGCATCTAATCCTAGACCTATCTCGATTGAAGGAACGATTAGTCCTTATTTCAATCAAGAGCAAGCTAAAAGGATAGAAAAAGAAGCAAGTAGGAATTGAAAAAAAATGAAGGAACTAGACCAGGGAAATAGTTCACAAGATCTAATCCTTGTTAAAACAATTATGAACAACTAATTGCCTGATAAGTAGTTACTAGACACTTAATTGTAAATAACACTAACTCCTAATACAACATATCCATAAGAACAAGAAATTCATGTCATAATACTGAAGTGGTTCAAATAAAATGTCATGTAGAAAAACAAGGAATCTATATCATTAAACTGTTAGATAGCTAGCTAGCCTAAATAAATAAAAATATGTTCTTATACAATTCTCAGTTTTCAATGATACATTTCTGATTAATTCTGCAAGATAGCTCGATCAAAATTATAAATGAATTAATAATTAACATTTAAAAATAGTGCATAAAACCAATTACTAAACTTGTACATCAGAAATGTAATTGTAAAGCTGAATAATTTATTTATTTCAATAAAATGATGCAAACAATAGTGCCTTACAAGCAATTGTAGAAACAAACTTTATTACCAAATTGAATCAAGTACATAAACCTTAAAGACTGCAATAGTGCAAATCTCTCGCTGTTAGCACTTGATCTTTGTCTGCAAAGAAGACCTCTACCCCATTGCAATAATACAAATCTCTCGCTGTTAGCACTTGATCTTTGTCTGCAAAGAAGACCTCTACCCCATTGCAATAATACAAATCTCTCGCTGTTAGCACTTGATCTTTGTCTGCAAAGAAGACCTCTACCCCATTGCAATAATGCAAAATGAAATAGAACTCCTTCACAAACAGATTGAACACTCTGATGGAATTTTTATTTTTCTCCTAGATTCCCCTTCTGTTAATAATGCCTAACAATGCCTATCATGCAATTCTAATCCTCTTATTTCTTCTCTCGCAAAAAAAAAAAAAACTTTACAATTTGTTAAGAGATTTATTTATATAGAGCTTGAGGTGAAATCGTGAAAATATCAGTAGCTCCACGTATTTCTCCACGGCCAAGTAATCAAATTAGGTAATTATTTCTTCTGTTGAATCACAGGCCAAATGTCGATCACCTCTATTGATAAATTGCCCAATTTAGCTTGATGTTGAGTTCAATTTATTTTCTGTCGACCACTATTGAGTAGAGTGCTAGAAATGCTTGCGCTTTTCATGGTATTGGTCTTCATTTATTTTAAACTCCTCAATCTATTCTGGTTTGGATCTCGACACATAGTTCAGTGGTTGTTGATTGAATGATCAATTCGAATCGACCCAGACGTTTACCTATAACAAAGAAATCAAAATTAGCCATGACGAAAATTCCATACACATGACTCAAGACCTTTTAATTGAAACTAAACATAATAAAATCCCCGTAAAAACCAATGAAAAAGACTTTTTGTTTATTATAACAATGGCCCCCTGGAGATGGCAAGTGGCGAGAATCGTATGGTATTGGTGAAAGGCTGTTGACAATTTTAACAATGGGAACAAATGAAAATGTTGATTGAGCGGATGTGATGTCGTAATGAATCCTTTTTAAATATCAATATCACATCCATTATCAAATCGACAATCATAGATTTAAATGGTGGCACATAATGAAAGTTTTGATATGGGCAGATGCGATATTGTATTAAAATTTGATTTATAAATGTATGGGGTCCTCATATCGGAGGTCAATGAAATACCGCAATCGACAGTCAGAGGATATCGCAATCGGAGATAGGAGATTAGAGGGATATCGCAATCGAAGGTTGGTGCAAGAGGTGTATCGCAAGTCGGCAGTCGGAGGGGAATGGAATATCGAAGATCGGAGAGGAGGTTGTATTGTAAGTCAGAAGTCGGATTTTTTATGTGGTAACACATAACAAAACATTGATTGTGATTTCTTTCATAAACGTGAGCAGAGAATGGATATACATGTTATATGAGACTCCTGCCAATTAAACTACAACCACTTGTTATATTCGAACTTCGGTTATATAATACATTTATTATTGTAAAGGGCCAATGTGCATCGGAGTTTTGATGTCAAGAAATTCTGCAATCAATAAACTACAACCACTTGTTTATGAATGGTCCTAAGCTTCGATATAAGGTTCAGATATGTGCTTTAAAGGGTTATGTGAAACTCCAATTAACTACAACAACTTTATGATGTTTGGACTTTGGGTTATATGCATTATATAAAACTCCACTACATGATTTCAAAATAGTTTTGATATGATAATAATATGCCACTTTTGTAATATGATTTAGGCCTAGGGCCTACATATGGTTCTTGGTCTCGAGGGCTATGTTTTATTAATCTAAGATGTTTTAAACAAAAAAATTATTAACAAAGTTTATTAACAAACAAACTTGATCAAACTAAGTCAAAATATGAGAGGGAGGAGCTGCGGAGAACCTAGGGTTTCTATTCGGCTCTGGTTGCTGCCATTGCGCCTGCGGCGGCAGGGCTTGACGCTGTCTCTGGCCGCCCTTCTTGCCGCCATCGCTTGCTGTCGACGTGCGACTAACCTTCTGTGATTCAACTGTGCCAGGTTTCGCTGCGGCTGGAGGGGTTTTGGCCTAAGGCGAGGATTCGACTTCGGCCTTCGCTCCCCTATCTCCGGTGGGTCTCCTCCCCTGCGCCGTTTCCTCAGCGCGACTCTGATCCAATCATCGTTTTCGTCTGACGAGCCCGGGTTGGTGGCCTGCACTGCTTAGTCTCTGAGTTTCAGCAGAGGTCCGGAGACTTGCATTGCGCTTTGAGTTGGGCGGCGGCGGAGTGTGTCCACATCTTTCTGGTTTTTCGGCGGTCTCCTGCTCAACTTCCGACTCTCTATTTTGGCGGTCTCACCAAAGGAATTTTGGCTTTTGGCTTTTTCGTGCTGAGCCGCGGAGCGAGGGCGGGGTATTGTTGGGCCTCTTGACTCTCTTCGTGGGGGCGAGGTGGCTGCCCTAGCCGCCTCTGCCCCCGGACCGAGCCGTCTCTGCTCCGGCTGGGATCTGATGGACTCCCTTGCGGCTCTGGGTCCTTTTTTTGGCTTTTTGCTGGCTTACCTCTGCAGTTATGGGGAGCGTTGAGGGATCTGAGGTGTGGAGTCTGTCTCTGCATCGATTCGTGCCGCTTCTCCATGGCTGTCTCTGGTCGGTTTTTCTTCGGGCTTCTTTGGATATATGGTGGTTTCTTCCTCTGGTTTCCTCGGCTTCAGGTGGAGAGTTTTGAGGGGGTGGGGGAGGTGTGGCTACCTTTGGCTGCTCTCTACCATTTCGTGCCTCTCCCCTTTGACTTGGCGGCCATTATCGAATTTTCTGCACATTCCTCAGGAGCTATAGTTTTATTTTCTGTTATTTTTGTTTTGAATGGGTAGGGGTATCCTCCTGTTGGGGTTTACATACCCATTTACTTGCTGCCCTGTTTGAGGGCTCTTCTGCATACTTCTCCTGAAGTATTGTTTTGTAAGTGGTTTACCCACACTACAGCATATGCGTTCAGCATCTACAACATGTAATTTTCTGAAATTAATGGAAATTACGAATTCTCTTCTTCAAAAAAAAAAAAAAAAAAAAAAAAAAAACTAAGTCAAAATATAAAAATAAAACAAGTGTAAATAAAAGGCAAAGTAGACTTGAAATGAAGTAATCACTACTCAAAGCCTACATGCAATGCAAAAATGGTCCCCATAATTTTATTATAAGGCTAAAATAAAAATTAAATGGGGGGTTGTTGAGTACTACAACATAAACCCAAGGGATTAATAAAACTAAGGGATTATTAATATTATAAACTAAAGGGATTATTGATATTATAAACCCAAGGACTTCATATTATAAACTCGAAGGGGTTATAAATCCAAGGGAATAATATATTAAACCTCAATTTTGTAATGTCGCTATGCGATGCTAAATAAATTGCAATGTAACGTAACATTGCGACAATGATTGTCAGACATATTGTCGCATTAAGATAATGTTTTTCACAATGTGACATTGGATAGATTTTTGTATCATTCCAATCTCACAATATTAAACCCTAATACATAACCCTAACATTATAGACCCCAATATAATAAACCCTAAGATTATTATTATAAACCCTAAAGTTTAATCTATAAAACTCTAAGATTAATATTATTAACCCTAGTCATCCACTATCAGTCTTCATGGTCAACCATGGCCATCCATTATGGTTCACTATAGGTCATTTATAGATAAATAAACCCAGGGGATCAATAAACCCAATGGATTAATATTATAAACCTAAGTGATTAATAAACCCAAGGGATTACTGATAATTATAAACCTAAGGGCTTAATATCATAAACCTGAAGGGATTATAAATCCAAGGGAATAATATGTTAAACCCCAATTTTGTAATGTCACAATGCAACACTAAATAAATTGCAATGTAATGTATCATTGCCATAATAATTGTCAAATAGATTGTCGCATTGAAACAATGTTTGTCGCAATACAACGTTGGATAGATTTAGGTATCATTCCAATGTCACAATATTATACCCTAATACATAACCCTAACATTACAAAACCCAAAATAATAAACCTTAAGATTATTATTATAAATCCTAAGATTACAAACCCTAAGTTTAATCTATTAAACCTTAGGATTATAAACCCTCAGATTAATATTATCAACCCCGGAATTAATATTGTTAACCCTAGCCATCTACTATCAGCCTCCATGGTCAACCACAACCATCCACTATGATTCACTATAGGTCACTTATAAATAGACCATGATTCCCGAGGCAAGTATGGTTCACCCAAGGGATTATAAACCCAAAAGATTAATATTAAACCCTGAGAATATAAACCCTAAGATTAACATTATAGTCCCAAGGGATTATAAACCTAAGGGATTAATATTAAATCCTATGATTAATATTATAAGCCCAAGGGATTATAAACCTCATGATTAATATTAGACCCTACGATTAATATTATAAACCCCAAGATTAATATATTGAACCTTAGATTAATATTATAAACCCTAATATATATAATTATACATATTATGGATTAATATTATAAACCCAAAAGATTATTAATATTATAAACCTAAGGGATTAATAAGCCCAAAGTATTATTAATATTATAAACTTAAGGCATTATTGATATTATAAACCCAAGGGAATAATATTAAACCCTAGGATTAACATAAAAGCCTCATATTAAAAAGCCTAATATTGTAAACCTAATATTACACCCCAATTTTGTAATGTAACAATGCGACGTTGAATAAATTGCAAAGCAGTGGAACATTGCAACAATAATTGTCATATTGAATGTTATTGAGACAGTGCTTGTCATAATGTGATGTTGGCTAGATTTTATAAGCCCAAGGGATTATAAACCCTATAATTAATATTAAACCCTATGATTAATATTATAAACTCTGAGATTAATATATCAAACCTAAGATTAATATTATAAACCCTAAGATTGATGTATTGAACATAAGATTAATATTATAAACCTTGAGATTAAAAACCCTAATATATAATTATACATATCAAGGATTAGTTTATAAACCCAAGGGATTATTGATATTATAAACCCAAGGGAATGATATTAAACCCTAGGATTAATAGTAAAAAATAATATTATAAACTTAATATTAAACCACAATTTTGTAATGTAATAATGTGATGTTGAATAAATTGCAATGGAGTGGAACATTGCAACAATGATTGCCAGATTGATTGTTGTATTGAGATAATGTTTGCCATAATATGAAGTTGGATATATTTTTCTTCCATTCCAATGCCACAATATTAAACCTTAATATAAAACCCTAACAATATTAGACCCAATATAATAAAACCTAAGATTAATTTTATAATCCCTAATATTAAACCTCACTATTATAACTTATAAATCCAATATTAAACCCTAATAATATAAACCGAATATTATAAATCCTAATTTTGTAATGTCACAGTGCAACGTTGAATAAATTGTAATGTAATATGACACTACGACAAATATTGTCAGATTAATTGTCGCATTGATACAATGTTTATCGCAATGCGACGTTGCAACAAACATTAAACACAAGGGATTAATATTATAAACCCAAGTGAATATTAAAAAACTAATATTAAAAAGCCTTATATTATAAACCTAATATTAAACCCTAATTTTGCAATGTAATAATGCAATGTTGAATAAATTGCAATGCAATGTAAAATGGCAACAATGATTGTGAGATTGATTGTTGTATTAAGATAATGTTTGTCACAATCCAATGTTTTATAGATTTTTGTATCATTTTGATGCCACCATAATAAGCCCTAATATAAAATCCTAACATTATAAAACCCAACAGAAAAAACCCTAAAATCAATTTTCTAAACTCTAATATTAAACCTCATTATTATATGTTAAAAACCAAATATTAAACCCTAATATTATAAACCTGAATATTATAAACCCTAATAATAAACCATAATTTTGTAATGTTGCATGCGACATTGAATAAATTGCAATGCAATGTAACATTGCGACAATGATTGTTAGATTGATTCTCGCATAGAGAATGTTTGTTGCAATGCGACGTTCAATAGATTTTTGTACCATTCCAATGTAACAATATTAAGCCCTAATACAAAATCATAACAATATAAAACCCAATAAAATAAACCCTAAGTTGAATATATTATACCCTCGGATTACAAAACCTAGGATTAATATTATAAACCCACAGATTAATAGTGTTAACTCTAGCAATCCACTATAAGTCTCCATGGTTAACCATGGCCATCTAATATGGTTCACTATAGGTCACTTACAGATAGACCATGATTCCCGAGGTAAGTATGGCTCACCATAGTAGTCATGTTGACTATTGTTGACTATGATGCCCATGTTGACTATAGATGATCATGTCAACACTAGTCAACCATAGTTAACGCACGTGTTAATGTATAAATTTTATAAGCCTGAAAATAGTCAGCGACATTTATCCCTTAGGTTTATAACATTAATCCCTTAGATTTATAATAATAATCTCATGGGTTTATAATATTAATCCCATGGGTTTATTAATCACTTGGGTTTACAATATTAATCCCTTTGGTTTAATATTATCCCCTTGGGTTTATTAATCCCATAGGTTTATAATATTAATCCCTTGGGTTTATAATTTTAAAAACCTTTTTGGTTTTTTTTTAATAAATAGTTAGCTTTATACTATCAAACTGGAACATAGGTAAGAACCCTTACATTCGTAGACTATTCATCAACTATTGGAAACCAAAATTGATCAAAATGGATTCTGCCTCTACTTTTCCTATATCCTATTATACCTCTAACCAAATTTATTTTATTAGTCTCTAGAACATGCCATTAAATAACATTGTTTCACAAAGAATTTATCAAAAAGAAAGGTCGGAACAAACTGCATTCCTAGTGGTTCTCTATTTTCCATGGTATGTTCATTCATTGTCGCTTCCTGCACCAGGTCGTCTGATGCCGCCAGCACCTCAAGATCACCTGGATTATCCTCGACAGGGGATGCAGGATCCTGCAAGCCAAATACCTCTTTGAACCCTTGTTAGTGTCAGTCTTGTTAGCCTGTCACCTGGATCAAATATGCTTTTACTATGTTTTTTCCAGACTTTCAAAATCAATTTTTTTTGTTACTAGGTTTACACAACAAAATTTGGTCATTGTTTGGTCAGTCTAAAGATGAAGTAATTCTTTGGAAATTCACTCATGCTAGTCACCTATCACACTTTATGGAGGTGTCACAATAAAAATGGGTCAGTCATCACCATCATTCTATTTGTTCTCAGGTCATCCATTAGGTCGCTAGGGTTTCCAAGGTCCATCATTTTCATGAATAAAACCAGCAGTGAGTAAAACATGACAAAGAACTTTTGGGAGTTGATTTTGACTTTTTCACACACTCCTCATACTCTCATGTTCCAAAAGTCCCAGAAAAAGAAGCTCCAGCACTCAGGAAAGCAAAGGACATCTCAGGCACTGTTTTAAGAAACGGCCGTTTCGAAACCGAAACGGCCGGGTTGATCCAAGCCACAACCTCCAACTATGAAACGGCCTTTGGAACGGTCCGGCTGGCCGAGTCATGGCTGACTCGGCCAACTCGGCCGTTTCCGTTACGACTCGGCCGAGTCACAAGAAACCGCCCAGCAACACGTATTACAGCAGATTTATAAAAGTTTAATGGATTTTTAAATGGTTTTTTGGTTGGTTTGGACTCCAAATAGGTATATGAATTTGCTAAATGATTTTTGGGGTCCATTCCCCCCCCCACAAACCCTATTTAACACACCCAAGTGCTCTCATTCACTCACAACAATCTTATGCATTTGAGTGAGAGTCTTCTTTGAGAGTTAGTGAGCAGTTCTTGAGCTTGTTTTGGAGCAGCAGTGAGGAGTCTTGGAGGAGTATTGTAGCTGGAGTGAGGAGCTTCTTGGGCAGCCATTTGGAGCAGCATTGAGGAGTTGATTCTTGGAGCAAGCTTGAGGAGGCAGTTTGTGCCTGGAGGTATTTTTTTTCACCTCTATAAATCTGTTTTTGCTTAGTAAATTTTAGGTGCATATCTAGAAATCTTAGAGAGTGTTTTTTGTCAAATAAATGAACATTGAATCAAGGTTTTTTTTTTCATTTTCAGATTCTTTGCTTTCATTTCCTAGTCAAAAAATGGCACCTAAAGCAAGAGATCCTACTTGGGCATATGTTGAAATGGTTGATAGTCAAATGCAATGCAAATTTTTCCATAGGAAAATTAAGGAAGGTCCTGGGGGCATTAATAGGCTGAAACAACACTTGGCAGGGATTAGAGGCCAAATTACCCCATGTACCTCACCAGAAATTGGGGAGATTAGGAAGAATTTGTTGGCCAGCTTTGAGAAATTTAAAGAAGATAAGGCTAGGCAAAGAGACATACAGGCTGAAATTGGGAGGAAGAGGGAGATACAAAAAATGATGGCTGCCAACCCCCATTATGATTTTGAGGGTTCTTCCTCTATCCCTCAAACTGATACATCCAACCCTTTCCGATCTGTTCCTCCCTCTTTTGGTTCTGTTCAAGATAAGGGAAAGGGTAGAATGTTAATGAAAAAGGGTGATGTGACTATCAAAAGTTATTGCACTCCCTCCTCTCCATCAGATGCACATGGTCCTGAAGTTAGTAAAACTCAAATGCAGCCCACTTTAGATGACCATTGGAAGAAAGAATTAAGGGAGACTGCTTGTGATTACATAGCTAGATGGTGGTATGATGTTGATATCCCCTTTAATGTTGCTCGTTCACCATATTATGAGCCTATGTTTGATGCCATACATGTTGCTGGAAAAGGCTTCAAAGGCCCTACTATGCATGAGCTAAGGGGGTTTCGTTTGCAGAAAGAAATTTAATCCATTAATGAGTATTTGCAAGAGTTCAGGGACTCATGGGCAAGAACAGGGTGTACCATCATGTTAGATGGATGGACTAATCAAAGAAACCGTACCATCATAAACTTTCTTGTTTTCTTCCCACATGGAACCATGTTTTTAAAATCAGTTGATGCATCTAATAAGATAAAAGATGGCCACTTGTTGTTTCAGCTATTGGATCAGGTTGTTGAGGAGGTGGGGGTGGCTAATGTTGTTCAAATCATCACAGATAATGCCTCTAACTATGTTCTTGTCGGTAAACTGTTAGAGGAAAAACACAAGACCATCTTTTGGACCCCATGCGCTGCACATTGCATAGACCTCATGCTTGAGGATACTGGAAAATTAGATTGGGTCAAAAACACTATAGATCATGCCAAAAGCATAACAAAATTTATCTACAATCATACATTGGTTTTGAGCCTCATGAGGAAACACACTGGGGGCAAGGATATTATTAGGCCTGCCATCACTAGATTTGCTACACATTTTTTGACATTGCAATCTATGCTTTCCCAACATAGAAACTTGCAAAAGATGTTTTCCAATGATGAATGGAATCAAAGCAATTGGTCTAACAAACCAGAAGGCAAAGAATTGAAAAAGAAAGTCCATGAAGAAACTTTTTGGAGAAAGGCAACAGAGATTGTGAAGCTTGCTGAGCCATTAGTTAAGGTGTTGCGGTTGGTGGATGGGGAAAGGTTGGCTATGGGCTTCATTTATGAGGCTATAGATCAAGCAAAGGAGCAAATAAAGACGGTATACAAGGATAGAGTGGCAAAGTATGGGCTCATTTGGGCAATCATTGATGAAAGATGGAACAATCAACTCCATCGCCCTATACATACAGCTGGGTATTTTTTGAACCCACAGTATCATTATAAAGCTAAGGAGTCAAGAGCTTTGAGGGGGGAGGTCAGAGATGGATTGGTTGATTGCATTGAACGCATGATCCCATTGGAGTCTGATCAGCTGGAGATACACCGACAGGCCAATATTTTCAGCAATGCAGCAGGTACCTTTGGGAAGAACCTAGCAAAGATTGCAAGAGAAGCAGATGAGCCAGGTAAACAAAAATTTCAATTTTCAAATTCTTAATAGTTTTACTTTTTTTTTTAAGTTTGTTAAATCGTTTATAATTTGAAAGTTAGATATAATTTGTAATTTTGTTGAGCTAACTCATTACACTCCTATGTTTTTTGCAGCACAATGGTGGGAGGCCTTTGGTGGCCATTGTCCTGAATTGCAAAGGTTTGCAATTCGTATTTTGAGTCAAACTTGCAGTGCATCTGGGTGTGAGCACAATTGGGCTGTCTTTGAGAGGATTCACACAAAGAAGAGAAACCGTTTGGATCAAAAACGGTTAAATGATCTAGTTTATGTCCAATACAACCTTCGACTCAGACGAAACCATTTGCTGAACAAAAGACCTGATTCAGATCCCATTGTGTTGGAAGACATTGATCCAACATCAGATTGGGTAGTGGAGAGTTGTCCAACAGAGTTTGATCCTGATGAGGATCTTGATTTAGATTTAGATATGGAGACATCAGTTGAACTTGAACATGTTGTTCAACTTCAGCCTGTTCAGTTGAATGCAGATCCCAATCCACCAGCCTCAGTCTCACAGCCAGCAAGGACTCCAGTTGTAGGTTCTTCCTCTGCTCAGTCACGACAGAAGTGCAGCCGCATATCTACTCTATCTCAGCTTGCATCTGCTGCAGTTGCACAGCCTGCTAGTGGTACCACTTCTACAGTTGCAGTTGGGGATGATGATGAGGAGGAGGAGCCATGGGGCCCCCTGTCTGACTCTGATGATGATGATCCAGAGATTGATCGACATGATCTTGGCTCCTCTGGTAGTAGCTACTAGCCAATAGTACTGTAGTACTAGTACTGGAGTCTAGTCACCGTCACAGTTTACTTTTGTTGTAGAGGCCATTTCTAGCCTCCTTGGTTATGTGTTTTTTGTTTTGAGTCTTCGATCATGTATGAAAGTTGACTATGTATTGCCATTGGGTACCATTTTGATATAATGGATTGGTTCATGAGCCTACTTTGATCATATGTTGTCTTCCATCTATATTATAATGTTGTGTGTTTGGAAACATGAATGAAAATCTTTAAAATTATGTTTAAAATCTTTAAAATTATGTTTTTTTATAAAAAAAATAAATATTTAATGTATTTTTTACAACGACCGAGTCATTGAAATCGAGCCGGCCGTTTCGAAGTCGGAGTCGGAGTCGATCCTCGGCCGAGTCGGAGTCGGAGTCGGAGTCTTAAAACATTGATCTCAGGTTTGCAATGGTAAAGGTAACTCTATTTTCATAAAGTGAAAATCAGTTTCTAAAGGAGGGTGGGTCCCATTTCTTTTTGAAAAAGTGAAGAAACTTTCCCTATATAAACTCAAAAGCCCCCAAACTCCTTCATTCACATCCTATTCACTCTTTTTTATCAAGCTATCCCGTCCAAGAAAGAAAAAAATTCGTTTTCCTAGGTGAAATTGGAAAAAAAAATCAGGCACTGCGCTTAGAAGCACTGTGCTATGCTTAGGATGTCGGCACTACACTCAAAAGAACTGCACTGGTCAGGAACACTGCGCTGTGCGCAAGACGGAGTGCCCAGAAATCCTTCAAAACTCTCCCAAACTTCATTTTTTCACTTGCAAGCTTGATTTTACTGACTTCTAAGCTAAGGAACAAGTAAGTACACCATCATCATCCCTCTTTTGCTTTTCCAATTTCATCTCATGTCAATGATTCTTCAAGTTAGGGTTTGTAGCAAAATTTGCATGGGAAATGATAGGGTGAAAATGGCCATCATTATTTTTTATTTCTAAAACATGTAAAATGATATCCTACACCTGCATACATGTTTAATGATCCATTTTAACCATTTTACCCACCTCAAAACAAAGTTTTAACACTCAAAAAGCAAAACCCTAGCTCATTCCTAGAGGTTTTTGGGCAAGTTTCATCATAAACCCTGTTGTTTCCACCTACAAGAAAATCATCCTTCCATTGTTTCTCCACTCATTTTCATCAGCTTTCAAAGTCCTTTCACCTTTCCCAAGACCCCTCCCATCATTTTGTCAAAAAATCACCTTCATATCACTTCATTTCCATTCACACCTCACATTTTATTTTTCGTTGCCTGCTGCTAGGGCTTTGTGTCATCATGGAGGCAGAATCTTCGCCAGAAAGAAAAAGACAACATAAAGGAGGGAATATCCTCATATATGAACCATCAGACTGCAATACAATCAACTCCTATCCTTTCATCAAACAATGCTTTGAGGATGTCCATTGCCTGGAATTTTGCAAAAGGGTGAGCGAGGTGGGATTTCATGAGCAATTAACAGATTGGGTGGCAACTCAACTAAAAGGAGAAACGTTGTCATTGTTGGTGTTGAGTTCAGTTTTTCAGTGGCCTCCATCTCAATTGCAACTGGGTTACCGGACAATGGCGAATATTGGTTCAAAGGAATGAGCCTAGATCTTGAATACTACAAGCCTTTCTTGAAGATGCCATATAGAGAAACTCATACTCACCTCATGCCTTTCAAATATTTATTGGAGAAATGCGCCCCTTTGATGAAAATTGTCATGAGGTTCTTCACTTGTGAAGGTAGATTCTCTAGGTCGTATGCCTACCATATTCGCCTCCTGGTGCATTTTACCTCTCAAAAGCCACTCAACATGTGTAATTATCTATTCAGGAGAATTTCCAAAATGTCTGAAAAATACAATTAAAGGACAAAGATCACTCCCCAAGCTTGTTCCATCATAGTCTCATCAAAACCATTGTCCTTCACCAGCTGGCAGAGAAAGGTATGGCTTGGGAAGCCTTTTTGGAAGCAGCCTTGAAATGGCATGAGAAAAATGCAACATCTCAGTCTCCTAACGCACCAAAACAACAAACAGTGGTGGGGTCATCCAGAAAAACAGTGGAGAAGACTCAGCCACCCAAACCTAAGGTGACTAAAGTGTATAAGAAAGGGTAGAGGCTTGTGTTTTCTTCTCACAGAGAGAAAGGGGCCAAGCCTTCTTCATCAACAAAGCGGGAACCAACATCAAAAGAGAAAGACAGAGTTGAGCATGAGTTTGAACTAGTTGATCCAAAGATTGAAGATCAGACCTCAAACATGCGACAGACAATTAGGGATAAGGACTATCAAATCAAGGAGCTAGAAATCAATTTGGAAAGGGAAAAATATGTTATATCATTCCTTGAATAGGAAAAATCAACTCAAAGCAAAGGAGTTGATCCTAGAAAAGGAAAAAGCCAAGTTATTGCAGCAAGTTTGAAAGGGTAAGGAGATCATGGAATCAAGCGAGCCTGAAGCATCAAAGGGGAGAGGAAAAGGGAAAATACCAAGAACAAGAGGCCTCAAGAAAGCTTTGCAAGAAGAACAAGAACAAATTCTACTGAATGATGACCTTGACCTAGAAGATAGGATTGCCCTAGAGGTTCATCAAGATAAGGAATATTGGCTCAACGGGGTGAATTAACACTTGGAGAAGCTCCTTGAGAAGGCAAACATGGATAATCAGTTGCTCAAACACATGGCGCATCACTATCAAGCTCAAAACATGATCGCCAATGTCAAAGTAAAACAACTTGAAAATAAGCTCAAGCGGCCAAAAAAGACCCAAAGGATAAGGGTAACTTAGATATGCTTGTTAAAGCATCAATGGAGCTACAAAAAACATGTTTTTACACCTTCCCTCCAATTTTGAGAAAATTCTGATCATTTTGAGTTTTTTGAAAAATTTTGGTCCAAGTTCAGAAATTCAGATGCTCCAGAAGCGCAGCGCCATCAGAAATTCAGATGCTCCAAGAAGGCGCTGCGCTTTTTCCTCAAGCCTCTATTTGAGGAGAGGTCGACATTTTTTGAAAGCTCTTGCAATCCTCTAAAAACCCATTTGCTCAGATTTTGCAGAGGTGGCTCAATTTTGGAGAAAAAGGCAAAAAGTGGCAAAAAACTAGCATTCTGGACCCTTTTTTTACAAGCGCTGCGCTTCTTGAGTGAGCTCGGGAGAATGGAATTTTTGAAGGCCTTCCCACGCTCCAAAGTAAGAAATTAAAAATGTTCTAGAAACTAGACTTGAAGGGCTAGTTGACCGTTCTCTCATTTTTTCATTTTGACCCCTGGAAGGCACCTAAAAATCATCTCAAAGTCGGCGTTGTGCTTCTACACTTTTCTGTGTTTCAAATTGTAAATTACACTGTGTAAATTTCTAGTTTCTAGTTTGACTTAGTCAAAGTCAAGATTCTCTATGTAATGGCACTAGTTTCGAGGCTAGGTGATGTAGGCATGAATAAATGTACATCATAGGTTGTTTTTTATGTTTATTAGGCCTCATAAAAGAAGCAAACTCCTAAACAAACTCTCCATGAAGTGTTTGAGTTTCACCTTCTCACTCTCACCTGTTGGTTGAGAGAATCTTGGAGTCAGTTCCTCCACCAAGGAATTCGACTCCTGAAGGTGGGCAAGTGGTCTAGGAGAGTCTATATGTATCATTTCTCCTCAGGAGAAGAGGGTTGAACTTTTTGTGAAGGAAGCTTGCATGTAATCATCTTTTCAGCTAATACAGAGACAGGTTGCAGCTATTTTCAAGGAACTCCAGCCGAGTGAGTTCATGGTGCTTGTACTTCATTTTTTTTGGTTTTCTAATGGTCTAATCATCTTTATCTACATTATATCTCTTCTTTCTATGAATGCCTTACAATAAAATACACATAATTTTTTTTTCAAGCTCTGTTATATGGTTTTCATAGTTATGTGTATGTCTTCCTAAGCTAATGAAATCATGTTTATTTATGTTCATTAGTTTCTTCCACACTATATCCTCTATACTACACTGACAATACTCAAAATACACCATGGCTTCTGATACCTAGCTCCTTCTCATATTTTCTCCTGCACTCCTACAACCTAGACCTATTTGTGGCTCCAAACCCTAAGTTCAACAAATCCTAAAAACCAAATTTTCACAAACAAACAAACAAATACACATATCTAGCCTAAAATTCATTTGCTTCAAAGTCATATCACTGATAAGAGACTTAGAGAGATCCCTCTCATGCTCAGTAGGGCTAGCTACCGAGCTGAAGTGGTTTGAGGTTATCCTTCTCAATTTTCTTTTCAGCCTAGGAGTTTGTAAGGACTAACAACCCCCACAACCATTGCTTCCATAGTTACTTCAATCCCTTCCACCTTGGCTGAAAGGTTGTCAACTTTCATAGCCACATTTTCCAATGTGAGCCTCAATCTCTCCACGTCATCTTTCATCGACTCATTTTCATGCAGCAACAACAAGATATGAATTCATGCCTCCTATTGTACCCTGATACGTCCACTCTGGCTAGCTTCTCCTCCAACGACTTTGCATCTTGGACCTCTCCCAACCACTCTTCACTTACCTCACCTGAAGAAGCCATTATCGCTCTCAGTGGAATTCTGATGGATACTTGACACAATTCCTCAATAATTGCTTTCCGTTTATAGCGAGTCAACTTGCCAAAATCATTCTTTTCCTTCATTGTTGCACAATTAATGGCGGAGCTGCTCATTTGCTCTGTGATATGAATTTAATGCAAACTTTCCATTCTCCAAGTTGTTACCTTATCACATGTATTCCTTATGTAATACATTAAGAGACTGGCATGATAGATGGCATATTTCAATGCTAAGCTACGTGGGAGGTAATTACAGATGTCCTTTTAGATGACAAGTGTCATCGCCATTCTTCCTCCATGTGATATTCCTGCCTTCAATTCCACTTCCAAGAGACATCGCTTCATTGTAT
The DNA here is from genome assembly GCA_031772625.1 of Pinus tabuliformis. NCBI lineage: Eukaryota > Viridiplantae > Streptophyta > Pinopsida > Pinales > Pinaceae > Pinus > Pinus tabuliformis. The sequence continues at coordinate 1,118,340,456 of CM062817.1, forward strand.
TCTTTATATTTACGATCATGCCATTATTCAATGCCTACTCAGGCCTCGGGTCCCTCCCAATTTCTCTTGTTCTCCAATGTTTAATGGATCATATCCCACCTTACTCCTCTCGATTATTATCATGGTACACAAAAATATTTTTATTTTCTTGATTGATTAATAAATCACCTTGTTTATAACTAACTCCAATATTTTCTTGCTCATCTGCAATTGTGTTGTTTTCCCTTCTTATATGGTAAAAGTCAATAGTGTCAAACTTTTGAATGTTCTCAGATCTAGGGGAGGCCAAAATTGATCCCTTGATTCTTTGTTTTTATGGAATTTTTGGATGTTTAACATCGAATCTCCCAAAAAAATTATCTGACTAATACCTTTTTCAATTGCTAGCTTCAGACTCATCCATAGAACTAGTGCTTCTGCTTTATTATTAGTGAATATACCTAGACCCCACATATATTTAATCTCTATTTTTTCGTCCAGGCAATAAATTACCCTTCCCGCTCCTGCCTCCCCCAAAATCCTTCGGGTTTATTAATCCCTAGGGTTTATATTATTAATCCCATGAGTTTATCAATATTAGTAATCCCTTCAGTTTATAATATTAATAATCCCCCCCCCTTTTTGTATCCCAGAGGAACCCAACATCCCACCAAACACATAACTATCAGTAAACCTCTGGGGGGCTATGATATGTCCTCCTCCTCGTAGCCCGAGTCACAATAGGGGGGGTTTGAACCTAGGACTTTCGCGTTTCAACGATTTCACTTTTCTCAGATTAACCAATTGAGTTGCTTCCCATGAGTTTTTAATATTAATCCCTTGGGTTTATAATGTTAATCACTTGGGTTTATTAATATTAATAATCCCTTGGATTTATAATATTAATCCCTTGGGCTTATTAATCCCTTGAGTTTATAATATCAATGATATTTTGAGTTTTTAATATTAATCCTTTGGGTTTATTAATTCCTTCTGTTTAATATTATTCCCTTGGATTTATAATATTAATAATATCATTAGTTTATTAATCTCTTGGGTTCATAGGATTAATGTTACAAACCCTATATTAATATTAAGTACTATTAATTACTATTATTATTATTTATTATTATTAATATAAACTATATTATTAATATTAATTACTATTAATAATCTTATTAATATATGATTAATATAAAATTCGCTTCTAATATTAACCTTAATAATAATTAATATTAATATTAAACTTTAATATTAGCCTTCAATAATTAATATCAATATTAATAAATGTGGTTGGTTTTAATATCGCTATTAATCTTAATAAATCTTGTTTCCTCACCTCCAATATATAAAAACAAGTTATCAGTGTGAGTTCGTTGGTGTTATTTTTTAAATAGACTACACAATTGCGGGAAGGAATTCAAGGTGTGCCTTATTTTGTGCTTACGAGTTATTTTGGCATAACTCTTTCTTGAAGAATCCAATCTTGATCAGACCTGTGGGGTTGGAAAGAGAGATCAGAGAGCTACCACAAGACAGAATTTCAGACCCTGGAGATCCGAAATTACATAGATACAATAGATTCAATATTGAGCTCCTAGAAGGCAAGAAAAAACATGCATTCACGGATCACTATAGTAAAGACCACACATCAACAGTCAAGGGTAAGTCTCCTACAACAAGGTATGTATGATTAGTGTTTACATTTGAATTTCGAGTATCATCTCTGACATATGTTTTTACAGGACAACGCAAGTATATACAAGGTCTCGGTTATATCTCTATGTCTCTATATGTCACAGTTAGTTTTGATACCACATTTCGGATGTCCTATTCTTCTTGATACTACACATTTGATGCTACATATTCATGATTACTTGTCTTGCCATTTTGATATAATGGTCTCTGTTGTTGTACTTAAACTTGGTCCATCACAAGTCTAGGGTTTGTCATCAGTTTTTATTGTATATATCTTTAGGTCAGTTTTGGATAGTCTTGCATAGAGTCGAGGCCTATATCAAGAGTGGGAGTCTTTGTCTATTGCTGCAACAAGTAAACAACAAAAGTGACAAGCACACTTCAGATACACATTGTATTTTGATTTGTATTTATTCATTATTATGCACTTACATGTGTTTTGCAGGCAAAGGTAAGTTGAAGGGTATTTTGTTTTGTTTTGGATTGGTTTCGCAGGGCAAATTTTGCATGCAGGTAGAAGAAGATTCAAATACAACATCAAGCAAAATTCAAGAGCAGAAGTATCATATCAAAGGAAGCATTGCAGCGGGATATCCTTGAAAGACATGACAACCATCCAGATATCGTGAAGTATTGTTATGGCCAAGAGTCATCATTGTAATGTTGTAAAAGATTCATTTATAAAATATTAATCATTGTAAAAGATTTATTTGTAAAAGAGTCATCATTGTAAAGTTGTAAACAATTCATTTGTAAAAGAGGCATCATTGTAAAGTTGTAAACGATTCATTTGTAAAAGAGTCATCATTGTAAAGATTGTAAAAGATTCATTCTGCCTAGAGTTGAAGAGGCAGTGTTGGGAGGTATAGGAGTCACTGTTGGGATGATGTCATGGTTGAGTTGCAGGTCACAGAGTGATTGGGTATTTTATCAAGTACACGAAAATCATTGTACATCTTATTGTATCATGGATTGTTGTCCCTGGTTTGGGAATCCATAGCCTTGTCTTATTTCAGTCATTATAGGGTGGTAGGGAGGTGCTAGGTAGGTGTATGAAGTCGCCTACAAGTTGGGGCTTGTGAACACTTCAGGGTGATAGGATGGTGTTAGGGCAAGTTGTAGCTCGCTAGGGTGTTGGGGCATCCATTCAATTGATTACTGAAGAAACTCGGGCGTTGGGGCATCCTTCTAGTGGGAGCTAGAAAAGAATTCTTTTCTAGAATTCTAGGAAGTTGTTGATTTCATTTCGGTTGGGGCTGAAGATTAAAGAATTTATTAGAAAAGCGTTCAATGGTTTTCCACCCAGAGGGGGTTTCCCACCTAAAATTATTGTGCCTATTGTGTTATTTTATTCACCGTTATTTATGCATAAACATTAATAATAATGAAGATTAACTAATGCTCTAAAAAGATTTAAAAGTGCTAATTGCTAAGGAATATTGATTCACACCCCTCTAAGTATTTCCAACAATGAAAGATGTGTATATGTTGAGAATGTTGAAACAACTAAAACGATGTCCACCAATTGCATCTATTTCATCCATAAAAATAATGGTTAATAATTTCATCTATTTCATCCATAATGATATTCAACATGTTTATTAATTCATGGTTAATATAACGGAAAAAGAAAAATGACACAAATTTGTTTGGTTCTCCATTCATCGTATGTTCAAATTTGTCAAATTTGTCAAGCTAATGATGTTGAATTTTTGGGAGAGAATCATAGCCAAACGAACTAATTGCTTCATTTTACTAAATTTGAAAATATATAAGAAAACCATTCACTAATGGAGACACTTAATATTGTTTAACTGTAGGTAGCGAAAATGCTCGGTGAGTGGTTCCAGCACTGTGGAGTACCTGAGGAGAAGCGAGTCCAGATCGCTGTCAGGTATGTTAACAGGCGAGCGGATAGGAGAATTTGTCGGAGTAGGAGCAGACTCCACACCTTTCCCTTTTGATAATGTTGAAGGAGGGGTTACCTGTGAAGAAGTTCGAGAGGGGAACGAAATAACATGGGAGCCTACAGCAAAGTCGGCTTTTTCCGTAGGCAGCGGGCTAATAACAGGCGGATCATCTACGGGCTCTGGCGTTGAAGAACAGATGAAAGTCACTTCCCTCAAGTCCTCCCCCCGATCGGTTGATTCAATAAGCTCTGTTTCCTGTGAAGATAGAGAATTATCATGATTCTTGCCATCCGGAATAGATTCCAGATTTCTATTCTGCCTCTTCAGATGCCCCTTTGAACTTCCTTTAATTCTATAGCGACAATCTTTGATGAGATGACCTGTATGGTGACATCTTGAGCAGCGGAAAGGGATCCCCCAGAAATCTAGTCTTTGGTTGATTTTGTACCCTTCCCACTCTATGACAATGTGTTCTAGGTATCCACCTTTATAAGGTCTCTCGATTAATATCCAGGCGATCCTCTTATCCTTTTCACCCCTGCACCATGGGTCGACATAAATGAATTTGCCTATAGAATTTCCAATCTCCGTGAGTATTTCTGTAGTCCACAATTCAAGAGGCAAATTTGGTAACTTGACCCATATCATGCAGCTGGAAGGTGTATTTTTGAGAGAATCAAAACCCAAAAACCACCTAAAAAGAGCCAAAAAACTTCGACCCGATACCCATGGGCGCTGAATGATGAACTCCATATCTGATGATTTTTGGAAGTGGAAAGAATACCAATCTTTCATGAGTCGAGAGATAATTGGAACATATCCAATGTGCTCAGACACAGAAAATCTGGTATGAATTGTCTATATCCTTTTGTTTTCCTTACCGCGTATTTGCTTCTGTACAGGAGGGCTACAGGTGGTGGAGTGAGCAATGCTTGTCCCTACGATCTATGTTTGTCACGATCATCTGGCTTTTATGGAAGTGGAGAAATAACTGTACTTTTCAAGATCTCAGAACTCCTCTTGCGTCTATTCTGCTGCGGATTACAGATTCCTCTGTCCCTCCTGATATGTAGGGATCTCTCTTCCAACTGTCTCTTGAGGTCCTCATTGCTGCTGCGCACCAATGTTTTTTATTGGAACAGAATTGTTACTTGAGGTCGTCATTGCTGCTGCGCATCAATGTTTTCTTTGGATCTGCCTGATTTTGGAGCTCTCGCTCTATCTGGTGCTTTTGGTACACATGGTTCATATGGAGATTTCATAGTTTTTTTTGTCTCTTTCTGGTGTGAGATTATCCGCTCCACCCACCTGATCATCTGTAATCCTTGCCTCATACATGGGTTTTATCTGTTTTTGCTGTGGTCCAGGCAATACTGTTATGCTGTATACATGACTTACTTTATATTTCCTGTAATATAATATATTTGGTTTTTTTTCTTCTGAAAAAAAAAGGTAGCGAAAATGCTGACTCACTCATCTTTATCTCAGGGATGATACAATTTGTGGGAAATCCTCCATGTATATTTTTCCATGGAAATATGCCTTAGATTTTCTCCACAACGCTGAAATATTAATTTCTATGGGTTGTTGTGCTTCTGTGTGCAGATGTAATCCATATGTGCAGCAAGAGTCCTCCGATTCAAGCATTCCTCTTCATCCAATTGAAATCGAAACCCTCCTCGGCCACTTTTTGTTGCACCAATTTTTTCTCGATGGCTAACTGTAATATATCCACCATTAAAGGCAAAGTTAGGGTTCTAAAAGTGAAAAGCAATGCGTCAGTAGTTTGTTATGATATATCCAGAAAGATGTATATTCATCTTACGATGTAATTCATCACTTTTGTATCCTTTCGAAACTGTTCCGAACTTCCCATTGAAGTCGTGATCCGATCATCTGTAAACGAATATAAAAATTTAGGGAAAATATTGTATGGTTCCGTCCAAGACAACTTAGATCCACCCAGTGAAATTTATTGTTTATTTAGAATAAATTTCTTATGCATTTCCGAAATTGCAATTGGAGGGTTGCATTTGAATATGAACAATTGATTAATAACAATGGTAATTAAAATCCGATGAATATCATAACCAGAAAAATGCATCTAGAAAAGAAACTTCTCCCCATATAATTCGCCAGTACTGTGGTTAGAAAAAGAAGGGCACATAATTGAAACCCCGATGGATGTCTCGAACTAATTGTGTTGTGCATCTTTTCCATTTCTGCAAGTCATGAGATTATCAAACAAACATCTCCAACACCATTCAAGTAGTTCTTCGAACTTCAAGGTATTCGAACATAGAGATTGCAACAACATTCGTCCCTGTAACTGCCATTAATATCATTAGGTCGCCAAAAGATATTCCAAATTGAATGTTGAAAGCAGACTGTGAACCTGCCGCTTGCCAGGGTTGATGATTGCAAGTGGATCCGTGCATGACTGCGATTGAAAAGCACATCGTTCAGGAGCAAATGAAATGGGTTAATGTCTCGATTGTAATGTGGAACAGAAAGGCCACTTTGGGAAGATGAGAGAACACCTTGTGTGTCGCTACCTGCGCGAGGATGACTAAATGATGGTCCTGCGGAATGAACTGCTCAAACCGTCATTTCAAATATATCATTAAAATATTTATTAAACCATTTTGTATGCACAAGATGAAGCGGGTCAGTGAACTCACAGTCATTGAAGGCTTCACATTCGTTGAAGGCTCTATCAGACGAAGAATATTCCAATGACATGAAATCTAGTCCATTGATTTAAAAATAAATAAATTTTGTAAGCCTACATCCACAATGACTTGAAATGAGTATGCATGTCGGCGTAAATATTTAAGGTTAATTAACTAATATTAAAATATAAAATATCACTATATATTATGATATTATTACTAAATTAGTATAAATTTTATTTATAATTAATATTTTATTTTATTTTATTTATTTATTTATTTATTTTTTAAGTTGTGGTTCACGGACACCCTGGTCAACGGGCGGCACTACGTCCACGAAAAAATATGGGCTGATCGACCTCGAATGGAATCTAGCCCTGTGGCCCACTAGCTAGGCCTAATCCCAAGGGCTTCGGGGAGAATGGACCCTGTGATGAGGAGGCACTGATTTTGACTAACTGAGCTAACCCTTGGAGCTATTTATAATTAATATTATATACATATTATAATATTTAAATATATTAAACACACAAACACACAAACATAAACCAATATTATAAATATGCATTATAATAGTTAATAATGTATTATATATTAGTTTTATATATTATAACTCACTATATTTATATGTAAATTTATGAATTAATATATATATATATATATATATATATATATATATATATATAATATTAATAATATTATATATTATGGGGTGGTAGGAGGGCGGAGGTTCTCTTTAACTCTCATGAAAAACAACCTATTAGTACTCTTGGGGGCTTGGGAAGAAGACCATTAATCAAGCTGAAATGTATAACCTCTTGCTTGGATTAAGCTTGGTGAAAGACATGTATATCTCTCATATCATTCTCCTTGAAGACTCCCTCCTCACAATACAATATTTGTGTAAAGATAATCATCTCAAGTTTCTCCTTCAAATAATTAATTGAGCCCTGGATTCCTTCTCTCTCAAGTCCTTCTTTCATGTCCTTAGATGCCAAAACTTGGAAGCAAATAGACAGACTAATAATGCTTGCCTTCTAAAAGTGGGCTAGACTGATATTAATGGTTCCTTAGGATGGAGAATTGTCTAATGATTCCCCCCCCCCACTTTGGTTATAATGTATATGATTGGGATCCCCTCTCTGAGCTTCCCCAAACCATATTATGGTCTAAATTCTAGTGCCTATGATAAAAAAAAATGTGGCAATTAATGCATGGTGTCATATCTTGTAGTGAGGATGCGGCCCATGCAATGGAAATTCCCCCAAGGATGTCGCATGCATTAAGACTTGAGACGAGACGACATGCTCAGTCTCGACCCGACCTCACATTAGGATTATTGATGGTATCTAGGATCGGTGCCATTATGAAGTGTAATTATGATTTGATTGTCTTTGTGTGTGGGATTTCTAGGTCTCATGTTGATTTAATGGCCTTTGTTCGCTCCTTCCCACAGAATTATCCTTTGTCTATCATTTTGAGCTCTCATATAGTTGTATTCAATGGCACCCATTGTTGGTTCACAGGAAACACACATAATTCTCTGAGAATTTATACAGGAATTGGATTCTCGACTATGATTACAACATTTGTGGTCTTAGGACGTCTTTGCACAAAGTCTGTAGATGTGAATTCAGGGTTTGCCTCACCTAGGTTCGCCTGCCTCATAGTTACTTTGCGAGGGCTCAATTCGAATGAGCTCGGACTACGTAAATTCCACTAGCCTGTCCGTTCTTGTTTGGTGGTGCTCCTTTGTGCAAGTTTGTTTTCCTTTGTTGGGTACTCCTACTTTCAAGTATTCCTCTTCACTATGTGTGATATTCTTTGTCACTTAAAATTCCATTCATTCTCCATTGCTCCTCTTATGTAATAGGAAGCCTTCTCTGTTCTCTAGTCTCTTTGCATGGGGCTTCCCAGGCATCGTGAAGCACTGTGTTGGCCTACTTTGTGTATTTTCTCTCTGGTTGAATTTTACTAGTCAATAGTCAGTAAATGCCCCTATTACTTCCCATTGTAGCCCTTCCACTAACCCTTTGAACCAATTTCTTCCTATCCTTGCAAACACCTGGCTCCTTTTTCCCTATTATCAAATTATTTCAGCCAAGAAAGTTAAATCTACCACTACATTCGGTAATAGCATTTGTGGATAGTGCACCCAATACTTAGAAGCTTTGCAGTTGGACAACATGGACATCAAGTGGAAACTTCACCAGCAAGTTTCAACCTCTGTTTCCCTCATGGATGAAATTGAAATACTTAAAGCAAGCTTTGCTCGCCAAGAGGACAAAATTGATGCTCTTTGTCGATAGTTGGATGAGTTGAAGTGGCAACTCATGGTCAATGAAAATCACAATGTAGATAACAGTGCTTCTTGTCAACCCACTGATAACTTGCTGCTTGAACTTAATTGACCTCTGGAAGATGCTCTGGATGATTGTCATTGTCATCCTTTTTTATGCACTCATATTGTAAATTTGTTTCACTTCTTGGACAATTTTGCAAAGTTTATGTATGCCAGTCACCTGTAGCAGTTAGTGTCAATTGGATCTTTTTGTAACTTGGGCTAGTCCTTCCTTTGAGGACATTCTGCGAGAATAATCCATGTATTTTATTTCTCGTGTATTTGTTGCATTCAAGCGTAGATTTTAATGAAATACTTACTCGTCTTTGTTAAAATTTTTATAACTATATATTATTTTAATTAATAAAAATAGGCATAATCCACAGGGCGTAGAATAGACGGTGATGGGGTGTACTGTTAAGGCACTCCGTGATGTGAAGGTCACCAATTCAAAACTCCATGTGCAAACAATCCATCCATGTTAAAGGTTGGTGTGGCCTAGGAAGGGTGCAATCCCCGAGTGATTTTGACGATTTAGATGCCCCTGGGTCGTATTTTCTCAAGTGAAAGGTTAAGTGTGCAATCATCTCAATATTCACACAACTTAGCAAACAACAAAAAAAAGTTAATAAAAATATGCGTAGTCTAACTAATAGATAAAATGGTATTTTTTTTTCTCGAAATCTGACTATACAATTTTGAGCAAGATTGTGATTTCTCATTATTTAAAATGTGTTTTTGAATGCATAAATAGATTCGACACTCTGAAAAACTTTGGGGCACTTGAACTTTGCAAATTAAACAACTTAAACTTATGATTCTTAAAAACATCTACCTAATTGTGGCAAAATTGGTTTATTAGTTAAACTATGCTATACAAATATATATATTAACTATATAACAAATGTATATTATAATACTTCTACACACACACACATATAACAAAGAGAGAGAGAGAGATCCCATTTAGTTTCAAATTCACAACATATGTAGAAATTATAAGATATAGAGATAACTCATGATCTTGGTGTAGAAGGAACACTGACACTTAAATATGAAGGGATAGCGGGAACACAAAGAACACATGTGTCATAAATTTTTGATTCTGATAAAGAACAATCCCCTGTGGTGAATGTGACAGAGTTGTTAGAAAAGGCAAAGAAAGAAGGGAAAAAAAGAGGAGTTAAGTGATTTCTAACACTTAATTTATCAGTTGTTGTATTTTATTTTTTGAGCTGAAAGGAGGTTTATTTTTCTTACAACACTACAGTCTTGCTCTTCTCGAATGCTTTAAGCATATGCCAAATGTAATTTTGTTCCTCGTGTAATAAAATTATTATTTTTTAAGGGAAAAAATATAATATAACATTAATATCTAATATTATTTTAATATTATATTAAATAATTATTATAATAATATATCTTAATATTAATGGTTGTTACTGAATTTAAAATAACAAAGAAAAAAATCACTTATATATATATATATATATATGGTCAAAATTAAGAGGCAATAAAATTTCCCTGATCGGGGTGAGTGTTAGTGAATTGGCAACGGTGGGATCCGTGCCATGAATAGATGCATTATGATCCATAATGGAGGGTGGCCAAATGACGACCCTCATTTAATTCGTTGCATGCTAAAGGTGGAAAAGAATCAGTGTGATATTGACTGCTGGTATAAGTTTTGGTTAGATGGAACACCTTTGTGGTATGGTTCTCATAACTCAGACGTGTTTGGTGTAGTTGTTAGTCGTTGCTCGAAAGTTTCAAGGGTGCTCATGAGTGATTTTCTCTAGCCCGACTATGCTCTACATTCTGCGAATGACGATGCAGGAATGTTCTTCTCTCTCACCCTAAACTTTCCCTTATCATTGTGCTCTCTTGCCTCCTCTTAACTAGCCGAATGATTGTTTCTACGATGGTATTACGGGATAGTCATGAAAACTCCCTGGAATTTTAGCAGGCAAGTATGTATTATGTGGGAAATTAGATGATTTATCTCTATAGTATGTCAATTTATTATGGTATTATGTTATCGTTGATATTTGTGCATACCTAGAATTTACATGGAGTTTTGGTCAACGCTATGCATATAAAAAAGTTTCATTCAATTGTTCTCTCTATATTAAATATTATCTTAGACTGCCATGGGGAAATTCAAAAATGAATTTTCACGGTTGGATAATAAACCCTATTTCAAGGGGACTCTGTGCTCAAAGGGTGACTGTTGATGGCCCGCTTCGTCGAGGTCGAGTCAAACCAGTGAGAAAAGCTCGGTTGCATGGTTTTATTGTTGATTCTCCTTTTGTATTATGTTACCTTACTATTACAAGGTTTCTCTTCTCTCGGTGTTATAAGTTTTCCACACCAGGTCATCTCCCCGCAAGCTGGTCTCTAGTCTGGAAGGATTCCTCGGCTGCAACGCTGTGGTTTTTCAGTTTTCGGGCTTAAGGGCACTTGATTGATTTGTGGTATAATACCATGTCACGAGCCTCCACATGTAGTGGGAACCCAGGCTGGGGAGGTCGAGGCTAGAGCCAAAACAATGGAGTAAGATAGGGGGGTTGGCAATCTCAACCCCGACAAACTAGGGGAAGAGGGCATTGCAATATTTCAGGCCTGACCCATGAAGCCACACAGGATTTCTAGGTTAACACGTCTCCATAGGTTCGACAATTGGTCTTTGGGTGGGAGGCAAATTTAAATCGGCATGCATAGAATACTGATTTGGACATGGAGGAATGGTAGATCCTAGTCCAAGACCCAGGCCATTCTAAAGGTCGGTAGACCCAGTTTCAACGGATAGTCTACTTATACTAGATAATGAAAAATATTGTGGCAAAAGCAATGATGGCTTCCTCTGCCGGTTCATCTAAGACTAAAACAGACTTGCAGGAGATACATAAGGAATTTCAACTCATCCAAAGACAAATCCAACAATAGAATTCTCACCTCAACCACATAGAGAAACACATTCCATGCCTCCCTCGGACTGAACTACTGGGTTCTAACGCCAAAGACTCAACGCCCGTAGACTCATATGATGAGTAATCTGATAATCTGCTTGGGTCTTTTTAATTTTGGAATGTTAATATGATGACTCTACAAATTTTGATGTATAGTTACATAGTTAATAAGAAGATTAAAGACAATCAAACATATATAGCGCTACTAGACAACTTTAGACTTTTTAAGTTTTGGACAATTTATAATGTAGTTAGATGACCAATATAGATGGTCCCAATGGGCAGGTTGAGGCCATTTGATCCCGATGGATTTGGATGTAAAACTTAACTGTTGGTTTTCGAAAATGGAATAGAAAGGTATTGTTAAGCTTACAAAAAAAAGGCAATAAATCTAAAATATAAAGAAAAAGAGAAAATAAATATAACTAATGGAAAAAAGAATAAGTATTTTTTAATTATTTTTTTCCTTAAAGCTAATAATCTTCTAAAGATTTTTTGACAATATTATATATGTATGTATTTTTATATATTATTTTTTCTAGTTACACAATATTAATAGTGTTGGGTTATATTCTTTCCACGACTAGCCCACCTAGTTAACCAAGGGGTTGGAGGGGGGGCGGAGCTCCCCCTTTGTTGCGCCGATTGCGCAGCAGGGGACGGGTAGCCCCCCTTTATGGAGTCCGAGGCAGTGCCTTGGGGAATTTTTTTGGACCCTATATTAGGTTGGGCAGACCTACCTATGGTTTTGTGCATGGTTTTCACACATGGTTTTGGACACGATGGTTTTCGGTCCATGGTTTTGGATGCGATGGTTTTCGATCCATGGTATTGGATGCTTCGACATGTATAAATATGTATTGTAACATTGAAAGGAACATAATGAAAAATCAAGCTGGTAGTCCCGGTTTTGGGATCCAGGGGAAATCTCTGTGTATATGTGTTTTATGTGTTATGCTCTCACATTGTTTATTTTTTGTTCTTAGAATTCGTATGCAGGTAATTTCTGTACGGGGTTAAAACCTACAAATAGGTAATATATATGAGATACCATGAATAGATCCAATTATTACAATGTTGTCAATACCTAATTTATAATTGAAAAAAAAGAAAATTCAATTGTGTTTTTCCTTAAAGCTAATGATTTTGTGAAAAATTTTAACAACATTATATACATTGATATGCGAATGTATATATATTACTTCTTTTTAGTTGCACAATATGTATATATATATATATATATATGGGGAATAGTGCGAATATATCTAATTACTACATCAATGTCACTACTTAATTTACAATTGATAACTATTCACGTGAACTTACTTTTCATAAGATCTAAATCTCATTTTGACTATTCATTATACTTTTTTCTAACTCCTAAGTAGGGACTAAATTGCCATACAACACTTGTTATACTTGTAAAAGACAAAGTATATTGTAATCAATTTGGGTCAAAATGCTTTGACTCTTAATTAACTTGCAATTTTTTAGAAACTATTTCTGAAGTTTATTCAAGTTTTGGTAAAATTAAATATTAAACTTATTTTTTTAAAAATTGAAAATTAATTTTTTGAATTTTTAAAATTTGAATTTCTAATCTTTGATTGGTGGATGAGTAATTTATGTGGTTTAAAATCAATTTTTGAGAATTAAAAATTGTTTAGAAAAATTAAAAATAATAAAAATACCTCAATCACCAAGTGTCATCGTAAATTAAATATCCATTTTTTTTGTTCAAATATCTAGATTTTTTCATAATTAATATTTTTTTTCAAAACAAAAATAAATATATGGACTTTTCCATAATTAATATTTTATTTCCATTCATTAACATACATATTTTTAATAATAAATATTTATTAACCTATAATCATTGCTTGCTTTTTTTTTCAGAGGGAAAATCAACATATGGCCTAAGCCGGCAGATATTTACAACATATGGCCGAAGCCAGCAGAATTCAGAATATTACGGCATAGCCGTTACAAATCAAAGGCCGAAGCCAGCAGATAACCGTCGTAGGCCGAAGCCAGCAGATACACGGGGTCCACAGCAGATAACCGTCGAAGGCCGAAGCCAGCAGATACGCGGGGTCCACAGACTACCACCGCAGGATTCGATCGCGGCTGGGGGGAGCGAAAGCCATCCGCCCCAGCCGCTAAGTCATGCACGTCGCGTGCATATAATCATTGCTTGCTTGCTTTCTATTAATTGTTTTTTAAGGGCTTTCTATTAATTGTTGTATTCTTTTTAATCACAATTTTTTTTCACCTTTTTTCCATTAATATATTTTATTAATCATAATATTTTTTTTTGATAGTTTAATTATTTCACTATTGCTTACCCTTTTTTCATAAAATTATGTTATCATTTACCAATAGAATATTAGCAATTTGATTCCCCCTCCACCAAGGTTGTGTTACTTCAATCATGCACTTAATATAACTAAGTTATATGATCACATTCACCCCCTAAGAGTTCTCTACTTTTTGCATAAGAGGTAGGTACTAAGTAACAACGTTGCATATTACACTTGTTTTATTAAAAAAGACTTAGAGTCTAATTTGTTTTTAGTTAGATTATGATCTTAAAATTAAACTACTACTACTACTATTTTTAATAAAAATGGTAAATATTTGTATTAAAAATAAGCAATAGCCAAGATAGATAGCTTAGTGATATATAAAGAATGTTGTCTCTTAACAAAAACCAACATTATTATCAAGCAATATGTGTCCAATACTGAAAAATTCCAATCAGCGATCACAAAGGATTTCAAAATGTTTTTGCTAGTGTGAACTCCACAAAAGACACCTAGAACTATTATTATTATACATAACATGAAATACCAATGAAAAACAGAGCTTCATCTTGGTTGATATTGGTGGGGATAGATTCTTGGTTGCCTAAGTCCTTGTCTTCAATCATTTGATGAATTGTTTCCACTTCCAAGGGTTCATTAGGGGTTAGTTTGTTGACATTCTCTGATTTGAAGAAGCTGAGTGAGAGATTTAACTTCAGTTATAGACAATATTTCTTAACAATGAGCATTCATCTTCTAGAACTTGAATTTGCCTCTTTAACTAAACAAAAGTGTCCATAACCACTACATTCTTAGATATGCATTGATGTTCATTCTCATGGACTTTAGTGCCCACCAAGAATATAAATGTCCCATCATTGTTGATAGAATACTCATGCCTACACAATACCCTGTGCATTACCTATATTCCCCTATAGTCCATGGCTAGAAACTTCCACAAATGCCCAAATAGAAGGTAAATACAAAGCACCCAAGGGAACAATACTATAGGATGAATTGAGCTTTCCCAATGAGCACATATAACGAACAATATTACAATTCCAACCTAAGAAGGAAAATACATGATAATGGTGATATGATACAACACACACAAGAGAATAAAGTGATCACGTGTAATTGGTCCAAATTTCCTTTATTAGAATCAAACATAACTCAATAGGTAGGATTTGAAACCTCCATCCACAAGAGACTACTTGGAAAAAGAAAAAGCCTAAGGCCCCTATTTCCAAGGCCAAAAGGGAAGGGATCCAAGTAGTCACTTGCATCCTAAACAAGGACAAGGAATAAATTCCAAACAAACACTAGCACAAGGAATAAAGTTGAGATAGAAACATTAGGAGTTGAGCCAAACTGATTGAAAAAACACCAAGGAACGCCAAGACAATTTGAAACTGGATGCTTGCCCAAGATTCGAGTTGAACCAATGCCAACCATTTCCAAGTCCCCTTGCCAAACAAAGCACATGTACTTTGAGCCATTATCCCACCTATCCTCTACATAAATTCCATGAACTTCAAATTTTTGGTTGAGCATAAAGACTAACAATTGCGAGGATGTCATAAGGGTGACACACTTTGCATCTTGCCTCCCTTTACATTGTTCTATGTTAATTGCCAAAACTGGCACCTGTCACCATGCATAAATGATTTTGGGTAAGAACCTAGGAATAGCTTGGACAATAATACCCCAAAATTTTCTTACACTTCTTTCACTTAATTTTGAGGCCTCATTTGCAAGGGTGTCTACTTGATAATTTAGAGCCCTTAAAACTTAGAAAAATGTGACATCTTTAAAATAAAGAATCTCCTTTTTTATTCGTGTGATGAGGCAAGGTAGCTTGCTAGCAAATGATATATTTTTCTTGTTTATAAGATTGATAATTAAACTTGAATTATCAACATAGATAAATGTCCTTACTCTTGTTGCACTTATAAATATTAATCTCAGAAAATAGCAAATACTTCAACATAATCGTTTATAGTTGTCCCTAAACCTTGCTCATAATACAATTCTTGATCCCTAAGGATCAAATATGATCCTCCACACTTATCATCCTTAAATAAGATCACTATTTTATGAGAGATTTTTCGGCGTAAATCACAAGAAATTTCATTTGTCGACGCGTTTCGAACCAACTAGTGTGGTTCATTGTCAGGACAAGTTGAAGAGTCAGATCTAGATTACAAGTTAAATAGTCAGAGCATAACATCTAACGGTAACTAACTAACGGCTATATTTGACTAGGAAACAACTACAATGACTAACTAAAGGCTATATTTGACTGGAAACGGCTAGTTGGACGGGATCCAAGAAAAAAGGGGGGAGATAACATATTTATTTATAGATTTATTTTTTATTTTTGAATAAACTTCTAGAATTTCTAAATATTTAGATGTACTTATATGTTAAATTGTTCAATTATTTTAATTATAAATTAATTATAGATTAATAAAGGGGGGGGTGCTAAGAGACAAAAGGTTACGGGGTGGGGCTAAAAGACAAAGGGCGGGGGGGGGGGGGGTACCTAAAAGACAAAAGGAAGTGGGGTGGGATAAAAGAAATATATATAAAGGAGTTAACTATTAAATAATTATTATAAATATACATATATATCTTATTATTGAAATAAATTTACGTACACGAATATATATTTAGATATATTTATATGTTAAGTTGCTCGATTACTATAATTATAAATTTATCAAAGACATAAGATTGATTTTAATATTAAAGTCATTCTTATCCTATTATTGCTTAAGTCATAATTAATAATAGCATAACCAAATGTTACTATATGAACAAAGGCAAAGGAGAGAAGGTTACGAGATAATAAGGGGAAAGAAACAAAAAAGAAAACTACAACCAGCTGTAAAAAGAGGGATGGGAGGAAGCAACAAGGAGGTCAGGGCTGGGACCCAGCAACTACTGATCTTCTAGCCATCCTCTCTATTGAGATTGCTTGGCCTTTTTTCAATTTCAAGGGCTTCATTAAATTTACGGTGATGGAACTGCGACACTCTAGCGATAACACTAGCTTCCTCAATACAAAAAGGATGATTGGTTTTCTCTGCATGTTCTGCTAAAGCGGACGACTTGGTTCTCCTATGTTTAAGGTCAGTTGCATGCTCACTAATTCTTTGATTATTGGAGCGACCAATTTCACCAATGTAGGGGTTCCATAGGAACAAGGAATAATATATACCCCCTTCATGTCCTTAGGGTCGATAGGATCCTTCACAGATCTGAGGGACTTACGAATGGTGTTAAGAGGTCCGAAAAATCTCTCATAAACTTGATATGGATCACAGAAGGCTCAATTCAACAATAAGATCACTATTATTATTATATGAAAAAAATTTCAAATATCTCAAATTAAATTATAATTCCACCTTTACTAAATAAAATATTAATTACAATAATAGACTTCTATTTCAAATTACAATAAGGGAGGCTGTGTAGCAGCTAGTCCCTACTCTAAGTGGGGGGTGGGGCTTGAGCTCGTTGTGGGTCCACGTCGTGCTTGCATGCAAGCCACGTCGCCACTTCAATACAGTTTTCATATCAGAATCCGCAACCGATGGCTGCGATCTCTATTTGTATGCACTATGACCGAAGGCCATCGTTGGATTGTCCAATCAGACGACCTGCTGGATGCCCTGACACCTGGATGGGTTCATTCGCTTTCCTTCGGGCACAAAGAATTCTCGGAGGCCTGGTTTGGCGTCTGATTCATCGAAGAAATCTCGAGGGCTTACAGCGAGGCAACCGCCACGAAAGCTTACCCTTCCTGCGAGCCCATACCCTGTGACCAGTTCTAGTGGCATTCGTTCCTGCCGTGGCCTTGGAAGGCCACGATGTTGGTAATCACGGCTGAACTAGACCTGCTCAACATCGAGACGCTCCTGGCTCTTCAGGGGCAGTGTGGAGGGGTTGAATTCAAATCGCAGGTCGAGAGTGTGCACGAATTGTTCGAGCCGTCGCCTGGTCTTGCGCAACGCTTCGGCATCGGCTTCGGCGCCGGTGAGCTGGATGTGACTCGGCGGACCACCCGGGCGCTTGGCCAGGGCTTGCATGAAGGGAGGTACTACACGCCCTGCATTATATTGATGTCAACGACGTGAATAAAAGAAAGCAGGTTCACTCTAGACCAACTCGTTGTGTGGAAGAGAGACGGGCAAAATAATCAATTTCTATTCCGGCAAGTCAAGCCTTCCCCTCACTTACAGTTTGCTTAGACACGTAGTCAATATGCCTTCAACAAATGTCATATATGGCTTAGACACGTAGTCAATATGCATTCAAATGCCCATGCAGGAGGGAAACAATGCTTTGGCACCTGCAGTTAACATTTTCTTTGGCACCAGCAATTTGACCATCACCGAGCAGGGAGGCGAGAGCCCAATTGAATCAAAGCATTCACACCTACGACTCGTGGTGCAGTAGCCTAGAGAGGTTGCAGAGAAGTTGCTTTCCTTTTCTTTCGTGCGGTAGAAGATTCATTCTGGTAAGCTACAAAGGATCACCGTGGGGGCTTAGAGCAGATTTCATAGCCGAGACGCTCCATATAGTCACGAGAGAAAATTTGATAGCTGAGATGCTCCATATAGTCACGCGAAGGACTCGACCAATATGTTGACTACTGGAGCAGTAATGCTTGGTTCCAATCCAATTGGAGTTTATATAGTTAACGGGCGAGGGCAACATGGCAACCTAGCAACTTGATAAACTCTGAAAAAGCGGAGATTTTTGCAAAAAATTTCAGAATCCACTGATTTTTGCAAGAAATTTAGGAATCCATTGATTTACCAGGAATTTCGGAATCCACTGGTTTCCCTCTAAAATCTTGAGAATGTTTTCAATTATTTTATTGGGACCATGAGATGGAAATTTGGCAATGGCTTGAAGCCTACAACATTTTCTGTTGGAAGAATGGTTGCAGTTGCCTCACTGCATGTAACATATATCAAATAAGAAAGTTAGTGAATGCAATAATATGTAAATCAATTAAAAAATATATCTAAATACTACAGTCTACGGTAGCTCAAAAATCAGGGATTAAGTGGTAGACCTTATTCAACAACCTGAATAAACATTCAGTGTCCAATAACACAGAGAATGAACCATTCGGGTTTTAAGAGGTATATTGCTACCATTTTTTCCTTATTTATGTTTTTGCAGATTTTGTTAGGTCATTATTTGTTTGCAAATTGCGTTTTGTTATCTCATTATTTGTTTGCAAATTACATTTTGTCATATCTGCGTATCTATTAAAAGCAAGGTTGTCTAAGGCTGTCTGGTTCAGTACACAACGTTGTCCAATGCTGTCTGGTTTAGTAAGAAAGGCTGTCTAAGGCTATCTGGTTCAATGCGCTTTAAGATAGGGAAAACGTCAACACGAAAATAAGATTTCTTTCCTCGATTTCTTTGTTGGGTTTCATCGATTTCTTTGTTTTCTTTGTTTTAGCTGACCGACATCAGGATTAATGGATGTGTGTGAAAGGTTAATGGATGTGTGAATTCCTGCAGGTAAGAAGAAATTATAATTCTCAGATGACAACAAAAAACAGAGCGATGATCCTTGCAACGAAATGAAACTTATCACTTACAGCGGTAAGTTAAGCCACTAATTTTTCATAGAAAGCAGAAAGCATAAATACCCTTGCAAATAGAAATAGAAACAGTCTTCAATAGAAACAGTGTCTTCAAGATTGCAAAATGCAAAATGATTTTTTCAGGTTGGGTGGGGTGGTGAAACTTGAAGCATAGCTACCAGCATATCAATCAGCAACTGTTCCATCTATCCATTAAAGTGATCCCATCAGATCCCATGTGTTCAAGACAAAACCATATTTACCATATTTTCCAGCATCAACAATTGATACCATTGCAGATTGGTGCAGTGGTGAAACCTGAAGCATATCTACCAGCAACGATCCCATTGCAGATTAAGTTGCAAAACTACCAGCAACTGTTCCAACGAAGCTCCTAAAGCTCCTATGTGTTACTCCTATGTGTCGGAGCTCCTATGTGTTGGCTATGTTGGCAGATGTCACAGACGCCTTATGCCAGGTCCCTTTGTGCTAGCAGATGTCACAAAGAAGCAGTCACCTGTCACAAAAAGGGGCAGATGTCACAAATACTAGCAAATACGAGCAGATGTGAGATATGAAAAAATAATAAACATTAAATGTTATAGAATTAATGTTAGCATTAATTCAATTGTTAGTTTATGGAAAGTAAACTAATGAATATAACCTATGTTTTTGCCTCCCCGCCTCGGGAAGAGGCCAAATAAGATAGTGAAGGAGGTTGCAGTGTAAAATATACGGAGCTTGATTACAAACTTTGGTTATTTGTTACCGTTAAGCAACTGAACTAATGCTTACGCCCGACATTTCGATTACTATAGTCCCTGGCCATTGCCAGATGGCAAAGACTAATAATAGACTTCTCATTCAAAATTGGGTTCCAAAAATCCATGTTATTTTTTTCTTTCAATGTATGACCAAGGTTTAATAAATACCAAATATTATTCAATAAGATGAGATTAAACTCAAGCCTTTTTTACTTTACCTAGTCAGCAGATTTCTAAGACATAGTTATAACTAATCGCCCATTCTAAGTATATAAACATTACTATTTAACAATAGGTTGTTTGTTTAGATATTTTTTTTTTATGTCTAGAGGTACTATACCCATCTATTGTTATTATCATTATTGTGGTTATCAATGCTGTTGTTATGGTTGTTTATGATAAAAGCATTGAAAAAGGAAATGACTTGAAAATTATTAACCGAGGAAGGTGGCACAAACTCCTTGGCTATAATAAGTGCAGATTTTCTAATTCACGTATGTCACGACTGCTACGACACTATTAGTCTCGAGTCATGCCTTCTCATGTGAGGCAGCGCCATTCAAATGTTAATAATGTTATTCAGAAGTGGAAAACACATGGTTTCCCAACACCACTTAATACTACTCGAATTTTTACATTATATATACACCACTTAATACTACTCGAATTTTTACATTATATATACACCACTTAATACTACTCGAATTTTTACATTATATATAATATTTTGTTGCAAATAAACAATATATTATATAGAAATGATGGACTTATGTCAACCATTTTTAATGTAATTGTAGTAGTTATAAAACTAATTTGTTAAAATGTGTACATCAACCCCCTTTAATGATTTTAATAAACTCAATACCGATAAATTTTAAATTTTATTTTATTAAGATGACCCAAAACTTTATAATAAAAAAAATAAACTACTCCAATACAAAAAGATGAACCAAAATCTAAAATTAAAAAATAAACTAATCAACACAAAAGAATAAATCGTTTCTCGCGAAAAATGAAGTGGTTGAAAAGATTGCATTTAAAAGACCGATAGTGTAGGAGCGTTGTCCTCGCTCAGCCCCCTGTGGGTCGTATACCGCCCGTCAAACGAAAAAGAGACATGAAAGAACAGATCAACCTTCGCTCGAGAGGTTCGATTTTGTTTCGAACTGTCTCGGGAATAAAATTGGACCCCGCATTGTGATATATGGGTCAGTGGATGCCGTCGTCTTTATCTGCTATCGGGTCGACAGCTGCCCTCGTTTTCATACTCAGTCAACTAACAAATTACTGACGGAATATGAGGGTTTTGTGCAGGACAAGAATTTAACTTCAACCGCGCAGAGGAGACGATAAATCTGGGAAATGTGGGCATTTTTTCGCCCATGGCCTCGAGTCATATAATTCCAAAGGTCGAGATTTTTGGCATCGTGGCCGCTTTAAATATGTTGTGAACAGCGGATTGGAGAGGGTTCAAGTAAAATAAAAGAGGGTTCAATCTCAGGGCATTGACAGGAAGGAAGGAAGAAAGTAATGGCGGATCCATCGAGCAGTTCATCATCTCCCTTGATTCCTCCCAAACAGGAGACAGGAGCAGCGGGAGGGTTATTAACGATGGAACGAGACACGATTGATCTGGAGGCTGGACCCGGCGATCAAATCCAATGCAGAATTTGTCTCGAAACCGATGGTCACCATTTATATCCCTGCTCTTTTAAATATAATCTGAATTACTATCATCGTTCCGTTAAACAACATTTGTTCTTTGCTGCACGAATATCTAGTCAAATCATCGGCATAATTTTCAGGACTGCGTGGACAACAGCCTAGAAATTAAAGCGAATTGTAGGAATTTCGGAGTGCTGGAAGTTCAATCTTGCAAATGTCCGACAAATTAATTTGATCCCAATATGAATGGCCCAGCCTAACTTGCAAATTAAATGATTTTTTTATTGAAATTTTGCAGTACCATTTCAAGCCTTTTTTATTTATTTAAAATAATTTTAAGAGATAAATAGTTTCTGCATCATGAAAAATGTTGCATATTAAAATTTTATAAATTAAATAATTTAAAAATTTTAAGTTTTTAAATTATATATATATTTTAAATTAAACAACTTAAATTCAATTTTTAAAATAAATCAGTAGCAACAAAACTTCATCACCAAACTGGAGGAGGACGGAAGGATGGTCATTTCATTCATGGCCTAAAAAGGGAAAAAAATGCGATCAAGTTAATATCTATTTTCCTAGTATATGTGTTTTCGACATTTGTATGCGTTGTCTAGTTTGTAATGTGTTTAAATCAAAACTGAAGAACTTAGAGCAGAGACTACATAACCATCATGAAAAGTTAGGCCCTGCCCAAGTGTCAAGCGTAACTGTTGAATTCCAACCTGCTTAAGAGACATGTGAAACCTGGGGTTGAAATTGGTAGCTCATCCCCATTTTTCATGAGTAATTACACAAAACCGTCGCAATTACTAAATTCCAAAAACTTCAATTCCCAGAGATGTCTATCACCCAAACGGATGGCTCTGATCAGGCTTTGGCCATCAGCTGGCACTCTAATCATCTATTTCAATTTCTATTCATAAATCTGCCCACCATTGTGGCTATCTGATTGGAACCTTCTGCAGGCTACTCGTTCCCTGGAATTTTAACATCTACAACAAGGCACGTTAAATTTATTCCTTTTCTAGCGGTGCTTTAATCAGCTAAAGTAAATTTTTACGAGCTTTTTCTAAGGAGCTAATAGAAATATCATAATTTCAATGTAAAAGGAAACTCTTGCAAGATGTTATTGCAGATTTCGGTTATAAAATTTAAATTCAAAGCTAAAATCGGCAAGAATAAAAATCTGAATACATCCATGTGCTGTTGCCACTGGGGCTTGTCCAAGTGAGATATTTGAAGTGTTGATGTTGACGTAGAATTAGAACGTGAAATCCTTTTTTCAAATCAAATTATCTGCATCACATTAGCCATATGCTAGCAAAATTGAAACGAAAATGAGGCTCTGAAATGGTATGATGAACCAAAAAACAAGCAGATTTCTCAACTCAACAGCCATGGAGATGAAGCGGAAGAATGTCGTGTTCAAGAGCGACTCACTGCCATAATAGGTGGAATATTCCATTTTCCCAATTTTCCCAACCATGGTTGGTCAGTACCTCTTTATTTTTTAAAACAAGCTTGAGGAGGATAAGTTCATCCTTCAAAATTTTAACGAATTCCTTCGAAAGTTTAACGAATCTTCAAAAAGAGTGGTGAAGTTCCGAGGTTTATTTTATAGTAGCGAACCAACCAAATTCTCCTGCAACACTCATGGTCACTTCCAGGATCTCATGTCAGCTTTAGCTTTATATCCTCAAGGGGTCTACTACTTTAAATGTCAATCCTAGCTGTGATCTAGTTAGTTTTATTGCATTATGCCGTGCGCTTCATACTCAACAAGAAATAAATGCCCATGAGATATTATGCCCCAAAGATCTCTGCCATGCGTTTTAATCATAATTATTTCTTCGGATTGCTCCTTTCCATCTTAATGGAAATATAGACTGACCTGCATACTCTTCTTTAATCAAATCTGAAAAAACATGTATACAGAACAGTTCCAAAATACATGCTTTATGTCAGATAAAGCACATAAAATAACAGAGCAATGGCGAGAGAGAACAGAGAGTAAAGACTGAAGAGATTGTACTTGATAGTGTTCAATATGGTCAACGCTAATACATAAATAGAGATAATGTCCTGTACATCAAGTCCTTTACAACCACCTTATATGATTAAGACAGGACTTAAACTAATTATAATTTAATGTTATTTATGAGACATCGCTTAATTTATTTCAGTTGCTCAACTAAAGTACAAACTAAAATTATAATATGATTATTATAATAAACTATCTCTAACACCCTCCTTTAATGATCATATGGAAACCAAATGCTTCCCGAGATTGCAGTCTACCTGGGTCATGGACTAAGTACATTGAAGCAGACACGTGCAGCCTGCCTTTGAGTTGTTCAATTGGTCAACTGCTGGAAATGATAACGTGCTTCTACCTGCTGCAAATCCTCCAAACTGCTATCCATCATTTCACACCCCTATGCCTTTCGTACACACCACAAGCCTCTCTCACATACACTCAAAAACACAAATTCTAAAGCTAAAAGAGAAGTAATGCCGTCTCACATACACTCAAAAACACAAATTCTAAAGCTAAAAGAGAAGTAATGCCGTCTCTCATACACTCAAAAACACAAATTCTAAAGCTACTTGAGAAAGAGAAGTAATGCCGTCTCTCATACACTCAAAAACACAAATTCTAAAGCTACTTCAAAAAGAGAAGTAATGCCGACTACAAAAGATGTAACTGGCATGACCAATAGAACATGTCACCTGTCCAACCATTTGTTTGATCATTGATGAGAGTCAATGTTGGCTGAAAATTTCAGCCCACCTACTATCAAATGTAAAAGCTCATAACTTATAAAAAATTGCCTCTTTCCACACTTACGCACCAAAATGTTTCAAAACGCACAAACTAGGCCTTTGGAGCCTGCCGTAACCTGTAGAGAGTCTCATCGACACCTGTAAATTGCACTTCCTTCACATCCTCAAGCTTGTCATTTTCTGCTTCACCAATTGAACTGACGATATTTTCCAGTTCTCTTGAATTGTGGAACCTGCACAACAACACATGATCACTGCCCAACATTCTACAATTGCCATCCTTGTAGACCAGCTGTATTTTTAGCTTCAAACTATCAACCATCAACTTGATTCAGATCTGATGTCTCATTGATTCTCACATACCTGCTCACAATAACCTGATTTGTGCAGACATCCAAAAGTCTATATGCTTTTGTTGGTTCTAAATATACATCAAACAACAATTTTCTACTTGTGGCATTATCATAAGCAATTGAAACAAAGATTTGTAAGTGGTTTACCTTTCGTTTCTTCTTGGACCATGCCTCCGTAGGTGTGACTCGTATTCACTTATTTGATGGAGGCCTATTCAACAAATAGATTGCTATATTCATCCCTTCTAGCCAATATCTATCTGGAATTGACTTTGTCTGCAATGTTCTTTTTGCTGTTTCTATGGCTCTTCTGCTTCTTTCACTATCAACTTTTTTTCCTGCTGCCTCCTTATTACAAAAGTCAACAAAACATCTGAAATTCTCATAAGTAGAGGCCAACCAGGGCATCATAGCTCTCCTTTGCAGTTTTCTTCTCTGATATACGAGGGACAAATGATCTGTTATGGTGTTTGTAATCATTTGCTTGGTTTTCACTTTCTTTTTCTTATGAGCTGCCAACTACTGCAGATATGTGGCTTCTACCACAACATCTTTGATGATGTACCAAAGATCATTCTCCTCCAACAAGAGTGTAAAACCGACTTTCCAAGATAGGAAATTTGAGGCATCATCCAACCTGTCCTTGAATTTGAGGCTAGTTCATGCCACCTTTGAGATTTATTACACAAACTCCCAAATTTGAAAATTAAACCGTAAAAAAAATGTTGAAACCCTCTAACTGCTAGTTTCTGTTTTCAGCAATTGATTTGCTGCTGCAAACCCTTGAGAATCTCAAGTAGGGAGAAGCTCTGATACCATGTAAAAATCCCCAACCCTAGGTGACTACTGTCCTTGTCATCTTAATCAAACAGATAAATTGTTGAATTTAATTTAATGCTAAAATTAATATCAGATCATTGCATCAATCACATAATATTTGCAAATGTAAATAGCAGAAGCATAAAACAGTTTTGCGCACACACATACATAGGTGATTTCTTCTTTAAAATCAACTTTTCATTCCTTATTCAAATCTCACAAGGAAAACTACAACAGCTGCTAGAAAAGCTGCAGCACGTTTATGAAAATCATCTGAAGTTGAGTTGTACTGCCTGCAGAGAATGTACGAATTGCACGGAAAGGAAAGACAGCAGCTGTACAGTTTGCTATATGGATCCATAAAACTGTACAGATCCTTATCACTGTATGGATCCATTGTATGAGTGGTTTTTCAACTTGCTGAAAACTTGCAAGTCGATTATCTTCCTGTTGTGTGCTGTTTTTTCTGGTCGCTTGACCTGCTCAATTGTTCAATTGTGAACAATACCTCTCCATCTTGTCATATTTATGCTTTTCAAAAACCCTAATCTACCAGAACCCTAATCCGATTTTGAGATGCACTGTTGAGATTAAATCTAGTCTAAGTCATTAATGCATTAAATGCACTTTATTAGATTCGACTGAAAAACGTAAGATATTTCACTTTATCCTAATTGAATGACAAATTTAAATTATTGACCACTTTTCTGAAGTGGTCACCAATGAAATGTCTCAAATAATTTCATGCACGGCCACACTGAAACCTGTTGAAGAAGTTCATGCTCAAGCTACATTTCTCAATAGTCATGGATGATATTCTGGCAGATGACTTTATATGACAGTTTTTGGGACAAGAAGGATTGATAGCAGGATTGTATGGTAGGATCAGTGACAGTTGTACCGTCTTCAGAACTGATTTAGTTTTTATATTTTATACTTTACTGGTTGACTACCATATATACCTTGGATGCACCACTTTTAGACTTGGGAAGGAGATACCTTTATGCACTCCAAAGTTTTTGTTTCAGAACCCTTGGCTCCCATTAATGTGCATTAATTATTTTGGGTGAAAGTTGCCTTGTTGTTTATTGGATGGTTATTCAAGTTATTGGTACTATATTCTTGGAGGAATGGTTTTGACTTGTAAATATGAGGTTGAGATTTGCATTTAAATTTGATTTTTGTTTAGTTGAACTTCACTTTCCCTCCATGTTCATTTCCACATCCTCGTGAATTATATTGGAGTTGCAACTTGCATCTAGTTGCAAGTCGTCTGACAAGTTTTGTGCTTTTAGATCTTCTTTTACACCTTCCGATGTATGCAATTGTACTAAGAAAAAGAGATTATGGTAACCTAGCCAACAAATTTCATTGCAATTGTGGTTGATTTTTCAGGCAGGGACTTTATTGCTCCTTGTAAATGTAAGGGAACTTCAAAATATGTGCACCGTGCATGCCTTGATCACTGGCGAGCTGTCAAGGTATTTTTCCAACCCAACATCGTCACCAAATTTTTGGACAAGTTAATTATTGCAAATTATTTAATCTGAAGTTGTGATGGTACATCCAAATTTAAACTTGAACTGGAAACCGAAGTTCCATTTTTTTCAATTATGTATGCATGGTTTTATCAGACTGTTTTGCCACTGTCAAATATCAATCCAATGGAAATAGTCCTATCTTTGTCTCATATACAAAAGAATAAATATAATCAGAACTCTTCTAAGATCATCGAGCTGTAGAAAAGGTAATGTGAAATATCTAAAACACTAGGTTTTTGCTTATTATCTATAGTTTGCTTAGATTCTATGCGAGAATGTGATTGAAGCAATCCTGAACCAACCAATGACCAGTTTTGCTTGTTTTTTCTAATTTTCTTAGTAGTTAGAAATGTTACAATGTAACGGTCATCGCTGAATTAGAGCACAGGGATGCAGGGTGAAAGCAAATTTTATCCATCACTATTAGTCATATGAGCTTAATAGGAATGTTGTCAAGCTGCAACATTATGACTCCAGAAACTTTAAGGTCATCAAATTAACAAAACCTTAAGTAGAAGAAACAATACCTTATTCTTCACTTCGTGCTCAAGGAAGCAACATGAACAATTTGTTGTAGCTGGAGATTAAAGCTTTGTCAAGACTCAACATGCATTCCATGGTCGGAAATGATGTGCTGAGCGATATCAGAGTCCAGACAACTTGGACTTGACAATGACTTGGCAAACCCAAAGAGTGGAGTCTTCTGTTTGATTTGGGACCACTCGGCATCAGACTTGGGAAGTAACTCAGCTTAGTAAAAGTTTCAGAAAATATATAAAATTGAAGAATTATCCATTTCATTACAAATCGACCCCATTCATAACAACTGCAGAGTCCATACTATTATAATGTAAACCATTAATGGTTCACCACCCCATTCATTAGTTTATGGAAGAAATTGCATTCTAACTTTCCCTCCCCAAGGCCCTTGCAAAATTTCAGAGATGCGCGTGGTGTATTTGATAAAAGCCAATACAAAGAACAGGTGAATATCCTTTAGATACCTCTAATAATACATGCCCTACCTCCTTTGTGATTTCTCTTGTAAAGAAACACGACCCCAGAATTTTATTATCTGTCAATATGATTGTGTTTGGCCCAGCAATTTTCCATAGTACAATTCTCTGTAAATTTCTCATTAGTATCGAAGGATCTCATCCAATGGCAGTTAAAACACTTCAGAAGCAGCCAAGTTTCACTTCAGAGACAAACACAGCATAAAAGAGGGAAAAAATAAGAAAGAATGCCACACATTGGTTTAAAATCATTTAAATAAATGCCTTAGAAGTCTTACAGTTGGTACTCTTGAGTATTGTGAAGATTACAGGATTACTATCAGTCAGTGCTTTGAAAACTGGCATCCAGAACTGAAATTGGCTGGTTCAATCCTCAAACTCACTGAACCAGTCCTCGAACTGAACTGGATGCTGGTGTCATACTAATCTGGTTGGACCAGCTGGGTCTCATCTTGTTAAAATTGGCAATTAGGGCCAAATTCCACTTTGGACAGCTCCTTTGGGAAAGATAATTGTAGCATTGAATTCCTCTTTTCGAGGGGGCCAAAATCGACCTAAAGATCGCTAAATTTGGTCAAGGAAAAATATGCTTTTGAAATAAATCCCACTCATATGAAAATTAGCAAGGTCGGCCTTATCCTCATGAAGCCCAAAAGTCATGACCCTTGCCCCTCTATGATTTGCATAAATAGAGGTGACTTTCTATCTCATTAGCCACGAAAAATGAGCTTATGATCTCAGAATACCTCTGCGATTTGGACAGCGAGGTTGAGGCAGTTTGAAAGCAAGGAGGTCGGGCAGTTTGAGGGGTTTCTTGGTGCTAATTTGTGATGCAGGAAAGCCGCAGGCCTAGGGCAACTTCAGCAAAGGCTAGAAAGGCTGTCTGGGCTATTTTACTTAAGAGCGTTTCCATTGCCATATCAAGCCGCTGGCTTAGAGGTAAGATTTGAGACCTTTTTGCACTTGATTTATTGCTTTGAGTGTGGGCCGCAGGAAAAGGTTTTACTACAGCATGTTTAAGGCACTTGTGGAAGGGCTAATGGGCCAATTTGGGTTCTCCATCTCAGCCGCAGTTAATGAGAGAAGGCCACAGTTAAATCAGAGGGTATAATACTTAATAGCACTTTCATGCTCCTACAGGACAGAAGCCTCACGCCCTATTTACATACATAAGTTCGCAGTATTCCTCATCTCATCCACCTGACTCGAACACTCATCCTTTGACCATTTTATTCAGCAATGAAGGCTGTATCATATGATTCAGGTCCGAGTTTCTTTAGAAGATCAGTTTGAAGTTTCTCTCACTACTTTTGATCTCTGGTTAGGACAGAATTTGTCTGCTATGATTTGACAACTGAATTACAGACTTGATTGAGCAGTCTCCTTGGTATTTGGACAGTGGTTTGAATCATCATTCTTGGCAAGTCAGTTTTGACTTTGATTGTACTCTCTCTTTCTCTCTGCTGAACATTTGATTTTGATAATAAGAAGAATTGATCAAGGGTTTTCCCAATCTTGGGGTTTTCCCCTGGCTTGAGCCAATCCTGTGTTCTTTTGTCTTGGCCTGTCTTCTGCATTTATTTTCTGCGTTCTTTCTTCAGTTACTATCAATGTGATAATGGATTATGTGATTGCTAATGGATCTAAATTGGAATTGTAAATGGGCTAATATGAAACATTGGAGTAATTGTCCTATGCAAAGAATGTGTAAACAAAATTTAAACATGGTATCAGAGCATAGGTAAGGACAAGCCCAAGCAAGAGAGAATGCAATCACTAAGAAGATTCTAAGGATCGACCTCTTATCTCTGAAGAGGCTAGCCAAGAATATTCTAATAGTTCGATCTTCTTTTCAAAGTCTGGTATGATGGTTTGAATTCGGTTCTGTGATAAGAATGTTCAGTTGAATTCGACAAGCTTCCAGGGCTTGAGTTACTGGAATATTTTTTTACCCTCTTGAGCAAAGATCAATCATTACAGGTTAAGACAAATGGCTCACATACTTGAGGATTGTAATTCTCTTGAAGTCAGTATTTCTGTCTATGACTTGCATTTGTTGGATTACATCATTTCTGGCCCACTCCGTATTCAGGCAGTGTTTCATCTCCTCAGAAACAAGCGACAGGCATCGCTATATTTGGCATCAGCAATGCCTAGTTATACCTCTGTCCACGATATCATCAATACATATTCATTTTTCTATGTTCTGTGGCTCACCAAAGTGGATCATTACAATGGTATGTCTGTAACTCACTATGACTACATATCGGCTTCATATATACCTTCTCAATAAATCTGCTCAAACCCCAAGATGTGATTCTTTAAGGCTTGTATTCTTTAATTTCTTTAAGTGAAGATTCCGAGTCTAATTGCAGTGGTTAAATTGCGATTGCAGCACTCTCCTTTGCCATGATGTCTAGAATTCACTTACATATATGACTGTCAGAAAATTAAGCCGACCTGTACTAGTTCAAAAGTGAAGCAACTATATTTGAATGTTTCGATCTCATTCTTCAGATTGGCCTGAAGTCTTTATCCTAATTTTATTGAAGACTGGACATAAGAGTTTGCACAATCATTTCATCTAGAATGGATCCCTGTGAACAAACTAGATTTTTATCTGGCATATACTTATGGCAACAGAAAGATCAGTATTTCTAATTTGGGAATTCGGTCCTTGGAAGTTAGTTCAATTTGAAGAAATAATACGACACAAGTATGTTAGTAATTGTCAATTATTCATTGAAGCTTCAATGTCATATCTGTATGTGGATTGCAGTAGCTTACATTCTGGTGTAAGTTCATCTCGGACAGGCATAATCAAGACAATAGCAATAGTAAGGCACTGTCATATATCAGGCCTGTAGTATCTGTGAGTGAGGAAGTATCAAATCATTCAGAAGCATTAATTCAATGTTCCAGCAAAGAAGAAAATAAGTGGCACATCATTCGCCAGATCTTAAGCACTAACAATGTGGCTGAAGATATCATCCCAAGCTTTTGTACAGTTCCAAAACCAAAAGAGATAGCAGTCTTATATATTGAAGTAGATATTGTCATCATTTGAGGAAGTAAACTTTCTCTAATCTGAAGGTTACAAGAATGAATACTGTTCCTGGTAAATGGTCTATGCTCTGTGGTAAAGCTAGAAAGATGGCAAAAATAGACATTCTTGTTTTTGTGAAGGATTACTGTGCACTAAATTGAAGTCTACATCTTGGGTTGTAAGCACATATATGTTGCCTGAAATACAGTACCTTCATCTTACATATTAAGATCATTTGAGCAGATCTAAGCATGAGGATGGCAAGGCCCTCATTAGTGCTGTGTCCAGGATCTAAGCCATTTAGTGTCAGTAATAGCTACATATGTGTCAGGTCTTATTATGCAGTGAAACAAGTGGCTTTTGATGCCTTGTGTGTCAAAAGAAGTTGAACTGATGATATGCAGCTAAAGACAGATGCAGAAGGACTGTAGTATTGACAACCGTAAGGGCAACAACTAGGGTTTGTTATAACCCATGAACTACAGGAGCAGCTGGCAGTAAGAGCAGTGGTTGCAGTGGAAGTTTATATATATATAGTACTGCAATCTTGTTCACAATCGAAGCTGTGAACAAGACAGTCAGATAGCTTATCTTTTGAAAATTTATCCTCTGTGTAGAAACTACAAAAGAAATTGCAGCAACTTTGATAAGCAATGCAACTCACTTGAAGCTTTTATTTCGAGAAACAGATCGAAGAAAAAGTGCATGGCACTGTGGAATAGTCTCTTTTGTGAATACCCTCTTCAGCATGAAAACAGAGGTTCCTTGAAGAAGGTACATTTCAGATTCTATGTCTTAACAAGTACAATAAGCAGGAGACCCTGATATTGACATCTGGGTTGCATTAAGTCAGGACCTTGTGGAAAATAGTGTCATAGATATGGACACCTGAATACAAAAGAACCTTCCTTATAAATGAATCAGTTGTCTCGTGAGGGAAGATCATGATTGAAGGCCAGATGATCACCTTGAGAGGAAGCTATAAAATCCCTTGATTAATAACCAATTGCAGATGGTTGCATCATAGGATATTCAGAGGGAGCTCGGATACAACTATTGATGATGTCTGATTGATGACCCTCTCGTTTATCAATGTAAGAGGGAGTTGACTTTTAAAGTCAAAATGAACATCCTAGCCCAGCTGCATTATTTCCCGCACTTAAAGGCTTGATGAGATGAAAAAAAAAGCTGCTGGTCTTTGTATGAGATCCCTGATGTTCTTGATAATCACTATCAGTCGAATCAATCTATGGATGAGCCTCTTATATATTGGATAACTGCTTAGTGAGATATCTCTATGATTCTATTATTTATAATCTAAGATACACGGCTGGAATCCAAGTGTTCTTGGATACTCTCACATTGGCTCGATTGGCAGTGTCATGAATGGAAAGAGCACTTCTAGTGCTATTTAGTTGCTTTGGGAGCACTATTGAGGTTGTATGTATATAGTAGCGAGTTGTTGAGGAAGCTCTTTAGTGAGCTATTTGGGCATGTACTAATAACCACTGTTGTGTATTGCGATATTCTAAAGTGAGATTCATTTCTCAGAGAACCCATGTTCCACAACAGCTGCTAGTATTGGGTATCGCCTTATTTAGATATGGTATATTGGAGAGCTACCAAGCTCCATCATCGATGAAGCAGATTTCTCTTGGTAAAGAGATTATCTTCAGAGAGAGGCTGGGAGTCGTAGAAGGACCCTTCAATGAGGATCATACTTGAGTTGGACATTGAGCTCTAGGAGCTCCTAAGGACTTGGGGTACTTCTTGAGCTATGAGCGACCATAGGGTGAGTGGTTCACCTTCCCCTATAGATGCGCGGTGTATAGGGTGAGTGGTTCACCTTCCCCCACTGTTGATGACATATGCATAGGATGAGTGGTTCACCTTGTCCTATGGCATATGAGCAGGATGAGTGGTTCACCTTCTCCTGAGGATACCCTAGTGAGAGATGCATTCAGGCATCTGCTGGTTGACATGTCAGTGGGACGTGGTTCATCCTTTCCCCACGTTTTGGATCCTTCCTACGATTGATGGTTTGGTTCACCTTCTCTTATGGCATATGAGCAGGATGAGTGGTTCACCTTCTCTTGCGGATACCCCAGTGAGAGATGCATTCAGGGATTTGTTGGTTGACATGTCAGTGGTGCGTGGTTCATCCTTTCCCCACGTGTAGGATCCTTCCTACAATTGATGGTTAGCATGCATGTAGGGTGTGGTTCATCCTTTCCCTATTCTTGATGGTTTTTATGCGTGTAGGATGTGGTTTATCCTTTCCCTATCTATGGCCGTGACATTTGTTTGTAGGATGTGGTTTCTCCTCTCCCTACGTGTGAGCAGGATGTGATATATTCTGTCCCTGCTGGTGTTTCTACATCATCCTACCCATGTAGTCCGAGACATATGGGAAGTACCACTCATCTGGCCAATGAGTTGGGAAAAGTTGATAGGGACCATAGCACTACCGATGGACGCATTGTGTACTGCTGTACTCCCTATGTCTAGGCTGACTGATGTTTCCTCAACTTCATCACTTGGGATCAAGTTCGATTGGAGTTCACCCTTTGGTTATGTCGATTGAATTTTGTCAATGGAGAGTGGGAAGGTCTTTTGACTCACTCTCGATCGTTTCTTTTTTATTATTCATATCAGTGTTTAGTAGAGCAGAGCAGAGATGAGATGAGATTTAGAGATGGTTCATGGCAACAAGATGGCATGATGATCGATGATGGTGGATTGGCAGGTTGAATTCTCCCTAGTTGAAAGGGAGTGTTAAAATTGACAACTACGACCAAATTCCACTTTGGACAGGTCCTTTGGGAAAGATAATTGTAGCATTGAATTCATCTTTTCGAGAGGGCCAAAATCAACCTAAAGATTGCTAAATTTGATCAAGGAAAACTATTTTTTTGAAATAAATCCCAATCATATGCAAATTAGCAAGGTCGGCCTTATCCTCATGAAGCCCAAATGTCATGACCCTTGCCCCTCTATGATTTGTATAAATAAAGGTGACTTTCTATCTCATTAGCCACAAAAACTGAGCTTATGATCTCTGAATACCTCTGCGATTTGGACAACAAGGTTGAGGCAGTTTGGAGGCAAGGATGTCGAGCAGTTTGAGGGGTTTCTTGGTGCTAATTTGTGATGTAGGAAAGCTAAAGGCCTAGGGAAAATTCAACAAAGGCTAGAAAGGCTGTCTGGGCTATTTTACTTAAGAGCGTTTCCATTGCCATATCAAGCCGCTGGCTTAGAGGTAAGATTTGAGACCTTTTGCACTTGATTTATTGCTTTGAGTTTGGGCCGTAAGAAAAGGTTTTACTACAACATGTTTAAGGCACTTGTGGAAGGGCTAATGGGCCAATTTGTGTTCTCCATCTCAGCCGCAGTTAATGAGAGAAGGCCGCAGTTAAATCAGAGGGTATAACCCTTACTTAATAGCAATCTTATGCTCCTACAGGGCAAAAGCCTCACGCCCTATTTGCAGACATAAGTTCACAATATTCCTCATCTCATCCACCTAATTTGAATGCTCATCCTTGGACCATTTTATTCAGCAATGAAGGCCGCATCATATGATTCAGGTTTGAGTTTCTTTAGAAGATCAATTTGAAGTATCTCTCACTACTTTTGATCTCTGGTTAGGGCATAATTTGTCTGCTATGATTTGAGAACTGAATTACAGACTTGATTGAGCAGTCTCCTTGGTATTTGGACAGTGGTTTGAATCATCATTCTTGGCAAGTTAGTTTTGACTTTGATTGTTCTCTGTCTTTCTCTCTGTTGAACATTTGATTTTGATAATAAGAAGAATTGATCAAGGGTTTTCCCCATCTTGGGGTTTTTCCCTGGCTTGAGCCAATCCTGTGTTCTTTTGTCTTGGCTTGTCTTTTGCATTTATTGTCTGCATTCTTTCTTCAATTACTATTAATGTGATAATGGATTATGTGATTGCTAATGGATCTACAATGGGATAATATGAAACATTGGAGGAGTTGTCCTATGCAAAGAACGTGTTAACAAAATTTAACACATCTTGAACTGGTCTTGACCCACCAGTACAGAAAAAACAGGGAAAACCACCCATGCTCCCAACCACCTTGATTGTGTCAAGATGCATTGTCTAATTGCAAAGAATACTACACATATTTAAAAAAATAATTGTAACATGATGTTTCTGGACTCTTGATCCATAAACTGCTGTGGATATGCCACTGGATAGTTCATCACAACAGATTTGATAATATTATATTAAAAATCTGAGATTCTACACTATTACAGTGTTATTTAAGTTCTAGATTTGTAAAATTAACTGTAATTAGTGCATGCATGCGAATATAAATTATGTAGAAAAGTAGAGAACGAATAAAACAATAGCACACACACGTAAGACACAAGATATGCTCTTTGGGAAATTCTTACGGGAGAAAACCCAGTTGGAAGGTGAGGCCGCTTCGCTCTCTTTTTCTGTTTGGAAATATGGCCGCAGGTACAAAGAAGTAGTGCCTGTGGCTCGTGGGTTGCTACAGTGCACATATCCTCTCTGTGTGCTCTACCTCCTATCTCCCCTGGCTATCTTTGCTCAGCTATGGAACAAAATGCTCTCAAAAGAATGGGATGCCTCTTCCTCCTAGTGGCCCGGTTATAACACAACCGGATAGCCTACTAGTGGTTAAGTTTGACTACATCAACTCTTAACTAGAGTTACAAAATAGACTCTTCTAGAGTCTTTTACATCACAAACATGTGGCTAGCTCCTTTTCCATGACTATTGGGGGCTGACGCGACATCCTCCCGAACTATAGGTGTGAAAACAGGAAGGTCAACTTCTGAGTGGCATAATTTTTGCATACGAACAATGATTGACGCGATTCTTGCATCGTTGGAAAGCTCTCTGTGTGTAGAATAACATGAAATTGTGTGGCACTAAAGCAACAAAGTTTTACCCCCAAAAAGCGTCGTTTGATGCCTCAAAACGATCCCGGAAGGTTTTAAACCCTGTTTCGCCAAACTGGGTCCTGCCGGTAAAAACGGTCCCGTGAGCTAATTCCTCCACTTTTTCCACTCCAAATGCATCGAGATGGATGACAAACAATATAATGATCGAATTCGGATAAACTCTAGAGGCAATTTAGAACTTTGATATTTATGTATCTTGTTTCAGATATATTGCACTTAATGCCATTTTGTTATCTTTACCCTTAAATGCTATATAGTAATGAACATGAGCAAACTTTGCATGTTTGGTATCTAGATTCACATTGACGTATCTCCAAAACCCTTACTTCTTAAGATAAAGTCCTAAAGCTCAAGTAAGATCTTGGAGGAATGTCGATGTCACTTCATAAACCCTCTTCACAGTTCAAACTTTAGTTTGGTTCTCCTCTGGCTGAAGGGGGGGGGCTTCTCTAGAATAGGATTATTAGAGCATAAACAATGAAGTCCAAGGTGAAATGAAGAAATGGCTCGAGCAAAACCATTTTATATGTTTTAGAAAATAAGAGGGATGAGTGGACCAAAGACTGGTGTCTTTTTGTTGGGCATTTGGGGTCAAATCAAAGTTCAATGGGAGGCTATACTACTAAGGAGAATATGGCATTTGAGGCTGAAATGTACAAGCTACAAAGGCCTTTTCCTTGTTGTCCCAAATTGTAGAAATGTAAGTAGAGAGATCACAGAAGTGGATGAACTCCAAGACTTGTGGAGATTATGATTACTCAGAATGAAATGTATGTGCATTAAACTAGGCACAAAGAATGAACAACATCTCAAGGATGACAGAAAGGAAAAGGAATAGAGTAACCAAATTCAACACTCCATAAACATTTCTCGGGGTAATTTCAACAATAATTGATACCATCAAAGATCTGCGAGACATTCTTATCCATAAATCATATTCATTCATCCTCGAAGGAATCCAATTGATATTCAACTAAGCTCTTGGGAAATTTCTCCCAAAATTTACAATACACCAAATTGAGAGAGCAAACCGTTATATAGGTTTCAGCTGTATTTCTTGAACAATAAAGAATTATTCATTTTGCTAGATCCCTTAGTTCTCCAAGGAACAACAATAAAATATTCTTCTTAATAACCTCATTAAAAGTAGCAATGAGTTGTTGAGATCCAAGTTCTTTTCCAAGAAGAAACAATAACAAATCGAATGAAAAAATACAATAATGCTCTCTTGTAACCAACTCAATGAGACAAGTCAACAATAACAAAATAATGGAGTTGGTTATGCAACAACTTCTAAGAATAGCACAAGAAAATGGGATACATCCTCTAGACGAGTGTTGATTTGTGTAGCTTGGGACGTACTCCACAAGCCTAGGAGTTGGGTTTGTGAGAAGTTTAGTCACAAAAGGATTTTTGGGCAAAGAACCCAAGTAGAGGGGTTTTAGACCCAAGAAGTGGTTTAAAATAAAAAAAGAAATTAAAGGGAAAGTTATTATTTCCAAAGGTCTAAGAGGACTAAAACCCTAGATCTAGAAGGTTACTAGAGACTAAAGGAAAATTTTATTTAAGGAGGCCTAAGGAAATGCTAGCGCAATCAAGTGAGAAGGAGCTCATTTGATCAAAAGACTGGTTGAGATGTAGACCAAGTGTAGGCCAAGCGGGGCTGCTAGAGATGACCGAGTTTTGCTCCTTAAGGTAATGTCTCCTCAAGAAGGCAACTAGTAGCAGATTCATCCTTATTCAAGGAGCTGCAACAGTGAGGGAAGCCATCCAAGATTGCTTGCTCAAGGAGGAAGGTTGATCTAAGTTGGGCAACCAAGAATCTCATAAAGGAAGGGCCGAGTCCTTGTCTATGAAGAGGTAAGAGGCCACCAACTTGTAGAGTAGGGCCGAGCCCCTAACCAGGATGGGAAGGAAGCTGTAAGGCCTATATATTTGCATATTCTAAGCCAAAACTACCTCAAATCTTAGCACAGGTTAAGGAGGGTTCTTAAAGGTGAGATGAGGGCTACTACAGGGCTAGTTTATGTAGCTGCATACCCTATAATGTAGGCCAAAGGTTTTGTTGTAGCAACAGTGACATAAAGGAGAGGTCAAGCATGTGTTGGGGCTTGTGGAAGGGCTACAAGAATCTAGATGACCATGGAGGAGAGTTGTTAGTTGGAGGAACCATCTTAAGGGTTTAGGACAAAAATTGTTTAAGCCCTAGCTAGGGTTTCCTCCTACGAATACGCTACCATAAGTTTGGTGTTGATTTGGGGTAGCATCATATGTGCTCTAGCCATGAAAATTGGCGGAGAGGCTAAAGCACATGAGATCTCCAAGACCCATAAATGGTTTGGGTAGATTCTACTCGGTTTGGGAGATATTAAAATAATTAATATTTTTAATGGAGTTCCTAAGTCTAAACTTGGGAAAAATAAAATAACAATGGGTATTAATATAAAACTAGGTTAGAAGGTTTAAAAAGTCATGGATCAAGGCAAATCTAATCCTAGCAGTCGATTAGAGATGTAATCTCGGCCGTTGAAGGACCAACAGGAAAAGTATAAGAGGAGGCTTGAAGGTCAGTCGGAAAACACACCAGAGTGATTAGTCATTCGATTTACTAGAGCAGGGTTTTCTAAGTAAAGTCGAATCAATGATCAACAGTGAGGGGAAGTGTGTATTGGACAGAGAGGCAGAGATAGTGCCGAGAGACCAATGTAGAAGCAGAGAGGCAGACG
Organism: Pinus tabuliformis; assembly: GCA_031772625.1. Lineage (NCBI taxonomy): Eukaryota > Viridiplantae > Streptophyta > Pinopsida > Pinales > Pinaceae > Pinus > Pinus tabuliformis. The sequence goes on from CM062817.1 coordinate 1,118,379,622, forward strand.
CAGAAGCCAGAGCAGGCCACGCAGAGCCCAACATAGACAACGCAAAGGCCAGAGGGACTGCATCATCCACGTTGAGGGCAACAAGAGTGACACAGAGGGTCCTAGAGGCTGCGCAGTGCCTCAGAGGGCTGATGCAGAGCCCAGAAGGGCTAGCGCAGTGCTTCAGAGTTGTTGGAGAGGGTTTCGTGGGACAGGAATACCTTTTCTGAATAGAGAGGTATTAATGTCGGTTGTTTTTCTTTGTTGGGTGAGCTAGTTTGGCAACTAGTTGTACTCAAGGATACACTGCATAATAATAAACCCTCAGAATTGCTGCACCGGTTTTCCCGCATTGGGTTTTTCCGGGGACGAGTTGTCCAAAAATAACGGTGTCACTTGTGTGTTTGTTTTCTTTCAGTTGTCGATCTGTAGATGTTGAGACTGAATAGTGTTTATTTCGTTATTTATATGTTTTAAATAACTTGTTCAAAATTAACAAGTAGAAGAAATAAACCAGAAGAATACAGATTAAATTTCTAACGGATAGACCTAGAAAATTCAACATGGTATCAGAGCATGGTTGCAGAGCTTAAGGCATCTGCTGAAGTAGAGCATTTGTAGTAGAATCAACTGTCCGAGTGACAAAAGCTGATCCTTGCAGAAAGCGACAGAAGAAGGGTTGACGGAGAGGGACTATGTCATCAGTCTGGGCTAGAGAGAGGCCAACGCAAAGGCTGAGGAGGGCAGAAAAAGGCTCACGTAGAGCCACATAGAGACAAGGAGGGTTGAAGCAGTTGACTTAGGGAGTAGTTTTTCCAGTGTCCGGAGTGCGTAGAGCCTAGAGGCTCAGTCCTTCAATTGCTAGGGCATAGGAAGCTTTGGGCAGTTTGTGGGAGCGAAGCTGGTGGGGTGCTGTGGGCAGAACAATACCTAACACGGCAAAACCAAGGAAGAGGGAGTCGCTACCGAGGCAGATTTCTAGCCAAGGAATCTGGATCAGTGTTGTAGGTACATAGAAGATCGGAGAGGTGCGACTCAACGGTTAGCAGGCGGATTTCCAGGATGGAAATCGAGACTCAGAGGGAGTCTAGCAGAGAACTTCCAGACGGAAAGTAGTGACTCAGAGGGAGACGAAGAGAGAACTTCCACAGGGAAGTAGAGACTCGGAGGAGTCGAAAGGGAGAGCAGAGAGATGATCATGAATGGACTGAGGGATCAGGACAGGTTGGACGGGGCGTCCAACTTTGTGGTCTGGAAGGCCAGGATCCTATCCATTCTAGATAGACATCGTTAAGGCCTTCGCCTTGAGAACAGTGGCTATCCCAGTTGACCCGGTTGATAATGAGAAGTACGAGGAGGCAATGGCCAAGGCGAAATGCATCATCCTTGATGGGTTCAAGGATCATGTGGTTCAACATGTTGCCGAGAAGGAGATGAAAAAGGAAATGTGGGACACCTTGAAGACGTTGTATCAGCATACTTCCATATAGAGGAAGATGTTACTTGAGAATCAACTGCGGTCATACTAGATGCAGAAGGGGGAGCAAATAGATCACTCCCTCGATAGGTTGAAGGAGATTCGGGACCAACTGACTTCCATAGGAGCCACGCCAGATCAGGAGATGATGGTGAGGATGGCTCTAAACGCAGTCTCCGAGGAGTGGGAGACATTTGTCTAGAGCATTCTAAGCAGGGCGAATCTTCTAGACTGGGAAGAATTGTGGGCAGCTCTTCGCCAAGAAGAGATCAGACCGCTGAGCAAGACGGGAAGTAGCAATAAAGGAGTCTGGGTAAAGAAGGAAGAGGAAGAGGATGCAGCCCTGGCGTCTGCGGGGAAGCAGGAGAAGAGGAAGAAAAAGGACCTCTCCAAGGTTAAGTGCTTCGTCTGTGGGGAACTGGGTCATTATGCAAACCAGTGTCTGAGGAAGAAGACTAAGGGAGAGGCGTCTGACTTCAAGGCAGCGCCAGCGAAGGCAGAAAAGGAGGTAGAGGAGGATGTCGATTGTGCCATGAGTGCTCACATACCTCTAGAGAAGAGGTGGGGAGACATCGAGCTGTAGTCAGGAAGAGTACAGGCGATGAGGGGCAAGATCCTTGAGGTACCCAAACTCTTGGATTATACCTTGCTACGGGAGCCCCGAAGAGAGAGTAGCAGGACTGGCGGATGTCGGTAGAAATGGATGCGGATGAAGCAACAAAGAGTGCTACAGTGCAATAGTCCTGGGCAGCGCAGAGCTAGCAGGCTGCAAGAGTGCGAGAGGCACAGAGGAGATTGCACCAATGCAGGATGGCACAGAGAGGTCTGCAACAGTACGAGAGGCAGGGGGTTGTTGCAGCAATGCAGAGGTAGTAGAGGGAGCACTTGATAGCGGCAGAGAGAACTTCAACATCGGGTGTGTTTTTAGCCTGACATGGATGTCAGTAGTTGGGTGGATTAGTTACTTACTTCTCAGTAACTGAGTTGGAGTGTAGTAGCGGTTAGCAGTAGCACGATGCAACATGATGAGAAGGGGTTGCAGTGCAGATGCAGTGTTGGGAGAAAGGACCAGCGACAACACGGATGAGGGAGCTGCCCTACGGATGCAGCAGTGGCAGTCGCAGAGCCATGGGCATCAGTACAGGACGCAGCAGTGTAGAGGATGTTAGGTGGGGAGGCCTAGCATCAACACAGGTACCGATGCCGTATAATCAGGGTGATGCTCAGTGTGGAGTATTACTAGAGCACAATCCTCGCTAAGAGGGAGTGTTGATTTGGGGTAGCATCAGATGTGCTCTAGCCATGAAAATTGGTGGAGAGGCTAAAGCACATGAGATATCCAACGCCCAGAAATGGTTTGGGCAGATTCTACCCGGTTTGGGAGATAATAAAATAATTAATATTTTTAATGGAATCCCTAAGTCTAAACTTAGGAAAAATAAAATATTAGTGGGTATTAATATAAAATTGGGTTAGAAGGTTCCAAAAGTCATGGATCAAGGCAAATCTAATCTAAGCTGTCAATTAGAGATGTAATCTCGGCTGTTGAAGGACCAACAGGAAAAGTATAAGAGGAGGCTTGAGGGTCAGTTGGAAGGCACACCAGAGTGATCAGTCATTTGATTGACTAGAGCGGAGTTTGCTAAGTAAAGTTAAATCAGTGATTAGCAGCGAGGGGCAGTGAGTACTGGACAGAGAGGCAAAGATAGTGTTTAGAGACTAGCGTAGAAGCAGAGAGGCAGATGCAGAAGCCAGACCAGGCCACACAGAGCCCAACAGAGACAACGCAGAGGCCAGAGGGATTGCGTCATCCACACAGAGGGCAACAAGAGTGATGCGGAGGGTCTTAGAGGCTGTGCAGTGCCTCAGAAGAATGTCGCACAGGGGTTTGGGGCTGATGCAGAGGCCAGAAGGGCCAGCGCAGTGCTTTAGAGTTGCTGGAGAGGGTTTCATGGGACAGGTTTTCTGAATACATGTTTCCGAATAGATAGGTATTACTGTCGGTTGTTTTTCTCTGTCAGGTGAGCTAGTTTGGCACCTAGTTGTACTCAAGGATATACTCCATAATAATAAACCCTTAGAATTGCTACACTGATTTTCCTGCATTGGGTTTTTTCGGGGACGAGTTGTCCAAAAATAACGGTGTCACTTGTGTGTTTGTTTTCTTTCAGCTGTTGATTTGTAGATGTTGAGACTGTATTGTGTTTATTTCGTTATTTATATGTTTTAAATAACTTGTTCAAAATTAACAAGTAGAAGAAATAAACCAGAAGAATACAGATTAAATTTCTAACAGATAGACTTAGAAATTTCAACATGGTATCAGAGAATGGTTGCAGATCACAAGAGAGCTGAAGGCATCAATTGAAGCAGAGCATTTGCAGCAAAATCAGCTATCCCGAGTGACAAAAGCTGATCCTTGCAGAAAGCGACAGAAGAAGGGTTGATGCAGAGGGACTGCATCATCAGTCTGGGCCAGAGAGAGGCCAGTGCAGAGGTTGAGGAGGGCAGAGAAAAGGCTCACGTAGAGTCACGTAGAGACCAGGAGGGTTGATGCAGTTGGCTGATGGAGCAGTTTTGCCAGTGTTGGGATTGCGCAGAGCCTAGAGGCTCAGTCCTTCAATTGCTGGGGCATATGAAGCTTTGGGCAGTTTGCGGGAGCGAAGTTGATGGGGCGCTGTGGGAAGAACAATACCTAACGGGGCAAAACTAAGGAAGAGGGAGTCGCTACCGAGGCGGATTTCTAGCCAAGGAATTCACATTAGTGTTGTAGGTGCAGAAGATCGGAGAGGTGTGACTCGACGGTTGGTAGGTGGATTTCCAGGAGGGAAATTGAGGCTCAGAGGGATTCTAGCAGAGAACTTCCAGACGAGAAGTAGCGACCAGAGGGAGTCGAAGAGAGAACTTTCAGAGGGAAGTAGAGACTTAGAGGAGTCGAAAGGGAGAGCAGAGAGATGGCCATGAATGGACTGAGGGATCAGGAAAGGCTGGACGAGGCGTCCAAATTTGTGGTCTGGAAGGCCAGGATCCTATTCATTCTAGATAGACATCGCATCAAGGTCTTTGCCTTGAGAACAATGGCTATCCTAGTTGACCCGACTGATAATGAGAAGTACGAGGAGGCAATGGCCAAGGTGAAATGCATCATCCTTGATGGGGTCAAGGATCATGTGGTCCAACATATTGTCGAGAAGGAGACGACAAAGGAAATGTGTGACACCTTGAAGACCTTGTACCAACATACTTCTGTGTAGAGGAAGATGTTACTTGAGAATCAGCTGCGGTCATACCAGATGCAGAAGGGGGAGCAGATAGATCACTTTTTCGGTAGGTTGAAGGAGATCAGGGACCAACTGACTTCCATAGGGGCCACACTGGATCAGGAGTTGTTGGTGAGGAACGCTCTAAACGTAGTCTCCGAGGAGTGGGAGACATTTGTCCAGAGCATTCTGGGCAGAGCGAATCTTCTAGACTAGGAAGAATTTTGGGCAACTCTTCACCAAGAAGAGATCAGACGGCTGAGGAAGACAGGAAGTAGCAGCAAAGGAGTCTGGATCAAGAAGGAAGAGGAAGAGGATGCTGCTCTAGCATCTGGGGGGAAGCAGGAGAAGAGGAAGAAAAAGGACCACTCCAAGGTTAAGTGCTTCAACTGTGGGGAACTGGGTCATTATGCGAACCAGTGCCCGCGAAAGAAGATTAAGGGAGAGGCATCTGACTCCAAGGCAGCGCCAGCGAAGGCGGAAAAGGAGGTAGAGGAGGATGATGCTTGTGCCATGAGTGCTCACGTAACTCTAGAGAAGAGGTGGGGAGACATCGAGCTGTAGTCAGGAAGACTACAGGTGATGAGGGGCAGGATCCTTGAGGTACCCAAGCTCTTGGATTATACCTTGCTATAGGAGCCCTGAAGAGAGAGTAGCAGGATTGGCGGATGTGGGTAGAAATTGATGAGAATGAAGCGCCAGAGAGTGCTATAGTGCAGTAGTCTTGGGCAACGCAGAACTAGCAAGCTGCAGCAGTGCGAGAGGCACAAAGGAGGTTGCAACAGTGCAGGATGGCACAAAGAGGTTTGCAGCAGTGCGAGAGGCAGGGAGTTGTTGCAGCAGCGCAGAGGCAGTAGAGGGAGCACTTGATAGCGACAGAGAGAGCTTCAAAATCGGGTGTGTTTCTACCCTGATAGGGATGTCATTAGTTGGGTGGATCAGTTACTTACTTCTCAGTAACTGAGTTGGAGTGTAGTAGCGGTTAGCAGTAGCACGATGCAGCATGATGAGAAGGGGTTGCAGTGCAGATGCAGTGTTGGGAGAAAGGACTAGTAGCAGCACAGATGTAGTGTTGGGAGAAAGGACCAGTAGCAGCACAGATGTAGAGGGAGCTACCGTATGGATGCAGCAGCGGCAGTGGCAGAGCAATGGGCAACAATGCGGAGGATGTTGGGCGGGGATGCCTAACATTAGCATAGGTACCGCTGTCGGATAATCAGGGTGATGCTCAGTGTGGAGTATTACTAGAGCATGGTACTCGCTAAGAGGGAGTGTTGATTTGGGGTATTATCGGATGTGCTCTAGCCATGAAAATTAGTGGAGAGGCTAAAGCACATGAGATCTCCAAGACCCAGAAATGGTTTGGGCAAATTCTACCCGGTTTGGGAGATATTAAAATAGTTAATATTTTTAATGGAATTCCTAAGTCTAAACTTAGGAAAAATAAAATATTAATGGGTATTAATATAAAATTGGGTTAGAAGGTTTCAAAAGTCATGGATCAAGGCAAATCTAATCTTAGCCGTCGATTAGAGATGTAATCTCGGCCGTTGAAGGACCAACAGGAAAAGTATAAGAGGAGGCTTGAGGGTCAGTTGGAAGACACACCAGAGTGATCAGTCATTTGATTGACTAGAGCGAGGTTTGCTAAGTAAAGTCGAATCATTGATCAACATCAAGGGTTAGTGAGTACTAGACAGAGAGGCAAAGATAGTGTTTAGAGACTAGCGTAGAAGCAGAGAGGCAGATGCAGAAGCCAGAGCAGGCCACACAAAGCACAACATAGACAACTCAGAGGCCAGAGGGACTGTGTCATCCACGCAAAGAGCAGTAGGAGTGACGCAGAGGGTCCTAGAGGTTGCGTAGTGCCTGAGAGGGCTGAAATAGAGGGGTTTGAGGTTCACGCAAAGGGCAGAAGGGGCTGCGTAGTGCCTGAGAGGGCTGAAATAGAGGGGTTTGAGGTTCACGCAAAGGGCAGAAGGGGCAGCGTAGTGCTTCAGAGTTGCTGGAGAGGGTTTCGTGGGATAGGTTTTCTGAATACCTGTTTCCGAATAGAGAGGTATTATTGCTGGTTGTTTTTCTTTGTCGGGTGAGCCAGTTTGGCAACCAGTTGTACTCAAGGATATACTGCATTATAATAAACCCTCAGCATTGCTGCATTGGTTTTCTTGCATTGGGTTTTCCGGGGACAAGTTGTCCAAAAATAACGATGTCACTTGTGTGTTTGTTTTCTTTCAGCTGTTGATCTGTAGATGTTGAGACTGTATTGTATTTATTTTGTTATTTATATGTTTTAAATAACTTGTTCAAAATTAACAAGTAGAAGAAATAAACCAGAGGAATACAGATTAAATTTCTAAAGGGTAGACTTAGAAATTTCAGCATGGTATTATAGCATGGTTGCAGGTCATAGGAGAGCTGAAGGCATCAGCTAAAGCAGAGCATTTGCAGCATAATCAGCTGTCTTGAGTGACAGAAGCTGATCCTTGCAGAAAGCGACAGAAGAAGGGTTGACGCAGAGGGATTGTGTCATCAGTCCGGTCCAGAGAGAGGCTAGCGCAGAGGCTGAGGAGGGCAAAGAAAAGGCTCACGCAGAGCCATGTAGAGACCAGGAGGGTTGATGCAGTTGGTTGAGGGAGCAGTTTTGCTAGTGTCGGGATTGCGCAGAGCCTAGAGGCTCAGTCCTTCAACTGCTAGGGCATATGAAGCTTTAGGCAGTTTGCGGGAGCGAAGCTGGTGGGGTGCTGTGGGCAGAACAGTACCTAATGGGGAAAAACCAAGGAAGAGGGAGTCTCTACCGAGGCAAATTTCTAGCCAAGGAATCTGGACCAGTGTTGCAGGTGCACAAAAGATTGGAGAGGTGCGACTCGACGGTTGGTAGGCAGATTTCCAGGAGGGAAATCGAGACTCAAAGAGACTCTAGCAGAGAACTTTTAGACGGGAAGTAGCGACTCAGCGAGAGTCGAAGAGAGAATTTCCAGAGAGAAGTAGAGACTTGGAGGAGTCGAAAGGGAGAGCAGAGAGATGGCCATGAATGGACTGAAGGATCAGGATAGGGTGGACTGGGTGTCCAACTTTGTGGTCTAGAAGGCCAGGATCCTATCCATTCTAGATAGACATCGCATCAAGGCCTTCGCCTTGAGAACAATGGCTATTCCAGTTGACCCTGTTGATAATGAGAAGTACGAGGAGGCAATGGCCAAGGCGAAATGCATCATCCTTGATGGGGTCAAGGATCATGTGGTCCAACATATTGCCGAGAAGGAGATGGCAAAGGAAATGTGGGACACCTTGAAGATGTTGTACTAGCGTACTTCCGTGCAAAGGAAGATGTTACTTGAGAATCAGCTGCGGTCATACCAGATGCAGAAGGGCGAGCAAATAGATCACTTCCTCGGTAGGTTGAAGGAGATCCTGGACCAACTGACTTCCATAGGGGCCACACTGGATTAGGAGTTGATGGCGAGGACTGCTTTAAACTTAGTCTCCGAGGAGTGGGAGACATTTGTCTAGAGCATTCTGGGCATGGCGAATCTTCTAGACTGGGAAGAATTGTGGGCAACTCTTCGCCAAGAAGAGATCATATGGCTGAGCAAGACGGGAAGTAGAAGCAAAGAAGTTTGGATCAAGAAAGAAGAGGAAGAGGATGCAACACTGGCATCTACAGGCAAGTAGGAGAAGAGGAAGAAAAATGACCTCTCCAAGGTTAAGTGCTTCAACTGTGGGGAACTGGGTCATTATGCGAACCAATGTCCGGGAAGAAGACTAAGGGAGAGGCGTTTGACTCCAAGGCAGCGCCAGCGAAGGCGGAAAAGGAGGTAGAGGAGGATGACGATTGTGCCATGAGTGCTCACATACCTCCAGAGAAGAGGTGGGGAGACATCGAGCTGTGGTCAGGAAGACTATAGGCGATGAGGGGTAGGATCCTTGAGGTACCCAAACTCTTGGATTATACCTTGCTATGGGAGCCCCGAAGAGAGAGTCGCAGGACTGGGGGATGTCAGTAGAAACGGATGCGGATGAAGCGACAGAGAGTGCTACAGTGCAGCGACAGAGAGAGCTTCAACATCGAGTGTATTTCTAGCCTGACAGGGATGTCAGTAGTTGGGTGGATCAGTTACTCACTTCTGAGTAACTGAGTTGCAGTGCAGTAGCGGTTAGCAATAGCATGATGCAGCATGATGAGAAGGGGTTGCAGTGCAGATGCAACGTTGGGAGAAAGGACCAACAACAACACGGATGTAGAGGGAACTGCCGTACGGATGCAGCAGTGGCAGTGGCAGAGCCATGGGCAATAGTACAAGATGCAACAGTGTAGAGGATGTTGGGCGGGGAGGCCTAGCATCAGCACAGGTACTGATGCTGTATAATTAGGGTGATGCTCACTATGGAGTATTACTAGAGCGCAATACTTGCTAAGAGGGAGTGTTGATTTGGGGTAGCATCGGATGTGTTCTAGCGATGAAAATTCGTGGAGAGGCTAAAGCACATGAGATCTCCAAGACCAAGAAATGGTTTGGGAGATATTAAAATAGATAATATTTTTAATGGAATTCCTAAGTCTAAACTTAAGGAAAAAAATAAATATTAATGGATATTAATATAAAACCTGGGTTAGAAGGTTCCAAAAGTCATGGATCAAGGCAATTCTAATCTTAGCCGTCGATTAGAGATGTAATCTCGACTGTTGAAGGACCAACATGAAAAGTATAAGAGGATGCATGAGGGTCAGTTGGAAGACACACCAGAGTGATCAGTCATTTGATTTACTAAAGCGGGATTTGCTAAGTAAAGTCGAATCATTGATCAACAACGAGGGGTAGTGAGTACTGGACAAAGAGGTAGAGATAGTGCCGAGAGACCAACGCAGAAGCAGAGAGGCAGACGCAGAAGCCAGAGCAGGCCACGCAAAGCGCAGCAGAGACATTGCAGAGGCTAGAGGGACTGCGCCATCCACGCAGAGGGCAGCAAGAGTGACGCAGAGGGTCCTAGAGGCCACACAGTGCTACAGAGGGCCGAAGCAGAGAGGGGTTTGAGGCTGATGCAGAGGCTAGAAGGGCCAGCGCAGTGCTTCAAAGTTGTTGGAGAGGGTTTTGTGGGACAGGTTTTCTGAATACCTGTTTCCGAATAGAGAGATATTACTGCCGGTTGTTTTTCTCTGTCGGGTGAGCCAATTTGGCAACCAATTGTACTCAAGGATATATTGCATAATAATAAACCCGCAGAATTGCTGCATCGGTTTTCTCGCATTGGGTTTTTCCGGGGACGAGTTGTCCAAAAATAACGGTGTCAATTGTGTGTTTGTTTTCTTTCAGCGGTTGATTTGTAGATGTTGAGACTGTATTGTGTTTATTTCGTTATTTATATGTTTTAAATAACTTGTTTAGAATTAAAAAGTAGAAGAAATAAACCAGAAGAATACAAATTAAATTTCTAACAGATAGACTTAGAAATTTCAACATGGTATCAGAGCATGGTTGCAGATCACAGGAGAGCTGAAGGCATCATCTGAAGCAGAGCATTTGTAGCAGAATCAACTGTCCCGAGTGACAGAAGCTGATCCTTGCAAAAAGAGACAGAAGAAGGGTTGACGTAGAGGGATTCCGTCATCAGTACAGGCCAGAGAAAGGCCAACGCAGAGGCTGAGAAGGGCAGAGAAAAGGCTCACGCAGAGCCACGTAGAGACTAGGAGGGTTGATGCAGTTGGATGAGGGAGAAGTTTTGCCAGTGCCGGGATTGCGCAGAGCTTAGAGGCTCAATCCTTCAATTGTTAGGGCATAGGAAGCTTTGGGCAGTTTGTGGGAGCGAAGCTGTTGGGGTTCTGTGGGCAAAATAGTACCTAACGGGGCAAAACCAAGGAAGAGGGAGTCGCTATAGAGGTAGATTTCTAGCCAAGGAATCCGGATCAGTGTTGCAGGTGCACAGAAGATTGGAGAGGTGCGACTCGATGGTTGGCAGGCGGACTTCCAGGAGGGAAATCGAGATTCAGAGGGAGAGTCTAGCAGAGAACTTCTAGACGGGAAGTAGCGACTCAGAGGGAGTCAAAGAGAGAATTTCCAGACGGAAGTAGAGGACAGGCTGGACGGTGCGTCCAACTTCGTGGTCTGGAAGGCCAGGATCCTTTCCATTCTAGATAGACATCACATCAAGGCGTTCGCCTTGAGAACAACGGCTATCCCAGTTGACTCGACTGACTGAGGTCTAGGGACTAAGGTAAATTAATTAATTTGATAAATTTTAAGCCTTTCATCCCTGGGTTTAAGTCAAAGTCAAAATTTTGGGGAAATTAATTCAAAAATTTAATTTTTGAATTAATTAAAATGCATTTAATTGAAAATTCAAATTTACCCAAATATTTAAATATTTCGACGGATGGGATTAAAAGGAATTTTAATCTTCATCAACGGTCGAGATTGCTTTGACGATGATTACTCGAATTAGCCGTTGGAGGATTTATCTTTAAATAGGAAGTCATTTGTCAGTCAATTCATCAAACCTTTGAGTCGTGTGCTAAACGAAAAGCTCTTGTAATATTTTTTCGGATAATAAAGAAAGACTTTGGGGTTAATTTTCGTCGGTGTTACTCTTCATGGAAATACTGTAAGATGTGTCGATTTTCATGCGTAAATTTTCTTTTAGCCATTGATGATAGCTTCTGAAGAGTGATTTGAGTACAGGTATCTTGCTTAGTCACTGGGGTTTAAGTGATAATTTAAATTTTGAATGTAATAGTAGGTATCTCTATTTATCTGAATTTTATTATCATTTTCTCACTCTATTTTGATGGTTGGATTGAGTTTTGCAGGAAAATCTTGATTTTTAGATCATCGGGCGTTCGGGGAAGTTTTCAGTTGGACCAGCCAACTCCCAATCCGTGTTTTCTGAAGAGCCCAGCTGAATTTAATCCTGGGCTTATCATAAGAATTTTATTGGTGATGCATGAAGGAGCTAAGCACCTTTTTTAAAATCTAAAAATAAATCATTTTTTATGTACAAAATTGATAAATTTCGCTGTTGAGAGTCTTAGATTATCAGATCTAGGAGTGGAGTTGGACTCACACTCCCCAGATTTGATAGTTCTGCCATTCCTGTGCGTAAATCTGTAATTATTTTTGGTTTTCTGACTTGTGTTTTTCTGGGTTTTAGTTTTATCGTTGTATATATCATTTGGGTGTTTTCTTGTTGTCGTGCAACTATAGATCTGAAGAAGAAAATTGTGTAGAGTCCAGATCTAGGCCCTGGAGGGTAAGATCTGGATCTCTGGGGTTCGTCAACATCATTTTGCAAGAATAATATTTCAGACATTTTGCAGTCCAAGGGTTTATTTATTTTTTTGAAATCTAGAATTTTTTTAAGGGTTTCATTGATAAATCTGGAGCAGAAGTATAACATTTTAATCAAGGTTTTCCGGATTCTTTTTTGGGTTCTTTGGCTACCGTTTTATGTTGTGTTTTCTGTTGGATTTCTCTTTGTCCGCGTTTTGGAGTTTCCCCTCATCTCTGCGTCCTTCCATTGCTCTCCCTACCATGCAAATCCGCAACCCTCTAAACCCTCATCTGTTGTCCATGCATCTCCATTTCCATCTGCTATCCAATCACTGTTGCCATACACTTGCAGCAGTCATTGCTCAATGCTCAAATCCTGCCCTAGGTGTCCTTTGCTCGCCTCTTTGCTTTCCTGCGTCCCTCTCTCTGCTCTCCCGCAACGTTGCCTAAGCTCATTCGAGTTTCTCGCTCCACTCCATTCTCCCCTTCGAATCCCCTTGATCCGCGCTTCCATTTCTCATTGCAGCTCCATTACTCCATCTCCCGCGTAGTCTCTGTCCCTTTCTGTTGCCTTCTAGCTGGTTGCCCAAACTGCAAACCCTGTCCGCAACATCTCCCATCCTCTGCTCCATTCTCACTGTCCATTTGCCTGTCCATCCCTTCTTCTTCGACTTGCCCTCCTCGTTGTCCACGCATCTCTCCATCGTTGCCTTCGAGCTCTCCTCTCTACTGTCGAACTTGCAAACACAACCAAACGTTAGACTTTTTTGTGTTGTGGTTTCTTTTTTTTATATGTTTTTAGTGTTCACGGTTAGGGTTAGATTTTAATATTTTCGATATATATATATATATATATATATATATATTTTTTTTTTTTTTAATTTATTTTATTTTTATTTAATTTAGTTAGATTCATTTTGTTTTATTTTCAATTTTTTGTTTTGACTTTTATTTTTTAATTTTTGGATTTGATTTTGATTTATTTGATTTGATTTGATTTTTTAGTTATGGTTTTGATTTTATTATGATTTTCATTTAAAAATCATTAAAAAGCCTAAAAAATAAAAAATAAAAAAAAATCTAAAATCTAAAACATTTAGAAAAATTCAAAAAAGTTTTAGTTTTTTTTTTATTTTTTTTAAATCTTTGTGACATTTGATTTTGATTTTTTATTTTTACAAAATTAAAATATAAAAATTTCTAAAATCTAAAAATTTAAAAAAAATCCAAAACATTTAAAATTTAAAAAAAAAATCCAAAACATTAAAAAATTCTAAAAATTTAAAAATCTAAAAAGATTTAATTTTTTTGTGACTTTGGGATTGAGAATAAAATAAACTAAAAGGGGATTTGTGTTTTCACATTTAATATTTTAATGTGGCCTATGGCCCATTAAAATTTTAATTTTTAACCCTTTAATTCATTTTAATTCTGTCACATTAAAATATTTTGATTTCTTCATTCAACTAATTGCCTAAGGAATAATTAAAATTCTAATTTAAAGTTCCTTGGTGTTATTTGGTGATTAAATGCAATTTTCATGATTTTTCTATGGTCAAGGTGTGATAAATGTTTTAAATCATATTCACTGTTGGAGAAAGATAATTTTGCTAGATTATCCTGCATGTTAAAGTTTTGAGCATTTTTACATTTAATTGTTCATGATCGTCGCTTTGCCACATTATAAATTGCTCTGGGTGACTTGTCATTTATTTAGTCTTTGGTTAATTCAAATTAAAGGCACTGGTCTGTAGTCATTTTTATCTTGTGATTGTGTCTATCTATCTCAATTGACCGAGACTTATTCTAAATTCATCAAGTTGTTCATCCTTAAAATCTCCTAGAGCCCGTGTTCCACAGGCTACCCTCATCCATTCACCTTAGGGACTACCCCCCTTGACTTATCTAGGAGAGAGTCTAAACGGAGTGAGTAAGGATTAGAGTGACAACCCTTACTCTGAGTGTTGTTGCGGTGCCTAGACACTTTGTGCGACAACAAGTCTATTCCTTCGTCTTTCGATATCTTCATCTTGTAAGTTCTTGCCTTAGCGAGATCACTTCTCTTGCAGTGCTTATGGAGAACAATTCTACAAGTTTGTCATATATTTCTTTTCATGTTTCTAATTTTGATACATAGGGAATGAGGGGATCTTTAATGGATTCTACGAGAATCCTTTAAGCCCTTACTTCCCCTTTCATGAATTTTGTAAGTTCTTGAGCTTCTTCCTTTGGAGGTTTAGTGATTGAGCCTTTAACATGTTCCATGACCTCATTTTTCTATGAGATTCAGATCTGTCCAATTCTTCCATGCAAGAAAGTTTGAAGCCCCAACCAACTTGTTGCTTTCCTTGCAAAAAGACATTTTGATAGATTAAGATGTAGACATAAAGATACTTGTGAAGATACTCCTTGATGTCACTATCTTTAGTCTGCTGCCTTCTTGATTTTGATGATGATATTGGTAATAATTAACTTCTTCTTGATGAAGATGTCTTCCTTCAACAAGTGATCCTAGATCTAATGAAATGGAGATCACCTTGAATCCTTGATGATGACAACACCTTTATTATTGCTTCCCATTAGATGAGTAGACTTCAAGATGCTTCGATCTTCTATTTGAGTAGAGATAAAGGTCCTTTTGAGGTCTTCTTCCTTGAGATGATGATTTGATCTAGATTCCCAAGAATGCTTCAGGTGTAGACTCTTTCCTTGAGTGAGCTAGGGTTTAGATACTTCCTTTAAGATGATGATGTAGTCCTTGTCTTCAAATGCCTTTGAGATGAGAGGATGTTCCTGATGCTTTGAAGCCCTTGATATTCTTCTTTGGTCCTTGAATGCTTGAGTGTCCTTTATTAAGTTGCCCTTCCTTGACTTGTTACCTTAGCTCTGAAACCATGTTGAGAAATCTAGGGGCAACAAGTGCAAGAGATTTCTCTTCTTATTGATAACTGCTTGTGATGTATTTTTACTTTTGTTGATTTACTTGTTCTTTCTTTTGTTATAATTAGTGTTTTCTGTCATCAAACAACTACCAAAAACATAAAGAACGATGAGACAAAAGGACACAAGATGTAGGCGATTAGCCAGGGCCAAAACTCTCCAACTTGAGAGGAAAACCCACTGTAATTCTTCTTCTTATAGAATCTTCAATTGACGAATTCCAAGACCTAGACCCTTGACCAAGAACCCCTCCAAGACCAAATCAATGCTTTCTATTTGAATAACTTCTCCTTCCAACAACTTCGACCTACTCAACAACTGCAACTTCAGAAACTGCAATTGCAACTTCGACTTGCCGAGAAACTGCAACTTCGACTTGCTCAGAAACTACAACTTCGACTTGATCAGAAATCGCAACTTCGACTCTTTGCTTCGGTAGATTCTCTCCCCTAGAGAATTCAGCTTCCAAAACAACTCTTCTTGATGATCTAACTTTACTTCTGCAACTCGGCTTCACTGCAACAATATGTGACCTAATTCCTTCGCATGTGTGGAGAGAAGTAGCCCAAAAACAAATCCAAAATAGCTCGACTTTTCCTCCTTCCTTTGTCTTCCTCTTCTTCCCACATTTTCTTATCCTTATGATCGAACTTGTGTGTAAGTGAAGTGTCTCCAAATGAGGCAGAGTGCCATATATATAGGCTTCCTTGAGCCTCTTATTAGGCTGACTTGTTTCTCCATGAGGCCAACTTGATGCTTGCATGTTTGACATGGTCTTGGAGGGTCTTTTGACTCTAATTTGACTCAAATAATTTTCTTACAATATGTAACATGCCGAAGAAGGGTTATTCATACATGACAATGACTTTTTTGACTTTATAGACTCAATGACAAATCCTAGAAGCTCTCAATGGGAACTTGACCTAAAATAAATTTCCCTTGAGCATGAAACCCATGCCTCAAGAACAATAATAATAAATTTATTTTTTCTCTTTTCATTGAATACATAAAATCAATATTACATATGTCATTATGAAGATTGAACCTAGCTACATATTTCAACACTCCCTAGTTGAGAGGGAGGGATAGACAAATCATTCTTGTCTTCATGCTATGAGGAAAGAATGGAGGATTGCGTAAGCATTTGAATTTCGATACTCTTTGAGGATGAGGTAGGGCATCCAATAGGCAAGAGTAGTCGAAGAGAAAATTCCATGAGGATGTGTAAATCGAAGATGGGAATAGTCCTAGAAGGACATACGTTGAACATCTGGATGGGGTATGTGCCTTGAGAGACAACGATGAAGGTGTCTATAAATCATTGGTCTCCCCAACATTGTGCTCTAATCTTGTGGAGAGATCGAGCTGTTAGTCAAGGCCTTGCTATGTGACAATGCTTGTTGAGATGATGAGATGCATTGATATATGCTGAGAAGTTAGCTTATGAGATGGCTTACCAATTAGACTCTTCTTATGAGAATTCTTTAGTATAAGAATGTCCGTGTACCTTGTATGTATTATGAATACCTCCCTAGTTAAGAGGGAGTGTTGAAGTATGTAACTAGGTTCAGTCTTCATAAATATGAAATGTACTCTTGATTCTTGTATATTGTAAAAAGAAAAGAAAAATTATTACTATCATTTTTTAGCATGGGTTTCATGCTCAAGGTGAATTTTATTTGTAGGTCAAGCATCCATTGAGTGCTTTTGGGGTTTGTCATAGAATCAAGAAGTCAATTGAGTCATTGTCATATATGAAACACCCCTTTGGGCATGTTGTATCATGTAAAGAAAATTTTTGCAAGTCAATTTGAGTCATAAAGACCTTCCAAGATCAAGTCGGCCTAGTTGTAACAAGTCTGCCTTCAAGGGATGACAAGTCAGCGTCATAAGGGTTATTCGACCTCCATAAGAAGCCTATATATAAGAGAGAACTCGACCTCACTTGGGAAGTATCTAACAAGTTCGATCAAGGAAGTAAAATAGACCAAAAAGGAGTGAAGAAGAAGGAGAAACAAGGAGACAAAAAGGGAAACCGAAATTTGGGTTTTTGGGCTACCATCTCTCACACGTACGAGGAAAACTAGGGCACATTCTGTTGTTGCAAAAACAAAATTTGCAGTCACCACAAGGAGTTGAAGTTTGGGGCTCAAAAGAATCAGTTTGAAGGCTGAATTGCTGAGGAGAAAGGAGATCCTCCAACGAAGGAGGAAAAGAAACCTATTCTACCATATTTTCCTCACATGTGCAAGCTACGGTTTCTGCAGAAAGGCCGAGAATTATAGTCAGAAATATCAAGTCCAAAATTTTGATTGAAGGAGAAGTTGCAACTGTTGTGAAGCAAGTTTCTGGGTTCTTTAGAACTCATGTGTCTTAGCCTCTCCACCAATTTTCAAGGCTAGAGCACATCTGATGCTATCAAAAACTAGCACTCCCTCTTAGCGAGGAAAATGCTCTAGCAACAATGACCAACTACATGTTGCTCTGCTTCTGAAGCACCTCCTTTCTGCATTGTTGTTGCCACCAACACTGTGATGTTGCTACCATACTGTCGCCCATGACACTGCCACTGCCACTGTTTCATCTGTACTATAGCTCCCTCTGAAATGTTACATCTGCTATGCTGCTAGCATTGCCACTGGTAACACTGCATACGTACTGCAACTCAGTTGCTGAGAGAAGCAACTGAAAAACATCCAAAATTAAGTGAACTTAATTGTGTTCAACATAATACGATGAATGTTGGAATTTGACTGCTCTAGTCTCTGACCCTCTGAATCTTCTGTGCTGTTGCTGACTTCTGTATTGTGCCAACTGCATCGCTGCCAACCTTGCTCTGCGCTGATCAGCTCCTAGTCCTGGGCTGCTGCATCTATCCTCCAAACAATCCACTGCATCATTTAACACTAAGTCCATCTCACTACTGCTGAATCTGGGGCTCCCGTAGTAAGGAATTGATCCAAGAGGTGGACTCCTCAAGGATACTGCCCACATGTAGTCATCTCGACTACAACTCAATATCGCCCCATTTCCCTCTTGGAGATGCGTGGGCACTCATGGCAAATTCCTCTTTGTCAATCTTTGCTGGAGCAGCTTTAGGATAATGTTTCTCATCCTTATCCTTTTGCCTCAAAGGACATTGGGATGCAAAGTGGCCCAACTCGCCACATCTGAAACATTTCACCTTTGAAATGTCCTTCTTTTGCTTCTGCTTCTATTGCCCCTTTGATGCTAGAGCTGCGTTCTCCTCCTCCTTGGTCTTCGTGCCACTCCCACTGCTGCCATTGAGGTTGACCTTAACTAGGTCCCTCCTTAATTCCTCCTGTTGAAGGGCTGCCCAAATCTCCTCCCATGAAGGTAGTCTTTCCCTGCCCAATATACTTTGGACGAAGACTTGCCATTCATCCGAGACTCCATTTAGGGCTATCCTTACCATCGTGGTGGATTGAGGAGTCGACCCCACTGCAACAAGCTGGTCTTTGGTGTCCTGAAGACGTTGAAGATAGGAGTTAACCCTTCTCCCTGCTACATCAATGCCCACTGCAACTTTTGTTCCAGGTACATCTTCCGCTGTTCGGAAGAGCCTTCATATAGAGAACACAAGGCTTCCCACATTTCTCGGGTTGTATCCTTTCCCTACAAGTGTGAGACCACATGATCTCAAACTCCATCAAGAATGAGCCTCTTTGCCTTCTCCTGCTCAACCTTGTACTTCTTCCTTTGATCATTGTCAGTAGGAACAACCACAACACTTTTGACGTAGGCTTCGAGATCATACTCCTCTAGAACAGCTAAGATTCTGGTCTTCCATATGACATAGTTGGAAGCTCCTTCCAACCTGTCCTGATCTTTGAGTCCATGCGATGCCATCTCACCTAACTATCGAACTGACTCCTCTAGTCACTGCTCAACTGCTCAGCAAGTGAGAAATTCAAACTTTTTGCCAAAAAAAGTTCTCTGAGGAGAAAATTCGACGGATTTTTGCCCTGACAGAAATTGCTCCCTTCAAGAATTGCGTTGAGGCTCTACGTCACTCCCTCTGCATCTGCAAACGCACGAACTGGAAATCATACCTCTGTCGACTCTCTCAGAGATAGATTTCCGCGGAATCTCTGCTTCCCGGCAAGGACTGCGCAATCCCTTCAAGGGGATTCGAATAGCTGTGAAGGCAACTTTTGGCCTCTCTGCTCAGTGCTGGCTCTGCTCTTCCCGTTTCAAAATCAAGCCTTCGATACCATGTGAAAATTCCCATCCTCAAGGAACCCTTACCGCAACAAAACTGAATTTACTTTGCCTACTTGATTTTAATATACATTATCAAGTTATTTTTTGAATACTGAAGTAAATTACTTCTGCAGCCTACACTACTTTAAATTTGATTACATGAAACAAAAAACTGATTAAAGAACAAGATACATAGGACACCGTTATTTTTGGACAAAATAGTCCCCGGAAAAACCCAATGCAGGAAAACCGGTGTAACAACTCTGAGGGTTTTCTATTATTAAGCAGTAGTTCTGAATACAAATGCTGGTTGCCCTCCCGACAAACTAGTGACAGAAAATACAATGGCGGAAAATTTGAGTGAGTTTTAACTCACTTCACCCGACAATTTCCGGCTGATCCGGCAATAAGATTGGCTAACCCTGGCTACCTCTGCGCTGGCCCTGCGTAGGCGCTGCATCAGCCTTTCAGGTTCTGCGTCAGCCCTGCGTTGTCTCTTTTGCCCACTGCATCAGCTTTCCCGGCTGTTCCGACAGTTCCATCTTTTTGCATGGAGGGTAACTTTTTGCATCTGCGCTGACCCTTCTGGCTCTGCATCAGGCCTGGGTGGGAATTGATTGGCCCAGCGTCAATCCTCTTAGCTGTTGCGCTGCCTCCAGTAGCTTCTCTCCGCCTCTCTGTCAGAATTCCTGAATTATCCCTGCCCCTCTGCTGCAAGATCTCCCCAGTCGATTTTCCTCTTGAGAACTTCTAACCTCAGAAAATCAATTTCCTCAATCTTTCTATGTGTGTCTAAATGAACCCCAAACCTCCTCCTTATACTTTTCCTGTTGAGACTTCAACAACCGAGATTATGTCTCTAATCAATGACTAAGATTAAAACATGACTTGATTTGCCTTCTATATCATTCTCATGCATATTTTGATTAATAACCATTAATATTTTACTTTTCCTAAGTTTAGACTTAGGAACCCCATTAAAAATATTAATTATTTTAATAAAATACAATCCGGCTGGAATTTCACCAAACGGTTTCGGGATTCTTTAGAACTCATGTGCCTTAGCCTCTCCGCCAATTTTCAAGGTTAGAGAACATCCGGTGCTACCAAAAACTAACAGAATATGCAAGCATAAATTTTTATACATACATTGGAATATGGAAATGGTAGATTGGAGTCAATCTACACTTTATAATAGCTCGGCTAATGGGAATGAAAACGTTGTATCTCCCCTTGTTAGCATGATAAAAAATGGTGACAAATTCCTTAGAGCTGAATCACCTACCTTTTTTTATTTTTCAAAATGAGGGGAAAAGGCCAAAATTGGGTTATAAACCATAACTGGTGCAAACATAGTGATATATTCCCTCAACTTGCAATATTTTCCTAAAATGTTGTGATATTTTCTTTTTATTGTGATAATATCAGGATTAGAAAAATATTGGTATTTTTTGCTGTGATAATATCATCTCTTCCACAATCTCATGATATATTATGACATTGTTGATATTATTGTGGTATTTGTAATATTAACTTATTTCACATTTAATTAATATATTATTGTTTTAGGCTTTCATAGTGTGAAATATCGATGTTACCAGCGTTGAAAGTCATCTCATCAGAGTTAATATTGTTGATGTTGATTTTCTGTATCATTCATGATTTTTATCGCTCTCTTTTTTCTGTCATAAAGATGGATTGCATATTGCGGAACAATTATAACTTAAATGCAATGAATCTCGAAGCTGGTAACATTAATACATCATTAATGATATTATTTGTTATAATTGTATTACCTAATATATCATAGGTATATTATAGATTTCAACGTCTAGTACTTGCCACATGATGTTGGGGAACTATTGTTGGCTTTCTCTTTAGGCGCTTTTACAATCTCTATCAATCAAGAGATAATCAAATTGATTCCAAACTTCGAAGAATGCTTACAAAGAAACAATTAGGGGTGCTGGCCCACTGCCCTGGTCTGTGCCTGATATAAAATCTTGGCTAAATTATCGGCTCTTCAGATTCATAAAGTTTTTTAGAGAATAGTCAAATAGGAGCAGTTGGGATTTGTGCAAGGCATATTTATTCTAGACACTTTGATTTTTGCATGGGCTGCCATGGAGTGGGTTAGGGAAATGGGATAAGATTCTTTGTTTCTTAGAATTGACGTTGAAAAAGCCTATGATAGAGTTGATTGGTCCTTCTTTATGAACATGTTATAGTGTGTTAGTTTTGATCCCAAATGTGTTTCCATGGTAGTCCTATAATAATTAGGATCTGATATATCCCCTGATGTGAAGATGGGGTGGATGATATGGTGGGACCAAGAGGGACAAAAACTAGAGCAGGCACCATGATTATCATTAAATAGATCAACAATGCAACAATGGAAAGAGTTATTGAGAGAAATGCTACAAGTTTATTGAATTAAATATTGTGGCTTTACAATGAAGAAAAACATTGTTATCAGTGATAAAGCACATGATTTGACGGTTAACTTGAAAGTTGCTTGTGGTACTTGAGGGCCATCTGAACTATTTAAATGAGAAAAAAATAACTACGTAAGGGTCAAAAATCAACATGTGACCCTTATTATTTTTCCACATGTTGGTTGGCTGTGGTGATAGCACTTGCCAACCATGTTGTAGGTTTATTAGATTGTACATGAATTTGGATGGGGTGCAAATAGTCTTGTAATGTTTTACTTGGTAATAATGAAAAATATTTCCTCCACTTTGATGTATTAGAGTTAATTTTTGTTGCTAGAGGAAATCAAGTTGCTTTATATTGTGAGAGCCAATTTTGGCAATGTATTATATATCCTTAAAAACATGTTTCAGTGTATTTTCTGTTGCTTTTTGAAAACCTTGAAATATACTACTTTTGTTGCAATGATTCAGGCTTACTAATACCCATGAACTTAATAAAAGAGAAGCAACTTTGTAAATGAACAAAAGCACCTCTATATTTTGGTCATTCACTGAGCACAAACCAAGTTTCTTTCTTCGCAAGTCCCCAGCTCTTGTCTGAACATTTGTCTTTTGTCTAGTTTGATACACTGATAGTTTGCTATACATCTCTTCTGGTAGAAAAGGATGGTTTTTTTCTGTTTTGACTTAATGATACCCATCCATCAAATTCCTTTGCCTGAAAGCAGTAGTGAACTGCAATGTTATTTTTCTGGATTTTCACATGCTTTTAGGTTTTCCGATTGTAAATTATATTATGTTATCTCTTAGGGTGGCCCTTTTGATTAATATGGTTGACACTTTTACTGTTGTAGCTTGATCTTTTCAACATTCTCATATTATACTATTTGTTTGCCAATTTTCTTGTTGTAAGCATACTTTGTATCAATGGATATGTTCACGACAACGAGATATAAATACTGCAAAAGACCAATTTAAAGTGAAAATTGAAAACAGAATTGGCAAATATTATGGTATCCTTTAAAAATAGAGAAGAATCTTGGTTTTCTCTTGTCCTTTTGGAGGCAAGCGAGTTAATTAGAATTAAAAGAACCCATATCATCACTTTAATTGGGTAAGGCACTTACATTTTCATGAGATGTAACTACTTTTCTTTTTTAAGTCACATAATACCTTTGGATTCAGAAAGAAGATGTCTCTGCTTTTGTGAAAGGGCTATTTTTTTTTGGTTTGCTGTGATTATTATGGGATTGGACTTGTTTTAATCTGCTCAAGTTTCTGTTTCAGTATGTTTTAAATTGATTACGTTAATCTTATTGACATTACAGGAGGGATTTGCATTTGCTCACTGTACAACATGCAAGGCACCTTACCACCTTCGAGTGCATGCTGCAGCAGACAGGAAGTGGAGAACCTTGAAATTCCGATTCTTTGTAACAAGAGATATCCTTTTTATTTTTGCAGCTGTTCAGCTGGTATTTTTCTTAACCTTGCAACTTAAATTGTGTATAAGATATAAAGTAAGATGTGTAGCTGTATTTGATTCATATCCATAGTTTTAAAAATCAGAACCAGTTTTGGAACCGACCACCTATCAAATTGGGTTTTGAACTGGAACCGGATCGAACCAGATTCAATGAACCATTTAAAAAAATATATATAAAACAGTTAATTCCAAACCATTAGAGTCAAAATATGCAAAGCTTTCTCATCTATATACCATGTAAGGGTGAATATACAAAATGGCCTGGAGTGCAATGCATATCAACAACAAAATACATAGTCAATGAGGCTATAGATGGCCTCTAGAATCCAAAAACCATGCTACAAGCTATTGGGCCACTAGCCTACTACAAACCACTGATCAACATGATCACTTATCAAACTCATCACCACTACTAGAAATGGGATTATCAACATGAGCTACATAAACATCATCCGGTTCAAAGTCTTCAGACTCCTTGGATTTCTCAACCTTATAATATGGTAGAAAATGAAAAAGCTTAACCTGGCTAACCAATGATATTGGTTTGAGTGAAGGGTTCATCTCCTCAACCTTTTAATATGGTAGAAAAACCTAACATGCCTAACCAATGCTTCGAGTCTTTTTCAAGCTAAGCATCACACAAGCTCCTGTTGGAAATTCAAGGTAAATGTTGATTTTCCTTGATAATTACTTGTGAACTTTGTTGGCTTCTTTATTAAATTTTTGTGTTCCTTTTACTTCATCAAGCAATTACCAAAATATAAACATGAAGATCACAAAAGATAATAAACACAAGAGATAGGCTCCACATCAGGGCAAAACCCCACAATTGGGGAAAACCTGAACAATCCTCGTCTTATAGAATCAGATCAAATGAGATATCAAGATCAAGACCAAAACAACTACCTCCATAGGATCTCCAAGTCAGCTCTCCATCCTCTGTCATGATTCATCTTCAATAAGATAGTCAATCTGTTACAAAATGCCTTGTCTTCGTTCTTCCTGTAGCTTATATTTTACTGACCTTGTAGTCCTTCTTCAACTTGCAGATTACAATCATTAAGGTCCTTTATCAGCGCGCATTACGGTCCTGCTACATTAGCTAGCGTATTAACACAGAAACAGTTCTAGTCGCTTTCATATCTCCTTAAGAATTCACATCTTTTCAGGTTTTCTAATCTCAGAAAACTTGCATTCTCTTCAGGTTTTCAACTTTGGGAAACTTGTATCTTATACCCCAGAAAACTCGCCTTTTCTACTGCAGAGACTATCACAGAAGATCCACGAAAAATTCTTGCGAAAAATTCTATAGAATACCCGGAGTATATCTTTCACCGAACCATTTCCCTCAAGGAAATGTCTGTCCATTGGACCATTCTTATGCAAGTCCATGTAATTGACTTAGGATCTCCATCCTAATCCATCATAGTAAATAACTCTAGAATGTCTGTCCAAGATGCTTATCCAATCCACCATTCTCCTTATCCATGTCTATGTACTTGACTTAGGATATCAATCCTAATCTATCATAGTACCTGACACAAGGAGAACCAAACTTATTCAATCCATTCTCTGTATCCGTGATGCATGCGCTAGACTTACGGTGGTTAGTCCTGGGCTAGTATGTGACACAGGGAGAACCAATGTCCACCTTACTCCCTCTCAATCTGAGAGGAGAAACCCATGCTCACTCCCTCTCAAACAGGGAGAATTCATCAACAAGCCTCAACTTGTGTCGGAAGTACTCATACTTCCCTTACATCAACTACCTGTTATAGTTGTAGCTTCCTCAACCAGCCCTCTTATCACTGAGTTTTCTCATCTTGCAGATTCTTGAACTAGGGCTCCAAATCTGCCTCCTAATAGTCATGATCCTGTACTTGAGGTCTTCACCAAGTGCATCCAAGTTTCCAACACTATGTCCAACACTACTTCCTGCACTGCTTCTTGCCTTGAATATAATCCATCACACAGTTCTGATCATGACGATACTAGGTCAGCCAATCCATTGTTCAGTCAACTTGGCTAACCTTTCCAATCAATCTTTATCAGACAACGCAACTTTATATTCTCTAATAATTCTTCCCTCTAGTTGCTATTTTCATCTTTCCAAAATAGCCAACTCTTAGGGTCTTCAAATAAACCTTCTAGTCAATCCTGCCTCTAGGATGACTGTCCTTAGGGTTTCTGTACACAACCCTCAAATTGACAGTCCTTAGGGCACCAATCAAACTGCCTTCCAATATCTCCAAGATTTCTATCATAAGGTCTTCCAAACACAACCCACTTGACAGTGAATGTCCACTGCTTCACTTGTCCTTAGAGTTTTCACAAATCTGCCCACACAATAGCCAACTCTTGCACTCACTGTACAAAGAGCTTCTTCAAATCTGCCCTCTAAACATCCTTCAGACTTTACTGAAAGACTACTTCTTAGGGCTTCTCCAAAAGTTAATTAACGTATAGCCCACTTGTTGTGACAAGTCTTCCACTTGTCCACAACACTTAGGCCTTACCAATCAACCACTTACAGTCCTCCAACCATTGTACATAGGCTGCTTCTCTAACTGTTCAAAATCAGATCTTTCTTCCTTCACTATGCAAGTCCTACCTTGTTGCCCATCTGCTACAGTACATTCTTTGAGGCTGAATATGGCCCACTTGAAGATCAAGATTCCCTTAAAATAGTGTGGTCATACCTCTCTTCATTTAGGGTCTCGACCTCCCATTCAATGCACTTGTTCACAGAGTTTAGGACAACCCTTTAAGGACAACACATTATTTGAAGGAGCCCTAAACTAGGGCACAACAAAGACACGTTCTTGCTACCCTTCTAATAGTCTTAAGATGCTCCAACAATCTGTCCAATCTTGGACCGACTATCCACTAGCAACACATTAACAAAAAGAGACAAACGTACCTTGTTTTTTCTCCTCTTGTCCTTGGCTCTTGAGTACTTTCACAGAGTTCTGTTAGCCTTGGTTAGGGTACACGTCAACCCTAATACTCTGCTGCAAACCCTGCATTTTGTTGAAATATGCAACTAGGTTCGATCTTCACAATGACATATGTAATCATGATTTTATGTATTTGATGTAAAGAGAAAAATAAATTTATTATTATTCTTTAGGCATGGGCTTCAAGCTCAAGCGAAGTTTATTTTTAGGTCAAACACCCATTGTGTGCTTCTAGGGCTTGTCATTGAGTCTACAAGTCAATTGAGTCATTGTCATGTATGGAAGACCCTTTTGGGCATGTTACATATTGTAAATAAAATTTATTTGAGTCAAATCTAGGGTCAAAAGACTCTCCATGACCTTGTCATGGTGCAAAGAACAAGTCGACCTTCAAAGGAGAAAGTTGGCCAATTAGGGCACTCAAAGAAGCCTATATATAGAATCATTTAACCTCATTCAAAGGAGCATCGTTGATGCATCCAAGAACAAGTAAGAAGTGTGAATAAGGGAGAATAAGGAGCCTCTTATATATGGAAGAAAAGGAGAAGGAAGATCAAAAGGTTTGGGATCTATTTTGGGCTAAAAGATCTTATACGTGCGAGAAGAATTATGGCATCCATCTGCTGCAAGAAGATCAAATTGCAGGACCATTAAGAAGCCACTTTTGGTGCCAAGAAGACTCTATTTGTAATATTCCTACTAGGAAATAACAATGATAAACAAAGCAAAATTCCACATGCAACACACAAAAATTAACATGCAATTAGACACCCTCATATTCAGCCAAAAATTGCGCCAAATTGAGCCATTTTATTATATAAGAGGAAGGTACAAAATCTATATGGAATGTGTGCACCTGATCTTGCTAAAGCAAGCTTGGCAACCCTAGGTGAGAAATTGTGTTGCCCAAATGATAGGAAGCACTTCCTCTTCAAACTCTGCACTGGCCCTAGAAATCTACAACTTCTCGTTGGAAAGAGATTGTTGTTTGGCCCCTCTAGAGCGCTCAATTTTTTTTGAGAAACTAGCCTTGGCCTCTCCTTAACAAATCCACAAAGACCCAAAAAGGTTGGGCGTAGTTCCAACCTCCCAAATTACCCCTAGTTATAGCGTGCTTCTCAACTAGCTATGTAATTAGAACCACTAGGAAATACTGCTGTCCAAGACCTCCAAAATGCTGAGTAATCTCACCCAATATTCTCCTTAAGTCCCCAAGCAAACTCAACCCCAAAATCCCAGATCAAGTCCCCATAACAAGTGGCCTCCACAAGTGACTGCGCAGACCTCAATCCAGTCACTATTGCGCAAGCCCAAGAGAAATAAATTCGGCATGTAGTATAGCCCCTCCAACGTCCAATCAATCCTTCGCAAAATTGCTGCTAGACCCCAAGGGAATTCTCCTAAATTCCTGGAAATAGTTCTGCTCTGTAGCTCACTCCCCTCAAGAGTGCGTGGTCCCTTCCTACGCCTAGTCTGCTCTAGAATAACATGAAATCACCTATAGAAAGCTCTCCCGAACAACTCCACAATGCAGTAATGGCTCGTCTAGGGTGGCACTCGAAGTCCACCGAAGGAGTTGAGATTTCACCTCGAAAATCTCGTGGGCTTAACAACATTTGTAGACTTGGCCCAACAACTCAAGCGTACTAGGTGAGTTTGTTTGTCAAAGGTTAAAAAGCCCCCAAATGAGGTCTTCTTCTCCTATTTATCCTTGAGCTCCCCCTTCACCAAGTGGGCCCCAATGCCCATACATCGACCCATTTTCTCTCTCTCTCTCCAACAAGTACACCTTTCCTCCAAGGGGTGCGTATTCCTCTTGGTTGGTCCCCACTTCCCACTAGAAGATTGATTTTTCTTCCTTTCTCCTATGTTGGAGCCACATCAAAACAAAATTGCCAAGTGGGGTCCTCCTAACCCACTCTTCCTAAGTTTATGATGGCAAAATTGACAAAATTAGTAAATACTTAGCGTAATTGCTAAGTAGGGAGATCACAGTCCTCCTCGCCTAAATCTTGCTTGTCCCCAAGCAACTGCAATGATGGGTGTTGGAGTACCTGTTCACCCTCCCAAGTGGCATCCTCATCGGGCAGGTTTTTCCACCTGATTAGAAACTCCTTGATGACTCTACTCCTTAGTCTCCTCTCCTTGGTATCCAAAATAGCCTCAGGCTCCAAGACCAAGTGCCCCTCATCATCCATAGGAGGCAACTCTAAAGCTGTTGTCACCTGCTATCCCAATGCCTTTTTTAGGCAAGATACATGAAATATGTTATGGACCTTGCTCCCTGGAGGTGACTCCAACTCATTTGCTACCTTTCCAACCCGTCTGGTGATTTGGTAAGGCCCATAAAATGGGTCTTAAGCTTCTCTGCTCCCTTCTGCTTCATTGTGGACTGTCTGTACAGTTGGAGTCTCAAAAAAGACCAAATCCCCAACCTCAAAATGCCTCTTTATTCTGCCCCAGCCCGCATACAGTTTCTGCTGGTTTTGTGCAGTTTCCAGGTTATCCTTGAGAGCTTGAGGATATCCCGACTCTCCTGTATCCAATCCTTGGCCCTAGGGGCCCTGCTGTCTCCAAAATTCATGTCAACAAAAGTCAGTGCATCATAACCATATAAAGCTTGTAATGGAGACATACCAATGGACGCGTGGTAAGTAGTGTTGTAGTAGTACTCACCCAAATGAAACCACTGTATCCATGCATGCTACTGACCCATCACATAGTTACACAAGTAGCCCTCCAACCACTTGTTCACAATCTTCGTTTGTTCGTTGGTCTGTGGGTGGTAGCTAGTGCTAGGAGTGAGCTCAATACCCATAAGCCAGAACAACTCTTGCCAGAAGGCGCCCATAAATCTACTATCTTGGTCACTAACAATGGCCTTTGGAAGACCATGTAGCCGGAACACCTCTCTGAAAAATAAATCTGCTACTTGTGAGGTTGAGTAGCGAGCGAAAATGGCAAAGAAGTGGGCAAACTTGGTCAATTTGTTGACCATCACATGGATACAATCCTTGCCCTGCACCGCGTGGCCCCCTGTGATGAAATCCATCGAAACACTCTCCCACTTCCTCTCAGGAATAGGGATGGGCTGCAATAATCCAGCAGGGTGTGTTTGCTCACCCTTGTTCCTCTGTCATGTGTCACACTCCCGAACATGCCTCAAAACGTCATCCTTGAGGCCTTTCCGTGAAAAGCGCTCTATGATAGCTTGGTATGTCTTAGTGAACCCTCGGTGTCCTACCAATGGAGAGTCATGGGAAACTTGCATAATCTTCTCCCTCAGCTGGGAGTCTGGCACCAAATAGATCTGGTTCTTGTAGTAGATCACCTCACTCATCACCCTTTACTGGTCATCCTGTAGCATGCGATCAAGGATATCACATGCATGGCGATCCTTGGAATACTCTACTAGCAATTGTGCCCTCTAATCCAGGGCAATGCTCATGAGCGAAATGGTGGCCGACCTCCTAGACAATGCATCTGCCACCACATTCTGCCGACCCTTGACATACTCTATGTCAAAGTCGTATGCCTAAATCTTGCTCACCCATTTTTGCTGCCTCTCCTGCAACTGCTTCTGCTCTAGGAAGAATCTGAGGCTGTTGTGGTCCATCTTCACCCTAAACTTGTTGCCCACCAGGTACTATCGAAACTTGGCCAACGCATGCATGATGGCCAACATCTCTTTGTCATAAATGGAATACAATTGCTCATGGGGAAGCAACTTCCGACTCTCGAAAGCAATCAAATGTCCCCCCTGCATCAAAACCGCCCCTATGCCTTCCCCAGAGGCATCACACTCTAATACAAAGGGCTACGTGAAATCTGGGAGTGCCAACACTGGGCAACTGCTCATCACCTGCTTGAGGCGCTCAAAAGCTTCCTTTGCCTCCTTGATCCACTCAAACGCCCCTCTCTTCATCAAATCAGTCAAGGGAGTGACCAACTGTGAGAACCCCCACACAAACTTCTGGTAGTAGGTGTAAATACCCAAGAATCCCCTCAACTCCATCACATTCTTGGGTGTAGGCCAATCTAGGATGGCCCTGATCTTCTCCTGGTGAACTCACACCCCATCCTCTCCTATAATGTGGCCAAGATAAAGGATCTCTATAAGTCCGAACTTGCTATTGGATATCTTGGCGTATAGCTGCTGCTCCTCTAGGATGTGCATCACCTCCTCCCAGTGATGGAGGTGATCCTCCCAAGTCCCACTATAAATCAAAATATCATCAAAGAAGACCAAAACGTGCCTGTGCTACTGTCTGCGGAACACATGGTTCATACAGGACTAAAAAGTGGCAGGTGTGTTGGTTAGCCCAAAGGGCATCACCAAAAACTTAAAGTGGCCGTAATGACACCTGAAGGTCGTCTTCGAGATGTCCTTCTCCCTCACCCGAATCTGATGATACCTCGATCACAAATCTATCTTAGAGAAGTACTTAGCTTCTCTAAGCTCGTACATCAAGTCATCTATGCATGGTATCGGGTATCGGTTCTTCACAGTCTGCTTGTTCAGGGCCCTGTAGTCTATGCCCATATGGAGGGTTCCCTCCTTCACCAGTACTATTGATGAGGTGAAGGGACTAGAGCTAGGACGGATGTGTCTCAAAGCGAGCAACTCCTGTATCGCTCTCTCGATCTCATCTTGATAAGCCTTGGGATGTTGGTATGGTGTGGTGATCACTGCGTGTACACCCTCCTCTAACTCAATGGTGTGCTCAAAGCCCCTATCGAGTGGTCGCCCCGGTGGAATGTCCCCAAACACTGTTGAGTACTTGTGTAGAATGACCTGAATTTTTGGTATGGTGGTTTGGGCCCATCCCCTGCATCTGATATCCTGAGCTCCACAGCCCACTCTATATCCCCATGTCTCAAATTCTTCCTCCATCCTGTGCGTTGACACTGTCTGTGGGGGATATGAGTGCATGCCTCTCAACAAAACCATCTTCCCATCAGGGCCTGTGAACTCCATCTCCAACTTCTGCCAATTAGTGGTAACACGCCCAAGAGAGTATAGCCACTAAACACCAAGCACCACATTGGTGTTTGGAACGTCAACCATGAAGAAATGATCTGTCATCGAATAGTTCCCCATCACCACTGTCATCCTAGGAACGTATCTAGTACATTGCATGGTATGGTCTCTTGGCACCAAGACTGAGAAGCCCTCAAAGGAATTTGTGTGTATGCCTCTCCTCTCCACCATCTGGGCATCTACGAAATTGTGGGTTACACCACTGTCTACTGGCACTGATACACATTGCCCCTGCACTGTACCCTTGATACTCAACGTAAGGTACTTCAACACTCCTTGAAGTGAAGTGATAACCCCCACTGTAGGCAAGAAAGGAGCTCCTCTTGGTGGGGGTGGTGGGCCCCCTCCTCCTCTTGTCACCTGTGGCTTATCATCACCAACGCCTATCTCTTGCTTTGCATCATCCTCTGACTCACTATCAGAAAATACATCTATGTAGTGTTCATTGCCCTTGGTACACTCGTGCCTCAATGCCCATGGCTCTTGGAAAGTGAAGCACAACTTCCTCCTACGAAGGTCTCTTTGGGTCTCATCGTCCAACAGCCCACACCCCTAAATATCTTGTTGTGGTGGAGGCCTAGTGTCACGACCCCTTTGTGGGAAAGGAGCTTGTGGTGGAACTAGTGCCCTAGCCTTGGGAATTGCATCCCGTAAATCCCCGGTGCAAGATAATGCCTCTTGTAAAGTGGTGGACTTGCGGGACCTCACTAGCCCACGCAAAGGCTTAATCAAGCCCTCCACAAAAATATAGACTCTCCTGGCATTTGACAAGTCCGACACCATCATTGATACCCGCAAAAACTTCGATGTGTAGTGCTCGGGGTTGCCTATCTGCCTGAGCTATGTCAGCTCTCTGAAATGTGCCTCCGGATCTCTCCTGTCAAAACGCTCCACAACCCTCCGTGTGAAGTCCTCGTAGGAAGTCACGTTGGCATGCCCTAGCGTGGTCAACCCATGGAACCACCAATCATGTGCTGCCCCCTCCAAGTGCAAGGTAGCCATTTTCATGGCTTCCACCTTAGTTATTTGGCTAAGCTGAACGTATGTGTCTAGCTTCTCCACCCAGGCCCTAGCCGTGCATTTGGATGACCCATCGAATGTGGGAAGATACATCCTCCCAATGGTATGTTGCATATCTGAATTCTACGTGCCTAAGCCCCTTGTGCACTTGCCCTTGTCATTCTGCTTGAGTTGGCAGAAATCCCAAAAGGACAGTGCAACTCGAAAGCCCTCCCCCATAGACTGCCACTCTCGAAAATACTCCCCCATAGGCATGTCATCCTGTCCATCCTGCTCACCTGCTCTTAAGGGAAAAAACGTGGGCAATGTAGTCCTGGTTGGCCCACTGAAAGCGTGTGGCTGAGTGACGGGGGAATGATGGTCATAGTAGTGGGAAGCCCCTGAGTCTCCCTAAACAAGAAATCTTTGTGAATACCCTTGTCTTGGTTTTGTTGCTTAATCTCTTCCAACATTTCTTTCTGTCCCTTGGCCAAGTCATTTAGGGCCCTCAAGAGGCTATCAAATGCTGCCTCCTCTTTTCTCTTGGGTTCCACCATGTCTATTTCCTTTACCTCCTGTGCTGGGGTCTTAGTATTAGGTGTAATCTCCAACCCCATCTCCCTGCGCCTGTATCTATGCCTTCGGTAAGTAATGTTCTGCTTCTCCACTGTGGTCATAGAAGTGTCCCCACAATTGAGCCAAGACCAAAGCTCTGATACCACTGTATTTTCCTACTAGGAAATAAAAGTGATAAACAAAGCAAAATTCCACATGCAACACATAAAATTAACATGCAATTAGACACCCACAAATTACTAAAAAATTGTGCCAAACTGAGTTGTTTTATTATAGAAGAGGAATGTACAAAATCTGTATGGAATGTGCGCACCTAGGCTTGCTAAAGCAAGCTTGACAACCCCAGGTGAGAAATTGTGTTTCCCAAATGATAGGAAGCACTTCCTCTTCAAACTCTGCGCAGGCCCTGGAAATCTACAACTACTGGCTGGAAATAGACTATTGTTTGGCCCCTCTAGAGTGCTCAAAAAACTCTGAGAAATTAACCTTGGCCTCTCCTCAACAAACCCACAAAGACCCAGAAAGGGTTGGGTCTAGTTCCAACCTCCCAAATTACCCCCAACTATACCGTGCTCCTCAACTAGTTGGGTAATTCGGACCACTAGGAAATACTGCTGTCCAAGACCTCCAAAATGTTGAATAATCTCATCTAATATTCTTCTTATGTCCCCAAGCAAATTCAACCCCAAAATCCCAGATCAAGTCCCCACAACGAGTGGCCTCCACAAATGATTGCATAGGTCCCAGTCTAGTCACTATTACGCAAGCCTAGGAGAAATCAATTCCGTCTGTAGTATAGCCCCTCCAACTTCCATTCAATCCTCTGCAAAAATGCTACTAGACCCTGAGGAAATATGCTCCTAAATTCTTGGAAATGGTTATGCTTTGTAGCTCGCTCCCCTCAAGAATGCGTGGTCCCTTCCTGCGCCTAGTCTGCTCCAGAATAACACGAATTCACTTGTAGAAAGCTCTCCGGAACAACTCCACAATGTAACAATGGCTCCTCTAGGGTGGCACTCAAAGTCCACCAAAGGAGTTGGGATTTCCCCTCAGAAATCTCGTGCGCTGAACAACACTTGTAGACTTGGCTCAACAACTCAAGCGTACTAAGTGAGTGTGTTTGTCAAAGGTTCAAAAGCCCCCCAAATGAAGGCTTCTTCTACTATTTATCCTTGAGCTCTCCCTTCACAAAGTGGGCCCCACACATCGACCCCTTCTCTCTCCCTCTCTTCCCACAAGTACGCCTTCCTCCAAGGGTTGCATATTCCTCTTGGGTGGCCCCCACTTCCCACTAGAAGATCGATTTTCCTTCCTTTCTCGTATGTTGGAGCCACATCAAATCAAAATTGCCAAGTGGGGTCCTCCTAACCCACTCTTCCTAAGTTTATGATGGAAAAATTGAAAAATTGACAAAACTAGCAATTACTTAGCAGAATTGCTAAGTAAGGACATCACAGTGCACACTCTTTATAAGTTGAATTCTCAAGGAGGAAGATCCTATCCAAGCGAAGAAGAGAAGACTCTCAAATTGTCTACTCGTGTGAAACCGCAAAAGATTTCAAGAAAGCTGAGAATTGTAGACTTGTGAAAGAAGCCGAGATCTTGAAGAGAAGCGGAAATCCCAAGTATTGCAGCAAGTTTGACCAACATTGACTTTGTGGAAGAAGAACTGATCAAAGGAGTGATTTGACTTGGTCTTGGAGGGGTTTGGTCAAGGGTCATAGGTCTTGGAATTCGTCAATTGAAGTTCTATAAGAAGAGAAGAATTCTTTTGGGTTTTCCTCTCAAGATGAGAGGTTTTGGCCCTTGCTGATCGCCTGTATCTTGTGTTCTCTTGTCTCATTGTTCTTTATTGTTTGGTAGCTCTTTGATGATAAGAACATTAATAATAATCAAGTGCAAGAAGAAGCTAATTAAGTTAAAGGAAAAATATATCACAAACAATTATCAAGAAAGAGAAATCACCAAAAGAAAGCTGCCCTAGATTTCTCAAGAGCTAAGGTGACCACGACAAGAAGAAAAAGGAAACATTATTGAAGAAGGATACTCACGGGCCGAAACACAAGAAGATTGTCTGGGAAACATCAAGAGCATCAAGAAGGACTAACTGTCTCATCATCTTAAAGCTAGTAACTAAAGAGACCTCAAAACCATTGTGTTGTTGCACAAAGTGTCCAGGCATTGCGAGAACGCTCAGAGTAAGGGCTGTCACTCTAATCCTTACTCTGTTTAGACTCTCTCCTCGACAAGTCAAGGCGGGTAGCCCCTAGGGGTAAATGAATGAGGAAAACTTGTGGAACACAGGCTCTAGGAGACTTAAGGCTGAATAACTCAATAAAATGAGATAAGTTCTGTTTAACTGAGTTATTGATAGATATCAACTGAGATGAATAAGACACAACCACAAGATAGAAATGATTTTTAGACCAGTGCCTTAGATGCTCAATTAACCACGAACCTACTTGAAGAAACAAAAGTAAGCTATTTAGAAGAGAATTAGAGATGTGATAGAAACAACAACCTTAGCATGCAAAATATTCTAGCAATTAAATTCAAAAAGATCTAAATACCATGAAGAACCATGAAATTTAAATGCTAGGCAATTCACAATCCTAGAATTAAAATGATTTTTCTTTAATGACCCAGATCTAGAAAAATTGTTAATTTCCTATAGTCAATCTTTAGATATGATTTTAAGCGTGTTTGACAATAGAGAAATTAATACCACAAAATTTTCCTTTAAAATTTTTAAAGTCCAAAAACCCTTAACACAAATAAAAACCCAAGAATGAACTTTAGATTAAAAATTTGATTATTCCTTAGGCAATTTTTAATGTGCTAAGTTTTATGAGAAAATTTAATGTGGTAAATGATCAATTAAATTTTTCAATGTGACAAAAGTAAAAAAAAATAAAAATCAAAAGGGTTAATAAATTAAATTTTTAATGGGCCATAGGCCACATGAAAAAATTTTAATTTTTTAAAATGTGAAAGTGCAAGTCCTCTTTTGATTTAATTCTCTTAGAAATTTCAAAGTCACATAAAAATGATTTTTTATTTTTATTTTTTTTTACTTTTTACTTTTATGAAAAACAAAATTAAAATAAAAAAAAAGTCAAAAAGAAATCAAAACACTAATAAAACCAAAGTCATATAAAAAAAAAAACGTGGAAAGCCAAAAAAATAAAATCGAACTTGTAAATAAAACTAAAACCTAACCTAAATGAAAACACAAGATATAAAACAAATGAAAAAGAAAGAAAATGAATGTTTGTTTGGTTGTAGGTTGACGGCGGCGGGAGAGAGGAACGATGCAGGGATGCGAGGAGGGAAGATGAACCTCAAGTGGATGGCAGGAGGGATGGGAGAAGGGAGGATGCAGTAAATGAGGAAGGGCCAACATAGGAAAAGTAAGGCAGTGGTAAAGAATAAGCAAGGGGACGCAGGAGAGCAGGGGAGCGGAGGATCTGACAGTGGGCAGATAGTGAAGCTAGGTCACGCGGGGCAGAAAGGAGACGTGGAAGGAAAAGCGAGGAAGCGAAGGTTTAGGTTGCCTAGTGAGGAAAACACAGAGAAATGGGAGCTGGGTTGAGGGAACCCAGAGGGAGATGTGAGTAGGGAAGAGGGACGCGGAGGTAAGGCGACGTAGAGAGGAGAAGGAATGAGCTCACGTAGAGAAGAAGGGGATGTGGGTTTGAGGAAGAGAAGATTGTAGAGAAAAATGGAAAACCCCAGGTAGCAAAAATTTTTCGAAAATTTTCCAAAAATAAAAAACGCAGCAAAAAATGGGAAAAACGCAGTAGAGAGGAGCTATGATTTTTGAAGAGCTTCATGACAGCAAATAGAGAAATATGGTAGCCCAAGGAACCCTTAAAAAATTTCTAGAAATTTATATTAAACCAGTATACTTTTGCTTTAGATTTGCTTTTAGGAAAAACTCATGAAATCCCCAGATCTAAAATTTAAAAACCTCGAACTGTAAAATAAATTTGAATAATGTCCTTGCAAAATAATTTTGAGGCCAAATCTTACTCTCCGAGGCCTAGATTTGACTTCAAATTAAACTTCTCTTTCAGATCTGCAGCTATACGGCAACAAGAAAACACCCAAACGATATATACAATGATAAAATCGTTAAAAGCCCCAAAAACCCAGTTAGATAATTACAATAATTACAAACTGAAAGCTCTAATTAGCAATATCTATCATTATGCTGCACAATTTTTTTTTTGTGAATTTCAAAAGTGCGTGCTAGCTTGAAACCCTCATGCATCACAAAACGAAAATCTTATGATAAGCCCAGAGCTTATTTAGCTGGGCTCTTCAGGAAATACAGATTGGGAGTTGGCTGGTCCAACTGAAGACTATCCCCTAACGCCCGATAATCTATCTCAAGATTTCCCTGCAAAACTTGATCTAGCCATTAAAAATAGAGTGAGAAAATAATAATTAAATTTAGACAAATAGAGATACTTGCTATTACGTTCAAAATTAAAATTATTATTCAAACCCCAACAAATTGAACAAGATACATGTGCTCAGATCACTCTTTAGAAGCTATCATCAATGACTTTAGAAAAAATTATGCACGAAATAAAACACCTTACAACATTCCCATGAAGAGTAACACCAACAGAATTTAACCCCAAAGTCTTTCTTTATTATCTAGAAAAAGATTACACCAGAGCTTCTTGCTAAGCACACGACTCAAAGATCGGATGGATTGACTGACCAATGACTTCCTATTTAAAGATAAATCCTCCAACTGCTAGTTTGAGTGATCCTTGTCAAAGTAATCTTGATCGTTGATAGAGATCAAAATATCTTTTAATCTCATCCGCCAAAATATTTTATTTTTGAGGAAATTCGAATTTTTTTATTTAAATGCATTTTAATTATCTCAAAAACATATTTTTTGAGTTAATTTCTTAAAAAAATTGACTTTGACTTAACCCCAGGGATCAAACGTTTAAAATTTATCAAAATAATTAATTTACCTTAGTCCGGGACCTCTTAAGATTTAATTTTTTAAGACCGACGAATTTTGCCTTTGGAGAATTTAAATTTACTTAAGACTTAGAATTAATTAAATTTTTGGCTTAGGATTTTAATTAGTTTTGGGTCATAAAATTTAATTAATTAACCTATGAGGGGATAAATTATTTTTCCAACCTTAAAATGTTTAGCCATGGTGTTTTAATTATGAGGGACCATGCCCTAGACATTTTACATCAAGATTTGCAAATTTTTACACCATAAAGGGAGAAAACCCATTTGTTACAGACCCTCATAGACTACCCATTTCTGCAACACAAGTATAATCTAACAGAGCAAGCAATTTGTCATAAAATAATCTAACCAAATAGTTAGGAATTCCCAAATTACTTTTACATAGACTCGATTTAGAACACTAGGACTCGCCTATGATCCTAGCAACAAAATCCATTCCAACTTTGGGGTAAGACTGGAGGGAAAAACTCTGCCGATTATCCGAAAATGAATCAGTGAAATGAAAATCCTCCTAGAATGGAGATTGTCATTAGAAAGGTAGGTTTACCTAGGTCGTTACATACATGGCACAGGTTTGCTGAGATTATTTACATTATACACATGCAAAATGGGTTTACATAACATCTTGGAAGTCAAGCTGATGATGGTAGCTGGACATCACAGACACATCGATCAGGCACTATCCTTTTTGCGAAAAAAGGGGGTGTACTGCTATGGGTCGTTGACACATAGTGGTCAACACGTAGCTCATTCAAAGAAGGGTTCTACAATTGAAGCATTCTTGGGAAGCTTACAATCTCCATCACAAGGAAAAGAAGACCTCAAGGACCCTACATCCACTCAGAGAAGGACTACACATTGAAGCATCTTGAAGTCTATACATCAAAGAAGAAGCATTGCCATCATCATCAAAAGAATCAAGGTGATCTCCCTCTCTTTGAAGAAAGGATCACATCAAAAGCATATTTGAAAAAGGACATCTCTAGAAGAAGCATTGTCATCTTCGATGAAGCAAACATCATCAAAATCATGAAGACATCAAGTTGAAGATATCACCATCAAAGGAGCATCTTCACTTGACAAGTAAGTATCCTTATATCTATGACAGAATCTACTATCAAAATGACTTCATTCTGCAAGGAGAGCAACTAATTGGTTGGGTCATCAAATTTCTTGCAAGGAAGAAGAGGACAAATTTGATCTTCATAGAAAATGAAGTCATTGGACATGTTAAGGGCTTCATTGTCGAACCACCAAAGGAATAAGCTCAAGCTCTAGCAAAGTTTATGAAGGGGGAAATAAGGGCTCAAAGAATCCTTTTATAGAATCAATCAAGGATCCTCTCATGGCTTATGTAGCAAAATTGGAGAAGTCAAAAGACATCTATGATAAGCTGGTAGAATTGTTCTCCGTAAGCATTGTAGGAGAAGTAATATCTTTGAGAAAAGAGCTATATAAAATGAAGGTATCAAAGGAAGAAGGGATAGCCTCATATCTTACGAGGGTGTCACAATTTGAGACCAACTACAAGAGTTGGGGGAAATAATGTCCGACAAAGAGATGACCACCGTGGTGCTCAATGCACTACTTGATGAATGGGGAAACTTTGTATCAAACATCTATGGAAAGAACGAAGCCACCACATTCGTTGAACTTTTCTCATTATGCAAGATTGAAGAAACCAAATTGAGGGCCAAAAACGATGTAGGACCAGATGAACAAGTTCAAGCATTTGCTACCATGGGTAGGATAAAATGAAAGTTTGGGAAGTTTGGTCCTTAGGAAAAGGAGATCGATATGTCAAAAATCCAATGCTATGGCTGTCAGGAATAGGGGAATTTCAAGAGAGATTGTCCGAAACTCAAGAATGACAACAAGAAAAGGAAAGAAAGGAATGAATCCCATATCATCGAAGAAGTAGAAGAACCCGAGAAGAAGAAATCAAAGAATGAAGAAGTGAAAGATCTCTACTATGACTGAGATAATCTTTTGCACCTAGTTCTTTTCAGTTTTGTGAAAGATAGCTATCATGGTAAAAGCATTGTAAGTATGATATGTTGAAATATGTAACTAGGTTCGGTCTTCATAATGACATATGTAATCATGATTTTATGTATTTGTTGTAATGAAAAAAATAAATTTATTATTATTGTTCTTGAGGCATGGGTTTCATGTTCAAGAAAAAATTATTTTATAGGTCAAGCTTCCATTGTGAGCTCCTAGGGCTTGTCATTGAGTCTACAAGTCATTAAGTCATTGTCATGTATGAAAGACCCATTTGGGGCATGTTACATATTGTAAAAGAAATTATTTGAGTCAAAATAAAGTCAAATAACCCTCCAAGACCTCGTCAAGTGCTAACAAACAAGTTGGCCTATCTAGAAGATGAAGTTGGCCTAGAGACAGTAACAAGTCGACCTACAAAGATGGACATGAAGCCTATATAAAGGAGGACTCGACCTCATTCAAGGACACACATCCAACACAATCAAGTTCGATCGCAAGAAAGAAAAAGAGTGCGAAGAAGAAGAGGACGAAGGAGGAAAAGAAAGTTGAGTTTCTAGGGTTGTTTTTGGGCTAATACTCTTCACACATGTGAAGGAGTTAGGGCACATATTGCAGCAGTAAGGCCAAATTGCAGAAGTGAAGTTAAGTCGTCAGGAAAAGTTCTTTTTTGAAGCAAAATTATCTAGGAGAGAGAATCTACCTAAGCGCAGGAAAAAGGAACAAGATCTCTCCATTTTCCTCTCACACGTGTGGCCTAGGGTTTCTAAAATAAGGGCCGAAAATTACAGAAGTTGTAGGCAGATTGAAATTGTAGGAAGGAAGATCGAAGTTGCAGTCAAGGTGGTGCAAAGCTGAAGTTGAAGACAATAAAGAAGCAACTCATTTGATTTGGCAAAAGAGGCAAGTTTGACTTGGTCTTGGAGGGGTTTTTGGTCAAGGGTCTAGGTCTTGCAATTCTTCAATTGAAGATTCCATAAGAAGAATAATTCTTGTGGGTTTTCCTCTCAAGTTGGAGAGGTTTGGCCCTTGCTGTTTGCCTACATCTTGTGTCCTATTGTCTCATTGATTTTACTATTTGGTAGCTGTTTGATGATAGAAGAACACTAATAATAATCAAGAAAAAGAAGAAGCTTATCAAATGAAGTAAAAATATATCACAAGTAGTTATCAAAGTAAAAGAAATCACCTATACTTGTTGCCCCTACATTTCTCAACATGGTTTTAGAGCTAAGGTGACGAGTCAAGGAAAGGCAGCTTAAAGAAGGACACCCAAAGACCGAAGCACTAGAATATCATCAAGAGCATCACTCAACAAGAAGGACCACTCATCACAAAAGGACAAGGATTACATCATCATCTTGAAATAAGCCACTAAAGGACATCTCAAAAACCCTAGAAGGATTCTACACTTGAAGCATTCTTGGGAACCTCGCACAAACATCACCTTGAAGAAGGAGACCTCAAAAGACCCTACCTATACTTAAATAAAGAAGAACTACAGATTGGAGCATCTTGAAGAAAAAGCAAGGAGAAGGCATTGTTATCATCATCAAAGAATCAAGGTGATCTCCCTCTCTTTGAAGGAAGACATCTTCATCAAGAAGACATCTTCTATCAATATCATCATAAAAATCAAGAAGGCAGCAAATTGAAGATATTGTCATCAAGGAGTATCTTCTCAAGTAAGTATCTTTATGTCCACATTTGAATCTATCAAAATGTCTTTTTGCAAGGAAAGCAACAAGTTGGTTGGGGCATCAAACTTTCTTGCATGGAAGAAGAGGACAAATTTGATCCTCATAGAAAATGAAGTCGTGGAACATGTTAAGGGCTCAATCACTAAACCTCCAAAGGAAGAAGCTCAAGCTCTTGCAAAGTACATGAAAGGGGAAGTAAGGGCTCAAAGGATTCTCATAAAATCCATCAAAGATCCCCTCATTCCCTATGTATCAAAGTTGGAAACATCAAAAGAAATACATGACAAACTTGTAGAATGTTCTCCGTAAGCACTGCATGAGAAGTGATCTCATTAAGACAAGAACTCTATAAGATGAAGATATCAAAAGAAGAAGGAATAGCCTCATACTTTATGAAGGTGTCAGAAATTAGAGACTAACTACAAGAGTTGGGAGAAATAATGTCTGATAAGGAAATGAATACCATAGTTGTCAATGCACTACCAGAGGAATGGGACAATTTTACATCAAACATCTATGGAAATAAAGACGCTACCCCATTCAATGAACTTTGGTCACTATGCAAAATTGAAGAAACTAGGCTGAAGGCAAAAAACGATGTAGGATCAAATGAGCAAGCA
Organism: Pinus tabuliformis; assembly: GCA_031772625.1. Lineage (NCBI taxonomy): Eukaryota > Viridiplantae > Streptophyta > Pinopsida > Pinales > Pinaceae > Pinus > Pinus tabuliformis. Next base: position 1,118,421,595 of record CM062817.1, read on the forward strand.
CAAGCATTGTTGCCATGGCTAAGAAGAAAGGAAAATTTGAAGGTTTGGTCCTCAGATAAAGAACAAAAAGAATATGGCCAAGGTTCATTGCTATGGTTGTCAAGAATATGGGCACTACAAGAGAGATTGTCCCAAACTCAAGAAAGACAACATCAAAAGAGGAAGGGAAGAAGCCCATATCACTGAAGAAGTGGTAGAAGCTGAAAAGAAGAAGTCAAAGGAGGAAGTAAAATATCTCTACTATGATTGAGATAATCTTCTCCACCAAGTTCTTTTCAGTTCTTGTAAACTATAGCTATCATGATAGGAAGCATTAGAAGCATGATAGGATGCATCATTTTAGGTGATGGCATCATAAGAGCATATGATTGAAGCAAGAGCACATAAGAAGCTTGAAAGATAGTTGAAGTAGAAGTCTATGGCAGTCATCATTAGAAGAAAGTAGATCTTGGTAACCTCATTGGAAGCATAAGTAGAACTTATGGGTGGAAGAAAGTCATCTACTGTAGATCTTATCATGCGTCATTGGAAAGGAGCATTTACAGGATGAGGATAATCAAGATTCTCCATTGGAATCTTCACAAGAAGGTTCATCTCTTGAAAGAAGCAAGTGTCTTGCTGAGAATTCCACCTTGGATGAGATTCATTGTTTGAATGATGGTATGATGACAAAGGAATGCAACAGGTCAAGATGATTGAAGTACTTTCAATTATGGAAAAGGACGCTGTCGAAGGAAGTCTAGATGACCAAAAGAAGAAAAGAGGTATGTATGCATATCTTTGACAAAGTCATGTCATCATGTAGTTGCAGATAGCATGGGTGAATACTCTACCTCATGAGTATGATCAAAGGAAAAGGATTTCTTTCAAGATGCATGAAGGCATGGTTCACATATTGACTAGATGAAATCAACATAATATGTCCTCATATGGAATATGAGGTGGTTGACAAGGATGAAGGAAATGTGATGAAAGTCCCTGTGGAGCAATATGTGAAGAAATAAAGAAGAGATCATGAAAGATGCAACTATGCCACGTAGAAAAGAAAATCAACATCCGATGACTAGAAGAATTGACCATGACGCCTCTAGGAAAATGGTATGAAGACTCTAATAAGTCTGGAAAGGAAGGAGACCCTTGACATTGAATATGTCAATATGTATCCAGGATGTTGGGGTTGCAACAAGCAAATGTCATGAAGGGCCATCACAAAAGGTAATTTTGATTTGATGTTCATTTTTTATTTTTGAACAACATCTGGATGTGTTCATACAGGGCTACTGAAAGAGAGTTGTAGATGTTATCTACAACTAGCACTCATGTGATTGGATGGAAGATCCTGAAGGAAACATGATGGGGAAGAGGTAGCTTTATGAAGGAAAGCCAGATGTGGGCTAGAAGATCACTTTCAGACAAGAGGAAGGATGACATGACTGACTTCAGAAAGTCTTCAGAAAGTCTATAGAAAGTCTACCCATACAGAGAACTACCTCCACGCTGACTCCCACCACCATCCAGCCCAGAAGCTTGGTGTTCTTAACACTCTTGCTATCAGGGCCCTTCGAATTTCTGACGCTGATCATCTGGATGAAGAAAAGAAGCATTTAGTCTCAACCTTTAAAGGTTTAGGCTACAAAGAAAATGAGATTAAAAAAGCAATTCAGAAAGCTGAGAAAAGGTTGTTATCTCATGAACCTAAAGCCCGGGATCAACCTGAAGGTGGTAGGGTTTTTCTTCCTTACATTCATGGAGTTACAGATAAGATTCCGAAAGTCCTAAGAAGGAAAAACATAAGCACGCAATTCTCAGCCCCTGGAACAATCAGGCAAAGTATGAGATCGGTTAAGGACAATATTGACAAACATCAACTTAAAGGGGTCTATAAAATCGATTGCTCATGTGGGAAAAGCTACATTGGTGAAACAGGTCGCTCTCTGCAGACCATACTTAAAGAACATGGAGCTGATATTAAAAATGAAAGGTCTCGTTCTTCCGCCCTCGCAGAACACTCGTCCAAAACTAAGCACCATGTCTTCTTGGAAAACGCCTCCATTATCGCTAAGGAAGAGCAGCACCATAAGCGAAAGATCAGAGAAGCTCTTGAAATTATCAAACACCCGCACAATCTCAACAGAGACAGTGGTATGGAAATTAGTGGAAGCTGGTTTCCCCTAATCAGAAAGATTAACCCGATATCAGTATAATAATAATAATAATAATATTTCTCCATTAAAAGTTACAATATTAATTAATTAGGTATTTAATTTAATCAACCTTATTAATTTCCTATTATAAAAATATCTATTTTAATACAATAATAATAATCATTAAATATTTATTCTTTCAATAATTATAAGATTTAATAATAATCAATAATAATTAATATTAATTATCATATTAATAATTAATTAATATATTAATTATTATATTAATAATAATTAATATAATTAATTATTATATTAATAATAATTATTATAATAATTATAGTCTTTTCCAATATTTTTAATAATATATATTATTGATTTGATATTATAAGTATTTCTATTTACTAATTGTTATATTAATAATAATAATTAATGTAATTATAATCATTTCTTTTAATTTTAATAATAATATATTAATTAATAACAATTAATAATAATTGATTTTAATTAATATTAATTATAATAATAATTAATTAATATCTAATTAATTAATAACAATAATTATTAACAATTAATTTTAATTAATAATAATTTTAAACTTTTAATTAATAATAATTAAATGAATTAATTATTATATTAATATAATTAATTATTATATTAATTATTAATTATTATAGTAATAATAATAATTAATATAATTAATTATTATATTAATAATAATAATTAAAATAACTATAATCTTTTCAATTAATTTTAATAATAATAATATATATTATTGTTTTGATATTACAAGTAGTACTAATTACTATTTATTATATTAATTATTATATTAATAATTAATTATTATATTAATAATAATTAATATAATTAATTATTATATTAATAATAATAATTATAATAAGTATAATCCTTTCAATAATATATATTATTGATTTGATATTACAAGTATCACTAATTACTAATTATTATATTAATTACTATATTAATTATTTATTATATTAATAATTAATTATGATATTAATTATTATATTTATAATAATTAATATAATTAATTAGTATATTAATAAGAATAATGATAATAATTATAATCATTTCAATTAATTTTAATAATAATATTATTGATTTGATATTATAAATATTACTAAGTACTAAGTATTATATTAACAATAATAATTAAAGTAATAATTATCATTAATTTTGATCATTGCAATTAATATTTCTAATTACTAATTATTAGATTAAAATCATTATAACCTTTTCAAGTATTCTTAATAATTAAATAAATAATAATAATAATAATAATAATAATAATTAATTAAATGAATCAATTAAATCAAGAGGCAGCCGACTTCTCAAAAATTGAGAGCCGACCATCCCCTCTTTTCTCTCCTCATCTCTATTTAAACCCTAAAAATCTGCTCTTCTTCTATCAAGCATTCAAGTTGTCCTGATGATGGATCCCGATTGGGATTTGAAACGTTGGCAGAAAAATGTTCTTACTGTGGAATCTCCGGTGACTAATTCGATAATGACTTGAGGAAAGTGATGGATGGCCAATGCCATACAAGATGAAGATAAAATTCATGACATCGAATGGAGGAGCTATACAAGCAGCTAAAGGTTCCATGATCTCCACCAAAGAAGAGATAGCTGCTACCGGAAATAGGTCCCTAGGTAAGAGGGAGCCTGGGAGCAAGTTTTTGGTTAAAAAGGAACTTGGAAGCAAGTCCCTAGTTAAGAATGAGCTTGGACAAGTCCTTGGTTGAGAGGGAGCTGTTGAAGAAAGTGTAACTAGGTTCAGTCTTCATAAATGTAATTTTGATCTTTGTACTTGTAAAATAAAATAATTATTATTTTTGTAATTATCAAGAATGGGTTTCTTACCCATTTGATAGGTCAAGCACATGTTTAAGTGTTTCCAGGAAAGTCAAAGAGTCAATGTAATAGTTGAAGACCCATGTGGGCATGTTACACCATGTAAATCTATGTATTAGAGTCAAAGAATGACCTCCAAGCAAAGTCATAAGCCTCCTCCTTATGTCGGCCTCAACAAAAGAAGTAATTCGATATCTTAAGGTCAAGTCGGCCCAAATAGGAGGGATAAACTCCTATATATAAGGCAACTCGACCTCACAAAAGGAGGAAGAAGTGATCTCTGAAATCAGCGAAGAAGAGGGCTAGAAAGAGGTGCGAAAAAGCAAGAGAAGGGTCTCTATTTCAACGAGTAAGGAGGAGCATCCTAGCCGTGGTTGAAGGACTGATCTTGAGACAAATTTCTGTCACATGTGCGAAGAGGAAGGGCTCATTCTGCTGCCATATTAGATCAGCTACTACAATCATAAGAAGAAGCTTGGTTGGGGTGGGAAAAGGCTACTAATTAGGCCTCCTCCTCAAGAGAAGGAAGAGACATCTAGAGCAAGCAAATCATCAATCTGTGAAGGTATTCTCCCACACGTGCGAAAGAAAGAAGATCATATTGCTGTCATCTTAGATCTGTGATTGCAACAAGGAAAAGAGCTCGGATAAGTCAGAAATAAGGGCTTCTCCCCAATCAACGAAGGCTCCACCTCAAGCGAAGAAGGAAAGGAAGAATGTCTTTGCTAGTTTATGCATGGCTAGGGTTTCTGCAGTAAAGCTATCAGTTGAAGAGGATGAAGGAAGAGGTCAAGGTACAACAAGAGGAATTGATCTTAGATCAAAGGAAAAAGGCTTGACTTGTGCTTGGAGGATCTTCTTGTCAAGGGTCTAGGGTTTGGCATTTGTCAATTGAAGCTTCAATAAGAGAAATTTGCAGAAGGGTTTTCCTCTCTAGGAGAGAGAGGTTTTTCCCTAGCTGAGAGCCAACATCTTGTGTTCTTGTCTCTTTTGTTTTGGTAACTGTTTGATGAAGTAAGAGAACACACACTAATAATAATAAGAGAAGATTGTGCTAATAAGAAAAAGTAAAAAGTACCTCACAAATAGTTATCATCATCAGAAGAATCTCACCATAATCTAATTGCCCTAAATTCTTCATCCTGGTTTAAGAGCTGAAGTGACAATCAAAGAAGCGCATCTCAAGAACACATAGAAGATTGAAGCATCAAGGTCAAGAAGCAAGGGCAAACAAAGGCTAAAGCATCAGATCTACAAGCAAGGGTTCAAGATCCATCAAAGGCAAGAAGGATTACTATCTTCACTCCTAGATCCATCAAGAAGGACTACCATCTTGGGAACGAAGTTCTCACTAAAAATAAGAAAGTCTTCCATCTAAAGGCATCTATAAGAAGGTACATCTAAGAAGAAATTCCATCAAAGATCCTTCATCTTCAAAGAAAGGCACCCAAGATCTACTCCATCAAAGATCCTTCATCTTCAAAGAAAGGCACCCAAGATCTAGGCTCATCATTGAAGATCTCTAGATCTACATAGTGAAAAGTTTTCATCACCAAGCAAATCTCTCAGAACTCCAAGATCTAAGAAGTCAAATCATCAAATCTTCAAGGAAGTAGCAAGATCTCTTCACAACAACTCTCTCAAGTAAGTATTTTTATGTCCTCTTCTGAACACATCAAAATATCTTTTTGCAAGGAAAGCAACAAATTGGTTGGGACTGCTAATTTCCTTGCATGGAAAAAGATGACTGATCTACTTCTCAAAGAAAATGAAGTTCTGGACAACATCAAAGGGAATGACATTGTTCCTGCAAAGGAAAAAACTCAAGCCCTAGCAAAGTATAATAAGGATGAAACAAGGGCACAAAGGATTTTGATAGAATCCATCAAGGACCCTCTCATTCTTTATGTTTCCAAACTTGAAACATCTAAATAAATCTATGATAAGCTGGTGGAGCTATTCTTAGTTAGTATTGCTGGAGAAGTAATATCGTTGCGTAATGAATTATATAAAATGAAGATATCCAAAGAAGAAGGAATAGCTCCCTACTTCATGAAGGTCTTTGAGATGAGAGACTAGCTACAGGAACTAGGAGAAGTTATGGTTGACAGAGAAATGCCTACAGTAGTGCTCAATGCATTACTCGAGGAATGGGGCAACTTTACATCCAGTATATATGCCAAGAAGGAAGCTACTTCGTTGAATGAACTTTGGTCTCTATGCAAAATTGAAGAAACTTGACTCAAAAGGCCAAAGATGATGTGGGATCAAAGGAGAAAGCATTTGCTGTTATGGCCAAGAGAAAAGGAAATATTGGCAAGTTTGGTCCACAGAGAAAGGGTAAAGAGATATGTCAAAAGTCTAATGATTTGGCTGCCAAGAATATGGACACTATAAAAGGGATCATCCTAAGTTCAAGAAGGACAACAATAAAAGGAAACAAGAAGAAACCCGCATTACCCAAGAAGTAAAAGAAGAGAAGAAGCAGAAGAAGGAAACCCCTCCGGATCTCTACTATGAATGAGATCAACTTCTTCACCTAAGTTCTCTTTAAAGTTTTGGGTATCATAGGAATATGTAGGAGTAGGATAGAATGCATGATTTATAAGAATGGCACCTTGAGGAATATAGGAGCATTATGCAAAGATAGCTCAGATAAAGATATTCATGTAGGAAGGATGTAGCCATTGAATGACCTCATCAATGCATAAAGGAATGATCATAATGAGGAAGAATCATCTTAGAAGGCCACTATCATCAACAGGAAGGAACATTTGCAGGATGAAGACTACAAGGATCCTCTGGTGAAATCTTCAATAGAGGGTTCATAACTTTCAGGAGAAGCAGATGTCTCGATAGGAATTCCACTTATGAGGATTCAAGAAAGGATGATATGTAGGCAAAGAAAGATGTAGCAGAGCAAAGGAATTGAGATAATCTCAATCAAGGAAGTTGTCAAAAGGAAGCTGAAATGATCAAGGAAAGAACTAAGATGAGGTATGCATCTATGTTTTTCAGTTAAGTCATGTCATCATTTGTGTTAATGAGTATGAGGAATTGCTCTAAAAGCATGGTCAAGAATAGGATAGATCTCTTTCATTGAAGATATGCACACATTGATAAAGGTCAACATGAGAAATGACCTCATATGGACAATGAGGTGGTTGACTAAGAAACCTATAAAGAAGTATATGAGAAAAGGAGATCAGGGATAAAAGGACACCATGGACACTAGGAATCAACATCCAACAGATTTGGTGAGACATCTTCTGGAAGAAGGCATGAGAATTCTGACAAAGGAAGAAAAAGATCAAAGGACCCTTGACACCTGGAAAGGCCTTAGAGATGTGAACATGCGGGATGCTGATGATTCAAGCCAACAAGATGTCATGACGGAAAGCCATCTCGTAAGGTACTATTTGATTTAATGTTATGATTTGATTTTTTGAATAATATTTGGATGGATTTAGGGAGGGCTACTGGAACAAGAGTTGTAAGTGCAAGTACAACTAGCATTCATGTGGTGGATGAAAATTCTTGAAAGAAACATGATGATGAAGAAGTAGCCATATGATGAAGGTTCCAGATATGTATCAAGAAGGCCACTTTCCATGAAGAAAGGAATGACATGACAGACTAAGAAGGAAAGTGATCGATGGCTGATGCCCTACAAGAAGCTTGACTGAATTTCATGACATCAAGGAAAGAAAGTGATCAAGCAGTTGAAGGACCCACGAAGAAGAAGTTGATGAAAAGAAAAGTCCCTAATTAAGAGGGAGCTTGGGCAAGTCCTTGGTCAGAGGGAACTTGGGTATATTCCTTTACAGGAATGGGCATAGCTTCCCTAGTTGAGAGGGAGAGATAGACACAACATTCTTTTCTTCACTTGGGAAGAAAGGATGGAGGATTGGGTAATCATTTGGCATCCGATGCTCTTTGAGGATGTGTAGGGCATCCAAGATAAGAGTAGGCAAGAGGACCGATATTCTTTGAGGGCTGGGAACCCAAGATAAGAATAGTCCTAGAAGGTCATACTCAATGAACACCCGGGTGGGTATGTACCTTGAGAGACAATGATAAAGGTGTCTATAGTCATTGGTCTCGCCAACATTGTGCTCTGATCTAATGAGAGATAGAGCTGTCAGTCAAGGCCTTGTTGTGAAGACAATGTTGGTTACTATGATGCTATAACAGATGGATTGCCAATCCAATTTCTCTTATGTAAATTCTTTAGATTGAGAATGTCCAAATACCTTGTAATGAATTATGAATACCTCCCTAGTTAAGAGGGAGTGTTGAAGAAAGTGTACCTAGGTTCAGTCTTCATAAATGTAATTTTGATCTTTGTACTTGTAAAAGAAAAAAATTATTATTTTTGTAATTATCAAGAATGGGTTTCTTACCCATTTGATAGGTCAAGCACATGTTTAAGCGCTTCTAGGAAAGTCAAAGAGTCAATGTAATAGTTGAAGACCCATGTGGGCATGTTACACCATGTAAATCTATGTATTAGAGTTAAAGAATGACCTCCAAGCAAAGTCATAAGCGTCCTCCTTATGTCGGCCTCAACAAAAGAAGTAATTCCATATCTTAAGGTCAAGTCGGTCCAAATAGGAGGGACAAACTCCTATATATAAGGCAACTCGACCTCACAAAAGGATGTAGAAGCAATCTTTCAAATCATCGAAGAAGAGGGCTAGGAAGAGGTGTGAAAAAGCAAGAGAAGGGTCTCTATTTCAATGAGTAAGGAGGAGCATCCTAGCCGTGGTTGAAGGACTGATCTTGAGACAAATTTCCGTCACACGCGTGAAGAGGAAGGGTTCATTCTGCTGCCATATTAGATCAGCTACTACAATCATAAGAAGAAGCTTGGTTGGGGTGGGAAAAGGCTACTAATTAGGCCTCCTCCTCAAGAGAAGGAAGAGACGTCTAAAGCGAAGGAAAAAAGCAAGCAAATCATCAATCCGTGAAGGTATTCTCCCACACATGCGAAAGAAAGAAGATCATATTGCTGTCATCTCAGATTTGTGATTGTAGTAAGGAAAAGAGCTCGCATAAGTCAAAAATAAGGGCTTCTCCCCAATCAACGAAGGCTCCATCTCAAGCGAAGAAGTAAAGGAAGAATGTCTTTCCTAGTTTATGCATGACTAGGGTTTCTGCAGTAAAGCTATTAGTTGAAGAAGGACGAAGGAAGAGGTCAAGGTACAACAAGAGGAATTGATCTCGGATCAAAGGAAAAAGGCCTGACTTGTGCTTGGAGGATCTTCTTGTCAAGGGTCTAGGGTTTGGCATTTGACAATTGAAGCTTCAAGAAGAGAAATTTGCAGAAGGGTTTTCCTCTCTAGGAGAGAGAGGTTTTTCCCTGGCTAAGAGCCAACATCTTGTGTTCTTGTCTCTTTTGTTTTGGTAACTGATTGATGAAGTAAAAGAACACACACTAATAATAATAAGAGAAGATTGTGCTAATAAGAAAAACTAAAAAGTACCTCGCAAATAGTTATGATTGTCAGAAGAATCTCACCATAATTTAATTGCCCTAGATTCTTCAACAAGAGCTTGGGTACATTCCTTTTTTGGGAATGGGTACATTCCTTCATAGGAATGGGTATATCCTCCCTAGTTGAGAGGGAGAGATAAGCACATTATTCTTGTCTTCACTTGGGAAGAAAGAATGGAGGATTGGGTAAGCATTTGACATCTGATACTCTTTGAGGATGTGGTAGGGAATCTAAGGTAAGAGTAGTCGTAGAGGACCGATATTCTTTGAGGACTTAGAATCCAAGATAAGAATAGTCCTAGAAGGACATACCCTGTGAACACCCGGGTGGGGTGTGTTCCTTGAGAGACAATGATGATGGTGTCTATAACGTATTGGTCTCATAGGCATTGTGCTTTGATCTTGTGGAGAGATAGAGCTGTTACTCAAGGCCTTGCTATGTGACAATGCTGGATGATATGATGCTAAACATACGGGTTACCAATCCGACTCTTCTTATGAGAATTCTTCAGTTTGAGAATGTCCAAGTACCTTGTATGGATTATGAATACCTCCCTAGTTAAGAGGGAGTGATGAAATATGTAACTAGGTTCGGTCTTCATAATGACATATGTAATCATGATCTTATGTATTTGATGTAATGAGAAAAATAAATTTATTATTATTTTTCTTGAGGCATGGGTTTCATTTTCAAGAGAAATTCATTTTATAGGTCAAGCTCCCATTTTGAGCTCTTCGAGCTTGTCATTGAGTCTACAAGTCATTAAGTCATTGTCATGTATGAAAGATCCATTTGGAGCATGTTACATATTGTAAAAGAAATTATTTGAGACAACATAAAGTCAAATAACCCTCCAAGACCTCACCAAGTGCTAAAAAACAAGTCGACCTATCTAGAAGATGAAGTCGGCCTGCAAAGATGGACATGAAGCCTATATAAAGGAGGACTCAACCTCATTCAAGGACACACATCCAACACACTCAAGTTTGATCACAAGAAAGAAAAACAGTGCGAAGAAGAAGAAGATGGAGGAAAAAAAAGCTGAGTTTCTAGGGTTGTTTTTGGGCTAATACTCTTCACATGTGTGAAGGAATTAAGGCACATTTTGTAGCAGTAAGGCTGAATTGCAGAAGTGAAATTACGTAATCAAGAAGGGTTCTTTTTGGAAGCTGAATTCTCTAGGAGAGAGAATCTACCTAAGTGCAGGAAAAAGGAACAAGATCTCTCCATTTTCCTTTCACACGTGCGACCTAGGGTTTCTGAAATAAGGGCCGAAATTCATAGAAGTTGTTGGGAATAATGATTGCCGTTAGACCAAAACCCGCAGGTGTTAGTCAACAATCGCATCACCAGAGATAAGGATCCACAAGAGGCAGTTAGTCCATGTTGCGAAACACACGGGGAGCGTGGTATTATCAAATGTCCAACAATCTCCCCACCAATGCTAGACGGGTGTGTATCGAACTCATGACCTACGCTCTGGTACCATTTTTTGGGAATCACGATTGCCGTTAGACCAAAACCTGCGGGTGTTAGTCAATGATCGCATCGCCAGAGATAAGGATGCGCGAGAGGGGTTAGTCCATGTCGCAAAACACACGGGGAGTGTTAGTTTATCCAATGTCCAACAAAAGTTGCAAGCATATAGAAATTGCAGGAAGAAAGGTTGAAGTTGCAGTCAAGGTGGTGCAGAGCCGAAGTTGAAGACAAGAAAGAAGCAACTCATTTGATTTGGCAAAAGAGGCAAGGTTGACTTCGTCTTGGAGGGGTTTTTGGTCAAGGGTCTAGGTCTTGGAATTCATCGATTGAAGATTCTATAAGGAAGAATTCTTGTGGGTTTTCCTCCCAAGTTGGAGAGGTTTTGGACCTAGCTGATCGCCTACATCTTTTGTCCTATTGTTTCATTGATTTTACTGTTTGGTAGCTGTTTGATGATAGAAGAACACTAATAATAATCAATAAAAAGAAGAAGCTTATCAAATGAAGTAAAAATGTATCACAATTAGTTATCAAAGTAAGAGAAGTCACCTACACTTGCTACCCCTCGATTTCTCAACATGATAGGATGCATCATATTAGGAGATTACGTCATAGTAGAAGCATACAATTGAAGCAAGAGCTCATTATAGAAGCTTGAAAGGATAGATGAAGTAGAAGTCTATAGGGATGTTGTAGTCATCATAGAAATGAAGTAACCCTTGGTAACCTCATTGAAAGCATAGTGTATATATGGTTGAAAGAAAGTTATCTAGCATAATAGACGATAAAAATAATTTATCATACATCATCATCATTAGAAAGGAGCGTTTGCAGGATGAGGATAATTAAGATCCTTCGTTGGAATCTTCATTACAAGGTTCACCTCTACTTGGAAGAAGCAAGTGTCATGCTGATCATTCCACCTTGTATGGGATCCATTGTTTAGAAGGATGATGGTATGGTGTCAAAGGTATGTAAAGGGAGAAAAAAAGGTATGTAAATATTTGATAGATTAAGTCATGTCATCATATAGTTGCAGATAGTATGTATGAATGCTCTATCTTATGAGCATGATTAAAGAATAAGGATCTCTTCCTTTGGAAAGATGCAGGAAGGCATATACCTTGAACTAGTTCACATATTGACAAGATGAAATCAACATAATATGTCCTCATATGGAATATGAGGTGGTTGACAAAGATGAAGGAACTATGTATAGAAGTTCCTAGGGAGCAATATGTGAAGAAAGGATTCGTGAGAAATGCAACTATGGTCACATAAGATAAGATAAGTGATCAACATCCGATGACTAAAAGGAATTGGCTAAGGACATCTCCATGGAGAAGGTATGAAGACTGATAAAGTCTGTAAAGGAAGTAGACCCTTGACATTGAAAGTCTTGGAGATGTGTTTATGAATGTGCAGGATGTTGATGTTGCAAGCAACATATGTCATGATGAAAGTCCATCATAAAAGGTAACTATGATTTGATGTTCATTTTGATTTTTGAATAACATCTCGCTGGGTTAAAACAAAGCCACCGGAAGAAAGTTGTAGATGCCCCCTACAACTAGTACTGATGGGAATGGATGGAAGATCCTGAAAGAAATATGACGTGGAAGAGGTAGCTATGTGAGCAGCGCAGCGCAGAGATAGTAGCAATGCAGATGGCACAAAGCAAAGGTCAGCAGCAGCGCAAAGGCTTCATAGGGTCAGCGTAGAGACTAGCAACAATCAAACTCCAGCAACGAGATACATCATACTGAACATTAGTTCAGTAATTTGGGATGATTTTCCGTTGCTGATGCAATACCAACAACAGTTGGGGAAGGTTGCAATGCAGATGCAGTTGGCAGTGACAGTGCCAGCAACAGCATAGATGCAAAATTGAGAGGGAGTTGCAGTACGGATGCAACGTTTACAGTGGTAGGGTCAACAGTAGTACAGATGCAGCATGCACATTAGTTGGTGGTCAGGATGTCAGACATCAGCAGCGCAAAAGGAGATGTTACAAAACAGAGTGATGCTTCAGCAGGTTGCATTGCTAGAGCACATTCCTCGCTAAGAGGGAGTGTTGATTTCTGGTAGCATCGGATGTGCTCTAAGTCTCAAAATTTGCAGGGAGGCTTAGACACATGCATTCTCCAATACCCATAAATAGTTTTGGGAAATTCCACCCGAGGATAGTTGTATTAAAATAATTAATTATTTTTAATGGGACCCTAAGTCTAAACTTGGGAAATTTAAATAATTAATGGGTATTAATCTAAACTATGGGTGTAACTTCTAGAAGAAGACGAGGATCAAGCCAAAATGATCTAAGCCATTGATTATAAGTTAATTTGGGCCGTTGGTTGTCCAATAGAAAGATATAAGAAGCTTGATGGGCACGTGGAGAACACACACAAATGAGAGATCAGAAGTTTGATTTTCAAAAGTAGAGCAACTGCTGGAGAGATTTTCGATAGTGATCTTTTGCAGAGAGGGGCAGGGATAGTATCTGGTGATGAGTCTTTTCCTGGGCTAGAGAGTACAAGGCAAAGAGGACAGAACAACATCAAGAGAGAGGTTGACGTTGGCCCACGCAGTGCTGACGTAATGGCAGCACAGGGCCTAGAGGGAGATCGAATTTCTTGCTAAGGAAATCGAGTTTCAGAAGCCAAGAGCCAGGGTGTGAGACTGGGAGGCTGGAAATTTGAAGTTTCTTGGCAGTAGAGGATCAGAAGGAAAAGCAACAAAGTCCCTAGCAGAGGTGACGCAAAGACTGCGTAGGGTTGACACAGTTCTGCGTAGAGGCTGACGCAGAGCCTCTTTCTAGCGAGATCAGGGTTAGATTCCTCCAGTGACAGGGTGAGAGAATCTCACTACTTGTTTTGTCCAGTGTTTCTCTGTATCAGATAGTGAGTTGGGCATCCAACAAATTGTACTCAGAAATTACTATTGCTTAATAATAAACCCTCAACTGCTGCACCGGTTTTCCCGCATTGGTTTTTTTTGAGGACATTTGTCCAAAAATAACTGTGTAGATGTGTTGTATCTCTTTCCTATTCAGTTTATTGTTTCCGTATATAATTTAGTTAAGTGAAGGCTGCAGTTGTATTTACTTCAATATTCACAGTAGAACACTGTAAATAACTTGAATGAATTAACAAGTAGGAGAAGTAACATCAATTTATTGTAGTAGGGATTCCAGGTTTTGGAATTTTCACATGGTATCGACACTGCAGGTGAAGCAAGAAGAGCAGAGCCGGAAGACTTGACACTGAAGGAAGAAGGGAATTCGAAATTCCTGGAGAGGCAACAATTCGAATTCCAAGAGGGTGTGCGTAGTTCAGGCCAGGAGGGCTAGATTTTCGTGGTAAATCTTTCTCTGAGTGAGTCAACAGAGAGGTAAGATTTCCGGATCGAAATCTATCAGCGATAAAGGGAGTAGCGCAGCAGAAGCTTCAACGAAGAGGGGTTCTCTAGTGGGACGCAATTTTCCATAGGCAGTTGCTGGGAAGAAAGATGTCAGAGGGAAGAGAGAGACACAGTTTAGGGAGTTTTTCCTCAGAGGACTTCCAACCTAGGAGTTCAAATTTTCACTAGTTGAGCAACAGTGGAGAGGGGTAGATCTACAAGCTCCAGAAGGGAGTGCGTAGGCCAGTCTAGTGCTGCACAGAGAGAGAGGAGGCTATTCGACTTTTTCGATTGGCAGAGATGGCAGCCAGTGGACTGAGAGATTAGGATAGGTTGGAAGCCAGTGGACTGAGAGATTAGTATAGGTTGGAAGCTAGTGGATTGAGAGATTAGGATAGGTTGGATGGGGCATCCACTATGTGATCTAGAAGGCAAGGATGTTATGCCTTATGGATGAACATTTTCTCAAAGTCTACGTATACAACATGGTAGTTGAGCCCACGGATCTAGATCCGCTCAAGAAGTACAAGGGAGAAAGGATAAAGACAAAAAGAATGATCCTCGACAGAGTGAAGGATCATATAGTCTATCACATCATTGGCAAAAATACTGCCAAGGAGATGTGGGATGCATTGTCGATGCTGTATCAAGGATATTCCGAGCAACGAAAGATGTACTTGGAGCAGAAGATGAGATCTATGTAGATGTAGAAGGGGGAACACATTGATCCGTTCCTTGCAAAGCTTCAGGAGACCCGAGATGAATTGACAGTTGTGGGGTCAACACCTCAAGGTTCCGAGATGGTAAGACTAGCCCTAATTCAGTATCTGAGGAGTGACAAGTCTTTATCCAGAGCATCCTGGGCAGGGCGACTTTGCCAAACTGGGATGAGATGTGGGCAGCTCTTAAGCAAGAGGAGTTGAGGAGGGACTTGGTCAAGTGTAAACTTGACGGAAGCAGCAACAGTGGGTCGAAGCCCAAGGAGGAGGAAGAGAATGCAACCCTCGCATCCAAGGGGTAACAAGAGCAACGAAAGAAGAAGAAAGATGTTTCGAAGATCAAATGCTTCAAGTGTGGTGAACTCGGTCACTACGCAACACAGTGTCCTCTCAGAAAGAAGGACAAAGATGAGAAGCATGATCCGAAAGTTGCAGCCATGAAGATTGAGGAGGATGAGTTTGCCATGACAGCCGAGATACCTCCAGGAGGGAGGTGGGCTGATTTAGAGCTGTAGTTCAAAAGAGCTACAAATGGGCAGGATCCTTGAGGAGCCCACCTCTCGAATCAATTCCTTGGTATAGGAGCCCAAATGAGAAGTAGCAGGATGGACCAATGTCCGTTGGTGCAGAGGAGTGCCAGAGTGACAGTTGCAGAGGCTAGTAGTGCTAGAGAGTGAGCAGCGTAGAGCAGAGCTAGCAGCAGTGCAGATGGCACAGAGTAGAGGTCAACAGCAGCGTAAAGGCTTCAGAGGGTTAGCGTAGAGACAAGCAACAATGAGACTCTAGCAACGAGATACATCATACTGAACACTAGTTCAGTATTTTGGGATGCTTTTTCGTTGCTGATGCAATAACAACATCAATTGGAGAAGGTTGCAGTGCAGATGCAATTGGCAGTAGCAGCGCCAACAACAACACGGATGCAGAATTGAGAGGGAGTTGCAGTACGAATGCAGTGTTGACAGTGGTAGGGTCAACAGTAGTACAGATGCAACATTTGCGCAGTAGTTGGTGGTCAGGATGTCAGACATCAGCAGTGCAGAAGGAGATGTTACAAAACAGAGTGATGCTTCAACAGGTTGCATTGCTAGAGCACATTCCTCACTAAGAGGGAGTGTTGATTTTTGGTAGCATCAGATGTGCTCTAAGTCTCAAAATTTGCAGGGAGGCTTAGACACATGCATTCTCCAATACCCACAAATCGTTTTGGGAAATTCCACTCAAAGATAGTTGTATTGAAATAATTAATTTTTCTAATGGGATCCTAAGTCTAAAATTTGCCAACAGAAGTGATCTTCACACCTCCTTTACCGACCTTAGCTCTGATACCATGTTGGAAAATCAAGGTAAAGGTTGATTTTCCTTGATAATTACTTGTGAACTTTGTTGGCTTCTTTATTAAATTTTTGTGTGACTTTTATTTCATCAAGAAATTACCAAAATATAAACATGAAGATCACAAGAGACAATAAACACAAGATATAAGCTCCACGCCAGGGAAAAACCCCACAATTGGGGAAAACCCGAACAATCCTCTTCTTATAGAATTAGATCAAATGAGATATCAAGACCAAGATCAAGACAACTACCTCCATAATATCCCCAAGTCAACCCTCCATCCTCTGTCATGATTCATCTTCAATAAGATAGTCAATCTTTCACAAGATGCCTTGTCTTCGTCCTTTTGTGGCTTATATTTTACTGACTTTGTAGTCCTTCTTCAACTTGCAGATCACAGTCATTAAGGTCCTTTATTAGCTCACATTACAGTCCTACATTAACTAGCATGTTATCACCGAAACAGTTCTAGTAGCTTGCATATCTGCTTAAGAATTCACATATTTTCGGGACTTCTAATATAAAAAAACTTGCATTCTCTTTAGGTCTTCAGCTTTGGGAAACTCACATCTTATATCACAGAAAACTCGCCTTTTGTACTGCAGAGTGTCACAGAAGATCCACGAAAAATTCTTGCCAAAATGAATGAGAACAGTTACCAAAATATAGTTGTTCGTCACTATGAAGGGTCACATCTGTTCAACGGCTGACTTGACCATCTGGAGGGCTGACTTGGTCTTATGGAGGAATTTTTGACTCTTTAACAAAAAAATTTCTTTTTCTTACAAAGAGTCCAAATGGAATTTGACTCAAATTTAGTTCTTTGACTTCAACAAAACCTAGAAGCATGAAAAATATGCTTGACTAAAGAAATAATAATATAAATTTCTTTTTCTTCTTTTACATAAATTACAAATTGATACAAGTACAAAGACAAAAATGAAGATCAAACCTAGTTACTTTTCCAACGGCTCCAAGAGTCCTCTTCACCTTTAGCGCTCCATGTTCTTGCTTTACTATTTACATCACACAATCTCTAGATCTTCTTCTTTTGCGTCACACAAGTGCTAAGACTTAAACTTATCACTATCGCTAGCATTTATCATCATGTCTCCTATAGGGTTCACATTAGTAACCCTAGGTGTTGCTTGCTACAAGAGTGTCCAAGACAATTACAAAGATAGGATAAATAATACATTAGTAGTGAGTGATGATAGAGGTTCTCTCCTTCCTTTATTTAGAATAGGTGAGGGAGGATAACATAAAACATACACTAGTTTAACACAAGTAGCCCTATACCCAAGTTGACAAGGCAACCCCACATGGAGTGCTTTACAATACAAGGATTACAAGTGTCACTTGAAGATCATGTTACGGTTTTACCCTAGGGTCACACAGGGGTTTTACACACTAGGGTCACACTAGGGTTTTACAGTCGTATCACACTAGGGTTTTACACAACCCTAATGCCCCTTGTCCAAGATGGTGAATTGTTAAAAAAGTTGTTAGCCCAACACTCCTGTTTACTTGGTTTATTCTCCAAGTGTCCTCATGCATGGTGGTCTTCCTCTAGCTATGTGCCACATGTTCTCTTGTGCCCAATGCTCCTCAACATGTCTGCCAAGGAAGCTACTTGCTCTAATGCTTCTTCCCAACATATGTGTTCAACTCCATAGCCAACCTATATGATGTATGACCCTTTGCCTAAGCATCCTCAAGTCAAGTATCGAACCTTCAAAGTTTTTGTCACATGTTCGCATGATTTTAGGCCTAAGTGCCCTCCTCCCAAGTGCTTAGCGCTCCTCTTTCTAGGTAGCTACCTATCCTATTGAAGCAACTAACTCCTTCATTATGTGCCCCCAATGGGTTAGTCATCACGCCACATAGGATAACAACCTCCTAGGTAAGTGTGCTATGCTAGCACTCTATCCAAGATCAAACATCCGCCCAAACTGAGCCATCCATATTTCTGTGAAGCATCACCAAGGGACTAGGAGACCTAGTTCTGTACTAGCTAGGTGAAAGCATTTTTGGAGTAACCCCAAAAGCTAATAGTAAACTCATACAAGTATCTTAAAATTAACCTTAATCCCAAACTTAACTAGTATGTAGCATTGAGAAAAAGATAAATGGAGTATGGAAAGTCTTTTTTTTGTTTTTGTTTGTTTGTCAAGTTGTCTACGTCCTCCAGAGATGACTATAGGCTTAACCTTTGGCTTGAGAAACCACGACCTAGGGGGATCTAAGACGTCAAAATCACTTGGGGTTCGCACTCGGCCTGGGCCACACCAACCCTTAACATGGTTGGATTTTTGCCCACAGAGTTTCGAACCGGTGACCTTCACATCATGGAGTGACTCAACAATACTCCCCATCACTGTCTATTCTACGCCCTATGGGCAGAAAACCTATTTTAGTCTTGAGAACCGCCATAAATCAATGATTTTCTGCTTTTGTGAAAAAATTAAATTCCATTTTGATATCCTCGTTACTCCTATTATCTTATATGGTGTGATGTTTGGGGCTGTAATATCACTAGAAAATCTTGGAGGAAAATTGAGCAAATCTAGAAGCATTTTATATTTTGTATTCTTAAAATTAGGAGAAGCATATCTTATCCAATCCCTTTCACCTGTTGAGACAATGGCTATGACTAGGTACCTAATTTATAAGCACAAGATGACTAACATGAAGGACAAGAAGCTTCATAGTGTAATAGGTGATGGCATAAAGATGCTAATTCTTGGCTAAACCATTGGAGAATAGAATTTATAAGCACAAGATGACTAACATGAAGGACAAGAAGCTTCATAGTGTAATAGGTGATGGCATAAAGATGCTAATTCTTGGCTAAACCATTGGAGAATAGAAGAGGATGTCATGCTATAGAATATTATGGTATTATGCCATTAAAAATAAGATCACATCTAATTTAGGAAGGAATCGTGGTGCAATGAAGAAATAGAGGACAAGAGAAGCCTTAGGTACTATAAAGAGGTCCTTAACACCAATCTAGAAGATAAAGTATCTTTATATTATAGCTAGTTTAATAAAGAAGATTAACATTGCTAAAATAATAATGAACACTCACAAGCTCCATAGTGAAACATGGCATTGGAAAAATTCTAAAATGTTGTGGGATGAAATAATTTGTCTTGTGATATTTAGAAGGGAGAGGATGAAAAACACCTTCTCCTAGATCTCCTACACATACCCAAATTAGATGTCATTTTCAAAATATTTGTAACACAATAATCTTCATAAGCTATTAACTCATGAAAACTATGGAGAATTAGGATCCAATCTCTTCAATTAAATATACAAAATGTTAAAGCAAACCAATTAATTCCTTAGCATTTTTATTAAAGGTCAGATAGACCAAAGTTAGTCTGAGTTGATGGTAGCAATCATCATCATCATCAATATGAAATTGTGGAAGAAATGGTTAAGGCAGTGAAACAATGTCTTGGTGTCATCAATTCATGAAACAGTCCAAGAATCAAACAGTGCCTGGAGTCGAGTAGTGTCCCATGTGATGGTAAATAGTATTATAGTTTTTATTTTTCATATTGAAATCACAAATAAAGCATGATGATATGTCATCATTTAAGATTAAAAAGTAGTCTTACTACGTGTGCTGATCATGTGAAAGGTTTTGGTATGTATTAATTTGAAATTTTAAGTTGATAATAAATAAACTGAAATATTTCGCATTGGAACTATTTGATTTCTATCATGCAGGTGATTGCGTCATTGTCATATTCAGTCTATCTGATAGATCACCACCAGCAAGATTGGCTGCGCCTGGCTTGGGGATTTGAGAGTAAAATTAGGTTCTACTACATATGTGGTAACATGTCCTCTTTCTGAAATTAGGTTTTGTATTTTATGAACAGTCTTCCACTTTTCAGGGTTCTAATGTTTATTGTTACGTAGGAAATAAGAATTTATCACTAGATTTTTGTCAAATATTATGCAATCCATTTAGAGCTCTTTGCGGCATTGCAAGAGCAGTGCTTTAACTTGGGTTGCTAATTGAATAGACATGATACAACCTACTAACTCATTGAATTGTTATAGTAAAAAACACCATGCTAAGCACGAACTTACTCTGTGATAGATGCTTAGGTTCCTCTTTGATGGGCATTGTCATGTATAGAAGCATACTATGGAATGGAATTGCTACCAGCAGTAGTACTTGCTTATTATACTGCAAAAGGAAATAAATAACCTTAATTATTTCAGCTTGAAACAATTTAGAGCGCCTTTCTTTTACAGCAGTCTAAATCGTTATAACCTAGTAATATCTTTCATTAGTGCATTGAAGCAATGCTTATCCGGGGATATCTTCACAAATTTTTAAACATACTGTATTCTGAAAGATGTTTTTCATTCAGTATCTTTAGAAATTAGGAAAACAATTTTGAGGTTTGAGTTCACTTGGTAGTGGCTGGCTTCTGGCATTGCAAAGCAAAGACGCTATATTAATGTCCGAGGAAAAATCATTTCATTTCTCCAAAAGTTCTATCGTGATAGGGACATTTGTAAGCGGTTCACTGAATTACCTTCGAAAACTTTAATAAACTGTAAACCAATAAATTCAAATAATCATAGAGTGCAACAGGCTAATAACATATATATCTTATCTATATCATTATTTGATTGTCTAAATGAAGTGCAAATCATGGTTAATGATATTAAGTTTTGTATTTCTGACATCACGTGATCCAGATTTGAGAACTTAAGGGTAATTTAAGTTTTTATTGGATCACATTATCCAAGTGAGGTCCTTAATGTAAGATTTCAATGTACCACGTTATCCAGTTATCCAGGTGAGATGATTGTGGTGTCCTTATCTATGCCATATAATGAATTATCTGTCTTATTTTTGGTAGGAGAATGTTTATTTTTATAGTTGTTAGTCATTAGTGTTAATATATGAGGGTTAGGGGTGCAACTACCAAAGACATAACTCATCTCCATAATAAAATAAGATGGTGTGTTAGCTCCCAAAGCTGCACTCAAGTGATTAAGCCTTGAAACACAAGTGCAACTCTAAGGGAACTCAGGAAGGTTGCCGATTGTCACCACCACTACTATTTCTCTCACTTTACGTTGGCTATCCTCTGACACAAGGGGGGTTTCTGTTAGAGTTTGGGCACTAGACTCAGTGCACTCACATACACCATATCCTGTAACAGTCTCAAATTAACTAATGAATTGAAACACATTTGATGTGCCTAACCTTTACACAATGGAAACTTTAAAACTAGCAATTAGATCTTGCACAATAACATATTACACACAAGTTTTGCCCAATCAACACTTCTTCATTTAATTCTTCTCAGAGCCTACTCAAGCTCCCTTATTAGGATAATGACCCACAAGGAAATTACATATATAAGAATTACCCTGTATCTGATCCAGTGGATCAAACCCTAGCTCCGTCCTTGATCTGGTTGATCTGGATCTCCTTTGCTGCTCCATGCTCTTTCCTAGGACCCAACACAACTATCTCACTCACAATAAACCTGCAATATTACTCGTGTAGATCTCTTGCTTCCTTTGAGAGAATCTCTCTCTCAATGTCTCATGCCTCCGCACATCTCTGTGCTCTTGCCAACAACTGGCCCTCTCAACCCTCTTTGCTGTCAACAGGCCCTCTTGACACTCTTTGCTGTCAATAGGCCCTCTTGGCTGCCAATAGGCCCTATTGGCTGCCAACAGTCCCTCTTGGCTCTCTTGGCTGCCAACAAGCCCTCTCGTCCCTTTGGCTGCCAATAGGCCCTCTCGGCCCTCTTGCTGTCAACAGGCCCTCTCGGCCCTCCACAGGCCGGAGGCCTACTTGGCCTTCTCCTCCAAAAGATGCTCTCTTGCAGACCACCATAAGAATGAATCACTCAATCTTGTACTTGTACTTTTCCAAAGGGTGCAATACCATGGGTTTTTAGAATACCATGAGTCATCAAAATACCATGGATCTATATGATGGGTTATCAAAATACCATGGGTGCAAAGCCCCATCACTTAAACCACTTGCTCCACACATGAGAATACTCTTGATGTTATCCAAAACATCAACAATTTCTCTAAAAGAATGTAAAATGAACTTTAGAAATGAATGAATGGTGGATTACGAAGATGAGTGCCAATCCAATGTGTGATGGAGTCAAGGTTAACAAGTAAGAGGGTTTGAAGAGTGTGGAGAGAGGTGTAGTTATGCTGTTACAAGCATGCCTTAAGCAACCAAGTGAACTCTTTAATATGCAGAAATTAAAGAAGAAGCCCTTCCAAATGTGCACTAATTCAACTATTACCAATTAGCCACAATAATGTGCAACCATTGAACAATAGAAGTGCTACCACCCAAACTCTTACTTCAGAGATGAAAGTCTTAAAGACCCTAGGGAGCACTAAAGGGAGCTACCCAATGTCTCCTGGTAGATCTCAACTGACTTTAGGTCAGCTCTATTCCAGCACAAACGGGGAATCCCTAAGAGTATATACTAGTTTGTCTTTGCACAAGGCTCAGCTTATGTTAAATCTCCAATACCAGATTTGATTTATTTATACCTCCACAATTATTATATACCTATAAATTATTTACTCAATAAAATCTGAAAATTGTTGGAAAATAAATTCACTGGTATCTTAAAATTTAGAAATTAAATTTGAAGCAAAAATAAAATAGGGAAATCAAACACACAACAACATAAAATACTTCCCAAAACAATTTTCCTTCACTTTATATTACTCATGAAAATTAGGCCTAGACCCAGAGAGAATACACACAAAAATTACAGTTGCTGGAACTTGAAAATTGGACTCTCTGGAAATTTGGCAGACTAGAACTCCTAGGAGATTTTTTCCCTGGAGAATTTGGCCTCTCTCACCAGCGAATTTGGCCCCTTCTTCTCACCTCTATGGCCCCTGTGCATTTGAGAAAATTGGCCTTGGAAATTTCAGCTCTCCTTCAAAACTCAACCCTCCTCTTTAGCAAATTCAACCTTTCTCTCCTAGAAATGGCCCCCCTGAAAATTGCTCCCGAAATATCCTTGCTGCAATCCTTTTCCCTCTCCTTAGTCCTGAAGTCTTTCTTTCTTTGAGAAAATCACTCTCTCAACCAGTGTGGAAAAAGTCGGGGAAAAATTGGGATTAAATCCCCAAAATGTGATTTTTTTGGCTGGCAGATTAAATCGGCTGATTTTTTGCCGATTTTTTCCTAGTTGAAAAAGTAGGGATTAAATCGGGACTTTTTCCAAAAAATCGTGAATGAGGTAGTTTCTTTAACGATTTTTTATTTTTTTTGAAAAAATCGGGATTTTATTGAAAAAGTCGGGATTTTATTGAAAAAGTCAGCATTTTTTAAAAAATGAATATTTTTGTATTTTTTTTTAAATTTTGCCGACTTTTTCAAAAAACTTCGGACTTTAATGACTTTTTCAACTTCTGGACCCTTGCCGATTTAATCCCGAATTCGACTTTTTCCACATTGCTCTCAACAATAACAATGTAATGTGTCTTCATCCTCTCCCATTAGTTTTGCTTGTAGTTTCTCAATGGGCCAAAGCCCTAATATCCAAAGTGATAGACGACTAAGATTAAATCCTGACCTTCTTAAATCAATGGGAGAGATTAGATCGAAGTCACTTTAATAATTTAATATTTATCTTTAGATAAACATTAGCCTAAAGTCAACATTAATTAAATAATTAATCAATGCACTTTTCAACTTAGGAGCGAAGAAAAGAACGAAAAAGGACAAAGTCAAGGAGCCTCTAGTGTAGCGAAGTAAGGAGAAGCATAAGCGAAGGTTGGGGGCTGGTTTCTAGGGCAAATACAATCACACATACGAGGAAGAGGAAGGCTGCCTGCGGTCATAACAACTGAGACTCATAGCCAAACATATCTCATCATTTGGGCTAGAGACATAGGCCTAAAGGGCCTCCCACTCAAGCGAAGTAGCAAGGAATAAAAGCGAAGGTAATAGGGTTGTTCTAAAGCCTATTACAGTCACATGTGCGAGGAGAAGGAGGCTGTCTCTGCTGTCATAACAACGCTCCCATTACAGTCATACAAGTTCATTGGATGGTGAAGAAAAGGAAGGGATCATCATAAGGAAAGGGTCTCATCAAAGGTATCTTTTCTAGAGCAAGTGCAACAAGATCTAACAACAGTTGGGAGCAGGACAAAGTGCCGGAAAACGAAGTGCCGCAAGAAGGAAGTGCCGGAGAACAAAGTGCAGAAAGGAGGAAGGACTTGACTTGTGCTTGGAGGACATTCTAGTCAAGGTCTAGGGTTTGGCATTGAACAATAAGAAGCTTCAATAAGAGAAACTTACTAAAGGGTTTTTCTCTCAAGAGAAGAGGGGTTTTGGCCCTGGTAGAGAGCCAACATCTTGTGTTTTTCTTCTTATGTTTTTGGTAGCAGTTTGATGAAGTATACATACATGCATTAATAAGAAGAAGAAGATTAAGCTAACAAGAAAAGTAAAAAGACTCCACAAATTGTTATCAAGTCAAGAAGAATCACACTACACCTAATTTCCCTTGATTCTTCAACATGGTATCAGAGCTAAGGTGAACACATCAAGGAAAGGGCATCTCAAGAACACTCATCAAGGAATGACATCTACAAAAGTTGAAGCATCTAGTAAAAAAGTCTCTATCACATCAAGGATAAGAAGGTCTACCATCTATCTTTCATCAAGGAAGACTACAAAGCAAGAAAAAGAGCCTTACAAAAATGCACCTACAAGAAAAACAAATCAAAGAACGACCTACATCAAGCTACAAGTCATCAAGCAAATCTCATCATCAAGCAAGTGCACTTGGAGATAGCAACTTGAAGAACATCAAGATCTAAGGAAGGCAAGGCATCAAGTCTTCAAGGAGAAAGCAAGTCTACGACATCTTAAAATCTATCTAGTAGGTATATGTTCCTTTCTGAATATACATGAATGTCTTTTTGCAAGGAAAGCAACAAATTGGTAGGTACCAATAACTTTCTTGCATGGAAGAAGATGATTGATTTACTTCTCAAGGAGAATGAACTTCTAGAACACATCAAAGGGAATATCACTATTCCTGCTAAGGAACAAACTCAAGCCTTAGCTAAGTACAATAAGGATGAGACAAGAGCTCAAAGGATTCTAATAGAATCCATCAAAGACTCTCCCATTCCTTATGTCTCCAAACTTGAAACATCAAAAGAAATCTATGATAAACTAGTAGATCTATTTTCGGTAAGCACAACTAGAGAAGTGATATCTCTACGAAATGAATTGTACAAGATGAAGATATCAAAGGAAGGAATAAATCCCTACTTCATGAAGATCTCTGAGATGAGGGATCAACTTCAAGAGCTAGGGGAAGTCATGTCTGACAGAGAAATGACAACTGTAGTACTCAATGCTCTACTTGAGGATTGGGGCAACTTCACATCAAGCATATATGCCAAGAAGGAAGCCACCCCACTAAGTGAAATGTGGTCTCTATGCAAGATAGAGGAAACAAGACTCAAAGAGGATGTGGGACCAAAGGAGCAAGCATTTGCTACCATGGCCAAGAGAAAGGGAAAAATTGGCAAATTTGGTCCACGAAGAACAAACAACAAAGATATGCTATGGATGCCAAGAATATGGACACTACAAGAGGAATTGTCCTAAACTAAAGAAGGATAACAACAACAGAGGGAAAAGGGAAGAAGCTCACGTGACTCAAGAAATGAAAGAAGAAGACAAGAAGCAAAAGAAGGAAGATCCTTCGGATCTCTACTATGACTAAGTCTACTTCTTTACTTAAAGTCTTCTTTCAAAGTTTTGAGTAGTATAGGAGCATGTAGGAATAGAATAAAATTGCATGACTAGAAACATCTTCTAGAATCTAGAAGCATGGTGTACATAGAGTTCGAAATACTCATGTAGAAGGAGCATCTATATATATAACTAAATGCATGGTTAGAAATATCTTCTAGAATATAGGAGCATGGTAGATATAGCTCAAGATATTCATGTAGAAGGAGCATACCTAGAATAGGACCTCATCCACAATGAAAGAAAATTGATCATGATTAAGAATCTTAGAAGACCTCCATCATCAAAAGGAAAGAAACATTTGCAAGGTAAGGGTCTTCAAGATCCTATGATGGAATCTTCAAAAGAAGATTCATAAACAAAAGCAGATGTCTCATTGGGAATCCCATTCATGGGATTCAAGAAAAGGATGATATGCAGGCAAGCTAAGATGAAGCAAGAAGGGCCACACCAAGGACAACCAAATGAAGCTAAGATGATCAAAGGAGAATCAAGATGAGGTATGTATGCATCAAAGTTTAGTCATGTTACAATTTGTATATTATTGAGTCATGGGGATAGTTCTATAACATGATCAAGTAGGAAAGAATCTCTTTCACTAATGACATGCTCGAAGGCATGTACTACAATACAATGAAGGTCAAACAACGAAGGTCAACAAAAGAAAACACTGACATAAGGAGTATAAGACTGCTAACTAAGAAGCAAGTAAAGAAGAATCGCTGACTAGTCCTAGAAGCAAGCAATCAAGAAGTGCTCTCACAAGGAGCAGAAAGTGGTTGACCAATCTATCCAAGAAGAAGAAAGTGAAGAAAGAGATCAAGCATGTTAAGAACACCATGATCACAAAGAATCACTATCTGACAAAGATCCATTAAAGACATCTCCTGAAAGAAGGCAGGACAAATCTGACTAAGAAAGGAAAAGATCAAAGGACCCTTGACACCTATGAAGGCCTTGGAGATATGAAAGGTGCAAATAATTGATTCTACTCTACGAAGATGTCATGATGAAGAAGTCATCCAGCAAAAGCACCATTTAATGTTGAAGCAATATCAGGATGAAGTCATGAAGGACTACGAGATCAAAGAATGGGAACAAGCAAGTACAAAGAAGCATCCATGTGAAGAGTAGTCCAAATCATAGACAAGATGATAAGGAATAATCAGATGACAAGAGAACCTGATATGTGACAAGAAGGCCACATTCCAAGAAGGAAGCAATGACATGACAAACCAGGAAGGAAAGTGATCGATGGATGGTGCCTTACCAAGAAGAAGTTCGAACAAAGACTTCATGACATTAAAGGAAGGACGGAGATCAAGCAGCTTGAGGACCCGCAAAGAAGAAGTTGCTGATGAATGGACAACTCCCTAGCTAAGAGGGAGCTATAACAAGTTCCCAATTACAACGAAACTTGGAGAAGTACCTTGTCAGAGGATACTTGGGCATGTCTTCCTCAATTGAGAGGAAGAGATAGACACAACATTCTTGTCTTCACTTGGGAAGAAAGAATGGAAGGATTGGGTAATCATCTGGCAACTGATACTCTTTGAGGATGCTTAGGTCATCCAAGACAAGAGTAGGCAATAGGACTGATATTCTTTGAGGGTTGGGAACCCAATATAAGAATAGTCCTAGAAGGTCATACTCAGTGAACACCCGGGTGGGTATGTACCTTGAGAGACAATGACTAAGGTGTCTATAAGTCATTGGTCTCGCCAACATTGTGCTCTGATCTATTGAGAGATAGAGTTGTCAGTCAAGGCCTTGCTGTGGAAACAATGTTGGTTATTATGATGCTATAACAAATGGATTGCAAATCTGGTTTTTCTTATGTCAATTATTCAAGATTGAAACATAGCCAAACACCTTGTAATGTTGTATGAATACCTCCCTAGTTAAGAGGGAGTGTTGAAGGAAATGTAACTAGGTTCGGTCTTCATAAATGTACTTTTGATATTTGTATTTATTCAATGAGTTTCTTACTCACTGAAATAGGTCTAGCACATGTTAAAGTGCTATAAGTGAGTCAAATAGTCAAAAAAAAATGTTGAAGACTTTAAGGGCATGTGACACCATGTATATGTATGTATAAGAGTTAAAGAATGCTCCTCCAAGAAATTTCAAGTCTCCTCCAAAGCAAGACACCATCAAAGAGTCTCCTCCAAAGCAAAGACACCATCAAAGAGTCTCCTCCAAAGCAAAGACACCATCAAAAGAAGCCAACTGAAGCTAAGACATCAAGTCGGCCTACAAACAGCTAGTCGGCCTTCAAGTCGGCCTAAAGGAGGGACAATCCTCTATATATAGAGGTTGTCTACTCCTCCGAAGAAAACACACTCATATATCTAAAATCAATGAAGTTAAGGAGCCAAGAAAAGAATGAAAAAGGATGAAGTCAAGGAGCCTCTAGTGTAGCGAAGTGCGGAGAAGCATAAGCGAAGTTTGGGGGCTGGTTTCTTGGGCAAATACAGTCACACGTGCGAGGAAGAGGAAGGTTGTTTGCGGTCATAACAACAGAGACTCACAACCAAACATATCTCATCATTTGGGCTAGAGACATAGGCCTAAAGGGCCTCCCACTCAAGTGAAATAGCAAGGAAGAAAAGCAAAGGTGTTAGGGCTGTTCTAAAACCTATTACAATCACATGTGCGTGGAGAAGGAGGCTGTCTCTGGTGTCATAACAACCCTCCCATTACAGTCATACAAGTTCGTTGGTTGGTGAAGAAAAGGAAGTGATCATCATAAGGAAAGGGTCTCATCAAAGGTATCTCTTCTATAGCAAGAGCAACAAGATCTAACAACAGTTGGGAGGAGGACAAAGTGTCGAAAAACGAAGTGCTGGGGAACATAGTGTAGAAAGGAGGAAGGACTTGACTTGTGCTTGGAGGACATTCTAGTCAAGGGTCTAGGGTTTGGCATTGATCAATAAGAAGCTTCAATAAGAGAAACTTACTAAAGGGTTTTCCTCTCAAGAAAATAGAGGTTTTGGCCCTAGCAGAGAGCCAACATCTTGTGTTCTTGTTCTTATGTTTTTGGTAGCAGTTTGATGAAGTACACACACATGCATTAATAAGAAGAAGAAGATTAAGCTAACAAGAAAAGTAAAAGGACTCCACAAATTGTTATCAAGTCAAGAAGAATCACACTACACCTAATTGCCCTTGATTCTTCAACACCCATTAGAGTCCATCACGTCTACTCCAAGGGAAATTTTGCAATAGGGCTATCGCCGTTAATATCCACAAAATCCAGGCTTGCATAATCGACCTTTTTTCATAAAACTTCCAGAGACCCCAAACAGATCAAATTCAATTCAACATTAATATCATAGAACATGGTCCCCAAAATATAAAGCTTCCGTTGGAGGAAATTCCCATTTCTAGGCCAAGAATGACAAAACAGAGAGCAAACGAAGCCCAGGGACAAGCTAGAGAAATTTGCGCAACAAATATAAGAAACTGCAAATAGTTCGAATTGGTTGTGGGCGAAGGTCCTGAAGTTTTCATTCCATTAACAAATGAAGGATTATGAGAAGATCTGAGAATTTCCACTAGAGACCTTTGAAAGCCTTGATGGCCATGGAGTCATAACCCGCTTTGATACCACTGATCTGGATCCCGGAGCGTCAAAATCAAAGAGATTTGACCGTCAAGAGGCAGAAGAGAAAACAGATATATTCAAGAGAGAGAAATTCTTTATTGAATAATAGAAACTGTTACAACTACATTGTGTGGACGAATATGCCCTTTTACAAAGGGAGGCTCATTATTTATAGCCTTGTTAAGTCACAATACCATGGGTGAATACCATGGCCAGATACCATGGGTGGATGCCATTTTCCATTTGGCTCACGTGTACACTTTGCTGCACTTCTTTGTCACTTCCTTCACTCTGGAAAAATTGTCTACCATCTATTTCATGCTTGACTCTGCCCAAGTCGGAGAGAATGGAACCCAACTTTCCATCACCAACTTCTTATAATCCTCTTCCTGCAACTAGGCTGGATTGAACTTGAAGGGTGAGGGAGGTTTTTGATCTCCTTTTGCCAACAACAATAGTACAGGAAGATGATTTGAGATCCCACTGGCTTCCATCATTGTTGTTATTAACAGAGGGCCCTCCTTGAGGGTTTTTGAGACAAAAAATTTGTCGAGCCGCTGGTAGCGCCCCCTCTCCATTTCGAAAATTTCTCCAGGTAAGGGTTATTTTGACCGGTTCTACATCCACCAACTTGTTGTCCTGGAAAAAATGCAAGAAAAAATCACCCAGGGGGTCGATCCTTGCTTGCGCCCCTCGTATTTGTCTTGTAGACAGGGTGAGTTTAAGGTCCCCCATATAATTACTTCTGGAGCCTCCAAAAGCCCTTGGGCTCGAAGTTCTTCCTAGTACCGTTTTTGATTCACATAGGGAGCATAAGCATTCACCACCCAGATCTCTATGTTTAACTTAAGAACTTCAAAATCCACATAATAGCCGTCGTATTGAAGGAGGAAGCGACTGCAGAGACAAAGGGGCTCCATGCTGTGACTAACCCTCTTGACAACCCCCCAGTCCAAGGTGCGAAAAGACCAACCTTGAAGCCACTCTCATAAAATTTCCTTTTCCTTTTCTCCTAACACCATAGTTTCTTGTAATAGCATGATGTCAGGATTTTGGGTGCGAACAAGCCTCTTCAAGGCGCGTTTTTTGGGGTGGCCCCTATCCCCCCTCACATTAAAGGAGAAGACTTTCACAGAGAAACCCTATGAAGAGATTTTGCTCTAACGGCCCCATGAATGGTTGAATGACAACCAGATTTAATGTCTAAAGTGGCTTTTTCCTGAGCCTTAGAGAGAAAAGTCTTTCTACGCACTTTTATGGAAGGAGGTGAGTTTTGAGCTAGGCCCCCAGAGGGCGGGCAACCCTATTTGACCTTGTCCAAATATTACAAACCATAGGGTGCCTAGGAGAACAAAGGTTTTTTGGTGGCTTTTGGTTGGATGGATACCAACTCTATACTTCTTTTATGGGAGAGGGTCGAAGAAGAGCTATCAAAATCTTGGCTAGACCTCTCCTAAGAATTCTTAGGGTTGGCAGTGCCTCCTTTCAACAATTCTTCTGACTTCAAAATTAATGGAATTTTTGAAAACTTAGGGGGAGGATGCGTTCTTACCTACCACCAGAGGATTGCCGACCAATGGTTTGTGGAAGACTGACATCATCCTCACTTTTGAGTCTATCCCTTTGCGTTCATTCATTAAAGGTTTTGCTTGAGGGGCCATCTCTTTCCATTTCCAAGATTTTTTGTGGGGACCTCTTATTTTCCCCTTTTGGGGGCATGTGTTGACCAGGTGTCCCGTCTCATGATACTTGTAGCATCAGCAGGGGGTCTTTAATAATCTAATTTTTGGAACCACAATTTTCCTCCCCTTTTGAAAAGCAGTTCTGCCAACAAGCGATCCTTGATGTCCACTTCCACCTGGAACTATGCCCATCTTCGGTCCATCTTGGACCACTAGTCATCCTCCAACTTTACAAACACCCCCACCTTATTACCAATTGCTTTGAAGGTGTTTTCCTCCCAAAATTCCATTGGAAGGCCCGAGAGTATCACCCAAACATTTTGGCAAGCAAATGTCTCTCTTTGCAGATCGAAATGGACAAACCACCTCTGGAGTACTAGCCTTGAGGGTCCTCATGAACACTGATGCTCCGACAATGTTGTTGTGTCCGCCACTGCCTACATTGTAAACAACCAACCTCTTGCTAATTGGTGAAAAGCGAGAGAGTATGCGGTCACCTGTTCCCGATTATCTCTTATCTAGTTCCTTGTGGCTTCTTCGCCAACAATTTTCCCGCAAAAGCGACCAACTAGAGCTAGTGACAAATAAGCTGGAATGTTGTCTATGGCTATACCGTTTCCCACTACTAGTGGGTCTACCAGATTTTTGATTCAGATACCCCTCCTTCGTGCCAATTGTGGGGAGGTTTGCGTTCCTTGCTCCTGTGTATCAAACTTTGTGTAATCATGTTGAGAATGTTGACATAATTGGACCTTGCCCTTAGCCTCCACCTCATCTGTTTGGGTCCCAGGCGAGCATGTGCTGATTGGAAGCTTTGGGCAGGAGAAAGTTTCATGCAGGGCTCAAAAGATTTGTCTTGTGTCGAGACTCATGCTATAATCCACTAGAGCTTCGAGCATTATGGCGCATACCATCCCTGCAAATGGATCCCCCGTACGGAACCTCTTTCTTCCATTTGATGATTGCCCTACTGGCACGTAACCCTAGCTTGCAAATAAGACCTGTGAAAAACCTTGGAAGCCCTAACCAGAACCTAGGCTACCCCACCCTTGGAGGGCGTTGTAGAGGAGTCAGAGCATACGAGACCTCATGCTTGAAGTCGTAGAGCCGATTCTCTCTTTTATATCATGGATTTTAACACCAAGTGTGATGGAAAACATACAAGATAATTTCCATATATATATATATAATGTGTCCTCAATGTCCTGTTCTGGGGGTTGCCGTGTCACATGTTGGATACTCATATTTCCATGTCTTGTGTCATCGTGTCAGGTGTCTGAGTATTAGATATGCACCATAGTAGTATAAAGTTAAACCACTTGTTATCAGAATTGGATAGTTGATCTAGAATTGGTTCACCCCCCAATAGTGTACAAATGGGTTTTTGAACTGAACAGGTTGGCTGGTTCTATCCTGAAGTTGCCGATTTGGCCTGTTCCATTGATCCAACCCTCATGTATGCCTCAGCGACCTGTTCTTCAATCAATTCTAGTCTGGTTTGACCCTCAATTGGTTTCGATTCTAATAGCATTGGTCTAGGCTTGCCAGAGAGTTCCCCCAAAATGATGACCTGTTCTTCAATCAATTCTAGTCTGGTTTGACCCTCAATTGGTTTCGATTCTAATAGCATTGGTCTAGGCTTGCCAGAGAGTTCCCCCAAAATGATGACTTTCTTATTTTTATAGGCAATGTTCAGAGTTGTGTCATGTCACTTGCTACACACAAGTTTGTCCAGGGCAAATCTTTGTAGCGTAGAGCAATGTTTTGAATCTTTATCATGTCACACATGGAAAACAAGGCATGGTTAGGCATCATCAAAGGGGAGTGCTCTGCATTGGATTTTCGTGGTGGTAGCAAGGGCATGGGAGGGTTGACTCGGGGTTGAGGTGGGACCTTGAATGTGTAACAATGTGGGCAGAAGACTCAACATGTCTGGATTTGAGAGGTCACAAGGTCAAGTAAGCGGAGGAAATTGCATATTAAGCTAAGAGACAATGCAAGACCCTAATGGAGGTATAGAGAAAGGTGTACAACTCCAATGGTCTACAGGCTTGGTGGAGGCAAGCATTATATATGACCTCATTGTAAAGCAAGAGTGTATGTATAGCACCAAATTTTGCTGTTACATCTTCTGTACAGCGAAGTAGCTGAAGTTTTATATATTCTTATGTTTTATCCAAATAGAAGGTTAAAAGATTATTTTAAAGTTTAAGAATTTGATGCACTAAGTTCCATTTATTTTGTGAAAAATATTAATGCTTTTTTTTTTCTTAAAAAAACTTATACAATACAAAAAATTAGATGCATAAATGCAAATGAGAGCTCATCTACTTGGTTGTAGGGAAGGGTCATTCCCTTCTGGTTGGGGGGTGGCCAGATGCCTCCTTTTTTGGGAAAGGTATCCCCGCACTAGGGAAATGTTTCCTGAGTTTTCCCCAAAAGGGGGTGTGGGGAAATATTTTCCCAGGTGCCCCCTTCCCTCGAAGTGTGGGGAATGTGGGGGGCTTGCCCCACCCTGGGGGATGTGTCCCTGTGAAACATTGAAAAATAGTAATAGTTGGCATGTAAGCACTATATTTTGCACATGAAATGATTTGCATGTTCTTTCAAAAGGAAAGAAAAATTGGTGTCATTATGTTTGATGTTTTTAGGGAGCTGCAGGCATGTTTGTCCAACCATAATAGAGGGTTGTGCATTTTTATTCTTGGATGCTTTGGATTCTGAG
Organism: Pinus tabuliformis; assembly: GCA_031772625.1. Taxonomy (NCBI): domain Eukaryota; kingdom Viridiplantae; phylum Streptophyta; class Pinopsida; order Pinales; family Pinaceae; genus Pinus; species Pinus tabuliformis. Next base: position 1,118,455,875 of record CM062817.1, read on the forward strand.
ATGCATGCTAATAACTGTTATTTGATGGTTGCAGGTGCACTATTATTTTTTGCATTGTTAGGACTCTCTGGTTGCTTCATAACCTGTTATGACCGACGTGTACGTAGTGATTTAGCACAGCCTTGTCGAGAACTGTGTCTTTGCTGCTGCCATCCAGGGTAAGTTTATATCAACTTCCAGCCAATATCATTTTTTTATTGCTAATTATGTATAGCTAACTACCACTCTAATAGATATGGTCTGGAGATGAGTATTTGAAACATTAATGTATGTCTGATTCACCTGTCTAGTATGCCTCATTTGGTTTGTACATATTCAAACTGGTGTAGCGCCACCGGTGGTTAAACAGTTTATAAGAATTTATATGCATGCAGGAATATATGGGAACAGTATGGATGCCACAGGTGTTCTCTTTGAAAGTAGGTTCCACATGCTGTATGGTTTGAATTGTGCATGAAGATTATGAATCAGAATATTAACTATCCATCTGAATTGTGCATTAAGATTATGCACCAGAATATAAAGTATCCCTCTTTATTGTCATAATGTTGAAATATTCTGTCCAATTCAGGCCTTGAACTGTCTACAAGTAGGGCATGTAATTCAGAGTGACTTTAAGCACATAATTAGGGATAGAGACATGATATAATTTCTCATAAAATGTTGTTGTGTTTGAATGAGGAGGATATCCATAATTTGGAGCAATGAAGATATATTCTTCTGCAATGCAAATACTGCAAGAAATAGGATGGAGATCTTATAAGAAGTATATGTTGCAAAGTATCTCCTTACCTCAGAGTCCATTCAGTTGTCAAAATCACTGTTTCAAAGGTTTGGAAGCTCATTTTTAATGACTTAAGTATTGTCCTCTTTTCATCTCTACTTTAACTGAAGAAAAGGGGATAAAAAATGTGTTTACTATCATAGTATCTCATAATATCCTATTAGAATGTATTTGAAGCTAAAGGTTGTCAGTAATCCCAGTGCCAACAATAGTTGGAGTTGGTTTTTGGTTCAATAGCAGTCATGTAGCTTGCATAAGCAGAGGGCTGCCTGCCCTGGAGGTAAAGTTATTGACATTAAATGAATGGAAGAACCTTGGCCTATGTAGCTCTTCTGCAGTCCAATGAAAGGATAAAAGTCTTTTGCACAAATTCTTATTGAAAGGGCAAGTAGATAGAAGTTGTATGGTAATCCTAGTGCCTAAGGTGATGGAGTATTAGTCATGTGTCCAATGCCAATTAGTAGCTAAACAAGACAGCCACATGCAATGCAATTCCATTAGAAAGGATGGATTGCACTATCTAATGGCTATTATCTTATAAACTCTCATTATTTTGTAAATAAAACTTTGTGATCTACATTTATTAGTCAAGCAAAACTTAAGTGAAGGAATTTAATACTTGTCTTTAGCATGGAAGCACTTCTGCGCTGTCATCAAAGCTTGTCTTTCAATATTCATTATAATAAGATTCATTGTTTTTTGAGGTTTGTTTGACTTTAGGTTACAGCACACTTTTTCAAATCTGTTTTTGATGATTTAGTCTAATGGGATATTGAGTATTTATAATAAAAATTCCTTTTTTCTTTTTGTAAATTTACTTACAGAACTTGGGAAAGAAATTGCGTGTATAACCTTTGTGTATGCATGGATTATCATCTAAGTGCTAATAGAAGCAATAGTTGTACAACTTTTATGCAAACTTGAGTTTCTATATTCTTTTTTTGTTTGTAACAATGGCATTTTAGACCTCCTTTGCAAACCTGCAGGTATTTTGCAATAGATTTATGTCATGTTCCCGAGAAATCAATTGCTCAAGAGATGGAGTAGCCTATTGATAATCGATCCTAGTAGGCTATAGTCCTGGATAAAGGGAAAAACCCCAAAATACCCAATGTCTGGGCAAGTTTTGGGGCAGCTGGGCAAAAAAACCCAAAGTCGGGATTTGAGTGAACCTCACTCAATCAATTAAGGAGACAAATCTTCTCAAAGAAATCGATAAGTACAAGAGGGTTGAATTCATTTGGATCATCATTAGATTGGATCAATTATCTCCGTTTTTAGTGAGCCTGAGGCTCTGAGGGTTTTAAGGCCCCTTCTTTCTACTAATGTCGGCGGTGAAAGATTCCACCCTAGTTAGTTTATTTATTCTTTTTCTTCTATTTGTTCTGGCACAGGGAAGACTTATGACAACAAGGTATCTCAAGTGAAAACTGAAGGCTGAACGAACTCCTTGAAGCTCTTTTCAAACCTTGTGGAGATTTGTCTAAATCTCCATGTTTGAAAAGAGTGAATAAATCTGTGTCAAGGCGTGTTATTCATCTAGGGTTGTATGTTTGACTGAGGTAGGACAGAGGAATGACCTTGAAGCAAACCAAAGTTTTTTCTGTAGCTGGTATCCATGTGAATCCCATTTTGAGGTAGCCTTAGGCCAGTTGGCTGAAATTCCTAGGGTGACTATGAAGCGTCTGAGGCCAAATATACTGAAGGAAGAACAAACACTGTTCGGGCTGAACACATGCGACAATTAGATTGAATTCGGCTCGTGATAATCCACTCAAGCAAAGTCAAGACCATCAGGTATCAACAGAAGGTTGTACCGATGGGTCAAAGGGATTGTTGAGTCCTGTAGCAGTCGAACTACACAGATAGGATTGTGGAGTTTTCTGAGAAGTATCCGGAGGATCTGTTTGAGTTAGGCATTGAAACAAGAACTTGACTTGCCCAGAATCCTAGGTCATACACTCTGTAAAAGTTGGTATTCCAAACTTGCTAAGTGACAAGTTGTGTACTGTTTTAGATTACGTAAATGTGTCAGGTCATTGGTAGACAAGCATCATTGCTCATCATTTAGCTCTGTAGAATCTGAAATCTGTTCATTGCTCATCATTTAGCTCTGTAGAATCTGAAATCTGTTCTGGATTAATATACTAGATGGTTTACGATACTGTGTTGATGTCTACTGTATTACACGTTATTAATTGAGCTGTGTATTGTTGGAACGATGTTGACTATTCTTGTACTGTGTTATTAAGTGAGTCATTTGTTTCGTTGTTGAATAAAATAAAGGAAACATGTTGCAAAAACCTTAGTTGTATGGGGAAAAATCCCCAAGCAAAATAAGAAGCCCATGAAAGGAAAAATTGCCCTAGAACATTACAGTGGTATCAGAGCAAAAATCTTGCCAGCCTAGATGGTGTTTGAAGATGGAGCAGCTGGACAAAAATTTTGGCAATGAATTTGCAGAGTCTTGGTGGAAGCTAGAAGAGCAGCAAATGGAAACTATTAAAAGATTGCAAGAAGGGAACATAGTGGCCCTTACAAAATTAGAAGAATTTAACAAAAGGGCTTCAATCTTTAAGGAGATTGAAGGGGATCCATTCTTTGAACCTGATGATAAGAACACACAACAAAAAACATGTATATGGAAGTGGGACGATCTTTGTGTTAACTGTAAGAAAAACAAATCAAGTGACACTGATGATAAGTCCAAGACCACAAAACAAAGTACAAGAAAAACTAAAACAGAGGCAAAAGCATGGACATGGCTGTATCCTCCCAAATAGAATGGAAATCTAAAAGATGAAACCATATCTCGTGGGAATGGTGATGATAAAAAACAACCAAATATCAGGGAACAGAATGGCCGTCTCAGGGAAAGGGACACCCTTTATGATAACAACGCCATTCAAATTTCAAAGGTGAAAAATACTGAAGGAAAGAATGAAGGTATCTTTGGTTATACAAAAAGCAGATAAGTGCTCATGGAAATTTAGTAAAGGAAGGAAAGAAGCACAATGACAATCTTCAAATATCCGCTACAGAGCAATTAGCAGATAGAAATGCTGGATATGGAAAAGATACATGACAACAAGTCTGGACTGGTCAATCTCACTGCATAAGCGGTGATTCAGTGGAAGAGGAAAAGACTAAATATCGGGATGCTATCATCTCTCTAGGGCAGCAAGAGAAGGAGCCAGGCCCGAATGTCTTTCCCCAAGGTTTTCCTTTTGCTGCTATAAAGGTTGTGGAAAGACTTTTACATATGCTTTGAGAAAGGATTCTCTGGTACACAAGGAGGGACTACATGTTTGTCATTATGAAGGTTGTGGCAGGAAATTTCTAGATAGCTCCAAGTTGAAGAGACATTTTCTCATCCATACGAGAGAAAAACATTTTTCATGTTCACATGAAGTTTGTGGTAAGGCATTTTCTCTAGATTTTATCTTGCATGCACATATGCGAACACATTCACCAGAGGACTATCATATTTGTCCATTCCAAGAATGTGGAAAAAGATATGCTGGCGAATACAAGTTAAAAGCTCACATTAAGTCCGCACATGAGAGGAATTTGGCCAATGCAGTAAAGCTTCCCCCTCAGACAAATGGATTCATAAACTTCTTCAGGGTGTCGAACCTTTTGATCACCGAATATTCACTGCTTAAGGAAACAGTTGGCTTTCATTTCAAAAGGACAACGGGCAATTGCAGTATCATGAACATGCAGGAAGGATGAGCTTCATCTGGTATTTTACCTATAGAAGTCTGACACAGATCCGAAAGACGGGCCACAATTTATTTTTCATTGATTTGGTAAATGATTACTTAATGACACTTGAAAAAGGTTTGGATGGCAGCAACTAATGCAAATCTCTTTCAAAGGTGTTTAAGAACATTCAGATTGGTATAAATACACCAGGAAATCAGAAAGGCACTGAGGGTTGCGCTTGCATGGTACCTTATGTGATATCGCTTTTTGCTGAACCATCTGCAATACTTCAGACTGTCATGGAAACTTGCAGTCCTCTTGAAGCAATAGTTAACAATCCAGATAGATAGAGGAGGTTGTTAAATTATAGTCAAGTTGGGAAGGCTATAGACTATGCTGCCACCCTAGATGAAACAGTGAATTTATGTGTTCCTACTCTATTTTAGTTTAGTGTTCCTAAGCTTGTTGTACATGTCCTCATGGCAGAAATGATTGTCAAAGCTAGCAGGACTCCAGTGACTGAATTAGTCACTCATAAAGAAATAATTTTTACTGTGTATAACAAGGCTTGTCGGATCTCTCGCTTGATTCCTGTTTATGACACATCGCAACAACCCACAATGTCACATAGAGCCCAACCGGGAGTTGTGCACCTTAGCTCAGTTTTTCAAGTACATTGGAATGATTATGGTATATGTCGCTCTACTGGGGGAACACCATCATTATCAAGAGATAACTTACTTGATACAGGATGCTTACGGCCCAATGCTTGGGAAAATTCTTGGAAAACAAAGCAAGGAGAGTCAGCTACATATGGGTCTAGCAGGTCTGGAGAGTTTCCTTCCCAAGATGATGTGCACTACCAGTTTGAGCCACTGTTTATTTTGGCAGTACCTGGTTCCTCATTTAACATTGCTTCTAACCTTGTGACTGGTGTTGCTACGTCGGATTCAGTGAAAACCACATTTGATGATGTAAGTGGGGGTACTCATCCTTCAAACTCAATTGGACCAGGAGATATTGGTTCAAGCACTGCTGTATAAGGAATGAGATCTGACTGTTTCGGGCCTGAGAACCAGAAGGCACCGAGTCTCCATTGCTGTTGGAAATGGCTTGTTTGTGGGTGGACGGATGCTCGTGGAGAACCACTAGGTGTCCATATATTTCCATTCAGTGGGGTTAGTGGGTGGCAGGATAATAAAGACCTTGAAAGCCTTTTATTTAAGGTTTTGCAGCAAGGATACCAACATCTATCAGTTACTCCTGGTGTAGATGGTTGCAGACCAAGGAATATTGTGATTGCACGTGTTGGATGCTTTTATGAACTTGAATGCCAAGATTGGCAGAAAACAATTTTTACAGTAGGTGGGAATGAAGTTAAAAAATGGCCTGTCCGGCTGTGGCAATTTTCCTTTGTTAGTATCTCAGCAAGTGGACGTGGTAGTGCACTTCAGTAACAGGAAATCAATATGATCCAAGATAGGACTTTAACTTCTCCAAATCCATCATCTTTTTCTTAGAGTTCACATTCAAAGTCATCTAGTTTCATTAAAGGCAGCCTTGGGCAAGTGAACACATGAAAGCAGACTATTCCTGGAAATTTACGAGACATCCCAAAGAATACTTTCAGTGGGTCTAATACATTGGTTTGATGGACTTGTCATTGCTTGAGGACAAACAATGTCGGGAAGGGGGGACTGTCATGTTCCTGAGAAATTAATTGCTCACGAGATGAAGTATCCTATCAATCCCCATAGGCTATAGTTCTGGATAAAGGGGAAAACCCCAAAATATCCAATATCTGGGCAAGTTTTGGGGCAGCTAGGCAAAGAAACCCAAATTTGGGGTATTGAGTAAACCGCACTCAATCAATTAAGGAGAAAAATCCTCTCAAAGAAATCTATAAACACGAGGGTTGAATTCATTTGGATCATCATTCGATTGGATAAATTATCTCTGTGTTCTTTGAGCCCGAGGCTCTGAGGGTTTAAGGTAATAGGGCCCTTTCTTTCTACTAATTTCAGTGGTGAAAAATTCCACCCTAGTTAGTTTATTTTTTATTTTTCTTCTATTTGTTTTGGCACAGGGAAAATTCATCACAGCAAGGTATCTCAAGTGAAAACTGAAGTCTGAACGAACTCCTTGAGGCTAATTTACAGACAGATTATTGATAGTCAAACCCTGTGGAAATTTGTCTAAATCTGTGTGTTTTAAAAGAGCCAATAACTCTGTGGCAAGGCGTATTATTCATCTAGGACTGGGCATTACTTTCTGTAGCTTTGTCCTGGACAGATTGAAGGGCCTGAGGCCAATTCTCTCTTGAAGCTAAGACAGTTTGACTGAGGTAGGACAGAGGAGCGGCCTTGAAGCAAACCAACGTTTTTTCTGCAGCTGGTATTCATGCAAATCCCATTCTGAGGTAGTTGCAGGCCAGCTGGTCGAAATTCCTGGGGTGACTGTGAAGCGTCTGAGGCCAAATACACCGAAGGCAGAACAAACACCTTTTGGGCTGAACACATGCGACAATTAGACAGAATCTGGTTTGTGATAATCCACTCAAGCAAAGTCAAGAATGTTGGGTATGAACAGAAGGTTATACAGATGGGTCAAGGGGGTTGTTGGGTCCTGTAGCAGCCAGACTACACAGATAGGATTGTGGAGGAGTTTTCTGAGAAGTATCTGGAGGATCCGTTTGAGTTGTGTTGAAACAGGAACCCGATTTTCCCAGAATCCTAGGTATGCTCTGTAACACTCAGTATTCCAGACTTGCTAAGTGACAAGTTGTGTACTGTTTTAGATTACGTAAATGTGCAAGGTCATTGGTAGACAAGCATCATTGTTCATCATTTAGCTCTGTTGAATCTGAAATCTGTTCTGGATTCACATAATAGATTGTTTACAGTACTGCGTTGATGTCTACTATATTACGTGTTTGGAACGATATTGACTATTCTTGTACTGTGTTATTAAATGAGTCAGTTGTTTCATTGTTGAATAAGAAAAAGGAAATCTGTTGCAAAAACCCTAGTTCTATGGGGAAAAATCTCTAGTTAAAATAAGGAGCCCTTGAAAGGAAAATTGCCCTAAAACATTACAATTTATAATCTATTTTAACAAAAGTAAGTTTCAACATCCAGAGCCACCATAAACTATATGAATATCCTTCTTATGAAACTAGCAAGTATTGCTCTCAAAGCAATCCTTCAGTTATTTATTATGAATGTTCAGTTCATTATTGTAGTGTACCTGGACCTGCCTGACTTTGCCATCAGGGTACCGATTTCAAAATTCATTCATTTTCTCACTACTGGTCCAACAACAGTGCACACTTTTCCTTGGGAAAGATGTAAATGACCTATACCATGGCAGAGATAATGCACATTGAATACTATTTTACATTCAGGATTGCCTTCCTTTACAGAATTCATTCATGAGATAAATAATGCAGGATAATATATCTGTGCACATCATTAACAGCCAGCAAATACCACTAACTTGATTCCTTTTAACTGAAAGTACTAACAGAGTTAGGAACACAAACAATTCCATTCCCATATATGAATGGCAAACGTCACCAAATCTATTACAGAGAGACAAAGCAATCGCTCTATCCAGCTATCATGAAATTAACTCTAAACGTTATAAATCTTGCCCAGTTACTCATTACAACTGATAAATCATAACAAAGATGAATAGCATACATGTACAACAAATCATTAACAGAAAACAGGAACACACTTATTTTTTCTGTAATTAATCACCAATGGCTGCAAGCTAATGCTTTTTCACCCAGCCATATGCACCTTGATGCAGAGGCCAACCCGAACTTGGTGCTATGGGACCACAAGGGTGAATTTCTGCAGGCTGGCTCAGAATTTTATCGCACCGTTCAACCCAGAAATCTCAGATAGGGTGAAAACAGTATAATTCCTCCCAAGCACAGTGATCCAACATCAAGTGGCCACACTTTCCCCTCTTGGTGCTAAGAAACACCAAGAAAGGAGTTCCCTTCTCTCCAGTGCAGTCCCCTTTCCTTCAGGTGCTTTGCAGGAAACGGAATCTCTTCTACTGGAAACTATGGATTTCCAGCTGCTAGAAATTGCTGATCTTTCTTCATCATTCATAGGTAAGTTTGGAGATGGTTATCATATAAATATGGTGGCAGCTCTAAAGGAAATCTGTAGCAACAAGGTACAAGCAGAATAAGGGAATAAAAATGAACATACTCTAGAAGAATTAGCCTTGCATGGTGGAAACAATAGATAATATTCTATGTATGCATTGGCACCATGTTTCTTCTCAAGAAGATCAGGTATGTTCACTTGGGCAGATAATTCCAAAATTGTCCAATAGTTAATTGAAATCTGCTGTCCATTAACTTAAGTTTTACAGCATACAAGGGCTCCCTACTGGGAAAATGACCTGTAGAGCATTTCTGGAAACAATTACAGCATACAAAACCTGGCAAATCTTTTCCTGAAGAAATCCAATCTGTGCTTTTGTTGTTCTGTATAACCCTCGTATGGCCTGGTAAAACACACTTCAGCTCCTGTACGACACTCACAGCCCATGTACGGCCTCTGTTAGTGTACAGTCCTCTCGGCCTGCACATTGTCTGGTATGGTCTGCATCAGCCTGTACGGCCTGTGCATAATCTTCCCTCTCTGCTGCTGTTCATACAGCTGAGTATGACCTAGAAAACTGTAGCCTTTGGCTCCTGCAAGGTGTGCTCAGAAATCTGGTGCAGCCTCTACTTGCCCTCCACCTACTTTTCTGCTGTTGGAATTATCCTCACTATTGCCTTGTTTCCTTGTCCTCTTAGCCTGCACACTTCGATGAAAGTCCACCCAATCACTGAGATGCTCACTGTCTCACTGTGTTCTGTGTTCACTTGATGTGTCTTTTCCCTTCACCTGGCCTTGCTTTTATAAGTTTGAGTTATTGACTGAATCCACAACCCTAATATCCAAAGTGATTGATAATTGAGATTAGATCTCAACTCACTTGAGAATTGAGATCAATGGTTGAAATGCATCTAATTCACTAATGCGAATAACCTTTTCATTTCATTAGAATAACTCACGTTTCCTTATAAAAAACAATTACTTTAAACAATCCTTTAATTAAAGTAATTTGCTAAGATTAAAGGTCTTAAACAACTTCCACATGTCTAGACACTCGGACCTGTGTGGAAGTTCCTGTCTGATGCTACAAATATCAACAATTACATGGCTTGGCCCTCAGCCATTCATCATATCACAAGTATACATTGCTATTCTGGGGATCAAAATTTGGGCGTTACAGCAATATTGACTTCTTTTACTGTATTTGTGTTGAGTAACCTTGAGTTGACACCTCTCTTAGATGGTGACTTGGCTCCTCTAATGCATGTACAGATTGCCAACACCTACGCTGCAACCTGCATGTAGACTCTACAATGCTGTTGTGCACCCTAATCTCTGATGAGTTTCAGTTGTGGCTTGGTGCCGTACTTTTCAACATTGGTGCAGAGTTTGTGACAGGGATTTGTAACACCCCACGATGTTCACATCTGCCAAACTTGACCCTACATCCCTGTCAGTGTTACTAGACTCAGCATGGGGAAAAGTTTGGCAAGGTAGAAGAGTTGATTATTTGACTTAGCTTGGGAAAAATCTACAAAGTGAGCAAAATGTCATGGTTTCAGAGTATTTATAGCCAAGGTTTGTGAATCATACTTTGGTTGACTAATTTTGACACTGTTCAAACCTAGTTTGACAGTGACTTGGAATTACTCACTAGTCAACCTTATACTCTTGAGTAATCAGGAGTCAAACTTGTTTGATGCAAGTATGACTTACCCTCGTGTAATTTTTCAATCATTTTGCTTGTAAGCTGAGTCATACTTACAATTATCCAAGTGTGACTTGCATGTCTATTAGAAATGATACCTCTAACGTATTCTGCTACGGTTTTTGGATGACCTTCTGCTTGGCCTCTATACTTGGTCTATGGTGCTCTAAATTTAAGCTTTTGCTATGCCCAGATTTGGCCTTCAACATGTACAACATATGCCTCACATTTGTTTTCTTGTCAAAGTTTAGTGTCTGTTGTAGGAACGTGGAATGTTGCTTGCTACAGAATTCACATATTTTTTCTTTCCAATAATTACATATTAAATTGAATAAATATTAATTCATTAAACATTTGAATTGATCAAGGTTGGCCTGAGATCTAAAGGTCAATCATTTAGCTACCTAAGATATGCTCATAAATAAAAGCTTATTTCTGTTTCAGGTTGGGTTTCCCTTTTACTCCCTAATTCTCGCATAAGAAGTCCTTCAATTTCCTCTTGATCTTCAAGGTTTTTAAATCTGTCGCTGTTGGGATTGGATGGTCCTGACTTTATAGGCTGGGATCCCTTGGATTGTTGCTTCTTGCGCCTTCTAGTCACTAGTTTGACAATTTCTTGCTCATTGTTGTTTGGGGAAGATGGAACCTGCTTCAAAGGAGTCTGTAATTATTTCTTACCTAGGCAACTCTTTATGAAGTAGCCATGCTGGTGGCAAGTGTTACACGTGAACTGAGTCTGTTCATACTCATAGTCAAGGGCTTGAAGATAATTCCAGCCTTCCATATTAAGCTGAATCACTTCCGAGAGGCCATTTTTTAAGTCCACTTCTACAAATATTCTGACACAGGTGTATGTTCCCCATTTTATCTTGGCTTGGTCAATGAAACAACCCTGCTTGTTTCCAATAGCTTTGATTGTGGCTTTATGCCAAAAGATCACGGGGAGATGTGGAAGCTTGGCCCATATAGGGGTAACCGAGATTTCCATATTCAGATCAAAGTCAATGGTCTAGTGTGAAAGAATCATTCCTCTGGAACCCATGAAGTATAGGCCTGATCTAAAAATTTGATCATTGGCCTTTGCACTTTAAAATATGAACATGGAAAAAGTTAAAACCATTGCCACAGTAAACAAGTTGACATGGGAGATTCTATTGCTCTACGGGGCATAACTGAACTGCTTGAGGGCTGGGCTATAGGCCTTTAAAAATCCTGATTAAGGCCTGTTCATGCAGCATAATGGCTTTCTTTTCTGCTTCTGGAGTTGAAATTCCAACTTGGGGATGTCTTCAGCCCTTTTAACAAATTTATTCTTTATTGGGCATTTGTGGCCATTATCCTCCTACAAATTTTGCGTTTCTGACAAGAGAAGCAAAGGCTTTCTCCTCAGATCTGTTGGGCACTTTCATGTTGACTGCAAAGGCCACTATTCTCTTCCAAGTTCCTTCAGTGTGGAAGAGATGCAAAAAAGGCGGGTCTGAACAGCTTCTGGCGAGAGAGGAATGATGTCTTTCCTGGCTGAAAATTTCCAGGCAACAGGTACCTATGTGTCCTTCAGTGCATTGGTCTAAGGCAGATCCATGGTGGCTAGGGATCCTACAACTCTTACAGTTTGAACGCAGCAGCTAGGGAAAAACCTAGCTGCTGCAAAAGTGCTTGGATTTCATTTTTTTCCTATCCTCGGGAAGTATTAATAACTCAATATTTATTATGTCAAGATTACAGCACTTCAGTAAATGGGATTTTACTGAAGTCATTTACCATGGCTTTTTATATGATACAAGTATGTCCAAATCTAATTATTATCATTATATCTGAATGTATATTATTTAACATACCCTCCATTTGCTTTATATTCATCATTCAAGTAAGAATTGATGGTTTTATGTGCATGTAAATCAATGTTGTGAACATCGGCATTGGGATAAAATAAGCAAGGGTTCGGAAAACCAAAAACTGTGAAAATCGGGAAAATATCGGTAAAAATTGGCAAACATCGGCAAAATCAAGATACCATCAAAATATCGGTAAAAATCAGCAAACTTCAGCTAGGCCAAAAAATCATGATTTCAAGATAAAATTGGGATGTTATCGAGATGTTTGCAACACTGATGTAAATATATTTGCATGTCATTTTTCCATCTTAATTGTGCAAAGTATGTAGTGTGAGTCTTGAGATCTCTCACAAAAAAAAATGCGAACTTGTGAGATGAATTCTATATTTGTAGCTTTTCTATTGTAGTGATATCCTGACTGGAGTAATCTCTGAAGCATGGGGAAAACATGATGTGTTCGAGGTAATGTGGAGTGTTTGTCATCTGTCGTAGGTTTTCTATGTTTAACTTTAAACTGACCTCCCTTGTGAGAATGACCCAACTGCAGTCATTTGAACTGCGGATAAGTTAATATGTGGTTTCCAATCATCAGTGTAGATCTTAGTTGATCATGTTTTTCACACGACATAATTGCCAATAAATCATAGTATGCTAGCTTGGATAAGAGTGACGTTTCAGTTTCATCCTCTCTTTCATGTGGAAGTGGTATTTAATGTGTATAAATGAGAACTGCATCTCAGAGGAGAAAGTTCAGAAAAACATGCAGAGTGAGAATGGTAAAACAAATCTTTTAAATCCTAACTTGGTGTGCTTTTGTAGAACATAGATGATAAAATATGGAGTGATCTCTGAAGCATCGTGGAAAACATGATGTGTTTGAGGTAATGTGGAGTGCTTATGATCTATCGTAGGTTTTTTATCTTTAAACTGGCCTCACTCGTGAGAATGACCCAGCTGCAGTCATGGGAACTGCAGATGAGTTAATGTGTGATTTCCAATCATCAGTGTAGATCTGAGTTGATCCTGTTTCCACAAAACATAATTGCCATAAATCATAGTATGAGCTACTTGGATAAGAGTGATGTTTCAGTTCCAAACCCTCTTTCATATGTGGAAGCGGTATTTAATGTGTATAAATGAGAACTACATCTCAGAGGACAAAGTTCAGAAAAAATGAAGAGCAAGGATGATAAAAAAACTCTTTTAAATCCTAACTTGGTGTGCTTTTGTAGAACATAGATGATAATGCCTATTCCTAGTTGGAAATCTGATCCGTGACACTATGCTTGAATATGTAGTGTGTGTGCAGATTGTCATTTACCAGGGACTATCTGTATGTGGACAGACTGCGCTGCTTGCTTTGAAAGTTGTGCTGGCACTGCAGGGGAATGTGGGACATGTTTGGGAGGGGCTGGTGAAGCAGGGGCACCAATATTGGTTATTGTAGGCCTTGTAACATTGGGGCTTTTTACTGTCATCGGTATCTTCTACAGTGTACTAGTAGCAACAATGGTTGGCCAAAGGATTTGGCAACGCCATTACCACATCTTAGCAAAAAGGATGCTGACAAAAGTAAGTATGAATTTGCAATTTAATTGCTTATTTGCTCTATTTCAGTAAACCTTTAGCTGAATTCTGTTGTTATTTCTACTTTTCTTTTTTCCTTGATTGAAAACAATTTATGACATATTGAACATAATATTATAGTTTGTGAATCTGGGTATCCTAAGCCTTTGAAGATTAATTAGAAGTATTTGTTATATAAATTTTGGAAAGGTCCTTGCATCAGAAATATCATTTTTTTTTCCATGAGAAATATCTTTAGATTCAATATAGATATGAGGAATATACATGTTTTGGTCCTTGAGGGACTGCTCAGACCCAACAAGTCTTGAAGCTATTATAACAAAGCTCATCATGTCACTTGCCGTAATTGAACCTGGGTGGGAAGGATAGCAATCATTCCTCCCAACCACCTGAGATAAACCCAATTAACATCGTTAAAAGTATCAGGCCCTTGTACTTAATACTTTCTTTCCTTCAACATGTAAATGTGCTCGTGTGTTTTAGTGTTATCATTTATGCATATCCAGGGTTTGGCAGTTGGCAAGAAATCAATGGCATGTCCACTTTTGTGGGAAAACCAATAGAGTTTTTGAACTTCAGTAAGTTTTCTGCGTTAGCCAGAATAAAATGCAGATTTATGTTCTCTTTTATGTTCTTCCCTTTGTTGATGTGAGTAGCTTCGGAAGGTCTTCTACACTGGCTTAGTGTCTTAGCATGTGGAAGACATTATTTGCCTCTTCTAGTGATTTATGTGTTCAAAGGAAATGTAACTAGGTTCAGTCTTCATAAATGTACTTTTGATATTTGTATTTATTCAAGAAAAGAGAAATTATTTTTATGATATTTATGAATGAGTTTCTTGCTCATTGAAGTAGGTCAAGCACATGTTTAAGTGCTTCTAGGAAGTCAAAAGTCAATGTATTTATGTAAGACCCTTAGAGGGCATGTTACACTATGTATAAAAATTGTATAATGTCAAAAGAATACCTCCAAGTCAAGTGCAAGTCCTCTCCATGCAGCAACGTCCTCCAAAAGAAGCTAAACGATGAAAAAACTGAAGAAACAGTCAAGTTGGCCTAAAGGAGGGACAATCCTCTATTTATAGAGGCTGTCCACTCCCTCTCAACGTCCAACAAGCATCTCTGAAATCGGCGAGGATAGAAGCCGAGAAGAACTGAAGGGAAAACAAGTCTAAAGGGTCTCCAAAGTGCAGCAAAGAAGGGAGAAGGTAAAGCGAAGATATAGGACTGTTTCTAGGGCTAGAAACAGTCACACGTGCGAAGAAAAGGAGGGTAAACCTGCGGTATAACAACAGCTAGAGAACAGTCCAAGAATCATCATTGTTTGGGTGAGATATTAGGCCTACTAGGCCTCCCAAGTCAAGTGAAGAAGTCTCTCTCTCTAGCGAAGGTGAAAGGACCCTAATTCTCTAAGGGTACCATCCACATGTGGGAAAAACTAGGGCAGCCATACCTCAAGAAGGATCTCGTTTGGTCAACAAAAGAAGTCTACTTGAGTAAAGGATAGAAGAAGAACATCTCTTCTAGAAGGATCACTCAAGGAAGGTCTATCTCTAGACAAGCAACAGAGAAGGAGGACGAAGTGCTGGGGAGCAAAGTGCCGGAAGGAGGAAGTCTATGTGCCGGGAACAAAGTGCAGAATAGAGGAAGGACTTGACTTGTGCTTGGAGGACATCCTAGTCAAGGGTTTAGGGTTTGGCATTGATTAGTAAGAGGCTTCAATAAGAGAAACTTACCAAAGGGTTTTCCTCTCTAAGAGAGAGGTTTTGGGCCTGGCAGAGAGCCAACATCTGAGTTCTTGTCTTTATGTTTTTGGTAGCAGTTTGATGAAACACACACACTAATAATAAGAAGAAGATCAAGCTAAGATAATTGTAAAAGTGCTTCACAAATTGTTATCAAGTCAAGGAGAATCCTAATATACATCATTGCCCTTGATTCTTCAACATGGTATTAGAGCTAAGGTGACACATCAAGGAAAGGGCATCTCAAGAACACTCATCAAGGAATAACATCTACAAAAGTTGAAGCATCTATCCAAGAAGTCTCTATCACATCAAGGACAAGAAGGTCTACCATCTATCTTTCATCAAAAAAGACTACAAAGTAAGAATAAGAGATCTTCACAAAGGCACCTACAAGAAGAGCCGATCAAAGAAGGACCTACATCAAGCTACAAGTCATCAAGAAAATCTCATCATCAAGCAAGTCCACTTGGAGAAAACAACTTGAAGAATATCACGATCTAAGGAAGGCAAGCCATCAAGTCTTAAAGGAGAAAACAAGTCTACTACATCTAAAAATCTATCAAGTATATGTCCTCTGCTGAATATACATCAATGTCTTTTTGCAAGGAAACTTGAAAGCAATAAATTGGTAGGTACCAATAACTTTCTTGCATGGAAGAAGAGGATTGATTTACTTCTCAAGGAGAATGAACTCCTAGAACACATCAAAGGGAATGTTACTATTCCTGCTAAGGAGCAAACTCAAGCTTTAGCCAAGTATAATAAGGATGAGACAAGAGCTCAAAGGCTTCTATTCATGATTCTAATAGAATCCATCAAAGAATCTCTCATTCCTTGTGTATCCAAACTTGAAACATAAAAAAAAATCTATGACAAATTAGTAGAGCTATTCTCAGTAACCACAACTAGAGAAGTGATATCTCTACGAAATGAATTGTACAAGATGAAGATATCAAAGGAATGAATAGCTCCCTACTTCATGAAGATCTCTGAGATGAGGGATCAACTTCAAGAGCTAGGGGAAGTTATGTCCAACAGGGAAATGACAACTGTAGTACTCGATGCTTTACTTGAGGGTTGGGGCAACTTCACATCAAGCATATATGCCAAGAAGGAAGCCACCCCACTAAGTGAAATGTGGTCTCTATGCAAGATAGAGAAAACAAGACTTAAAGCAAAGGAAGATGTGGGATCAAAGGAGCAAGCATTTGCTACCATGGCCAAGCGAAAGGGAAAATTTGGCAAATTTGGTCCATGAAGAACAAACAACAAAGATATGTCCAAAATCCAATGCTATGGATGCCAAGAATATGGACACTTAAAGAGGAATTGTCCTAAACTAAAGAAGGATAACAACAACAAAAGAAAAAGGGGAGAAGCTCATGTGACTCAAGAAATGAAAGAAGAAGACAAGAAGCAAAAGAAGGAAGATCCTTTGGATCTCCACTATGACTAAGTCTACTTCTTTACTTAAGGTCTTCTTTCAAAGTCTTGAGTAGTATAGGAGCATGTAGGAATAGAATAAAATTGCATGATTAGAAACATCTTCTAGAATCTAGAAGAATCATGTACATAGAGTTCAAAATACTCATGTACAAGAAGCATTTATAGTCAAACAAAATACATGGTTAGAAATATCTTCTAGAATATAGGAGCATGATAGATATAGCTCAAGATATTCATGTAGAAGGAGCATACCTAGAATAGGACCTCATCCACAATGAAATCAATTTGATCATGATTAAGAATCTTAGAAGACCACCATCATCAAAAGGAAAGAAACATTTGCAGGGTAAGGGTCTTCAAGATCCTATGATGGAATCTTCAAAAGAAGATTCATAAACAAAAGCATATGTCTCATTGGGAATCCCATTCATGGTATTCAAGAAAAGGATGATATACATGCAAGCTAAGATGAAGCAAGAAGGGCCACACCAAGGACAACCAAATGTAGCTAAGATGATCAAAGGAGAATCAAGATGAAGTATGTATGCATCAAGTTTAGTCAAGTTATCATATGTATTTTATTGAGTCATGGGAATAGTTCTATAACATGATCAAGAAGGAAAGAATCTCTTTCACCAATGACATGCTTGATGGCATGTACTACAATGCAATGAAGGTCAACATAAGGAAATACTCACATAAGGAGTATAAGGTATAAGGTTGCTGGCTAAGAAGCAAGTGAAGAAGGAATGCCGACTAGTCCTAGAAGCAAGCAATGAAGAAGTGCTCCCACAAGGAGCATAAGGTGGTTGATCAATCTATCCATGAAGAAGCAAATGAAGAAAGAGATCAAGCATGTGAAGAACACCATGATCACAAAGAATCACTATCTGGCAAAGATCCATTGAAGACATCTCCCGAAAGAAGGGATGTCTCGAAAGAAGGCAAGACAACTCTTTCTAAGAAAGGAAAAGATCAAAGGATCCTTGACACCTATGAAGGCCTTGGAGATATGAAAGGTGCAGATAACTGATTCTACTCTATGAAGATGTCATGATGAAGAAGCCATCCAGCAAAAGCACCATTTAATATTGAAGCAATATCAGGATAAAGTCATGAAGGACTACTAGATCAAAGCATGGGAACAAGCAAGTACAAAGAAGCATCGATGTGAAGAGTAGTCCCAAAACATAGACAAGATGACAAGGAATAATCAGATGACAAGAGAACCTGATATGTGACAAGAAGGCCACTTTCCACGAAGGAAGCAATGACATGACAAAGAAGCAAGGAAAGTGATCAATGGATGGTGCCCTACCTAGAAGAAGTTCGAACAAAGACTTCATGACATCAAAGGAAGAAAGGAGATCAAGCAGCTGAAGGACCCACAAAGAAGAAGTTGCTAATGAATGAACAAGTCCGTAGCTAAGAGGGAGTTATAACAAGTTCCCAATTACAAAGGAACTTGGATAAGTACGTTGTCGGAGGATACTTGGGCATGTCTTCCTCAATTCGGAGGAAGTGATAGACACAACATTCTTGTCTTCACTTGGGAGGATTGGGTAATCATCTGGCATCCGATACTCTTTGAGGATGTGTAGGGCATCCAAGACAAGAGTAGGCAAGAGGACCGATATTCTTTGAGGGCTGGGAACCCAAGATAAGAATAGTCCTAGAAAGTCATACTCAGTGAACACCCTGGTGGGTATGTACCTTGAGAGACAATGACTAAGGTGTCTATAAGTCATTGGCCTCACCAACATTGTGCTCTGATCTATTGAGAGATAGAGCTTTCAGTCAAGGGCTTGTTGTGGAAACAATGTTGGTTAAGATGATGCTATAACAGATGGATTGCCAATCCAGTTTCTCTAATGTTAATTCTTCAAGATTGAAACATAGCCAAACACCTTGTAATGTTGTATGAATACCTCCCTAGTTAAGAGGGAGTGTTGAAAGAAATGTAACTAGGTTCGGTCTTCATAAATGTACTTTTGATATTTGTATTTATTCAAGAAAAGAGAAATTATTTTTATGATATTTATCAATGAGTTTCTTGCTCATTGAAGTAGGTCAAGCAAATGTTTAAGTGCTTATAGGAAGTTATAAGTCAATGTATTTATGTAAGACCCTTAGAGGGCATGTTATGTGAATATTTCTAAACTGAAATTCTACTACTGCAACAACTGATTTATTTCACCTACTTATTTATTCTTCACAATAAGTTATTTACGAAATCCCTTTAGTAAATATTAAAATAAATTCTACTGCAGTTAGCACACAATTACCTAGAGAAAAAATACATGCACAAGAACCAATCACATCAGCACAATTATTTTTGGACAATTTTCCCCGGAAAAACCCAATGTGGGAAAACCGGTGTAGCAGATGAGGGCTATATTAATCTTTAGCAGCAATTGCTTTTACAAGGAATGATTTTGTAGAGAAACTGAAAGAAAACACTTTAGACTTTCCCTTTGAGATCTTCTGACACTTTGGAGACGTTGCTCCCACTTCTGTGTCACTCTGCATGGCCTAGTGTGGCTCTGAGTGGCTCTGTGCCCCTCTGCATTAGCCTGCATAGGCTCTGCGTCTCTCCTTTGGACTGCGTCTCTCTTTGCGTTGTCTCCCACTGCCCCCGCATCACCTCCTCCTTTGTCACTGCCTGCTGCTGATGCCCTC
Source organism: Pinus tabuliformis (assembly GCA_031772625.1). Lineage (NCBI taxonomy): Eukaryota > Viridiplantae > Streptophyta > Pinopsida > Pinales > Pinaceae > Pinus > Pinus tabuliformis. The sequence goes on from CM062817.1 coordinate 1,118,475,493, forward strand.
CTCTTCCTCCACCCTGCAACTCTCCCTCTGAAATCGATCTCCTCTACTTGAGAATCGATTTTCTTGAGATACTGAGTATCTGCCAGTGTGTCTCCAAATGATCCTCAAGTCTCCTCTTATACTTTTCCTATTGACGAATCAACGTTCGAGATTAAGTCCCTAATCAACGGTTAAGATTAAAACAAACTTGATCCTTGTCTCTTAGAAGCTTCTCACCCTTCTTTGTATTAATAGTAAATACCCATTAATATTTTTATTTTCCTAAGTTTAGACTTAGGAACCCATTAAAAATATTAATTATTTTAATATCTCTCCATCCGAGTGGAATTTCCCCAAACGATTTTTGGGTCTTAGAGATCTCACGTGCCTTAGCCTCTCCACCAATTTTCATGGCTAGAGCACATCTGATGCTACCAAAAATCAACATGTTATACTATATAAAAATTGTATAAGGTCAAAGGAATACCTCTAGGCCAAGTGCAAGTCCTCTCCATGTAGGAACATCCTCCAAAAGAAGCTAAACGATGAAAATAATGAAGAAACAATCAAGTCAGCCTAAAGACATCATGTCAGCCTAATGTTGGCCTAAAGGAGGGACAAACCTCTATATATAGAGGCTGTCCACTCCCTCTCAATGTCCAACAAGCATCTCTGAAATCAACAAGGATAGACGCTGAGAAGAAGTGAAGGGAAAACAAGTCTAAAGGGTCTCCAAAGTGCAGTGAAGAAGGGAGAAGGTAAAGTGAAGATATAGGTATGTTTCTAGGGCTAGAAACATTCAGATGTGCGAAGAAAAGGAGGGTAAACCTGCAGTATAACAATAGCTAGAGAACAATCCAAGAATCACCATTGTTTGGCTGAGATATTACGCCTACTAGGGCTCCCAAGTCAAGTGAAGAAGTCTCTCTCTCTAGCGAAGGTGAAAGGACCCTAATTCTCTAAGGGTACCCTCCACATGTGGGAAAAACTAGGGCAGACATACCTCAAGAAGGATCTCGTTTGGTCAACAAAAGAGGAAGTCTACTTGAGTAAAGGATAGAAGAAAAACATCTCTTCTAAAAGGCTCACTCAAGGAAGGTTATCTCTAGACAAGCAACAGAGAAGGAGGATGAAGTGCTAGGGAGCAAAGTGCCGGAAGGAGGAAGTCTATGTGCAGGGAACAAAGTGCAGAATAGAGGAAGGACTTGACTTGTGCTTGGAGGACATCCTAGTCAAGGGTCGAGGGTTTGTCATTGATTAATAAGAAGCTTCAATGAGAGAAACTTACCAAAGGGTTTTCCTCTCTAAGAGAGAGGTTTTGGCCCTGGCAGCGAGCCAACATTTGAGTTCTTGTCTTTATGTTTTTGGTAGTAGTTTGATGAAACACACACGCTAATAATAAGAAGAAGATCAAGCTAAGATAATTGTAAAAGTGCTTCACAAATTGTTATCAAGTCAAGAAGAATCCTAATATACATCATTGCCCTTGATTCTTCAACAAGTCTAACGTAGGAAAAGTACAATAATTAAAGTCAATTAATTGTTGTGGAGTATTGAGTTATTTTCTAAGGATAAATAATTTAATTATTTAAGTGACTTAGAAATAATCTCAACCGTTGATCTGCAAGATGGTTCTAGAAGGAAGATTGGGGTTAAGGATTTGTAATCTGAAGATTATAAAGGGAGCCTAGCCAGGAGGTGAAGACACAAGACAAAGAGCACAAGTTATGTGATCGAGTCATCATTAAGAGAGAGCGATTTTCTTTGTAGTGCAAGTGGCTTTGTGGACCAATGTGCAGAGAAGGTGAAGTGCGAGTGGGTTCATGCGTATCCAGGGAGGCCAAGTAGGAGGAGATACAGGGCCGAGTTGTCGGAGGGAGATCGTATTTATTTGGAGGAGTTTGTGTTGCTGGAGTGCTGGTGTTTTTCTAGTGCGCAGTAGTGGCATGGTGCAAATCAAGTTGCTGGATGGCACGAATTGAGTTGCTGGAGGCCGAGTTCTTCACGCTGATTTCATCTGGAGGCAGATTTCCTTGAGATCGATTTACCTGGGCCGAATTCATTCTAAGGGAGCCGAGTTGCAGGTTCTAGATTGTATTTTTCCTTTTATCTTTATGGGTCAGAAAACCTAGATTTTCCAGATAATGAAATGACAGAGAATTGTTGTGGGTTAATTACTTTTGCAATGTGATTGATCTCTCTGTTTTATTTTCGCTGCATATTTTTAATTCTAGAAATTAAAAATACCAGTGATTTTATTTTCGGTAAATTAATGTTTATGTGGGTAAATAAACAAACTACTTGGGATAAATTAATTTGTTGTGAAAGTAAATCTAGCTAGTATTAGAAATTTAACACCCTTCACCTATTTTGTGGAGGTTTGCACTATTAGATATTTTGAGAACACTGAAGTATATTGTTTATGTACGTGGAGATCTATTATTGCCTTAAACATTACTTTTAATTGCAATATAGTTAACACTAGCTCAGGGTTAGTTGTCTTTTTATAGTAATTAGATTCCACTGACGGGGAACCAAAGTAAACATTCAACCATGGACTTAGTTTTTATTATTTGTTGTCAGGTATATTTAAGCTATATCTCTAGCGCAATCACATTGCTTAGATTGCATCAGGGTCAGTTGTCTTTTTATAGGAAGTAAAGAACCAAAGTAAACTTTCAACCATGGACTTAGTTTCTATTTTTTGTTGTCAGGTATATTTCAGCTATATCTTTATTGTACTCACATTGCTTAGATTGCATATATATATATATATATATATATATTATTTAAGAAAATGCAAAATTATACATAATCAAATGCAATTGGTCTACCACTTGGGAAACCATACCAGTGGCAATAGAACATGTTCTCTGTCAGAACTCCACAAAGTTTGAGACATATTACTTATTTCTAAATCTATCTATGGCTGAATACTCTTGGCATATATACTATCTGTATTCCTTTGTTATACTAAAAGAGAAATACATTGATGTAGCCATAAAAAATAGACAACAAAACAAGAGACCTATATATGTCAAGGAGTGAGTGAGACATCCTTTGCATTAGTGGTGTGTCTAGTTGCTAGGTTAACCTTTGCCAATTCCAGGTTGTGAATCTTTTGAGAAATTGCTTCTACTCTATCATTTACTTCTTGTATCTGGAGTTGCAAAGCATCCAAATAGAGTAGGATTATTATGTACCTCATTCTTCTCAACTAAAACTTTGCCCATGATTGTTTTCATTTTCCCCTAGATGTCAATGATATGAAAATATTTTGTATTGCGGCTATGAGTGTTTCTTGTGTTTGGGATCCATTGACTCAATTCGACATTCACTTTGTCATTCACAAAGCAGCTTCAATCTACTCGTTTCTTTGCTTCTAAAATTTCAATCTTAGACTGAATTTCTGGTGGAGTTAGAGCTCTATAAGAATGGGTAGAGTATTCAACATTGATTTGGGCATGATTCAGAGGAGGGCCGTGATGACCACAACATCCTCAACACCTAGAGCCATTCTGAACCATAGTGGGAGATCTGGTTGAAGGGAATCAATAAAGGGTGGAGTCGAAAGGGGAGAATGTAGTGTTGGAAAACGTAACTAGGTTTGATCTTCATTAATGTATTTGAGTAATCATGTAATGTGCTTGTCAAAAGAATAAAGAAAATATTTTATTATTATTATTATTATTATGACTTATTAAAGCATGGGTTTCAAGCTTGGGTCATCATGTTTTAGGTCAAAGTCCCCATTAAGGATTTCCAGGATTTATTTTGAGTTAATAGAGTCATTGTACTTTTAAAGAGACCCTTCTTGGGCTTTTGAATCATGTAAAAAGGTTTAGTATTGAGTCAAAAATGAAATATGTTGCCTCCACACCAAGTCGGCCTTAAGATGATCAAGTCAGCCTCAAGGAGGGCTATTCGACCTCACCTAAAGGCTATACAATAAGTAGTTCGAATTCATTTGGAAGAGAGCTTATCAAGCAAGTTCGATATCTCTCTGGAAGCCGGAAAAAAGTGCGAAGTGAAGGAAGAGGGCTAAAGAAGTGCGAGTTTGGTCAAGGTGAAAGAAGAAAGGAAAATCAAAATTTTGGTGCATCTCTCTCTCTTCCTCGTGCCCTAGATTGGAAGATCAAAGTTCTCTTGTTGATGCTGCTGCCAATTGCTGCTGCTAGAACAAGTATAGGTCAAAGTTGCTGTTGTTGGGTGCTGCTGCCTCAAGAAGTTGTATTGGGCCAAGATTGAAGTTCCTAAGTCAAGATCGAAGTCTTTCAGCCAAGATCGAAGTCTCCAAAGCAAATTCGAAGTTACTGGGTGCAAAAAAGTGTTGCATAGTGCTGCTACTGCTGCTGCTGCCAGGTCAAATAGGATCATTGTTGGACACCTAATCCTAAATGGTTAGTGTGGAAGTTGAATGGACAAAAGCAGTCCAAGAGACCTTGGGATCTGAAACCCAAGAGTCACATAATGTACTATAAATGTATATCTTCTGTTAATAAAAAATTGTATTGCATGTTTTATCTTTCACATTGTCTTGCTGCCCATGTGTGTTTAACATGGTATCAGAGCAGGCGTATTCCTGCCCTGCAAATTAATTTGAGCCATTTGTTTTATGGCCTCTCTATGCAGTTTATTTTCTGCCTGAAATCCGCTGACTGACATCTCTGACCTCTGTCTGCCATACCAGCGCTCTCTGTACCTGCGCTCTCATTCTCTGCCACTACCTGCGCTCCCTGTCCATAAACGCCCCATTTAAAAGCTCATTCTCTGCCACTACCTGCGCTCCCTGTCCATAAACGCCCCATTTAAAAGCGCTGCTACATCTGCGATTTACCATTATTGGCTGTCCTGACTGCCAAGCGTTTCATGATAATTAACGCTGTCCTGTTGCAACATAAACCTAATATGCGTTACACCCTCGCCTGTCTGTCAGTTTGAATAATTAAATTCAGTCTCTGCCTCAGAAACGCCTGTCCACCTCTGCGCATTCCATTTTTACTACACCTCATTATTAAACGTTGGTGACATTACTATACGCTGTTCTGACATTACTGTGTACGCTGGCTATGAACGCTGTATACCCTTCAACGCAGTGTGATTAAAGGCTATATATTGGTTCAAGGGCGGAAGAGGTCCCAAGCGGTGGAGAATTTTGGTACCAGAACTCTTTTTGTATAGGATTCAAGCGCGTATTCAGATGGAGACTGAAAGGCATCCGAGCTGAAGACAGGTTTTTCATCATCATCCACATATTCATATCACTGCAGGTTGGTGTATTCTATTCGTTTTTTCCATGGTTTAAAATAGCTGAAGAACGCAAGCAGTCTCTGTGACCATGAAACCTTCAAGAATGTCACTGCGAAAAATTGAATCTTGAGTTTTTCAACAATCTTGAATGTGGCAAGGAAAGCCTCAACTCTGTTATCCTCTCTTCTTTAAGTCTGTTATCCCTTTCTGGTCTCTGTTATTCTTCAATCTGCAACTACAACTTACTGTTAAATCAATCTTCTTTAAAAATTATCACTGAAGATTACAATTTTACAGTATACACAATCTGGGTTTCAAATGCAATGCCCTTTTGGATACCCTGTTTTCCTCCGCAATGCCATTGCTCCAGAGCTTATGATGTCCTCTGATTGGTGTTAATGGTCACCAATTTTATTAGCAGATACACATTTGCAATGGATATTTCGAATTAGGTCTAGGAGGTTTTCAGGGAAGGCACTGAAGCTGAGAAGCTACATTTTAAAGGAAGGAAGGTGCTCTCTGCAATACTGAAGCGTATTTGATGAATCTGCTTCTCGTGTTCGTTGTTTGATGAAGCGTGTTTGATGAATCTTGCCAGTTTTGAAAGATGCGGTATATATTTGTTGAATTTGCAGTGAAAATGTGGCATATATGCGATATTATGGTGAATACGATGTTGTCTGCCATTGAATGCACATAAACAATTCCGCTCATTCTGGAGTTACAACTTCTTGTTGGTTACCATTACTGTCAGGGTGCCAACCTTGAGAGGGATCCCACTTTGCTGCAGATGAACCCAAATCCTCAGAATTGGACTGTGTAGATGTAAATTGACCTTTGTTACGTTGCATCCTAAGAGCAACTTCTTTCCGCACACTGTAGCGGATCTTCTTGTCAAAACAACGCTCTTTACGCTTTTCCCGGAATCTCGTAAGTGAAGCAATTCTTTGTGGTTGATTCAAACGTTGTGGTATGTCTGCCAAAACCTTTTGATGATGATGGCCACGAATAGGCATGCCTGAGAGGCCTGAAGGTATTTCACGGCCACCCAAAAGTAAAAGCACTGACTATACCTTCTCAGGTGGCACGCTATCAAACACATAAACAATTCCGCCGGATTGTGGTACTGGGAGGTGTATGCTCTGTGAAGACCGTTTGGTATTCTATGGTATGTATGTTGCACTATATTGAACGATGATGTTTGCTTTGGTTCTTGAACTATTTTGAAGACCGTTTTACATGTGTACATTGAATAATGGTACGCTGAAAATTCATTTAAGAGGATCAAAGATTCTAAGCAGGCCACGCCTCTGGTTACAAACAATTTCGAATAAATGAAATCTTGTTTAGAAGAAGTAGACATCGCATCTCCAATCACAATCCTGTAATCATCTTCTAATACAAGGAAACTATTCAATTTTTATGTTAACCCTAGATCAAGTACAGGCAATCCGCAATGCAAGCTTGTAGAATTGTCTGTCTGGCGAGTTCCTGGAATAAAGAATTTACGTAGCATCTGTCTGAAGCGTTTTCTCCCGTGCGATTCTCGATCTCCAGGGAGTTTACAAACCTAATTAATACATTCATGAACCTTTCATTATTGATATCAAAGTCAAAACGAAAATCCTAATATGGACGAAAAGCAGGGAATCAAAGCTGTTGGATGACGCGGAATACGTAATTGTTTATGTATATATAAACATGAACAAATGAACAAATCAAAAGCGCGGCCATGGATCATCAATATACTATGTATGTCAAGTCAGATCTCAACCAATAACTGTAAATAATCTGGCAGCAGAAAGCCTTGTGTGTTGCATATTTACCCGAAAATGCCACGGACTTCTCACAAATCCGAACAGGACAACACCAAGAATATTTCTTGCATTATTTGATTAATTTCCAGCTATTCTATATGAAAAGTTTGCCATGATATGCATTTCTAATTGCATCAAATGGAAAGTTCCTATAGCAGGTTGTTAGCATAATTCAGTGATCGAGATTGGTCATATGGTTGATGAACTTCAAAAATAGTATAGTCCCATAAACATTGAGAGAACCGCGTATATATATATATATAACCTGACTTCACTGTGCCAGGATTTTTGAGATCAGTGCCGTATACATCCACTCAGGGCTCGATGAATTCTATAACGTATATAATGCTCAAAAGATGCACAATCTAATCTGGGGTTCCTTGTTTACCACTGATTGCACCTTCCCTTATAGCATTGCTGTTTGCCATTACTAGAAGGTGCCACTTTGCATTATTTTTCAAAATAACCAGCATCTCCATCTGTGTCATGTCCATTGGTATTTCGAAGATTTCCATCCTCATCCATTCCATCAAAGAACTGAGACATTTCTATTAATGTGGTCTGAGCTGTTAAAAGGGCATCCTCATCAATTGGAGGATTAATTGGAACGACAGAGTTCAAAGTTCATAAGCATTGGGGGCTATTTATATTCTTTAAAGTTGCGGTTATTTGGCATTGTATGAGATATTTGTGCAACATTGTCATTAAATGGAGCAAATTGATGATGCATTACAGTTACTAAATAGTCTAATCTTTTCCACTGTTGATGGGACAGTCAGAATCAGTAAGGATTTTCTCTCAGAAATTCAGACATGTCTACAAAATGCACAGGAAAATATTGAGTTTTTGCAGTTGGAGACAAAGCTACAGCAAGAAGAATTACAACAGTGGAGTCATCATTCTGAACCTGTTTCTGTTCAGAACAATGAAACAGACTCCCATAAACAACAAAACAATATTGCTGAAGTTCATTCAGATCCAGTGCCCAATAAAACAGCAATTGTACATGCAGATGCAGAAACTCAGTCTGCACTTCCCAAGCCCATCATCAGACCTTGGGAACAGCTTGTCCACAACAAGCACAAAACTGGTCTTGGATATGACAAGGACTTGTCCTTTCATATTCCAGACTATGCCAAGCCCATTCAGTTTCAGAGTGCTGGATTCATTCATGACAGTTCACCTGCTCCTTATGACAGTTCAGCTTCAGCTGTTCCGGACTCTGCCCCTCTTCCACAGCAACAACAACAACAACAGATTGTGAAATTCCAACACTGTGATCGAGTTGGCCATTTGAAAGATCACTGTTTTGATCTTCATCCATGTAAGCACTGTCATAAAACCAGTCATTCTTCACACAAATGCTTTAGAAATAAACGTCCTGCAAGAACAAAGATTCATCTTGGATGGATCGCTTCTTGGCAATGGGAATCAACAGCCAAGAAGATATTCCAAACGCATGTTAGAACTTGTTCTAGAGTATTGAACAGTTTTGTAGTTGAGTTTTCTCCATCTTCTCACCTTGTACCTGACAGGGGGGGAAATGATGGTCATCTACAAGCTTCAAAGTCACATCAAGCGAGCCTGAGCCACAACCTGCCACACCAGTTTCAGAGTTGTAGCCAGAGACAAAGATGCCTGAACATGCCTTCAGTTGGCAATCTGGGACACTTCCTCTAGCAGAAGACTCCAGCTTCTTGCCAGTTTTGGAAGAGTTCCAGGAATTACAGAGTTGTTGGTCATCCTTAAACCATCACAGATTAAGAACACTTCCTCTAGCAGAAGACACCAGCCTCTTGCTAGTTTTGGAAGAGTTCAAGGAATTGCATTAAGCATTCCAGAGTTGTTGGTTATCCTTAAACCATCACAGGTTGAGACTTCCCTTTTCAGGTTGAAGTTTTACCTTTTATGCGGGGTGAGACCTCCCTTTTATGGTTGAAGGTTTTCCTCTTTAAAACAATAGGATCACTTCCTCTAGTAGAAAACTTCAGTTTCTTGCCAGTATTGGAAGAGTTCCGGGAACTGCACTAAGCGTTCCAGTGTTGGTGGTCATCCTTAAACCACTGCCCTTTATACCAACATTTCATAGAGCACATTCAGCCTAGTGCTGCCATGCATTTTTTGCACATGTTGTATTACAGCTCTCTTCTTGGACTCATACATAACCCTTCGGATTAAGGGGGGGAATGTTGGACACCTAATCCTAAATGGTTAGTGTGGAAGTTGAATGGACAAAAGCAGTCCAAGAGACCTTGGGATCTGAAACCCAAGAGTCACATAATGTACTATAAATGTATATCTTCTGTTAATAAAAAATTGTATTGCATGTTTTATCTTTCACATTGTCTTGCTGCCCATGTGTGTTTAACAATCATATTAAAAGGAAAAAGAAGGCTGACTTGGTGTGGAGGAAAGTTTGTGTCAAGGTCTAGAATCTTGGATTATCTCAGGAAAAATATTGAAGGAAGAATTACTCACTAGGTTTTCCCCTAGAGAGGGGGTTTTCCCTAGTTGTGTGCCTATATCTGGTGTCCATTGATTTATGTGCTATTGCTTTGGTAATTGCTTGAAGAACTAAAAGGTAAGAAGATATAAAGGAAATCTAATAAGAAATCAAGAACATCACAAGTAATTATCAAGTATAAGAAAATCTTTCTGCGTTTTTGATTTTCTAACATGTAGGGGGATGGAGTGGTGGGTCGACAGAGCAGACAGGGGACAATCAACAAGGAAAATCAAAGGAGGAAGGGAACAAACTTGGTAGCATTCCGATTTTGAGCATGAAAATTCTTTTAACACAACACAGGGGAGGCGAGATATATAGAAGGGAAAGTCAATGCAGAAGGAAACTTACCCAAATCTTGGCCATGATGAGAGAAATAATGTCAAATTGAGGGCAATATAGATTGTTAAATCTTGTGAGGATATGATAGATTGATAAGCGAGCTCTCAAGTGTTTGGCAATTAAAACCCAATCCATCCTTGTACTTCCCATGATGCTCTTCATAATGCAGAGGATGGGATTGTAATGGCCACAAAGCTTCCCATGACAAGATCTTGCAACTCTCTTGTACCTTCCAAGCCACATGTCATCACATCCACTAGACAATCGAAGAACAACGTCGAATGTATGGTGTTAGAGCTTTGGCATAGCATCCCTATCAACCCATCTAGGGTTGCTTGATTGCATATTAGACACACCTTCATCAATCAATTATTTTCATCTCTACGCCATACTTTGATTGTAGACTTTCATATAACTTTGCTTTGTCACATTATCATAGGCTTGGATCTCTACATTTCTTGATTTAGACTTCGACTATAGGTCATTCTATATCCTCACCATTGTCAAAGGTTTTTGACAGTTGGTCTATTGTCATAAGAAAAACTTGGGAGTTCACTCTATAAGCTAATATGTTCATCCTATTCTCATTCAAGGACAATGTAGGGTTCTGAACATACAATTGCATCTACATGTATCAAATTGTAACGATAATTTTACAAGCAATTACACCTCATAATCCTATTATTTATTTCAACACCAAATTTGAGAGTGTTAATGGATGTTCTATGGGGGTGGAGCCAAGATGAATGTTTTGAGTATCCATTATATGGTTCACAGTGAGGAACATCAAGTGGTGCTAAGCACTTGTTTTGAGTGTTGTAGGTTTGAGGTGGGCATATTCATTCCCTCATTCAAAAAGCATCATTGGTATGATGGACATGTCAAGAATAACCCTAAAGGATTTGCTGGTTCTTTTTTTTGGTAATTTGTGTTGTAAGGGGGTGCATCCCCATCCTTTGGAGATGTGTCCCCGTTAACCCCCATATTTGCCTATTGCAATTGGAGGGCTAAGAGCCAACTAGCTTTCATCAAGTTGGTATTTAGTGTAAGCTTTTAGATAGGCCAGAGATGGCTCTCATGGTGGTGATATACAAGTTTTTCAGTGGTTTGAAATCATTTAAGACGTAGAGACATATTCATTAGTTTTTTTGGAAATTGCTATTTTTAGCAGTATTCCCACTTTTTAGGAGGTAGAGTTTGAAGGTCCACATGTCAAGGATTGTTACATATTTGGGATCTTTGCAAGTTCATGATGCCGATGAGCTTTTTTTGGGTGACATTCAAGACATTGCTATTTTTAGTAGTTAGAGTTTTAGTGATCGTATGATTGGTTCCTAGCATATATATGGATTTTCGAAGAAAATCACATTTGACGAGTATAATCATTAACATTCGAGAGGTTGCTATTTTTAGGATTGCCTATTTTAGGGATGCTATATTTGGTAGGGTTCTCCTAGTACTACTATTCTCGACACTTATCGTATTTTCCTATTTTTAGGTGGGTTGCTATTTTTGACAGGTACAGTTGCCATGTAGGATGACAAGTGTCAATGATTCTTGAGACAACCCTAGGTGCCATGTCATGAGAGAAATCCTAGGTGCTTGTTACCCACCAAAATGGGTAGTCCTATAGGAGAAAACTTTTCTCCTATTCTTCACATCCAGCCGGCCAACCATGTAGCCCCTAACAACCACCACTAACTGATGACAAGCCATTATATCTCTACCACTTGCATCAGCCATATGCTTCTTACCCATCTGACAAAAGCACATGGACGAAGGTGGGCTTCCAATCAAAAGGTACTTTATTCATTTTGCAATCAGGTGCTTATGCTTGTTTGTATTTGGGCATTTGATATGGATTATGGGGTGACCTGGAAGAAAGAGGGTTTTGATCGTGATCTTGTTCCCTCACCTCAAATGGGGGGTTAATCTGCAATCCTAGTCCAGTGGGACCTCTCGTAATGGCCTAATAGGTATAGGAGGGGCACTACTTGGGAGGCCATGATTGAGATAGCGTAGTTCCATCTATTCCTATTCCATTCCACTTTCCATCATACATTACAAGCACTTATCTCACATCCGTTCTTCGTGTTCAACTAACCCTTGGTTTTATGGGATTTGGCACCCATACATCCTCATACCTGAGCAGGGCCAGAAGCTTTGCCTTGGGAGGTTGATGCAACTAAAAGAAATGAAAAGAGCATATCATGGCCACAAAATAAAATACAAGGAATATCAAAATGCAAAAGATGGCCAGGATATACACATTAGCACATGGGAAAAAGCGAGCATGAGCTCTAACTCACTGATTATGGTCATCACTCGGTTCTTGAGCACGTGTTGCTCCGTTACATCATAGAAAGGAACCTTTGCGTGTCCCAACCCCGATGAGCAATAAAATGAATCATCCTTAAGGGGTAATACAATTGCCATACATCATTCAAAGCAAGTTCTAACCCTTTGAGTTACAAATAGTAATACAAAAAAATCAAGAAAAAGTAAAAGGCGCAAAAGAGGGGTGGAAAAACAAAGGCCGAGTTGGTAATTCATGCATCCACGATTTCTCCCTCCTCACATCTATACACTTAGGATGTGGATCCCCTTTATGCTAGTCCCTTTGGCCATGGCACTTAGCCATAAGTCTTCTCCCCTCCATACCATCATTATTATTCACTAACACCTATCAGTTGAAGGGTGGACTTAGGAAATGTTACTTCCCTTTAGGGGTTGGAAACACCTAATAGGGTTGTCTTTTAGCCACTCTTACCTATGGCGGAAACACCATTGCAAGCTCAAGGCCTTGATTTTTGAAGGGAATCCTTATTTGAATTAAATAACCCATTAGATTCAAGCTGGGTTCACTTAGATGCCATAATGATTATTGTCCCTGATGATTGTTGCTTTCACTAGACTTTATGTTGTAATTCTCAGGTGGTTTAGCAACCCATGTCTTGGGCACCTTACCCACAAGTACCCAGACCATTAGAGAAGTATATTGGCACCCACAAGTGAAGCGTTGAAAGCCTTGGGTCTCCGAGCAACAGTAGCACATGACATATGACCTTGTGGACCTCCTAAACCTAGCACATTCTGCCACTTTGCACTACATTGATGATTCTTCAGGATGATATACCTGGACCCAACATGCCCCCAAGCCAGCGTTAGCACCATATGAAGGACGACAATTGGTTCAGGGCCCAAAAATGGGGATGGCTCACCTTTAGAGACATGGGAGGGCTAGTAGCACCTAGAAAGGCCTTAATGTTGTAGGGATTGTTGATTTTTCGTAGCATCGGATGTGCTCTAGCCATGATAATTGGTGGAGAGGCTAAGGCACATGAGATCTCCAAGATCCATAAATCGTTTGGGGAAATTCCACCCGGATGAAGAGATATTAAAATAATTAGTATTTTTAATGAGAACCTAAGTCTAAACTTAGGAAAATTAAAATATTAATGTGTATTAATATAATATGGGTGAGAAAGTTCTAAATAACGAGGATCAAGCCAGATCTAATCTTAGCTGTTGATTAGGGACTTAATCTTGGCTGTTGAATCGTCAACAAGAAAAGTATAAGAGGCTTGAGGGTCAATTGGAGATACACCAAGAGAGATTAATCACTTCTATTTTCTGGGGCGACATTTGTTGAGGAAATCGAACAAGTGATCAGTTGCAGTGAGGGGCAATTTGGTAGGAGGCCGAAGAATACATATCAGAGAGGCAACAAAGAACCGGAAGAGGCAGTGTAAAGCCTGGGAGGGCTGACACAGAGGCTAAGGAGGCCAGCGCAGAGGACGTAGAAGTTGCAGACGCAGATGCAAACGACGCAGAAGTTGAAGCAGAAAGTTGCAGAGGCTGATGCAGACATCGCAAAGGGTTGTAGAGGTTGACGCTGAGGAAGTTTGTGGGGCAGATTAAGAGCAGATTAGTCGGGAGAGGGTAACGCAATTCCAGAGAGGGTGACGCAGTTCCAGAGGAGTGCTTGGAGCAGCTTTCGCTGTCCAACACAACTAATAGTCAGAGTCACTGTGGGGTTGTTCATCACGCTGCTTATTTGCTAGAATATTTGTCTCTAGAGAGAGGTTCTATTGCCAAAGAAATTCTCTGAAGGGTGAGCCATTTATGGCACCCTAGTTGAACTCAAAATCTGCTTAATAATAAAACCCTCTATATGCTGCACCAGTTTTCCCGAATTGGTTTTTTCCGGGAAGATTGTCCAAAAATGACGGTGTCCCTTGTATTGTCTCAGTTTATTTCAGTTGTTGATCTGTATATTTGTGAAGGTTGCATTTGTGTTTACTTCGATATTTATGCATTTAAATAACTTGTTAATGCAAGGAACAAGTAGGAGACAATAAACCAGATATTGCAGTAGGGGTTTCTGATGTGTTAGATTCAGAAATTTTCACATGGTATCAGAGGGATTACAGATCAAGGAGGACTAAAGACACCAACAGAAGAAATTTGAGGATTTGCAGCAGAGAAGCAACTGTCCCGAGAGACAACATTGTTCCAAAGTTGAAGAGCCAAAAGGAGTGACGCAGAGGCTCACGCAGAGCTTGCGTCAGTATTCTGAACCTAGAGAAAGGCCAACGCGGAGGCAGAGGGGGGGCAGATCAGGCCTATGCAGTGCTCGATCATCTTTCTCAGTCAGGAAGGATTGATGCTGAGGCTAGGAGGAGCTAATACAACTCTCACTGTGATTGCGTAGAGCCTGAAGGGCTCAAATTCTTCAGTTGCCGGGGCGAAGGGAGGTGGGTAGATTGTGATTTGAGGAGCTGGTGGGACGCTGTTTTTGTATGTGCAGAACGTTGTCTAAGGAGATGGAACCAAGGTAGAGGGAAGCGCTACCTCGACAGATTTCTAGCCAAGAAATCTAGATCCGAGTTGCAGCGGCAAAGGAGGATTGGAGAGGAGTGATTCGACAGTTGGCCGGAGGATTTCCAAGAGGGAAGTCGAGACTCAGAGGGAGTCTAGAAGAGGAGCAGAGATGGCAGTGAACAGATTGAAGGATTAGGATAGATTAGACAAGGCTTCCAATTTTGTCATATGGAAGGCCAGGATCCTGGCAATTCTGGATAAACATTGCATCAAGGACTATGCCTTGAAAAATGTAGTTGTCCCAGTTGACCCGAATGCAAACGAGAAGTATGAGGAGGCCATGGCGAAGGCGAAAATTGAAATGCATGATCCTAGACAGGGTCAAGGATCATGTCATACCACATATTGCTGAGAAAAACACAGCAAATGAGATGTGGCAGACACTGACTACCTTATACCAGGGCTCTTCTGTGCAGCGGAAGATGTTATTGGAGAATCAAATTAGGTCATATCAAATGCAGAAAGGAGAGGAGATAGATCACTTCCTCCTCAGGTTGCAAGGAATTCACGACCAACTTACTTCTGTGGGGTCTACATCGGATCCAGAGTTTATGGTCAGGACTGCTCTGAATGCAGTCTCCGAGGACTGGGAGATGTTTTTCCAAAGCATTTTGTGTAGAGCGACTCTCCCCAGTTGGGAAGAGTTGTGGGCAACTCTTCGACAAAAAGAGATCAGGACGTTAACCAAGGCAGGGAGTAGTTGTAAGGGAGTTCGAGTCAAGAAAGAGGAGGATGTGGCTCTAGCATCTGTGGGACAACAAGGGAAGAGGAAGAAGAAGGACATCTCCAAGGTCAAGTGCTTCAACTGTGGGGAGCTGGGACATTATGCATCTCAGTGCCCTAGGAAGAAAGGCAAGGGAGAAGCTTTTGACTCAAAGGCAGCTCCAACAAAGGCAAAGAAGGATGTCGAGATTGATGATGATTGTGCCATGAGTGCTCATGCATCTCTAGAGAAGAGGTGGAGACATCGAGTTGTAGTCAGGAGGACTACATGCAGGGGCAGGATCCTTGAGGTGCCCAAACTCTTAGATCACATCTGGCTATGGGAGGCCTTAACGACAGTAGCATGATGACAGGTGTCGGGTGGAGCAAAGTGTGGTGGAGTGGCAAGGCAGGGCTAGAGTGCAGAAGTCTGTGGCAACGCAACAGAGGTTGCAGCAGTGCGAGAGGCACATAGGTGTTTGCATGTCATGTCCCTTGTGAAACACATTTGTAATAAGGTGTTGCTACACAATTTTGCACAATTTTGGCTAAGGAAGAGAACCCATCATTTTCGACTTAGGGACTTAGGAGGCAATTCAACTTAATTTAATTGGTAGTGGAATGTGGGGGCCACCCACATGGGAATTTGAATTGGCCCATTCGAATAGGTTGGAGGGAAAGTCGAATAGGTGGATGGAGGGGCCCACATGAGGCAAGGGAGGCCCAAGGAGTTATAAGGAGGGAGAAGTTCTCATTTTGGGATTCATTCATACATCTCGCAAACAAAATCACTTGACTGTTCACTCTGCTGTTTAGTTGAGTCAACCAACTGTTTAGCCACGAATCTCTCAAGCGGGAGATTCAACCTCTACTTCGGGGGACCATCGTGCTCGCTCTAGAGAGGCAGTTCTACAAGGATTTCAGGAGTTCTGGGGCAGTGACATTGCACCACCAATGCAGAGAAAGGAGTGTGTATTTTTGGGCAGCCAGGAAACACGTAGAGGGAGATTGAGGCAAGTAGAGATCTGATTGCTTATGCGGGAGTTGGGGAGCTAACGTAGCAACATTAGACCAATGTTCTTGCTGGGTTTCACAGCCAGATGAGCTAGCATTCCAACAATTCGAACTGCTAGGCTAAGGGACAACGTAGAGGCCACACAACAGATTTTCGTGGTACTTGGGAGCAGCTAAGTTGGGCCCAGAGATCATCCGAGGAGTCGGGGATTGGATAGCACAAGTGAACTCAACATTTTGGATAAGTTTTCAAGTGGATTTACAGGCAGTTTCCAATAAGTCGAAATTGGCAGCTAGAGTTGAGGTGAGGCTTCAAGGGGGTTGAAAATCAGAATTCTAAACCAGTCAAAATCCTTTCTGGGTATTTCTTGGTTTTTGACAAGGATCTCAAATATAAAGTTTCATAATTTTCTGAGCACCAGAGGTGGGGTTTTAAGCCGTATCTTTGCAATAGCCAATGTAGAATTGCTGGGGATTGAATAGTGCCTTTGGGGGTCAATTTTGTGAAGTCCAAATTCGGCCAAACCATTTATGGGTTTTGGCCAAGGAGTCCGAGTTTAAAAGCATAAATTTCTGGGCAGTTTCAGTGCACCTTCCAGCCATTCGAACTCGAACAGAGCAACAATTTCTGGGTAGCGCAGTGCAAATTGGTGCAACAGCTGGGCAACCTTCAGTTCAACCATTTTCCTACCTGGGTTTGGTCCTGCTTGTCCTTTTAGACATGCCCAGGTGCACCATTCCATCATCTATTGTATTTGACTTGCAGAAATATAATAAAATGGCTCAAAAGTTCTCGCAGCTTTTATATGGGTGTTTACTGGATATTTCGTTTCGTTTTTGTAATTTGCTGCGTGTATTATTTGCTTGTTATCACTTGTATTCCTATTAAGGATGATTACAGTTTTCCTACCTAGGTTTGGTGCTGCTTGTCCATTGAGACAAGCCTAGGTGCACCATTTCATCATCTTTTGTATTTGGCTTTCAGAAATTAAATAAAATGGCTCAAAAGTTCTCCATTTGCAGTTTTTCTATGGGTGCTTGATGAATATTTCGTTTTTGTAATTTGCTGCATAGAATATTTGCTGTTATCACTTGTATTCCTATTTAGGATCATTACAGTGGTATCAGAGCCTAGTTCTTGGCTCAGCTGTGGGGATTGTCTCCTATGAGAGAAGGGGACCAGCAAAACATCACCTATCGGAGACAAAGGTACAGGAGCAGAGAAAGGGAGTTAGAGATTACTCCAGATACGAAGGACAGGGGGAAAGCAGTAGCAAAAGAGGAGGAAATGGCAAAACCCAAGAGCAGGGAAGAGATGGCTTTCGACAACCTTCTGAGGGCCCTGAGTGACTTGGCCAAGGGACAGAAAGACATGCTGGAAGAGATCAAGTCGCAGAACAGAGAGAGGACCATGCCTAGAGGGTTTCTGTGTGGGGAAATTTCGGGGGCCTCTCAGCCATTCGATCACCTGTCCCAGCAGCGCAGTGCCCTTAGTCAGTGTGCTAACTCGTGCTACACTACCTTCCTTCGTGCCAGTGGCACAAATCGATCCTATAAGGGAGGAAGACCCCCCTCAAATGGGAGATTACTTCAGAGAGTGACAGTCGATGGATGAAGACTTTAAAGAAGCCCTCTCCTTTAAAGATTACTGCAAGCTCAAGCAGAGTGAGAAGAAAAAGGGGTATGGAGGGCAAGGGACTCAGAACTACGAGCTGCAGAGAACCATAGGGAGGATGCATTTCCCTGCTTTCGGTGGCACTACCAAGTGCACGACCAGGGCTTGGGTTGAGAAGATGGACACCTACTTCCAACTCAATCAGATGATAGAGTAGGAAGCCATTAAGATGGCCACGCTGCACATGGAGGCAGAAGCCCATGATTGGTGGTTTCATGGCTTGACCACCATAGGGCATGCCCACATAGTTTCTTATGAGGACTTCACCAGGAGGGTGGTGGAGCTATTTGATCAGAGGGATCCAGAGGCTCATTTCAGAGAGCTGACCCAATTGTGCCAAACAGGCGACCTGGAGCAGTACTTCTTAGATTTTCTGCGGGTCTCAGTGATGGTCTCGGATGTATCCGAAGCAAGGAGGGTGTATACCTTCATTGAGGGCTTACTTGAGCCCCTATGTGGATTGGTGAAGTCACGCAGACCCTCCATGCTGTAGGACATTGTCTTGTGTGCCAGAGATCTGCAGGGGGTCATCCCCAAGACTTGAGCACCATTTCCTGCACAGACCCCTTACCCACAAAAGGAGCATGAGACTAGATCTCCACCTCAGAGGACCACACAGGGGAGGGGGCAGTTAGATGAGGAGACACGGAAGGACCTCCGGAGGAGGAAGCTGTGCTTCACATGCAGAGAGCCCTGGGCACTAGGCCATCGGTGCATTGCTGGGAGAGCACACTACATTGAGGTTTTTTCTGATAGTGACTAGGAGGACAAGGTGGAGTAGGATTGCGGTGGGGTAGATGGCGAGAGTCCGACAGACAGAGGGCCACCACCACCACCTCCACAGGGTGGGGCATCCCTTGCCCCAGCAGGGGGAGTTCTCGCTTCCTTATGCGAGATTCCCAAATTTTTGACACTGAGGATCAGAGGCATTGTACAGGGACAGAGGGTGTCAGTGCTAGTGGACAGTGGGGCTACCCACAATTTCATAGATGCCTAGTTGGTCCAGAGGAGGGGCCTCACCACAACAGAGTTTGAGGGCTTCTCAGTCCTAGTACCAGGTGACCGTACCATACAGTGCACTAGATATGTGCCCTCCTTGACAATAGTTATGGGGAACTACTTGATGACGAACCATTTCTTTGTGGTCCATATGGCAGAAACCAACGTGGTGATGGGTGTCTAGTGGCTGTATTCCCTTGGGCGAGTCACGACAGATTGGAGGAAGCCGAAGATGGAGTTCATTGGGCCGGATGGCAAACTAGTAGTCTTGAGAGGCATGCAGTCTTATCCACCTCAGATAGTTTCGGCCCACAGGATGGAGGCAGATTTACGACATGGGGACATTGCATGGGCAGTTGAGTTGTTTATCTTAGAGGCTGGAGGATAGGTTCAGCCACCATCGACAGACATACAGGTCTTGCTGGACATATATGCAATAGTGTTTGGGGACATTCCACTAATTCAACCAGACAGAGGATTTGAGCACACTATTGAGTTGGAGTCGGGTGTGCAGGCAGTGATCACCACTCCTTACAGGCATCCCAAAGCCTATAAGGACGAGATAGAGAAGGCCATCCAGGAGCTGCTAGCATTGGGCCATATCAGGCCAAGTTCCAGTCCTTTCGCTTCTTCAGTGGTGTTGGTGAAGAAGAAGGATGGAACCCTTCAGATGTGCATTGACTATTGGGCCCTCAACTAGAAGACACTGAAGAACCGATACCCCATTCCCTGCATAGATGAGCTGATGGATGAGCTTAGAGGAGCCAAGTACTTCTCTAAGATTGATTTACGTTCAGGGTACCACCAGATCAGGGTGAGGGATCAGGATATCCCTAAGACAACTTTTCGGTGCCACTATGGGCACTTTGAGTTTCTGGTCATGCCATTTGGGCTGACCAACGCTCCGGCCACATTCTAGTCATGCATGAACCATGTCTTTCGGGGACAGTTGAGGAGGTTCATGCTAGTTTTCTTCGATGACATTCTGATTTATTGCCGGATATGGGCGGAGCACCTCCAACACTTGGAGGAGGTATTGCGCATTTTGGAGGAGCAACAATTTTATGGTAAGCTCTCGAAGTGCAAGTTTGGGTTGACAGAGATGCTCTACCTAGGGCATATCATTGGCGCTAATGGGGTGAAGGTCCACGAGGAGAAGATTCAGGCCATCCGGGATTGGCTAGTACTTGGAGATGTGACTACGCTGAGGGGCTTCTTGGGTATTTGCACCTACTACAAAAAGCTTGTTAAGGGGTTCTCATAGCTGGCAGCACCCTTGATCGACTTGACCAAGAAGGGGGCCTTCTCATTGACTTATGGAGCACAGGTTGCCTTCGATCGCCTCAAGGAGGTGATGAGCAGTTGCCTTATTTTGGCACTTCCGGATTTTTCCCAGCCATTCACGGTGGAGTATGATGCATTCAGGGTAGGAGTTGGAGCAGAATTGTCACAAGAGGGGCATCCCATTGCTTCCGAGAGTCGAAAGCTCCTACCACATGAGATGTCATATTTCATATATGACAAGTAGACGCTGGCCATTATGTATGCATTGGCCAAGTTTCGCCAGTACTTTTTGGGCAACTAGTTTTGAATGAAGACTGATCACAACAGTCTTCGACATTTCATGGGGTAGCAGGGCCTGAATGACAGGTAACAGAGATGGGTCAGCAAGGTTCAGGCCTATGACTTTGATATAGAGTATGTGCGGGGAAAGCACAATGTGGTGGCTGATGCTCTATCTCGAAGACCAGTTGGGTTATCTCTCATGAGCATCTGCCATGATTGGAAGGCTTAGTTGTTGGTGGAGTACTCCAAAGACAGGAGGGCATGCGAGGTATTGGAGGGTACCCATGCAGATGAGCATTACTGTGTGATGGATGAGGTCATCTATTACAAGGGGCGCATTTACTTAGTGCCCAACTCGCAGTTGAGGGAGAGGGTACTCTAGGCAGCACATGATTCACCACTGTCCGGGCACCAGGGGTTTCAGAAGACTTATATGGCTGTCCGAGAGAGATTCACGTGGAAGGGCCTCAAGGAGGACGTGCTGCAGCACGTATGGGAGTGTGAGGCTTGTCAGAGGAACAAGGGGGAGCTGACCCACCCCCTAGGATTGCTACAACCACTTCCCATCCCGGAGGGAAAATGGAAAAGTATTTCGATGGATTTCATCATAGGGCTCCCCACAGTGCAGGGGAAGGATTGCATATGCGTAGTGGTCGACAGGTTGACCAAATTTGCCCACTTTTTCGCCATCCCCACCAGGTACACAACTACACATTTTGCAGAACTGTTCTTTCGGGAGATTTTCAAATTGCACGGGCTCCCCAAGAACATAGTGAGCAACAGGGACAACAGATTCATGGGAGGCTTTTGGCCGGAACTCTTTAGGTTAGTCGGGACGAAGCTCACTCCTAGTACCAGCTATCACCCTCAGACAGATGGCCAGACGAAGAGAGTTAATAAGTGGTTGGAGGGGTACCTATGGAACTACGTGACCGGTCAGCAGAGGTCTTGGATTTGGTAGTTGCATCTGGGCGAGTACTGCTACAACACCACATGTCCATCGTTATGACTCCTTTCTGTGCTCTTTATGGATATGATGCATTGTCTTTTGCTGATATTGTTTTTGGAGACAGCCGGGCACCAAAAGCCAAAGATTGGGTCTAAGAGAGCCAAGATATCCTCAAGGCTCTCAAGGATAATTTGGTGAAAACCCAAAATCAACAGAAAGTTTATGCAGACAGACACAGGATAAAGAGACACTTTGGGGGGGGGGGACTTGGTGTACCTCCGGCTACAGCCGTACATGCAGTCCACGCTGAAGCAAAAGGGGGTTGAGAAGCTACAACCACGCTTCTATGGGCCCTATCGGGTGATTAGATGAGTTGGGGAGGTGGCTTATGAGCTAGAGCTGCCTTAGGGGAGTAGGATCCACAACGTCTTTCATGTCTCATGCCTTAAGAGGGTGTTGGGACAACAGGTGATCTACCCCACTAGATGATGAGGGCCACTTGGTGTTGGAACCAGAGGCCATTTTGGAGAGTAGGGAGAGGAAACTGAGGAGCAGGACCATCAAGGAGTTCTTGGTGCGCTGGAAGAACTTGCCAGATGAGGATGCCACCTGGGAGGGTGAGCACATATTGGAGCACCCAACTTTGAGGTTGCTTGAGGGCAAGCAACATTTGGGAGGGGAGGACTGTCATGTCCCTTCTCAAACACATTAGTAACAGGGTGCTGCTACACAATTTTGGACATTTTTGACTAAGGAAGAGGACCCCACACTTTCGACTTAGGGACTTAGGGGCCAAATCGACTTTATTTAGTTGCTAGTGGAATGTGGGGGCCACCCACATGGGAGTTCGAATTAGCCATTCGATATGCTTGGAAGGAAAATCGAATGGGTGGATGGATGGGCCCACATGAGGCTAAGGAGGCCTAAGGAGCTATAAGGAGAGATCAACTCATTTTGGTTCCATCTTTGATATTTGCAAACAACTACTCAATTGTTCACTTTGTTGTTTAGGTGAGTCAACCAGCTGTTTAGCCACGAGTCTCTCAAGCAGGAGATTCAACCTCTACTTCGGGGGAGCATCCTTGCCGTCCCTAGGGAGGTTGTTACACAAGCATTTTCAGGAGTTTCGGGGTAGTAACATACACCAACAACCAACTTAGAGCAAGGAGGGTGTATTTCTGGGCAGTGAGGAAACACGCAGAGGGAGATTGAGGTAAGCAGAGTTCCGATTGCTTGTCTGGGAGTTGGGGAGCTGAGGTAGCAACATTAGACCAATGTTCTTTTTGGGTTTTACAGCCAGTTGAGCCAACATTCTAGCAATTCGAACTGCTGGGTTGTGGGATAGCACAAAGGCCACTTAGCAGATTTTCGTGGAGCCCGGGAGCAGGTGATTTTGGCCAATAGCTCATTTGGGAAGTCATGGGTTTGATAACAAGGGTGAACTCAACACTTTGGAGGAGTTTTCAGGTGGATTTACAGGGAGTTTCCAGCAGGCCGAGTTTGGCAGCTATAACTGAGGTGAGGCTCCAAGGGGGTCGAAAATCAGAAGTTCAAACGAGCTAAAATCCCTTTTGTGTTTTTCTGGGTTTTGGCCAAGGAGTTCGGGGTTAAAACTTAAAAGCATACAATTTTTTGGGCGGTATAAGTGCACCTTCCAGCCATTCGTACTTTTTTGGGCAGCGCAGTGCAGAATGGTGCAACAGCTAGGTAGCCTTCAGCTCAACCATTTTCCTACCTGGGTTTGGTCCTGCTTGTCCCTTGAGACAAGCCCAGGTGCACCATTTCATCATCTATTGTATATGGCTTTTAGAACTTAAATAAATGGCTCAGAAGTTCTCCATTTGCAGTTTTTCTATGGGTGCTTGATGAATATTTCGTTTTTGTAATTTGCTGCATAGAATATTTGCTGTTATCACTTGTATTCCTATTTAGGATCATTACACCAACTTCGTGATGTCATGACGACGAAGAATGATACCGTGGCATCATACTTCATAAGAATATCTAAAATAAGAGATCAACTCAAAGCTATCAGTGAACAAGTGCCCGACAAATTAGTAGTTGTAGCAATTGGTAGTTTGCCTAACTCTTGGGATTCTTTTGCAACAAGTATTAGTGGTAGAGAAAATGAACCTACATTTGATAAGCTATGGGCTGCTTGCACTCAAGAGGAGTCTAGGTTCATGTCCAAAGGCAATATTCCAAATCGAGGCGAGGATTATCAAGCTTTTGTAGCCCACTCAAAGAATGGCAAAGGTAGAAGAATTTTTGGAAGATTTCAAAGAAATATAGGTAAAAGAACTACTTCAAGATCTACTCCGCAAAGAAGACCTCCTCCTCCCTCCCAAAGAGTCATGAAAAATGTTCAATGCCATCCTTGCCAAGCATATGGTCACTATCAAAATAGGTTTCCTCAAAAGGATGATTCTCAAAGGGATGATCAAAAAAGGAAGAGAAGCACCATGCTTCTGCAGCTAACCTTAATGAACCCTCACGTAAGAGGAGGCATAGAAAGAAAAATTTGATGATAAATATTCTTTTTATTTTGCTTTCACTAGTTCTATTGTAGGTCATGATGAAATTTTGTTGGCGGATAGTGGTGTGTCTAGGCACATGTCTGGAAGTCGTGAACATCTCTCTTAATTGTTTGAAAGGAAGATAGCTCAAAGGGCTGAGCTTGGAGATAATTGCATATACTAAGTCAAGGGCATTAGTTCATTGTCCTTCCAATTAGAATCGGGAGGTAATATCTCTATTAACAATATGTTATATGTTCCTGGTTTGAAGAAGAATTTAATGTCAATTTCATCTCTTGAAGACAAAGGATAAAGAATTGCATTCATTGATGGACGAGTTATAGTATGGAAGGACGACTCCTTTGAATCTTCCAGGGTCATTGATGTATGAATATGAGGCTTATATTGTCTCCTTGGTCGCTCAATTCAAGCCTTGATACACAACACCTTTGATCTTTGTGAACTATGGCATTGAAGGTACACTCATGTTCATTATAAAGCCTTGTCTAGAATGAAGGATTTTGTTAAAGGTGTACCTGAAATCAAGATTGAACATGATGGAGTTTGCAAAGGATGTGCTCTTGGGAAAAATGTCAAAGGACGATGTACTAGCAGTGATAGTAGATCCAAAGGAATCTTGGATCTTGTGCATTTTGATGTGGGTTAGCCTATGTTTGACAAACTCTTGGGTGGTCATTTGTACAATGTTACTTTCATTGATGATTACTCTCACAAAACATGGATTTATTTCTTGAAATCCAAGGATGAAGTGTTTGAAAAGTTTCAAGAATTCAAGGCACAGGTTGAAAATGCTACAGGAAGAAGGATCAAGACTTAAGATCTAAAAATGGAGGAGAATACATATAAGGAGTTGATTTCTTTTTGCAAAAATGCTAGAATTAAGAGGGAGCTAATAGTTCCGTACTATCTTCAACAAAATGGAATTGCTGAAAGGAAGAATAGAACTATTATGGAAGCTGCCAAATCCATGCTTCATGATCAAGAGCTGCCTATGTTTCTATGGGGAGAAGCTTCAAAGATAGTTGTTTATGTTCAAAATAGATGTCCACATCGAATCTTGGATTATAAGACTCCTGGAGAAGTCTTTACATGTGAGAAGCCCAATGTTGAACATTTAAGAATTTTTGGTTGTCCTGTTTATGTGCATGTGCCCAAGGAAAAAGGAACAAAGTTGGAGCCTTCTGGGAAGGAGGGAGCTTTTGTTGGTTACAGTGAAAATTCAAAGGCGTTCAGAGTCTATATATTAGGACAACAATCCATTGAAACTTGCAGGGATGTCATTTTTGATGAGGATGTTGCTTTCTAAAAGTCCTTAGGATCACCTTTGGACTTTGATGATGAGATGCAGGTGGTTCCTAAGAATGTGGAATTGAAATTTAAAGAACTTGAACCTATGGAACAAGATCCTCAAGGAGAATCTAATGATCCACATGAATTTCTTGATTCACCAAGAGTCACTATACTTGAGACCAAAAAAAGACCTGCTTGGCTTGAAAGAACATTGAAAGAAGCTGTGTGAAAAATTGTACTGCAATGATTGATTTATTTCTCCTACTTATTTACAATAGTAAGTTATTTACTAATGCTTTAGTGAATATCAAAATAAATTCAGCTGCAAGCATCACAAATTATGAACTGAGAAAAGCAAGAGAAACACCAACACATGAACAATCATATTGACACACTAATTTTTGGACAATAGTCCCCGAAAAACCCCAATGCGGGAAAACCGGTGCAGTAGATCTGAGGGTTTCTATTATTGGCAGTAAATTTCTAAATACAATCTGCATGCCCCAGAGAAATGGCAATCCACTCAGAGAAGATAACTGATAGAATAAATAGTGAGAATTTTCTCACACTGAATCTGGAGATTTTGCACTGACCCCAACTCCTAGATGACCCACTATGTAGTCTCTGCGTGAGCCTACGCAATCACTGGGTGCCCTATACGTGGAGACTCCCTCTGACTGCGTCACCCTTGTTGCTACTGCGTCTGTTGCTGAGAAATCGAGATTTTATCTGTCAATCACCCACATTGATTCCTGACACTGATCTCTGCTATCCCTCAGCAGTTCTGCGTCAACCTCCTCCAGTTGTTGCGCTGTCCCTCCTTAGTATTGTGCTGCCTCTTCTTCCCCTTCACTGTCTTCTCTGATGTATATTCACTGGAACATGAAGTCACTTCCTTCCAGTAATGCCTCTGATCCTCACCTCTTGATCACTTGTTCGAATTCCTTAGCCAACCCTGCCCTAGGAATATCGAACTGACTGATCAACCCTCTGTGTGATTTGGAATGAACCCCAAGCCTCCTTATACTTTTCTCGTTGAGACTCCAATGGCCGAGATTAAGTCTCTAATCAACAACTAAGATTCAAACTTGACTTGATCCGCTTTCTAGAACATTCTCACCCATATTTTGATTAATACCCATAAATACTTTAATTTTCCTAAGTTTACACTTAGGAACTCCATTAAAAATATTAATTATTTTAATAAAACAAAATCCGTGTGGAATTTCACCAACGGTTTCCGGGTTCTTTAGAACTCATGTGCCTTAGCCTCTCCACCAATTTTATGGCTAGAGCACATCCGAGGCTACCAAAAACTAACAAGATGAAAAACATGCAACACCTCGTGGGACCTTCAAAGAAAGCAAAAGGCCAAAGAAGTATTCAGGTTATGGAGCATTGATGTGTAAGATCTTTGAATCTGAGCCATCTACCTATGAAGAGGTAGCTAGACATCAAGTTTGGAAAGATGTTATGATTGAAGAGTACCAGTCCATATTGAAGAATGATGTATGGGAAATCATGCCAAGACTTGAAGGAGAATCTGTTGTGTCTTCCAAATGGATCTACAAAATCAAGCGTACAACTGATGGAAGCATTGAGAAGCACAAGACAATATTTGTGGCCCAAGGATTCTCCTAGAAAGAGGGAGAAGATTTTGAAGGCACATTTTCTCTGGTTCCCAGGTATTCTTCTGTTAGATCAATTATTTCTCTTGCTTTTATTGCAGGTTTGCTAATTTTAGATAACAATGGTATGTTCTATGCTTTAGCACAATTTACGTCAATGTTCCTTATCAGCCCAATGGCAATTTCCAATTATCTTCAGTAGCAATCACATTAACTTGTATACATTGACAGTAAATGCAGATAGAACACAAAGACAGATGCAGAAGACAAGCCAAGATGCCATGTCCCTTCCTAAATTATTTTGGAACAAGATTAATTTTTATGTTATGGGGCCAATTTTGGAGTTAGTGGGTCCCATCCAATTTTATTAGGAGATTAGACTTCGGAAAAGTTATTTTGGTTGTGGTTAAGTTTTGCATGGAGATGGTTAAGTGAGGGCCCATGATGGAGGTAGAATTGGAGGGAAAAGTGATCCACAAAATCTAAATAAGGAAGGAAACTCTCCTCATATCATTCATCTTTTTGGCATATCGATTTCTCTTTGGTTGCTCGGGCTACTTAGCCGAGTTACTCGCTGTTCAGCATGAGTTCTTCCAGTGAAGAGCTCACCCTTTCTTCGGGGGACTTCGAGTGCCACCCTAGGAAGGTTTTTCTTCAATTCTTCAGGAGGAGGATCTCATTATGATTTCCAACGATTGCATTCATCTCTAGGTGGTGCGTATTACTAGGTGATGCAGTGAAGAGGAGGCCGAGTTTGCTTGTGGTGTCTTGCAGTGGATTTTGGGTGAGAGATTTTTTGGAGAGGAGGCATAGGAGGATTGTTGTCATTTGGGAGAGTTTTGGAGCTGGAGGAGTGTGATACCTTGTAGGGTGACTTTTTCACTTCCTGGGCCAGCGCAGAGGCAGTACTGGGTGCTCACGTGGGAGGGTAATGTATCAGTCTTTGAGGCTGAACTTTACCGTGGAGGTTAAGGGAAATATCTAAAGAGGTGATTGCTGCATTTTCAGAGCTTGGAGGAGGATTTCGTTGGTGTTCATTGCAGGCTGTATTCCTTGAGTAGTTTGGAGGGCATGGGACCTATTGGAGGCCGAATTTGGGAGGTCCAAATCCGGCCAAACCATTTTTGGGTTTTTCTGGGTTTTTGACAAGGATCCCAGATATAAAGTTTCAACAATTTCTAAGCACCAGAGATGAGATTTCTTGCAGTTCCTTTTCAACCAACAATGCAGTCTCTAGGGGACAGCGTAGAGCATTAGAGGAGCAATTATTTTCTAGCTTTGAGATTATTGTTTATCACCTGGGTTCTATCAAGCTTGCCGTTAAGGCAAGCCCATGTGCATTTATCCATACTATTGTACTTGCTCCATTCCATTAATAAAATGGCTCCGCTGGTTTTCATTTCTGGAGTGTATTGAGCATTTGCTGATTGTTTAATTTTTCTGTGTATAAATCGTTTTTGCTTTTGCATATCACTGTTTGTTTAAGTTTGGAACATTACAGTGGTATCAAAGCATGATCTTGGCCCAGCTTTGGGTAACCAGTAAGATCATGGGAGATTTGGGCATGTATGCACTGTGTCGGGTTACACCATACACCACCCATGGCTCAAGGGAGATTCAATATGCAGTGTTGAATTTTCTAACTCTAACATGTTAGAAATCCCTGCTGCCTTATCTGGTTTAATTTCTCCTACTTGTTTATTCCATTAACAAGTTATTTATAAATATAAATGCTGAAATAAACAGAAATGCAACCTTAACTCATATACAGATCAACAATTGAAATAACTGAGACAAGCACACAAGGGACACCGTTATTTTTGGACAACCATCCTCGGAAAAACCCAATGCGGGAAAACCGGTGCAACAATTTTGAGGGTTTTATTATTATGCAGATTCTTGAGTACAACTAGGGTGCCAAAATGGCCCACCCAACAGAGATTGTTACACGACAGTAATATGTCTTCTCGGAGACAGATATACAGCGTCTCAGCTCTAGTCTGCCCCACAAAAACCCATCCGGTGCTTCCTCTTGGCCCTGCGTTAGCCCTGCTAGCTTCAACTCAGCCCCTGAAGGCTCTATGTCAGCCTCCTGGATCTCTGCGTCATCTCTCTGGCCTTCTGCGTCACCCACGCAGGCCCCTCAGCCTTTGCGCAGTCCCCAACTGCCTCTGCATAGCTCTTGCTGCCTCTGCGTGGCTCTAACTGCCTTTGCGTCAGCCTCTTTGGTCATTGCGCTGACCCTCTGGCACTATCTCTGCCTCTCTGCTATGTACTCACTGCCCCTCGCTGCAACAGATCACTTGTTCGAATTTTCTCAGCAAGCCCTGCTCCAGAAAATCGAACTGACTGATCAATCTTGGTGTATCTCCAACTGACCCTCAAGTCTTCTCTTATACTTTTCTTGTTGACGAATCAACGCTTGAGATTAAGTCCATAATCAACGGCTAAGATCAGATTTGGCTTGATCCATGTCATTTAGAACATTCTCACCTAGTTTTATATTAATACCCATTAATATTTTAATTTTCCTAAGTTTAGACTTAGGAACCCCATTAAAAATATCAATTATTTTAATATCTCTCCAACTGGGGGGAATTTCCCCAAACCATTTCTGGGTCTTGGAGATCTTATGTGCCTTAGTCTCTCGACCGATTTTCATGGTTAGAGCACATTCAATGCTACCACAAATCAACACTCCCTCTTAGCGAGGAATGTGCTCTAGTAATGCTCCACCACTGAAACATCACACTGATCCTTCCGCATCGGTACCTGTGCTGATGCTTGGCCTGTTGCCCCACATTATTTGCACTGCTGCTTCCTATACTGCTGCACATGACACTGCCACTACCACTGCTACATTTGTACTGCATCTCCCTCTGAATATGCTGCCTATGCTGCCCCTAGCACTGTTGAAGTTTCTAAGTCTACCAGTTAGAAACCCTCCATGCACTTTACTGATTTATTCCTACCTACTTTTTCTGTTACTTAACAAGTTATTTACAATGTAAATACTGAAAATAAACACTAGTGCAGGCTCAACATATTACAGATCAACCACTGAAGGAAATAGAAACAATCACACCAAATGACACCGTTATTTTTGGACCAATGTCCCCAGAAAAACCCAATGCGGGAAAACTGGTGCAGCTATTTGAGGGTTTTCTTATTAAGCAATTTCAGAGTACAATCTGGGTGCCAAATCCGGCTTACCCAACAGAGAATTTCCTTGGTAGTAGTACCTCTCAGTCTGAGACAAATGTCCCGGCTGAAACCCCGGATAAACCTTCCAGTAACTCCTCAGCTCCAATTTACCCCAAAAACCCCAGCGTCTGCCTTTCTAGATTGCATTAGCCTCTCTCTACCCAGCGCTGGCCCTGCGTCACCCTGAATGGGCCTGCGTCAGCCTCAGGAGGCCCTGCGTCAGCGTTCTGGCCCTCTGCGTCAGCAACGCTGGCCTCTCTGAAGCATTGCGCAGCTCTCGATTGCCTCTGCGTGGCCTTGCGTGAGCCTCGGCTGCTACTGCGTCACTCTCTCTGGCTCCTCCGCTGCTCTCCCGACACTATCTCTACCTCTCTGTCTCTCTGTACTCAATGCTCCTCAGCTGCAACTCCGATCACTGATTCTATCTCTCTTAGCAAACCTCGCTCTAGAGAATAGAATGACTGATCACTCTGGTGTGCTCTGCAAGTGACCCTCAAGCCTCCTCTTATACTTTTCTCGTTGACATATGAACAACTGAGATTAAGTCCCTAATTAATGGCTAAGATTAGATCTGGCTTGATCCATGTGTTTTGGACCATTCTAACACAATTTTATATTAATCCACATTAATATTTTAATTTCCCTAAGTTTGGACTTAGGAACTCCATTAAAAAGATTAATTATTTTAATATCTCCTAAGCTGTTTAGAATTTGCCCAAACCCTTTTTGGGTATTGGAGATCTCATCTGCCCTGACCTCTCCACCAAATTTTGTGGCTAGAGCACATCCAATGCTACCCCAAATCAACAAGCACTGCCACTGCTAATTGCTACACTACAACTCAGTTATCGAAAAGTAAGTAACTGATCTACCCAAATTTTGACATCCTTGTCAGCGTGGAAGCCTCCTAATGCTGAAGCTACCTCTGCTGCTATCCTGTGCTCCCTCTGTTGCCTCTGTGCTGCTGCAAACACCTTTGTGCCTCTCGCACTGCTGCAACCTCCACTACGCTGCTACAAACCTCTGCACTCTAGCACTGCCTTATTGCTCCATCGGATCTTGCTTCTACCCGACATCCGTCATCCTACTACTATCATTAAGGGCTCCTGTAGCCGGATATGATCCAAGAGTTTGGGCACCCAAAGGATCCTTCCCCTCTGTAGCTCTTTCGAACTACAACTCTAAATCACCCCGGCTCCCTCTTGGAGATGTGGCTGCCATCTCTGCCAAATGAATGTCGACCTGGTTCTCTTCTCCCTCTTTTGCGGCTGCCCTAGTAAAACTAGGATCTGGATTTCTTCGGCGCTAGAAATCCTCTAAGGAACAAGCTCCTCTAGACTCCCTTTGAGTCATGATTTCCTTCACGGAAATCGTCCGGCTAAATGTCGAACTGCTCCTCTCCAATCCTCCTTGCAACTGCAACTCGGATTTGGATTTCTTGGCTAGAATTCCGTGAAGGTAGCGATTCCCTTTACCTTGGCTTCGTTTCCTTCAGTACTATTTTGCACTGACATAAACAACACCCCACCAACTCCACGATCACAATCTGCCCACGACTCCCCAAGCCCCAAAAACTGAAGAAACTGAGCCTTTCAGGCTTTGCGCAATCCCAACATTGGAAAAATTTGCTCCTCCTGGCCACAACATCGATCCTTCCGCGCTGAAAAGATGATCGGGCACTGCGTAGGTCTGATCTGCCCCTCTGCCTTTGCGCTGGCCCTCCTCTTGAATCGAAATGATGACGCAGGCCCTCTACGTCACTTCTTCTCTGCTGCTTTTGCTTTAGAATAACGTTGTCTCTTGGGACAACTGCTACTACTGCAAATTTCAGATTTCTGTTGGTGCCTTTAGTCCTCCTGTGATTTGTAACCCTCTGATACCATGTTGAAATTTCTAACTCTGACACGCTAGAAATCCCTACTGCATTATCTGGTTTAATTTCTCCTACTTGTTTATTCCATTAACAAGTTATTTATAATATAAATATTGAAATAAACACAAATGCAGGCTTAACTCATATATAGATCAACAACTGAAATAACTGAGATAAACACACAAGGGACACCGTTATTTTTTGGACATTCGTCTCCGGAAAACCCAAATGTGGGAAAACTAGTGCAACAGTTCTGAGGGTTATTATTATGCTGTGTTGCACGGGTACCGCACCCGGGGGTGGGGTTCTCGAACCCGTCCCGGGTTCTCGTACCCAAGTACCGGATTCGGGTACGGGTTCTTCCCAGATGAACCCAGAAGAACCGGGTTCTTCAAAATAAAAATTTGGGTTCTTTTCCTTTAACGGGTTCTTGGGTTCTTCGGGTGCTTGGGTTTTTGGGTTCTTCGGGTTCTTCGTGTTCTTCGTGTGCTTGGGTTCTTGGGTTCTTCGGGTTGGGTTCTTCATAAAAAAACCATATTAAAAATTTAATTTTCAAATAATTTTTTTTTATTGAAATTTAAAAAATGATATGCCATAAACGAATGATATGCCATATAATATAGAATATATGCCATAAACGAATGATATCATTTTTGGAGTCATTGATGGTCATTGGTCTGGATTGTCCTTCAGAGATGGTTGTAAGGTCTTCTGAATGTTTCTCAAGGAAGTTTTCTGCCATCATTTCCAAAGATTACAGTTTCCAAAGACTGTCTTTGTTCACATGCCTTAGCATTGCTCTGTGGGCATGACGTGCTGCTCAAGGGTAATGAATCATTGTAAAAACTTATCAACAATGATAAGTTTTTCAAAACTTATGAGCGACACAGTATTCTGAAATCATATATGATTATGATATCTCAATATTATAAAAGGAACATTATGGGTGTACAATCCCACAAGCAAAATATCATATCATATTGGCTGTAGCTTTGTGGAAATATTTAATAAGGTGATGACCATAGTTGGAAAAAAAAGGGTAGCTGTTTGCACATTCATGAGTCCCTTCCTACCACAGGAGACTCTTATGATCAGTCTCTCCATTAGTCTTATGCTATAAATTTATTAAAACAATTTCAAAACTTATGCCCAAAGTTTATTAGAGTCTCAATGTAAATTATGAATCTCCTGTATTTGTGGATCTTCAATGCCTTTAATATTATATGGCATCGAAACCAGAACTGGAAAAGAGACCTCTTACTCTGTAATTTGAGCCTGCAGATTCTTGTAAATCAATTTGGAATGAATTTATGAAACATTCATTCCCGAGCCAAATAAGTTAATAACCATCAAATTATAAACTGTAAATGCACACATACAGGTTCAGACATTTTCGGTCAAATAGAAAGTAGGATTGAGACCAGCCATAAGCTGTAATCAGCTGATGCTGTTAAATGGCGAAGGGCTATTTTGGAAAATGGCTAAATTAAGTATCAAAATCTGCCAATTTCTCACAGCATTTTGATAACATCATGTTAAGATTAAAACTAGGAAAATATGCCTAAATGAATAAGCGTGTTTTGTGGAAGGGTAAGGCTGCCACTGTTTTAACTTTTTGGGATTTCTTTACCACAGAGCACACCATGCATGGGGCAGGTGGATGATTAGACATCAAGAAAAGTCTAGACCACTATCAGGGTGAGAAGAATCTCCTATGAAAAAATTGTGTTTTTATATGGGAGAGACTAAACATGTTTAAATGATTATCATTAAAGTTTTCTTGTTTAAAGTTGAAAAAATATACAAATTCAAATTTCATATATATTGTTAATTATAAATTTATAATTTATAAAATATAATTATAAAATTTAATATTATTATATTACCCGATGAACCCACACACCCTGTTTCCAAAAATGCCATCCCCGTCCCTGTCCCCGTCCCCGCACCCACGTTTCCTGGCAACATAGTTATTATGCAGATTCTTGGGTACAACTAGGGTGCCGAAATGGCACACCCAACAGAGATTGTTACACGACAGTAATACCTCTTCTCGGAGACAGATATTCAACCTCTCAGCGCTAGTCTGACCCACGAAAATCCTTCCGCGCTTCCTCTTTTCCTTGCGTCAGCCTTGCTAGCTTCAGCTCAGCTCCTGAAGACTCTGTGTCAGTCTCCTTGCTCTCTGCGTCATCTCTCTGGCCTTCTACGTCACCCACGTAGGCCCCTCAGCCTCTGCGCAGTCCCCAACTCCTGTTGCTCCAGCTGCCTCTGCGTAGCTCTAGCTGCCTTTGCGTCAACCTCTTTAGTCACTGCGCTGACCCTCAGACACTATCTCTGCCTCTCTGCTATGTACTTATTGTCCCTCGTTGCAACAGATCACTTGTTCAAATTTTCTCAGCAAGCCCTGCTCCAGAAAATCGCACTGACTGATCAATCTTGGTGTATCTCCAACTGACCCTCAAGTCTTCTCTTATACTTTTCTTATTGACGAATCAACGACCGAGATTAAGTCTTTAATCAATGGCTAAGATTAGAATTGGCTTGATCCATGTCCTTTAGAACATTCTCACCCAGCTTTATATTAATACCCATTAATATTTGAATTTTCCTAAGTTTAGACTTTAGGAACCCCATTAAAAATATTAATTATTTTAATATCTCTCCAACTGGGTGGAATTTCCCCAAACCATTTCTGGGTCTTGGAGATCTTATATGCCTTACCCTCTCCACCAATTTTCATGGCTAGAACACGTCCGATGCTACCACAAGTCAACATGTAGGAATTCTGGGGTGGAATTCGATGGAATGATGAGAGGTTGGCTCAGTTGAGGAAGGTGTTAGACCAGATCCATCCTTGTCCTTACAGCTGAGAAGCTAGAGGTGCACAAGCAGTGGGAGTACAACCACCTACACCATGTAGAGAAAGTCGACAGAATTTGGGCACTAGATCTCTTGAAAAGGGGCAGGCAGGACAAGGATAGTTAGAGGGTGAGACCAGGGGGCACCTTTTGCTGGTGGAGACCTGGCTTTAGATATCAGGAGCCTGAGGAGGAGGTTGAGCATGATGCTGAGAGCCACATGATGTTGAGGAGCACATCGATTTACTCTGTGTGGCACATGAGTCACCATTATTCGAGACCTCTTTGATAGCCCCAATTGACACCTTGGTGGAGAGGATAGAGCTTACACACATAGAGCCATCTGTTGAGGAGGAGCCACCCATGGATGAGATGTGGATAGTTGTTGAGATATCTAGAGCTATGACTGAGTCTACAAGTGATAGATACGCATGGCAGCTTCATCAGTTCAAGGTCGGCCTTCTAGCATTGAGAGAGAAAGTCACCAGAGTATGAGAGGCCATTCTGCAACAAAACGAGGAGCTGGAGGGTATGAGAGTGGTTTATGCCGAGTCAACGACCAAACTAATTCCCGTTGGGGATCAGTTGGATTCCCTAATGGTACCACTAGAGTGCACTTTAGAGCATCAGAGCAGCCCTCTTCAGACATACATAGATGGGGCTTGTAGTGTCAGTGGTTTGCCTCTGCACCGTGGAGGGAGAGAGGTAAAGCCACTTTGACATATTTTATGTGTTGACTAGGTCGATGACATGAGGCGACATGAGCAGTGCAGGGTGCAACATTCGCCAGATGGAGAGCTTGTCCTACGAATGAGAGTTCGTATATTCAATCCCTCGCTTGGGGTTGGATGGCGAGAGATTCTGAGTTGGTACCTGGTGAAGTGGGCTATGGAGATGGTGGTAGACTGACATGAAGCTCAGTAGGAGCTTTCACGCATTGGGGATACCAGAAGCCCACTCTGGCATTGGGATACAGGTGGGACTACCTATCATTCCCCGGATATACCGGTTGACTGCGACTGTGGTGGTGTAGTTGGCCTAGCGGTTGAGTGCACACATTCACTAGGAAAGTTTTGGCAAGTACCAACGGCCAACTAGTTTGTGGGAAAACTCCTTTGGTTGTCTTGGTATGACTAATGTGCATGGGATCACACGACGATCATCACACTCTGGCAGGAGTTTGTCGTAGGAGGTGGCACTGATAGGCCACCTGACAGTGCCTTGTATGGAGTTGGGGATTCTTCACATTTGTGTGGGTCATGGAGGACATGGAGGAGCAGAGCAATGGTGGCATTGTTATTGGTACATAGGGAGATTCACTTCTTGGGTCCCTCAGGGAGGATTTGGAGGGGAGATCCCCTCATCGGAGAGCATAGTGATGTGATGGTGGAGGTGATGATACAGGTCGGGTGCAAGCCGACGCATATGGACACAACTTTAGGCCATCACATCTAGGGATGGGTAGGAGCATCTAGCGTGGAGTAGTGGTCTGCAGATGGTCATGGAGATACATGGGGGTGTGTTGTAGTATGTTGGACTGCATTGTGGAGTGGGAGTGCCTCACATCACATTGAGTACATGCGGGGAGTGATAGGTGTAGTAACACAGGTGGGACAAAGGACGAGATAGGATGGTATAGCCATAGCCGAGAGTATCCAGTGGTGTACCGGGACAGGTTGCGGTGTATAGTGGCATGTTGAGGAGTGCGGCCATACTGCGTGGTATGCAGTGGCAGATGATGCGATGCTGCAGGCGCTTGGAGCGTTGCTTCTCAGGGGACTTATGGACAAGGGCACTACATGTGCCATTGGATGCAACCCACCTAGGATCAATGAGGACGTTGTTGAGCATATGGGGACACCATGTTTAGTGGAGATAGAGCTTCGAGGGGGTTATCAGTAGATCCGAGACAGTGAACAGGTCGTCCGTAGGATTACACTTGAGCATTCCGGCGGACTCTTGATCATACCCATCCTCCTTCGGTGTTGTTTACAGTTGTAGAGTGTTTGTTTGTTTTCCCTTGACACTCTCCATTCAAGTAATAGGGCTTAGCAGGCTCACCCTAGGCAGTTGGATGAGACACCTCGTGTCATGAGCCGGGATGAGACTCTCCAGTTGAGAGACTTAGTTGGTGCATGAGTTGGCGAATACAGGCTTAGGGATGGCATGGGTGATTGTCGAGGTAGCATATGTTCCAACCCTAGGTTCACACTTGGGGAGGTGACCAAGAGGGAGTTACATGGTGCTTTTTTTGTTGGACAACTCAAGGTGTTAGGTGAGCATGAGGTGCGGAGGATGGTAGTCCTTGTTGGCAGGATGATGCCTAGGCTTTCGGTTGTACCCGGGCACATCATTAGGAGCTAAGATAGCAAATCTCGCTGTGTGATTTGGCAGGCACAAAGAAGCTGCATATTAGCGGCACAAGTTCTTGATGCTCGGTGTCTACCTATTGGATATGTATAGGAGATAGAGACAGGACATAGAGGGGTCCCAACAGCTAGCAACATAACACAACAACGGGCAGAGAAGATTTGGGGTTGTGGACCTCTAGTATCATTTTTGGATCCAGGGATCCAATGGATTGATGGGATACTCCACTCCTTAGTGAGCTTGGTCATAATAACAGGCAAACTGATTCATTCACAGGTAGACACATGGGGAGTCACCACATAGATTGTGACCGAGAGTTAAGCGAGAGGAGGTTATGGTACGAGCATGCTAGACAATTAGTGATGACCAGAGTGTCATGGGGTCAACAGGATAGTTTCTTGCTACGCTGGGCAGGGGTCACTAGCATCACAATACTTAGCGGTTCAGCTACCCATAGGGGTGTGTTGGTCTCTACAGGAGAGGGTCATCTAGATTTTCCACTGGGTTTCCGTGATTTGCTGATGGCGTGGGAGACTTCATCAGCATCGCAAGATGGCTAGCAAAGAGGATTTCAGGAGGAGCTCATGCAGGAGAGGCTTCATTCACATGGGGATTGAGTTGCATGTTCAGGGGCCCACAATTAGAGTGCATGGGGTGGACTATTCAGTAGCGCAGCTTCATGGGGATTCAGACAGAGTTTTACATCGTTAGAATGCTCTACTTATTGGCAGTCGACAGAGGGGTTCTAATGCCCCTATGGGCAGGATAGTGAGTAGAGAAAAGGGTGCTCCACATTGATCAGGTTGGCTTGGGATCTTGGTATCGAGGGAATCCTTCCTTATAGGATAGTACAACGATCAGGGACGATCCAATGACGTATTTGTGACCTTGGTGAAGTTTGCAGTGACAGTGGGGATCCACCATCAGAGCGGGTACTTGTTCAGGCACTGCTTGAGGACAAGCAATTTTTGGTGCATTGGAGGAGCTTGCTAGATGAGGATGCTACTTGAGAGGGCGAGCACATACTTGAGCATTTAGTAATGAAGTTGTTTGGGGACAAGCAACATTTGGGAGGGGAGGACTATTGTGTCCCTTAAATTATTTTGGAACAAGATTAATTTTTATGTTATGGGGCCAATTTTGGAGTTAGTGGGTCCCATCCGATTTTATTAGGAGATTAGACTTAGGAAAAGTTATTTTGGTTGTGGTTAAGTTTTGCATGGAGATGGTTAAGTGAGGGCCCACGATGGAGGAAGAATTGGATGGAAAAGTGATCCACAAAATCTATATAAGGAAGGCAACTCTCCTCATCTCATTAATCTTTTTGTCATATTGATTTCTCTTTGGTTGCTTGAGCTTCTTACCCGAGTCACTCGCTGTTCAGCACGAGTTCTTCAAGCGAAGAGCTCACCCTT
Source organism: Pinus tabuliformis (assembly GCA_031772625.1). Lineage (NCBI taxonomy): Eukaryota > Viridiplantae > Streptophyta > Pinopsida > Pinales > Pinaceae > Pinus > Pinus tabuliformis. The sequence goes on from CM062817.1 coordinate 1,118,514,351, forward strand.
TCTTCGAGGGACTTCGAGTGCCACGCTAGGAAGGTTTCTCTTCATTTATTCAGGAGGAGGATCTCATTGTGATTTCCAATGATTGCATTCATCTCTAGGTGGTGTGTATTACTGGGGGACGCAGTGAAGAGGAGGCCGAGTTTGCTTGTGGTGTCTTGCAGTGCAGTTTGGGTGAGAAATTTTACGGAGAGGAGGCATAGGAGCATTGCTGTCATTTGGAGCGTTTTGGAGCTAGAGGAGTGTGCTACATTGTAGGGTGACTTTCGCACTTCCTGGGCCAACGCAGAGGCAGCATTGGGTGCTTACGTGGGAGGGTAGAGTATTAGTCTTTGAGGATGAGCTTTACCATGGAGGTTAAGGGAAATATTTGGAGAGGTGATTGCTACATTTTCAGAGGTTGGAGGAGGATTTCGTTGGTGTTCCTTGCAAGCCGTATTCCTTGAGCAGTTTAAGGGCATAGGGCCTATTGGAGGCCGAATTTGGGAGTTCAAAATCTAGCCAAAATATTTCTGGGCTTTTCTGGGTTTTTGACAATGGTCGTAGATATAAAGTTTCAACATTTTTTGAGCAACGGATACGAGGTTTCTCACAGTTCCTTTTCAGCCAGCAGTGGAGTTTCTGGGGACAGCGCAGAGCATTAAAGGAGCAATTATTTTCCTGCTTTGAGATTATGGTTTATCACCTGGGTTCTGTCAAGCTTTCCCTTGAGGCAAGGCCAGGTGCATTTCTCCATACTATTGTACTTGCTCCATTCCATTAATAAAATGGTTCAGCTGGTTCTCATTTCTGGAGTGTATTGAGCATTCGCTGATTGCTTAATTTTTTCTGTGTATAAATCTATTTTGCTTTTGCATGTCACTGTTTGTTTAAGTTTGGAACATTATAGTGGTATCAAAGTATGATCTTGGCCTAGCTGTGGATAACCAGTAAGATCATGGGAGATTCGGGCATGTATGCACAGTGACGGGTTACACCATACACCACCCATGGCTCAAGGGAGATTAAGTATGCAGGAATTCTGTGGTGGAATCCGCTGGAACGAGGAGAGGTTGGCTTAGTTGAGGAAGGTGTTAGAACATATCCGTCCTTATCCTTACAACAGAGACACTAGAGGTTCACAAGCCATGGGAGTACAACCACCTACACCATGTGGGGAAAGCTGATAGAATTTGGGCACCAGATCTCGTCAAAAGGGGTAGGCAGAACATGGGCAGTTAGATGGTGAGACCAGGCGACGCTTTTGCTGGTGGAGACCTGGCTTTAGATATCAAAGGCCTGAGGAGGAGGTTGAGCATGATGCTTAGAGCCCACATGATGTTGAGGAGCACATTGATTTACTTGGTGTGGCACAGGAGTCACCATTATTCGAGACCTCTTTGATTGCCCCAGTTAACACATGGTGGAGAGGATAAAGCTTACACACATAGAGCTATCTGTTGAGGAGGAGCCACCCATGGATGAGATGTCGATAGTTGTTGAGGTATCCAGAGCTGTGACTGAGTCTATAGGTGATAGATACCCATGGCAGTTTCATCAGTTCTAGGCCGACCTTCTAGCATTGAGAGAGAAACTCACCACAGTATGAGAGGCCATTCTACAACAAAACGAGGAGCTGGAGGGCATGAGAGTGGTTTGTGCCAAGTCAATGACCAAACTAGCTCGCATTGTGGAATAGTTGGATTCCCTAATGGTGCCACTAGAGTGCACTTTAGAGCATCAGAGCAGCCCTCTTCAAACATACACAAATGGGGCTTGTAGCATTAGTAGTTTGCCTTTGCACAATGGAGGGAGAGAGGCAAAGCCACTTTGACATATTTTATGTGTTGACTAGGCCGATGAGATGAGGCGACATGAGCATTGTAGGGTTCAACATTTGCTGGATGGAAAGCTTGTTCTACGTATGAGATTTCGTGTATTCAATCCCTCTCTTGGGGTTGGATGGTGAGAGATTCCGAGTTGGTACCTGGTGCAGTGGGCTATGGAGATGGTAGTGGATCGACATGAAGCTCAGTAGGAGCTTTCATGCATTATAGATACCGGAAGCCCAGACTGGCATTGGCATATAGGTGGGGACTACGTATCATTCCCCGAATATACCGGTTGAATGTGACCGTGGTGGTGTAGTTGGCCTAGCGGTTGAGCACACAAATTCACTAGGGGAGTTTTGGCCAGTACCAATGGCCAACTAGTTTGTGGGCAGACTCCTTGGGTTGTCTTGGTATGACAATTGTGCATGGGATCACACGACGATCATCATACTCTGGCGGGAGTTTGTCGAAGGAGGTGGCACCGATAGGCCACCTGACAGTGCCTTGTATGGAGTTGGGGATTCTTCACATTTGTGTGGGGCATGGAGGACATGGAGGAGCAGAGCAATGGTGGCATTGTTATTGGTACCTAGGGAGATTCACTTCTTGGGTCCCTTAGGGAGTATTTGGAGGGCAGATCCCCTCATCAGAGAGCATAGTGATGCGATGGTGGAGGTGATGATGCAGGTTTGGTGCAGGTCGACACATATGGGACACAACTTTAGGTCATCACATCCAGGGATGGGTAGGAGCATCTGGCGAGGAGAATTGGTCTGCAGATGGGCATGGAGATGCATGGGGGTGTGTCGTAGTATGTTGGACTGCATTGTGGAGTGGGAGTGCCTCACATCTCATTGAGTAGATGCGAGGAGTGACAGGTGCAGTGATACAGGTGGGACACAGGACGATACAAGATGGTATAGCCGTAGCCGGGAGTATCCAGTGGTGTACCAAGACCGGGCATAGGGCATATTGAAGGCCAAATTTGGGAGGTCAAAATCGGGCCAAACTATTTCTGGGTTTTTGACAAAGACCCCAGATATAAAGTTTCAGCATTTTCTGAGCATCGGAGACGAGGTTTCTAGCAGTTCCTTTTTAGCCAGCAGCGCTGTTTCTGGGGGACAATGCAGAGCATTAGAGGAGCAATTATTTTCCACTTGAGTTCTCATGTGCCACTTGTGAAGAAGTGGGGAGACATCGAGCTGTAGTCAGATAGATTACAGGCGATGAGGGGCAGGATCCTTGAGGTACCCAACCTCTTGGATTATACCTTGCTACGGGAGCCCCGAAGAGGAGTAGCAGGACTGGCGGATGTAGGTAGAGACAGATGCGGATGGAGCGGCAGAGAGTGCTACAGTGCAGGAGTCCCAGGACAAAGCGAGGCTAGAAGGATGCAATAGTGCGAGAGGCACGAGATGTTGCACCAGTGTAGGATGGCATATAGAGGTGTGCAACGGTGCGAGATGCAGGGAGTTGTTGCAGCAACGCAGAGGTCAGTAGAGGGAGATCTTGTTAGTGGCAGAGGGAGCTTCAACATCGGGAGTGTCTCTAGCCTGACAAGGATGTCAGAGTTGGGTGGATCAGTTACTTCTCTGTAATTGAGTTGCAGTGCAACAGTTAGCAGTGGCAGTGCTATGGGTAGCACGATGCAGCATGATGAGAGGGAGATGGAATGCTGAGAGTATGGACCAACAACAACACGGATGTAGAGGGAGCTGCCGTACCAATTTTCTGTGCTGATGCTAGGCCTCCCTGCCCAACATCCTCTGCACTGCTGTATCCTGTATTGCTGCCCATGGCCCTGCCACTGCCACTGATGAGAGGGAGATGGAGTGCCGAGAGTATGGACCAACAGTAGCATGGATGCAGAGGGAGCTGCTGGATGCATCAGTGGCAGTGGCAAGGCCATGGGCAATAGTACATGATACAACGTGTAGAGGATGTTGGGCAGGGAGGCCTAGCATCAGCACAGAGACCATTGCTGGATAATCAGGGTTATACTCAGTGTGGAGTAGTACTAGAGCACAGTCCTCGCTAAGAGGGAGTGTTGATTTGGGGTAGCATCAAATGTGCTCTAGCCATGAAAATTGGTGGTGAGGCTAAAGAACATGAGATCTCCAAAACCCAGAAATGGTTTGGGCAGATTCTAATCGGTTTGTGAGATTTAAAAATAATTAATATTTTTAATGGAGTTCATAAGTCTAAACTTGGGAAAAATAAAATATTAATGGGTATTTGTATAAAACTGGGTTAGAAGGTTCCAAAAGTCATTGATCAAGCCAAACCTAATCTTAGCCGTTGATTAGAGATTTAATCTTGGCTCTTGGCCGTTGATGGACCAATGGGAAAAGTATAAGAGGAGGCTTGAGGGTCAATTGGAGAACACACCAGAGCGATCAGTCATTCTATTCTCTAGAGCGGGGTTTGCTAAGAGAGATAGAATTAGTGATCAATAGCGAGGGGTAGTGAATACATAGCAAAAAGGCAGAGTTGGTACCAGAGAGACAGTGCAAAGTTGGAGAGGTTGACGCAGAGGCAGCTGGGTGCTACGTAGAGGCAGCTAGGAGCTGCGCAAAGGCAGCTGGGTGCTACGCAGAGGCAGCTAGGAGCTGCGCAAAGGCAGCTGGGTGCTACGGAGAGGCAGCTAGGAGCTGCGCAGAGCCAGGAGAGGCCAACGTGTGTGACGTAGAGGGTCTAAGGGCTGATGTAGAAGCTCCAGAAGTTGATGCAGAGGTTAGCAGAGTTGACGTAGGGCCACGAGGCAACGTTGGGAGGATTTCGTGGGACAAACTGGGAGTTGGTGAGCAGGGTAGGGTGACGCAGTCCCTATCATAGTGACGCAGAGCAGTGGGAGGTGCAATTGTTGCTGTGGGATCGTTCATTCGATGATTAATCAACCGGAATATCTGTCTCTGAGGAGAAGTACTACTGCCGAGGGCATTCTTTGTTGGGTGAGCCATTTCTGGCACCCTGGTTGTATTCTGAAAATTGCATAATAATAAAACCCTTTGAATAATTGCATCGGTTTTTCCGCATTGTGTTTTTCAAGGGACATTGGTCCAAAAATAACGGTGTCACTTTTGTGCTTGTTCTCTTTCAGTTGATGATCTGTAGATGTTGATACTATGCTTGTGTTTATTTTCAGTATTTACATGGTAAATAACATGTCAAGTAATTAAACAAGTAGGAAGAAATAAACCAGATAGTACACGAAGAATTTCTAACAGCTTAAACTTAGAAATTCCAACATAAACTCTCTCCAAAGCATCTACAAACCCTTTTCTTGAAGGGATTAATTGTAAATTATCTTTCTATCCCTCATTCCTATAAGGGGGATCTAATAAAGGATTCATTTTGCGTGGGAGTTAGAGGATATTTTCTCTAGGCGCCCCCCCTACCCCATTTGGGGAAGTTCTTTTTGTGGTGCTTGAATAATTTCCATTGTTGGCTGAACTAAATAGTGTAGCATAATGATCATTAAAGTAGTTGGGTTAAATTTTTACCTCATACAATCTACTCTCACTTGCAATTTACTTGTGTCTTGTAATTGCTACCTAGTTTAGTCATTTACTTTACACTTTAGCAATTTTGTACATTTGATCAAATTTTTTCAATTTCTTCTTTGCAATAATCAAATTTATCTCCAGCTTTGCTGGTTGAAGTAGCACTTTAGGGACCCTTCAAGCCCTATTGACTCCTTATTCTAAGATCGGGGCCTTGACGAGGATAAGGTCTGGGGAAGAAGTTCAATTGAAACTTGTTCAATTTGCAGCTAACTAATTTGCAATCTAACTTAATAGAAAATAAGCCAAGATTACATTCCAATACATTCAACTTGCAACATTGGCACTTGGAGCTTCATTTCGTTTTGCTTCCTAAGTTAATAAAGTTTATCTATCTCTTTGAAGCAATTGTCAGTATTTCAAGTACATACATTTTGTTAACAAAGCATCGTTCTAAGCATTCATTTTTCAAAGTATTTTACATTGAACATTATTGTACTTGCCTATCTTTATTGCCACATTTTTCTTCCAAGCATTACTTTCAAGACATCTCTTTAGTTGGAATATTACTTTTGCAAGTACCTTAATATCTGGGACTGGTCTATTTTGTTCCATCTTGTCAATTATTGCATATCTTTACTCGTGGATGGTTATGGTTATGCTTTGGATTTATTTGCTGCAAATTAGATGTTAATTTAATTTCGATGTATCTTTGATCATTTAGTTTTAACTCATAGAACTTGACTTATCTAGTTTTAGATTAGTTGAGCCTTAGTTATTTTCATAGGGTCCACCCCCCTTGGCTTCACTAGGAGTTAGCCTAGATGAAAGAGTTGAGATTTGACTGACAACAACTCAACTCGAGTCTTGCCCTCGAGGCCACACCAAGTGGAGTTAAATATTTTCTTCATGATAATCTCAAGTGTGGATTCATGTGACAAGAAGTCCAAAACTCCAACTTTGGCTAAACTGTCCAACCAACTACTTTTGGTGTGTTTCCTTCTCTCTGAAATACCTTCCAAGCTACCCAAAATTCCAACAAGTGGTTGGAAGGTTAGGGGAGCCTCCTTTCAAGCAAATCAAGTTAAGCCAAATAGTGCATTTTTCAAGCAAATTCGGCTCCCTTCAAGCTAGCCATTTGGCTTATTGAGTCAAGTCGAACCCCCTCTTGAGGGCATTTTCTCATGTAAAAAATATTTTCCATGGTAAAGACTTAGTGTTTGGGTTGTGGATGATAAGTTTAATCATTATTTTGGGAGAGGGTTTCAAACTAGCCATTAGAAAGAAAATTATATAAGGCTAGTCCCTCATTGCATTTGTGTGTTGTGAATTGTGAAATCATCATGACATAATAAGAACTTTTTGGTTATAACACTTCCGTTGTGGATTGATTCTTGTATTTTATTTCTTCTTAGCCGTATAGAAATTGTGCTAAATAATGTTTTACAGGTTTTTCCAAATTACACAAAATTTGTGGATCAATCTATTGAGGGGCTACATAGTCACATGGAAGAGGAAGGCTAGGGTGGTAGTCATCACTTTCTTTTTGTTGGATTAGGGCTATCAAAATATGATTGTTGGACTAATTATTATTGGGGGTTTCTTCTTCAAGTACAAGAATTTTCCTAACAACATAGTTGATCCATTGGACGGAGGTATTTCAAGAGGAAATTGCTCCTCATTGAATTTGGGCATCGATACATCATCTTCGACTAGAGTGAGGGTGACTAGTCCTTTGGCTCCAAACTCACATATTAGTCCAAAATACAAGGCTGATTTAAAAGGCGTTATGATCACAATCCAACACTCGAAAAAATAATTTGCAAGGCAAGCCAAGTCTCACCTCACCAACCAATGTTTAAAAATCTAAAACTTTTTCCAAATTTCCTTTTTTTTTGTAAAAAACAAAATTATAAAAAATTAAAAAATATAAAAATACCAAAAGCATTTTACTAGCTTGAGCTTCATTTCTCTTTTTCAGCTAGTTTTATGTAATGTCCCAGACTAGGAAAAATAGTGATATGCAAAGCAAACAATAAAAACAACACCATAAAATTGAAACATTTAGTGCACACTCATAAAAGGTTCAAGAATAACCATCAGTTGAGCCATTTTATTATAATCCGGGAGCAAAGTACAATAATGTGGAAGAAGTGCACCTGGGTTTTCCTTAATGACAAGCGTGACCAAATCCAGGTGATAATATGTCAAGCCCAGATGGCAGAAATAATTGCTGCAATGATGCGCTGTGCTACCCTTGTGAAACTGCGCTGTCTACTGCAAAGAAGCTGATGGAAACCCCACCTCTGGTGCTCAGGAACTTCCGGGAAATTAACCTTGGGCTCTCCACCAAATACCTAGAATAACCCACGAAGGAATTGACCAAATGTTGACCTCAAAATTTTGGCCCAAAATTCCTGTAGCTCCTCTAACTGCTGACTGAGTTGGGAACCTTGTTTGACCCCTAAAATTTGCCTAGAATGCCAATTTAATCTTAAGCTCTCCTCAATAAAGCCAAAAAAACCCATAAAGGGTTTGGCTTGGTTTTGACCTCGGAAATTCGGCCTCCCAAGAACTGTGTCCTCCTCCAAGTGTTGTAAGGTACGACCTGCCTGTAATTCCTGAATAAGTCCTCCCAAGCACCCAAAAATGGGCGAGATAGTCTTTCCTAAACCTTCCCTTATCTCTCCCAGCAATTACGCACTCCACAAACTGACCCACGAATTCCCACGTATGCCAAGTGAGGAGTACCTGTGCTGGCCCTGAGTGCTAGTACTCACACTGCTCCCAAAATCTTCCCAAAGGTTGGTCTTCCCCTGTACTTCCTTCACCAAAACACCTCTGACAAGTGCTCGCTGGAAAGCCACTGAATTATCTACTACTTGTTCCACTACTGCGTCCTCTTGGAGTATGCACTCGCTAAATGATGGTTGAGTTGGGGGCTTTGAATATCCACCTGCAATCTCTTGGAATGATAGAAAGAGACCTCACTAGGGTGGCACTCGAAGTCCACCAAAGAGAGGGTGAGTTTTCCGCTTGGAGAGCTCGTGCTAAACAGCGAGTGACCCGGCTAAGCAACTCAAGCAACTAAGGTTGAGTTCAATATGTCAAAGATATACCAAATGAGGTTGGGCCTCCTTTATTTATAACTCGTGAGCCTCTTTTCCCATGTGGGCCCCCTTCCAACTAGCAATTCGACCCTCTCTCTTTAGCCATTCAAACATCCCTCTAAAGTGGTGCGTATTTCCTCATGTGGGTGGCCCCCACGCTTGGCCAACAAGACATTTCGGCACCCATTTTCCTTCATGGACCTCTCTCCAAAACTCCCATGGTCCTCATGCTTCCAAAATTGTCAAAATTGTAGAATAGATAAACCTGTAACAATTTAATTTAGGAAGGGACATTACAATCCTCCCCTCCCAATTGTTGCTTGTCCCCAAGCAACTTCAGTGCTGGATCCTCACGTATGTGTTCACCCTCCCAGGTGGCATCCTCATTCGACCAATTCCTCCAACGCACCAAAAATTGCTCGACCTCAAGCAATGCCTGAGCAAGCACCCCCTCTGACTGTGGACCTTCACTGTCACTACAAACTTGACCAGGGTCCCAAATGTGCCATTGGATCATCTCTGATTGTTGTACTATCCTATAGTGAAGGAGTCCCTCTATACTAGGATCCCAAGCCAACTTGATCAACGTGAAGCACCCCTTGCTCCACTCATTATCTTGCCAGATATGGGCGTTAGAACCCCTTTGCCTATTGCCAATAAATAGATCATCCTGACGATGTGAAACTCTGTCCAAATCCTCATGAAGCTGCCCTACCGAATAGTCCCTCTTGTGCACCTTAGGGGTGGACTCCTGAAGATGCAATCCAATCTTGGTGGGATTGAACCCTCGTCTGCCCAAGCCTCCCCTGAACTTCTCCTGCCGGTCACCCTGCCACACAGGTGAAGTTCCCCACACCATCAACGAATCACTAAAACCAAATGGAAGATCTAGATGACCCTCCCCTGTAGAAACTAGCTCACCTCTACAAGTAGTTGAACTGCTCAACCTTGCTATGCCAAAATCCCTTGCTAGTTGCAAAAGGAACCTATCTTACTGACATCATGACACCCCGGTCATGCGCGACTACTCAACATGCTCGTATCGGACCCTCTTCTCTAGTAACGCCCGACCACTATATCTGTCCCGATCAGCGCTATGACCAACCTGCCAGGGCAACTCTAAAATGCTCGAGTCCACCACTGTACGACTAGCCTTGACCCCGAGTGACAACCTGCCTCGCCATATGATAAAGGTCTCAGCGACTCTCCATGTGTCAGCTTGGAAAAAAGTTGGATCAGCCTCCATCGTAACCCTGCCCATTGATAAGTGGAGGGATCCTCTTGCCAACCGGATCCCGGGATCCCCTAACGATACTAGGAGCTCACAACTTCCACTCTCCATGGGTTGCCGCTGCATAGCACTACGACTTGCTAGAACCCATACGACCCTCTCTGACCCCTGTATGTCTCCCATAGGTGGACCCCAAGTGCTAAGAATCTGTCCCAAGCACGCCAATCTGTGCTGCTCCTGCCAGACCATATAGTGAAATCTGGTATCCCAACTCCTAATGATATGCCTGGACACAGCTCAGAGTCTAGGCACCCTCCTATAGACGAAGTCTACCATCCACTGTCCCCTAGGCTCTTGTGGCGCCTTAGACTGCCTCGCCAAAAGTGTATCATGCAACTCCCTAGAGATCACCTCCCCAAGTGTGAGCCCAGGGGTGGAACATATGCTCCCTCGACAGTAGACCACGCCATCCCTAAGCCAGTATCCGTCAGCTCGTGCACCCACCAAATGCTTCAATTGGAGCTTCTCCCTCTTGCCCATGAAACACTGTGTCCCATCCAACTGTCTAGGGTGAGCCTCCCATGTCCTGCTACTTGTACTCAGGGCACCATGGGGCAGTAACCTGAGCCTCAACAACTGTAAGCCATGCTGGAAATTAATTTTCTGCGTAAAATAAAATTTGGGTTTTGACCCCTTTAGCGATTAATTTTTTCTAGATTGCCATTTCTTTCAAATTATTCACTTATTTTTAGTGTTGGGCTATTTATATTGATATATATTCATTTCCCTATCTTTTCCACCCTTAAATATAACTTTTAAGAGTAGTTATTGTTAGTTTTTAGGGCTAGATTGTTCTCTGCTGTAGGTAATTGCATTTTCAAACTTTTTCAACATAAAATATTCACCCCATAACATCATTTCATCATTATTAGCAATTATGTAGAGAGAACAATAACATCAACAATGCAGCAAAACATTAAGGAATAATAGAAGAAAAACATGCACTAGTAGAGACACCAAGATTTAGGTCAAAGACTGGGGCAAAACCCCACAAGGAGGAAAACCCAACCAGATTGTTCTTCTATTAGATATTCATCAAATGTTCAGCTATTTGATAAGAATGAGATATATCAATCACAGAAGGCTTCTTAGGGCCAACTCAAGTCAGTTCACAACCATGTTTGTGAACTGATCAATCTGATCTCTAGAGGGCTGATGCCATATCATAGTCACAAAAGTGACATCCATGTCACAAGGAACATCATCACTGTCACAAATCAATATTGTGAAATATCACTGTCAAATGTTGTCTTATCAAAGTTTCTGTCACTGCCATTATCAATCATCAACAAGGTCACTGTCACAACCACCACTGTCATTCATCAAGTTCACTATTATGCAATGAGGTTACTTCCATAATCAAGGTTACTGTCATGTCATTTATTAAGGTAACTGATATACATATAGATCACCATCAAATATCTACATCAATATCACTCAAGGTCACTGTCATATACATGATTATTGTCATACCAAGGTTACTATCTTATAGATATGAGTTATTTCTCCAAGTCACTGTTGTATTCATCAGTCATGTCATATAATTCACTGTCATGTCAAGTAGATCATAGACACTTCCATGCAAGCGGTGTTGCCACTGTAGGTTACTAAAGATCACTGATATGCATCAAGTTTACTGCCATACATTAACTTCCATTTTGTATGCCTCACTATTATGTCATACCTCACTGTTATATGGGTCATTGTTATACCATATTGTGATATAGATCAATGCTATGTCATAGAGATACAATACAACCTTAGAGAGATGTGAGTCTCATATAGAGAGTGAGTCGTTGTAGAGAGTACGAGCCATAAGTGAGAGTCACAACAAATCCGAGCCATAGTATAATGTGTGATCCACAGATGTGAGCCATTGTAATGCTAATACGAGCCACTGTAAAGCGAAACATAGATATGATAATTCAAGACAATGGAATATATACGTGCCATGGTGATGAAAATACAAGCCATAGAATGATGTGATCCACCATAGAGAAAGAATGCGAGCCACAGGGATTAATAACGTGCCATAGAAATTGATAGCGAGCCACAAGGCTTGAATATGAGCCACTGTTATTATTGCGAGCCACAAAAACATAGATCCTTGCAATAGGTGTATAATGTGAGCCACATAAGCAAATACGAGACACAAGAATAAAGTATGCAAGTCACTATTGTGTATTGTGTGAAAATTTCTAAATCTACACATTAGAAATCCTACTGCAATCATTGGTTTATCATCTCCTACTTGTTTTTACATTCAACAAGTTATTTAATTATTTAAGTGATGAAAACACTATTGCAGACTACACATACATACAAATCATGAACTGAAATAGAATGAGACAAATACACAAGGGACACCGCTATTTTTGGACGATTGTCCCCAGAAAAACCCAATGCAAGAAAACTGATGTAGCATATAGAGGGTTTGTATTATTAAGAAGATTTCTGAATACAACTAAGGTGCCAAATCTGGTTCACCCAACAGAGAATAAACCCGGCCAACACCTGGATGAACAAACCCCACAGGTGACTGCGCTGTTCCCAGTGTTGGGCAGTGATGGCTGCTCCAAGCTCTGCGTTGGAACTGCGTCACCTCCTCTAGGAGCTGCTTACTGCGTCACTGAGACCCCTTAGCCTCCACTGTGTCACGACATTTCTTCGTCACTGCAACACTGCGTCACTGCTACACTGTGTCACTACATCACTGTGACACTGCGTCAGAGCTCTCCCTCTGTGCTGTCTCTCCTGGTGCTGCTCTGCCTCTCTGCTATGTATTCTCGGCCTTGGACTGAAGTCCCTCTATCGAACTGCCCCTCTCATTGCAACTCAGATCACCTATTCGATTTGCTCAGCGAACCGCGACCCAGAAAAATCGAACTTAATGATCTCTCAAGTGTGTCTCCAACTGACCCTCAAGCCTCCTCTTATACTTTTCTTGTTGATGAATCAACGATCGAGATTAAGTCCCTAATCAACAACTAAGATTAAAATAGACTTGATCCTCGTCACTTAGAAGTTTCTCACCCATATTCTTATTAATACCCATTAATATTTTTATTTTCCTAAGTTTAGACTTAGGAACCCATTAAAAATATTAATTATTTTAATAACTCCTCATCTGGGTTGAATTTCTCCATGCGATTTCTGGTTTCTGGAGATCTCATGTATTCTAGACCCTCCACAAAATTTCGGAGCTAGAGCACAACTGATGCTACCCAAAATCAACACTCCCTCTTAGCGAGGAATGTGCTCTAGTAACACTTCTCAATAGAAGTAGTACACTGATCCATTGCATTGGTCCTTTGTGCTGTTGATGCTTGGCTTGATGCCCTTTATCCATTGCACTGCTGCTTCCTGTACTGCTGCCCATGACCCTGCCACTGCCACTGCTACATCTGTACTACAGCTCTCTCTCAAAATGCTGCCTCTAACACTGCCACTGCTAACTGCTGCACTGCAACTCAGTTGCTGAGAAGTAAGCAACTGAAACTTCACCTAAAAACTGTTTAGTTGGTCAGTATGAATGCCTCGTGATGCTGAAGCTACCTCTGCTGCTAATCTGTGCTAACCCTCTACTGCTACTACGTTGCTGCAAACTATTATGTGCCTCTCGCACTGCTACAACATCCACTGCATAGCCTCGAACTTTGACACTCTAGCTCTGCCACTATCGCTCCATCACACCTCGCTCCAACCGACACCCGTCATTTTGCTACTGTCATTAAGGGCTCCCGTGGCTGTATGTGATCCAAGAGTTTGGGCACCTCAAGGATCCTGCCCTGGGTTCATGTAGTCCTCTCGACCACAACTACATGTCGCCCTACCTCTTCTCCAGAGGCGCATGAGCACTCATGGCACAATTGTCATCCTCGCCTTCCCTGTCAGCTTTTGCTGGAGCAACCTTCGATTCAGAAGCTTCCTCCTTGCCCTTCTTCTATGGGCACTGAGTGGCATAATGTCCAAGCTCCCCACACTTGAAGCATCTGACCTTGGAAATATGCTTCTTCTTCCACTTCTGCTGTGCTTGCTGTCCCAATGATGCGAGAGCTGCATCCTCCTCCTCCTTCTTGACACGGGTTCCTTTGTCGCTACCCGCCGCCTTGTTCAACTTCCTGATCTCTTCTTATCGAAGAGCTGCCCACATCTCCTCCCAACTGGGGAGAGTCGCTTTGCCCAAGATACTTTGGAAAAATGTCTCCCAGTCCTCAGCGACTGCATTCACGGCAGTTCTGACCATAAACTTAGGATTTGGTGTAGACCCCACATAAGTTAGCTAGTCTCTAATCCCTTGCAACCTAAGGAGGAAGGGATCGATCTCTTCTCCCTTCTGTATTTGATACTATCTCAGTTGGTTTTCTAATAGCGTCTTTCGCTGGATGGAAGTGCCCTGGTACAAGGTGGTCAGTGTCTCCCTCATCTCCCTTGCTGTTTCTTTCTCAGCAATGTGTGTTACTACATGATCTTTGACCCCGTCTAGGATCATGCTTGCCCTTCGCTTGGACCTCCTTGTACTTCTTTAACGAATCAGCGTCGATCGGAACAACAACTACCTTCAAGGCATAGTCCTTGATGCAATTTTTGTCCAGGACTGCTAGGATCCTGGCCTTCCAGATGACAAAATTGGAAGCTCCATCCAATCTGTCCTGATCCCTCAGTCCATTGACTGTCATCTTTGCTCAACAAATATAGGATTGGTTCTCTTCTCCCTCTCCTGCCGCTAATCCAGCAAGACTTGGATCTGGATTTCTTTGGCGCAAGAAATCCTCTAAGGAACACGCTCCTCTAGACTCCCGCTGAGTCCTGATTTCCTTCATGGAAATCCTTCGACCAAATGTCGAATCACTCCTCTCCAATCCTCCTTTGCTATCGCAACCTAGATCTAGATTTCTTTGGCTAGAAATCTGTCAAGGCAGTGATTCCCTCTACCTCGGCTCTATCTCCACATACACTGTTTTGCACCAACAACAACAGCATCCCACCAGCTCCTCAGATCGAATCTTCTCTGCTCCCTCAACCCCGGGAACTGATGAATCTGAGCTCCTCTGGCATTGTGCAATCACTGCGTGAGCTAGATCAACTCCTCTTGGCCATTGCGTCACTCCTTCCTGGTTTGAAAAGCTAACGTGGCTCTGCGTGGGCCTAATCTTCCCTTCTCTGCTTCTGCACTGGCCTAGACAGCTAAAGCAGTTACTGAGTGGGCTCCTCCCAGCTACTGCGTCACCCTCACCTGGCTCAGAATGTTGACACAGGGACTGCGTGAGCCTCTGCGTCACCTCTTTTGCACTGCGTTACTCTCCCTCTGCGTCTCTGGCTCCGGCACAACGTTGTCACTCGGGACAGCTACCTCTCTGCAGCAAATTCTCTAGATCTCCCGACTGGTGTCTTCAGTTCTCTATGATCTGCAATGCTCTGATACTGTGTGAAAATTTCTGAATCTACACATAAAAAATCCTACTGCAATCATTGGTTTATCATCTCCTACTTGTTTTTACATTCAACAAGTTATTTAATTATTTAAATAGCGATGAAAACACTATTGCAGACTAAACGTACATGCAAATCATGAACTGAAATAGAACGAGACAAATACATAAGGGACACTGTTATTTTTGGACAATCGTCCCTGGAAAAACCCAATGTGGGAAAACCGATGCAGCATATAGAGGGTTTGTATTATTAAGCAAATTTCTAAATACAACTAGGGTGCCAAATGGCTCACCCAATAGAGAATAAACTCGGTCAACACCTGGATGAACAAACCCCACAGTTGATTGCGCTGTTCCTAGTGCTGGACAATGATGGCTACTCCAACCTCTGCGCTGGAACTGCATCACCTCCTCTAGGAGCTGCTTAGTGCATCACTGCATCACTGAGACCCCTTAGCCTCCATTGCGTCACTATGTCACGAAATCACTATGTCATTGTGACATTGCGTGCATCACTGCAACATTGCGTTAGAGCTCTCCTTTTGCGCTGTCTCTCCTAGTGCTGCTCTGCTTCTTTGCTATGTATTCTCAGCCTTGCACTGAAGTCCCTCTGCCGAACTGCCCCTCTCACTGCAACTCAGATCACCTATTCAATTTTCTCAGCTAACCATGCCCTAGAAAAATTTAACTGACTGATCTCTCAAGTGTGTCTCCAACTGACCCATTAAAAATATTAATTATTTTAATAACTCCTCATCCGGGTGGAATTTCTCCAACCAATTTCTGGGTTCTAGAGATCTCATGTATTCTAGCCCCTCCACAAAATTTTAGAGCTAGAGCAGATCTGATGCTATCCAAAATCAACATACTACGAGCCATAGAAATAGATCCGTGGCATAGAAGGAAATATGAGCCACGCAAATAAAATATGTGAGCCACATAAACATAGATCCATGCCACAAGTGTATAATGCGAGCCACGTGAATAAAGTATGCGAGCCACTTTTGTGTATTGTGAGCCACAAAAACATACGAATCATTAAGAGGTATGAACCTTCGAATGCGAGTTGCTTGAGCCACAATGATTGGTTATTTAATATTTATAGTTATTTCATTGTGGAAAAGTCACATCCTTTGGGGCAGGCCAACCATAGTTATCAGAACCGGAACGATTATTGAACCGGTAAATCCTTCAGACTGAGAAACGGCCAGAACCAGACAGAAACCGGTAAAAAAACCGGACCAAACAACCAGTCGAGCAAAAATATATAAAATATTCAAATTTTAAGGAAAATCTTATATATTCATGTGCATCCATATAAATTCAAACCATTTATACACAAATATGAAAAAGTTCTCATTTATATAGCAAGAGTGCATAATATGATAATACCAAAATAACACTTAGTGCAATACATGTCTCAAATAAAATATATCAAGATATAGACTCTAAATGCCCTTTGATACATCAAACTACAATACTATTAGTACTAAATTACTAATTAGAATCAACATCCTCAGCCTCCCTCTCATCTTCATCCTCAGAATGAGCAGTAGCAGACTAAGGATCTATAGTGGGATTTTGATTTGATTCCCTTGGCCCTGGAGGTGGAGCTGAAAGTGGGTCCAAGTCCATCCAAGAAAGATCTTCATGATCGTCATTGTTAAATGTTGGTTCGTGGGTCTCCACAACCCACTCTGATGATGGATCAAAGTCATCCAAAGTTATGTTGCTTGATTCAGGTGTCTTATTCAGTGACTGGTTTCGCCTCAATCTAAGGTTGTATTAAACATAAGCCATGTCATTCAACTATTTTTTCTCCAAACAATGCTTCTTCTTGGTGTGTATTCGCTAAAACCACCCCAACCATTCACACCCTGAAGCCCTAGCTAAGAAAAATATTTAAAAAAGCAAAAAATAATTAAAAAATCACTTGAATGGTCCCCACACATGAGTTGTTAGGCAGCTGCATTGAACCGGTCGGTTCGGTACCGGTTCAGCAAAAATGGCTGGATTGGTACAAAACCGGACGGTTCAGTATCGGTTAGCAAAAATGGCCATTTTGGTACAAAACCAGTCGGTTCTGTAACAAAACCGGCCATTTTTGGTCCATTGCACCGGTCCGGACCGTTTTAGAGCTGAAAACGGCCAGACCGGCCAGTCCAAACCGGTACGGTTCAGTCCTGATAACACTGAGGTCGACTTGAATTCTTGGAGGGACATGTAAATTCGAATTCAATTTCTTCTTGACATTAAATATATTTTCCAAATAATTTCTTTCCTAAATTGTTAACAAATTAATAGTAATAATAATAATTCTCTTTTATTCAATTGAATTTCCCTTTTGACCAATATAAATCCTTTTGGGGCAAGACATTCCTTTGCGGCAGAAGGGTTTCTCATGGGAAACTCGTCCCATAGATGCCCACATATCAACATTTATAAGCTTGTGGGTATTGCCAAAGGGGGGTTTAGTTGGCTATTTTCTGTGTTTTATGCAGTTTTGAAGGTTTGAAGTTGCAAAACAGCCTAATTGTTCATTTTAAGCCATTTACTAAGGTCTATAGCAAGGTATTCGTCTCCAATTTGGTAAGGGCTCATAACTCTCAGCTTTGTGCTATTTCAAGAGATGTTTTCCATAGTTGGAGTGTTGTTTTTCTTGCTGATCTGCATTTTCTACAGCCATATTTTCATCTTGGATCAACAAGATTTTTGAAATTAATTTCTGGACTCCATCACCTGAAAGGTATTATTAGGCATTGGTCTACCAATCTATGTTGGAGGATTTTTAGTATAGGGAATCCTCCCTTAGCTTTGTAGGAGTTGGTCTAAAGAGTGGGAACTTGTGCTGAGGTGACAGTTGACACTTGTCCTATGTGGTGCCACCTTAGCGTCTCATGAGGATCTTAATGAGACTTGCTAATTTGTGCGGTAACACAACAGAAAGAGAGAAGGCACATGAAAGGAAACCCAAAATTCATCTCGCAGAAAAAAAATGTGTGCAGACAGAAAGAACTCACAAAAATAAACTAGACTCATGTAGGAGGAAGGAGCAGACCCAAATATAGAAAATACACATTTTTGGAAAGCGACAGATGTGTGAAAAATGATTAAATATGTATTATAATGTGACAAAAACACAAACAACGAGATATGTGTACAACAAGCATAAGAAACACGCTTTAGCAATGTAAGATAAAATTGTACAAATGCAAAACATCTAGAAAAACAAAGGAATTCTTATGTTAGAAATGTGTGTGATGACAAAATTTTCAGAGGAAAATTTGTCAAGATTTTGTTACTCATATAATTCTATTCAACTAGAAAATTTATATTTTTTAGTTTGAGAGTGAAGTTGGCAGATCATAACGGTGTGGAAAAAGTTGCTTGAGCAGAGGAAATGTGCCCTTGAAGCAAGCAACAAGCAGTGTGGGGCTTTTGCAAATCAATGAGATTGAGCTGGACTCTACAGTGTTGCTAGTTTTGCAGAACAAAAGTGATCTTGAAACTAATTGTTAAAAAAAATAAAAATGTTGAAGGGATAGTACAAATTGTTTGATTCACAATGGTTAAATTGAAACATTTGCATCCTCGACAATATTGATAGAGAACATTTTATTGTGGAAAATTATCCAGGGTATTGTATAAGGAAAAAAACAAGGCCTCTAGATGCAAGTGTTATAGCCAAAAGGTCAAAATGGAAATAGAAATAACCCTATCTGTATTTGAAGCAATTATCAAACATCTTCGAAATGTGAAAGGGTACGGTATTTTAAAAATATTGTTGTGCATTTACCAAAATGGAGGAAGCTATCAAGGCTGAGGAGTAATTTCAAACTTTAAAGGTTTAAAGAAACATGACTAACACCTTCTAAGACTGAAGAGATGGACAAAATAGAGGATATAATAAGAAGAAATTGTAAATATTATATAAAATCCCAAAAATGGCATTTCTTCACACTTTGAACTGTTCAAAACTAGTTTTGCTCCTTATAAGTTTGCTCAAAACTTGTGTAACGTACCAAAGGTTGAGAGAGGATATTAGGATATGTACAAGGGATGCTTGATTTAGGTGTGGAGTCTGTTAGTAACTATGGGTTCAGTTTGACATGTTATATACATTGAAATTGGGCAGGCTCAATAGATGACATGAAATCAACTTTTGGATGTGCAATTTGCGTTCATGTATAATTTCATGGATTAGGGGGAAAATACTACAATTTCTATCAGCCGTGTACGCTGAAGATTAAGTTGCAGTAGATGCTGCATGAGAGGTAGAATTGTTTGGGAGGATTGTTGAGGATATAAGAGTCCATTTGAATGGAGTGAAGCTCTGGACTCTGACAACCAGGGGGTATTGAAGCTGGTGAAAAATCCATTATGCCATTCAGAACACAGAAATTTTGTATTTCCCTTTTTGGGATCAACTAGCAGATATATTCACCAAGCTATTGTCAAAGGATGACTTTTTAAGGTTGCGTGACAAACTTGGTTTAAGCAATTGGGCATAAGCGGGACGATAGAATGTGATGTCCAATGTTAAATAATGCTAATATTAAAATCTAGTGTTGGGCTAAGTTAAAGGTTAATGTAAATGTAACTTAGGCTAGTTAATTTAAATTAGTTGAGAATGCTAATGAAGTCATTCAGGTGTTGAAACACACTGTCATATCTTTTGGGAGTTAATGCCTTCTTCTATAACGAGAATACGTCTTTCATACTGCATTTTTATTTCTCCATTTTAAATTATTATGACAGCGAAAGTATATACACTTGAACAAAATTGTGCATTTGGAAGGAAATAGTAAAGGCATGATATGTGGAATTTTGAGCAGGATTACTATTTTAATGGAAAGAAAATCCATTGATACCGACTCAGAAGTGTAGAATTGTGAATATCCTGTAGGAAAATTAATAGTTAATATTTCTGAACTTCACAGCCTTCAAACTTATCATTTTTGATAACATTAATTATAATGCTTACTCATGGATGGTGGAATAGATCATCTTAGTACACTGTACAAAGATGAAAGATACTTATACATACATTCTATATAATATTACTATAAAGTCTTTTACTTTTTGCTTGGGAACCATATATTCAATCTCTTATTTTGGTATTGCAGGAATATGTTGTGGAAGATGTAGATGGCGAGGTACTAGATTCTGATTGGAGTCCACCTCCTCTTCCAACAGAACATGTTCAACAACTCAAGTCACTTGGATTGCTTTGATACATAATTGCAGTTTTGAACTATCAGAATACCTGATAGCTAGGGATCTCAGATTTGAGTATATCATGAGGAAAATCATTTTATTTTTAGGTATCCTAATCCAAATCCCACTATGTTCAAAATGAGAGCAAAAGTTGGTACAGGGATTGGGGCAATGTATCTTAAAATCAAGGAAAGTTCCAGTTATCACTTGTAACTTATGCTTAAGGAGCTTAAAATGTGAATTTTAGAGTTTAGTGATGCTAATAAGTTTTTGAATTTGTAATATTATGTTTCTTTCCTATATTGTATAGTTGTGTGAAATAGTTTCAAAAGACTCGAAAAAAAAATAGTTAAATTTCTGAAGGTACTGATTTATGTTCGGTAATTCCAGATGTGTTTTTCCATAAGTAAAATGAAAATAACCTCAGTGTATTTGACTTCAAACATAACCTCAGTGTCTACCAAATGTATATTATTGTTTTAACAAAAGGGCAGTTACAGAGCTCTTTCTTAGTCAAACTCTGCCGCAAAAACATTGTGACTTGGATCACTTTGATAAATAATTGCAGTTTTGAACTGTGAGAATACATGATAGCTAGGGATCTCAGATTTGAGTATATCACGAGGAAAAGGATTTTATTGTTAGGTATCCTAATCCAATTCCCTCTGTTCAAAATAAGCGCAAAAGTCAATACAGGGATTGGAGCAATGTATCTTAAAATCAAGGCAAGTTCCAGTTATCACTTGTAATTTATGCTTAAAGAGCTTAAAATGTAAAGTTTAGAGTTTAGTGATGCTAGTAAGTTTTTGAATTTGTAATATTTATGTTTCTTTCTTATAGTGTTTAGTTGTGTGAAATATTTTCAAAAACTCAAAAAAAATAGTTAAATTTTTGAAGGTAGTGATTTATGTTCAGTAATTCCAGATTTGTTTTTCCACAAGTAAAGTGAAAATAATAGAAGGCTTGACTGCATCGCAAGCATTATTTGACTTCAAACATAACCTCAGTGTCTACCAAATGCATATTTTTTTTTTAACAAACTGGCAGTTACAGAGCTCTTTCTTAGTGAAGTCTGCTGCAAAAACATTGTAAAATTATCCTATGTTATAAGAAGTGGTTTCTAATGCATTTTTATTTGAACTGTAATTTTATGTGATTGCAATACACCAAAATGGCAACAAAACAGTATTTTCACAAAGAAAAAGGGTTGTTTTGACTTATTAGTAAACGAGTTTGTGAAACTTGAACTTTTCAAAGTACATTATGGAATAATAGAACTCTTGAATTTATATTGCCTTCTCATCCCCTCCTGAACATTTGCTTCTAGTTACTATAAAATATCTAGTTACAAGGAAGAATATTGGAACAAAGAAATCAATATGGTTTATACTATATACAGGGATTATCAAGGACTATTTTGTCCGTCGTCCAGACTCATTTGATCTGCATACTTCATCTATTATGAAAATGCAATTCTAATGGTAAATTCAGCTCATCGTTACGGCAGTTTTCTCTTGTATTGGGAAACTCTTCAGTGGTTTCTGTGTGCATGTTGAGGAGTAAACTTTATATGAAAATAGACATGATTAAACTTGGCACCCTGAGAACGAATGTAAATTTTCAATACCTTCATGATCACTTCTTACTTGGTTATGTTTGTGCTATGAACCTTTGATTTGATGCTTTTAGTTATCTTTTGAGCATGGACTTTAAGCTCGCAGCTTTATATATGCCAGTGATTTGGCCTAAGCATGCCCCTAATTTTGAGCTTTGTACAACTTTTGCTTGTTCATGCAGAGGCTGCATTTGCAGTCCTCCATCTCTGTATTAAAGCTCTGTACACATTGTTTATATTGATAGTTAATGCCAAAGGAAGCTTTAATTCAAAAATGGAATTTTTTGCACATAGATTGGTCTTATAGAGAATTATATAGATGTGATATTCCCACTTAGCAAATATTGCTGAGTGAAAAACAATTTTGGCTCTCAACTTGAGAAGAGTGGGTTAGGAGGACCCCACTTGGCAATTTTGATTTGATGTGGCCCAACATAGGAGAAAGGAAGGAAAATCGAACATCTAGTTGGAAGTGGGGGCCACCCAAGAGGAATACGCACCCCTTGCAGAAAGGCGTACTTGTGGGAAGAGAGAGAGGGAAAATAGGTCGATGTATGGGCCCACTTGGTGAAGGGGGAGCTCAAGGATTAATATGAGAAGAAGAATTCATTTGGGGGCTTTTGAACTTTCAACAAACAAACTCACCTAGTACGCTTGAGCTATTGAGCCAAGTCTACAAGTGTTGTCCAACACACGAGATTTCCGAGGGGAAATCTCAACTCTTTCTTCGGTGGACTTTGAGTGCCACCCTAGGGGAGCCATTGTTGCATTGTGGAGCAGTTCCGGAGGGCTTTCTAGAGGTGAACTTGTGTTATTCGGGAGCAGACTAGGCACGGAAAGGGACCACGCACTCTTGAGGGGAGTGAGTTACAGAGAAACACTATTTCCAGGAATTTAGAAGCATATTCCCTCAGGATATAGCAACGTTTTTGTAGAGGTTTAACTGGAGGTTTGAGGGTCTATACTACAGTGCAAATTTTCTTCTCTTGTGCTTGCGCATAAGTGACTAGAATGGGGCCTGCGCGGTCATTGGTGAAGGCCACTCGTTGTGGGGGCTTGATCCAGGATTTTAGGGCTGAGTTGGCTTGGTGACATAAAGAGAATATTGGGTGAGATTACTCAACATTTTGGAGGTCTGCGGCAGTGGTATTTCTTGGTGGTTCGAATTACCCAACTGGTTGAGGAGCATGCCATAATTGGGGGTAATTTCAGAGGTTGGAACTAGGCCCAAAACTTTCTAGGTCTTTGTGGATTTGTTGAGGAGAGGCCAAGGCTAATTTCTCAGAATTTTTTGAGCACTTTAGTGGGGCCAAACAACAGTCTCTTTCTAGTTAGCAGTTGTAGATTTCCAAGGCCAACGCAGAGTTTGAAGAGGAAGTGCTTCCTAACATCCAAGCAATACAATCTCTCACATGGGGTTTTTCAAGCTTGCTTTAGCAAGCGCAAGTGCAGGCATTTCATACAGATTTTGTGCTTTCCTCATATTATAAATTGGCTCAGTTATGCACAAATTTTGGCTGAATTTGTGGGTGTCTTATTGCATGTTAAATTTAATGTGTCGTATGTGGAATTTTTCTTTGTTTATCACTGTTATTTCCTAGTAGGAATATTACAGTGGTATTAGAGCACCGGTCTTGGCTCAGCCGTGGGGACACTTCTATGACCATAGAGGAAAAGTAGAACGTTACCTACCAGAGGCAGAGATATAGGATCCGAGAGAGGGAGTTGGAGATCACACTTGATAGTGGGACCCTAAAACATGAGGTAGAGGAAATAGACATGGTGGAGCCCAAGAACAAAGAGGAGGCATCTTTCGATAGCCTCTTGAGGGGATAGGAGATGTTGGAAGAGATTAAGCAGCAAAACCGGGACAAGGGCATTCATCGAGATTTCTTGTTTGGGGAAACTTTAGGGTCTTCCCTCCAGTATGACCATCATTTCCCCTTGACTCACGCACACGCTTTCAATGGGCTATTTGGGACTATGTTGCCCACGTTTTAGCCCTTAAGAGCAGGTGAGCAGGTTGGTCAGGATGATATGCCTTGGGAGAATATTTCTGGGAAGGGCAGTCTATGGAGAAGGATTTTCGCGCTGTGTCTGTCCTTCCAAGATTTCTGCTAGCTCAAGCAAAATTACAAGGGCAAGGGTGCAGGGGGCCCAGGCATGCAGAATTCAGAGCTACAACATACTATTGGGAGGATGTATCTTCCCACTTTTGTGTGACAATCTTGAGACCCAAATCCCTACTGCAACAAACTAATATTACTTCTCCTACTTGTTAATTCATGTAAGTTATTTAATGTGTTACATTGTAAATATCGAAGTAAGTACGATTGCAACCTTCACTAATTAAATTATATGCGGAAACAAGATTTGAGAAAGAAGAAATAACCACACACACAATTGACATTGTTGTTTTTGGACAAATGTCCCTGGAAAAGCCCAATGCTGGAAAATCGGTGTAACAACCAAGGGTTTGTATTATTATGCATTAGTTTCTGAATACAATCTTTGGATGCCTTATTGGCTATCTGATACAAATAATCTGACTGGCAGAGAAATTAGTGAGAAATACCTCACACTATCACTGGCGAACTGACACTGAACCGGGCCTTGGATGGTTGGCCTCACGTTGGCTCTGCGTAACCTCTACATCAACCTCTCTAGGGTTGTGTCACCCCTTCCACAGATCTTTTGTTGTCTGGAAATTCGTTCCTCTAGCCCTTCGGTCTCACACCCCGACTTCTGGCTCTGGAACTCGACTTCCCAGTGAAATCTCAGACTCCCTCTGATGGTCTGCGCTGCCTCTTTTGGATTTCTATTTGCCTTCTTTGCAATGTATCCTTGGATCAGGAAACTCTCCAACCGGAAAACTATCCCTGTCCCTCATTGCAGGAAATTTCCTTGATGACTTCTTTGACAATTGTGGCGCTGCTCTCTTGAGAAATCGATCTCTTGATCTCACTCTATGTGTCTTCCAAATGGCCATCAAAGTCCTTATAATCTTCTCGTTGAGTAATCGACGACCCAAATTAAATTATAATCAATGGCTTGGATCATAATGACTCAATCTTTGTCTTTTTCTAGAAGGTTCACACCCAATTTTATTAACAACTTTTAATTATTTTAATTTCCTAAGTTTAGACTTAGGCATCCATTAAAAATAATTAATTATTTTAATAAAACTGTCTCCGGGGTGGAATTTCCCAAAACGATTTCTGGGTGCTCAGGAATCCACGTGTCCTAGCCTCGCAAATTTTGAGGCTTAGAGCACATCCAATGCTACCAGAAATCAACATTTTGATGGGTCATCCAAGTGCACGACTAGGGCACGTGTAAAGAAGTTGGACACGTACTTTCAATCTAGCTGGATGAGTGGGGTGGAAGCCATCAAAATGACTACCTTGCACTTGGAGGGGGTAGCACATGATTGGTGGTTACATGGGTTGACCATGCTAGGGCATGCCAACATGACTTCCTAGGAGGATTTCACACGAAGGGTTGTGCAACATTTTGATAGGAGGCATCCAGAGGCACATTTTAGAGAGCTGACATAACTCAAGCAGACAGGCAGCGATGATCATTACATATCAAAGTTTTTGAGGGTATTAGTGATGGTGGCAGATTATCAGATGTCAGGAGGGTTTATGCCTTTTTTGAGGGCTTGATTGAGCCTTTGCGTGGGCTAGTGAGGTCTCACAGGCCCACCACTTTACATGAGGCAGTATCTTGCACCAGTGATTTGCAGGACATAATTCCCAAGGCTGGGGCACTAGTCCCACCATAATCTCCTTTCCCACAAAGGGGCCGTGACACTAGGCCTCCACCAGAACGAGATATTCAAGGGTGTGGACAGTTGGATGATGAGACCCAAAGAGACCTTCATATTAGGAAGTTGTGCTTCACTTGCTAGAAGCCATGGGCACCGGGGCACAGGTGTACCAAGGGCAAGACACACTATGTAGAGGTGTTTTTTTTATAGTGAGCCGGAGGATGATGCAAAGCAGGAGATAGGTGCTGGTGATGATGAACCACAAGTGATAAGAGGAGGAGGAGGCCCACCACCCCCACCAGGAGGAGGTCCTTTCTTGCTTGCAACAGGACTTATCACTTCACTTCAGGGAGTGTCAAAGTACCTTACTTTGAGGATCAAGGGCACATTGCAAGGACAACATGTTTTAGTGCTAGTAGACAGGGGGGCAACCCACAATTTTGGAGATGCCCAGATGGTGGAGAGGAGAGGCATACACACAAAGCCCTTTGAGGGACTCTTCGTCTTGGTGTCGGGAGACTGTACCATGTAGTGTAATAGATACATTCCCGGGATGACAGTGGTGATGGGGAATTATTCGATGATGGACCATTTCTTTATGGTTGACATTCTAAACACCAATGTGGTGCTTGGTGTTCAATGGCTCTACTCTCTGAGGCTTGTTACCATTGATTGGCAGAAATTGGAGATGGAGTTCACATGGCCAGATGGCAAGTTGGTTTTGTTGAGAGGCATGCACTCATATCCCCCATAGACAGTGTCAGCGCATAGGATGGATGTAAACTTGAGACATGAGGATGTAGAGTGGGATATAGAGCTCATGATATCTTAGGCAAGGGGTGGGCCCAAACCACCACACTCAGACATCCAGGGCATTCTAGGCAGGTTACCAACTGTGTTTGTAGACACCCCACCAGTGCGGCCACCTAATAGGGGGTTTGAGCACACTATTAAGCTAGAGCCAGGGGTACAAGTAGTCATAACGACCCCATACATACATCCCAAATCCTATCGGGATGAGATTGAGCGAGGTATCCACGAGTTGCTGGCATTGGGGTACATTAGGCCCAACTCTAGTCCCTTCTCTTCATTAGTTGTTTTGGTGAATAAGGATGGTACGTTGTAGATGTGCATTGACTACTAAGATCTTAATAAGAAGACGTTGAAGAACCGATACCCCATCCTTTGCATAGATGAGCCTGTGGATGAGCTTAGAGGAGCCAAGTACTTCTCTAAGATAGACTTATGTTCAGGGTACCATCAGATTCGGGTGAGGGATCAAGATATCCCTAAGACACCTTTCAAGTGTCACTATGGCTACTTTGAGTTTTTGGTTATGCCCTTTGCACCTGCTACTTTCCAGTCTTGCATAAACCATATATTCCACAAGTAGTTGCGGAGGTTCGTGTTGGTGTTCTTTGACAACATATTGATTTACAATAGGACATGGGAGGATCACCTAGAACATACTGAGGAGGTTCTTTGTATTGTGAAGGGGCAACCGTTTTATGCAAAGTTGTCCAAGTGTGAGTTTGGGTTGACTGAGATGCTCCACCCGGGGCACATTATTGGAGAGGATGGAGTGCGGGTGCATGATGAGAAGATTATAGCCATCCAAGACTGGCTAATTCCCCAGAATGTGACTGAGTTGAAGGGATTTATGGGCATTTTCAGATATTACAAGAAGTTCATAAAGGGCTTCTCACAGCTAGCAACACCCCTCACAGATTTGACCAAGGGGGCATTCGCATGGACGTACAAGGCACATACAACATTTGAGCATATCAAGAAGATGATGCACAATTGTCCGGTGTTGGCTTTGCCTGATTTTACACAACCATTCACCTTGGAGTGTGATGCATCAGGTGAGGGAATTGGTGTAATATTGTAACAGGGAGGCCACCAGATAGCTTTTGAGAGTCAGAAGCTCCTTAGTCATGAGAGGTTGTACTCTATCTATGACAAGGAGATGTTGGCCATTATGCATGCATTGGACAAATTCCGATAGTTCTTGGTGGGCAATAGGTTCATAGTGAAGATTGATTATGACAATGTTCACCACTTTTTGGAGTAGAAAGGCCTCAATGAGAGGCAACAAAAGTGGGTCAGCAGGTTTCAGGCCTACGATTTTGACATAGAGTGTGTCAAGGGCATGCAGAACATAGTCGCAGATGCCCTATCTAGGAGGCCTGCGACATTACTCATGAGCATTTGCCATGATTGGAAGGAGCAACTTTTGGTGGAGTACTCCAAGGATCGACAGGCGTGTGAGATCTTGGAGGGTACTCATGGGGATGAATGCTACCGGGTGATGGATGATGTCATTTACTACAAGGGGTGCATATATCTGGTACTTGGTTCACAGTTGAGGGGGAAGATTCTCCATGCAACACATGATTCGCCACTATCAGGACATCAGGGGTTCCTGAAGACTTACAGGACAGTTAGGGAGCGCTTCACTTGGAGGGGCCTCAAGGGGGATGTGTTGAGGCATGTTCAAGAGTGTGAGGCCTGCCAAAGGAACAAGGCGGAGTTGATTCATCCTGTTGGGTCACTGCAACCATTTCCCATTCCTAAGGGGAAGTGGGAGAGCATTTCGATGGACTTCATCACAGGACTTCCTATGGTGCAGGGTCATGACTATATATATGTAGTGGTGGACCGGTTGATGAAGTATGGCCACTCCTTTGCTATCCCCACTAGGTATATTGCTTTGCAAGTTACAAAGCTATTCTTTAGAGAGATTTTCAGGTTGCATGGTCTCCCCAAGACCATTGTCAATGATAGGGAAAGTCACTTCCTAGGGGCATTTTAACAGGAGCTCTTTAGGTTGGTAGGCACAAAGCTCACTCCCAATACCAGCTACCACCCTCAGATAGATGGGTAGACTGAGATAGTTAATAAGTGGCTGGAGGGATATTTGTAGAACTATGTGACAAGACAATAATGAGCTTGGATGAGATGGTTGTACCTGGGGGAATATTGCTACAATACTAACTAACATATGTCTATTGGTATGTCACATTTCCGTGCTTTATATGGATATGATGCTTTATCTTTTGCTAACCTTGTTTTTGGAGACAACAGGGCCCCAAGAGCCTAAGATTTGATATAGAAGAGCCAAAACATCCTTAACGCTCTCAAAGACAATTTGTAGGTTGCCCAAAATCGACAAAAGATGTATGCAAACGGGGATAGGGTTGAGAGACATTTTGAGGTGGGAGACTTGGTTTTCTTGCGTCTCCAACCATACAGACAGTCCACACTGAAGCAGAAGGGGGCCGAGAAGTTACAACCACGTTTCTATGGGCCCTACAGGGTGATTAGGAGGATTGGTGAGGTGGCATATGAGCTAGAGCTTCCACCTGGAAGCAAGGTACACAATGTCTTTCATGTCTCATGCCTCAAGAAGGTATTTGGACAAAAAGTGATAACAACTACTAAGCTACCCTTGTTGGATGATGATGGACATTTGGTTGTTGAGCCTAAGGCTATTTTGGAGACCAAGGAGAGGAGATTGACAAATAGAGTTATCAAGGAATTTCTGATCAGGTGGAAAAACACGCCTGATGAGGATGCCAGTTAGGAGGGTGAACAGATACTTCAACGCACGTCACTACAATTGCTCGAGGGAAAACAACATTTTGGTGGGGAGGACCGTGATATTCCCACTTAGCAAATATTTCTAAGTGAAAAATATTTTTTCTCAATTTTGACATTTTTGGCTCTCAACTTAGGAAGAGTGGGTTAAGAGGACCCCACTTGGAAATTTTGATTTGATGTGGCTCCAACATAGGAGAAAGGAAGGAAAATTGAACTTCTAGTGGGAAGTGGAGGCCCCACCAAAGAGGAATACACACCCCTTGGAGAAAGACGTGCTTATGGGAAGAGGGAGAAAATAGGTCGATGTATGGGACCACTTGGTGAAGGGCGAGCTCAAGTATAAATAGGAGAAGACAAATTCATTTGGAGGCTTTTAAACTTTCAACAAACAAACTCACTTAGTACGCTTGAGTTGTTGAGCTGACTCTACAAGTACTGTTTAGCACACGAGATTTCCTAGGGGAAATCTCAACTCTTTCTTCGGTGGACTTCAAGTGCCACTCGAGGGGAGCCATTGTTGCATTTGTAGAAATTAATGTGTAGATTCAATGCTCATGAAATTTACTAAATCAAAAGACTTGAAGCTACTCTATTGGTCTGTGGAAGTTAATTCACCATCTAAAACATGAATCATAGACATGCAAAAGGAAACATCACACATGCACAAAGATTTATCTAGGGGAAAAAAACCGCTGAAAACCCTCTACTATCTATATTGCATTAATTAGAGGATATAGAAGAAATACAATGCTTGCTCAAGCCCGAGCATATCTTGCAAGTTTATAGTCTATCCCTCCGCCTGACTAACTGGCTCTGGCCAACACTTGTGAATTTTGAAGCCCTCCAAGCTCCTATTTCCTTGCGTTGTTCCCTTGGGAAATTGCCTGCCCCTATTTTTCAAGAATTTCACTCTCTAGAATTGCGCAATTGCTTTAGGGCTTTCTCTGACTACATGCACCATCTGTACACATTGGAATATGCTACAAATGATTATACATTGCCTTGGAATCTCCATCTCAACTAGGTAACTCCAATTCTCTACATGCAACAATTATTTTGGGCTAATTAATCAGTTAATTGGTTGATCATTGAGTGTGGTTGAAGTTCCACTTCCACAACTTGACTTCCACTAGTTCTTTTGACAGTTAGAGCTAGTTAAACTGACAATAAATCAAAGTAACGAAAATCGATTGCTACAAATTAGCAATCAAACACACTGTTCTAAACCCAAGCTTCCCCAATTCAATTTAATTGAGTTAATTGAGTGACAAGTGCCATGTCACCTCAGTTAACTACCTCCAAGATTTCTGCTGAAATAAAAATTTGAATTTTAATCTAGTTTGACCAAAGCAAAGTCAAAACTAGATTTTCTTGCTGCATTTTCAACACTCTCTCTCAACAAGAAAGGGATTATCAACCACCCCTATCTTGCACCTATGGAACTCAAACTTCCCTCTTGACAAGGCCTTTGTCAAGATATCGACATCTTGTTACTCTGTCAGAATATATTGCAACAACATAATCTGCCTCTGCACACAATTATGTAGATGGTGATACCAGATATCAATATGCTTGGATCGATTGTGAAAAACAAGATTTTCGGAGAGTTTGGTACAACTCTGATTATCACTGTAAATCACAGTAGGATCCATCATCTGACCAAGCAAGCCAATACGTATCTTTCTCATGCAGATCGCCTCACATGTTTCTTGACTTGCAACCATGTATTCTGCTTCTGTTGCATTGAGTGCCACTGATCTTTGCTTACACTTGATGTACTCTTCTAGTCTGATGGACTTCTTGCTCAATCTATATCTGTGAAGCCACACATCTTCACTCCTTCGGTTCGTCTCTACTAAAGTCCAAACTAGGTAGTGCCTCTGAGGTACCGTAGAACATGCTTTGCTGCCCTCCAAAACAATTTGGTTGGCCTAACCATAGCTTGACTCAGCGGGTTGACTGCATAACACGTATGGTCGTGTGTCCACAAGATACATGAGTGAACCCACCAATTTTCGGTAAAATGTTGCATCCACTTCCTCACTTGGAGTGACATACTCCTTCCTCCACTTGGGCGCTAAAAGAGTCTCCATGGATTTGCACCTGTCCATGCGGAACCTTTGAAGTATCTCGTTGGCATACTTTCCCTGAGAGGCAAACAATTCCCCATCACCTTGCCATACCTCCAATCCAAGGAAGTAGTGCATGAGACCCATGTCCTTTATCTTGAACTCTCTTGCAAGGTCCTCCTTGCAAGATCTGATCAACTACTCATCGCTAGTTAGGATCACGTCATCAACATATAAAACAATAATCAACAATTTACCTTCTACCAAAATATGATAGAGGTTTGAATCCGTTTCACTTTTGGTGAAGCCCAAACCGGTGAGATAGCTATCGATCCTGGTGTAACAAGCACGTGGTGCTTGCTTGAGACCATACAATGCTTGCTTGAGTCTGCATACATGACTCTCGATCAAAAGTCTTGAAGGCTTCTAGCTGCTCGATATACACCTCCTCGATAACTCCATTGAGGAATGTTGTTTTGACATCTATCTGGTGGATCTTCCACCCCATCTATGCAGCCAAAGAAAGGATTGATATGATGGATGAGTACCTTGATATAGGAGCAAAGGTCTCCTCATATTCAATCCCCTCCACCTGAGAGTACCCCTTGGCCACAAATCTGGCCTTGTACTTTTCTATGCTTCTGTCTTCTACATGTTTCACCTTGAAGATCCATCTCGAACCCACTATTGATTTGTCTGCTGGTCTTGGGACCACTTCCCAAACATTGTTTTTCATAATGGATTCATACTCCTTTACCATTTCATCAACCCATACTAGTTCTCTACTACTTCCTCTAAAGCGGATGGCTCGGTCTCTACTAGCTCAATGATGAGAGCCATGTATCTAGTGTACCAATTTGGAGACCTTCTCTGCCTGTGTTGATTTGAAGGAGCATTAACATTCTCCCTCCCGTCCTGCACAAGTCTCTCAGCTTCTCTAGTTCTCTTCCTGCCTTCTCTGGATGATTATGCTTGAGTGGTTGACTCGACTCTATGCTCCTTAACTTTTGGCTACTCCACGACATCTTGAGTCTCCTCCTTTGGAGCTAAATGCTCCTCCTCTGGTGGTACCTAAAGCTCCCTCTCAAGAGAGCACCACATGGCTTTGTTTTCATCAAATTTGACATTCTGTTGTACAACTGTCATTTTGAGAGATGGAAACTACACATGGTTGTTGTGGGGAGTTTCTGTGTAACCCACAAAGACCCCCAACTCTGCTATCGGCTCTAGCTTCTTCCTTGATTCTTTGGAGACATGGAAATAGACAGATGTTCCAAAGATCCTGAAGTGCGACACATCCGACTTTCTCCCCAAGAAATCCTCCTTTGGTGTGATCATTGGTGAGCCTTGGTATTGCACCAAGAGTGCTGAAACTTCCAAGGGATCCTCAACTTATTTATCAACTCGGGGTTCGTACAAACTTCGAGGTGACAGTGCTATATACACAGTAGATTGGATTCCACTCATGCCACCCTCAACTAGGACATTTGATCAATAGTGCTCCAAGACCATTCTTTCCACTGAACTAGAAGGAAATTAACTACTGAAGGTGCGATTCAGAAGCTAGCTCTAATGAAAAAAAGGAGAATTCTTTTTAAACATCAACTTGTAGATGATATTAACTTGTAAATGCTACTGAATCAATTCATGAAAGAAAACAAGTGCTACACTACTTGCAGAAAGGGAACCACACTATCTCGCAATAAACCATCTAGCTACCAAATCCACTTGTAAACAGGAAACTACCCTACCAAGTCATAACTCAATATTTCATGCATCATCTATCTAGTTCACACTTTCATATAAATCAATGTTCTATTTGTGCTAAATCTACGATAAATAAACTAACACTATTCTATCTTGTAGTGAAAGAAAATGATGGTTGGAATGGTCTAGGTGGTGCCCTTGATCATGGAGTCGTAACTGGGGATCAACCTAATCCTAAACTAAGTCAAACTTGCATCACAGGTCGAAACAGAGGGTGAAACATGTTGCTACATGCATGCTAGAGGAATCTGCTATAGGTGCCCTGTATTGCTACATGAAGTTGCTACAAGTGACCTGTATTGCTACAGGAAGGCTGCCGAGAAGGTTTAGGAGGTAGGAATGGTGAGTTCAATGGATGGTAAGGTGGATAGTGGTTGTGGTAGATGGATGAAAGGTGGTCAACACTCCTAGCCAATCTCAGCCCCTTAGGAAGGCTTGTTTGAGCTAGCAGAGCTTCTCACGGTGACCTACGGGAATTAGCTCAAGAACATAATTTTGGTATTCATCAAAGAGGGTGAAGAAGACCTGGATGGAGATGGCGAAAGGCCCCTTGCCTGCAGATCCAAACAAACCTGCAACATCACGTGCACATACTCTTTTATCATTGACAAAATTAAATAAATAATTGTGGAAAATATGAGTTGAACTTAAATACCATCTAATCTATGCCAAAAACTCTGATCTAGTCAATAAATCAACTCCTAAGCTACAATAAACATATGAAAAACAAGATGACTAATATAGAACTTCTTCCAGGAAATCATAAACATAACATTTTTGGGATGTGATTGTAGATTCTCATTAGGGGAATTGAAGTCTACAATGGGTCTCCTAAGGAAAGTATAAAATAATAGCGGAAATAATAAGATAAGATTAGAATACATCATCAAATTTTAGAGGGAAAAAAGAAAAAAATATTTCATCAACTCGTATTTTCAACTTATCTCCCTATGGATTTACTCAAATTTCAAGTAGCCACACTCGTTGGATGCAAAATTTGATTCCTCATCCAAGGAGTACCCATGTTGCATACTTTCGATGGACCCTGCTACACGAAAAATGAGAAATACATGAAAAATGTCATTGCAATCACATTTTTTCATGTATTTCTCATTTTTCGTGTAGCAGGGTCCATCGAAAGCATGCAACATGGGTACTCCTTGGATGAAGAATTAAATATTGTATCCAACGAGTACTCTCGCTCAAAATTTGAGTAAAACCTTAGGGAGATAAGTTCAAAAAATACGAGTTGAAAAAGTAGTTTTATTATTTTTTATTTTTTTACTCCAAAAATGGTAAATCATCCCCCATGGTTGACATCATCATCTTGAATCTTATTGGTCCTTATAAAGTTTATTTTGGTTGTACATTTTTCTTAGGAAACCCATCTTAGACCTCAAAATTCCTCTAATGTTCATTCATGATCCCATGAGAGAGATGAGATAGAGGTTGCAACCACAAGATTTTTGAGGGGTTATGTTATAATGAAATGCAAAAAATTAATAAGCATTCTAAGTTAAAAAGAAATACCAATACATAAGAGGGACCTAAGCCACTGAGGTTGGGCCCAAATCGAAAAGCCTTAGCCTTCTTGAACTAACTTAGTGATTGATCAATAAGAAACTTCTCATTATCATTGCATCAATGTCAAATACGTCACATAACTAGTAAAAATAACAATATCAAGTGCTTGAGCTGAATAGCTTCTTAGCTGAAAACAAAGTTCGAATCCTAATGAGCTCTTTGGCATGTTTATTTATACAAGAGGGTAGCTACTAACAACTCCCTAGAAAATAGGAATGTTTGTCTCCCAAAAATCGTGGTGGATTTATATCTTCTTTAACTGCACTTGCTTGACTGCCAATAACCTCGAGCTGATGAGAGAGAGTGTGGTGATTTTGGCTGATTGAGGGAGTTAAGGAGGTGGAAAACCTCCTAGAATCTCTCCCTATTGTCTACTCTGATCTCTTGCATTGAAATCATCTCGAAATTGCTCCATTCCCTGCATTTAAACTATATTAGGCCACATGACATAACAAAACATCTTTTATCCCTCTCACTAAGCATAATATAAAAAAAATTGTAAATAAATGTGAGAGAGAGATAGTTCTAAAGTTGGAGGATGGAATTATGACCCTTATGATGTACCTATTAATGAGCCTCATCATCACCCCCTACTGAAATTGTTTCTCATCCTCTGAGCAACTCAGTCATCTATGTCCATGTCCTTCATGGCCCTTGTGGCCTCCTTGACATCCCAAGACTCCTCAGATGGTGTGCCTTCTTGAGGATAGAAGCTTGCACATTCTTTTCTTTCTCTGTCCACTCCTTATTCTCCTTTGCTTCCTTTCTTCCTTCCTTTAGGCCTAACATCAATGGTGGAATAAGCTTGAGACCAATCCAATTGACTTTTAATATTTGCATGATTCTCTTATATAGGGGTATCCTATATAATGCATTCCTCAGCCTTTCAGGAGAGTGATACTCCCTGATCTAAAGGTTGTGGTGTAAGGCATTCCATCTTCTTTGGCAGGGGGTGGGTTTCTATCCCTAACAACCTAAGTGTGTCTTCAAAATGTGAGATGGTTTGCCCCTGAGTGGAAAGGTATTTGGGTGCTAGGTCAACATCATTGGATATGATGCTATGATTTCTAATGACAACCACTGGGATGATTAGCTCTACCTTGATATAAGTGGTTCATTTTCTTCCTTTTCCATGACTCTCTTTACTTCCTCAACTCTTGCCTCCTCACGAGTCATCCATGATGCTAGGGAAATTAGCTGTGTATCCCCCAATTTTGCATTGGGATCCCAAATATTCATATAAGTCAAGGTTAGGTTATGAATTTAGAACTCAACCAATTTTTCTCTGTCTTCTATGCTAACCTGGCTGCAAAATTCAATGAATTGTTTGTAATCTTGAAATGACATAGACCCATGTTGTGCTAAGGTCTTGATTTGGAATTGCATCCACTTCTCTTTGAGAAAAAAGTGCATAAGACATGGATGGTTGTCTGCACTGTAATTCCTCCATGGAGAGGCTTGCCATTGTGGCTAGTTGAGTTTCCTTCTCCTGCAACTTCTCCCTCAACCACCTATTTTCTGTCTGTAGCTACTCCCTCATTGTGGACTCCCTCTCTCTTAGCTCACTTAATTATTTTCCCATTTCAAGGACCTTTTCTTCCATGAGGTCTACATCTTCCACCTTTTTAGACTTAGCAATTTGCATCCATTTGTGGGTTCTTCCTCTTTCTGCTTCTAGCTCAAAGAAAAGTGGGACTGCAAATTTTTGGGGAATAATTCTCCCTCCTTCAATGAATTTATAATAGGAGCTTAGGCTAGGTTGTAGACTAGGCTCCCAAAGCTCTAAGAAGCCCCCCCAAATGTTTTTGGGGAAGCTACTACCTCATGTAGCTATTGTGTCACATTCTGCCCCTCCTATTTCTCATTTTTCCCCTCTTGTAGCATCCTCTGTTCCTCCTGTAGCACAATCTGTTTTTCCTGTAGTACACTCTATTTTTCCTATAGGTTACCCTTTTCTTCTTGTTGGAGGGTGGTAGGTGTCTTGGGTTGTTTGAAGGAGGTTGATTTGATGGTGGGCCTCCTTACATATGCTATATGAGTCTTTGTTATGGATTTTGGAGAGGTGACCTCTTCAATTTTTCTTTTAGTGGGCCCCACCTCCTCTTTCTTACTTGGGGACTCTTCAATTGTGATAGGGGCCTTTGTGGGAGTTTAAGTCCTTCCTTCCTTGATATTGGTGCTTTTCCTAGTCTTAAAGTATTGGGGGCTTGCCTTTGTCTTTTATTTTTAGGTTTGATTAGGGTGCTCAAGGTAGCTAAGGTTGCAGCTACCTCTTTTTCAGTGGGTCCTGGAGACAAACTTGCTTGCTCTAGGGATACCTATGTTTGTCTGGGCTCAATAGTTTCCTCATGACTTGATTTTTCCTGTTTCTCCCACTCTTCCTCTTTTCCTACCTTAGCCTCTAGTTCTTCATCTGTCCTCTTTGCATCTATTTCTCTTTGCTCTTCTTCTAGCCCTACCGCTTCTTCCTCTCCTACCTTTGCCCCTTCTTCTTCTTCTTATTTTTCTTTCTCATGTCTTCCTCCAACACTAGAGGTTGGGGTTGCACCTGGTGTGAGGGTTTTTGTGTCAATGAAGACCTCTCTATCCATGTTTATGAATTTGGACCAAAGGACTTGAATTCTCAAAATTTTCAAGGCATCAACCACTATCAGTTTAATGAGGCCATGGTGGCCTAGGTGTTGGTATTTTCCCTCTCTCACTTTTTGACTCATGTCCCTGATGGACTGTAGGAGGAAGTATGGCACACTAAGTCTTTGAGCCATGAGCAATTCTGCTTGAAATCTGAGTTCATGAAGTAATCTAAAGTGGTAGGCATAGACCACACTCAACCTTCCCTCACAAGAGATGTATTTCAGGATATGGTAGGCCACCTCATCCCAAGGATAAGGTAGGCTTTCCCTCCTAACTCCATTCTTGTCCTCGATAGGCTTTTCATTGGTAGTGAATAAGTTCTTTTTAGTAGTGGCACTGGTGATTTTATCTTCTCTGCCCCATTTGATCCCTAGGGGTAGGTTTGTCACTCTACTAATTAGCTGAGGGCTAAGTGAAATAGCTAATTCCCTCACCACAGTGGTAGCACTGTCTTATGTTTTTGAGTTATGGGCCATGGAAAATTCAAAGGCAATGTCGTCATCATATCTTTTCAACAACTCGAAGAATCCTAGCCACTGGTGTCTTCTAAAAATGTCTGCCACAAGAGGGTGTAGATGGATTCTTTTGGTATCAGAGGGTTCCCTTCTGTTAAATCCGCCCCTGATCTCTTCTCTATTTTTTTATCTAAGTGAACTAGAGATACTTCCTGCAATAGCTATGGTGTATAATTCAATGGCATCAGTTAGATAAAATCCCTTGTTGATGATAATTGCCTACATTCCCTCTATTTTAAAGCCCGAAAAGATCTTTCAATTTCATAATTTGATTGCTACTGCCTGTAGAATTTGAAGTGCACCTTGCATACAATTTATGGATGGATGAAGGAGATGGTGGCACTTACTTTTTATCACATAGTCTGGGATGAAGGTAATAAATTGGAGACCAATTCGACCCTTTGTAACGTTCCTTCACCCTTTCAGTCTTCCTGTAGCAGTCTCTCGACCTTCCTGTAGCAGTTGCAGGCTTGCCTGTAGCTCCCTCCTGTAGAAATGGCAGAACATGGTTCGAAACTCCTCGATGGCACCCCAAGATCGTCCTCTCCTTAACTGTTTTTGAAATGAGCGTTTATGCAAAAGAATTCGATCCCCAGTGCATAATATGGCATTTTTAACTTAGGCTTGGAGTGCTGTGATGACCTGGAAGTCACACGAGGTTTCCTCTTTTGGAACGTTATCCCCACTCGAAGTAATTATTCCCTCATTCCTGTTAGAAAATGTAACTATGTTCGGTCTTCAATAATGTACTTGAGTCATTATGTAATGTACTTGTCAAAATAATAAATAAAATAATTTTTACTATTATTATTGTGACTTATTAAAGCATGAGTTTCATGCTTGGGTCACCATGTTTTAGGTCAAAGTCCCCATTGTGGGCTTCTAGGATTTATTCCGAGTCTATAGAGTGATTATACATTTAAAGAGACCCTTCTTGGGCTTTTGAATCATGTAAAAGGGTTAAGTATTGAGTCAAATATGAATTATGTAACCTCCACACCACGTTAGCCTAGAAGAAGATCAAGTCGGCCTAAGGACCCTATTCGACCCCACAAGAAGCCTATAAAAGTAAGCTCATCGAATTCATTTAGAGCATCATTCTCTCACAAGTTCGAATTCTCTTGTAGCTAGGAAGAAGTACGCAAATCTCTTGTTGTTGGGCAAAAGTGCGAAGTTCTCTTGTAGCCGGGAAAAGGTGCGAAGTTTGTTTTTGGGAAGCCAAAGTGAATGTGAGTTTGGGAAAGTCTAAGGAGACAAGGAAAATCAAAATTTTCATGTCTCAGTCTCTGTTTCATGTCTTGGATTGGGAGATTGAAGTCTTCCAAGTTTCACTATTGTCGGAAGCTGTCAGTTGCCGTCAGTAGCTAGGAAGAAGTACACAAATCTCTTGTTGTTGGGCAAAAGTGCGAGGTTCTCTTGTAGCCGGGAAAAGGTGCGAAGTTTGTTTTTGGGAAGCCAAAGTGAATGTGAGTTTGGGGAAGTCTAAGGAGACAAGGAAAATCAAAATTTTTGTGTCTCAGTCTCTGTTTCATGTCCTGGATTGGGAGATTTAAGTCTTCCAAGTTTCACTATTGTCGGAAGTTGTCAGTTGCCGTCAGTTGCTGCATAGTCGAATTTGCTGGTAAGAGGTCGAATTTCTGGGAGGCTGACTTGGTGTGGAGGGAAGGTCTAGTATTGGTCTAGGGTGAAGAGTCTCAAAGAATACTATTGAAAGGAAGAATTATCTTGACTGGGTTTTCCCCTTGAGGGGGGTTTCCTCTGGCATGTGCCTACATCTGGTGTCTATTGTTTTATGTGTTGTTGCTTTTGGTAATTTCTTGATGAACTAAAGAAAGAAGATATAAAGAATCATAATAATAAGAAAAATCACAAGTAATTATCAAGATCAAGAAAATATTTACTACGCTTTTGATTTTCTAACATGGTATCAAAGCTTTGGTGAAGAAGGAAGAAAAAGGCAGTCTCAAGCACTTGATTCATTCATAGGTACTATTTCAGGGAAGGAGTCTATCATATTCAAGGAAGATGTCTAACTCAATCAAGGGTGAGAAAAAACTTGAAGGAGCATCTAACTTCAGATCCTAGAAGAAGAGGATTCACCTAATCCTCGAG
Organism: Pinus tabuliformis; assembly: GCA_031772625.1. Classification (NCBI taxonomy): domain Eukaryota; kingdom Viridiplantae; phylum Streptophyta; class Pinopsida; order Pinales; family Pinaceae; genus Pinus; species Pinus tabuliformis. Next base: position 1,118,554,386 of record CM062817.1, read on the forward strand.
AATAACAAGGTGTTGGATTTGGTAAAAGGAAATATAAAGAAGCCTATAGAATAAGACAATGATGTTGGCAAAGAGAAATTCATGGATTTAGAATTGGTGGCCATGGCTCTACTGGTATACGGAATAAAGGACAATCTTGTCCCATTCATAGCTAACATCGATCATGCTTAGGAGATGTATGAATCCTTGTCGAAGTTGTTCACTATTAAGAACATTGATGAAGTAGCAAGTTTGAAGAATGAGATGAGGACTACGAAGATGACTAAAGAAGATATTGTGGCAACCTTCTTTGTGAAGATAGCTAGACTGAGGGATGCTTTCTTGGCCATCAATGAGATTGTTCCAGACAAAGAATTGGTGATCACAACTCTATTAGGATTGCCACCCTCTTGGGGTGCATTTGTTGCAGATCTCAATAGTTGGAAGGTAGCTACCACCTTTGAAGAATTATGGAACCCCTGTAGTCAAGAATAATTAAGGATCTCAATGGTTGCCAAACCTAAAGGAGTATCAAATGCTTATGTTGCTCATCATAAAGGAAAGAGATTGAAGGGGCCGAGGAAGAAAGTTGACATGTCCAATATAGAGTGCTATCAATGTCATAAGAAAGGTCACTTCAAAAGTGAATGTCCCGACAATCCAAAGAATAAGAAGAGAGGAAGGGATCAAGCCAACCTTGCTATAGCACGAGACTCAAAGAAAGTCAATCTTGAAGAAATCAACATTCGAGACTTACACTATTGAGCCCTTTGCATGTAGCTTTATATATCTTGTTTTATATGTTTTAGAATTTATAAGTTTTTAATATATTTTGGAAAATACATTTTTGTATTGTTTTTATAAGTTTGTAGGTATCCCTCAAGCTTTGGAGGGAGCCCCCAAAAACTCCCAAAGATAAGTATCTCATGTCTTTTCAGTTTTGGGTTCATGTACTCATTTAGTTTTGATTATATTAAATACTAATCACCTTTCTCCCTCTATTATCTTGATTAGGAGAAACATCTGCAAGGAGTATGAAAAAGGATCTCTCAAGACAAGGTTGGTCAAGGAACAAAGGTATGCTTTAAATACATTAATTGAAAGGATGATTCATTTGATGTCTATTACTGAAATTGTTGTGTTTAGCTGTATTGGATCTTAGTGATTTTTGTTTGGGTGATTCATCTCTTGTTAAATCTACCCACCCCACTCATATTCTAGATTGACTATGTAGAACCCTAGACACGTTCTGGGAAACCCTAACCGAAGGGTATGCTATTGTGATTCTCTGAAACACTAAACTGCTTAGGGTGGTTGTGAAATGCTAATTGAAGTTCTTATTGATGATTTCATGTTTGGGATTTTGGTATGATTGGAAAACCTAACTTATTAGGGCTGAATGATAAGGTCTAAAATCCCGAACTTTGAAGTTTTGGTAATGTTGGGTTTGCTATGTTTCTACATTGAAGCCCTAGCTCATTAAGGTTTGGTGGAATGTGTGAGCAAGGCCCTTATATTGTCTTAGAAATGATTTCCTTGATATGTGTGTGTTTGTATGATCAAACCCTCGTTTAATCTATTTTGTATATATAACTATTTTTTGATATTCTCTGTGAAGTTGGGTTTGTTTAACACATGATATGAAATATATGATGAAATCTAGGCATCTATAAATACGTCCTTTTGCTTGAAATCCTAGTTTGGTCTAGGTCAGATGTATTAATGTTGTTGGACATATGATATGATTATGTATGATATGCATGAATTCCTATATATCTGTATTGACCTAGTCATTGATGGTGATACGTCTTAGGATTTAATGGAAGTCCTTGTATGAGATTCTAGGATGATGATATTTGGGAATCTAGGGTTTTGTAGCTAAACCCCAGTGAAGTTAAATTGTCTAGTATGTGTATGTGAAATCTATTGAATGATTGATGACAAATATAGGGTTTTGCAACTAAATCCTAGTAGTAACATTGTCTAGTGTGAAATGTAACAATCCGAGATCTATGTATTTAATGATTGTTGAGCTTGTGAAAAATGGAATTCTAGGATTTTGGAGTTAAGCCTTAGTCAAAGTAAAATATATGGAATATGATGATTTGAGATTTGTGTAAGATTGTTGAGATTGTGAAATTGGAATTCTAGGGTTTTGGAGTTAAACCTTAGTCGAAGTAGAAATCTTTGATATATATTGACTATATGATAATTTGAGATTTGTGAAAGATTGTTAAAATTTGAATTTTTGGTTGACATTGATGATTGCTCTGAAATCTAGGGTTTGCAACTAACTCTAGTGGTAGCTGGTCATGGCAGTGACTGATTGATGGTTGATTGAAAATCTAGGGGTTGGAAATAACCCTAGTGGAACCTAGTTAGGTTAATGACTAAGTTGTGATTGACTTTGATTGATTCTTTTATATGAAATCTAGGATTTGTATGAATCCCTAGTGAGAAGTTTAACATAATTATTTTGAAATGTTGTTAGATACTTTCTAGATCTATATTTGTGTGAATTGTTTGTAAGGTTTTGGTATATGTTGAAGGAAGGTATTTCATACCTTTGGAAGAAACATTGAAACACTAGATAGAATGAAAAGTGTTCTGAAGACTAGGTTGTGTGACAAAAGTCCCTAGCAAGATATTGAAGAGTATATATCTCTTGTTTGTAATTAACTCTAGGTATCTGATATGTATAAAGTTGAAATGCTTTTGTGATTCTGATATGGTTAACATAATGACTCCTATAGATTTGGTTGTACTTTCTATTTAATTTGTGTAGGTACAATATCTTCAACTTGGTGAAGATGCTCATTGATGTGATAAGCATGATGGAGATGATAATAACTCTGATGAAATGGTTGGAAGCCACGAAGGATTCTTCGATGTCGAAAAGAAGAAGCTGATCTCCCAGAGGAAGCATGCATAGATGAGATATCCCTAAGATTAAGAGGGAGTTCGGATGGAGAGGTGCTTCCTGGTTGAGAGGGAGGGCATATCTTGGATTTGATTAAAAGAATGCAATTTGGAGGATATGTTGTTGGATGGGAAGTAGGAAGGAAAAATGTATGATTGAGGAATCTTATGTCAAAGATTTAGTTGATAGTCCTACTATGAAAAGATGAGAAGCAACATCAAGCTGTTTGAAGGACCCCAGAGGTTTGTATTTATTTGTGTACAAGTGAAAGTATATTATTGATTGGGGTTCGTGTTTGTACATGTGAATCTCTTGAAAGATTTGATAGCATGCTTGTAACAAATTAGGTTGATTGGGAGAGGTTGGTCATTCTTGATCTGCTAGATCATGGGTGTTGAGGCTTTGTGAGTGAAGCATTGTCTGGGAAGACATCTGACTGACACTTGGTGTTGGTAATTGAGCTCTTCTTTAGATACACACCTGGATTTTGGGTTGATGGTTAGCAAGTAAGCTTGAGGGTACCTAAAGGGGCTGAAAGCTTAAATCCATCTTAGTCCCACCTAGACAGATTGCCGTTTTCAAGAATCTAGTCCATGGCATTGCGGTGCTTAAACTGTTGAGTGACTGTTTGGATAGATTTCACTGGTTAGGAATCTAGTCCATGGCATTGTGGTGCCAAAGTTCTTCATGGTTGATATAATTTGAGATATTCCATTGTGGCTGTACATTATGAATACCTCCCTACTTGAGCCATTATGTAATGTACTTGTCAAAAGAATAAAGAAAAGAATTATTATTATTATCATTGTGACTTATTAAAGCATGGGTTTCATGCTTGGGTCACCATGTTTTAGGTCAAAGTCCCCATTGTGGACTTATAGGATTTATTTTGAGTCTATAGAGTTATTATACATTTAAAGAGACCCTGCTTGGGATTTTGAATCATGTAAAAGGGTTAAGTATTGAGTCAAATATGAATTATGTAACCTCCACACCATGTCGGCCTAGAAGAAGATCGAGTTGGCATAAGGACCCTATTCAACCCCACAAGAAGCCTATACAAGGAATCTCATCGAATTCATTTAGAGTATCATTCTCTCATAAGTTTGAATTCTCTTGTAGCTGGGAAGAAGTATGCAAATCTCTTGTTGCTGCGCAGAAGTGCACAATTCTCTTGTAGATGGGAAAAGGTGCGAAGTCTGTTGCCAGGAATCCAAAGTGAATGCAAGTTTGGGGAAGTCTAAGGAGACAAGGAAAATTGAAATTTTGGTGTGTCTCTCTTTGTCTTTGTTTCATGTCTGAATTGGGATATCGAAGTCTTCCAGGTTTCACTGTTGCTAGAAGCTATTAGTTGTCGTCAGTTGCTGCATAGTCGAAGTTGCTGGGAAGAGGTCAAACTTTTTGGACGCTGACTTGGTGTGGAGGGAAGGTCTGGTCTTGGTCTAGGATGAAGAGTCTCAAAGAATACTATTGAAAGGAAGAATTATCTTAACTGAGTTTTCCCCTTGAGGGGGGTTTTTCCCTGGCATGTGCCTACATATGGTGTGTATTTTTTTATGTGCTATTATTTTTGATAATTGCTTGATGAACTAAAGAATTGTAATAATAAGAAACATCACAAGTAATTGTCAAGATCAAGAAAATCTTTACTACGTTTCTGATTTTCTAACAGTTCCTTGTAATTACCACCCACTCTCTGTGATCCCAACTTGACTGATGTGACACCTCCACGTTGCATGAGTGCTTACCATCACTTTTAGTTTACTAGCCGAGGGTGGCCAAGTTAATTGGCCACCTCCAACTTATTAAAACACCTCCTCTCGACATTTACACATTTTCATTATTTACACATAGGGAGGAGATGAGAGTTTGCCATACCTGTGCCTACCTCATGACAAAATGATGCAGGGATGTGCATGCTAGAGCTGGACCTCATTATTGTCATCAAGGGAGTTGACTTGCTGTGTTTCTTTCCTGTGTATTTATTCATTGCTCCTTTTGGTATTTGACTGATGTGGTTGCTATGTGTGCAGGTACCTTGTTGATGTCTAAGATCCTACTGTTGGGAGTGATATGACCACTGCAAAGTGGCCTCATAAGTTTTCCTGGCCCCATACTGATGAGAAAAAAAAAATTATTTCTTTCTGTGATGTGTGCACATGCTGCTACAAGAGGAGGTTCTCTTCTTGTAGCAGTCCTTTTATTTTATTCTAGGGTCTTCAAGCTGCATGGGGGTGATGAGAGAGGATGTAAAATGTCTTGAGGACAATGCTAGAAATTTGATGGAGTGTTGTAGATTTGTGGAAATAAAGAGGATGTGATATGTGTGTTTCTCAATAAATTTTTAACAGGGGTAAGACAAACTGAAGGGATTTTAGTGATTTTTTTTTTTTTTTTTGTTTTCTATATTTATGGACAGGGATGGATGAGTGATGGATGGATGGTGAACCATGGTGGGGGAACCCTATTCATCCTTTGCAAGGTCATGCTGGGATGTCCTTTCCTTCAAATCTCCCTCCTATATCTTTTTGGAGCCCTCTCGTAGCATTACAAGACCTTCCTTTAGCAACTACAGGTCCTTCATGTAGCAATCCAGAGAGAGGGTGGAACTTGAATTTTGAGCTAATGGGATGGTGGAGAGGGGTGATCGCATGAGTTTGGAAGATGGATATGAAGTGGATGGAGGGAGGAGTGAAGAGAATCTTGAGAATGTTGGCCATGTAGCTATGGAATCTGCCACTGCCTTCAATCCTACAAAACGACAAAAAAATCAATAGACATGTTGTAGATCCATTTCCTATGGTTTTCTTTCCTTTTTTTTTGAAGACACACACGCTGTCTTAGAGGGGGTTTTCAACCTGTATTCCTGCCCTATGTGCCTGAAGAGAGGTTTTCACCCAGGGATATTTATTATTTCTCTTCTATTTTTTTTGTTCCTGGGCTGCCTCAAAGAAGTTTTCAACCCAAGAGTTTGCCTCAGATGCCTCATAAAGGTTTTCATCCATGCCTTTTATTTTCTTTTTCTCTTTTTTCCTTTTTTTCAAAAAATGTATCTAGAAATGTCGTGGACTGGAAGCTATGAAACTTCCAATCACATTGATCTCTTTGCTAATTGTATTGATGAATTCTTCCTTAGATATAGGTTTTGTGTATACCTTCAACCCGTAGCCATTGACAAGTAAGGGAACCTTTTCCTCATCAATAGTCATGATTTAAGCAACTCCATTGTCATGACATTTCTCTATCGGGTATGGGCCTAACGATATTGTCATTAATTTTCCTTTAAAATCCTTGGACCTAAAGTCATATAATAATGCCCAATCCCCTTCTTGAAAAACCTTGTCCTTGATATGCTTATCATGCCAAACCTTCCTTTGCAATTGTATAACTTCAGTGTGTAGGAGGGCCTGCATTCTGAACTCATCCAAGCCATTCAATTGGAGCAGCCTCTCTTGTTGTGCTTTGGTGACATCTAAGTCCAATTGGGCTTCCATTCTCAAAGTATTATACTCAAACTCAATAGAAAGCAGAGCTTTCTTTCCATAAACCAGATCATATGGAGTGAACCCAGTAGTTGTCTTCCAAGTGGTGTTATAGGCCCAAGTGGCCTCCACTAATTTGTCTGCCCAATCTCTCCTGCTGCTACTCACAACCTTGGTGAGGATGCTCTCCAATGCCCTATTTGTAACCTCTACTTTCCCATTTTCCTGAGGGTGATAGGCAATAGATGTTCTATGTTTGATATGATGTTGTCTCAAAAGATTCTCGATCAGATGTGATGTGAATTGAGCTCCCTGATCAGTGACTATCTCTCCGAGTTAACCAAATTGGTAGAAGATATTTTCTCTTAAGAAATCAACCACTTTCTCCTTTGTTGTTGCCTTGACAGCCTTTGTCTCAACCCACTTTGTCAAGTAATTAGTGAACACAATGATATGATTTTTTTGGCCGGATGGTGGATCAATTAGCCCAATTAAATCCATTCCCCACTTGTCAAATGGCTCCAAGGCCACCTAAGGTTGTAGGAGAATTTCATCCCTGGGTGTGGGTTTTCCCATCCTCTGGCACTGATCACATTTGCTGGTATACCTTCTTGCATCTTGGTGGAGAGGGGGTCAATAATAGCGAGCTTGTAGAGCTTTGAAAGTTGTTCTCTTGGCAACAGAATGACCTCCACAGGGCCCATCATGACAAGCCGCGAGGATGTCAAAGACTTCCTCTTCCCTGACACATCTCCTTAAGATTTGATCTGGTTCTAGCTTGAAGAGATTACCCCCAATCCAAGTGAAAGGGGTTCTTTTCCGTAGAATTTTGCTTTTCTCCCTAGATGACAAATTTGGGTCAAATTTTGCAGCAACTAGGTAGATGGCTATGTCAGAAAACCATGGAGAGAGCATTGAGATAGAAAATAGGTGCTCATCTGGAAGCTGATTGTCGACCATCCCTTCATCACCTGTAGGAAAAACAAGTCTAGACAAAAAATTAGCAATTGCATTTTCTTTTTCTTGGCTTGTCAATGATAGTTAAGTCAAACTGCTTTAACAATAGAAACCATCTAATGATTCTAGCATTCACATCAAGCTTATTCATCAAATATTTAATAGTTGCATGGTCAGTATGCACAAAAGTTTGGTATCCAATGATGTAGTGTTTGGATTTTTTTAAGGAGTATACAACAACTAGGAGTTCTTTCTCAGTTACAGTGTAGTTCAGTTCAGCCTTAGACAAATTTTTACTAATGAAGTAAATGACATAAGGTAACTTACCATCTATTTGTCCCAAGGCTTCCCCCACAACTTTTTCAGATGCATCAACATGGATATGGAAAGGCATAACCCAATTTGGCCCCCTAAGTATGGGTGTAGTGGTTAATTTCTCTTTCAAAATCTTAAGGGCCTCTTGGTAGCTATTTTTCTAGTAGAATTCTGAGTCCTTGGCCAACAATCCAAACAATCGTGAAGCCACTTTACTAAAGTCCTTGATAAAACTCATATAATATCCAAATAAACCCATGAAACTCCTAACACCCCTCTACTTTTGAGGAGTAAGGACCCTTTTGATGATATTGAATTGCCAAGGAAATTCCTTGCATTAATTAAGAATTCACATTTCTCAGGACTAAGCAAGAGGTTCATTTCAATGCATTTCCTCAGGACTATTCACAAGTTAGAGAGAGCCTCTAGCAAGTAACACCCATAGGGCGTGAAATCATCCATGTAGGTCTCTATAAAGTCATGGACCAACTTAGCGAAGATGCTCAAAACTACCCTTTGAAAAGTGCAAGGGGAATTGCATAGATCGAAAGGGAGGACCTATTACGAGAATAAGTACCTAGGGCTTTGGGTTAGAACCCCAACAAAGAAGAAGCAAAATACAACAAGAAACACTCAAACAACTTAGGCAAAATGCTTATATAATCAAACTACGTAAGAGCGACCGTACTCGGATTTCCTTCGTTCGAGTAGGTCCCGTAGGGTTTAGACCCTTTGCAACTCTCGATGTTCTTCAGACCTGAAAATCATTCAATTCAAACATACATAGCAGTATAGAAGTAAAGAATATTCACGAAATTTGACTTTATATCATATAAACAAATGATTGATCATACATCAAAACAACATTCATATATGAATTACAACATAATTTGATGCATAAACAAAGTTAATTTCTTGCAGTAAGCTATAAATAACATGGAGAGAATTCACATGAGTCTTCTTCTTCCGGCTCCAAGTGCAACCGTCATTCGGATTCGTCCTATCCCAACCTTCAACAATCTTCTTCCATAACCAACACCAAGATATCTCAAGCAAGAGGGAGAATATCTATAATCAAGGAAACAAGGGTTTCCTGAAGCTTGGGGAAGTGCATGAGGCATAGGGATTCATCAGACTCAGTTAGGGATAATTTCAGTATAATAACTCTATCTCTTCTCCTCCTTTAGGCCTTCCCATAGAAGTCTATTTATACTTCTCCAAATTAGTTTTTAGTTGGGAAACAGTTGGGCCACAGGCAATAGGAGGTAATCAACAGGTAAAACCCGTGAACTTCGCCCATAATTAAGGAAATTTAATTTTGTAAGTGTTTTAACACATATACGTGGGTTGGGTATTGACTGACCTGTGTGTACATGATTTTATCTCAGGGAAAAGTAGCGTACATGGAATATAACACTGTTTTTAATATATTTGGACAAAGTTTGGAAGGAGGGGTTGTCCTAGGCCATAAACCAAGCATCACAAATACCAAGGGTGGTAAATGGTGCTATAATAGATGCCCCCTAATATATGAGGTTAGAAGGGGTACATGATGGCCAAAATTTATTAAGTGTATGGAAAAAATCTCATTGAGACTGAGAAGGACTTCACCAGAATTCAGCTTGCCAAGCCATCAAAAGAGATCAGAAAGAAACTGCTGTCTAAGGCGGGCATACCCATGCTCAGAAAAAGTAAAGCATGTCTGCATATCAAGTACAAGCAGATCCAATATGTATACAAGTATAAAGCATTGAAAGTACATGATGGATTGTCTGATCATGATCGAAAAAAGTACATGCCTGAATATCACATATAATAAGACAATCAATGATGTTGAAGGATGAAGCTGGTCACTGATGTCAAAAACTGATCCCGGTAGTACCAAATGAACACGATGGAATAAAATGATACTACATCGCAACTCAAATGCCAACATATAAGATGTCGCTATGAAGAACTGAAACATATAAGGTGGATGGTGTCAACTAGCAGCAACAGGAGCAACTGACAAGTGAACCAAAACATGCTGATGCAACCCAAGGTCTTCACCGACCGCCGCGGTACATTTCTACACAATGGGAATAAATGATCTGAGGTCGACCATGTGAGAAATCATTTGATTACCGGTCATTGATGTATACCGTTAACAAACACGAGACTACTCACTGATAATGATAATGAGAGTCAAGGTACCCAGTACAATCTAACAAGTGCGAATAAATGAGTTGAAGTCGAACACCTGGAAGAATCTATCAATCAGGGGACAATGATGGTTTCCCACTGTCGATAGCGAAGGAATCTGCCACTGATGACTGCAAACCCCAAGGTACTGCCAAATGGACTCTAGATCTTTGTCCCAGAGAAAATGAGCTGTAGTCGATAGGAAAAGATCCACTAAAAGGAAGGAATTAAGTCATCCTTCATCAATCCAGCACGAGTGTAACCCATAGGCCAATAATGTGGAAGGAATCAGACAAAAAAGATGTAGTAACCCAACCAAAGCACATTTCCGATGTACACAAGATGTAGCTAACACACAATATAAACCCTCTGAACCAACCAATAATGAAAGCTGACACAGAGGCGAGGAATCCACCAGTATGGTCAAATGGAAACCAAGGCACTGCACGAATCCCAATGTGTGATAATAGCTGATGTTGAACACAAGGGAAACCACTCAGTCAAAGACCCATGATAATAATCGATGTTGAGCATAAGGTGATTTATCAATAATGAAAATAGGGCCAGGGTGTGGCTCTAGGCCTGCCCTCAGAGAAATATGTCGTCGTCGATAAGGACAAGACCCGCCAGCAAGAAGTCAATGGAGACCTTCTCAAACTGGCATGAGCAAGGGACCAATATAACTGATGTGATGACAAACATGACACTGATAACTAGGGATGGTCGACTGAAAAATAGGTCAAGAGACACCGCAGAGAGGCCAACTCAGGCTTACTTCCCTTGAACAAAAGCACGACTCAATGATGACTATATGGCAGCATATGATAACTCTGCATAAGTTCGTCATGCAGGAGGCGTGAGAAAAATCTCCATATGATTGGAAGAGGTAACCAATCGGAGGAGTACTGACTCAATAACAAGGTTAAGGCATACCTGAGTCAAAATAATCCCGCCCAAATGGAGGAGAGACTTAATTTTGAGTGCTTTTTTCAAGGGCGACACAACTGACTCTAGCTACCAACAAGATATGGAAATGTTGTCCCGTTCCCGCTCTTTTTGGAATATATGATTTTTTTTCCTTTTTCTTTAAGATGGAAACAAAATAAAAGAATGCTACAGTAGAGTGGAAAGAATGAGTGTCAGAGAAACATATGATCTAGTTCTTGGGAGGGGAACATTCCTATGCTCAATGTAGGGAGGCGAAACTGGTCAAGGACACTCAAAGGGATGCTCTTTCCATGGGTAAAAGGATGCATCAAGTTACAGAAGGTGGTGATTGCATGGTTGATTTTGCAGAAGACATGGTCAAATAAGTGGCTTAAACAGGAGTCCAAGTGAAGCCGACTCAAGGCCAAAAAGGTGCAAATAGTCAAAATGCAATGCTGCAGCATTACAACTCAACACAGAGGAGCCTCTACGATATAAGGCCAGAAATCAGCGCGGAAGAAAGGAGAATGTGTCTTGAATGCATAAGTCATGGTAGGACTAAAGAGGACTCCTGAGCCTAAGAACAAAAATTCAACATGGGTGCGAAGTGACAACAAGGTACTATCTAGGGTGCCCATGATAAGGTAGGCTCTACCACACAAGTCATGACACTTCTAAGCAAAGAGAAGGTTCTGCATCATATCCTGGTGGGGTTCCTAAGGCCAAAATGGGAAAGGAAACTGATAAATGCACAATGCAAGTGAAAAACCTAACCTATAAGCCAATTTCGAGAACCAATACCTGTCAGAGCGAATCAACCATACAAATGTCCAAAGGAGAAATCTTCCAAGTTTTGTAGACATAAATAAGAACACTAGACAAGAAGTTAATACATCCCACATATAAACTTCAGATAAAATCTTGTGTTATAGAATACAAAACTTGAAAATGCATACCTTATATGTACAGTATGGTACCAGGAACCACGCAGCCTTACGACTTACGCATAATAGTTCTTCAGAACAAGCCCCTTGTGAGGCTCGGGCCAAGGACTCCTTTGGTAGTCAAAACTCATGGCTTCAAAGTGTTCCTCCTATGAAGGAAAATCAAATTCCAAGAAATCATGAGAACTACAAGGATAAAAAGATGGAATGAAGGGGTCCCATGTCCCTATAGGAAGAATCTCTCGGTCAACTACCGGGACCAAGTCCCAAGAAGGAGAATAATAGTTCAAAGGATCCTTCTCAGAAGCAATTGGACATTGAGGATTCAATGCCACATAATTCACCCGGTAGGGTAGAGTCTACTTGAACACTTAGAACAAACCAAGGGGTATTCTGCAGTAAATTCGAATTAGGGTGGTGATTATTAGATGCAAGCTGATCAATATTGACAATATTCCCTTTATGAGGAAAACACATCACTCGAAAGAGTGAAGACACCACATCATTCATTGCATAGACATAATCACGCCCAAGTAGCATATTAAAGTCTAAAGGGCGATCAACCACCATCATATCGATTAAGAAAGTCTTCCCACATAAAGTAATAGGAAATTGAGGAAGAACACCATAGATTCACCAGGTCTTCTATCATAAGCTAACAACTGACTCTCAGCTGTCAACAACTTTGGAGAACCCAAAGATTTCCAAGTCAAGGAGGATATAATACTCGCAGAGGATCCTTCATCCACCATACATTGATAGACGTTTGTGGAATAAACATAACCTTTATTTGGAAAGGTGCAACAAAAGGAAGATGAGGCTCGACAAGACTATCCCAATCAAAGGAGACACTCCTAGAACTTGGAGGGGGAACATTTGAAGAAACCCCTATACTAGAAATCAAACAGACTCTGTTGTTAGACACTTCACCCGCCAAAAGAGGAGGGTAATCAGGCAGAGATTGCACTGGCTCAACCACATTATCAACCAATGGTTGATGAGACTGCTGAGAAACCATATTAGATTAAGGGGTAGAAGAATTTTCAGACTCGGACCATATCCTTTGTACCTCTGGAATATCAGGGCACAAATGAGTAAGATGGTCTCCCTTGCATATCTTACAAGGGAACTTAGGTTTAAAACTTCCACGCCTAGGTTTCTTATCAACAACCATTCCGATAACATCACTAGCAATGGTTTGTGGAGAGTCCCCAACATGACTTGTAGAGGTCAGTGACTCTTTCTCCAGAGAGATAGGACTTATACCCCCATCCCTACTCACAGAAGCAGGTAAGTCCACAAAAATATGACTCATAAAAGTAGGTGACCCATTGCTAGTATGAATTGCAGTGACTAGACTTGTGCCCCCAACATGACTTGCAACAGCTGGACTTATGCCCCCAGCATGACTTGTAGCGGTTGAAGGCTCATCTCCAACATGACTAGCAGACGTTGATGATGAATTGCTAGTATGACTTGTAGTGACTAGACTTGTGCCCCTAGCATGACTTGCAGCGGCTGAAGGCTCATCTCCAACATGACTTGCAGAGGTTGATGATGATTGGATAGAACTAGTCTTCTTCTTTGTCCTCCTCTTTCTCTTCTTTTTAGATCTCTTATTACAAGAGGGAGGAGAAAAAGGAATACTAGATTTCTCTTTTAAAGAAGATGAACAATTAACACCATTTTGATGCCCTTGAAATAAAGCATTCATCTGAGAAGCTTCAAGAACATCAGGAATATTCGGAGTGGACCACAACCAAACTGGTAGTCCAACATTCAATCCAGGAATATTCAAAGTGGCCATCAAGGGGGTACCAACGTTTCCAAAGAAAGGAAAAGCACAAGGATCCCCTTTTGGGAGGGTACCTTGGTTGGTTTCCATAGGAATATGGGCCATATCTAACTTATTCACAGATCCTTCCCTTATGGGATTTTACAAATTACTTTCTAAGGAAGATAGATGCACAATCAAACCTTTGCCCTTGAGGAGGCAACTCCACAACTTTCGAAAGAAAGATCAAAATCCTTTCAAGATTGACGGAGTGGTAGGTTAGTCACTCAGAATCTAAAGTAAAAAATTGATGACAAAAATACCTAAATCCAACTATATACAAAGAGCAAAGAGCACTCGACTATAAAATCCCTAAAGATACAACCAATCAAGCAACTTCCAAGTATTTCTGCTCTGGGTGATAAGGATCGGACACCAAAATACAAGAAAGTGAAGTAAGGGACCTTTCGAAGATAGTTTGGGATAATAACGGCCCAATCCTACCAGCGAAGGTATCAGATGCAGTACGCTGACCTCTAGACAACAACCTTTGTTGGGGAAAGCACCCAAGCTTCGCAAGGGTACCTTTCAGAAGTACTGCTGAACGTGATACAACGTTAGCCTCAGGTGCCACGAGATTCCCCTCCGCAGCCACCTATGTGGTCCCTAGGATAGGCAACTATGGTCACCAACTCTTATTAGAAGCCAGGTGGAACAGTCGTGAGGTGGGATCCGACAAGTAAGAGAGGGGATATCTCTCGTCCTTATCTTCACTCACCCTCGTGCGTTACTCCCAGTTACAGAGCTTTCTCGATCTTCCTAATGCTATTGGATTTCGCTCATTAATCAAAATTCTATGTTTTGTAATTTTGAGCGGACTTGGAGAGTTAACTCTACTCTCACCTAATCCAAGGCCCTAATAAACCTAAACTTGTTGGTGTATTCTAATGACAATACAAAAATTCTAGTTTATTTTAATTAAGTGCTTAATTTTAATGGCCGTTCTTTTAGTCAAGGGTATAGATGGGGGTGAAACCAATGATGTGTGTATGACCAACATAAATCAATGAAAAACTAATTACATGAATGCAATCATTTTTTCTTTGATGAAAAGAGATCTCTATATGGGTTCTACGAAACTTCTAAAAAGCAAAATACTTTTTCTCTTTTCTTGAAACACACTTCACACACCCAAAAAACTAAAAGACTATGAATGCTTTAACAATGAAAACTACCCTAATGCAAGATATAATGGAGATGCAAGATCCTAAATCACTCTAAAAAGTGAAAGCAATTGTTTATAACTATCAATGAGCCAACTTAAGTATTGAAGAGGATACAAATTTTGAACACAAAATTCTCTCCAAATAAGAAGGACAAATCATAAAAGATCACAATTTACTTTCAAAAACCAAAAGAAACCAAAATCAAACTTGGCAAAAGAAAACAAAAACAAAGTTTTTTTTGAGATCTTTTCTTTTTCAAGAAACAACCAAAACAACTTTTTGAAATCACCCAAAATGCTACTAAAACTCAAAGATCGAAAAGAGAGCACAAGGAGTCTTTGCAAGTTACAAACTCAAAAATGAACGAAAACTTGAGCAAAAAGGCTTCAACTTGTACTAAATGACCCAAACAGTAGCAAAGAGCTTGACAAACTGACCAAGAAGCCAGGAAAGAAATACTTTCAAATTCGTCAAAAAGACTTTCAAAAAGAAAGAAAAGCTATAAGGCCACAAAACGAAGGAAAGCAAAGCAAGTATATCCAAAAACCGAGCTTGACACCGAAACTGAAAACAATCTCCTGTTTTGGAGGACCATAACAATCAAGAACTTCTACACGAAGTCTTGAGTGCCAAAACACTAATTACAAACTCGCTCAAAAAACAAACCTAGGCCAAATATTTTTAATGAGGAAGAGACTTAGAAACAGTAAGCTTGCAGAATAATGAAATTCTTCAGACATAAATTGACCACACAGAGACTAAAAAGACCAGGTAACAAATCTATCTGGGTAGAGAGATTTGAAAAAAGAATGCAAAAATTGGTATACACGACTGTGTTCAAGCACAGAGGCGTGTACACGTGCTTCTGATATAGGAAACTTGCGTATACGCGGGTTCACTTCACAGAAACAAGTGTGTGTACGCTACCGTAAATAGAGTAAAAGGCATATACAAAGCTTTGCAAGAAAAGTAAAAAACAAACCAGATCAAAAAGATCAAACTTAAGGTCAGAGACTCTAGTAGACCAAATAAGACTGTAACAGCAAGAAAACCAAAGGCTGAGCCCTGATTGACATTGAACAACCCAAACTAGGAATAACAAAATTGTTATCCCCAGTGGAGTCGCCAATTCTGTTACAGGAATAAGTACCCTAGGACTTTGGGTTAGAACCCCAACAGAGTAGAAGCAAACTACAAGAAGAAACACTCATTCAACTTAGGAAAAATTCTTATATAATCAAACTACGTAAGAGCGACTGTACCTGGATTTCCTTCGTTCGAGTAGGTCCCGCAAGGTTCAGACCCTTTGCAATTCCTGATGTTCTTCAAACTTGAAAATCACTCAATTCAAACATACATAACAATATAGAAGTAAAGCATATTCACGAAATTTGACTTTATATCATATAAACAAATGATTGATCATACATCAAAACAACATTCATATATGAATTAAAACATAATTTGATGCATAAACAAAGTTAATTTCAAAAACAAGACAACATTTCTTTTATTGCAGTAAGCTATAAATAAAATGGAGAGATTTCACCCGAGTCTTCTTCTTCTGGATCCAAGCGGAATTGTCCTTTGGATTCGTCCTATCCTAGCCTTCAACAATCTTCTTCCATAACCAACACCATGATATCTCAAGCAAGAGGGAGAATATCTATAATCAAGGAAACAAGGGTTTCCTAAAGCTTGGGGAAGTGCATGAGGCATAGGGATTCATCAGACTTAGTCAGGGATAATTTCAGTATAATGACTCTATCTTTTCTCCTCCTTTAGGCCTTCCCATAGAAGTCTATTTATACTTCTCCCAATTAGTTTTTAGTTGGGAAATAGTTGAGCCACGGGAAATAGGAGGTAATCAATAGGTAAAGCCTGTGAACTCCGCCCATAATTAAGGAAATTTAATTTTCTAAGTGTTTTAATACATATACGTGGGTTGGGTATTGACTAACCCGCATGTACACACTTTTATCTTAGGGAAAAGTAGCGTACAAGGAATAAAACACTGTTTTTAATATATTTGGACCAAGTCTAGAAGGTGGGGTTGCCCTAGGCCATAAACCAAGCATAAAAAATACCAAGGGTGGTAAATGGTGCGATAACAAGACCCTATAAGCAAAGGTATCCCAAGGACATGCGAATGTAGTTTGGTTCTGATCCCGAGGGTTGATCTGGATCTGATTGTAACCACTAAATCCATCCAGGAAATAGAATAACTTCATCCCTACAAGACCATCTAAAACTTTATCAATGAAAGGCAAAGGGAAATGGTATTTCTTGTTGGCTTTGTTCAATTGTCTGTAATCCACACAAATCCTGCACTTCCCATTCTTCTTTGGGACCAAAACTAGAAGGGACACCCACTGACTATCTGAGATGGGGTATATGAACCCTGCATCCAACAACTTTTTCAATTCTTCCTTTACTATGTCCTTGAGGGTTGGGTTCATTCTCCTCTGAGGTTGGTGCACAGGTTTGCATCCCTCCTTGATGTAGATGTGATGAGTACAAACCGAGGTATGCACACCCTTGATTTCTTTATAGTTCCAAGAAAAAGAATCTAAGTGTTCTCTCAACATCTTGAATAAATTATCTTCTTGGTTAGCTGAGAGAGGGGTTAATCTTTAAGGATCTAGATGGCCCAAATTCTACAACTTTTACATGGGAAGGACTTGGGTCCACTAAGCGTAATTCAGTCCAAGGATCACTCTCATACTCTTTCATAAGTTCATCAAGAGGCATGGTATTGGGGGGTTGGTTTTGGAGGATCTAGTGAATGAGGTCATCTTCATTAGGTTTCCTCCCTCCTATAACAACATATAGGGTACATATTAGATGGGATGTTGTATGATACACTTCATCTTCCTGATCCTCTTCTAGCCATAGGGGTAAGTCATGCTCAATGGATGGTTGAGCTGGAGTGTACAATACCAATTGTTTGGATAAATGCCCATTCTTAATGGTCATGTTCTCGACCTTGCAACTAATGTAGGCATCAACAGTGGCTAACCATGGCCTTCCTAATAGGAGAGGATAACAATTGAATTTGGTTTTGCGCTGGAGAACCAAGTCAGTAGGATACTCCCAGGAGTCAATAGAGACCATTACATCCTCAACAACTCCTTCAGGAGCCATTGTGGATCTATTTGCATGTTAAAACACTGTAGTGGTCTTTCTTAAGGATCCTTAGAGGTTTAGTTTTATCATGGGATATTTATTCATCACATTGATCACAACCCCAAGATCAATCAGGGTATGAGGGAAAATGATGCAATAAATGTGCACATCTACTACTCGACTTCCAAGGTCTAAATATTTTGGAAAAATCAATCTTCCTAACACCAAATTAGATAATTGACCAATAACATTGATGGTGGGGGTGTCTCTTTTTATCCTCCTAGAGTGTTTGAAACATTTCTCTTTGATAAGCTTATTGTAGATGGGAACATCCTTAATAGCTTGGAGGAGGGGTATTTTAACACATAGATTCTTCAATTCTCCCAGAAGTTCAGTCTCTTTTGGGGTGTGGTGGTTAGGTTTGATCAATCTCTCAGGAATAGGAGGTGGATTTACTTGAGGGATACTCTCTTCCTTTTCCTCTTCAAGTTCTTCAAGTGGAGATGGAGGTTGGTTATCTGTAAGCACTCTTCCAGACCTGAGGTTGATTTCTTGAATCTTCACAACATAGGCAGGGTAAGATGTCTCTCCACTGTAGATATGTTGCGATATCTTATTATTCGGGTTCAGATTGGGTTGAGAAGACATCTGAGGTTGCCTGGGTGGAGCAAGATGAGTGAGTTGTGGTTGAGATGGAAGTCGAGGAAATAACGGAGGAGGTTGGTTGAGTTGAGGCCTCCACCCTTATGATGGGTTATTCCATTGAGGATGTTGAGAAGCATATGGCTGAAATGGTTGATTGAAATGTTGGGGAGGATATTGAGGAGAATAAGGCCAAGAAGGAGGTGTGCACCATGATGGATGAGTGGAAGAGTACCAGGGTTTCAAGGGTGCATTGTGGTTGGGATGGTAATAAGAGTAAGATGCACCTTGCATGCCCTACTGGTATGGATGAGGTCCTTGAGGCCTCCTTTGATTTATAAAGCAGAGTTTCTCAGCCCCACCTTCTGCCCCTTGGTATACAACTTTTAAACCAGGAAAAGAAAGACATTTATCTGTTGCATGGTTTTCCTCACAGACTGAGCAGACTTTTATGAAATTTAATGGGAATTCATTTATGGGGTGCCTTCTAGTGCATTTAGGGCAGAAAATAGCTAGGGCCCTCTCTGCTTCCTCTTGTCTCCTCTTGATATGCGTGGTATCCATTTGCAAAGAAAAAGTGTTCAACATTTCACTTTTAAAGTCCTTTAACATGTTCCCAATCTCATTCTTGATGGATGTTGTGGAAGGAGAGGAACTGACCAAGGCTTGACTAGCCCTACCCTTCTTCCTAGCAGCCCTAGAGTGATTTTTGAACACTATTTTTATGTCATCATAAGATAACTGATAAATGTCTCCCCTAGACAATATGTTGAGGGTTTCCAACATGTCCTCCCTGATCCCTTAGAGAAGAACTAGCTTGATTGATTTAGGATCAAGTGTGGATATGACCCTCTTATAACTAAATTGAAATCTCTTCTCATAGTCCTCTAGGGATTCATCAGGTCCAAGAGTCATTCTAAAGATTTCTTCTTGGTTTATTTGGACCTATAGTAGTCCCAATACTTGTTATTAAATGCTTGTTTCATTTGAGCCTAAGTAGTGATGCTAACCCTAGGCAGACCCATAAACCAGCGCACTGCTTCATCTTTAAGGGTAGATGGAAATAACTTCAACTTCTAGTCACCAGAGGCATAGTCATAAGTCCTACAGAAAACAAAAAATTCAAACATATAATTATCAGGATCCTCGAAAGTTAATCCATGGAAGTGTGGAAGGGCAGTAGGGATTATATTCTTCTTTCTAGCCTCTCCATTAGTCTCTCTGATAGGAAAAACCTCAATGTTCCTGTTTTCAGCCATGGTTTTGGTAGGTGAAATGGGTTCTTATTCTTCCCCAGTAGGTTCTTTAAATATCTCAGGTTGTTCATCTAAAGGGTCTTCTAACTCCCTTGTAGTCAAAGAGGTAAGTTGACAGTCACCGAAGAAGAGTGAAGGTTGACTGTTTGAGGGTGTGGGGGTGTTTGGTAAGAATTTTCCTTGAGTATCTCTATTCTTATGAGGCATGAAATACATTTTTTCAAAATTGAATGCAAAACAGAAAATAATGCTTAAGAAAAAATAACATCTACCTAGACACCTGCCCGACAATGATGAGAAAAAGTGGTGAGCCCTGGTATTGCACCAAGAATGATGCAACTTCCAAGGGCTCCTCAACTCTATTTATCAACCTAGGGTTCGTACAAACTTTGAGGTGACAATGCTATATATACAATAGATGAGATTATACTCATGCCACCCTCAACTAGGAAATTTAATCAATAGTGCTCCAAGACCATTCTTTCTACTGAATTAGAAGGAAATTAACTACTGAAGGTGCAATTCATAAGATATCTCTAATGACAAAAAGGAAAATTATTTTTAAACCTCAACTTGTAGATGTTATTAAATTTTAAAAGCTACTAAATCAATTCACGAAAGAAAATAGGAGCTACACTACTTATAGAAAGGGAACTACACTATCTTGCAATCAACCATCTAGCTACCAAATCCACTTGTAAATAGGAAACTACCCTACCAAGTCGTAACTCAAGATTTGATGCATCATCTATCTAGTTCACACTTTCATATAAATCAATGTTCTATTTGTGCTAAATCTGTGATAAATAAATTAAAACTATTCTATCTTGTAGTGAAAGAAAATGATGGTTGGAATGGCCTAGGTGCTTCCCTTGATCATGGAGTCGCAGCTGGGGGTCAACCTAATCCTAAAATAAGTCAAACTTGAATCACAGGTCGAAACAAAGGGTGAAACAGGCTGTGACATGCATGCTAGAGGAAGCTGCTACAGGTGCCCTATATTGCTGCAGGAAGGCCTGTAATGCTACATGAAGGTTGTTGAGAAGGTTTAGGAATGGTGAGTTCAATGGATAGTAAGGTGGATGGAGGTTGTGGTAGATGGATGAAAGGTGGGAAACACCCCTAGCGAAGCTCAACACCTTAGGAATCCATGTTTGAGCTAGGAGAGCTGCTCATGGTGACCCAAGGGAATGAACTCAATAACATAATTTTGGGATTCATCAAAGAGGGTGAAAAAGTCTTGGATGGAGATGGTGAAAGGCCCCTTGCTTACAGATCCAAACAATCCTACAACATCACATGCACATACTCTTTTATCATTGACAAAATAAAATAACTAATGGTGGAAAAGATGAGTTGAATTTAAACACCATCTAATCTATGCCAAAAATTATGATCTATTCAATAAATCAATCCCTAAGGTACAGTAAAAATATGAAAAACAAGATGACTAATATAGACCTTCTTGCAAGAAATCATAAACATTTCATTTTTTCGATGTGATTGTAGATTCTTCCATTGATGCTCCCATGAGAGAGATGAGATAGAGGTTGCAATCACAAGTTTTTTGAGAGGTTATGTTCTAATGAAATGCAGAAAACTAATAAACATTCTATGAAAAAAGAAATACCAACATATAAGAGCGACCTAAGCCACTAGGGTTGGGCCGAAACCTAAGAGCCTCAGCCCTCTGGAACTAACTCAGTGATTGATCAATAAGAAACTTGTTAATTTTAGGTATGTTCTATGCTGATAGCAAATATACTTCAATTTTCCATATTAGCTCAATATCAATTCGAGATTAGCAATCACATTTAGCATGATAGTAAAACGCAGATAGAACATAGACATAAATCACAGAAGACATGCTAAGACAAGAGGACACAAGATGTGGCGCTAGCTGGGGACAAACCCCAATGCAGGGAAACCCTTGATCAATTCTTCTTATATGTTCTTCAATAGTTCAACAGAGAGAGAGAGAGATAGTACATATACATCAGAAGTCAACACTTTGACTTGACCGGATAAGAGCAGAGATATTCTCTAAGAAGATGTCTCATGCGGTAGGTGATATGGACTCAATGATTCCATCACCTTTCTATACCTATCATAGTGCTGCACCATTCTGCACCATCGACCCATGTCCATTGTCACTGACGTACACCATGTTGCTCCACTGCTAAACTATACCTCATCATGTTGTACTCAACATGCTTCTCTTCATCATCATGCTGCACCACTGCCACTAAGCTTCTCTTCATCACAATGTTTCCCCCATCACCAAGCTGCACTCAATCATTACGCTACACTACATTGGTATCTCTAACACCATGCTACATCCAATTGCTGCATCTAGATATGTAGCTGCATCCATATACTGTATCTAAACATGTTGCATCCAACCATTAAGCTACATCTTCCAGAATGCTATCCTCCTCCTGCATAAGGAGGGACACTACTTCTGTCATGCTGCCAAGACTGATACCACTGCCTTAGCTGCTGGCTATGGCCTACGACCTAGCCCAACAACAAGATAAGATACGATCTCATAGTCCTAGGAACAATTTTACTCACAAGGCTGTCATCAACATGTGGCCACTGAAGTACAATGTTGATCCTTCAAGACTCTATGTGCTATTAGAGCTTCTTCTCATCAGCGTATGGAGGATTCTCATTGTTGTAGCAGTTCCTCTATCCAACGTTGTAGAGCCCTCCTAAACTGTTGGTTAGAACCTCTTGAGACAACGTATAGGATCTCCTCATAAAACAACTGAAGGGACTTCTCCCTTTAACGTTGCTAGTCTTTAGGACTGCGGCCAAGATGTGCTAGGTAACGACACCTAAAACAAATTCTTAATAACGTTAAACTTAGTCTCTTTCTAATAGTGGATTAGTGGTATAGAAGACTGCAATGAGGGTTCATTTGAGACAACATATGGAAGCCTACTTGCTGCGATGAGGAGCCTTCTTTTAGGACAGAGAAAGAGTCTTTGTTTACGGTGATAAGACTTGCGACTAGGGCATGATAAGACTTGTGGCTAGGGCATGATAGGACTATGCATTAGGGCTTTTGCTTCAGTAGTGTATAGGATTCCTTCACCGTGCTAGATATTACTACTTGGACTGTGGCTAGGCTTCATGAACTGTGACTAAGTATCCTTGCTTGGACTACGATTAGATTACCTTCCTTAGGACTGTGGCTAGGAAAGTATTATACCTCTTCTTGACTGTGGCCAGACTGTTGCTAGGGCTTCTTGTTTAGTCTCCTTTCCTCCTGCGTCTAGGGCTTCATCCTCCTAGATTTATCTTTCAACTAAAACCAAAAACAAGTGGAGAGGAATAAAGAGTGAAGTGTGTGTCTAAATGACTATCAAGCCACCTCCTTTTATACTAAAACATTGAGCACAAGTGAGGGCTATTTGGTTGCTCGCCAACCTTGAGAAATTGTCCCATAACACAAATAAATTCATATCTCCATGAATACTTGTCAGAATTGGATGATATTTAGATCAATCGTATACCTCTCAATGAGAGGAATCCAAGAAAAATATCAGCTGCTATAAATAAGATGACCCACGTGGAGTTTGGCCCTAGTTGCCAATTTTAACACTCCCTCTCAACTAGGGAGAACTCCATCTACTAATCTATCTTTCACACTGTGTTGATTTGGGGTAGCATCAGATGTGCTCTAGACATGAAAATTGGTGGAGAGGCTAAAGAACATGAGATATCCAAGATCCAGAAATGGTTTGAGAAGATTCTAACTGGTTTAGGAGATATTAAAATAATTAATATTTTTAATGGAGTTCCCAAGTCTAAACTTAGGAAAAATAAAATATTAATGGGTATTAATATAAAACTGGGTTAGAAGGCTCCAAAAGACACGGATCAAGCCAAATATAATATTAGCCATTGATTAGGTATGTAATCTTGGCCGTTGAAGGACCAACAGGAAAAGTATAATAGGAGGCTTGAGGGTTAGTTGGAGAACACATCAGGGTGATCAGTGATTCATTTTGCTAGAGCAGGGTCGCTAAGAAAAGTTGAATCAGTGATCAACAACGAGGGGTAGTGAGTACGAGGCAGAGAATCAGGGACAATACTAGGAGACTAGCACAAAAGTAGAGAGAGCGAGAGCAATAGTCAGTCCTGGCTACGCATAGCCTAGAAGAGGCAGTGCAGAGCCTAGAGAGATTGCATCAACCCAATAGAGGGCAGAGGGAGTGACATAGAGGCTCCCATAGGCTGTGTAGTGCCGTAGAGGGCTGACGCAGAGGGTCCTGGGGTTGACGCAGGTCAGAAAGAGGCTGATGCAGAGGCCTAAAGGGCCAACGTTGAGCTTCAGTTGTGCCAGAGAGGGTTTCGTGGGACAGGTTTTCTGAATACCTATTTCCGGATATAGAGGTATTGCTCCCGTGTATTTTTATCTGTCGGGTGACTCGGATTAGGCACCCCGTTGTACTTAGATAGAATACATAATAATATAACCCTCAGAATAGCTACACCGGTTTTCCCGCATTGGGTTTTCCGGGGACATTGGTCCAAAATAACGCTGTCACTTGTATGCTTGTTTTCTTTCAGTTGATGATCTGTAGATGTTGTGACTGTATTGTGTTTATTTTTGTATTTAATGTATTAAATAAATTGTTCTATTTTTAAACAAGTAGAAGAAATAAACTAGCAAAATACAGATTAATTTTCTAATGGATAGACTTAGAAAATCCAACATGGTATCAGAGCAAGGTTGCAGATCATAGGAAAAATGAAGGCATCAACTTAGCAGAGAATTTACAGTAGATTCAGCTCTCCTGAGTGACAAAGCTAATCCTTGCAGAAAGCAACAGAGGAAGGAGTGACACAGAGGGGCTTCGTCATAAGTCTGGGCTAGGGAGAGGCAATGCAGAGGCTGAGGAGGGCAGAAATAGGCTCACGCAAAGCCCAGGAGGGCTGACGCAGTTGGCTGAGGGATTTGTTTTGCTGGTGCCGAGATTGCGCAGAGACAAAATACTCAATCCTTCAGTTGCTGGGGCATAAGAGGCTGTGGGTAGTTTCTGGAGCGAAGATGGTGGGGTACTGTGGTTAGAATAATACCTAACAGGGCAAGAACAAGGTGGAGGGAGTTGCTTCTGTAGCAGATTTCTAGTTAAGGAATCCAGATCAGTGTTGCAATTGTACAAACGATCGAAGTGGGGAAACTTGACGTTAGCAGAAGGATTTCCAGGAGGGAAATCGGGACTCAGATGGAGTCTAGAAGAGAACTTCCAGATGGGAAGTAGAGAGACTTAGTAGGGGTCGAACTGAGAACTTCTAGGTGGGAAGTAGAGAGACTCGGAGGAGTCGAAAGAGAAGAGAAGATAGATGGTTGTGAATGGGCTGAGAGATCCGGATACGCTGGATGGAGCATCCAACTTTGTGGTATGGAAGGCCAAGATATTTTCCATTCTAGATAGACATCGCATCAAGGGCTTCGCCTTGAGAACGATGGCTATCCTAGTTGACCTAGTAGCAAATGATAGGTATGAGGAGGCAATGGCTAAGGCTAAGCGCATCATCCTTGATGGGGTCAAGGATCATGTGGTACCACATATTGCCGAGAAGGAAATGATAAAGGAGATGTGGGACGACTTGAAAACATTGTACCAACATACTTCCTTGTAGAGGAAGATGCTCTTGGAGAATCAACTAAGGGCATACTAGATGCAGAAGGGAGAGTAGATAGATGTCTTCCTCGGTCAGTTGAAGGAGATTCATGACCAGCTAACATCCATAGGGGCCACGTCGGATGAGGAATTAATGCTGAGGAGCGCACTTAACACAATTTCTGAGGATTGGGAGGTATTTGTCCAGAGCATACTGCGCAGGACGAGCCTTTCGAATTGGGAAGAACTGTGGGCGGCTCTTTGTCAAGAAGAGATTAGATGACTAACCAAGGTGGGGAGTAGCAGCAAAGGGGTTAGGATCAAGAAGGAGGAAGAAGAGGATGCATCTATAGAATCTGTGGGAAAGCAGGAGAAGAGGAAGAAGAAGGACCTCTCTAAGGTCAAGTGCTCCCATTATGGGGAAATTGGTCATTTTGCGAATCAGTGTCCGAGGAAGAAGAGTAAGGGAGAGGCTTCTGAATTGAAGGCAGCACCAGTGAAGGCAGAGAAAGAAGTTGAGGAGGATGACGATTGTTCCATTAGTGCTCATGTGCCACTTGAGAAGAAGTGGGAAGACATCGGGCTATAGTCAGGAGGACTACAAGCGATGAGGGGCAGGATCCTTGAGGTACCCAACCTCTTGGATTATACCTTGCTACGGGAGCCCCGAAGAGGAGTAGCAGGACTGGAGGATTTCAGTAGAGACAAATGCGGATGAGGCGGCAGAGTGTGCACCAGTGCAGGAGTCCTGGGGCAGCGCAAGGCTAGCAAGATGCAATAGTGCGAGAGACACAGGAGTGTTGCACCAGTGCAGGATGGCACAAAGAGGTGTGAAACAATGCGAGATGCAGGGGGTTGTTGCAGCAGTGCACAGGTCAATAGAGGGAGCACTTGTTAGCAGGAGAGGGAGGTTCAACATCGAGAGTGTTTCTAGCCTGACAGGGATGTTGGAATTTGGGTGGATCAATTACTAACTTCTCAGTAACTGAGTTGCAGTGCAGTAGCAGTATGTAGTAGCACGATACACCATGATGAGAGAAAATGTAGTGCCAGGAGGATGGACCAGCAACAACACGAATGCAAATGGAGATGCCATACGGATGCAGCAACAGTGGCAGTGGCAGAGCCATGGGCAGTGTTATCACTTAGGTTGTTTCCCAAAGTTGTAAGAAAGAGAATACGGCCAAGGTAACCACAGACCAATCTTTTAGATACAGATTCTAGCCAATCTGCATCCAGAGAGGGCTCTCTCTTTATGATTTAGCTTTGTTTTAAAGGGTGTTAGGCTAGTTATGAAGTTCAAGGGTTTTGTTTTGGTTTTGGATGGTGGAATTCAATAGAACAGTGAGGCAAATTGTATATTTCTGTCCATTGGGCATGATGGAGTCAAAGAAGGATGGCTTTCTGGATTCTATTTCTTAACAGAGGATGGTATCATAGAGCAAGGTAGTCAAACATGGAACAATTTCAAAGGCTAGAATCAGATGGAATGGAGTCAAATGGGTGAAGGACAGTTAAGGATCCTTCATCATATTAACAGAGGGAAAATTGGATGATCACTGTTAAGGAGCAATTAATAATTCCTTAGCAAATACTCAACAGGAAAGGATTAGGGGAAACAGGAGCAATCAAGAATTCACTGTTTATTTTAATTCTGAGGAAAATATATAAAATAATAAAGACTGAAAACAGGGTGCAATCAAGCAAATTCTGGATTATTCTTTTTCTTTATTATTGAGATCATGAAACATAGATGATATAATAAACGTAGAAAACTGTAAAACACAAGTTAGAAGGGACTTATTGATCCACAAGTTGATTCAAGAATTCTATGACAAGTCCTTAGCATCAATTCCTCATCCAGTATGCTAGACAAAAATGGTTCTAATAGCCTCTTATTCCAGAAAATTTTAGTATTACAGTCAGAAACTATGAATACCCACCAACCCCAAATACTTCGTCTGGGGGGGGTATTTATACAAAATATCAAAATATCTTTACAAAATATCTGACAGAGATAATATCTAACGATGACTAATCCATTTTTTACAAAA
The DNA here is from genome assembly GCA_031772625.1 of Pinus tabuliformis. Classification (NCBI taxonomy): domain Eukaryota; kingdom Viridiplantae; phylum Streptophyta; class Pinopsida; order Pinales; family Pinaceae; genus Pinus; species Pinus tabuliformis. The sequence continues at coordinate 1,118,581,808 of CM062817.1, forward strand.
GATAGAGACAAACAGTCTCGAAAAGAGGGAAAAGATTAATCAATGCTGTACTGACTGCTCTGTCTTTGTCAGATGTGCTGGAAGCGGGCTCTGCGAGTCAGTTTACAACTATTTTCCACTGATACTCTGTGCTGGCTGCTACGTCTTTGTCTGATACGCTTTAATCCTGTTTCAATATACTTTGATCCGTTTGATCCTTGTTCAACTCTGCTTATCTTTATCACAGAAAAATAGCCCAGAAATGTACGTTTTACCCAAGAGGAATTTACAAGATCCCTAACATGTCTTCCCACCATTGTTGCTCTGGCAGTTTATGTCTCTGAAGTTTCCTCAAGGTTTCATTAGCTTTTGTATATCTGATAAAATTAGGCTGGAGCTGAAACAGATGTTTTACCTCATGTTCAATATAAAATAAGCTCTCCAAATTATCATAGAGGCTTTGGCCTGTGGGGAGTGCTTTTACTCCTGAAGCACTTGTTGATGAATTAACTTGATCAACAACATATGTGTTCAACTTATGTACATAATCTGCATGTTTCATGAGCCGGTCATTATTTCCTAAAAGACTTGGTAGCCCTTTATTCTGCAACACTGTAAACCTTTCCATGAAAGAATTAATTTCCACTTGCATATCCTGGCATCCAAGGATATCAGGAATGCCAAGCAATGCCAAGCAAGTTCTACTTATATCAGGAATGCCAAGCAAGTTCTAGCTTTTACATTCTTCTTGATTTGCATATTGTTCAATTTCTGGAATTCTATGATGTACATATACTGATAGCCTGTTTCTTACCCTTCTGTCACTTATGAAACTACATGGGTCGTATGGCACCCACTAAAAACTCTTCTTGAATTTAAGGTGGTCTTCTAAGATATTTTCAGCATCTTGCCACACATCCCTAGAATTGATGACATAAGGGCCTAACTGTTTTCTGATTCTTAGCTAAGCCTTCTTCTTTACATTACAAAAGTGGTTTAAGTCTGCATAGATGAGCTGCCTGAAATATTCTAATGCAAATAACCTCATAGGCACATATTTAGGCAACTTGAAGGGGCATAGTTCACATCCATATATTCTGATTTCTGTGTGATTCTGGTAGAGGTACCAGTCACCTATCCTGTATTTTTTGGAAAGCTGCGAAATCTTCTTCATATCACCAGTGATCCTAGGAGGAGGAGCTCTTATCAGCAGAGTAGAGACTGGGTGTACAAATAAGTCAATGAATTCACTATAGGTATAAGGGGAGTCACTGTCATGGAAGATTGAGCTCCAAAAGATCACAAACCTCCGATTTCCCTTTGAGTCCAGTTTCTTGATGGGAAATGGAAAGCTGTCTGGCTGATAATATAACAACAAATGGCATATAAAAGATGTGTATTTAAAAACTCCTTCTCTATCCAAATTCAGGAATTGGTCATGGATTTTGTTGGCTATAAAAGTGGCATAGTCATACTTGATAGCAGGGGGCTCTCCTGGAGTAAAGATAGATAATAGAACCAGGGTGATATCATCCACATATTCACTGGATTTAAATCCCAAGATCAAGGATATCATGTCAAGAATGAGTTTTCTAGTCTCAGTGAAAAAGGTGCATAAATAAGGAGGAGGGCCTTTAGGTTGGTACATTGGTATCATGAACATCTGGGTAATGCGAGTTATCTCTGAGTTGGGCAATTGAGAAGCCTTTTCAAGCAAAAATCCCATGGAAAGACGAGCAAGGGGCTCAGTATAATGGAAATATATCATCTCATTGATGGATTCAGCAGTTATGGAAAAAAGGACAGTTTGGGAAGGTGACATAACTGCTCTGTGGACAGGGTCATAGCTGGCACAGCATTGGTGAATGATATCTGGAAAAACATAGACTGAGGTAAGAAATTACATGGGAAGGTTTGATTCCCATAGTCCAAAAATGTCAGAGTTACTTTGATGACTATCTCTGATTTGGCAGAAGGTCTGAAGATGATTACTGTTACTAGTTAAGTCTTTTATTTGGAAATCTCTATCGGCCAAGGGTAAATAATTCAAGTCTTTATGAGGTGCATTTATGGGTGTGACATTTAGGGCTATGGGGGCTTCCATGTTTGGTTCTTGCATATTCAAACAGGAATTTTGGGCTTTTTGTGGAAAATTGGACTGAACAACAATTCTCGGAGTTTTTTCACAGGCTAAACAGACTGTTCTCAACTCGAATTTGGTTTTCACAGGTAGAATTTTCAGTGGAAAAGTGAAATTGCAGGTTTGCAGGGTAAAACGGATAGATACGTGGATTGCGGAGGTAAAATTGTGAATTTGCAGGTCAAATGGCGGACTGCTGAGCACGACGCTGGAGTTTCTTGACCGGGTGATGGGCTAACTACTCAAACAATGGACTGGACGTGCTTTGCATGGAGCATAGTTTGCAGAAAATCGGAGCAAAAATGACATTTTATCGTTTATTTAACAAAAATTGACTTGGCGGGTATTTTTTTGCATTTATTGAGCGGATGGTATCAGAATGACGGGACATCTTGTCGCGTAGCGAAGGGTACGGGATGGTGACGTGGCAGATGGTCAATGGGAGGGTGGTAAGTGGTTTACCCTGGACTACTTTTGGGTTAAAGTAGTTTTGGACGGGAGGGCCGCGAGCAGCGCGGGAATGCGACACGCGTCTGGGTACGGGCGGGGATACCATCAATCTCCCGGGCGTTAATTCTCGGTGATGAAATGGAGCGCGATACAAATCTCGGCCGTTGGATCTGGGGCCATTGATTTGATGGTGGGCACTCGCGGGAGGTGGCAGATGGTTACAGCGCAGGGGCCCGATGTAATAAATATTAATAAATCATATCGGGGCTGTGGTGATTGGTTGGTGGGGTGCTTCGGTTAGGTTATTAATTAACGTGGGGTTAATTAATCCCTTATGTGTGCGGGGAATGGTTATTATAAGGTTTTAAATAAACCTATAATTCCATTTATCAATGATATATGGCTATAGTTTAGCTGGGGGTGGGAATAATACAGTTTTGGGGTTTTGCATATATTAATATAATACGGGAAAGGGGAATATGTATAGGGAGCTTATACAATATTGTTAATAGTTAATATGAGAAATGATATAAAAACAAGCGCTAAGTTATAAAGTTTAAAAAATTAGGCTTAAGGAAAAAAAGTTTCTATGTGATTTTGTACAGTTTCCTAAGTAAAAAGGGTTTTACTTAGGCTTTTTATGAAATGGGATGGAGTGATTTGTTGATATTAAACAAATCTCAATATCTCTAGGGGGAGATTAGTAAGTAATATGGGAAAGGGATAGGGGGAATTAGTCATACTTTGCTTGAGTTGCTTCATAAATATAAAATTACAATAATACCTGTGATAGAGGTAAGATTATCATTCTTAGAGACAAAATCAATCACAAGTATGCTTCTGCAACATCAAAACTGCCTACCTAGCCTTCTGTGCCAAACATTTTTTCTTATTTTTCTTTGAGTGCACTTAGACTGGCAAACCCTCAACCATTTTCTTTTCTTTACATGATAAGCCTATCTAAATCTGCACTTATTTCTTCCAAGGGCTTAGATTTAGCAATTGAGCTCCTTTGTTTCTCTACCTATCTACTTACCTGCCAAGTTTAAATAGTTTGGACAGATTTTTATTCTCTATCTCTAAACAGGAAATTCAAATATGAACTAGCCAAGATTAAACTATTTTACCATTTATAAACTATGATAAAAATTTCAACAAGCTGTACATGATGCTTAATTTACAGAGAAATGAAATAGTCGTGGCATTTGGACTTGCACACTTTCCTGGTCCTTCTTCTTTGGGGTTCATTCTTTTCATTTTTATGACCATCTTATTCTTATTTACCCTTTGATTTTTCTTTTAGGCTATACCCTCTTTACATTTTTTTTTAAAATTTTTGATCCTTTGAGAATATGGAAAACCTTTGCAACAAGAAAAGGTATGCACAATTGCAGAGCTAATTAAGCCAATCATGAAATATGACAAATATTGATATAAGAGCATAACACTGGCTCCACTTGGGGATGGCTTTTCCTGGTGAAAAGTCAAGAATAGCAGGTCAGATGGCCTTGTCAGCAACTCTTGCTGTGCTCTAAAATCTTTTCTTTGTTGAAAGTAGACAACTGTACAAAAGGATCATGTAAAATATACACATTATTCTTGCGCTGATTCAAACAATTGCAGATCTATTTTTGGATATCCTGCTTAGATTCTTTGTTCTTATGTTTTATACTCCCAAGTCTTCTTCTGCAATCTCTGATAAACATAAATGAAGCAAATAAAAAAAAGGTAAAGTTCCTTCACTGTTTTTTTTTTTTTTGAATTTTCTGCACATTCCTTCCTATTCTTATTGCTGTAAAAAGCTGCTGAAACTGAGCTTTCTTATGTACAAGTTAGAGTTAGGATATATCAACCAACTGGATCAAAATAGTGTTTCAACATTCGACTATTCACTGGTCCATCTTCTGCTTTTGTACCATTCAGGCTTTTCAGAAAGTAAGTATTGTTGCCTTGTGAAACCTGAATAATAAAAGCTCCCTTCCATAGGGAGTCAAACATCCCATGTTTTCCTTTATCTTCTCTTTTGGAATCCCATTTTAAAACTTTGTCCCATAGGTAAAAATATTTCGCCTTGGTCCTCTTATCAAATATCTTCTTGAGTTTTTCTTGTAATAGTTGGGATCTTTGGTACACCTCTTCTCTGGTTTGCTGCAAATGGATGGTCTGATTTATCCTTCTTTGAATGTCATTGGGCTGTACCTGAGCTTCTTGTAGTAATTTCATTACAGGGACCCCTAAAGATGAAGGAAATACAGCCTCCATACCATAGACTAATTCATAAGGACTAGTCCCAATGGATCTCTTGGTAGTTAATATGTCTGCCCATAGTGCATTGATAAGTTTCTTATGCCAATTTTTCTTGTTTTCCTCCAACACTTTCTTGATAATATTGATCAGGCTCTTATTGGAGGACTCAGCTAGACCATTACCTTGAGGGTAATAGGTTGTGGAATGGCCTAAGGTGATATGGTACTTGTTACAAAAACTTATCATTCTCTTGGATTTGAAAGCAGCAACATTATTAGTTATAATCTTTTCAGGATAGCCAAATCTGGACAAGATGTTGGTTTGTAGGAATCCTATGATCACTGAATCATTGGCTTGTCTACAAGGGATGGCCTCTATCCATTTGGTGAAATAATCTGTGGCAGTGAGGATCCATTTATGTTGGCCAGAAGAGGGAGGATGGATTTCCCCAATGAAGTCCAAACCCCATTGTTGAAATGGTCTTTCAGTGGAAATTGGTCTAAGGGGTAGAGGTAGAAGTTTCCTCTTGCCTTCAAAAATTTGGCATTTATGGCAAGCAGTGACAAACTTCTTGACATCAGCAAACAAGGTTGGCCAGTAAAATCCAGCCCTTAGGATTTTGTCAGCAGTTGATTTCCAGTACAGATGTCCACCACAGTCCCCTGCATGAAATTATTTGAGTACCTTATCAGCTTCATCTTTTATTAAGCAGTTCAATAGAATACCTTCATGATTATTACAAAATAGAGCACCATCTAAAATATAGAATTTTGAGGCTTTCATTTTTAAAAACCTTTTCTTTATTCTGGATAACCCTGGAGGAGCCTGTAGGTTTAAAAATACATAAGATATATCAGCATACCAAGGTGATTCTAAGAAGTCCTGGCTAATTTGTGGAGTCGCCATCTCTTGTTCATTATCCAGTTCATTAATGTCTAGGGCTTGGAAATTGGTTTCAGTCATAAGTTTAGCCAATCCCTGTCCTTTTATAAGCTTTGTAGGTTTTATTTCAATATCATACTCCAATATAGTAGCAATGCATTTACCTCCCTTGCCTTCAATCCCCTCTTGGGTCAGGATATCTTTGACAACAACATTTGGTACATAGGCTATTATATGGGAGTATAATATATAGACTCTGAAGTCTTTAATGGCTTTCACAAGTGCGTAAGCTTGTTTTTCCATGATTGAGTATTTTAGCGGTGCATCTTTGAGTGATTTACTAAAGAAATCTATGGGTTTTTCACATCCTTGATCATCTTTTTGTAGTAAAACAACAACAATAGTGTGTTCTAATGCAAATGAAAATATTATGAAGTCTCTGTCAAATTTTGGGCTTGCAAGGACTGGTGTTTTGGTAAGAGCTATTTTAATTTCTTCAAATGCTTGTTTAGCTTCTAATGTCCATTTAACCTTGGAATCTTTTCTCAACATATTATTCAGCAACCTGACTAATTCAGCCAAATTAGGTATGAATCTTCTTAAAAAGTTAATTTTCCCTAGGAAAGCTTGAAGTTCTTTGATATTTATGGGATGGGGTATTTGTAAAATGGCTTCTATTCTGTCAAGATCAATTTTAATGCCATCTTTAGAGATGATATGGCCTGATAGTTTGCCTTCCTCTAGACCGAATAACGACTTCTTAGGATTTAATGAAATACCATACTTTCTGCACTTTAAAAACACTTGTCTCAAATGATCTAAATGTTGCTGATCTGATTTAGAAAACATAGTAAGATCATCTAGATATATGACCAGAAAATCGTGAATTTCTTTTGCAAAAGCTATGTCCATTGCTCGTTGGAAGGTTGCCCCTGCATTCTTAAGCCCAAATGGAATTTTCACATATTTGAAAGTTCCTCATGGTGTTGTGAAAGCAGTCTTTTCCTGGTCATCAGGATGGACAAGAATTTGGTTAAAGCCTGAAAACCCATCCAACAATGAAATCCTAGAAGCACCTACTACCCTTTGTAAAATGTGGTCCATCTTAGGTAACAGGTAGTGGTCTTTCAAAGAAACTTTATTTACATTCCTTAAATCAACACACAATCTGATTTCTCCTGTTTTCTTCCTAGTGGGAACCAAATTAGACACCCATTCTGAAAACCTAATAGGAGCAATTATCCCAGCTTCATACATTCTTTTGATTTCCCTTTCAATTAAAGGGAGTAGTATAGGGTTGACCCTTCTGAGTTTTTTCTTAAATGGTTTTTGATTTTCCTTGAGGGGTATTGTATGTTGAATTACAGAGGTGTCATACGATTTTAGGTCTTCATAGCTCCAGGCAAAAACATCCTGGAATTCCTTGAACAGTTCAACATATTTAAGCTTTTGGTCAGGGGGTAGCGTTTTGGATAGTTTTATCATTTTAGGATTTTCTTCAGTTCCTATGTTACAGTCCTCAATGCCTGCGTTTAGAGGCTGCATTTTGGGTTTCTTTGGGATATCATTAGAATCAAAGAAATCTTCCAAAGGAGTTAATCCTGTGGGCAAATAATTGTCTTTTAAATTAATGACTTCAGATTCCCCTCCAATAATCTCATCCATGTCTATTTCTTTAAGATCTTGCAACTTTTCCTTGGTAAATTTCGTTGGGTGAAGTATTTGAGCTGCACTTTCTGTTGAAATGTCTGTTTTGATTCTATCTGTTTGATCGACCTCACTAACAGTGTTCGTGTCTATATTTGAGCTAGAAAACTCTTCTTTTAGAGTCAAGAAATTGATACTCTGAATATCATTGTCAAACACTTGGAAATTCTTTATATTTCCAAGTACGGTTGGCCTGTGTTTAATCTCAGCTGTGAACTGGTGATTGGGTTCAAAAGATAATTTACAAGTGCTGGGAAATGTTGCCAAACTGTGAGCATGCAAATTATGTTTTCTTGGAATTTTGGCCACCCGTGTTTCTAGAAATGTATTGAGGATCTCAATTGCTAGCCCTCTGTAAGATCTTAATCTTGGATCATTCGTGAGGAAGTTGCCTTTTATCTGTTGAATGACTAAATCAAAGTCTCCCAAAACTGATACCCTGATTGCCCCTAAACTTTTGATCAATTTAAGTCCTAGCAAGAGGGCTTCATATTCAGCTATATTATTGGTGCATCTAAAGTTCAATATGTAAGCATGCCCTTCAGCATGATCATTTTCTAGATTGTGTACCCAAATTCCTGCTCCTACCCCTAATTTATTGATTGAACCATCAAATTCCAAGTACCAAAGGATCTCATGTTCATAGTTAGTATTAGGAGTCTTAGAAATTTGTTTAGTAGGGAAATCTGGCTTTCGAGTTCATCTAGTTTCTCCTGAGTGTCTGATATATCGTTGTTCTCCGAGATTTCTTGCATTTGAAGATTATACTTTTGGTTTCTAATTTCTTCTTGTTCAGATGCTAATACCTTGACATCAGTTGGAGGATTAATTTCAGCATTGTATAGAATGAAGGAATCCATGTCAGAGTGTATGGAATAGATGGGAAAATTCTGGGGTTTCTCATGGCTGCTTACCACGTATTTCATTAAATTTTCTCAGTACAATCTCTTTGGTTAACCAAATACTGAAACAGTAGCGTAGGACATGTCCAACTGTAAATATCCTTGGAGTTTTGCACCTCAAGATCTAGACAACAACATGCCATATTTTGGTGGGATATTAGCTACCACTACGTCCATTAAAATGGTCTTGGCAAGGTATTGAACTAATGATACACATAAGTCTTTGATCAGTCCTAGACATCTAACTTGGCTTGAGTCAAAAGAGAATAAGTCTTTATATGGCCTGGTAATATCTAGTTCCAACTTCTCCATTACAGATTTAGGCATTAAGTTATGAGAAGCACCAGAATCAAACATGGCATTATGAAGTATTTTATCATGAATGTTCAGACTTACATAGAAAGGAGGAACCCCTCCATCTATTGACTTTCCGTTTACCTCAGGGCCAAAAATTAATTCAGGCTGGTCATCAAAGAGATTTACTGAATCTTTGTTCACCGAAATTTGAAGCGATTTGATAATTTGATCTCTGTAGACATTATGTTTAACCAATTCTATCAATGGAATGGCTATCTTTAATTTTCCTATTTCAGTCTCAAGATTGAAAGGTTTTTTAGTTTGAATTTTTGTATTTGGGACTGTGAGATTGTGTTTTTCTACTGTATTTTCAGTGCCTTTTTCTTTTTCAAGAGTGGTGTTATGAGTTGAAGTTGCTTCTAACTCAATTTCTGGAGGTTCTTCCACATTTCCCTTGGGAGGAGTGGAAGTTGAAGGTTGTTTGTTAGGTTGTTGATTGTCTGATATATCTTCAACTGTTGGATTACTTGGGTTAGGACTTGTTCTAGAAAAAGTTTGTACAGAGGGGTTCTTGATCTTAGCTTTGTTCGATTGCTTGGTATCTTTCTGTTTACTATTTTCAGGGACATCTATCCTTCTACTCCTCAGATTGTATTGCTTGTGGACTTCGTAGATGGTTGTATCATATCCCTCCCTAAAATCAAATGATTCACATGATTGAGTTTGGAATTGATTAAGAGTATGAGCTTCTTGGTCTTCTTGGGTCAAGAAAATTTGTTGTTCACTATTGAGGCCCATTAAGTTAATTTGAGTATCTTTTGTTGGTTCACTGGAAGTTGAAGCTTCAGCATAATTTTCCTAGAATGGAGGTCTAATGTTTTGGTCAGGCCCAGTCTTTCCAGTATTAGAATTCTAGTTTTTTCTAAAATTTGGATTTCGTCTAGTGTTGCTCGGTTGACCATCCCAAGGGGATTTCCTCTCAATTGTTTCTACTCTGTCACCAAGTCTATCCATTCCTTTAATAATAGCATCTAATTTTTGTTCAAATGCAGAAGGTTCTTCTTTGAAAGGTGTTCTCCTTTCAGTTCTAGCTTGAGCTTGTTTAGAAATCAGGTTGGCCTTAACACTGACAACTATACTCTGCATCTCTTCTAAGTTTTGAGGAGCTCTTTCCCTAAGCTGGTATGCCATATCAGAGTTAAATGCATCAGGGAATTTGATCAAGGCCAAATCTGGAGGAGGTATGAGATTCTGAGGAATAGCATTGTATACATTATTAAATCGGGAACAGTAATCTTGAACAGTTTCTTGTGGGCCTCTTTTCAAGTTTTCATATTCTGATAAAATGTGGAGAGGATCTTTCTTCTTTTCCCATCTATTCAAGAAGGTCTGATAAAGAGCTTCTAGGTCATTGATAGTGTTTGTAGGGAGTGCTCTAAACTAGGTTCTAACATCCCCAGTTAAACTTTGACCAAAGACTTTCATTCTGACATCATCATCCTCAATCTCATAATTTTCAAAGTAGTCGGTCATTTTCTTAGTGTGTTGTTGAGCTGTGTAAGTGCCAGTACCGTCAAAATAGGTGATTTTACTTTGATAATCTTGGGGTATGGCCCCCGGATTTGCAGGTAATTGCAGGGGAGCATATCGGTTTGCCATATTTGCAGAGATAAGTGTGGCAGCTGGAAGAGCAGGGATAACATTGGAAATTCATGCTGTAGATGGGGGAGTGGAAAGGATGGTTTGAGATGTTGATGGTGAACTTGGAGAAGCTACAGTTATGACAGAAAGGATTGGCGCTTTTCCAGGAGTAAGCTCAGATTGGATAGGGCTCTGCAAATGTTTATCAAGGGGTGAACTAGCAGAATGTTCTTGGCTCTCTTGGCTTCTAAGGATTTTAGGAATGAGATTAGGATTCTTAAAGACAGGTGGGGGATTTGGATTCAGGTTTGATCTAGTGTAACGGATCTTCTTCTTTGGAGCCAGTTTCTAGGTTATATTTTTGGCTTTTTCTTGGAATGTTTTAACAATACAACTTTGGCAGTATTTTCGAGGAATTTTTAGATATGGGAACTTTAAACTTTCCTACAACCTTTTGTAAAAAGGAACTGATTAAGAATTTGAAACATGTTTGAAACAGATAGCTGCAATAAACAAACTTTTCAACCCCAGCAGAGTCGCCAATGATGTTATCACTCAGGTTGTTCCCCAAAGTTGTAAGAAAGGGAATACGGCCGAGGTAACCACAGACCAATCTTTTAGATACAGATTCTAGCCAATTTGCATCCAGAGAGGGCTCTCTCTTTATGATTTAGCTTTGTTTAAAGGGTGTTAGGCTAGTTATGAAGTTCAAGGGTTTTGTTTTGGTTTTGGATGGTGGAATTCAATAGAACAGTGAGACAAACTGTATATTTCAGTCCATTGGACATGATGGAGTCAAAGAAGGATGGCTTTCTGGATTCTGTTACTTAACATAGGATGGTATCACAGAGCAAGGTAGTCAAACATGGAACAATTTCAAAGGCTGGAATCAGATGGAATGGAGTCAAATGGGTGAAGGGCAGTTAAGGATCCTTCATCATATTAACAGAGAGAAAATTGGATGATTACTGTTAAGGAGCAATTAAGAATTCCTTAGCAAATACTCAGCAGGAAAGGATTAGGAGAAACATGAGCAATCAAGAATTCACTGTTTATTCTAATTCTGAGGAAAACATATAAAATAATAAAGACTGAAAACAGAGTGCAATCAAGCAAATTCTGGATTATTCTTTTTCTTTATTATTGAGATCGTGAAACATAGATGATATAATAAACTTAGAAAACTGTAAAACACAAGTTAGAAGGGACTTATTGATCCACAAGTTGATTCAAGAATTCTGTGACAAGTCCTTAGCATCAATTCCTCATCCAGTATGCCAGACAAAGATGGTTCTAAAAGCCTCTTATTCCAGAAAATTTCAGTATTACAGTCAGAAACTATGATACCCACCAACCCCAAATACTTCGTCTGGGGGGGGGGGTATTTATACAAAATATCAAAATATCTTTACAAAATATCTGATAGAGATAATATCTAACGATGACTAATCCCTTTTTTACAAAAGATAGAGACAAACAGTCTCGAAAAGAGGGAAAAGATGAATCAATGCTATACTGACTGCTCTGTCTTCGTCAGATGTGCTGGAAGCGGGCTCTACGAGTTGGTTTACAGCTGTTTGCCTCTGATACTCTGTGTTGGTTGCTGCGTCTTTGTCTGATACGCTTTAGTCCTGTTTCAATATACTTTGATCCGTTTGATCCTTGTTCAACTGTGCTTATCTTTATTGCAGAAAAATAACCCAGAAATGTACGTTTTACCCAAGAGGAATTTACAAGATTCCTAACATGTCTTCCCACCATTGTTTCTCTGGCAGTTTATGTCTCTGAAGTTTCCTCAAGGTTTCATCAGCTTCTGTATATTTGATAAAATTAGTCTAGAGATAAAACATATGTTTTACCTCATGTTCAATATAAAATAAGCTCTCCAAATTATCATAGAGGCTTTGGCCTGTGGGGAGTGCTTTTACTCTTGAAGCACTTGTTGATGAATTAAATTGATCGACAACATATGTGTTCAACTTATGTACATAATTTGCATGTTTCATGAGCCGGTCATTATTTCCTAAAAGACTTGGTAGCCATTTATTCTACAACACTGTAAACCTTTCCATGAAAGAATTAATTTCCACTTGCATATCCTGGCATCTTTTTTGCAAATTTTGCATTAAAGTTCTCTTGGTTAAAACTTTTTTGATTTCCAAAATGGTGCCTGTCTTGTCTGGGATGCCAAGTTGTTCCGACTGTTCTCTATTTCTGTAATTCAAAAAATGTATGAGTCGGTTGGCTTGATCAGGAATTTGTCCTAATAAAGCTCTTGCTTTTTGAATTTATCCATGTGCTATACTTACTAAGTCAACCTGCTCATAAATAGTTTGGATAGATGGCCAAACATTACTTAGGGATTGATTGATGTTGGTCCAAAGAATTCCTTTGATTTCTGCCAGAGGTTTATCCAAAGTGAGATCCTTCTCTAATGTTCTTACTTTATTTTCTAATGTTTTAACCTCTTTTCTTTTCTCTGCCACACTTATTTTGGATTTGTCATAACTCTTTTCTACTTTTGCCAATTTTTCCTTTACTTGTTTCAGCTCTGACACTTGGAATCTCAATTCTTCCATGGCCTTTATCAATTCTTCTATGCTCATAGTAGCACTGGTGCCTGGTGCTGCTCCTGCTGATGTTGTACATGTGATTACCTCTACTGCGACTGCTAGGATATTTGGGGCCAATGCTGATTCAACTGTTGAGGGGATTGCAGTTGTGACTGTAGGGATTACCTCAGGTGGATGGGAGGTTGACTCTCCCTGCTTCTCTTTTAATTCCTTTTCAAGTGCATGCTATGTATCAGTTAATCTTTCGTTAAGTTTCATGAGCAGGTCCATCATGTATTCTTCTGATTTCTTCTCTATAACTTTTGTAGTCTAAGGGTGCCTTGACGGAGGTAGCTTCAACTGTTTCCTCAGGGTAGCAATGTCCTCTTCCTTCTTTTTGATTAGTGCCTTTATGCCTTTAGCATATTTGAGGTCATGTCCCAGTTCCATGATGATATCTTCCAATGATTTGATTCTATTATCTTTGGCCAAAGAAGAAGCTTTTTCCCAATCTAACTGAGCTATTGTGTTGTCTAAGGAACTTTGTAACTGGTGGACAAACATTGCTTTGTCAGCCAGTGTAGAATAAACCATTTCTCTAGTCTACTTGTGGAGTTCAATCTGGTCCATTGGATGAATGTCTTTGGCTAAGACCTCCAAGTTTGTTCTGATGAAATGTGCTGCTGATTGGGGTTGCTTCACCTTAGGCTTAAAGTAACTCATTATCATTTTGCCTTCCTTAATGTCATAGGTAGACATTAACCTTTGTTGTTTTGAGGGGGCCATCTTCAAGTATTGATTGTACATTTGAATTCTCACAGGATCACTTTTGTCCATAATTTCTGTAAAAGTCCTTTTGATGTCAGAGGTCTATTTTCTTTGTGGCTTGGTAGATGATACTTCAACACTGTGCTACCTTTCTAGCTCCTACCTATGTGAGCTAGTTGATGTATCAACCACTGGGGAAGTCTGCTGGTTGACTAACCGCTCACCTCTTAGGCTGTCTGTTGTTTCTTCAATGATTTCCTCTTCTAACAAAGGATTCAATCTTTGTCGCTTTTCACCTGGTTGTTCTACAGGTCCACTAATAGGTGTGGCCTATTCTCTTTCTCTCTTCTTGCTCCTTTCCTCATTTAGAGGAGTTTGTAACGCTGGGATTTTTGCTGCTTTAGATTGGGCAGGAGGAATTTTTACTTGTTCCTGTTTTTTAGACCCCCCTGGTTGATCAGTCATGATTAGCTGTTTTGTCATTTCCACCTCTTTTCCCTTTGAGGTCCCTGTGACTGATGTGCTAGTTCTCTGTGCAGGTTGCTGAGAAGTTCCAACAAAGGATGTCCCAACTCCTGATTGTTGAGGCCACTTGAAAGATACCTGTCCAAAAGAGTCCAGGTCAAGGGTTTTTTCAAGATCTTTCATAGCTTTTTCCATCTTTTCTTGTTCACTGATTTCCTCTATTAATGTCCTTTCTACCCATTCTTCATGATTTGCATATTGTTCAATTTCTGGAATTATATGATGTACATATACTGATAGCCTGTTTCTTACCCTTCTGTCACTTATGAAACTACATGTGTCATATGGAACCCACTGAAAACTCTTCTTGAATTTAAAGTGGTCTTCTAGGATCTTTTCAACATCTTGCCACGCATCCCTAGAATTGATGACATAAGGGCCTAACTGGTTTTTGATTCTTAGCTGAGACTTCTTCTTTACATTACAAAAGTGGTTTAAGTCTACATAGATGAGCTGCTTGAAATATTCTAATGCAAATAACCTCACAGGCACATATTTAGGCAACTTGAAAGGGCATAGTTCACATCCATATATTCTGATTTCTGTGTGCTTCTGGTAGAGGTACCAGTCACCTATCTTGTATTTTTGGAAAGCTGCAAAATCTTCTTCATATCACCAGTGATCCTAGGAGGAGGAATTCCTATCAGCAGAGTGGAGGCTGGGTATACAAATAAGTCAATGAATTCACTATAGGTATAAGGGAAGTCACAGTCATGGAAGATTGAGCTCCAAAAGATCACAGACCTACGATTTCCCTTTGAGTCCAGTTTCCTGATGGGAAATGGAAAGCTGTCTAGCTGATAATATAACAATAGATGGTATATAAATGATGTGTATTTGAAAACTCATTCTCTATCCAAATTTAGGAATTGGTCATGGATTTTGTTGGCTATAAAAGTGGCATAGTCATACTTGACAGCAGGGGGCTGTCCTGGAGTAAAGATAGCTAATAGCACCAGGGTGATATCATTCACATATTCACTGGATCTAAATCCAAAGATCAAGGATATAATGTCAAGAATGAGTTTTCCAGTCTCAGTGAAAAAGGCACACAAATAAGGAGGAGGGCCTTTAGGTTGGTGCATTGGTATCATGAACATCTGGGTAATGCGAGTTATCTCTAAATTAAGCAATTGAGAAGCATTTTCAAGCAAAAATACCATGGAAAGATGAGCAAGGGGCTCAGTAGAATGGAAATGTATTATCTCATTGATGGATTCAACAGTTATGGAAAAAAGGATAGTTTGGGAAGGTGACATAACTGCTTTGTGGATAGGGTCATAGTTGGCATAGCATTGGTGAATGATATCTAGGAAAACATGGACTGAGGGAAGAAAGTACATCGGAAGGTTTGATTCCCATAGTCCAAAAATGTCAGAGTTGCTTAGATGACTATCTCTGATTTGGCAGAAGGTCTGAAGATGATTACTATCACCAGTTAAGTCTTTTATTTGGAAATCTCTGTCGGCCCAGGGTAAATAATTCAAGTCTTTATGAGGTGCATTTATGGGTGTGACATTCAAGGCTATGGGGGCTTCCATGTTTGGTTCTTGCGTATTCAAACAGGAATTTTGGGCTTTCTGTGGAAAATTGGACTGAACAACAAGTCTCAGAGTCTTTTCATGGGCTAAACAGACTGTTCTCAACTCGAATTTGGTTTTCACAGGTAGAATTTTCAGTGGAAAAGTGAAATTGCAAGTTTGCAGGGTAAAACGGATAAATACCTGGATTGTGGAGGTAAAATTGCGAATTTGCAGGTCAAATGGCGGACTGCTGAGCATGACGCTGGAGTTTCTTGGCTGGGTGACGGGCTAACTGCTCGAACAGTGGATTGGACGTGCTTTTCATGGAGCACAGTTTGTAGAAAATCGGGGCGAGAATGACATTTTATCGTTTATTTAACGAAAATCGACTTGGCGGGTATTTTTTGGCATTTATTGAGCGGATGATGTCAGCATGACGGGACATCTTGTTGCATAGCGGAGGGTACGGGATAATGATGTGGCAGATGGTCAACGGGAGGGTGGTAAGTGGTTTACCCCGGATTGCTTTTGGGCTAAAGTAGTTTTAGATGGGAGGGCCTCGAGCAGCACGGGAATGCGACACGCGTCCAGGTACGGGTGGGGATACCACCAATCTCCCAGGCGTTAATTCTTTGCAATGAAATGGAGCGCGATACAGATATCGGCCGTTGGATCTTGGGCCGTTGATCTGACAGTGGTGCTCGCGGGAGGTGGCAGATGGTTACGGCACGGGGGCCCGATGTAATAAATATTAATAAATCATATCGGGGCTATGGTGATTGGTTGGCGGGGTGATTTGGTTAGGTTATTAATTAACATGGGGTTAATTAATCCCTTATGTGCATGGGGAATGGTTATTATAAGGTTTCAAATAAACCTATAATTCCATTTATCAATGCTATATGGCTATAGTTTAGTCGAGGGCGGGAATAATACAGTTTTGGGGTTTTGCATATATTAATATAATACGGGAAAGGGGAATAAGTATAGGGAGCTTATACAATACTGTTAATAGTTAATATGAGAAATGATATAAAAACAAGCGCTAAGTTATAAAGTTTAAAAACTTAGGCTTAAGGAAAAAAACGTTTATATGTGATTTTGTGCAATTTCCTAAGTAAAAAGGGTTTTACTTAGGATTTTTATGAAATGGGATGGAGTGATTTGGTGATATTAAGCAGATCTCAATATTTGTGGGGGGAGATTAGTAAGTAATATGGAAAAGGGATGAGGGGGAATTAGTCATACTTTTCTTGAGTTGCTTAAAAAATATAAAATTGCAATAATACCTATGATAGAGGTAAGATTATCATTCTGAGAGACAAAATCAATCACAAGTATGCTTCTGCAATATCAAAACTACCTACCCAGCCTTCTGTGCCTAACATTTTTTCTTCTTTTTCTTTGAGTGCACTTAGACTGGCAAACCCTCAACAATTTTCTTTTCTTTACATGATAAGTCTATCTAAATCTACACTTATTTCTTCCAAGGGTTCAGATTTAGCAATTGAGCTCCTTTGTTTCTCTACCTTTCTAGTTATCTGCCAAGTTTAAACAGTTTGGACAGATTTTTATTCTCTATCTCTAAACAGGAAATTCAAACATGAACTGGCCAAGATTAAGCTATTTTACCATTCATAAACTATGATAAAAAAGTTCAACAAGCTGTACATGATGCTTAATTTACAGAGAAATTAAATAGTAGTGGCATTTGGACATGCACACTTTCCTAGTCCTTCTTCTTTGGGGTTCATTCCTTTCATTTTTCTGACCATCTTATTCTTTTTTACCCTTTGATTTTTCTTTTAGGGTATACCCTCTTTACATTTTTTTAAATTTTTTGATCCTTTGAGAATATGGAAAACCTTTGCAACAAGAAAAGGTATGCACATATTGCAGAGCTAATCAAGTCAATCATGAAAAATGACACCTATTGATATAGGAGCATAACAGGCAACAGTGCAGAGGATGTTGGGTGATAAGGCCTAGCACCAACACATGTACCAGTGCCATATAATCAAAGTGATACTCAATGTGGAGTATTACTAAAGCACAGTTCTCGCTAAGAGGGAGTGTTGATGTGGGGTAGAGTCGGATGTGCTCTAGCTATGAAAATTGGTGGAGAGGATAAAGAACATGAGATCTCCAAGACCCAGAATTGGTTTGGGTAGATTCTAACTGGTTTAGGAGATATTAAAATAATTAATATTTTTAATGGAGTTCCTAAGTCTAAACTTAGGAAAAATAAAATATTAATGGGTATTAATATAAAACTGGGTTAGAAGGTTCCAAAAGACATGGATCAAGCCAAATCTAATCTTAGACATTGATTAGAGATGTAATCTCAGCCGTTGAAGGACCAACAGGAAAAGTATAAGAGGAGGCTTGAGGGTTAGTTGGAGAACACACCAAAGTGATCAGTCATTCATTTTGATAGAGTGGGGTTGCTAAGAAAAGTTGAATCAGTGATCAACAGTGAGGGGCAGTGAGTACGAGGCAGAGAGGTAGGGACAATACTACGAGACTAGCACAGAAGCAGAGAGAGCGAGAGCAACAATCAGTCCTGGCTACGCAGAGTCGAACAGAGGCAGCGTAGAGCCCAGAGAGACTGCGTCAACCCAACAAAGGGCAGAGGGAGTGACATAGAGGCTCCCAAAGGTTGCGTAGTGCCTCAGAGGGCTGATGTAGAGGGTCCTGGGGCTGACGCAGGTCAGTAGGAGGCTGACGTGGAGGCCAGAAGGGCTAGCACTGAGCTTCAGTTGTGCTGGAGAGGGTTTCGTGGGACAAGTTTTTTGAATACCTATTTCCGGATATAGAGGTATTGCTGCCGTGTATTTTTCTCTATTGGGTGAGTTGGATTGGGCACCTTGTTTTACTTAGATAGACTACATAATAATATAACCCTCAGAATAGCTACACCGGTTTTCCCGCATTGGGTTTTTCCGAGGACATTGGTCCAAAATAATGGTGTCACTTGTATGCTTGTTTTCTTTCAGTTGATGATATGGAGATGTTGTGACTATATTGTGTTTATTTTGGTATTTAATGTATTAAATAACTTTTTCGATTTTTAAACAAGTAGAAGAAATAAACCAGCAGAATACAGATTCATTTTATAACGGATAGACTTAGAAAATCCAACAGAATGTACTATCTTTGCCATCAGTTCCCTGCACTGCTTTTCTTTTCTTTGCTCTCCTCTTCTCTGCTGAACGATGAAGAAGAAAATTGATCGAGAATGTCTTATACCATTCTCTACTGACTCGAAGTCAGTCCCATATGAAGAGAGTGTGTCATACCACTCTTACTGATCCTAGATCAGTTCCAAAAGAGAGTGAGTTATATCACTGTTACTAACCCGAAGTTAGTTTCATTGATCCCAGATCAACATCACAAGAGAGTGTCTCAAAGCACTCATACTGACCTGAAGTCAGTTTCATTGATTCCAGATCAATATTATCCTAGCATAGGGAGTATGGTAGTACCATGATGCGTCCATCGATACTACTATGGTCCCTATCCTCATTTCCCTACTCATTGGCCAGATGATAGGTATTTCCGATGAGTCCCAGACTGCATGGGTAGGATGTCTCAGCAGGAGAAGGATGAACCACTCATCCTACCTACATGTCACAAGGGGTATCCTAGGGGAAGGATGAACCACTCACCATGTACACAACAAATCACTAGGAGAAGGTTGAACCACTCACCCTATGATTTTGTCTCGGAAGGAGAAGGATGAACCTCTCATCCTACCTACATAGAAAACCACTAGGGGAAGGTTGGTCACTCACCCTATGGTTGCTCATTGCTCCAAGATGTACCCCCAAGCCCCCGGAGCTCCCAAAGCTCAATGTCCATATCGTACAGGACCCTTAGGAGAGAGTCTCTCCATGGCTCCTAGTTGTTCTCGGAAAGTCACAAATTTGACCTTTCCTAGGGGCTTCCATAAAATTTCGGCAACCTTCACATCAATCCCAATGCGATGGAGCCTTCTTGCTCATCGATGTACCATATCGCAGGTAAAGTGGTGCCTGATGTCTATATGCTTGGAGCGATCATAGAATACAGGATTCCCAACAACGAATCCCCCTCGAGTTGTCACAAAAGATCACGGTGGTATCCATCATGTGTCCAAATAGCTCACTGAAGAGCTTCCTCAACTAGGAAACTTCACATGAGGTCATACTCGTAGCTATGTATTTGGTCTCAGCGGTGCTGAAAGCAATCATCTTATGATTCTTGCTCATTCATGATATCGTAGCAGAACCAAAAGAGAAACAGCACTCAGAAGTTCTCTTGCGATCCTCCATGCCCAATCAACATTCGAATAATCATGCAGCTTCACATTTCTGGAAGTGTATCTCAATCCATGAGAGATTGTGCCCCGAAGATATCTCAAAAGATTCTTGGCACCAATCTAGTAAGGCTCAACCATATATCAGCTCAACATGCTAACTACAAAACATATATTTGAACGGGAGTTTATCAAGAACATCAATGCTAGAATGAGTTTATGAAACTCAGAGGCATTTCCCCAATCAGGTTTGGCATCACTTCCACATAACTTTTGTAAGTTAAGCTCCATCGATGAAGTCACAGGATTGCAGTTTACCATTCCAAATGTGGAATCCAACTCCCTCTTACTTTTGCAAATGAGAGGGTCTGCACCTGTCAGGAAGAGGTCATCCTCATAAGGTGCCAGTATGAGAGGTCTATCATCCACAACCTTCAAGCAATGGTTTGGATCAGCTTCACTCCTAGTGAATCTTAGCTTCATCAAACAACTATCAATCCTCTCATATCAAGCTCGGGGTGTTTTTGCCTCAAGCCATAAAGAGATTTCTTCCACCAACATACATGAGATTTCCATTCATGAATCTCAAACCCCTCGGGTTGCTCCAAACCTATGGACATGCTAAATGAAGCGAATGGTCCCCTTGTAAAATTTTCCTTCGGTACATCTCGGACATGTACCTTCATGCTCTTCTTGAATTTAGGCATCCCTGTCACCATCTGACTCACATCGGGTAGGGTCACATAATAAGCAGACCTTCGGTGCTATAAAAGAGATGTGTCAACTAACATGGTCCTGATGGACTTCCTGCAACTTGATACAAATTGCAAACCTTGAATAAAATCATCTTGAAAATTCCATTTTCAAACACATACCTTTCCATCGACGAATGCCACCTTGAAGCATTTACTTTCCATTGCTGAAATGGACACCAGGTTCTTCTTGAGATCAGGTACATAACAAACTTCTTGTAAATGAATCATGTTACCCTCATTCAACTGAAGGGTAGTATTCCCTACATCTTTTCCAGGATAGGTGGCATTGATTAAAAGTATAATCTACATGATTGTTTCCATCTCTACCAAATAGAGAGAGCTTCTTTATATCCAATGAAGTGCCTTGAAGCACTACAATCAATAAGACATATTCCCAAAGAGTCTAGAGTTGGCCATTTCCTTGATGCCCTGCATTTCCTGTCATACCTTCGATCATTGAAGATGTCCCTTGAATGATTGTTATCATCATCAAGTGATGTGTCCCTTCCATTCAGACAATCCTTCGCATAATGACCAAACTTATTGCAAACAAGGCATCTGCCTTTCCTTTGACCCCTAGATCTGGACTTCCCATTGAGGTGATCTTTGGGTAGACCATCAGAAGCTTTCGCTATGCCATTATGATAATATTCTCTGCTTCGACTTCACCCTTAGTGAATTTGAAGAGGGATGAGGAACTCATTGAGCCTTTTGTCCTTTCCAATTGTCTTCGATGATTGCTATTTCACTCTTGCTTGGGCTTTGTCTTCACCCCAGCTCTGATACCATGTTAATTTTAGGTATGTTCTATGCTGATAGCAAATTTACTTTAGTTTTCCATATTAGCTCAATATCAATTCCAGATTAGAAAGCACTTTTAGCATGATTGTAAAATGCAGATGGAACATTGACATAAATCGCAGAAGACAAGCCAAGACAAGAGGACACAATATGTGGCGCTAGCCAGATAAAAACCCCAATGTGGGGGAACCCTTGATCAATTATTATTATATGTTCTTCAATAGTTCAGCAGAGAGAGAGAGAGAGATGGTACGTATACATCAGAAGTCAACACTTTGACTTGACAAGGTAAGAGTAGAGATCTTCTCTATGAAGATGTCGCATGAGGTAGCTGATATGGACTCATGTGATTCCATCACCTTACTATACCTATCACAGTTCTGCACCATGCTGCACCATCAACCCATGTCCATCATCACTAAGTTGCACCATACTGCTCCACTGCTGAATTGTACCTCATCATGTTGTACCCAACATGCTGCTCTTCATCATCATGTTGCACTATTCATCATGCTGTACCCAACATGCTGCTCTTCATCATCATGCTGCACTATTCATCATGCTGAACCACTGTCACTAAGCTACTCTTCATCACAATATTGCTCCCATCACCGATTTGCACTCAATCATTACGCTGCACTACATTGTTGTCTCTAACACCATGCTACATCCAACTGCTGCACCTAGATATGCAGCTGCATCCATCTGTTGTATCTAAACATGTTGCATCCAACCATTAAGCTACATCTTCCAGAATGATGTCCTCCTCCTGCATAAGGAGGGACACTACTTCTGTCATGCTACCAAGAATGATACTACTGCCTTGGCTACTGGCTATGGCCTACGGCCTAGCCCATCAGCAAGATAAGCTATGATCCAATAGTCCTAGGAACATTTTTACTCACGAGGTTGTCATCAACATGTGGATGATGAAGTACAATGCTGATCCTTCAAGACTCTATGTGTTATTAGAGCTTCTTCTCATCAGCGTATGGAGGATTCTCATTGTTGTAGCAGTTCCTATAGCCAGTGTAATAGAGCCCTCCTAAACTGCTGGTTATAACCTCTTGAGACAATGTATAGGATCTCCTCATAAAATAGCTGAAGAGACTTCTCCCTTTAATGTGGCTGGTCTTCAGGACTACAACCAAGATGTGCTAGGTAACAACACCTAAAACACATTCTTAATGACTATAAACTTAGTCTCTTTCTAACAACAGATTACTGGTATAGAAGACTGAAGCTAGGGCTCATTTGAGACAACATATGGAAGCCTCCTTGCTGCGATGAGGAGCCTTCTTTTAGAACAGAGAAAGAGTCTCTATTTGTGGTGATGAGACTTTCGGCTAGGGCATGATAGGGCTGCGCATTAGGGCTTTTCCTTCAACAATGTATAGGCCTCCTTCACCGTGCTAGATCTTCCTGCTTGGATTGTGGCTAGGATTCATGAACTGCGGCTAAGTCTCCTTGCTTGGATTGCAGTTAGATTACCTTCTTTAGGACTTCGGCTAGGGCAATATTAGACCTCTTCTTGACTGCGGCCAGACTGCTGCTAGGGCTTCTTGTTTAGTCTCCTTTCCTCCTGCATCTAGGGCTTCATCCTCCTAGATTTCTCTTGCCAATAAAACCCAAAACATGTAGAAATTTTGAATAATTTAACACATATTCAACAGACATTATCTTGATCATGTACTATTGCGGAATACATACACAATACATAAGCTCCTCTACGTTGATCATCAATATAGCAGCATCAATAACAATAAAACATCAAGAGCATTCACACATTAACACAGTATGTAACCCGGGGAAAGCATCTCGCTAAAAACCCCACACTATCTGTATATTAATGATTGAGACCATGTAACATTACAAAGTACAATGCTTATCACAAGCAATCCAGTACCAGCTCCACCTGTTACACACAAAACAGCTAAGATCTGATCTCCAAATCTATTCCACTGCTTGCCTGCCTCCACTGCTCAATACCTGCTCAAGAATGAATGAGAATGGTCTACCAAACTCGTATTTCACCTCCAAAGAATCACTCACAATGTGTAAGACGTGAGCAGAAGCTACAAACTGGGCAAATACATGAGCAAACTCATTGGCATACTCAATCCCTTGATTGTGCAAGATCTGATGCACAACTATAGTCACAATTGATAGCAATCTGATTCTATAACACATGTCCCTGCTGAACTGAACATGCACTGACATGCAAATGAGTTAACTGATGTATTCTATAGTTGTATTATGAGTTAATAATTAGTTTAACAACTCATCATTAGTCTATTTGCAGTTAGACTAACTACAACCAGTTTAACAAAGCTAAACTGAACACAACTCCATCAATTGCACAATCAACTCCACCAAACTCAACTGATTGAGTTCTAACTGAAGTCATGCATGCAACAACTCAACTGACTCATAAGAAAAGCATACTTCCTTCTGACAGCTGCATGGGCCACATCTATAGCTCAAACTGAAGTGCTCCAAGAGAATAAGATCAAGTTTATAGTCCAAATATTATTATGAGACAATAATATTTGACTTTTCTATTTTTGACAGCCAGTCTAAAAATAGACTTTGATCACCCACACTGTGGTCACCCACATTGTGATCACTTACACTGTGATCACTCACACTGTGATCAAAAATAGAACTTGCACCATAATTTGCCTGCGGGCCCACTTAGTGAAGGCGACTCTTTTCACTAAGCTCCATCATCTTGTTGCAATCTCAACAAAACAAGTGGAGAGAAATAAAGAGTGAAGTTTGTCTCTAAATGACTATCAAGCCACCTCCTTTTATACTAAAACATTGAGCACAAGTGGGGGTTATTTGGTTGCTGGCCGACCTTGACGAATTGTCCCATAACACAAATAAATTCATATCTCCATGAATACTTGTCAGAATCGGATGATCTTTAGATCAATCGTACAACCTCTCGATGAGAGGAATCCAAGAAAAATATCATCTACCATAAATAAGATGACCCACATGGAGTTTGGCCTTAGTTGCCAATTTTAACAAAACTTCTCATTATCATTGCATCCATGTCAAATACATCATATAACCATAAAAAATAATAGTATCAAGTGCTTGAGCTCAATAGATTCTTAGCTAAAAACAAATTTCAAATCCTAATGAGCTCTTTGGCATGTTTATTTATACAAGAGGGTAGCTACTAACATCTCCCTAGAAAATAGGAATGTTTGTCTCCCAGAACTCAAGAAGGGTGGATCTAGATCTTCTTTAACTGCACTTGCTTGACTTCCAATGACCTCGTCCTTCTTGGCTGCCAATTAACTCGAGCTAATGAGAGAGAGTGTGGTGATTTGATTGATTGAGGGAATTAAGGAGGTGGACAACCTCCTAGAATCTCTCCATGTTGTCTACTCTGAGCTCCTGTATTGAAATCATCTCAAAATTGCTCCATTTCATGCATTTATACCATATTAGGCCACATATCAAAACATGTTTTACCACTCTCACTAAGCATAATATAACAAAAAATGTAAATAAAGTGAGAAAGAAATAGTTTTAAAGCTGGAGGATGGAATTATGACCCTTATGATGTACCTATAGATGAGTCTTATCAATCATGTCAAGAATATGATGAGGACTCCTCTGCAAATAGACTATTGTGTTGCATGCTTCAACCCACAAATGCAAAGGTAGGCTTTGGTCATGCAACATCCCCTGTGATGCTCCCACAATTCTTCCGTTCTTCCTCTCAACCACCCCATTCTACTGTGGGTTGTGGGGTGTTGTCAACTCTCTTTGAATGCCTTCTTTTGCACAAAAAAATTTAAACTCATTCGACACATACTCACCTCCATTATCGCTCCTGAGAGCCTTCACCTTCTTGCCTGTTTCTTTCTCCACAATTCCTTGAAATGTAAGAACTTGGAGAAAGTCTCATCCTTCTTCCACATGAAGAAGATCCAACTCTTCCATGAATAGTCATCAATAGAGATGACAAAATACTTGTGCCTAGTAGTGGAGGCTGTCGATAAAGGTGCACAAACATCAAAGTGGATCCTTTCGAGGATCACATGTGCTCTGCTGTCCTGATTATGGAAAGTGGCTTTTGTGTACTTCCCCAAGGTACACCCCTTGCACGTGTCTTGTTGCTTTAGTTCTCCGTTATAGAGGCCTGTGGTAATTTGTTGCATTATTTTCAAAGCTCCATGATGCAAATTTCCAAGTCTTCTATGCCAAAGTTCACCGACATTGCAACTCTGCACCTTCTATACCTTTGTGCTCAATGCAACAAAATCCTCCACATCTAGCTTGTAGAGGTTCTTCACATGAACCTCGATCTACTTCACCTATCATGTGGAAATGTGTCTCAAGAATTCCTTTCCTTTGTTGAAGATCACATTGTAGCAAAAATATTTCAAAACTGCAACGAAGACAAGATTCTTCTTTGGACCTGGAACAAACATCACATCCTTGAGCCTAAGAGGGGAGCCTGACTCCCTTTGAAAGGTGACTGTACCAATCCTTGTTGCACTATACCTTCCATCATCTCCCATCTCAATGTGAATATGAAGATCCTTCTCCTCAAAATAATTGACAAAATCTCTCTTACACGTCATATGGAATGAGGCACAGTTGTCAAGATACCACACACTTCCCATCATTGTGCTAGCCATGCATAAAATGAGAGTAAAATGAAGCTTGAACTATGAAGACAAAGCTTCACTAGCTTCTCCTCATGTGGTCTTCTTGCTTGCCTTCTTATGTGGACACTTCGTTGCATAGTGCCAGAATTTATGACAGTGAAAGCATGTGATTCTGGACAAGTCTTTCTTCTTGCCCCTTTGACTAGATTCGACTTTGGATTGAGATTTCTTCCCTTTCCCTTTCTTTGCCTTTCCAGCCAAGGTTTAGTTCTCCTCATCCTTTCCCTTGCATGAAGTCTCGTCTCTGATATTCCATCTTATTTCCTCTTGTACCAAATCGGACCATAGGCATTCCCAATTTGGTAGTTTCTACCTCCCATCTAGATAATCTTGGTAGCTGTGCCAACCCTTGGGAAGGCCTAGAAGGGCAAGTCTCACCAAATCATCCTCTGCTACAGAAACCCAAACTTGACCAACTTCATCACGACACCATGTGAAGCTGCTCAAGTACTGTGGAATGGTCTCCTTCCTTTGCATCTTGATATTTCAAAGTTTTTCCTTGACTGTCATTTTCCTGTGGTCGCTACTATTCTAAAACAAATCTGTCAACACTTGCCACATTGCCTATGGATTCTATTTCCCGTGGATATTTGAGAGAATATGGTCTTGTACTCCCTCCAGTATGATCCTGCTCACCTTGGCAACACACTTCTTCCATTCTTCTAGATTCTTAGCATCAGACGTTGTTGCTTTCAGAATATCATTATTAATGAATTCCTTCAACCTATTATCCTCCAGTACTGCCTCCATGCGGTCCTTCCATGCAACATAATTCGAGCTTCCCTCAAGGGCATACTTGAGGCTTAGTGCATTGAAAACCATCTTCTTAGTCCCAAAGAAAACTTACAACGGTGGTCTACAAATTCGAATCACCTGCAATGACAACTTTAAAATATATTCTCTACGATGATTCCAACTCTGATACCATGTAGAAATTAATGTGTAGATCAATACTGCTCATGAAATTTACTAAATCAAAAGACTTGAAACTACTCTACTGATCCGCAGAAGTTAATTCACCATCTAAAACAAGAATCATAAACATGCGAAAGGAAACATCACACATGCACAAAGATTTATCTAGGGGAAATAAACTACTCAACACCCCTTACTATCTATATTGCATTAATCAGAGAATAAAGAAGAAATACATTGCTTACTCAACCTGAGCACACCCTGCAAGTGTATAGTCTATCCCTCTGCTTGACGGTCTGACTTTGGCCAACACTTAGTGAACTTTCAAGCCCTCCAAGCCCCTATTTCATTGCGCCATTCCCTTGGGAAATTTCCCCTGGTTTTTAGTAATTTCACACTCTAGAATTGTGCAATCGCCTTAGGTACTCCTCTAATTTCATGCACCACCTGTACACATTGGAATATGCTACAAATGATAGTACACTGTATTGGAATCTCCATCTCAACTGGGTAACTCGAATTCTCTACATGCAACAACTATTTTGGGCTGATTGATTAGTTAACTAGTTGATCACTGAGTGTGGTTGAAGTTCCACTTCCACAACTTGACCTCCACTTGTTCTTCTGACAGTTAGAACTAGTTAAACTGACAATACCTCAAATTAACTGAAACAGATTGCTACAAATAAGAAATCAAACACACTGATATGAACTCAAGCTTTCCCAACTTCAATTAACTAAGTTAATTGAGTGATAAGTGCCATGTCACCTCAGTTAACTACCTCCAAGATTTCTGTTGAAATAGAAATATAAATTTTAATCTAGTTTGACCAAGGCAAAGTCAAAAATAGATTTTCATGCTGCATTTTCAACACTCCCTCTCAGTAAGAAAGGGATTATAAACTACCCCTATCCTTCACCTGTGGAACTCAAACTTCTCTCTTGACAAGGCCTTTGTCAAAATATCAACATCTTGTTCCTCTGTCGGAATGTACTGCAATAACATAATCTGCCTCTGCATAAAATCCCGTAGATGATGATACTAGATATCAATATACTTGGATCAATCGTGAAAAAAAATATTTTTAGAGAGTTTGATACAACTCTGACTATAACAGTAAATCAAAGTAGGATCTTTCATCTAATTGAATAAGCCAACACATATCTTTCTCATCCAAGTTGAATCACATGTTGCTTGACTTGCTTCCATGTATTTTGCTTATGTTGAGTTGAGTGCCGTTGATATCTCCTTCCTATTTTACTAAGAAACCACTGTGGACCCAACACTGAAAATTCCACCTCATGTACTCTTCCAGTTTGATGGATTTCCCGCCCAATCTGCATCGGTGAAGCCACACAACTTCACTCCCTCTGTCCTTCTATACCAAATTCCAAAATGGGTAGTGCCTTTGAGGTACCGTAAAACATGCTTTTCTTCCCTCCAAAATAGTTTGGTTGACCTAACCATAGCTTGAAATAGTTGGTTCATTGCATAACACATGTCTAGTCATGTGTTCACAAGATACATGAGTGAACCCACCAACTGTCGGTAAACATTTGCACCCACTTCCTCACCCGAAGTGACATCCTCCTTTCTCCACATGGTTGATAAAAGTGTCTCCATGGGTTTGCACTTGTCCATGCAGAACCTCTGAAGTATCTCATTGGCATACTTTCCCTGAGAGACAAATTTTTCCTAATCACCTTGCCATACTTCCAATCCAAGGAAGTAGTGCATGAAACCCATGTCCTTCATCTCAAACTCTCTTGCAAGGTCCTCCTTGCAAGGTATGATCAGTTTCTCATCACTAGTAAGGATCAAGTGATCAACATATAAATCAATAATCACCAATTTACCTTCTACCAACATATGATAGAGGTTTGCATCCACTGCACTTTTCGTGAATCCCAAATCGGTGAGACAACTATCAATCCTAGTGTACCAAGAATATGGTGCTTTTTGTTGAGAAATCTATGGCATTCAATGTTAACAATTTATTTTCTTGATAATTGCTTGTGATATGCTTTGTACCTCTTATCTTATGATATTTTAATTCGTTAACTTATTAGTGTGTTCTTTTCATCAAGAAAATTACCAAAATAAATAAGGACATGTGACACAAGATATAGGCTTCTCCAACCAGGGCCAAAACCTCTCACCTCGTGAAAGGAAAACCCGATCAAAATTCTTCTTCTAGATCTTCAATTGATAAGTACCAAGATCATGACACTGGCCATTGACTCTAGTATCCTTCATAAGAGCCTTATCAACAACTTGGTCTTCCTTCCTTTGCCTTTCTTCGTGATCTAGACTCGATCCTTCTTTGCTCCATCTAGAGAAACTCAGTCTCTATTTCATACACTGCACCTTCACAACTTCCCTAGAGAATCTCGGTCTCTAGGTCTTTTTAGAGAAACTCGGTATCTACTTTGCTACCCCAGAAGATTCCTTCCTTCGCTATCCTAGAAGATCCCTTCTTCTCTGCCCCAGAAGATACTTCTTCGGTGCTCCAGAAGAACCTTCTTTGATGCCCCATAAGATACTTCTTCGGTGCCCCAAAAGATACTTCTTCGGTGCCCCAGAAGATACTTCTTCGGTGCCCTAGAAGATCCTTCTTCGTTGCCCCAAAAGATTCTTCTTTGCTGCCCCAGAAGATTCCTTCTTCGCTACCCTAGAAAAGTGTTCTTTGTAGCCTTAGAAAAACCCTTTTCACTACCTCTTTTTTGCACTTCCTTCTACACTTCTCTTCGCTGAAATTAGATTGAACTTCTTGCTTAAAATGGAGGCCAAGTTCCTCTATTTATGCCTATCTCCACTGGGTCTTTAGGCCAACTTGATAGCTGGATGTAGGGCGACTTGTTCTTGCAACTTCTTCAACATTTGTAGGCCGACTTGAAGAGGTTAGGTGACAAGTTCTTTAGAGGATACTTTACATAGACAAGATGACCTTTTACAAAGTGTAACATGACTTCATTTACATGACAATGACCCTTATATTTTATGACTAGATGACAAATAAATCCTAAAGACTCTCAATGGGAGTCTTGACTCAAAAACAAAATCCCTTGCTCATGAAACCCATGAAGCAAGTCAATATAATAATTTCATTTTTTTTATTTACATCTCATTACATAAAATCATAATTACATGTCATTATGAAGACTAAACCTAGTTACACCTTTCAACACCCCCTCTTACCTAGGGAAGTACTCATAATGGTACCTTGGACTCCCTCAATTTGAAGAATCTCTCATAAGAAGAATTCGGATTTGTAACTCATTTGTATAGTATCATACCAACTAACATTTTTATATAGCAAGGCCTTGACTAAAAACTCTATCTCTCCACAAGATCAGATCACAATGCTGGCGAGACGAATGATTTTTAGACATATTCATCATTGTCTCTCTAGGAACATACCCCACCCAGGTTCTCTCAGGATATGCTCCTGAAGGAATATTCTTTTCTTGGACTCCCCAATCCAAAAATAATATCAGTCCTCCATGACTACTCTTTCATGGGATGCCCTATCTCATCCCATAAGAGCATCGGATGCCAAATGATTACACAATCCTCCATTCTATTTTCTCAATTGAAGAACAAAACAACATGTCTATCACTCCTTTTTATACTAGGAGGTTTTATTCCAATAAGGAATGTACTCATTCCTATCGCAAAGGAATGTACCTAGCAGCTTCCTGATTAAGAATTTTCGAGTTTATTCCATGTAAGAAACTTCTTCATATGCTCCCTCTTAACCAGGGACCTATAACATCTTTTCACGTGGAGATCCTAAAACAATCAGTTGCATGAAGAGATCCTTTCTTTGATTTCATGAAGTTCTTTAAGGAGTCTTCAACCTTTGGGAGCTTCTATATATAGGGCATAAATCATTCATCACTTTTGTTCATGAGTCAGTCATGTCCTCAACTCATCAGAAAGTGATCTATAATATTTTCCATATGGATTTACTTCATATCATTATGCTTTCATGTCATATTTTTGGAAGGATATTACATCCTTCTGTATGGTTTGCTTGGAATTCATTCACAAATCTTCCCTTTGACAATCCTACATAAGCCCATCTAGATGTTAGTTAAAAGATACTTCAAATCAAAGTTATCTTTGTGATGATCTTTCACCATGACATCTTCCTGTAACTACCAACGTCCTACATGTAGATTGACACATCTCCCACAAATATTTAGTGTCAAGGGTCTCTATCCTTTTTCGACTTCCATCAGAGTTTTCACATCCTTCCGGGAGATATTCTAGTCAAATCTTCTTGGACTTCAGATGATGAATGCCTTCATCATTGTGTATTATCACGATATCTTAGTTTATTTTTACTTCATTCCCAAGAGATTTCAATCATAGTTCCTTGATTGTAGTTAGTTTCCTCATGGTTCATATATTATGTTGAATTCATGTAGTATGACTTATGCTATTCTACAATTATTCGGAGGAGGCAATCCTTTCTTTTCTTGATTGGATTTCCTAGGATGGAAATAATGATCCATATTATCTTCAAAACCATATGACATGAATTTCATAAAAATCTATGCGAGCATACATACCTCATCTTTATTTCGGTCATTGAACTTTTTCATTCTCTTTCATTCGAAAGGACCAACTTTTCTGTTATGTTATCATATCATCATTCCTTGAATCCCACTAGTTTGAATTCCTAATGAAAACCCGTTGCTTCTTTTCTACATCAGTGAATCTTTTGATGAGAATTCTATTAGAGAAAATTGAGGATATTTCATATCCTCATCTGGCAGATGTTTTCTTCTATGATGATCCCAAACGATGATGACCTTTGCTTTTATAAATACTCATGAGGTTTTCTAAGAGCTTCCTAATTTTTGAAATCAGTAGGATTTGTACTAGACATATTCCCATGTCACGAGCTCTTATTTAATGCTTCTATGCTATTTTCTAATGAGATGTATCCTATCTAATTTAAACTGCACCAAGACCATAATTTACAAGCGGAAAGAACATTCTTTCATTCTTAGGCTTCTTTGACTCAAGATATTTCACTTCTTCAATAATGTGTGCTCCTTCTCTATTCCTCTTGTCCTTACCATGATTAGGAAAATCTCTTTTATAGTGTCCAAGTTCATGACATTCAAAGAATCTTATCTTATCCATGTTCTTCATTCTCTTTTGAGGACCAAGCATTCCAAATTTTACTTTTCTTCTTGTCATTATAGCATATTCTTGATTCTATTCACTTGGTCCGACATCAATCTTTTCTTTTTATCCGATTTCTTCGATCTTACAGAGTGAACATGAATATTGAAATGGAGTAGTCTATTTCTTCCCATATAAGCTTGTAGTGAAGTTATCCCATTCTTCCGGTAGTGCATTTAGTACCGTTGTTGTCATCTCTCTATCATACATAACTTCTCCTAGCTCTTGTAGTTGATCTCGAATTTCTGATATCCTCATGAAGTATGAGGCTATTCCATCTTCCTTAGATATATTTAGTTTGTAGAGTTATTTCCTTAAGGAAATTA
Organism: Pinus tabuliformis; assembly: GCA_031772625.1. Taxonomy (NCBI): domain Eukaryota; kingdom Viridiplantae; phylum Streptophyta; class Pinopsida; order Pinales; family Pinaceae; genus Pinus; species Pinus tabuliformis. The sequence goes on from CM062817.1 coordinate 1,118,614,409, forward strand.
CTTGTCCTGTAATACTTACAGAAAAAACTCTACCAATTTTGCATATATAACTTTTGCAGTTTCTAGTTTTGATACATATGGGATTAGAGAGTATAGATTCTATAACAATACTTTGGCTCTCACTTCTCCCTTCATGTATTTAACATGAGATTGAGTATATTCTTTTGGAAGTATGGTTATTGATCCCTTAATGTGAACCATGACCTCATTCTCAATAAGATTGAGGTCAATCCTTTTCTTCCATGCAAGGAAATTTACAGCCCCAACCAACTTATTACTTTCCTTGCAAAAATACATTTTGATATTATCGGATATAGTCATAGGATTACTTGTCAGTTTGCTACTTGTTTCCTTCTTCTTCTTGATGTTGATGGATGGCCTTCTTCTTGAGTGATTGATGAGAGAGAGATTGTTTTACAATCCTTTGATGATCTAACGTGCTTCTAGGGTTTTATTCTTTCTTCCTACTTCCTTCTTTGAATATTGGTTCTTGTGTGTCAACTTTCTTTGACTGCCCCTTCTTGTATTCAACACCTAAGCTCTGATACCATGTTGACAAATCTAGGGAATTTAATGTTAACAATTTCTCTTCTTGATAATTTCTTGTGATATGATTTGTACTTCTTATCTTATGATCTTGTACTTTGTTAACTTATTAGTGTGTTATTTTCATCACGACAATTATCAAAATAAACAAGGACAAGTGAAAAAGGATATAGCCTTCTCTAGCTAGGGAAAAAACCTCTCACCTCTTGAGAGGAAAACCCGATCAAAATTCTTCTTCTAGATCTTCAATTGATAAGTACCAAGACCATGACACTGACCCTTGACTCTAGTATCCTCTACAAGAACCTTGTCACCAACATGGTCTTCCTTCCTCTACCTTTCTTCTTGATCTAAAACTGCTCCTTCTTTTCTCCTTCTAGAGAAACTCAGTCTCTATTTATTACACTGAACCTTCACAACTTCCCTAGAGAACCTCGGTCTCTAGGTCTTCTTAGAGAAACTCGGTCTCTACTTTGCTGCCCCAGAATATTCCTTCCTTTGCTATCCTATAAGATCCCTTCTTCGCTTCCCCAGTTGATATTTCTTTGGTTCCCAAAAGATCCTTCTTCGCTGCCCCAAAAGATACTTCTTCACTACCCCAAAATATCCTTCTTCACCACCCCAGCAGATCCTTCTTCACCACCCCAAAATATTCTTCTTTGTTGCCCTAGAATATTCCTTCTTCACTACCCTAGAAAACTGTCCTTTGTAGCCTTAGAAAAACCCTTTTCATTGCCTCTTTTTCACACTTCCTTCTGCATTTCTCTTCGCTGAAATTAGATCAAACTTCTTGCTTAGAATGGAGATCGAGTTCCTCTATGTATACCCCTCTTCATTGAGTCTTTACGCTGAGTTGACAGCTAGATGTAGGCTGACTTATTCTGGAAACTTCTTCAACGTTTACAGGCTGAGTTGAAGAGGTTAGGTGACAAGTTCTTTAGAGGATACTTGACATAGAAAAGATTACCTTTTACAAAGTGTAACATTAATTCATTTACATGACAATGACACTTATATTTGATGATTAGATGACAAATAAATCCTAAAGACTCTCAATGGGAGTCTTGACTCAAAAACAAAATCCCTTGCTCGTGAAACCCATGAAGCAAGTCAATATAATAATTTCATTTTTCTTATTTACATCTCATTACATAAAATCATAATTACATGTCATTACGAATATTGAACCTAGTTACACCTTTCAACACTTTCAAGAGACCATACAACCCTCTCTTGAGTCTGCATACATGAGACTCTCGATCAAAAGTCTTGAAGTCTTATGGCTCCTCAATATACACCTCCTCCTCAATAACTCCATTGAGGAATGCTGTTTTGACATCCCTCCAGTGGATCTTCCACCCATTCTGTGCATCCAAAGCAAGGATTCATTTGCTGGATGATTATCTTGCTATAGGAGCAAAGGTCTTGTCAGAGTCAATCCCCTCCATCTGAGAGTACTCCTTGGCGAAAAATCTAGCCTTGTACTTTTATATGCTTCCATCTGCTGCATGATTCACCTTGAGATCCATCTCAAACCTACAATTGATTTGTCTGCTGGTTTTGAGACCACTTCCCAAACAAAGATTCTCCATAATGGATTCATACTCCTCCACCATTGCATCAACCCATAATGGTTACTCTACTGCTTCCTTGAAAGAGGATGACTTAGTCATTAGAACCATGTCTCTAGTGTACTGATTTGGTGACCTTATCTTCCTGCGCTGATTTGAAGGAGAACCTACATTCTCCCTCACACCCTGCACAAGTCTCTCCGCTTCTTGGTTCTCTTTATACCTTCTCTGGCTAATTCTGCTTGAGTGGTTGTCTCCACTCTCTGCTCCTCAACTTGTGGCTACTCTAGAACATCCCGAGGCTCCTCCTTTGGAGCTAAAAGCTCCTCCTTAGGTGGGATTTGAAGCTCCCTCTCAAGAGAGCACTGCATGGCTTTGTCTTCATCAAATTTGACATCCCGTTGCACAACTATCATTCTGAGGGATGGAAAATACACACGATAGTTGTGGGGAGTTTCTGTGTAACCCACAAATACCCCCAACTTTGCTATTGGTCTTCCTTGATTCTTTGGAAACATGGAAATAGACAGAGGCTCCAAAGATTCAAAAGTGCAACACATCCGAATTTCTCCCCGAGAAAGCCTCCTCTGGTGTGATCATGCCAAGAATCTGATGAGTACTCTTGTTCTGCAAAGAGACCATTGTGTTGCATGCTTTGACCCACAAGTGCAAAGGTAGAGTTAGGTCATGCAACATCTCCCATTGTTTTCCCACAATGCTTCGGTTCTTCCTCTCACCTACCCCATTTTGTTGTGGGTTGTGGGGTGCTATCAAATCTTGTTGAATGCCTTCTTTTTTACATAAATTTTTAAACTCGTTCGACACATACTCACCTCCATTATCGCTCCTAAGAGCCTTCACCTTCATGCTTGCTTTTTTCTCCACAGTGCTTTGAACTCTAAGAGATTGGAGAAAGTCTCATCCTTCTTCTGCATGAAGAATATCCAACACTTCTATGAATAGTCATCAACAAATTTGACAAAATACTTGTTCCTGGAGGTGGAGGCTATCGAGAAAGGTCCACAAACATCATAGTGGATCCTTTCAAGAACTACATGTGCTATGTTGTCTCAATCATGGAAAGTGGATTTTGTGTACTTCCCCAAGGTACACCCTTTGCATGTGTCCTGATGCTCTAGTGATCCTTTAAGGAGGCCTATGGTAATTTGTTGCATGATATTCAAAGTTCCATGATGAAAATTTCCAAGTCTTCTATGCCAAATTTCAACGACATCACGACTATGCACCTTCTCTGCCTTTGTGCTCAATGCAACACAATCCTCCCCATCTAGCTTGTAGAGGTTCTGCACACGAGCCCCGATTTTCTTCACCTGTCCTGTGGCAATGTGTCTCAGGAATGCATTTCCTTTACTGAAGATCACATCGTAGCCACAATCTTCCAAAACTGCAACGAGGAAAATATTCTTCTTTAGACCCGGAACAAACATCACATTCTTGAGCCTGAGAGGGGAGCCCAACTCCCTCTGAAAGGTGACTATACCAATTTTGGTCGTGCTGTACCTTCCATCATCTCCCATATCGATATGCATCTGGAGATCCTTCTCCTCCAAATCATTGAAAATCTCTGTAGTCCCCATCTTATGGAACGAGGCACCATTGTTGAGATACCACACGCTTCCCATCACTGTGTTGGTCATGCATGCAATGAAGTAAAATCAAGCTCGAACTATGAATCCAAAGCTTCACCAGTTGCTCCTCTTGCGGTCTTCTTATTTGCCTTCTTTTGTGGACACTTCATTTCATAGTGCTCGAATTCATGACAATGCAAGCACTTGATTTTGGACAAGTCTTTCTTCTTGCCCCCTTGACTAGATTATGCTTTGTATTGGTATTTCTTCCATTTCCCTTTCTTTGCCTTTCCATCCAATGCAAAGTTCTCCTTATCCTCGCCCTTGTTTTACATGTCATTTTATCACATCAGGCAAATGATTGTCGGGTTGGATCTTTTGCTATCCATCAAAGTGTTTCATAGGATCCTCTTGCAAGGCTAAAACTCAAACTATCCCAAAGAGAATGAAATTCCTGGATATCAAGGCTTAAAACTTATTTTTGGCTTCCTATGCAATTACCTAGTCCATTTCTGTGCATACACAGAAGAATCCATTAGGAACTGCACAAAAGTGCACCCTTTCTGACACTATGGCCTGCGCACATGACTTAACGCAAGTAAAAATAAAAATAAAGTCTAGAAGCATTGTTAGTCGAATCTTTCCCAACTAACAAGCTTCAAATGGATGCCTATTCAACTTTGATCCCTCCCATCATGGAGCTACTTCCCTCTCTTTGTGGATCCCCTATCCCACCATTTGTGGATCTCATCCCTTAGGAAGAGGATCCCAAACCTCCTCCTCTTGGCCTATAAATCAAACACAGGCCAAAGGATTGGAGAGGACCATTGAAGGTAGGCTTATGTTGCAGAAATAAGGCTAGGATTCTTTTCATCCAAGGAGAGGGTTGAAGATTGTGAGAAGAGGCTTGTAACATCAAGACTTTGAGGTTGTAAGTTTACTCTCTATTTTATTTAATAAAAATCAATTGTTCTTTCCTAATTATGTCTTTTCTGATATCATTTGTGGGATTCTTTGATCACTCACATAGGTTATGATTGGTTATTGATTTAATTTATGATATATGCTGAGTTAAGTAGTTCATTTATCTTTCATTCTATATACTAGATGCTTTGATCCTTTGTGTATTTCTGTCTATGTAGATCTCCTTCAAGACATCATGGAGAAGTTGTGGAAATCTTTGGAACGGTCTCTAAAGCATCAAGGGAAGTTAACCGTTGAAGGCACTAAAAGGGGCTTGAACCCTAAATTTCGATAAAATGGTAAGTTCTCTCTCTCATATTGTTTGTTTCAATCAATCATAAGCTAAGGAAAGGTAACTGTTCTTTCTTGTTTGTTACTAGATTTCGTTTGATATTTAGGGAGATCCATCTTGTCCGCAAGAGGGATTATTATGTCTAACAAATTGGTAACCATACTGGGGTCATCTCACTCTCCCTCATTCTCTTTGTTTGGACCTTTGATCATTCTGTTGTAGCCCTGTTTGAGTGTTTGGAAATATTGAAAACATGGATTTTATGATTTATTTGACTTGTTTTTATTTTTTCTAAAAATTTCCCATTGTGCACACTTTATCTTTATGCACAGAGCATATTTCTATGTAATGTTTCCTTTGCAACAGTGCGTATGAGAATTGGATTGTTCTATGGTCTACGCACATACCTGGAATTTTTGAAAATTTCAGTTTTCTCTTCATAAAGTCCAATAATTTTTGCTTTCCCTGTTTAATTACACTTGTTTACCTTTTGGAAATCTGCTTTCTATTTTTATTTGAATTTCTAGGTTTCTTTTGGAAGAAGTATTTACTTTTTCAAATTAGGGTTTGAGTTTTGATCTGGTGAATTGCTAAATAATCAACAAAAGGACTAGTCATTGATGAATAGTTTTATTCACTCCTTTTTTTATGTTAAAGCATTAGATTAAGTACTTTGCTTTCTAAATTACAAAGTGTCATTAGCATTAGGAAAAATTAGGGTTTTTCAAGAGTGCACTTGTGATTGGGATTTTGTTTTTTTGTCAAAGTGATTAATGGTTATTTCCCTCTATAAGACAACACAATATTTTTCTTACAGTGGTTTGCAACTGATTATGTCAAATTGAAATTCTAGCTTGTGTATGCTGAAGGAAGAATTCATTGTTTGCTTTTGGGTATGTAAGAAGTTGACAAGATCAAAATTTTGCTTCTTGTAACTTATATTTTGAGGAACTTAAGTTTCATTTCTCGAAGATGAGCCAAGAATCATGTATTTTGCATTCTCTCCGATGTGTATCTTGAAAATGATTCATTGATTCTTGTATTTTTGAAAATTTAATGAAACTTATTCCCTTATTTTAGTTACAACTCATCGAAATTAAAAGATTACAATATCATGTTCGATTGCATTAGGTTTTGCGTCAAGTCACAACACTATGAGTTTCATGTCCATTACCTTTGAGTAAATACCAACTCTTAAAATCAGCGCTAATAAAATCAATCTAGAATTTTTTATTATTTTAGGGCTCTTTTCCACCTACATTAGATCAGGTTGTAGGGATTTAGAATAGAGATGTGAGTTAGCTTTCCAAAGTTGTAAGCAAACATTAGCATCTTGTGATAGGGAGTAAATCCATTTACTGCAATTTGGCTCTGAGAAGCTCCCCTTACAAAGGAGTTAAGCACGAGATCATGTCGGACCCAGTGGAGTGATCGACTCCACTTCATTGGTTATGGTAGAGTGATTTACATGTATTAAAAATGGTGCCGAAAGGTACTTGGGAGTCACTTGGAAGTAAACCTTAGATTAACCATGTTGAGGAACTTTAAAGGGGATTGAGCTTTGTTACTCTGCCCTTGCAACTGTCTCCCCAAGTTAAGTTGTTTTACATGGTAACCTTAGAGACCATAATCTTAGGGCTATTACCCGAGGTGACAGTGGAGGGGAAGTCTTTGCTGTACCTAGAACAAACGTTGGCTAGAATCACTTGGACCTTTTTGGAGGGTATTCTTCATTCGAGATGGCATAAATGAAGTTAACTTGCATGGGATCATGTACATTAAGCAGGTTGCCAGTGTAACTGGTTCCATTTGCTCTATCTTTAGCCACTTTTTACTTTGATCTCTGCAACGTTGTGTTTTATCACCAACTAGTGATTTCACTGTGAAAAGCTTGTTTGGATGGTTTGACTCCTTAGATTTACTAGCGCATGTTATTTTATTGTTTTTACATTTTACAGACATTAGGTGTGGATTGTGATTTTCAATTGTTAATATTGATACTAAATTTATCTAAGTTGAATCTAATGACAAAAATGTTAGAAGTTACCGATAAACAACCCCCTTTTAACGAGAGTCCTAATCCTCTCCATGATTTTTCAAATATCAGTCCTCCTTATATGGCTACATTTTCACTTCCCAGATTCACAATAGGTTTACCGGTGTGGTTGTTTTCAACTTATTTAATCCAAATTACCCAAACTATTCCACCTAAATTAAGTTTTTCACCTCAACCGAGTTCATTATCTCAACATCGCCAACCTCATGTTGACCCTTCACCTTCTTCACCCGACATGACCTCTTCTCCTTCTTCTTCTTCACAAAGTAAAAGCCTTGATGCTAGTAACCAGGTGACTAAGAAGAAGAAGAAAGGGAAGAAGAAGACGAAGAAGCAAGATACAAAAGATGTCAACCAACCAATCATGGTTGTAGGTCATGGTAATTTTGAGGAAACTTCCAACATGAATTGCAAGCCCAGATACCCTTGCAAACTTTGTAAGGGTGACCACTTCCTTATTGATTGTCATGGTATTCCTAAGGCCTTCGAAGTATGGTCAAAAAATTATTATCAACCTAATGTTGATCCATCAGTCAGTGATTGTGAGATTCTCAGGAAAAAGGATAAAGTTAGGTTTTCTTGTAGGTTATGCAAGGGCATTCATCATAGTCACCTTTGCCCTCATATGGAAAAAGCCTCAAAATTGTTGGAAAAGCTTATTGTTCCACAACAACAACTTGCAACTAGTTACCATAAAATTTCTCCCAACCTAACACCAATCAATGAAGTGATTGATCTAATTCCAAGTATAACCAATCCCAATCTTCCATTGGAAAGTGAAACACATATCACTCAGGTTGATGAGCCATTGGTTGATCCAGTGGTCAACTCGATACCATATTTAGTTGATCCCAATCTCCCTTTAGAGAGTGAATTTAATATCGCTCAGGTTCTTCTGGTTACTTCAGATTCTTCTACGCATGGGGGAAATTAACCTGTTTCCATTGACCCCCCTCCAAGTTATGAGGCTATTTCCTTTAATTGGAGTAGACTGATAGGACCTCGCCTTCCTTCTTCCACCCCTTTCCAAATCATTGTGAAGGCATATGATAAGAATGTACGGTGAAAAAATGTAGATGAAGGTGCTTTTGTTAGTATTTTATCCTCATTTGCTTGGCACACTCTGGGTTCCCCTCATCTTGTGCCTGTTACACAAAATCTTTTGGCTTTTAACAAAACCATTAGTGAGCCTTTAGGGATCCTTCCTAAGTTACCTATTACTATGGAAGGTAAAATTGTCTCTATTGATCTTATGGTAGTCCAAGGCCCCTTGGATTTCAATTTTCTCCTTGGCCAAGACTATGCCTATGCTATGAAATCTGTCGTATCGACATTCTTTTGCGTGATGTATTTTCCTCACAATGGAAACATTGTGACTATTGACCAACTTTCATTTGTTGATCTTGATTCAACTACTAGCCATCCAACATCCCTTAATGTTCCTTATATGCAAGTGGTATCCACCCCACCATGGGTTAATTATGTGGCAACCAATCCCATGTTTTCAGTTACCGATGCAAGTGAGCCTCTCACTATTTTCTCAACTTCTTATGAATTAGATCTGGTAATTGACATAGGGAACCTTATGGGGGAATTTGAAATGGATTTTCTTACCCCTTTTGATTCTCTTCACATGTCTTCCTTCCAGAGAGATATTATTCCTTCTGATGAAGATCTCTTGGAAGCCATGGTCGAGCCCTTGACATGTGTTTCTTCCAAATGGAAGCCATGATCCAAGCTATCCATGAGGATGGCTCTTTTACTGTGTCAACCTCGTTAAAAAATGAAACAAACCACCATGAGGATGGTTCTTTTACAATGTCAACCTCATTAAAAAAATGAAACAAGTCACTGTGAGGATGGTTCTTTTACTATGACAACCTCGTTAAAAAATGAAACAAGTCACCGTGAAGATGGTTCTTTTACTGTGTAAACCTCGTTAAAAAATGAAACAAGTGTCTGTGAGGATAGTTCTTTTACTGTGTCAACCTCGTTAAAAAATTAAACAAGTTCCTGTGAGGATGGTTCTTTTACTGTCAACCTCCTTAAAAAAACGAAACAAGTTCCTGAGAGGATAATTCTTTTAGTGTGTCAACCTCATTAAAAAATGAAACAAATACCTGTGAGGATAATTCTTTTAATGTGTCAACCTTGTTAAAAATGAAACAAATACCTCTGAGGATGGTTCTTTTACCGTGTCAACCTCGTTAAAAAATGAAACAATTGACTATGATGATAGTTCTTTGACTGCGTCAACCTCATTAAAAAATGAAATAAAGTTCTTGTGAGCATAGTTATTTCTGTTTCAAGCTCGCATAAAAATGAAACCAATTTATGAAGTTCATGAGCATAGTTCTATTTCAAGCTCATTAAAAAATGAAACAAGTCCCTTTTTAAACCAAACCTTTTACATGATGATTTTATCAGCAAACCTTTATTTCATCTGCCTAATAGTAATTTACCGTTTACTTAAGCAGATTAAACAAATCTCTGGGGGCATGTGCCTCTCCATGGTTACATTTTAATTATAAAATTGTGCCTCTCCATGGGTACATTGTAATTATGTTTTGTGTGCAACAATTTTTAGCATCTTTTTATGATTTTTACTACTTTTCCTATTTATCTCGTGTTACATTTGATTACTGATGCATTGGTATTTGTAAACATCTGTAAGAAATCAAAAAAAATATTCATCCATATATTGTACAAGATAGATTGAGATAGAAGCAATAATTTTCATTGAGTAAAATGTTTGTAAAAAGCGTTGTTTTTACAAAAATGTCATCCAAAGATATGAGGCCCCATGGCCTTTATTATCCAAACATGCTGATACATCATCAAAAAAACAAATTTAGCCCTAAGATTAACCACTATGCATGATGATCATGGTAGCAAACAATAATGTGAGCTACTCGTCATAGCAAGCGACTAATCAGTCCAAAAACTCCCACGTTGTGCCTCTGATAGTGGAGAGACAAGTCATAAATCCCAACATTCGGGATGTCTAGGGTCAACCTCTCAAGGTTGTGCTCCAGACCAGTTAATGCCTCTGTTGCGTCGGGGGTTTTGTACTGCGGGAGATGATGGCTACTCACGACACCTTTCAAAATTGTGTAGTCCTGCTAGTCTCACCGGGATCATATCTGCATGATCATTTTGAATAGTTAGTTTTGGATGCCAAAAAATTAAAAAATTGAAAAACAAAAAAAAATCAAAATGTGAAGTTTTTACCTAGATCACCCACTTCATCCTAGCTAGTAGTGGCATATTTGGATCACCTGTGTAATCCATGCCTGCATATGGAAAGTCTTCAATCATGATGATTTGACGTTCCAACCATCCAAAGAAATCAGGAGTATATCGAATCGTTGGCCCTTCACCACCTCCGTGGCATGCCATCAGTGTGACCCACTTCAACATGTGAGGATCTTACAGTCCTCCTCCATCTATGGCTACCTATGGGGCGAGAAGGGGGATCCTCTCTAGAGCGAATGAGATGACAAAGGAACCATACCCAAAATTCTTGAGTTTGTCACTTTTCACTCTAGTTAGTTGCCCTTTCAGGTTGGCAACTACCCCTTCGCACCAGTTGAATATTGTAGGTTGCAAGGACTCTATGGAGATCTGCATCTGAGCCTTGGTAAGCAAGTGAAGAGTTGCACTTCCACATAGTCATGCAATAGTGAAGCTAATAACTCTCAAAGGGAGCCTCTCAATGGTTTTGATATCAATTCTCCCATCTTTGAGAGCATCTCCTTGAAAGCAATGTTGCACTAGATAGGTGGCAGTTGTTTCACCACCTCGTCTATGTCCATACAGAGAAATGTACAACCCACGGCGTGGGAGCCTAGACAAGAAATAAATTTCATCAGCATTGATAGTGAGTCTATGGTCTCTAATCACGAAGCATTCTTCCTGTACATTCCACTTTCTCACCATCCATTCCAGCAAGTTTAGTTGGGCCTTCATGCCTAGAATTGTGAAAAATTTATACAGGCCATAGTTTCTCAGTGCATGTATTGTCTCTGGATGGTTCAAAGAAGCTATATCATGTTCTTCATGTTCATGCTCTCTCCACTCAATTTTTGTAGCTCAAAACCCTGCAAATAAACATGGAGGATCATTAGAAGAAAATGTGGTAAATTTTTGCAAAAGATTTCGGCGTTTTAAATTAATTTTTCAAAGCCTGCGGCATTGTGCATGGATGCTTTTGAGGACCAGTGCAGATTTGCATAGTTCTAGTGCTAGAAACTATGCACATCCCATTTTCTGTGTTAAAAACTCAGTTGGTGTGCACAAGCTCGATGAAGGTGAATTATGCACACCAAGGGCATTTTTTTAACTATTTGATAAAGCCCCCCCCCCCCCCCTCCAAAAAAAAACCAAAATACATGGTAAAATGCAAAATAAAAACAATGAAAACAAAGATATCAGAGAGATGGTTTACCTAGAGAAGATGACTTGTGATTTGGTCCAACAGTTTTCCTATAATTTGCCTCTAAAGTTCTTGGTGAAAAATGCACTCTATCACTCTCAAATGGTAAAACACTGAAAATGGTAAAATGTTTTTACTTTTTTGGATTTTTAAAGTTTTTAGGTCCAATCAATATTATTTTTTGCCTATTAGCCTCTAAAATCCAAACTTTAATGTTTTTACTATATTTTTGAGTGATGATGATAATTTTTGAGTTTAAGTGTGTAGAATACAGGTTATTACGAAAACGAATCATTTTGGTGATGAATATTTTTTTTATCACTTTTTTGAACTTGTTAAAAGCTTACAAAAATTCAAGACGAGGAGTTCCCTTTACACCCTTTTCAATCTCCCTAAACATAAAAAGATCACAGAGTACTTGACTATTCGAACTCGTAAAAGTAAATGAATAGTCATCTATTTAGTGTAATTTTACCCCTTTTACGCACTGAACTAGACTATTTACCAAAAAATTATATGTTGACTAATCATGGTCATTAGAATTCTCTCCTACATTATTTTACCCTTTTTCTGGGCTTGAGGGACTAAAGTTACGAAAAAAAACACTGTGGAGTTTACTTATGTTTTTTTCCTAACTCCTTAAAACTAAAAAATGCCGAGCTTTAATTTCCCCGGGCTCATTAAAATTTTACATTGAAAGAACTGAACGAGTTTTCTTTTTATCTTTTCAAACTCTTTAAATATGAAAAGGACACCGAGTTATCCCTTCACTAGACTACTAAAACTTAAACAGTGTAGGACTTGTCAATCATGACAAGACCGAATCACTCCTTCCTAGGGTTTGTTAAAAATACTTTGAAGGACTCATCTGAAGGATGAGATTATAGGAAAAGCATATGTTATCCTCCTCAAGCTTGCCAAAAATAAAGAGGTTCTTGCTAGTAATGGTGGGGGAAAGTGGGAAAGAATATTTGTTTTTGTATTGTAAAAGGCAGTATGTCACTCTTGAACATGAAACTCTGTCACTTTTGTGTCCGGTTTGGAAATCCAATTGCCTCTTAGTTCACCATACCTCATTGAAAGTATTTAGTTGGTTTAGGTATTATTTTTTGAGTCAAATGCTGCCAAGTCGAAATGTTGTGTTGCCAATATGTTCAAGATAAGTCTGACCTCAGTCAAAAATACTTGTTTATTCATATTATTCAATCTCGTCGACCATCCCTAAGTCAGTCCTGGATTACTCCAAAATGTTGTTCTTCAAAACTTGACATGAGTTTCGTGTCGTAGGCCCTCCTGCGATGGGTCGCTTCCTATCAACTTCAACTCATTTTCTAGGAAGTTGATCTAGAAAACTTCTTCAGTACCTTGGAGCCTGCATGCCTTAATGGCAGGTTTTTTCTCCTTTGATGACAAGTCCTCATCATTAAGCTTTGATCAAATGATTCTATGAATGTTCAACTTTAGCACGTCTATTCACACTTCATAGATTGTAATGGAAGTACCTTGAGAACCATTTTCATTATCAATGGTTTCTCTCACACTTGTTGATGGTTCACATCATTGACTGGTAATCAAGTGGTTTCTAACATGTTCGACTACCAAACATTCACTTGCATGGCTAGATTTGTACTACGGATCGAGAGATGAAGATCAACACCCTGGATCTAGTTTCATCCATCCAAGTTGTGTGGAGTTATTAAATATTCATGATTGTAAACATAGCTCCATTGATGACTGCGTCCATACTATGCATCTATTCACATGGATCTTGAGATTTATTTCTGTACTAATTCTTTGAGACATTTATGCTCTGAGTATGGGAATGCCTACCTCAATGATGATTTTATACTGCATTGTAACATTTGATTGATTGTTTTAGGTCTTCAAAAACAGTCTCTAACCCAAACCTTGGCATGATAAAGTGCTTCAGTCATCAAACATCTCTTTTAACTTTGCACTTTAGGGGCCAACCTGTTACACGCCATTTTGTTGCAATAGGAAAATGATTGTCAGTTTGGATCCTTCACTATACATCAAAGTGTTTCAAAGCATCCCCCTGCAAGGCTAGAACCAAAACTATCCCAAAGAGATGAAATTCCTGGATATCAAGGCTCAAAACCTATTTTTGACTTCCTGCGTAGTTACCTAGTCCATTTTTGCTCATACACAAAAGAGTCCATTAGGAACTGCGTAAAATTGTGCTATGTTTGACATTATGGCCTGCACACATGGCTTAACACAAGTAAAAATAAAAATTAAAGTCTAGAATCATTGTTAGTTGAATCTTTCCCAACTAACAAGCTTATGTTGATCAGTGGTTGTCATTGATGTCAACCCAAGTAGCACCAGGGGCTACCCCAATTTTGCATGGGAATTTTGACTTCATAACTTACTCTATTATGAGTGAAGGATCTTCTATATGGATTCTACTCGTCGAGATGTTTCCGTTGATATATGGCATGCCATGTAATTCTTCACGATTTGAGAGATATTTGTGTTTGAAGTTAGTAACCCCAGTTAGTGGGTTAGAACCCCATGGGGTTGTGGAATGGTACTCATCATTGGTTGTGGTCATTGAATAGTCAATAATTAATAATGTTTAAGCTCCTCCAATACTTACTTGTTGAATACCCTCTCAACCTAACCATTTCTATAAATTGTGACTCTCATATCCTCATGTAAGCACTTTTCAACGAACTATCTTGTGAGAAGACCTCTGTAATTTTTTGACCTTCATGATCTTCTAATGTAGGATATGCTGCATGGAGTTTAAGGTTTCGTTGAGGTCTAGTTAGGGCACAAAATTATGATCAAGTTTGAAGGTCTGTTTTGAAGCAAGTTTACAGCCTTGGATTCTAAGATTTCGTTGCTTCAAACAGCTCATCATGGCATTTTCACTATAACCTTTTTGCGAAGATTCGGACACTAAAATTAAAACAAATTTGATCTGAAATCTTGATGAACCTCGTGATCGAATTTCAGATCTTGGTTCGCTATATTTTGGGAGATATGATATGAGGAACTTAGGGTTTTTGCAGGCTCCCGAATTCCATGTCAAAAAGGGGACCTTGGGAAAATCATCATAAATTTATCTCTGAGCATTGGATTCAAATTTCGTAAATATTGATAGAAAGAGGACTGGCTGTTGTTTGTTGGGTATCATTTTTTGGGCCGTAGGTTGAAACAGTGAAATGTGGAACTTCGTACAAGTTAGCTCTACTAAACCAGTCTATAATCAGGCCATCGTGGGAGATTGGGCATAACTATTTCTGGAAGAATCCAATCTCAATCAGACCTGTGGGGTTGGAAAGAGGACTCATAGGGCTATCAAAAGACTAAATTTCAGATATTGGAGATCCAAAATTACATAGATACAACAGATTTAATATCGATCTCCTAGAAGGCAAGAAAAAGTATACATTCAAGGATCACTGCAGTAAAGACCACACATCAACAGTCAAGGGTAAGTCTGCTACATCAAGGTATGTATGATTAGTTTTTACATTTGAATTTTGAATATCATATTTGACATATGTCTTTGCAAGACAGCGTAAGTATATTGTTTTGTATTTGTTTTGGTCTTGCTTGTTAATGCATGTGAAGGAAGGATGACACTTTAGAACAACTCAGACACATACTAGAAGGACATGCAATGCCAAAGTACCATTGATTGAAGCAAGAACAACAATACCTCATCAGCTGCAAGTGATCTAAGAAGCAAATTCAAATCAAGTGTCAATTCTTGTCAAAAAGGTAGTGTTGTAAAGGAGTCATCATTTTAAATTGGTAAAAGAGTCATCATTGAAGGAGTCATTATTGTAAAAGAGACAATCTGCCTAGAGTCGAAGAGGCATTGTTGGGAGGTATAGGAGTCACTGTTGGGATAATGTCATGGTTGGGTTGCAGGTCATAGTGTGATTGGGTGTTCGGTCAAGTACAAGAAAATAATTGTAAATGATATTGTATTGTGGATGATTGTCCCTGGTACGGGAGTGTTACATAGTATTTTTTCATACTGTTATCACTCAGGTTGTTCCCTTTGACTCCCAAGGGAATACGGCCAAGGTAACCACTAACCAATCTTTAGGTCACAGGTTCTAGCCTACCTATGACCAGAGAGGGCTCTCTCTTTATGATTTAACTTTGTTTGTATAATATTTTAGGCTAGTTATGATGCTCAAGGTTTTGTTTTGAAATTTGTTGGATGATGATTTCAGTCAAGATATATATGTGTGCTTATCAGAGTGTTCTAGGCCATTGGGCATGGAGTCAGTGGTGCTTTATTTGTTTGATATGCTGTGTTGATACTGTAGTGATGCTGCAGAGCCAGATAAGTGTCCGAGAAACAATGCTTTGAAACTGTGATTAAGTGTGATGTAACGAGGCTATGAAAGGCAATTAAGAATCTTTCAAAAAAACTGGTATGGAGAAACGGTGAGAATATTATTTAGAAGTAGTGAATAATTTCTAGATAACATTCATATTTATAGAATTAATGAAAACATGAGCAATTAAGAATTCATGTTCATGATCAATTCTGAAGAAAACATTTTCAGCAATAAAGATTGAGCACAAGGTGTAACCAAACATATCCTGTACTATTCCTTTTCCCTACTGCTAGATTAGTGAAACATGTGTATGATTTAATAAACATAAGAAGACAAAACATAGATCGAGGAAAACTTATTGTTCCATCAGACAGCACAGGAGTTCTGCAACAGCACGCATATCATCATCAAGACATCAAACATTCAGGAAATCACTGAGCTTTTCCAGCCTTTTGCATTAGATAATCTGAAAATATACAATACATTTGCCTCAGAATGAAAATCACCAACCACTTATACGTTGCCAGGGGAGGTATATATACATAATTTACATAAGAAAATATCTAGCTGAAGAGTAAATGCTTCATTAATGTCATGCCAACTCCTGGAGCGTTGTAGCTGAGGGAGTAAATGCTGTAGTAACTCTTCAGTGCCTTAGCTGTCCAAAATGGTCAGAAAATGTTGACTTTGTGGCTGTTGGAGTCGGCTGAGGATATGCTGTCCAAAAATTGCGTATTTATCTCTTTTGCTTACTGCCGCTGTCTTTTGCTGAGTCATCCTTTCGGCTGCCTTAAATGCTGTCTTTTTTCTGCTGTTTGACTTTTGCTGAATTGTAGCTGACTGGGATCGAGCGACTGAGGCTATTGTGGCAAAATTTGAAGCATTGCCTGCCACCCATCCTCCTTGGGCATTTGGTGTCTTCGAATCTTCACCAAAGTTTCATCTGCCTATGTATATCTATAAAAATTTGGAGGAACCTCAAAAAGGTGGTGGATTTCATTTTCAATAAAAAACATATTTTCAAGTTTGTGCAGAAGGCCCTGCCCTGATGGAGGCCCTGCTTCCTCAGAAGTACTGCCAGATGCAGTAATTTGATTTTCAACAAAGGTTGACATCCTGTTTGCATATTGCTCACGGGGGAGCAGTCTTCCTGTGCTGTTTAGTAGGCTGGGCAGTCCCTTTGCTTGCAGTGCTCCCATTTTGAGCTTGTACTCATCCACCTCAGCCTGTATTTCATAGCATTTCCTCTCCACGGTTTGTACATAATTCCTGAGAGTCAGCACTTTCATAGCTGTAAGGACAGCCTCTGTTCTGTTAATAATGTTGATGGCTGCCAGTTCCTCCTTTGTTTGACTGTTCAAAAAATCTATCATTCTATTGGCCTGCTCAGGCCTGTTTCCCAGCACTATTCTGGCCTTCTGAATCTCTATTTGTGCTTGGCCAATTAAATCCATTTGCTCATGCACAGTCTTAATTGACTTCCATTGTTTAGTGATGGATTGGTCAATACGGGCCCACAAAATTCTTTTTATTTCTGCCATAGCAGTCTCTAGCTTGAGCTCTTTTTCCAAGGCCTTTATTTTCTCTTTCAGGGCCTTTATTTCTCTGCCTTGCTCTGCCACAGTCATCTTTGATTTATCATATTTGGCCTCTAGTTCTGCCAACTTTTCCTTGGCCTGCTTTATCTCAGTGGCCTGGAGCTCCATTTCTTTAATAGCCTTAGTCAACTCTTCCATGCTTGTACTGGAGTCTGGAGCTGTTGTTGTTGCTGCTTCTGTTGTTGCTGTTGTTGATACAGGGGCTACTGCTGCCTCTGTTGTTGTTGCCGTGGTTGAAGTAGTTGGAGGAGCTTGGGATGTGGATTCTCCCTGCTTATCTTGTAGTGCCCCTTCAAGTTCCTTCTCCAAATCAAGGACCTTCTGGTTGAGCTGCATTATAAGATCCAGCTGCTCATCGGCCTCCTTTTCCTTCTGTAATTCTGCTGTTTGAGGGTGCTCGATAGGCAGCAGCTTTAACCTTTTCTTTAATGCATTGAGGTCATCTTCCTTTTTCTTTATGAGGGCCCTCACGCCCTTTGGGTCCTTGGGATCATGTCCCAGGTCTATAATGATGTCCTCTAATGATTTGATCCTATTATCTTTGGCCATGGAGGACATTCTCTCAAAATCCAACTGAATGTTGGTATTTTTCAGTGATTCTTTTAATTCATGGGCCATGGATGCCCTATCCACCAAGGTAGCATAGACCATTTCTCCAGTTTGCTTGTGGAGTTCTATTTGGTCCATGGGGTGAATGTCCTTTGCCATGACCTCCACCCTTGTCCTTACAAAATCTGCAGCTGATTTAGGCTGCGACACCTTAGGTTTAAAGTGACTGAGGATCATTTTCTCCTCTTGAAGGTCATACACAGACATCAGCCTTTCTTGCTTGGCTGGTGTTGCCTTTAGAAATTGCTTATACACTTCAAGTCTCAGCAAGTCATTTTGTGCCTTTATTTTCTTGAAAGAAGCCTTAGTGCTTTTAGGCTTCTTACTCTGCTGAGAGGAGGAGGATACCTCCAAGCCAAGCTGTAATCCCTGCTCCTGCTGAAAGGAGCTTGTACGTATTTGCTGGCTGCCTTCCCCATCTTTTCTTGGGCTGTCCTGGATTTCTTCACTGATTTCTTCTATTTCTGGGGAGTCAACCCTTTGCCTCTTAGCCTCAGGTTGCTGGGAGGATCCACTAGCAGGAGTGGACTCTTCTCTGTCTCTTTTCATACCCCTCTCCTCATGTGCTAGGGTCTGCAAAATAGGTGCTGTAGGTGGTTCAGTTTGCGATGGAGGGGTTTGCTCTTGTTGCTGCCCGATTGAGGAGGCAGGCTGTTCTTTCACTGTTTCTTCTTCAACACCCATTATTCCTTTCCCTTTATCTGTACCTGGTGCTGCTGTAGAAGGTGCCTGTGTGGTTGGTGCAGTTGTTGTGGCCGAGGTCCCTTCTCCCACTGGATGTGTCCGCTTGAAGGATACCTGCTGCACAGAATCCAAGTCAAGAGTTTTTTCCAAATCCTTGACATTCTTTTGCATTATCTCTTCTTCAGTAAATTTTTCAAGTAAAGTATCCGATTTCCATTCTTGTTGATTGGCATATTGTTCAATGTGTGGACTTTGTAATGCTCATAGCCTAGCAGCCTGTACTTGACTCTCCTAGTAGTGATGAAGCCTTTAGGGTCATAAGGGACCCACCAGAAGCTTTTTGAGAGCATGTACTTGTATTTAAGGATTAGCTCAACATCTTGCCATCCCTCTTTTTTATTCATGATGAAGGGGCCCAGGTGGTGCTTGAATTTGAGATGGGCTTTCTTTTTGGAGCTGTGAAAGTGAGTGAGGTCAGAGTGAATAAGCTGCCTATAATACTCCAAGGCAAACAGTCTCATGGGCAAATATTTTGGGAGCCTGTATGGACAGAGCTCACAGCCATAGATTCTGATGACTGTATGATCCTGGTATAGGTACCAATCACCTATTTTATAATTCTTGGAGATCTGCAGGACTTTCTGTATTTCAAATGACATTCTGGGAGGAGGGGACCTCATCAACAAACAAGAGACTGGGTAAACAAATTGATCAATGAATTCACAATATGAATATGGTGAATTTTGGACTCAGTGGAAGACAGATGTCCAGAAGATAACATATCTTCTTTCTCCTTTAGAATCCAGCTTTTTAATGTGGCATGGAAAAGCCTCGGACTGGTAATACATGAACAGGTGGTAGATATAAGATGAATACTTGAAGATGCCCTCCTTGTCTACTTTGAAAAGCTGCTCATGTATCTTGTTGGCTATGAACTTAGCAAAATTATATTTGTAGGCAGGAGGCTGGCCTGGGCTATAAGCAGATAGTAATACCAGCACTGTCTCATCCACATATTCACTGGTCTTATAGCCCAGCACATATGAAATCATGTCCAGCAGAAGTTTGCCTACATCAGTAAAACAGACATATAAGTAGGGAGGTGGCCCTGTGGGCTGGCGGTCAGGCCTCATAAATGTCTGGGTGATCTTTTGCCTGTCATCAGTGGCCATCTTGGCACTTGTATCCAGCAGATAGTTCATGGAGAAAGGGAACATCAGCTGAGTTTGTTTGAAGTTGAGCATCTGGTTGATGGACTCAGCATTAATGTGAAAGAGGATGCTCCCAGATGGAGACTTGACAGCTCTCTGACTGGCATCATAATTCTCAGCACAAAGGCGAATAATCTCTGGAAAAATATTTACAGATGGGAGAAAGTAGTATGGCAAATTTGACTCCCATATCCCATATGTATCCTTACCATTTAAATAGTCATCTCTCAATTCCCTGAAGGTCTGCAAGTGGTCTCTATCACCCACAAAGTCTTGGATGAGGTAGTCCCTGTCAGCAAGAGGCAAGGACTCCAGGTCTTTATTTGGTGGATTTATGGGGGCAACACTGAAAGCTGTGGGTGCAGGGGCAGCCATTTGTAATTTTTGAATAGAACAAGGTAAGTGCAATGGTTTGCAAGGTTCCTCAAAGCTCAAGTGACAGAATGAATGCAGATTATGCTAGAAATTTCCTTCAAAGTGGAATAAGCAGGCTAGGCAGACTTGCCTCTGCTGTGCTTTGGTAAATTCACAGGAATTGTGAATACTGTAGATGAAATGCAGAGGGGGGGGTAGGATTCAAGTTGGTGAAATGCAGCTTTTGGGCATGCACTCGGCAAAAGGGAACAATGCCGGGCTGCTTGAGGACGAATTTGTAAATTTAGACCGTGAATTATCGTTTCAATATCAAATTCTAGAGCTGGGGCAATGTGGGTTGCTTTAGTTCAAAATTAAGTAGTAGACAGTCTTCAATTTGGGATTTAACAGGTGCTTAATGGAGAATTTGCAGAGAAACGGCATGCACAGTGGCAAAATAAGAGAATTGTGGTGAATACCTGGATGAACGGTGTGGAAAACCTTCGGGTCGAACCGTGGGTGAATAATGCAGGTTAATTGGTGATTGGCGGCGTCTGCAACTTTGAATTTGGCGCTTGGAGGTGAATTTCGCACTTGGACAACTTACAACGTCTCTGGCGACTATTTCAAACGATAATGACATAAAACGGTCGAAAACGCGCGTTTTAACGATAAATTTTGGACATAATGGGACATTGGCGCTTTTCCGCTGATGACGTCAGCATGACGTCATGGCGGGCCCGGGGTACGGAGGGTGACGTGGGCACTGAGTTGGAGGCCAGCGTGGCAGGACACGGTGGCGAACGGTGTGGGGTGGCAAGGTTACGTGGAGGGCCACGAGGAGCGAGGGGGGGCGGAGGTGGCATGACGTCACGATGACGTGGGGGTGATGCGCCATCAGAGGGGCGGTATCGGGGAAAGTGGTAAGCGGTATCCCCGCACCGCTTTTGGGCAAAGGCGGTATCGGGGAGGGGGGCTCCGAACAACCCCACCGGCTGCCATGCGTCCCGTGTACGGGTACCAATACCGCCATCTCCCTGGATGTTAAAGGGAGACACGTTGAGATTTCAAAATGTCCGCCCACCGTTGGATGAAGGGGGGCGGGAGATGGACAGCTGGCGGGCGCCCCGACCCATCGTGCATGTTGGGGGGACCCGCCGACAGATTAAAATATTTATTTTAATATGTCGGGGTCAGAACTTTGGTTAAGGGATTTTTTGTGGGTTTTGATGGGGTATGGATTAATATGTCAGGGTCAGACAACTGGTTAGACTTAGGTTTGAGTGGGGGAGAGGGGGTTCTGATGAATTTTTCGGAAAAGAGGGGAAATGAGGGTTTAGTATAGGTTATTACTCTGACCAGAGGTTAGAGTAATCCCAAAGCAGGGTTGACTATAGTCCCTGGTGGACTAATGTCTCCCTTAGAAGTATTATTTAGCTATACTGCTAAAAGGGGGGGATATTTATACATTGCTTGGGGTTTTATACACCATGGTGTTATAGTAGTAGGGGAAAGGGGAACATAGGGGATTTAATGTAGATACAGTTAGTAGTTAGTACTGGGAGGGGAATGAGAATGGGAAGTGATAGTTACTAAGCTTTTCAGGAATCAAACTTAGTTAGGAAGTAGATCAAAATGAAAAGAATTTTTACACAAGAAATGTGGCTTCTTTTCAAAGAGAGAAGTCATTTATGACATGAAATTTGTACAAATGAAGAGTGTAAGGAGGATTGATCAGGCAGATCCTGCAGTGCTCATGGGGAGGTTAGTAAGAAACTTAGAAGGGGATGAGGGAAGTTAGTGATAGTTCAGTAGTTTGCCCAATGAGCCATTGGTCTTGCCTTTCCTGCTGGTGACATCATGGTGATTTTCCCAATTGATATGCTCAGATCATGCTTTCTGCAACCTTCAACTGCCTACCCTGCCTAATATGCCTAACATTTTTTCTTCCTTTGGATGGGTGCACTTAGTCTTGCAAACCCTGATAATTCTCTTTTCTTCTTGCTGCCCTCCTATCTAAGTCTACCCTTATGACTTCCAAGGGCCCAGATTTAGCAGTTGGGCTCCTTTCTTTCTCTATCCACCTAGTCATCTGTCAAGCTTGAGCTGTTTGAACAGGTACTTCCTCTCTAGTCTACAACATGCAATTCAAAACATGGTGAGGCCCAGCTTGAGCTGTTGGACCACCCATCAAAATATTAGTGGCAATTTGGACTAGCCACTTTCATGGTCTTTGTTTGGGGTTCATTTCTTTTATTTTT
Organism: Pinus tabuliformis; assembly: GCA_031772625.1. Lineage (NCBI taxonomy): Eukaryota > Viridiplantae > Streptophyta > Pinopsida > Pinales > Pinaceae > Pinus > Pinus tabuliformis. The sequence continues at coordinate 1,118,636,906 of CM062817.1, forward strand.
TCATTGACCACTTCATTTTCTTTCCCTTTGATTTTTCTTTTAAGGCATACCCTCTTTACATTTTTTAAACGGTTTGCCTCTTTCACAAAAATGGAACCTTAGCAGCATGGAAGGTGAACATTTTTGGTACTTCCACTGTCAATCATGAGAGATGAAAACCTATTGGTATAGGAGGCTAACAGTGGCTCCACTTGGGGATGGCTTTTCCATGTGGAAAGTCAAGAACAGCAGGTCAGATTGCCTGAGTTTTTGCTTTCTTGCTACAAGCTGAATTTCTCTGTTGGTTGGAGACCAATGGATAGGACCCTAAACAATTGCAGGCAGCACCCAGTGAGCTGATTTGCTGAGAAATTCCAGATCTGTTTTTTACCTGTTTCTCGGAAATTTTCTTCATCACTTGATAGTTACCCTGTGTTATCTTTGCTTTCTAAATGCCAGGATCAATCATTTTCCCAAAAGAACATAGTGTAGCATCCTGGTCTCCTCAAAATCTGCTGTACCTAGTGCTCTATTTATCTGCTGTAATTGAAAATACTGGAAAATACAAATATTTATGTACAATATATGCCTGTTCAATGTTTAATCAAGGGAGTCAAAATAATGCTTAAGCATTCTCCCATTTATTGGGCCTTCCTCAGTGTTTGAGCCATCCAGACTTCTTAGAAAGTAAGTGTTGTTTCCTTGTATAACATAGATGACATAGGGTCCCTTCCATAAAAAATCAAACTTACCATGTTTTCCCTTGTCTTCCCTTCTGGAATCCCATATTAACACTTTATTTCCTATAAAGAAATCTTCAGCTTTGGTTCTTTTGTCAAATATTCTTTTAAGCTTTTCTTGTAGAACTTGGGTCCTTTGATAGACTTCTTCTCTTGTTTACTGTAAGTGAATTGTTTGATTAATTCTTCTCTGAATGTCATTGGGCTCAGCTTGTATTTCTTGCAGCAACTTGATCACTGGAATTGCTAGAGATGTAGGAAACTTTTCTTCTAGCCCATAAACCAATTCATATGGACTCATGCCAATTGATCTCTTGGTGGTCAATCTATCTGCCCATAGTGCATTTACCAGCTTCTTATGCCAATTCTTTTTGTTTTCTTCCAAAACTTTTTTAATGATGTTGATGAGACTTTTATTGGAAGATTCAGCTAGGTCATTACCTTGAGGATAATAGGCAGTGGAATGACCTAGGGTCATGTGATACTTGTGACAAAAATTGATCATTTTCTTGGACTTGAAAGCTGCAGCATTGTCTGTGATGATTTTGTTTGGACAGCCAAACCTGGACAAGATGTTGGTCTCTAGAAATTGTATAATAATGGAGTCATTGGCTTGCCTAAAAGGGATGGCTTCTATCCATTTGGTGAAGTAATCTGTGGCAGTGAGAATCCACCTATGATGGCCAGAGGATGAAGGGTGAATTTCACCAATGAAGTCTAAACCCCATTGTTGGAATGGTCTCTCAGTTGAAACTGGTTTGAGTGGTAAAGGCAACAGCTTCCTCTTGCCTTCAAAAATTTGGCATTTGTGGCAGGACATTACAAATTTCTTTACATCAGCAAACAAGGAGGGCCAATAAAATCCAGCCCTTAGGATTTTATCAGCTGTAGATTTCCAGTATAAGTGTCCTCCACAGTCACCTGCATGAAGTTCTTTGAGTACATTGTCAGTTTCTTCTATTGTTAAGCAATTGAGTAAGATTCCTTCATGATTTCTCCAAAATAAAACATTGTCAATAATACAAAACTTTGATGCTTTCATTTTCAAGAATCTTTTCTTGGTTCTGGACAACCCTGGAGGAGCTTGCAGGTTTAATAATACAAAACATATATCAGCATACCATGGAGATTGCATAAAGGCTTGGTTGATCTGTGGAGTCACCATCTCCTGTTCGTCGTCCAGTTCATTAATGTCAAGGGCTTGAAAATTGGTTTCAGTCATTAGTTTGGCTAGGCCTTGTCCTTTTATCAATTTGGTAGGTTTAATCTCAATGTCATATTCTAAGATATTGGCAATCCATTTGCCCCTCTTGCCCTCAATTCCTTCTTGGGTTAGAATATCTTTGACCACCGCATTAGGAACATAGGAAATTGTATGAGAATAAAGAATATAGATTCTGAATTCCTTGATGGCTTTTACCAAGGCATAGGCTTATTTTTCCATGATCTGATATTTCGAGGGAGCATCCCTAAGGGCTCTACTGAAAAATGCAATGGGTTTTTCACAGCCTTGATCATCTTTTTGTAGCAGAACAACAACAATTGTATGCTCAGAAGCAAAAGAAAAGATAAGGAAATCTTGATCAAATCTAGGGCTTGTGAGGACTGTTGTGTTTGTCAATGCTCTCTTGATATCCTCAAAGGCTTGCTTAGCTTCCATAGTCCATTTGACCTTGGAATCCTTTTTCAACATATTATTTAACAGTCTTATGAGTTCAGCTAGATTTGGAATGAACCTCCTTAAGAAGTTGATCTTTCCTAGAAAGCTTTGTAGTTCTTTGATGTTTCTTGGATGAGGTACTTGTAGGATATCTTGAATTCTATCCGGATCAATCCTTATACCATCTTTTGAGATTATATGCCCCAGAAGTTTACCTTCTTCCAGCCCAAATAGTGAATTTTTTGGGTTTAATGATATGCCATACTTTCTACAAATTGTGAAAACTTGCCTTAAGTGTTCTAAGTGTTCTTGATCTGATTTTGAAAAGGCAGTTAGATCATCAAGATAGACAACTAGGAAGTCATGAATTTCCTTGGCAAAGGCAATGTCCATTGCTCTTTGGAATGTGGCCCCTGCGTTTTTAAGTCCAAAAGGCATTTTGACATATTTAAATGTTCCCCAAGGTGTTGTAAAGGCAGTTTTGTCTTGATCATCCGGGTGTACTAGAATTTGATTGAATCCTGAGAAACCATCTAGTAAAGAGATCCTAGCAGCTCCCACTACCCTTTGCAATATATGATCCATTTTTGGTAAGGGGTAATGGTCTTTGAGAGATACTTTGTTCAAATTTCTCAGGTCAACACACAGCCGGATTTCCCCTGTCTTTTTCCTAGTAGGCACTAGGTTTGAAATCCACTCTGAGAATCTGATTGGGGCAATGATCCCAGCTTCATACATACGTTTGACCTCCTTTTCAATAAGGGGGAGTAGGACTGGATTGACTCTCCTGAGCTTCTGTTTGAAAGGCTTTTGATTTTCTTTCAGAGGGATAGTGTGTTGGATAACTGATGTATCATAGGATTTAAGGTCCTCATAACTCCAGGCAAAGACATCTTGAAACTCTTTAAATAACTCAATGTATTTCAGTTTCTGCTCAGGTGGTAATGCTTTGGATAATTTGACCATTTTGGGATTTTCATGAGTCCCAATGTTACAATCTTCTATTTCAGCATTCAGTGGTTGCATTTTCGGTTTTCTTGAGATATCATTTGAATCGAACAGATCCTCCAAAGGGGTTAGTCCTATGGGCATGAAATTGTCCTTTAGGTCAATTACCTCGTCTTTTGCTTCAATCATTTCCTCTGCAGCATCTGATTGTTTCAATTCCTGTATAGTTTCCTTGTCAAAGGTGGTAGGATGCAAAACTTGATTAGCTATTTCTGCTGATATTTTCTGTGTAATTGTGCAGATCTGTGGTTGATAATCTCTAGTGCTAGTGTCAATGTTCATGCCAGAAAATTATTCCTTCAAAGTGAGAAAGTTTTTTATTTGTTTGTTGCTCTCAAAGACTTGCCAATTCTTGATGTTATCTGGGACTGAAGGTCTGTGTTTGATTTCAGCTGTAAATGTATGATTGGTTTTGAAAGGCAATTTACAAGTGCTGGCAAAGGTTGCCAAGCTGTGAGCATGTAGATTAAGTTCTCTGGAAATTTTAGTCAACTGTGATTGGGAGAAGCTCTCAAGTATTTGAATGGCTGCCCCCTTGTATGCTCTCAACCTCAGATCATTTGTGGTGAAATTTCCCTTCATCTGCTGTATGACTAGATCTGAATCTCCCATGATTGAGATTTTGGTTGCACCTAGATTTTTTATGAGTTTCAGACCTAGCAGGAGGGCTTCATATTCAGCCATGTTGTTTGTGCATCGAAAGTTTAGTCTATATGCATGGCCCTCAGCTTGGTCATTGTGCATATTGTGGATCCATACTCCTGCCCCAGCTCCTAGCTTGTTTACAGAGCCATCAAATTCTAGATACCATAAAGTTTCATGATCAAGATTTGGATTGGGATCATCAGAAAGTTGGGTGATGGGTAGGTTGGTTTCTTGCGAATTACTTGGTGTATCCTGTTCCTTTGCCTTCTCATCAGCTATTCCCACAGTCCCTTGGTCTTTGAAAGTACATTGTTCATCTGACTCCTCGGTCTGTACTGTCATTAATAGGTCAGAATAAGCTTTGTGACAGATGTCAGCATTGTAGAGGATAAATGAATCCATGTCTGAGTGTATCGAATAGATTGGAAAGTTTTGGGGCTTATCTTGACTGCTTACCACATATTTCATCAGAGTTTCCCGGTATAATCTCTTTGGCTGCCCAAAGACTGAGATAGTTGCATAGGACATATCTAATTGCAGAGATCCTTGAAGTTTAGCCCCCCAGGATCTGGACAAGAGCATGCCATACTTAGGAGGAATGTCAGCTACCACTACATCCATCAAGATAGTTTTGGTTGGGTATTGAAACAGGGAGACACATAAGTCTTTAATTAGGCCTAAACACCTGACTTGGCTCGAATCAAATGAGAACAGATCTTTGTAAGGTCTTGTGATATCTAAGTCAAGTTTTTCCATCACAGATTTGGGCATTAAGTTGTGTGAGGCCCCAGAATCGAACATTGCATTATGTAGGACCTTATCATGAATGTTTAGACTGACATAAAAGGGTGGTACCCCTCCATTTTCTGTTTTTCCATTAACCTCAGGCCCAAACAGCAATTCTGGTTGGTCATCTAGGACATTCACAACATCTTTATTGTCTGATATTTGGAGTGATTTGTTGATCTGCTGTCTGTATATGTCATGTTTGGCTAATTCCGAAAGAGGAACTGATATCTTTAGCTTGCTTATTTCTGTTTCCAAGTTGAATGGTTTTTCCATTTGAATTTTGGCATTGATTGCAATAGTTTTTTCCTTTTCAGCTGAGTTATCAAGTGTCTTTTGCTCATAATTAGGTTCATTTTGAGTAAAACTGGTGCCATGTTTGTTTCCTAGGGGAGCATCTGCCTTTGTCTTTGATTGATGGGGAAAACTTGGCTGATTTTGAGAGGACTGTTGCTCTGAAATGTCCTCCACAGTTACTTCTGTGACAAGTGAGTTTGGGTTGTCAGCTGATTTGGGGAGAGTATTATTTTCATTGATCTTTTTTGGCTGCTTATTGTCTTTTGGTTTGAGGGGTGTAGGTACATCTATTGTTCTACTCCTTAGTTTGTACTGTTTGTGCACCTCATACACGGCTGCATCATAACCTTCTTTAAAATCAAATGATTTTCCTGACTTAGTGTGAAATTGACTGTCATTGTAAACCTCTTGGTCTTCTTGTGTCAAAAAGACTTGATTTTCACCATCCAAACCCATTAGATTGATGTGAGGGTCTTCACTAGGTTCACTAGATGTTGAAGCCTCAGCATAATTCTCTTGAAAAGGGGGTCTGACATGCTGGTCAGGATCAGTCCTTCCAACATTAGTATTTTGATTCTTTCTGAAGTTTGGGTTTCTAATATTGCTTGTTTGACCTTCCAATGATGATTTTCTTTCTATGGTTTCGAACCTGTCTCCAAGTCTATCCATCCCTTTAATGATTGCATCTAGCTTTTGCTCAAATGATGAGGGTTCTTCTTTGAAAGTGGTTCTCCTTTCAGTTCTTGCCCGGTTTTTTTTGGCAATCAGATTTGCCTCTACACTCACAGCTATGTTTTGCATGTCTGCTAGAGTAGCAGGGGCTCTTTCTCTTAGTTGATATGCCACGTCAGCATCAAATCCATCAGGGAATTTAATCAATGCTAAATTAGGTGGAGGTCTAAGGCTTTGAGGAATAGCATTATAAATAGTGTTGAATCTAGTGCAATAGTCCAGGACCGTTTCTTGTGGGCCTCTTCTTATGGTGTCATATTCAGATAAAATGTGCAGAGGGTCCTTTTTCTTTTCCCATCGGTTTAAGAAGGACTGGTAAAGGGCACCCGAATCAGCTATAGAATTTGGGGTCAGTGCCCTGAACCAGGTTCTTACTTCACCTGTCAGGCTTTGGACAAAGATTTTCATCCTTACATCATCATCATCTATCTCATAGTTCTCAAAGTAGTCTTGCATTTTCTTAGTATGCTGTAAGGCAGTGTACGTACTGGTTCCATCAAAATAAGTGATTTTGCCTTGGTAATCCTGAGGCATGGCCCCAGGATTGCCAGGAAACTGCAGGGGTGCATAACGATTAGCCATATTTGGTGGGATAAGTGGGACAACTGGAACAACAGGGACAACAACAACAGTTTGTATGTTGGTTGTAGACAATATGTTTTGTGAAGTGGATGATGAGGAGGGGGAGGAATGAGTTGTATGGAGGTGAACAGATGGCTTAACAGGGGTTGGAATAAAACTTTGCTGCCCTGCCTCGGGGCTAGTTTTAGGGGATTGTTCAGGTTCCTTCTGGTTCCTATGAGTTCTATGGATCAAATTTAAATTCTCGAAAACACGTGGGGGATTTGGGTCAGGATTTGACCTGGTGTGCCTAGTTCTCTTCTTAGGAGCCAGCTTCTGAACTTGTTTTTGGTATTTTTGAGGATATTTTTAGAACTATTCTAAGGGACTGCTCAAGCTTTCGGAACCACTGTCTAAAAACAGACAGCAATTGAAAAATACGCTCTGTCCCCAGTGGAGTCGCCAATTATGTTATCACTCAGGTTGTTCCCTTTGACTCCCAAGGGAATACGGCCGAGGTAACTACTAACCAATCTTTGGGTCACAGGTTCTAGCCTACCTATGACCAGAGAGGGCTCTCTCTTTATGATTTAACTTTGTTTGTATAATATTTTAGGCTAGTTATGATGCTCAAGGTTTTGTTTTGAAATTTGCTGGATGATGATTTCAGTCAAGATATATATGTGTGCTTATCAGAGTGTTCTAGGCCATTGGGCATGGAGTTAGTGGTGTTTTATTTGTTTGATATGCTGTGTTGATACTGTAGTGATGCTGCAAAGCCAGATAAGTGTCCGAGAAACAATGCTTTGAAACTGTGATTAAGTGTGATGTAACGAGGCTATGAAAGGCAATTAAGAATCTTTCAAAAAAACTGGTATGGAGAAACGGTGAGAATATTATTTAGAAGCAGTGAAGAATTTCTAGATAACATTCATATTTATAGAATTAATGAAAACATGAGCAATTAAGAATTCATGTTCATGATCAATTCTGAAGAAAACATTTTCAGCAATAAAGATTGAGCACAAGGTGTAACCAAACATATCCTGTACTATTCCTTTTCCCTACTGCTAGATTAGTGAAACATGTGTATGATTTAATAAACATAAGAAGACAAAACATAGATCGAGGAAAACTTATTGTTCCATCAGACAACACAGGAGTTTTGCAACAGCACGCATATCATCATCAAGACATCAAACATTCAGGAAATCACTGAGCTTTTCCAGCCTTTTGCATTAGATAATCTGAAAATATACAATACATTTGCCTCAGAATGAAAATCACCAACCCCTTATACGTTGCCAGAGGAGGTATATATACATAATTTACATAAGAAAATATCTAGCTGAAGAGTAAATGCTTCATTAATGTCATGCCAACTCCTGGAGCGTTGTAGCTGAGGGAGTAAATGCTGTAGTAACTCTTCAGTGCCTTAGCTGTCCAAAATGGTCAGAAAATGTTGACTTTGTGGCTGTTGGAGTCGGCTGAGGATATGCTGTCCAAAAATTGCGTATTTATCTCTTTTGCTTACTGCCGCTGTCTTTTGCTGAGTCAGCCTTTCGGCTGCCTTAAACGCTGTCTTTTTTCTGCTGTTTGACTTTTGCTGAATTGTAGCTGACTGGGACCAAGCGACTGAGGCTATTGTGGCAAAATTTGAAGCATTGCCTGCCACCAATCCTCCTTGGGCATTTGGTGTCTTCGAATCTTCACCAAAGTTTCATCTGCCTCTGTATATCTATAAAAATTTGGAGGAACCTCAAAAAGGTGGTGGATTTCATTTTCAATAAAAAACATATTTTCAAGTTTGTGCAGAAGGCCCTGCCCTGTTGGAGGCCCTGCTTCCTCAGAAGTACTGCCAGATGCAGTAATTTGATTTTCAACAAAGGTTGACATCCTGTTTGCATATTGCTCACGGGGGAGCAGTCTTCCTGTGCTGTTTAGTAGGCTGGGCAGTCCCTTTGCTTGCAGTGCTCCCATTTTGAGCTTGTACTCATCCACCTCAACCTGTATTTCATAGCATTTCCTCTCCACGGTTTGTACATAATTCCTGAGAGTCAGCACTTTCTTAGCTGTAAGGACAGCCTCTGTTCTGTTAATAATGTTGATGGCTGCCAGTTCCTCCTTTGTTTGACTGTTCAAAAAATCTATCATTCTATTGGCCTGCTCAGGCCTGTTTCCCAGCACTATTCTGGCCTTCTGAATCTCTATTTGTGCTTGGCCAATTAAATCCATTTGCTCATGCACAATCTTAATTGACTTCCATTGTTTAGTGTTGGATTGGTCAATACGGGCCCACAAAATTCTTTTTATTTCTGCCATAGCAGTCTCTAGCTTGAGCTCTTTTTCCAAGGCCTTTATTTTCTCTTTCAGGGCCTTTATTTCTCTGCCTTGCTCTACCACAGTCATCTTTGATTTATCATATTTGGCCTCTAGTTCTACCAGCTTTTCCTTGGCCTGCTTTATCTCAGTGGCCTGGAGCTCCATTTCTTTAATAGCCTTAGTCAACTCTTCCATACTTGTACTGGAGTCTGGAGCTGTTGTTTTTGCTGCTTCTGTTGTTGCTCTTGTTGATACAGGGGCTACTGCTGCTTCTGTTGTTGTTGCCATGGTTGAAGTAGTTGGAGGAGCTTGGGATGTGGATTCTCCCTGCTTATCTTGTAGTGCCCCTTCAAGTTCCTTCTCCAAATCAAGGACCTTCTGGTTGAGCTGCATTATAAGATCCAGCTGCTCATCGACCTCCTTTTCCTTCTGTAATTCTGCTGTTTGAGGGTGCTCGGTAGGCAACAGCTTTAACCTTTTCTTTAATGCATTGAGGTCATCTTCCTTTTTCTTTATGAGGGCCCTCACGCCCTTTGGGTCCTTGGGATCATGTCCCAGGTCTATAATGATGTCCTCTAATGATTTGATCCTATTATCTTTGGCCATGGAGGACATTCTCTCAAAATCCAACTGAATGTTGGTATTTTTCAGTGATTCTTTTAATTCATGGGCCATGGATGCCCTGTCCACCAAGGTAGCATAGACCATTTCTCCAGTTTGCTTGTGGAGTTATATTTGGTCCATGGGGTGAATGTCCTTTGCCATGACCTCCACCCTTGTCCTTACAAAATCTGCAGCTGATTTAGGCTGCGACACCTTAGGTTTAAAGTGACTGAGGATCATTTTCTCCTCTTGAAGGTCATACACAGACATCAGCCTTTCTTGCTTGGCTGGTGTTGCCTTTAGAAACTTCTTATACACTTCAACTCTCAGCAAGTCATTTTGTGCCTTTATTTGCTTGAAAGAAGCCTTAGTGCTTTTAGGCTTCTTGCTCTGCTGAGAGGAGGAGGATACCTCCAAGCCAAGCTGTAATCCCTGCTCCTGCTGAAAGGAGCTTGTGCCTGTTTGCTGGCTGCCTTCCCCATCTTTTCTTGGGCTGTCCTGGATTTCTTCACTGATTTCTTCTATTTCTGGGGAGTCAACCCTTTGCCTCTTGGCCTCAGGTTGCTGGGAGGATCCACTAGCAGGAGTGGACTCTTCTCTGTCTCTTTTCATACCCCTCTCCTCATGTGCTGGGGTCTGCAAAATAGGTGCTGTAGGTGGTTCAGTTTGCGGTGGAGGGGTTTGCTCTTGTTGCTGCCCAATTGAGGAGGCAGGCTGTTCTTTCACTGTTTCTTCTTCAGCACCCATTATTCCTTTCCCTTTATCTGTACCTGGTGCTGCTGTAGAAGGTGCCTGTGTGGTTGGTGCAGTTGTTGTGGCTGAGGTCCCTTCTCCCACTAGATGTGGCCGCTTGAAGGATACCTGCTGCACAGAATCCAAGTCAAGAGTTTTTTCCAAATCCTTGACATTCTTTTGCATTATCTCTTCTTCAGTCAATTTTTCAATTAAAGTATCCGGTTTCCATTCTTGCTGATTGGCATATTGTTCAATGTGTGGATATTTGCAATGCTCATAGCCTAGCAGCCTGTACTTGACTCTCCTAGCAGTGATGAAGCCTTCAGGGTCATAAGGGACCCACCGGAAGCTTTTTGAGAGCATGTACTTGTCTTTAAGGATTAGCTCAGCATCTTGCCATCCCTCTTTTTTATTCATGATGAAGGGGCCCAGGTGGTGCTTGAATTTGAGATGGGCTTTCTTTTTGGAGCTGTGAAAGTGAGTGAGGTCAGAGTGAATAAGCTGCCTATAATACTCCAAGGCAAACAGTCTCATGGGCACATATTTTGGGAGCCTGTATGGACAGAGCTCACAGCCATAGATTCTGATGACTGTATGATCCTGGTATAGGTACCAATCACCTATTTTATAATTCTTGGAGAGCTGCAGGACTTTCTGTATTTCAAATGACATTCTGGGAGGAGGGGACCTCATCAACAAACAAGAGACTGGGTAAACAAATTGATCAATGAATTCACAATATGAATATGGTGAATTTTGGACTCGGTGGAAGACAGATGTCCAGAAGATAACAGATCTTCTTTCTCCTTTAGAATCTAGCTTTTTAATGTGGCATGGAAAAGCCTCGGACTGGTAATACATGAACAGGTGGTAGATATAAGATGAATACTTGAAGATGCCCTCCCTGTCTACTTTGAAAAGCTGCTCATGTATCTTGTTGGCTGTGAACTTAGAAAAATTATATTTGTAGGCAGGAGGCTGGCCTGGGCTATAAGCAGATAGTAATACCAGCACTGTCTCATCCACATATTCACTGGTCTTATAGCCCAGCACATATGAAATCATGTCCAGCAGAAGTTTGCCTACATCACTAAAACAGACATATAAGTAGGGAGGTGGTCCTGTGGACTGGCGGTCAGGCCTCATAAATGTCTGGGTGATCTTTTGCCTGTCATCAGTGGTCATCTTGGCACCTGTATCCAGCAGATAGTTCATGGAGAAAGGGAACAACAGCTGAGTTTGTTTGAAGTTGAGCATCTGGTTGATGGACTCAGCATTAATGTGAAAGAGGATGCTCCCAGATGGAGACTTGACAGCTCTCTGACTGGCATCATAATTCTCAACACAAAGGCGAATAATCTCTAGAAAAATATTTACAGATGGGAGAAAGTAGTATGGCAAATTTGACTCCCATATCCCATATGTATCCTTACCATTTAAATAGTCATCTCTCAATTCCCTGAAGGTCTGCAAGTGGTCTCTATCACCCACAAAGTCTTGGATGAGGTAGTCCCTGTTAGCAAGAGGCAAGGACTCTAGGTCTTTATTTGGTGGATTTATGGGGGCAACACTGAAAGCTGTGGGTGCATGGGCAGCCATTTGTAATTTTTGAATAGAACAAGGTAAGTGCAATGGTTTGCAAGGTTCCTCAAAGCTCAAGTGACAGAATGAATGCAGATTATGCTAGAAATTTCCTTCAAAGTGGAATAAGCAGGCTAGGCAGACTTGCCTCTGCTGTGCCTTGGTAAATTCATAGGAATTGTGAATACTGTAGATGAAATGCAGAGGGGGGGGGGGGTAGGATTCAAGTTGGTGAAATGCAGCTTTTGCTCATGCACTCGACAAAAGGGAACAATGCCGGGCTGCTTGAGGACGAATTTGTAAATTTAGACCGTGAATTATCGTTTCAATATCAAATTCTGGAGCTGGGGCAATGTGGGTTGCTTTAGTTCAAAATTAAGTAGTAGACAGTCTTCAATTTGGGATTTAATAGGTGCTTAATGGAGAATTTGCAGAGAAACGACATGCACAGTGGCAAAATAAGAGAATTATGGTGAATACCTAGATGAACGGTGTGGAAAACTTCGGGTCGAACCGTGGGTGAACAATGCAGGTTAATTGGTGATTGGTGACATCTGCAACTTTGAATTTGGCACTTGGAGGTGAATTTCGCACTTGGACAGCTTACAACGTCTCTGGCGACTATTTCAAACGACAATGACATAAAACGGCCGAAAACGCGCGTTTTAACGATAAATTTTGGACATAATGGGACATTGGCGCTTTTCCGCTGATGACATCAGCATGACGTCATGGCGGGCCCGGGGTACGGAGGGTGACGTGGGCACTGAGCTGGAGGCCAGCGTGGCAGGACACGGTGGCGAACGGTGTGGGGTGGCAAGGTTACGTGAAGGGCCACGAGGAGCGAGGGCGGGCGGAGGTGGCATGATGTCACGATGACGTGGGGGTGACGCGCCATCAGAGGGGCGGTATCGGGGAAAGTGGTAAGCGGTCTCCCCACACTGCTTTTGGGCAAAGGCGGTATCGGGGAGGGGGGCTCCGAACAACCCCACCGGCTGCCACGCGTCCCGTGTACGGGTACCAATACCGCCATCTCCCCGGACGTTAAAGGGAGACACGTTGAGATTTCAAAATGCCTGCCCACCGTTGGATGAAGGGGGGCGGGAGATGGATGGCTGGCGGGCGCCCCGACCCATCGTGCATGTTGGGGGGACCCGCCGGCGGATTAAAATATTTATTTTAATATGTCGGGGTCAGAACTTTGGTTAAGGGATTTTTTGTGGGTTTTGATGGGGTATGGATTAATATGTCGCGGTCGGACAACTGGTTAGACTTAGGTTTGAGTGGGGGAGAGGGGGTTCTGATGAATTTTTCGAAAAAGAGGGGAAATGAGGGTTTAGTATAGGTTATTACTCTGACCAGAGGTTAGAGTAATCCCAAAGCAGGGTTGACTATAGTCCCTGGTAGACTAATGTCTCCCTTATAAGTGTTATTTAGCTATACTGCTAAAAGGGGGGGATATTTATACATTGCTTGGGGTTTTATACACCATGGTGTTATAGTAGTAGGGGAAAGGGGAACACAGGGGATTTAATGTAGATACAGTTAGTAGTTAGTACTGGGAGGGGAATGAGAATGGGAAGTGATAGTTACTAAGCTTTTCAGGAATCAAACTTAGTTAGGAAGGAGATCAAAATGAAAAGAATTTTTACACAAGAAATGTGGCTTCTTTTCAAAGAGAGAAGTCATTTATGACATGAAATTTGTACAAATGAAGAGTGTAAGGAGGACTGATTAGGTAGATCCTGTAGTGCTCATGGGGAGGTTAGTAAGAAACTTAGAAGGGGATGAGGGAAGTTAGTGATAGTTCAGTAGTTTGCCCAATGAGCCATTGGTCTTGCCTTTCCTGCTGGTGACATCATGGTGATTTTCCCAATTGATATGCTCAGATCATGCTTTCTGCAACCTTCAACTGCCTACCCTGCCTAATATGCCTAACATTTTTTCTTCCTTTGGATGGGTGCACTTAGTCTTGCAAACCCTGATAATTCTCTTTCTTCTTGCTGCCCTCCTATCTAAGTCTACCCTTATGACTTCCAGGGGCCCAGATTTAGTAGTTGGGCTCCTTTCTTTCTCTATCCACCTAGTCATCTGTCAAGCTTGAGCTGTTTGAACAGGTACTTCCTCTCTAGTCTACAACATGCAATTCAAAACATGGTGAGGCCCAGCTTGAGCTGTTGGACCACCCATCAAAATAGTAGTGGCAATTTGGACTAGCCACTTTCATGGTCTTTGTTTGGGGTTCATTTCTTTTATTTTTTCATTGACCACTTCATTTTCTTGCCCTTTGATTTTTCTTTTAAGGCATACCCTCTTTACATTTTTTAAACTGTTTGCCTCTTTCACAAAAATGGAACCTTAGCAGCATGGAAGCTGAACATTTTTGGTACTTCCACTGTCAATCATGAGAGATGAAAACCTATTGGTATAGGAGGCTAACACATACCTCTTGTTCACTTCTTGTTCCATATCCCGAAGTGTTGAAACATTGACAACTGTGCAGCATATCCATCATGATATACAAACCAAAATCTCCCTGAAGAATCAAAGGAAAACTGCCCTAAATCCATTTTGAAGAAGGTTAACTAAAAACCTAAATTTTAGCATCAACGCGTTTTGCTCCATTGCCTACTCATGTTGATGGCAGGTTGCATAGTTATACACTAGCACTGCCAATGCGGGTTTTGATATGAAAACCCGTGTTGAACCTCTTCTGGCAAGTTTTCCCAAACTGGAGGAGAAGCTTCGTGCACTAGAACCTTCAAGAATAGCAAGCTGGATATTGGTTGTTGTTGATATGGTCGAGCTCTCCCATTTGGACCTCTTGATCTTATCATCATGGGATTTCCCCTTCAGATGTGGGCCTTCCTCCCTCTTTTGTGGATCCCTAACTCCCTCTCCCTTCCTATAAATTCTCTCCCTTCCATCCCCAAATGGTTGGTCATTGATTGTTTCATTCCTATGCTGAGATTATGCTTACATGCTACCCATTCTAGATTGGAGAAGGAGTGCTTGAAGAGTCTCCAACATCAAGGCATAGGTTGTAGTCTTCCCTTTTTAGCTTATTAATATATACATTTGATGTTAACTTTCCATAATTGTGTATATGTTTATGCTTTCAGCTTAATACTCCTTGATCTATTGAGTAGTTTATGTTTTATTTATGCCATATATGCTCTTGTATCTTGCATAGCTCTTTGATCTTCCTTGCAGGTACTTGGACGTGAAGAAAAAGTAAGGAGTGACGCCTAGAATGAAAGGTTCAATGTCATATCCAAAGAATTGAGTGATTAGCATTAGAGCAAGGTAGGTTTCTCCTTCTTTCTGCTTTTGTTAAACATAAACTAGGAAAGTGTATGTTAGTTTTTTTAGTTATTTGCTAGACCCACTGATTGGGCTAGAGGGATCACCTCTGTCCGCATAGGGGATTTACCTTCACGGCAAAATGGCGATTCCACTAGGAAAGATATAGCCTTTTCATCCTATTTTCTCAACTGATCTCTTGATTAGTTTGACCGACCATCGAGTTCTCAATTAGTTTGAGCCTGTATAGGTCCGCACAATCACTGATTGCTACCTTAGAGTGGTAAGTCTGGAAGTGTTTGTGGAAATATTTTATTTTTTACCTTATTCCTTGCCCAGCACACTTTTTTCTCTAAAAGTCACGTTGATCCCCTGTTCAGCACCAATTTGGCCATAACAACCGCATTGATCTCTGGGATTGGCAAAAAAACCTAGGGTTTCTTTGTCAAAATCCAGTGTGTCTGAGCCCCTGAGGTCTTGTTTTGTCCTATATGACTAGATTTATTGATGTTTTGATTGATTATCTTATTTCATTAGCAAATTCTTATCTTTTTTAACTTTCAAGTGTTTGAGTGCAACTGGATTGATTTTAAGGTTTATAGGTCATTTGATTGTCACTTGCTACTTATGAGTGTCATTGAGTCTATGGTTTGCTGATTGTTTAGGCCTGATTATCTGGTAAAATCATTCGAAACAATGATTTTCATTAGTTTCGATTTGCCTTTTGCAAAGTTTCTTTTCATTTGTATTAGGTCATCTTGCATTTGAAATTCATATTTTTTATTTATCAAGCATAGATCACATTGCTTGATTTACAAACTGAAAAGAGTGTATTTGTTTATTTATTCAAAAGAGAAAGTGAAAGGCATTTTCACTGAGTGCTTGTGAATTTGGTGTTGCTTTGATTGGTCCATCATTTGCGTTAGGAGAATTTTGAATCAAAATCTTCATTTTTGCTTTAGTTGAAGCTAACTTGCATTAGAGCATATGAAAATCAAAGAAAACATCATTTGGTTAAAGTGCATCTTAGTAAGGTAAAAGCCATTTTCCCTTTCAATAGATTGCATGCTCAATAGTGAAAGTGAAGCTTAGTTTTTCCTTTTCATATTGCATTTGAAAAAGTTAGTGGAGACATATTGTTTGATGCATTCTCTTGTTTGATGCATTAATTGATTGAACTCTTTTCCCTTGCTAGTATAGAATTCATTGAAATGAAAAGTTTCCTTTTCCCATATAGTTGCATTCTAGGACTCGGGTGACATCGTTTGAGCCCAAAATCAAAACATAATTCAAGAAAAACATTAAAATTTACTGGATTAACCTAAGGAGCATTTGGTACTTAACACAAACATTTAGAGTTCTAGGCTAGAGACGTGTTTTGACTTCTATAAATCTAGCAACTGTCATTAATTGCCTACATTGTATTTCGGGGGTGAAATCTCGTTCCAGTATGAAAGTATATCGGAGGTTCTCCAATACTCTTGGGTATATAGGAGGCACTCTAGTATGGAAAGTATATGGGAATGATCTCATTGAAGGATTATGCATTAGACAACGCTAACACATACTTTTTCTCTTCGTATTGTCGAGTATATATTGGGAGACCCCACTAGGTTGTTATCCTTTAGCCACAGGTAATCGAGTCAACCACCTTGTAGACATGATACACTGAACACAACATTTGGGGAGATCGGTCATCGTATGTTGAGTCTTTGGTTTCGGCTAAGGTGTATATAACGGTTCACAGATACTTGGTAAACCCTCTTGCCTAGTACACCCTTTTTGATTTATTTCTTGTTTTTAAGTTCTAAAATTTAACTAGCTACGAAAACATGACTTACCTATGCAGTTATCCTTGGCCTCATATTGCTTGAAAAAATAGTACATTTTAATTATAGGCTCAAATCAACCACCCCTTATTATTTTTTGATAAAAGGTCATCGTCGTTGAACCACCGGGTTCACCTTATATTTCCCCTTCATCATCTGACACTGAAGGGTCATCATAAGATGTTCATCCTGAGATTTCACAGTCACTTGAAGACCAAGGTCTTGAACTTGGAATTATCCTGAGTATTCAAGCCCTTGCTTCTCGTCCTCCATGTCGATACTCATCATCTCAAGAATATGATCTAGAAACTCTTCATAGTCCACAAAGGTTTGTTTTATTGCCTCTGAATCCACTTTTTGATCCATTGGTCATATCTCCTCAACGACCATATATTCCATACGATAATCTTGGTGTGCCTTTGGAGTTATCTCCACCATCATCTCAGATTCCCCCTCGCCAACTATTTCCACCCATGGCATCAGAGGGTGAGTTTCCAACCTCTCCTTGAGGTCCTCTAGAAGTCTCAGCCACTCGTACTCTTGGTGTTGGAGATGATTCTGAATACGACTTTCCACCTAAAGGCTTTCCATACGTGGGAAGTGTAGCACCTCCCCCATTGCCTGAAAGTAGTGAACCTTTGTTTTCAACTAGTTAGACCTCTTTGGCTCAATTGGTTTCATGTATTCTAAGTGCCTATGCACTTTATCACAATCCCATTTGGTCGTCGGGCACCATGCCTACTTCTGGTCCATTTTTTTCAAATGCGGCCTCTTAAATTCATGTAATGGCTGCAGTTTATTTAGTTCCTATACAACCGAGAGTTACGGTTGGGGCAATTAATGTCCCTATAGGTTCCTCAGGTCCTCCATTAAGTGGAAAATATGTGCCACCACCTATCTCACCGCATGGGGGGAAGAAACACCTCCTCCATATGTACCTCCTATTTTGGGTGGAACTTATGTGAGTGGATCTCAAACTCATGCTACTGGAGCTAGTCAAAATGTTAGCTGTGTACCTTATCCTAGTGGATCATCAATTCCATCTGGATCAGGCCAAATCCCATATCAACAACTTCTTTCGGTCCAGATACCCTACCAGAAACCATACCTTCCGTATGGGTCACAACAACCTCAAAATCCACCTTTTACTCAACAAGCAAGCCCCAAAATTCACCCTGGTTCAAATCCCTCATTTGGGGCATCTAGTCCATTTCAAGCTGGAATCTATTAGTACCAACTTGGATTTCAGCAAATTCCACAAGGAACTTTCCAACAACAACAACAACCCTATGTACAACAAGGACCTTATGTGCAACAAGGGATTTATCAATAGCCATTGCAGCAGCAAGGATAGCCCTTGCAGCAACAAAACCAACCCTTGTATCAACAAGGCCAACCCTTACAACAACAAGGTCAACCCCTACTGTAGTAGGCTCAACAATTTTACCACCAGGGTCAACAGTTCCAACAAAAACCTTATAATCCATATGCTTCACAAGTTTTTTATCCACCTTATGGTTCTCAACGACCCATGGTGGGTTAATATCAACCTTACCCTAGTTAAAACCCACCTTTGTGGGGGAAAATCCACCTTTGTATGGTCATAATACCTCCCAGTGGGGGCAATATCAAACTCCTTATGGTCAAAATATGCCATTTTGGGGGGAAACCCATACCAACAAGGATGGAATCCACAAGATGGACCTTATCAAAGGCCTCCCATGCCTTTCAATCCATAATTGCCATTTCTAGCAATGTTGGAACTACCAGATGTGTCAAGACTCACCAATGATCCAATACTCCATTCATCGTATTGGCCTCCGTTTCCTACTAAGATTCCTGGTGATTGTCCAAAATTCAAAGAAAAGTCTGGAGAAGACCCTCGGCCCACGTTATGACTTACCATTTATGGTGTTCATCTAATTCCTGGGTTGAGGACTCTGTTCATCTACATCTTTTCCAGCGAACCCTAATGGGTGTTGCCGCGAAATGGTACATCGAGTTACCTCAAGGTGCCTATCAAGACTTCAACTCTTTGGAAATGGCCTTCCTTACTCACTTCCAGTTACTAGTTTGATATGAAACTGGTACCCATCTTCTTACGTCTTTGAAACAAAATACTGCTACCCACATCTCTGATCATATCCATGAGTGGAGATGTCAGCGTCACCTTATCAAGTTTGATATACCTGATGAGTTGTTAACTGAATGGTTTACCAAATCATTCATCAACAAAATTTCCAAGGACATAGCTATGGGTGGTTGTGTGACCGAAGATCAAGCCATTGCCCGTGCCCAATATTTAGATTTGGTATATTCCCAATTTGGCACGTTATATGATCTCTTGCCTGATGCTCCGAGACCATATATGGATCCAACATCTTCTAAACCTCCAGACGTACCACTTGTCGATGGTATTATTGGGTCAGTGACTCAAAATTCCAGTAAAGCTTCTTCGAAGCAGAAATTCATTTCAACTACTGCATCCAATCCTCCTTCGAATCCCTCTCCAAATCCTGGTAAAACCTCTGAGGTTAATGTCGTTCAGTCTACCGCAGTAGATAAAGCCTCAAAAGGTAAAAATAAGGGTAAAGGAAAATCCAAATATGATACCCCAAAACAGGATCCTCCAAAATCGTCTATTGATGATGCATCTAAACATAAGCCCAAATATCCTTACCTCATTTGTGAGGAAGATCACTATACCAAGGATTGTCCCTGTTGTGTGGAAGTTAGTCACTTGTTAAAAGGCACTCAAGGGACGCCGATTGTACTAAAAGAACCTTTTCCATCACAACAAACCCAATTGGTAGAACAACCACAATCTTCTACATCTTCGAGTTCTCAGGTTTATATGAGTGGAATGGTACCTATTTCTGTTGCCACTCGGTAAAAAGACTATCTGACTCCTCCTAAACAGGTTGTGGAGAAAGAAGTTATTAATACACCTACCACTTCTGCTCCACCCAATTGTGGTCCTCTTCATATTGAGAGACCTAGTAATGATTCTATTATCCAACCACCTCCCAAGGGTGTTCTTCGGAAATGATCTTACAATTTGAATGTGCGAGCTGCCCAACATTACAATATTGTCAAAGATTTAGCTCAAGCGCCTTTGACGATGTCTGCCTTGGAAGTTATACAGAGTTTTCCATCACAGTTTAAAGCATTACTATCCACTATAGGATGAATTGACCCTATGTATTCGAGCATGATTACCTTTGACCTAGAAAATCATGTTCCATGTCTTCCCCATCAACTTGCTTTTTTAATCCAAGTCATTATTAAATGGAAGATGATTCATCAGACTTTGATTAATGAGGGTGCTTCCACCTACATATTGTCTATCTCATGCTGGAAAGCTATAGTATCTCCGCCTCTCAACTAGTCTCCTAACACCTTAGAATCCTTTGATGGCAGAGGATCTCGTCCTTACGGTATTCTCACGAACTTGCCCATAATGTTGGAAGGGGAAACCATTGACTTAGAAGTAGAAGTCGTTGATGCAAATTTGAATTATAACCTTCTACTTGGTCGAAGTTGGACTCATGCCATGTTTTGAGTGGTTTCTTATTCGTTCCGTGTGCTCCATTTTCCTCATGAGGGAAAATATTTACCGTTGATTAGTTAGCATTTTTCTCTATTGGTTATTCAAATGGCAATGTTTCATATGTGGGAAACACTGACATCCCTTATCAGAGTGTTGGGGAGGGTCTTTTCGAAGGCTCTGCTCTCATGGGAACTTTTGACCTCCCACCTCCAAACGTCGCTTTCGTCAACATGATCTCCACTTCTCACGATCCTTGGATCATTTATCACTCCGATTAGGTTGTTTCTTTTGGCGATGTGATGTTGCTCAACCCAGTAGAACAAGCCTATCAAGCTGTTTTTTTGGCTTCGGCGGTCACTTCTGAAAGTTATGCTACTCTTAGTATGCATCTAGATGCATATTCACAATCCCCTTAGCTTGGTTCTTGGGATTCTTCAGATCCCTTGAACGAGACATTTCCCATTGACGAGAGTATCACCAGGGTTATGTCTTGTTGAAATGTGGCAACAAGAATATTCCAATATTAATTTGTCCTTGAATTAAAATTGTGAATTAAAATCGAATTTAGTCTCACCAGCTGCTTGGAAATAATTAATTAATTCATTATGGATTAATTAGTTGGAGAAATTCAAGTTAGAAGTCTTTCTGAATTCATGCAAGATTTATCCCTTAAATTAAGGTGATTATCCCTTAATTAAGGAGATAAGATTGAGTTATATTTGAGTTGTAATTAGTTAGCTCAGTTTACTGAGTTAAGTCCAGTTAAATTATTGCCAAACTATTTGAGGAACTAATAGAGAGTTTATAGTCGGTTGATGCATGCATGCACTCAACAAGTGTACTCTAGTTAACTGAAGATTCTCTCATTATAAACTCATGCATGTCTATTCAAAGAAAGACCCAATTGAGCTAAATGTCAAGGACAATGTACTATCAGTTGCATGTGTTTTCCTATAAAGGAAACTCATGCATGCAGTCAAGGAAAGGTTCCTTGGAGGATTGCGCAGTTCTGACAGGGTGTAGGATTAGTGTGAGAGATCAGTTTTCCACTTGGTAAGAGGGAATCATCCCAGAGAAACAACACAAGGAAATAGGAGCTTGGAGGGTAGAGGAGAATGCTTGTGATAAGCTTTGATTGCTTGTGAGCATCCAAGAGAACTATATTGAGAGCTGGCTAGCTGTGAGAGCTAAGGCTTTGTATAATTCTGATGTATTTCCACCTTGTATGATAATACAAATAGTGGGGATTTTAGCTGAGGCTTTCCCCTGAGTATTTTCTGTGTTTCATGTGCATTGATTCTTCTTATTCTGGTTATATGTGTTCAGCTCGATCTTGCTCAATCTTTAAGCTTCCGCAAATTGATAGTAGAAGTAGGTTATAATATTTTGCTTTGGTTATATTGCATTATCGGGTTAATCTACAGTGTAAATTTTCTACAAGTTCTCAGAGGTAGATTTGTAGAGAATTTGTAGAATTTCTACATGGTATCGGAGTTATGAACAGTATACGGAGAACATAATTCAAAGTTTGAAGTTCAGGGTTGCAGGTGCAAATCAAATTCATATCATACTTCAATTGAGATGGGATATTATGCGACCAATTGCCCATTGAAGAAGTCCAAGAAGGGATCCTCGGAAGGATCAGAAGATGAGGCATTGGCCTCTTAGTTCGAAATGGACTTTACCCTCATCGTATCAATGGTGTCATCGATGATGGGTTGTGTTTGGTATTTTGACAGTGGAGCCTCATTCCACATGACCGACAATAAAAGTTTATTCAGTACCTTGGAGGAGAAAGACCTCAAGATGTGCATAGAGATGGGTGACGACGAAAAGTATAGTGTTTCAGGAGTGGGCATGGTTGCTTTTTAAAGAGAGCACGAAGCTTCTATCACCTTGACAGATGTGAAGTATATGCCTGGACTGAAGAAGAACTTGGTATTGATCGCGATGTTGGAGGACAAAGGCTACGATGTTGTCTTCAGTAAGGGAAAGGTTTTCCTTAGACACATCACCACGAGACAGGTGAAACAGATCGGTTCACGAGTTAAGAACCTGTATGATCTTGAGGTTCAAGATGCATGCAAAGCATTAAGGATCAAGGAAAATGTTAGAGACTTGGTGGTTGACAGGGAGAGTAAATTACCTCTCAACATGCGGTCCCAAAAGAAGTCTCAAACAATTGTGGAGGAGCCACAATTGGAGAAGCAGAGAGAACACTGCATTCCTCGATGGCGAGATTGAAGAAGAGGTGTACATAGAGTATTCGAAAGGTTTTGAGACCTTTTATTGTGAGTCGCATGTGTGCCGACTCAAGAGAGCGTTGTACGGGCAGAAGCAAGCACCTTGTGCTTGGTACACCAGGATAGAAAACTACTTCACCGAGTTAGGCTTCACAAAGAGTGAAGCGGATGTGAATCTGTACAGCATCTTGGTGAAATGTAAGTTGTTGATCATCGTTATTTACGTTGATGATCTCATATTGACTGGTGATAATCAGTTGATCGTGTCTTTCAAGGAGCACCTTGCAAGAGAATTCAAGATGAAAGACATGGGTCTCATGCATTACTTCCTTGCCATGGAAGTATGGCAGAAGGATGGGGAGTTGTTTGTGTCTCAGGGAAAGTATGCCAACAAGATACTCAGGAGATTCCACATGGAGAAGTGCAAGCCCATGCAAACTCCTCTAGCAGGTAACTGGAGGAAGGAGGATGTTACTTCAGGAGAAGTAGTGGAGGATACTGTGTACATGCAGCTTGTGGGTTCACTGATGTACTTAGTGAACACACGACCATATTTGTGCTATGTGGTGAACCAACTGAGTCAAGTGATGGTTCAACCTACCAAGATGTTTTGGAAGGCGGAAAAGCATGTATTGAGATACCTCAGAGGCACATCTCAATTATGGTATAGATGGATAGAGGGAGTGAAGCTACAAGGCTTCACTGATGCAGATTGGGAAAGGAGTCCATCAGATCGGAAGAGCACATTAGGAGGGATTTTCAACCTTGGGTCAGCAATAGTTTCTTGGTACAACAGGAAACAGAGGTCGATTGCACTCAGCTCGGCAGAGGCAGAATACATGGCTGCAAGTCAGGTAGCATGTGAGGTCATCTGGATGAGGAAAATCCTAGTTGGTTTGTTTGATCAGAGGATGGATCCAACTGTGATCTATTGTGATAATCAGAGTTGTATCAAACTCTCTGAGAATCCAATATTTCATGATAGGTCCAAGCACATCAATATCCGGTATCATCATCTCAGAGACTGTGTAGTGAGGAGGATCATGTTTTTGTAGTATATTTCGATAGAGGAGCAAGATGCTGACATTTTGATAAAGGAATTGTCAAAGTGTAAATTCGAGTTCCATAGAGACAAGATCAGGGTGGAAGATAATCCCTTTCTTGTTGAGAGGGAGTGTTGAAATGTGGTAACAAGAATATTCCAATTTTAATTTTTCCTTGATTTAAAATTGTGAATTAAAATCGAATTTAGTCTCACTAGTTGCTTGGAAATAATGAATTAATTCATTATGGATTAATTAGTTGGAGAAATTCAAGTTAGAAGTCTTTCTGAATTCATGCAAGAGTTATCCCTTAAATTAAGGAGATTATCCCTTAATTAAGGAGATAAGATTGAGTTATATTTGAGTTGTAATTAATTAGCTTAGTTTACTGAGTTAAGTCTTGTTAAATTAGTTCCAAACTATTTGAGGAACTAATGGAGAGTTTACAGTCAGTTGATGAATGCATGCACTCAACAAGTGTACTCCAGTTAACTGAAGATTCTCTCATCAAAAACTCATGCATGTCTATTCAAAGAAAGACCCAGTTGAGCTAAATGTCAAAGACATTGTACTATTAGTTGCATGTGTTTTACTATAAAGGAAACTCATGCATGCAGTCAAGGGAAGGTTCCTTGGAGGATTGCGCAGTTCTGACAGGGTGTTGGATCAATGTGAGAGATCAATTTTCCACTTGGTAAGAGGGAATCATCCTAGAGAAATAGCGCAAGGAAATAGGAGCTTGGAGGGGCAGAGGAGAAGGCTTGTGAGAAGATTTTATTGCCTATGAGCATCCAGGAGGATTGTAATGAGAGTTGGCTAGCTGTGAGAGCTAAGGATTTGTATAATTCTGATGTATTTCCACCTTGTACGATAATACAGATAGTGGGGTTTTTAGTTCAGGCTTTCTCCTGAGTATTTTGTGTGTTTCATGTGCATTGATTCTTCTTCTTTTGGTTATATGTGTTCAGCTCGATCTTGCTCAATCTTCAAGCTTCCACAAATTGATATTAGAAGTAGGTTATAGTATTTTTATTTGGTTATATTGCATTATCGGGTTAATCTATAGAGAAAATTTTCTACATGTTCTCAGAGGTGGATTTGTAGAGAATTTGCAGAATTTCTACTTGTCTCTTAAGGACACTCCCTGGAATGATGCTCATCATCGTTCCTCGTTTCTCCTGAGTCTTAGAGATATTTCATCGTGTTTAGATACCTTTGTTTCCTGTACACTCACCCATCCACTTCAAACACCCATTTTGGTGCATGAAGTTTTGTCTGAGGGAAACATGGGGAACATTACTGCTACGATGCCCATCGACATTTATGTTAAACTAGGAATTGTCGAGAACACTCATGTCAGGGTTTCTTGTTCTCTAGATGAGATCAAGATTTACACTTCCCTCTTGAAGGAATTCCATGATGTGTTTGCCTGGTCATATAAAGAAATTCCTGTCATAGATCCGAGTATAGTTGTGCACAAAATTCCTACTTATCCAAATGCAAAGCCAGTTCGTCAGTGACTTCGTCCAGTGCACACTGGAAAGGCAGCTGCTATAAAGGGAGAGGTTGAAAAAACTCTAAAGGCTAGTTTCATTTACCCCATTCCATTGACAATTTGGGTTTCAAGCATTGTCCCTATGACTAAAAGACAAAGGACTATTCGTGTTTGTGTTGATTACCATGATATCAATTGGGTGTGACCGAAAGATAATTATCAAACTCCTTTTATAGACCAAATCATTGATGAATGTGTCGAGAGAGATGTTTTCTTTTATGGATAATTTTTCTAGCTACAACCAAATTAACATTCTTCCCGTCGATCAACATAAAACTGCTTTTATCTATCCATGGGGAACCTTTGCCTAGTAAAAAACTCCCTTTTGGTTTGAAAAATACTAGTGCTACCTTCCAACAAGTGATGTCTTATGCTTTTCATGACATCAAATACATCGTTCAATCGTACCTTGATGACTTACTGACTCATTTTGCCAATCATCATGATCATTCTAGCCACCTTCGAATGATTTTTCTTCGTTGTAGACACTACAATATTTATTTAAATCTGCATAAGTGTGTCTTTTGTGTTGAATTTGGTCTTCTCCTAGGGTTTGTGGTATCTAAGGAAGGCATCCGGATTGACCCCCTCAAAGTTGAGGCCATCGTGAATTTATCCCCTCCACCATCTTTACATCAGTTGCAAAACTTGCAAAGGAAAGCTAATTTCCTTCGTCGTTTTGTACCCAATTGTGC
This sequence comes from Pinus tabuliformis, assembly GCA_031772625.1. Classification (NCBI taxonomy): domain Eukaryota; kingdom Viridiplantae; phylum Streptophyta; class Pinopsida; order Pinales; family Pinaceae; genus Pinus; species Pinus tabuliformis. Next base: position 1,118,662,773 of record CM062817.1, read on the forward strand.
TGAACTTGCCAATGGATTTACTTGTTTACTGAAAAAGGGGATCCCATTTATTTAGGATGAAATCGCTTAAAAATATTTCGATGCATTAAAGAACATCCTCATTAGTGCTCCTTTGCTGCATCCCTCCAACTATCATGATGGTTACTTCTTGTACTTAGCTGCATCCGATAGTACTATTGCCATGGTATTGGTGCAAGATGATGATGATGGAAACAAACACGTTATCTACTACTTATGCCAAAATCTTATCAATACCAAAAATCGATATGCCCATGTCGAGAAACTTGCTTTAGCAACTTTTCACGTTGTTCAACGCTTTCGACACTATATTCTCTTGCAGAATACCATTGTGATTTCTAATTGCAACCCCATGAACTACATTCTGACTCGTCAGTTGCTGGGTGGAAAATATTCTAAGTGAATGGTTATCCTTTAGGAGTTTGATTTGGATTTTTCTATAGCCAAATCAAAGAAATCACCTATTTTTGCTGAGTTAATTTGTGACCTTCCCTCTGCAACCACATCTACGTCTTTTGATGAGCTCATTACTGACGAAACTCTCTTTCTCATTAGCACTCTTGACCCATGGTACGGGGATATTATTGTCTATCTCCAAACCCAAACTTTTCGATCAGAGTTGTCCAATTTTAAACATCATTGCATTCGACATCAATCCCAACCATATCGAATCATTGGCGATACTTTGTACCATGTTGGTGTCAATTCTATCCTTCATAGATGTTTGAAACTTGAAGAAGATGAGAGAGTCCTAAATTATTGCCACTCTAGGGCCTATGGTGGTCACATGTCAGGGTATGCTACTGCTCAGAAAATCCTTCATGTCAGTTATTTTTGGCCTTCAATCTTTAAATATTGCATTTTAGCAGTCCAAAAATGTCACGCTTACCATATTTACAACCGTAAACAATGCGCCCCACTGATACCCCTACAACCAGTTGTTACCATCAATGCTTTTGCTAAATGGGTATTTATTTCATGAAATGTAACCCTTGCTCAACTCGGGGGCATGGTTATATCATCCCTGTCATTGATTATTTTGCTAAATGCACTGAGGCGATGCCCACACGTGATGCTGACTATAAAACTACTGCTCAATTTCTTTTCAACCATGTCATAGCTTGATTTGGTGTCCATCAAGCCATCATTACTAATCATGGATCTCATTTCAGAAATTACATGATGGCCGATCTCACTTCTCAGTTAGGTTTGCGTCACGACAACTCAAATCCTTATTATCCACAGGCCAATGGCCAGGTTTAGGCAGTCAACAAAGTCTTGGTTACCATACTTCAGCGCACCATTGGGATGCATAAATCAAATTGGCATCTTATGCTATTTTCAGCTCTTTGGTCTTACTGAACCGCAGCTAAGACCCCCACTGGATTCAAACCCTTTCAGTTGGTGTATGGTCTAGAGGCAACTCTTCCAATTGAGTGTGAAATTCCCTCACCGAAACTAGCGGTCAAATTACTCCATGATACCTCACTTGAGGAGGAACATTTACATTCCCTCGAAAGGCTTGATGAAACTCGCCGCTTTGCAGAATTAGTAATTGAAGCCCAAAAGAAATGAGTTAAAGCTCAATAAGATAGATCTGTTTCTCCCCGCATTTTTGTTGAAGGTGACTTGTTCTTGTTTTATGATCAAGCCAATGACAAACTAGGAGTTGGGAAATTCAAACCAATGTGGCATGGTCCTTACATTGTCAAATGAGTTTTACAAAAAGGTGCCTATGAGTTAGTAGATTATGAAGGAAATTCTTTGGCTAAGCCCCGAAACGGGCTTTACCTAAAGAAGTATTATGCGTGATTTTTGTGTAAATAATTATGTACATTAGTGTGTTTTCATTAGTGTGCAGTGTGGTTTTGGTGTGTTAGTTTGCTTTTGCAAACGTTTTCCTCTGCTTGCCTCGTGCTCAACTTGGTTTGTAGATGTCATATAACCATTACGTCAGTTTTGTTGATGGTGCTTGTCATAGTATACATAATCTATCTTCTTATCCATGGGAAATCTATGACCCTAATGATGAGTTAGTGAATTTACAAGGTATATGTTTAGGTCGTACGACTAATAACATTGCCAAATATAGTGCAGTCATTGAGCTTTTTTCAGAAGCTATCTGTCTTGGCATTAGAGAGTTAATCGTAAAACTTGATTCACAACTCATTGTACTACAACTTAATGGACAATATTCAATTAAAAACCCTCAAATTTTGTGAATGTATTTGCGAGTTCGTCTATTCAAATGAGACTTTGATTTTATTACTTATCATCACACTCCGAGATGCATGAAAACATTAACAGATGCATTGGCTAACTATGTGTTAGACATTTTTGAAACTTGTAAATCATAAAGCATCACATTTCATACATGGTAAACACACACACACACACACATATACATATTGATTGTTTGAAAAAGAGTTTGCTACATCAAAATGACAAATTTGTGTTCTGAGACACATGGCTTTATAAGCCTACAACAATGAAGAAAGTAAACTAGAGTTGGATATTCACCCACATAGTGCTCATGATAGCATGAAATAGCCCTACTGACTCGGCCGAATAACTGATGCAGTCTGGCGGAAACTCCTCCAATGTGGCCTCTAGTAGTGTAATGACACCTCATAGATCTAGGCGTACTCTGGAATGCCCCTGGTTAAAACTTGTAGGTTATGCTCTACCTCAACAATAGGATCTGCTCCCTCCTAATAAGGAGCCTCCTCAATCTAGTGTGCCACTACCCTAGCTATTGGAGAAACCCCTAGAGGTTTCTCTAGTCCCACATCTTCAAAGCATCATAAGTCAAATCTCAATACAGAGAAAAAATAAAATTTAAAACTTCAAAAAATTCAAAAAATAGTTTTTACCTAAAGCGGTCTACTGTGCCCCTGGAGGAAGTGGAATATCTAGATCTCCTCAAAAATCTATACCTGCATATGCCCAATCATCAACCATGATTAGTTACTGACGCAACCATCCAAAAAATTCTAGAGGGAATGACATCTGTTGGTCACCTCCATGTTGAGGCATCAACTCTCACCATCTAAGTAATTGTGGATCTCTGGGCATTGGTGGATTCACTTCCAACCACTAATAAAAAAATAATGGAACACGTTCCAGGATGAACATCACCAAAATGGATCCAAAACCAAATTGTTTCAGACTCCCTAACTTGCACTTGGTAAGCTGGCGCTTCATGCACACCAACAAACCCTCACTCCAATTGAAAACCGTGGGATCAAACATTCAATTGCGTACTAGAAATGAGACTTTGGTGCATCATGCAATGCTTGAGCCCCAACTACTTGGCCATAGTGTACAAGATTTTTTGTAGTGGGAGATTTATAATGTTCTTTATGTCGATTTCCCACTTTGGGTGTTTTTGGTCCCTGGACAATGCCTCACAATGAGCATATCTGTGCTCTCTCCTCTAGTGCGTGATTTGGATAAATGCACCTGTTGTCCCTTTCTAGACAACCCGATAATGAAATAAATGTCGGCGACCTCTATTTCGAGTTATTGTTCCCCAATCATGACTAGTTGGTGATCTACATCCAACCAACTGATTAGATGCTGCAATAACTTAGGCTGTGATATGATCCCAGGAATCATGAAGAACTTGAGCAATCCACATGCTTGTAGGGCATTAACACAATCTTGATCCTGGGTAGCCTGATGGTCTTCAGCTTCATGTCCCCTTTCTTTCAATTTAACCACCATTTTGCACTGATTATCCCATGGAAAATCAATAAAACAACATTTCATGAATTTTCTCATACTGCTAGTGTGAGGGCCTAATTGACCATAGAGTGAGAAACATGAGTTCGATGGGTAAAACCCGTGCTAGTCACCCACAATATAATTTTTTTGCAAGTCCTCCTTGTAGCCTATTCTATGGATGAAAATGCATGAAATGAGTACTAAAATAAAGGGAAGGGACATATCTCTTACCTGCAACAAGCGACTCGACGAATGGTGTCTGATATTGATCGTGCTCCTTGCCTGAAAATCGAGGTAAAAATTTTCTCACAATTGCAAATTGGTAAAATGTTAAAAATAACATACTTTTTGCCCTATTTATAAGTTTTAAATAATATTTTTACCAAATTAGGGCATATTTCACTCATTTTTTAATATTTTTCCTTGAAATCGGTAATGTGTGTTTCCTTGTGCAGCGACGGGTCATAAATTCTTGGTGATGGTGGTTTATCTTGACTGATTCAATGAGTTTTATTTTATCACTTTTTCGGACTTGTAAAAAATAAACGAAAAAATGACCGCTTGGAGTCATCTTTAAGGTCTTTTCTGACTCTCGAAAAATAAAAAGATTTCTGAATACTTGTCATATCAAACTCATTAAAGTAAATTAAATGACGTATACTCAGTATAAGTTTAACCGTTTTCCAGACTGAGATAGACTATTGTACAAAAAAGGAATACCTTAGTCAAACATGGCCAAGAGGTTCTCTTGGATATTGTTTTCTACCTTTTTGGGTTAAAGAGACGATTTACAAAAAGGTACCTTTGGATTTTTCTTTTTCTCTTCTTTTTAAAACTCTCTAAGCATGAAGAATATGTCGAGTTTCCTCTTCGTCGGACTCGTTTAAACATAAATGAGGACTTGCCACCACGACGAGACCAAGTTTCTCCTTCCTAGGACTCGTAAAACTGACTAGGATGGATTCATCCAAAGGATGAACTTATATGGAAAGCATATGTTATCCCCTTCAAGCTTTCGATAAAAAAAATATGGGGTACTCACCAGAAATGGTTGGGGAAAAAGTGAAAGCGATATCTCTTGTATTTTGTAAAGCTAGCATGTCACTCTTGAACATGACACTCCTCTGTTTCTTGTGTCAGGTTTGGGGCATCCTCACTTGGTCACTTGCCTTCCTGGGTTTGGGAAATCTATTTTGCCTCTCATACGATTATACCATCTCGTCATCATGACCTCTGATCCTATGTTCAGTCAAATTATACAAAACTCCAGAGTCGTGTCACCAATATGTTCAAGAGAAGTCCTATCTGCAGTTCTTTACTGCTTATACATTGTCTAACTTTCTTCCACAGTCTTGGATCACACTTGTCTACTCTACTACATCCTTTTTTTGTGTCGATGATGTGGGATTCATTATGTCCCTCCTTCGAATGATCAATTCTTGTCGACTTCAGCTCATTATCTGAGAAGATGATCTAGAAACTCCCTTCCAGTACCTTAGAGCTTGCATGCCACAATCACAAGTTCTTCACATTCGATGACATGTTTACATCATTGACCTTTGATCAAATGATTCCATGGGTGTTCAACTTCAGCTTCATTATTCACATTCGTGGATTGTGCTGATTGTACCTTGAGAGCCATTGTCATTATTGGTGGTTTCTCTCGTACCTGTTAACGATTTACATCATTGACCGTAATCAGGTGGTTTTCTATCATGTTCAATTTTGACACATCTATTCACATGTTAGAATTTGTACATTGATTGGGTCAAGATGGAACGCAAGACCCTAGATTCTGTCTGATAAAATCTAGGTTGCGTGGTGTTATGAGTTATTCATGATTGTACACATGTTTCCTTTGGATAGGTGATTGTGACCATATCTTGGATCCATATTCATGATCCTTTTTATTTAGATGACTGCGACCATACCGAGGATCCATACACATGATCCCTTCTATTCGGATGGTTGCGTCCATACCGCAGATTCATGTATTATTAGATGCCTATTCTTGTATCATTACGCATGATGATTAGAGATGTCAGATATGTATATGTATATGTATATTCTTGATTTGCAGGTCTCCTGACGGTGTTTTTCTTGTCCTTGCACTGACTTGTAAAGCATCTCAGCGATCATTCCATGTTTTTCCTTCATTCTTTACAGGGCATCTGTTACACAATATTTTGTCATACCTCTTGTTCACTTCCTGTTCCATATCCCAAAGTGCTGAAACATTGAAAATTGAGCAGCATATCCATCACTATATATAAACCAAAATCTCCTTGATGAATAGTTAAACACTAGTGCTTCCAGTGCAGGTTTTGATATGAAAGCCCATGTTGAACCTCTTCTGGCAGGTTTTCCCAAACTGGAGGAGAAGCTTCATGCACTAGAACCTTTGAGCACAATGATATGAATATTGGCTGTTGTTGATATGGTCGAGCTCTCCCATTTGGACATATTGATCTTATCATCATGGGCTTTCCCCTTGATATGTGGAGCTTCCTCCCTCTTTTGTGGATCCTTAACTCCCTCTCCCTTCCTATAAATTCACTCCCTTCCATCCCCAAATGGCTGGTCATTGATTGTTGCATCCCTATGCTGAGATTATGCTTGCATGCTACCCATTCTAGCTTGGAGAAGGAGTGCTTGAAGAGTCTTTTCTTGGACTTGGACATCCACAAAAAGGAGGTCTCCAACATCAAGGTATAGGTTGTATGCTTCCCTTTTTAGCTTATTAATATATACATTTGATGTTCACTTTCCATAATTGTATAAATGTTTATGCTTTTATCTTAATACTCCTTGATTTATTAAGTTGTTTATTTTTTATGTATGCCATATATTCTCTTGTATCTTGCATAGCTCTTTGATCTTCCTTGCAGATACTTAGACGTGAAGAACAAGTAAGGAGCGAGGCCTAGAGTGAAAGGTTCAAAGTCATTTCTAAAGAATTGAGCAATTAGCATCAGAGTGAGGTAGGTTTCTCCTTCTCTCTACTTTTTTTAAACATAAACTAGAAAAGTGTATGTTAGTATGTTTAGTTTATTGCTAGACCCACTCATTGGGCTAGAGGGATCTCCTCTATTTGCAGAGGGGATTTACCTTCACAACAGGAGTACACACTATTGTCTCACTTCTGATAATTATAGGGTGGTAGGGAGGTGCTAGCCTGGTGCATGAAGTCACCTCCAGGTTGGAGCTGATGAAGACTTCAGGGTGGTAGGTTGGTTTAGGATGTTGGGGCATCCATTCAGTTGACTACTAAAGAAACTAGGGCATTGGGGAGTCATTCCAGTGGGAGCTAGAGAAGAATGATTTTCTAGAATTCTAGGAAGTTGTAACGTTGATTTCAGTTGGGGTTGAAGATTAAAAGAATTTATTAGAAAATATTTCAGTGGTTTTTGACCTGGAGGGGATTTTCCACCTAAAATTCTTGTGCCTATTGTTTTTTATTGTTTACTTTTGTTATTGGATAAAAATGAATAATAATTGAAGATTAACTAGTGCTCTGAAAAGATTTAAAAGTGTTAATTTCTAAGGAATATTGATTCACCCCCCCTCTTAGTATTTCCAACAATTGGTATCAGAGCTTGGTTACTTCAATAACAGTCTAGCAACTAGAAGGAGATCATGGAGTATACTAAGAATAGAGGTCCTTTGTTAAATGGAAATAACTATGCACTTTGGAGTGGAAGAATGCATGTTCATTTGCTGGCGCAAGGATACAAAGTGTGGGAAATCGTTGACAAAGGCTTCACACCGACCCAAGATGAAAAAGGTAAGAAACATATGGTATATGATGCAAAGGCTAAAGATCTTACTATCTGTGGGCTTCTCAAATCTGTTTATCTTAAGGTATTGAGTTGCAAAACTACTAAAGAGGTACGGGGCAAGCTTGAAAATATATATGCAGGTGACTCAAAGGTGAAAGAATTAAAGCTTCAAATTTACAGGGAAAAATTTGAGCAACTCAAAATGAAGGAAGATGAAACTATTGCTGCATGCTTTCGGCTTGTTGATGAAACAAAAAATAAATTGGAGGGTTTGGGAGAGACTGTCGACACAAAAATTGTTGTCAAAAGATCCTCAGAATCTTTCCAACAAGATTTAACCCAAACGCATTTGTCTTGGAAGATATATCAGATCTAGCAAATCTTAGCATAGAAAAATTGCATGGAATTCTTATGGTATATGAAATGAGAATTGAAGAAGAGGGTGGCACATCTCACTTAGAAACAACATTTTCTGCATCCAAGAAGACTGGTAAGGACAAGCAAACTCAAAAATCCAAAACTTGCAGCTGTAAAGATGAAGAAAAGGAAGAAGATGAAGAATAATTTTCAGATAAAGAATTTTCCTACTTCACACGAAAGATGAGAATAGGTATGGGAAAATTCAAAGGTAAAATTCCATTGATATGTTTTGATTGTGGTGAGGTTGGGCATTTTTCAGCCAAGTGTCCTCACAAAAATGAGGTTGTTATGAAAGGAAAGAAAGGCCCTAGGAAGTTCAACAAGCAAGGAAAGAATAAATGGTTTAAGAAAAAAATTTCTCCAAAGAAGATAGCTCCTCATCTAATGAAGATAGTGATAACGAAGAAGAAATCAATGGAATAGTTTTGTTTATGGCCAAGCACAATAAGCAAGAGGCATATGATGAAGAAGGAGACGAAGAAGAAGAGATGACTGAGGTTGAATTTCAAAATGAAGTGATCAGGGTTATCAAAGAGCTCAAGGCTGAGAAGAAGAATGTCAATACTCTTGAAGACAAATTAAAGAAAGAAAGGGAACATGTCCTAAATCTTAAAATCAAGGTTGAAGAATACAAACGAATTGAAGAATCGCTCAGGAAAGAATTAAAAGAAAGAAATAAGGAAAAAGAGGCATTAGAAGCTGAAATAGTCTCTTTATGAAAGGAAGTAAAAAATGGAAAAACTCTTCAAAACTATGCCAATAGCTCAAAGGCATTGGAATCTCATCAACAATCAGCGATCATGCAGTGACAAGAGTGTTCTTTGTGAAAATTCCTCAACCGAAATTCCTACTGTAGTAAACTGATGTTACTTCTCCTAATTGTTAATCTAGAAAAGTTATTTACTGTGTGCTATGCCAAATATCGAAGAAAATACTACTTCCACCTTCACTTAATTAAATTATGTGCATAGAAAAGAGACTAAGCAAGAAAGAAAATACAACACAATGGACGCCATTATTTTTGGACAAATGTCCCCAGAAAAACCCAATGCGAGAAAACCGGTGCAACAACTCTGAGGGTTTTATATTATTAAGCAGTAGTTTCTGAATACAACTCTGGATTCCCTCCTGACAATCAAGTTACAGAGAAATACAACTGGAAGAGAGGAATTGTGAGATTACCTCACTTTACTCGGAAAATCTCGGTTGTTTCGGCAGGTGAATCAACTATCCTTGGCTACAACTACGCTACCCCTACACAGTAACTGTGTGGGCCTACATGGAGCTCTTTGAGGCTTTGCGTTAGCTCAATTGGGAAAGATATTGCCTTCTGGAGTAGTTTCTAGCCCTCCTGGCTGAGAAATGTCAGCTCCTCTACAAAACTCGAACTCTTGCGTGGGTGACTGAGCTGCCTCTCCATGAGCCCTTCTGGCTCAATGTCAAGCTCTGCGTGGGTCCTTCTGGATCAGCATCAACCCTCTGGTGTCTCTCTTCCTCTCTCTACTACGTATCCTGGGCTTTGAAGAAGATACTCTAAACCAACTATTCCTTCCCCTCAACTGCAAGAAATCTACTCGATCAAAATTTCCTCCCAAGAACTTCTCACTTTAGAAATTTGATCTCTTGATCTCTCGGTGTATTTTCCAAATGACCCTCAAGCTCCCTTAAATAATCTTCTCATTGACATTCAACAGCCCATATTAAAAGCTACTCAATGGCTAATATCATTTTAGCTTGATCCTCATCTTCTTCTAGAAGTTACACCCACAATTAGATTATTACCCATTAATATTTTAATTTCCCTAAGTTTAGACTTAGGAGCTCCATTAAAAATATTAATTATTTTAACAAAATCATCTCTCGGTGGAATTTCCCAAAATTCTTTCAGGGTTCTTTGGAATACATGTGCCCAAACCTCCCTACAAAATTTTAGGCCTAGAGCACATTTGATGCTACCCCAAATCAACAGTCTTGGTTACAAAGAAAAATCCAAAAAGGAGTCAAGTCCTTCTATGACAAAAAAGGAAGATGGATATGCAAAATCTACCAAGCATATTGATCTCTCAGCTAAATCAAGAGATCGAGAATTGCAGGGAGAACCATGGAAAACAATTCCTCGAAGAATATTTCCTCCCAGGTATCAAACTATCTTTTATGGTCATTGTTATTCATGTGGAAGGTTTGGACATAGAGTTGTAGAATGTCACATGTATGTTTGGAATGAATATAGTTCCAGGAGATCTTTCAGAAATGGATATTCCAGAAATTAGCAGAATATCAACATATTTGATCATTTGAGAGATGATGTCAAATGTTACAAATGTAACAATTTTGGACATCTGGCTAAATATTGCAAACTTGGAAGCTCTTCAAAGGAATTCTCGCAAAATCAAAATGAACAAGTATGGAAAAAGAAGACTGAAAAATGTGCTATCACTCTCAAGGCTCAAAGAAACATAAATTTTTGGTATGTTGACAGTGGTTGCTCAATACATATGACTGGAGATAAAAATAAGTTCATATCCTTGAAGGAAAAGAAGGATGAAACAATGTCTTTTGGAAATGACAGGTATTCAAACATCATAGGAGCAGGTACGGTCACACTTGGAAGCAAGGATGCAGTAGCGAAGGATGTGTTTTTGGTTGAAATTATGAATAAAAATATGCTCAATGTTGGATAGATGTGCAATCAAGGACACACGATGATATTCAACTCTAAGAAATGTGAAATCAGGAAAAGAAAATTTGGAAAAATTATGGCTACAACAAGCAGAGCTCCAAATTACATATACATTTTGGATGAAGCACCTAAAGGGTGCTTGTTGGGAAGAGAAGATGAAAGTTGGTTATGGCACAAATGAATGGGACGTATAAATTTCAAAAATTTAGTCAGGATCAGCAAAAAGGAAGCAGTAAGAGAAATGCCTAAATGATCAAAACCTACCAATACAATATGTGAATCTTTTCGGCATGAAAAAAAAAAAGTTGAGTTCAAGACAAAGGAACACTTTGTGTCACATCCATTGGAACTAATACATATTGATCTATTTGGTCCTATAAAAACAAAAGGTTTATACGATGAATTATACTTTATGCTAATGATAGATGATTACACCAGAATGAAAACTGTCAGTTTCTTAAAGAAAAAATATGAGGCATTTGAATGTTTCAAAATCAACAAGGAATTGGTCGAAAATGAAACCGATTTGAAGATCAAATGTTTGAGATCAGATAATGGCGGAGAATTCACGTCCAAAGCATTTCATCAATACTATGAAAAAAATGGAATAAAAAGGCAATTTCCCAAAAACCAAAACACCACAACATAATGGAGTTACTGAAAGAAAAAATAGAACTGTACAGGAAATGGCTAGAAAAATGTTAAATGACTCAAAATTGGATGATAAGTTATGGGTTCAAGCAATCGATACAACTGTATTCATTATAGACAGAGGTCTGCTTAGGAACCACTGTAACATGACTATGTATTAACTATGGAAGGGAAGACCGACTAACGTCAAATACTTCAAAATATTTGGAAGTAAATGCTACATCAAAAGAGAAGACCAAAAATTGGGAAAGTTCAATTCCCGTGTTGAAGAAGGTATTTTCATTGGTTATTCACGCAAAAGAAAGGCTTATAGATACTACAATCTGAGGCGAAATCAAATAGTTGAAAGCATAAATGTTACTTTTGACGAAGATTGTATTCTAAAGGATAACAATGAGATTGTCCCTAAGGGGCTTGAGGTAGAATCTGTGAAGGATGAAGAAGAAGCTCCAGAATGCGACCAATCAAATAAGGAAACAATAGTCAAACAAGAGGAAATAAGAAATGATCAACATGATGTACAAGAAACTTCTCCAAAAGTTTTAAAAGAATGGTGTCAAAAGAATCATCCGTCGAATGAAATTATTGACGACATAAATGAAGGAATTGGAACCAGAAGAAGTCGACAACTTCTTTCATCACATCAAACCCACCTTACTCTTTTAGCAATTTTGAGCCTAGCAATTTTGAGGAAGCTAGTCAAGATGAACACTGGGTACAACTATCAATGAAGAATTAGATCAAATTGAGAAGAAAGACACTTGGGAATTGATTCCATGACCAAAGGATACAAATGTTATTGGAACTAAAAGGGTCTTCAGAAACAAATTGAATGAGGATGGACAGGTTACTAGGAATAAGGAAAGATTAGTCTACAAAGGATATGCACAAGTAGAAGGAATTGATTTTGAAGAACATTTTCTCCCATTTCTAGAATGGAATTTATCAGGATGTTTCTCGCTTATGCATGCTCGAGAAAAATCAAGGTGTACCAAATGGATGTTAAGTCAGCCTTTCTAAATTGTGAATTGGAAGAAGAAGTTTACATTGACAACCTGAAGGTTTTCTGGTCTCCGACAAGGAAGACTACATCTGCATATTAAAGAAGGCACTATATGGTCTCAAGCAAGCTCCTAGAGCTTGGTATGATCGTCTTGATGGATATCTGCATCAACAAGGATTCAAGAAAGGAAGCACCAATAACAATCTCTATGTGAAAGTGGATCAAGATAACCTAACAATTATCGAGGTATATGTGGACGATATAATCTTTGGAAGCAATGATGACAGATTAAGTAAAAAATTTTCCATAAAGATGCAAAGTGATTTTGAAATGTCTCTACTTAGAGAATTGACATACCTTTAGGGCTTTAGATATCTCAACAAGATAAAGGAATATTTATATATCAAACTAAGTACATCAAGGAAATGCTCAAGAAATTCAAGATGGAAGATTGCAAGCCTGTCCTTACCCCAATGGTAACAGGTTGCAAGTTAAGTTTAGAAGATTCATCAAAGGATGTGGACCAGAGGTTGTATAGATCTATGATTGGCAGTCTTCTATATGTGACAGCTTCTCGGCCAAATGTAATGCAAGCAGTTGGACAAGTAGCAAGATTCCAAGAAGCACCAAAAGAATCTCATATTATTGTTGTCAAAAGAATTATTCGATATCTTAAGGGCACAACAGAATATGGTTTATGGTATCCCAAAGGAAATGATCTAGTTATCCAAGCTTATATAGATGCAGATTGGGTAGGAAGTGTTGATGATCGAAAGAGTACTAGTGGAGTTGTTAGCGCTCGAATCTACCTTAGGCTGAGGAAGGCAAAACTCAAGGCAACATCAAACCACGCTCAGCCTCGTAGCTAGCCCTACGAGGACAAGAGAGGGCTCTCTCCAGTCAATCTCAGCAAAAGGTAATCAAAGATGCTCGAGATGACTGAATTGATGACTAATTTTAGGTTAGGTATGAAGTACAAGGATTATGGAATTTATTTTTTGAAGTTTTGTTGAATTCAAGGGAAAGGCAATTTTGGGTGCGAGGATGAGGCACAGCTTTTGTAGAGATCTACTTGGGGCAAGATAGGTGATTGTTTTGATGCCTTTAAAGTGAGTGAATGAATAGTCCTAACAGGTGAGAAGCTAAGGAGAGCAAGGAAGTCTCAAGGATTCTCCTTAAACTGAAGAAAACATGGAAAATCAAACAAACTTAAAGGCAAAGCATAGCAAATTTATGGATTCTACTTTAACACTTCATTTGTTTAATTGCAGAAGATTAAATAAGGAAAGTGGTACACATACACAACTTACAAGTATTGAGAGAAACACACCATCAACACATAAGGCCACATGAATCCCAAATAGTGCTGCAAAACCCTGGTCTATCCTTTGCCAAAAATGCAGATAAAATATGTACAATAGTGTATCAAGCTATTCCCAAGAGTCAAACCCTGAAAATGACTAAGAAAATACATAATATAGGCAAGCTAACACATTCCCTTGCCTCTAGGGGTCAAGCTCATCATCGTAGGAGCTGTTTCAACCAATTCTAAACAAAGCACTACAATCTAGGCAGTTAAAACAACTTGCCTCTATAAGCTAGGAAACCAATTCATTCATTAAATTTTTGCTATTTTATGAATGAATCATCTAGAATAGGTAAGCAAGTGTCAATTCAACATAAATTTCCATTAATTACATCAAGGAGGGTGAAAAATCCCATCACAAGTCAAAACTGGTCAAACTGGCTTCGTTTCCTGAGCTGAAGATGAAAATTTTGCAAAAAATCCTGATGCGTAGTGCGCCTTTCCACCTGATTTTGGGGCACTTCCCGGCATCCAAATTGAGCTCAGGTTGGCTTGTTGGAAAGCCCTAGATGTCTACTTTCCAACCCAAGTGGAATTTTCCAATTTGATGTCCATTTGTCCCTCCGAAAGTGCATTCTCCCAAGGCTGCTACCTGTGTGTCCAAAAAGGGGCAGTGAGGTCATTTTTTGCATGTTTTTTGACCTTTTGGGGACCCAAACCTTGATGAAATGCCTTGGCAGTGGCTGAGCAGGTGTATTTCATCATGAAAAATCTAAAAATTCAAACCTTTCACGATTTGGACCTTCCAATTTTAAGGGTAGCGCGCGGCGCGCTACGCGTTGAGCCCCAAAACCTGTTTTTTACACAAAAATTTCAAAATTGACAAAATTTTCCCCAAACTTGTTGAAATTTGGGCTGAAGGTGCCTCATAAAGTGCCATGCTCAGTCAAAGAAGCTTCGAACAAGATTCAAAGCCGATCTTGCCTTTTACACCGTTCCAGTGTCCTTCTGGTGCATGCAATTTCAGTTGTGAAGTCACTGTCTATCTGCCTTCATGGTGTTTCAAAGTCTGTTTGGCTTTCAATGAGATGAAGAATGAGAGTTTGGCGCAATTTCCAAATATGTAACATGTGTATCAAAGTATCATAGGAAAGCCACAATGATAATAGTTTTGTCAAATGAGTTTGCATGAAAAACTAGTCATTGCTTTGATTATGAAGGAATTTGACAAGTGTGTAGAAAAGAGGTGGAAATGACAATGGCCATAACAATGACAACAGGGATGTAATGGAAAAAAGAGAGTGTGAGGCTAAGGTTAACAATGAGCATGGAAACCACTGAAAATAGATGACATAGGCATATATTAACCCACACAGTCCCTAATATTTGTTTCAAACCCTAAGAAGTGAATTTGGAAATAAACATAGGGTTTTACATTTCACACTTGTTTCTCCACTTCAAAACACCATAATCATGTCTAAAATTCACTGAGAAAACATAAAGAACCTACTTGCAAGCAGTTGGAGGCAATTTGACATGAATCTGGATGAAGGAGCAAAAAATTTTACCCAATGCGTAGCGCACACCTGAATGCGTAGCGCCTGTGTATTTTTACATTGGCCAGTGAGGCCCAGTGCATAGCGCCCACCTCAGTGTGTAGCGCCTTTTGCAGGAGGCTTTTGGAGGCCTTCCCGGTGTCCAAATTGGGCGCAGGATAGCTTGTTGGAAAGGGATTTGAGTCTACTTTCCAACCCAAGTGTAATTTTTCAATTTGGAGTTCATTTTCCTTGTCAAAAATCAAATCTCCCAAGACTGGTCAAAATGTGCCAAATGAGGCTGCCTCAAGGCCGAGTGCTGTTGCAGTCAACTTTTGAATGCCTTCCTCAACTCCAAATTGAGCTCATGATAGCTCATTGGAAAGATATTTGTGTCTAGTTATCATTTGACTCATCAAGAAAGTCATTTGGCTAACCAAGCTAGGAGAAAACTTGATTTTCACAAGGTCACTTCAGAGGTGCATCAATTCTCCCGAGGCGATTGTATTTTTAACATTTATCTAAAAAAATGACACCTGTGTAAAAAGTGAGGGAGGTTTTTCTTCTTTGCAATGTTTGGACAAAAACCTCTCTCAGTTTTCCAAAATTCATCTTTGATGGCTCTGAAACATCTTTTGAGTGAAACTTATCCCGATGTGTGAAACAAGGAATTTTGTGGAAATGAAGCGAAATGAAGGGGATGAGGGGCTTGTAAATTCTTCGGGAAATTTTGGGAAGTAGGGAGGGATGTTAGGAAGCAAGGGAAAGTGGAATCTCAGATATTGAGTGAGGGGAAGGGGTCCAAAAGGGCAAAACACAAGCCCAACCTAGAAAATTGCCAGGTTGTAGCAAGAAACTAGGGTTTGTGGAAAAATGAGGAATTTGGGGAATCTCAGTGATGGGAAGTGTTTAATAAGGTACATTAATGATAGGGGAAGGTTTATGAACATCAGGATACAAATTTTTCCGATGATTTGACCCTCCAAGAGAATTTACCTCCAAAACCCTAGGAGAGGAAAATGAACCTTGCCTAGGCGCAACTGAAGCATGAACAAGGTGTAAAATGACCCAATGGAACTTGACATGATGATGAAAACGCTGTGAATGATGATAGACTCAGCTGAATTGTGAAATAGACTGACATTTGGGCAATTTTGAAAGGAGTGAAAGCAAACCCTAGACCTAATGCCTAGTGACCAAATTTTGCTTGAAGACTCACTGAAATGACAAAATTTGACCTTGACACTCTGAGACCACTTTGTAACAGCATATTTTATCACTGGAGGAAGGCTGGAAAGACTGACACTAATAGGAGAAACATTCTATCTAGGTGATTGCCTTGTTTCATGGTTAAATAAAAATCAGTGTTCAATCTCGTTATCCACAATAGAAGCATAAAATATCGCTGCAGCAACTTGTTGTACTCAAGTTCTCTGGATGAAGCAAACTTTGCAAGATCTTCAAGTCAAGTTTGATGAGCCTATTCCCATATTTTGTGATAACACCAGTGCCATTAGTATCTCCAAGAATCCTGTGATGCATTCCAAAACAAAGCACATTCCGATCAAATATCATTTAATTGTTAGAGAGCAGGTCGCCGAAAATAATATCAAGCTTGAATATGTTGGCACAAAGGAACAAATTGCTGACATCTTTACCAAACCATTACCTCGTGAAGCATTTGAGTATCTTTTCCAAAAGCTTGGGATTCTCCCAAGTTCTCATTAGACTCTTTCTCTTATCTAACTAAGTAGAAAGGGGGAGTGGAGGTGTGTACAGGTCCGCAAGATGACAATTTGTCAGGGGGAGTTACCCTTTTCCATTGATGACAAAGGGGGAGAGAAGGCAGTAGGAAGAGGTGTCATGATCGTAGGGGGAGTACTTGTGTTGCCATCAATGCTAGAGGGGGAGATTGTTGATTAGTGGTTGTCATTGATGTTAACCCAAGCAGCACGAGGGGATACCCCAATCTTGCATGGAAATTTTGACTTGACAACTTACTCTATTATGAGTCAAGGATCTTCTAGATGGATTCTAATCATCGAGATGTTTCCATTGATATATGGCATGCCACGTAATTCTTCATGGTTTGAGAGATATTCATGTTTGAAGTTAGTAACCCTAGTTAGTGGGCTAAAACACCATGGAGTTGTGGAATGGCACTCATCATTGGTTGTGGTCATTAAATAGTCAATAATTAATAATTTTTTAAGCTCCTAAAATCCCTCCAATGTTCACTTGTTGAATACCCTCTCAACCTAAGCATTTCTATAAATTGTGACTTTCATATCCTCCTCATGCAAGCACTTTTCAACAAACTATCTTGTGAGAAGACCTTTGTAATTTTGTGGCTCTCATGAGCTTCTAAAGAAGGATCTATTGTAGGGAGTTTAAGGTTTCATTGAGGTCTAGTTAGGGCACAAAATTATGATCAAGTTTGAACGTCTGTTTTGAAGCAAGTTTAGAGCCTTGGATTCCAGGATTTTGATGCTTAAAACAAGTCATCGTGGAATTGTCGATATAAATTTGTTTCTATGAAGCTTACGAAGTTGAAATTAAAACCCAATTGAGCCTAAATCTTGATGAACCGCATGACCGAATTTCAGATCTTGGTTCGCTATATTTTTGGAGACATTATCTAAGGAAGTTAGGGTTTTTACAGGCTCCCAAATTCCATGTCAAGCAGGTGACCTCGAGAAAATTGTCATAACTTTGCCTCTGAGAATTGGAATAAAATTTCATAACTAGTGAAAAAAAGAGGATGGAATGTAGTTTCTTGGATATCGTTTTTAGTGCCGAAGGTCGAAATAGTGACATGTGGCACTTCGTATAAGTTAGCTCTATTGAACTAGTCTATAATCAGGTCATCGTGGGAGATTGGACATAAATCTTTCTTGAAGAATCCAATATCAATCAGACTTGTGGGGTTGGAAAGAGGACGCAAAGGGCTACCACAAGATGAAATTTTAGAGCTTGGAGATCCAAAATTACATAGATATAACAGATTCAATATTGAGCTCCTAGAAGGTAAGAAAAAGTATGCATTCAAGGACCACTATAGTAAGGACCACACATCAATAGTCAAGAGTAAGTTTTCTACAACAAGGTATGTATGATTAGTATTTTCATTTGAATTTTGAGTATAATCTCTGACATATGTTTTTGCAAGACAACATAAGTATATTATTTTGTATTTGTTTGGGTTTTGCTTCTTAATGCATGTGCACGAAGGATGACACTTTAGAACAACTCGAACACATACTAGAAGGACATGTAATACCAAAGTACCATTACTTGAAGCAAGCACAACAATGCCTCAGTGACTGCAAGTGATCTAAGAAGCAATGTCAAGTCAAGTGTCAGGTCTTGTAAAAAATCCAGTGTTGTTAAAGAGTCATCATTGAAAGAGTCGTTATTGTAAAAGAGTCAATCTACCTAGAGTTGAAGAGGCATTGTTGGGAGGTATAAGAGTTACTGTTGGGATGATGTCATGGTTGGGTTGTAGGTCATACTGTGATTGGGTTTTCGGTCAAGTACAAGAAAATCATTGTAAATCATATTGTATCATGGATCTTTTTCCTTGTTACGGGAGTACACACTCTTGTCTCACTTTTGATCATTATAGGGTGGCAGGGATGTGCTAGGATGGTGCATGAAGTCACTTATAGGTTGGAGCATGTGAACACTTTAGGGTGGTAGGTTGGTCTAAAATGTTGGGGCATCCATTCAGTTGACTACTGAAGAAACCAGGGTGTTGCAGCATCCTTCCAGTGGGAGCTGGAGAAGAATGCATTTCGATAATTCTAGGGAGTTGTAACTTTCATTTCAGTTGGGCTGAAGATTAAAAGAATTTATTAGAAAAGCGTTCAATGGTTTTTTACCCAAAGGGGGTTTTCCAACTACAATTATTGTGCCTTGTGTCTTATTGTTTATTGTTGTAATTAATAATAATTGAAGATTAACTAATTCTCTGAAAATATTTAAAGTGTTAATTGCTAAGGAATATTGATTCACCCCCTTCTCAGTATTTCCAACAGCTTCGAATGGATGTCTATTCAACTCTGATCCCTCCTTTCATGGAGCTACTTCCCTCTCTTTATGGATCCCCTATCCCACCATTTGTGGATATCATCCCTTAGGAAGACGATCCCAAACCTCCTCCTCCTGCCCTATAAATCAAACATAGGCTAGAGGATTGGAGAGGACTGTTGAAGGTAGGCTTATGCTGCATAAATAAGGCTAGGAGGCTTTTCATCCAAGGAGAGGGTTGGATATTTTGAGAAGAGGCTTGTAACATCAAGGATTTGAGGTTGTAAGTTTGTTCTCCATTTTATTTAATAAAAAACAATCGTTCTTTCCTAATTATGTCCTTTTTGATATGATTTGTGGGATTCCTTGATCAATCACATAAGTTATGATTGGTTATTGATTCAGTTTATGATAAATGCTGAGTTAAGCAATTCATTTATCTTTCATTCTATTTACTAGATTCTTTGATCCTTTGTTTATTTCCACCTATGAAGATCTCCTTCAAGACATCATGGAGAAACCATGGAAAGCATTGTAATGGTCTCTAAAGCATCAACAAGAAGTTAAATGTCGAAGGCATTGAAAGGGACTTCAACATGCATTTCAATAAAATGGTAAGTAATCTTTCTCATATTGTTTGTTTCAATCAATCGTAAGCTAAGGGAAAATATTAGTTCTTTCTTGTTTGTTACTAGATCTCGTTTGAGATTTAGAGAGATCCATCTTGTCCGCAAGAGTGATTAGTCCTCCTAACACCTTAGATGAAGTCTTGTCACTATTATTCTACCTTATTTCCTTGTGTACCAAATCAGACCATAGGCATTGCCAATTTGGTAGTTTCTCCATCCCATTTACTGAATCTGGGTAGTTGTGCTAGCTCTTGGGAAGGGCTACAAGGGCTAGGCTCAACAAATCATCATCTGCTATAGTAACCCCAACTTGACCAAGTTCATCATGACACTGTGTGAACCTGATCAAGTATTGTGGAATGGTCTCTTTCCTTTGCATCTTGATATTTCAAAGTTTGTCCTTGAGTGCCAATTTCCTGTGGTCACTATTATTCTAGAACAAATCTATTAGCGCTTCCCACATTGCATATGGAGTCTCTTTCCCATAGATATTTGAGAGAATATGGTCTTATACTCCCTCCAATATGATCCTCATCTCCTTGGCAACACACTTCTTCCATTCTGCTATATCCTTAGCATCAAATGTTGCTAGTTTTGGAATATCATTATCAATGAATTCCTTCAACACATTATTCTCCAGTACTGCCTCCATGTGGTCCTTCCATACAACATAATTCAAGCTTCTGTCAAGGGAATACTCAAGCCTTAGTCCATTGAAATCCATCTTCTCAATCCTGAAGAAAACCTGCAACCTTGATATGCAAATTCGAATCTCCTGCAATGAAAACTTCAAAATATCCGCTCTTCAGTGATTCCAACTTTAATACCATGTAGAAATTAATGTGTAGATTCAATACTGCTCATGAAATTTACTAAATCACAAGATTTGAAGCTACTCTACTAATATGTGGAAGTAAATTCACCATCTAAAACAATAATCATAGACATGCAAAAGGAAACGTCACACATGAAAAAATATTTACCTAGGGGAAAACAACTGCTCAAAACCCCTTACTATCTATATTGCATTAATCATAGAATAAAGAAGAAATACAATGCTTTCTCAAGCCTAAGTACACCTTGCAAGTGTATAGTTTATCCCTCTTCCCTTCTATTTACTTGCATTCTTCCCTTGGAAAATTTCCCCTACTTTTTAAGAATTTCACACTCTAGACTTATGCAATTGTCTTAGGTCTTCCTCTGACTGCATGCACCACTTGTATGCATTGCAATATGCTATAACTATTAGTACACTACCTTGGAATCTCCATCTCAATTGGGTAACTCAAATTATTTGCATGAAATAATTATTTTGGGTTGATTGATTAGTTAACTGGTTGATCACTGAGTGTGGTTGAAGTTCCACTTCCACAACTTGACCTCCACTAGTTCTTTTGACAGTTAGAACTAGTTAAACTTAAAATAGCTCAAATTAATTGAAATAGATTTCTACAAATTAGAAATCAAACACACTGATATGAACTCAAGATTCCCCAACTCGAATTAACTAATTTAATTGTGTGACAAGTGCCATGTAACCTCAATTAATTGCCTCGAAGATTTCTGTTGAAATAGAAATTCGAATTTTAATCTAGTTTGACCAAGGCAAAGTCAAAACTAGATTTTCTTGCTGCATTTTCAACAACATTGTGGAGTTGTTCCGGAGGGCTTTCTACAATTGAAATCGTGTTATTATAGAGCATACTGGGCACAGAAAGGGACCACGCACTTTTGAGGGGAGTGAGTTACAAAGAAACACTATTTCCAAGAATATAGGAGTATATTCCCTCGGGATATAACAATATTTTTGTAGCAGTTTGACTGGAGGTTAGAGGGGCTATACTATAGACCAAATTTTCTTCTCCTGGGCTTGCACAAAATTGACTGGATTGGGGACTGCACAGTCATTTATGAAGGCCACTCGTTGTGGGGGCTTCATCCATGATTTTGGAGTTGATTTGGCTTGGTGACATAAGGAGAATATTGGATAAGATTACTCAACATTTTGGAGGTCTAGGGCAGTAGGTATTTTCTGGTGGTTCAAATTAGCTAGCTGGTTGACGAGTATGACATAATTTTGGGTAATTTAGAAGTTTGGAACTAGGCCCAACCCTTTCTGGGCCTTTGTGGGCTTCTTGAGGAGAGGCTAAGGCTGATTTCTTAGAATTTCTAAGCACTCTAGAGGGGCCAAACAACAGTCTCTTTCCAACCAACAATTGTAGATTTTCAGGGCCAACGCAGAGTTTGAAGAGGAAGTTCTTCTTATCATCTAGGTAATACAATATCTCACATGAGGTTTGTCAAGATTTATTTTTCAAGCCCAGGTGCACACATTTCATACAATTTTTGTACTTTCCTCTCATATAATAAAATGGCTTAGTTCTGCGCAGTTTTTCGTTGAATTTGTGGGTGTTTCTTTGCATGTTAAATTTTATGTGTCGCATGCGGAATTTTTCTTTGTTTATCATTGTTATTTCCTAGTAAGAATATTACAATAGAGTATACAGTAATAGGAGACATATTGTAGCAAGTTGAACTCATAATTATCTTGCATGTTTAAACACCTCTTTATACTAGATGCAACTTTGTAATCAAATAATGTACTACATCGAATAAAGGGTCTATTTAGACATCAAGTAGTTTTAGATTGAAATTATGTGCAACAAAAATTCCACTCTGATAAAAAACCAATTTTTTATAGCTAATGGTTAAACATGAGATCCACTCATATGTAATAAAAATTGCACTTTCAAATCATTATAAATTCTTTTCACTCTGTTATCAAGTCAAATCATGGACAAACAAATTAAAATTTGATGTGTTCTACCTTTAGATTGCATCCTAGAACTAAGACAACCGCATCTGCGAGAAAATTCATTATTAGGATTTCTCTTATCTGAAAGATATGGGCTTCAACATCATTCCAATCAGTTGGGGAGTAACATATGGAAAAATATAATAAAACACAACCTGGATTAGTAGCCTGCAAGTAAACAAGACAACTTTAGAATTGATATAATGTGGCAACATCTAAAAGGATGCCTTTTGTTAAGGAAGTGGCTCAACGTTAACAATTTGTAGATCAAGCACCATTCAATCTAAAAATATCCAAAAAAATCATTTAAGCACTCATCATTGTTGACATACATTGAATGCTTGCATATCAGATAAGCGTTGAGAACATCCAACATCAACACTGAGTGCAAAGAAAGGCTCATAAAATGAGTAACTGAATTAATTGCCTTTTAAATAATAACTACAAACATTGTGGAACTTTATAAGTGGTAGAAATCATGAATGCATTTCTTGTGGTGCAAGATGATCTCACAATAATTATTTATGAGAAATCAGTGATAAAACATAACAATTTCCAAATGAAAATATTAGGTGACTTATAAATCTACCTTCTCGTTCTATGTATGAACTTTTTTTCTCTAATTAAATTTTCAATGAATATAGTATCCTCCTAATTTAGATTCCATAAAAAACAAAAATTCAACTCACTAAAAACTGGACATGATAAAAATGTATTACAAATTACATAAAGAAATAACAACTCACTAAAACCTGTACATCAAAAAAATGTTTATAGATTACAATAAAATGATATAAACTTACTGAAAACTATGCATGAGAAAAATGTTTACATATTACATTACACAAATATAAACTCACTAAAAACTATGCATGAGAAATATGTTGAAAGAAACTTTGCAAGCCTTAAGAGGAACATAACATTATTGTTTTTTTTAAGCTTCTTCAAATGATTTCTATTACTATAATAAGGATTACATCAAGCACATATAGTTTTCTTAGTCACAAAAAACAACCCTATGAGATAGAAGCTTCATCAAGGTGTACCCTATAACCCATTAATACATAAGTCTACTAAGATCTTGGCTATCATGAGTACATTTGTCAAAAAACTATGAATGATAACATCAATTGAGGCCTTGGAAAAAAAAATCAGATTCTTCCAACATAGAACCAAAAGTATAGAATTTAACCATAACACGACCATAAATAAATACCACCGTTGCCACAAGTTGACATCAACTTCCATAAAAAAAAGAGTGTTGCAAAGGTGGCTGCCACTTCAATCAGAGATAATGACATGACATAGGGGAGAGGGATTTGCCCGAGGAGAAGAAACACGAGGAGATCTAGCGAGTGAGGGGGAATTTATAAAAACATATGTTTCATTAAGCTACTCTAACTCAGTATTGAAGTCAGAAAGCACAAATTTCTCCACACTAATTAGCCGAGTTACAATATCATCCAAGTTGTAGCAGAAATTCCTAAGGATCTGCTTGATCTTCTCTTTCGCTGCAAAAAATTTATAGTTGTCAAACTGCTTATCCCTGTGGATCATACGAAGCAGAGTTTCCATCTGTTGATGCATTGTGATAGAATGTAGGTAATGGAGATTATGCCTTTGAAATTTGCATGGGTCTGGTATTCGGTTTAGTGAGACACCTCCCACTTATGAATCTGAGAAATAAGTCCGATCTCAAAACACCTTTGATTCAAGAAGGATAATTTCCTTCCTAGCATCAAGAATGATGGAATCAAATTAATTAGCCACTAACTCCCATCCAAACAGCTGATGTCTGTGGGAAGAAGAGGCATTTTTACCACCTCAACAACTCATCATTCTTTGTCGAGGATCCATAAAGACTAGTGAACAAGAGTGCCATCGACAACACAAATGGACTTGAATCCTTTGCGAATGAAAAGGAGAGAGTAATGGGATTACTGAAGGAGTTAATTGTACCCATAGACTGGCACGTCACAATATGTGTAATAATAAAGGAATCATGCGAGTATGATTGCCAACCAACCGCACAAAATGCATTGTAGTGAGATGAAATATGGGATGACATCCATATATCACAACATCATCTACACAAACCACATTTTGAAACCCCTTTGGGAAGATAGGGAATGATAACCAGACCAGATAATTATAGTACCAGAAGTTATAGACCACATAATTTTCAGTTTTGAAACAAAATAAGAGGAGTTTACATTTACCCGACTCCAAAAACCAAGGAAAAGTGACTACATAAAAACCCTGCCAAAGGAAAGAACCTAACTTGACACCTTTAGAACCAAATGGAGAAAGTATTTGGGTACCAAACCCCACATACCAGAACTGGGAAACTAAAGGAAATCTCCATGGGGTCAAGGCCCTAAAGTGATGCAGTAGGGAGCACTGCCACCAGCTCAAAGGCAAGACCCGTTCTTGTGCAATGAAGAAATAGAACAAAAAACATGGACCCTCTCTTCTTTTCAAACTATGTTGTGTTTTACACAACCCTAGTGTCTAGGATAAAATCTTAAAATCTCTAACACTACCAAACCAAGAATCTCAACAACGCTACTTTTCATAGCGGAACAAGATAATGGAGTAAATAAATCACGTGCACAATAGGAACAATAACAAAAATATATGTAAGCCAACTTCGTTGTATTATCAACATATAATACAACAATATAGGGCTCCCATACAAGGTATAATGTCCCTCAAATATCCACAAGTACAATAATACAAGATATTATGACAATCTCGCTGCTCTAGTGCATAATCACAATCTCTATGTCGTATCTCATCATGTCAGTCCTTCACTTTCATTCTGCTCTCTATATTCTCCTTAGTCCATCAAGGAACAACACATAGAGACTCTAGGAGGGTGGCCACCTATCACTGCTGCAAGTCACTTCTACTAGAATGAACACGAGCTATCCAATCTGCTTTTCTAGGCTAGTCAATACCTGAGCTCCAAACTGCCACACTAGTAGTCACTTTTTTCCATCAACGTGCTACACATTAGGCTTCAACAACTTCACCCAACTTCAACGGTCCAACTTCCTTTATGACTGCTTGTCAAGGGCTACACTTGGACATCTACACGCTACCCTCCTCCTGTCCAAAGATGCCCAATACCTATGTCAATAATCCACTGTAGAATTTGCTCCTAGTTAGGGTTTCTAACCACCCAAGTCAACCCTACCACTTGGCTTCTACAGGCTCCAAAATCTGTCCACACTAGGATAACCTTCTCTTGTAACAAATTCAACACAAAATCATCCACATACTTATACACATGAGCTGATGCACTTGCGGTAGAATGTCAATCTAGTTAGGGTATCATCACATTCCATGATAGCTCTCTCTAACACCTTCAATAGTCATATTTCCAACTCAGCTTACCGCCTTTTTGATGCTGCCTCCCACACTTCATGTTCCTCTACTTCAACACTAGGGAATAGGCCTTACAACCCCTCCAACAAGCCTATAACAAGCCTGTGGTGCCTCTGTAATGCCTATAGGGCTTGTGACCTACCAAAATAAGGAGGTTTCACCCTTAAAATATCACCCAAACAACCCAGAACGTTCTCGACTAGCCTCTATTGCACCTTAACCGTATCAAACAAAAAAAACAATTCTTAAATCAACCTTCATGCTCCTCAACCTTCTCCTTATTATGCTGCGATTACCACATGTGACGATTCTCAATGAATTTCTGCACATGGATGCTCTAAAATGATCTAAACTCACCTCAATTTATACACAAATGTGAGGGCTCCAACAAATTTCTTTAAGAGGGCTTGCCAAATGTCATTAGGCCTCTAAACAATGGGCCGACTGGACCAACACATGTGCAAACCCAACCATTTACTTTAAAAATTTATAACTCATTGTAGATAACTCAAAATTTGATGATTCTCGAAACGTTGGATTCTCCTCGCCATCCTATATCATCTCCATCCATCACATGTCCAAAATGCTCCATGGTTTTGGCCCAAACATCAATGGGTGCAAAACCCCAACCTTGGGTTCCAAGCCCACAAGTGACTTTTGTGGTTTTCCAACCTCCAAACCCCAAACCTTAGGGCTTGGAGTACCTCTCAAGCTACCAAAAATGAACACTCCCTCTTAGCGAGGTAGGTACTTCCAAGACTCAGAAGTATCTCATATTCATCATCACTACTCACAACACTCACCTAACTCCTCACTCTCCCGTATCATTTTATAATCCCTTCATGATTCCTTCATGGTAGATGTAGAAGCACCCTTGCTCCCCACTGACCACGTGCTTTTCTTGGGCTGAAAAGTCTCCCTCTGAACCTGCAAACTCCCTCTAGTACTTGACTCCCTTTGAGCCTCTAAAACCTATCCCTTCTTCTCTGGAACAAGTACCTACCCCTCTAAAGACTACACATGTACTTTCTTGTCTAGAACCTACACCTGGTCCTCCTACTTATTCTTACCATGATTTATAGGCTTGTCCGTCAGCCTATATAAACCATGATCTCTAACTCAAATCACAATACCTGTAGAGTTAACGCCTTTGAGATTGAGTCTTGACTTCCAATCCTAGAATAAGACCTCAAACCCCTTCTTCTCGATTATTGAAACAAATATCATGCTATATCTGAGTCCTGGTACAAACAATACATCCTAGACCCACATTACTTGTCCTGACTCCATTTTGAATGGCACAATTCCCACTCCTCAGATCTCTTTATGACTCTTGTCACCCAAAACCATGTGCAACTTCAAGTCCCACTCAGCTAGAGTCTCGAATACCTCCAGTGACACTTCCATATGTTTTACACACCACTGTCCATGTACCATGTATCCTCGTCGATGGTATCCTACACAAAATGAGAGATCATAGCAAAGACCTCCTCCTCCAACCTCCTGGTGAGAGCATCTATCTCAGCACAAGTGGTAACATCAATGACTTGCTTCCCTTTCTTCTTCTAATCATCTCCCGTCTTCTTCTTCATCAAACATCTCGATGAAAAATGACCCATTTCACCACAGTTGAAACACTTGATTTTACTCAAGTCCTTCTTCTTCTTACCCTTCATCCATGCTGCAAGTGCCACATCATCATCTGAAGCCTTCTTCTTCAGATGAAGATCCTCGTCTCTCAACTCTTCCTGAATGAAGTTGTCCCATAGCATGTTCTAGTCTAGAAACTTCACTCTGGAAATGATCCCCTTTATGAAGGCCTTTTGTTCCTCAGTGAACCATTTCAAAGCAATTCTTACCATATTAGAATTTGAAATAGTCAAACCGACAACAACAAGATCGCCTTTGACCTAAGAAAACCTTGTTAGATACAAAGTCACTCCTTCACCCTGTATATCTTTGTGGACTTAAACTTATCCTCGAATAGCAGTACCTAGTTCTTGTTCTTATTCTGGAACAAATTCTGAAGAGCCATCCACATCTCATGTGCAATGTTATTCTCAGACAAATGAGGTATAGGGGATCCTTCACACCATCAAGGATGATCAATATCACCCTCGTATCTAATTCCTCGTACATATCCAACTCCTTACGGTCGGTTGGCTTCTTGATCTTTTTCTCAGCGAACTCCCAGATCCTGTTGACCTACAATACCAATTTCATCCTTTCCTTCCAAGGACTATAGTTGGACAACCCTTTCAACTTGTCCTCACACTATAGACCAGCCTGCAACATCGATATTATAGTGAACCGTTCACCTACAATGTGACCAACTCCCTCTTAAGTTGTACTTCTATGTGCACTCTTTGATTCATTGTCCCCTAATGTAGCTTAAATACACTCTGATACCATGTTGTGTTTTCCACGAATTTGTTGTCTAGGATAGAATCTTAAAATCTCCGACGCTACCAAACCAAGAACCTCAATAAAGCTACTTTGCACAACATAACAATATAATGTAGTAAATAAATCATGTGTACAATAGGAACAATAACAACAATATATGTAACCCAACTTCATTATATTATCAACATATAATACAATAGTCTAGGGCTCCCGTACAAGGGATAATGGCCCTCAAATATCCACAAGTAAAAGAATACAAGATACAATGACAATCTCGCTCCTCTAGTGCACAATTACAACCTCTATGTCGTATCTCGTCTTGTTGGTCCTTCACTTCCATTCTGCTCTCTCTCTACTCCTTAGTCCATTAAGAAACAACACATAGAGAATCTAGGAGGGTTGCCATCCATCACTGCTGCAATTCACTTCTGCTACAATGAACACGAGTTGATCCAATCTTATCTTCTAGGCTGGTCAATACCTGAGCTCCAAACTTCTATGTTATTAGTCACTTTTTTCCATCAAAGTGTTACACATTAGGCTTCAATAACTTGACCCAAATTCAGTTGTTAAACTCCCTTTATGATTTCTTGTCAAGGGCTACACTTGGACATCTACACACTGCCCTCCATCAGTCCAAATATGTCCAATACCTCTGTCAATAATCCACTGTAGACTCTACTCCTAGTTAGGGTTTCTAACTACCCAAGTCAACCCTAACACTTGGCTTCTACAGGTTCCCAAATATGTTCACACTAGGACAACCTTCCCTAGCAACAAATTGAATACGAAATCATCCACATACTTGTACTCATGAACTGATGCACCTGTTGTAGAATGTCAATCTGGTTAGGGCATTGTCACAATCCATGACAATCCTATCTAATCCCTTCAAAAGTAATATTTTCTAACTCGCCTTGCCTCCTTTTTGAATCTGCTTGACACACTGCTTGTTCTTCTATTTCAACACTAGGGAATAGGCCTTACGACCCCTCCAATAAGCCTAGAATAGGCCTACGACACCTTTGTAATGCCTACAGGGCCCATGTCCTTACAAACAAAGGAGGTTTCACCCTTAAACTATCACCAAACGACCTAGAACTTGCTTGGATAGCCTCTGTTGCACCTCAGCCCTGTCAAACCTTTAAAATATTCCTTGAATCAACCTTCATGCTCCTCAACCTTCTCCTTCTTGTGTTGCGTCTACCACAAGTGATGATTATCAATGAATTGTTGCACATGGATTCTCTAAAACGATCTCAACTCGCCTCAATTTATACACAAATGTGAGGGCTCCAGCGAATTTATTTAAGAGAACTTTCAAATTGTCATTAGGCCTCTAAACATTAGTACAACTTGACCAACACATGTGCGAACCCAACCATTTACTTCAAAAATCTGTAACTCATCATAGACAACTTGAAATTTGATGATTCTTGAAGCATTGAATTCACCTCGCCATCCTCTATCATCTCCATCCATCACATGTCCAAAATTCTCCATGTTTTTGACCCAAACATCAATGGGTGCAAAACCCCAACCATGGGTTCCAAGCCCACAAGTGACATTTGTGGCGCTCCAACCTCCAAACCCTGAATCCTAGGGCTTGGAGTACCTCCCAAGCTAACGAAAATAAACGCTCCCTCTTAAGGAGGGAGGTACTTTCAAGACTAGGAAGTAGCTCATCATCGTCATCATCACTCACAATAGTTTCCCAACTCCTAACATTCACAATTGCAACAATCCTTGTAGTGTGAACTACACCTATCTCAGAAGTTTCGTTGTCACTGGAAGCTTCCTACTTCTTCTTCTTCTCCTGTATCATTTTCCAATCCCTCCATGATTCCTTCTTAGCAGATGTAGAAACACCTTTCCTCTCCACTAACCATGTGCTCTTCTTGGGTTGCAATGTCTCCCTCTGAACCTACAAACTCTCTCTAGAACTTGACTCCATTTGAGCCTCTGGAACTTGGACCTTATTCTTTGGAACTTGTACCTGCCCCTTTGAAGCATTCACCTGCACTTGCTTCTCTGTAACCTACACCTGGTCCTCTTGCTTCTTCTTCCCATGATCTATAGGCTTGCCCATAAACCTATATAGACCATGATATCTAACTCCAATCACAATACCTTTGGAGTTACAACCTCTGGGCCTTAGTCTTCCCTTCCCATCCTAGAATAAGACCTCAAACCCCTTCTTATTGATCACTGAGATAGGTATCACACTATATCTGAGTCCTGGTACAAACAATACATCTTGGACCCACATTACCCATCCCGACTCCATCCTGAATGACACATCTCTTGATCCTCATTTCTCCTTCTGAGTTTTGTCTCCCAACACCATGTGCAACTTTGAGTCCCACTCAATTAGATTCTCAAATACCTCCTATGACCCTGTCATATGTTTTGACACACCATTGTCCATGTACCATGCATCCTCATCGATGGTACCTTGCCAAAAATGAGAGACAATAACAAATTTTTCCTCCTCTAACCTCCTGGTGAGCACATCTATTTCAGCAGAAGTAGCAACATAGGTGACCTACTTCCCTTTCTTCTTATCATCATATTCCATATTCTTCTTCATCAGACATCTCGACGAAAAATGACCCATCTCGCCACAATTGAAATACTTGATTTTACTCAAGTCCTTCTTTTGCTTACCCTTCATTTGAATTACAAGTGCCACATCAACATCTAAATCCTTCTTCTTCAGATGGAGATCCTCATCTCACAACTCTTCCTGAATGAAGTCGTGTCCCACATTTTTTTCCAGTCTGGCAACTTCTCACTGGAAACAATACCCTTAATGAATGGCTTCCATTCTTTGGTGAACCCTTTCAAAGAAATCCTCACCATATCACAGTCTAAAATAGTCACACCATGACAACAAGCTCATATTTCACCTGAGACAACCTCATTAGATAAAAATTCACTCCTTCACCCTGTATCATCTTGGTGGACTTCGACTTATCCCCCAATATTAGTACTCGGTTCTCGTTATTATTCTGGAACAAATTCTAAAGATCAATCCACATCTCATGTGCATTGCTTTTCTCAGACAAATGAGGTATTAGGGGATCCTTCACACCATCAAGGAAGATCAATCTCACCCTCGTATCCAATTCCTTGTACACTTCCATCTCCTTAGGGTTGGTTGATTTCTTGATCTCTTTCTCAGTGAACTCCTAGATCCTGTTGACCTGCAATACCAACTTGATCCTTTCCTTCCAAGGATTATAGTTGGACAACCCTTTCAACATGTCCTCACATTGTAGACCAACCTGCAACTTTGACATTGTAGTTAACCCTTCACCTACAATGTGACCAACTCCCTCTTAAGTTGTACTTCGTTTTTCACTCTTTGATTCAATGTCCCCCAAAGTAGCTTAGATACACTTTGATACCATGTTGTGTTTTCCACAACCCTGGTGTTTAGGATATAATCTTAAAATATCTAACGCTACCAAACCAAGAATCTCAACAAATCTACTTTGCACAGTAGAACAATATAATGCAGTAAATCAATCACATGCACAATAGGAACAATAACAACAATATATGTAACCCAACTTTGTTATATTATCAACATATAATGTAATAGTCTAGGGCTCCTGTACAAGGGAAAATGGCCCTCAAATATTCACAAGTAAAAGAATACAAGATATAATGAAAATATCGCTACTTTGGTGCACAATCAAAGCCTCTATGTCATATCTCACCTTCTTGGTCCTTCGCTTCCATTTTTCTCTCTTTCTACCCCTTAGTCCATCAAGAAATAACATATAGAGAATCCAAGAGGGATGCCACCTATCACTGCTGCAAGTCACTTCTGCTACATTGAACATAAGCTTATCCAATCTACTCTTCTAGGCTAGTAAATACCTAAGCTCCAAAATTCCATGCTAGTATTCACTTTTTTCCATAAAAGTGCTACACATTAGGCTTCAACAAATTCACCCAACATAGCTATCAAACTCCCTTTATGATTGGTTGTCAAGGGCTACACTTGGACATCTACATGCTGCCCTCCATCAGTCCAAAGATGCCCAATACCTTTGTCAATAATCCACTTAGAATCTACTCCTAGTTAGGGTTCTAACCACCCAAGTCAACCCTAACACTTGGATTCTATAGGTTCCCAAATCTGTTAACACTAGAAAACCTTCCCTAGAAACAAATTCAACACTAAATCATCCACATATTTGTACTCAGGAGCTAATGCAATTGTTGTATAATGTCAATCTGGCTAGGGCATCATCACAATCCATGACAACCCTCTCTAACCCCATCAAAAATAATCTTTTCAAACTCATCTTGCCTCTTTTTTAATGTTTCCTACCATGCTACCTGTTCCTTTATTTTAGCATTAGGGAATAGGCCTTACGACCCCTCTGATAAGCCTAGAACAGGCTTGCGGTGCCTCTGTAAATCCTACAGGGCCTACGACTTACCAAAACATGGAGGTTTGAACCTTAAACTATCACCAAAAAACACAAAACATGCTTGGATAGACTCTGATACACCTCAGCCCTGTCAAACCCACAAAACAATCCTTGAATCAACCTTCATGCTCCTCGACCTTCACCTTCTTGTGTTGTGGCTACCATAGGTGATGATTCTCAATGAATTGTTGCACATGGACGCTCTAAAATGATTTCAACTCACCTCAATTTATAAACAAATGTGAGGGTTCCAACGAATTTATTTAAGAGGCCTTGCCAACTATAATTAGGCCTCTAAACACTAGGCTGAATTGACCAACACATGTGCAAACCCAACCGTTTACTTAAAAAATTCATAACTTATCATAGACAACTCATAATTTGATGATTCTAAAAGTGTTAGATTATCCTCGCCATCCTCTATCATCTCCATCCATCACATGTCCAAAATGCTACATGGTTTTGGCCCAAACATCAATGGGTGCAATACCAACCCTTGGGTTCCAAGCCCACAAGTGACTTTTGTTGTGCTCCAAACTCCAAACCCTAGGGTTTTGAGTACCTCCCAACCTACCAAAAATCAACAAAGCGTTGTATAGACCAAATCAATTTACTGTGGACAAAAAAAGAGGAGTGAAGGTATCCAAAGACTGGTAAATAACAATGATAACCACCCTCAGAGATGAAATATACCTTATATGGAGACCAAAAACAATCTAGAAGTAAGAAATCATGTATACCACCCTAGGTATATTTGCAAGGCCACCACCCTGCTATAGTGTCCATACATTTGTGATATAGGAACGACGTCTTTGCACTCGAATTTAAACAACAAATACTACAACATGCAAGATCTAGGCACAGGCAGGTGTGATGGCTGACACCTTATATAAAACCCACATTCCTTCCTTGGTACAGGTGCTCATCAATGAAATCGCAGTAATGCTTGTCAGGCTCCATCATTTTAATAATCAGTCCACCCATCAGTAGCAAGCACATCTCTACTATTAACTGAATATCATTTTGCTTTTTTAATGTGATCCCCAACTGGCATTTATCATGACAAGAATGGGTTATCTTAACCCTCTCCTGGAGACGGGATAAGCGCCACATGATGCTTGGGGGGTGACATATGTAGAGAGTGGCATGCCCTCCAACAACCACCAACACTTCTTCCACTCATACCCTCCACATGGTAATCATGTGGTTATTTTCCCTTTCAAACTACTTAAATGACATTGCCATTGGGGAACATAACTTCAATTCTTAAGCTAAGAAGTACACCTGAATTATAGGAGAGAACACAGGTTCACTAGTTTCTAACATTGTCAAATTTTCTACTGGTTGAGGTACTCCAAGTCTAGCAACAAGCTCCCCTGTCTTAGTTTTTGCATATAATGCAAGAATTGTATTCAAATTTTGTGGCCATGTTCCATTGACATGATAAATCACTTGGTCTTTATTGTTAGGATCATCTCCACATTTCTTGAATCTAGAATTCCCAGAGTTGCAAGGTGTCACCTTTTCCTAGCAATATAACGGATTATAAATAGAAGTCATTGATGCAAAAGGAAATATTATAAGTTTGTATTGTCATCAATTAGAAACAATGGTATTGGTGTCCTTTCCAAGGTTTCTTTAGCTATGGGAGCAAAGCAATAATATCACTCATAAAAGAAAAACAATATGGCATATTCCCTATGACATTTTATAGTCTTCCTAGGTTGATTGCAATTGTCTTCTCCTTTTCCAAAATGCTGAAAGAAACTCTGTAAATAAAAGACCACAATAATGTTTAAGGTCTCCAAGAAAAGTATGATTGTAGGATGGAGTTGATGGCCTAAATTGACATCATCAACATTAGGGGAAAAGCACCTAGTCGGGTTCTGTGTGGAATAATGGCTCTGACTAGAATTATGGGACCAATTTCCCTTGATTAAAAATATGTGGAATGGTATGAATGATAACAATAATGTATTTATTAAGAAAACTGATATACTTTACTAACCTACTTATAAATCATAATAACTTATTATAATACCTAGGTAAGATGATAACATATGTGCTAGAAATATGTCATAATAGACACAATAATGTAGATCATCATGAAATTGCGATATTAATTTGATCAAAGAAAATTAATTTAATAAAATAGTTAATTAAATTAATTTGGTTAAATCATAACGTATGATAGAAATTTTGTTTTTCATGATATAACATTAAATTTCAATCAAACATGCCAATAGTGATCATGGAAGACTGACTAGCATACATATATGTGAACAATATCATATAACAATTCCTTTCAAAGAAAAAACACAGCAACATAGGATAATAGTACTCGATAAATTATAGATATGCTCATACTGGAACTGCAAGTGGTTCAACTTATATTAAGAAAAACTTAAAATACA
The DNA here is from genome assembly GCA_031772625.1 of Pinus tabuliformis. Taxonomy (NCBI): domain Eukaryota; kingdom Viridiplantae; phylum Streptophyta; class Pinopsida; order Pinales; family Pinaceae; genus Pinus; species Pinus tabuliformis. The sequence goes on from CM062817.1 coordinate 1,118,698,022, forward strand.
ATAGTGCAATTTCAAGTCCTCTTTTTTCAAAATTTAGAACCCCTATCTCCATCTCAGAGAGGGGAATTTATAGCCTTAATACAAATAAAGTAAAAACAATTTTTCCTTCATCTCTCAACAAAAACAAAAAGTAAAAACATAGCAGAAAATTGTTGAAACAAACTTTAAGTTTAGGACAAGGATTGTCCAATGTTGAATTGTCGCAACATGTAAATTTCTAGCAAGGTAGTGATTTCCGAAGGATGTTTAGGCTTGATCCTCATTTCATTGTAACGACGATACCATCTATGTAGAAACATTGGATAAACAACAAAGTACCAACCATTGGCTGTGAGGTTTGACAAGGAACTGCCAATGATTCTCCAGGTCAATTTTGGATAACCACTCGATTCTTTCAACCATTATGTTTTCTTGTTCTGCCCAAGTCTTCATTAAAGTCTTGGCATTTGGAAGTGAACCTTCTGGGAAGTTGGAAATTAGATTTTCTTGCAACAAAGTATCGTTGATAGATTCAATGATAGAACTGGAAATATCTTGGGCCTCATTGATTGTATCTTCAGCTTGTTTCATTATGATTTCCCACTCTCGGAAAATTATTGTCTTTTGTGTTTCATCAATCTTAGGTAGATTTTCCTCCCTTCCCTCTCTACTTTCTTTCTAGGTTATGAAATCAATCAACTGATCATTTACTTCATCATGTCATTCATATGATAAAACAAGGAATTCACTATATTGCATTGATCTTGAAATATCAGGAGTCTGTTGGAATTTTTCTTGTTGTTGGTTCTTTAACAGAGTATTTAACTCTTTGGCTTCCTTTTTAAATTATGACAGCTGAGGATTAACACTCAACTAATCTATCCTTTTCGAAATATTTAAGATGATCATATTTTACCTATATCTCCTTATCATGATGTATTTCCAATGATGTTATCTTTACATCTCTTTCATTGAAAAGCTCTTGGACTTCGACTACTTTATCTATTGTTGCAGAAGCATAAACTCCTGTGAATTGAGTTAATTTTCCCAATTCCTCAGAAGGTGCAGCAGAGGAACCCTTCCACAAAAATTCAAAGGAAGAAAGCTTGCTAAGAACTAATGATTGATATAGGTTGAGCTTCCTTTTCTTTTTTCCTCTCTTGACTACTACCTTGTGCTGAGGACTATAAAATATATCTAAAGGAGGAATATCCTCTATATTGAGAGTAACTTCTGAGGTAGGGAAAACATGAATAACCTCAATATCCTTTTGACCATGAATAGAATATTTATCAAAAAATTTCTCCATCTTGGTTTCTTGTTCAACATTTTTAAGAATACCCTAAACCTCCACTTGTTGTGAAAAAGTGTCAGTTTGAGAAGCTAAAGCTTGAACCTCAGTATTAGGATTTATAGTCATACTGAATTCATTTGAATCTTCATTTAATTTAGGATTAAAAATCAACTCATGAACCTGAGTTGGGGAAGAAACCAAAACAACCTCTGGTTGATCTTTAGGGGGAGCTATCAACTATATAGAATTATCAAGATGATCACTTGAAACCAATGACTTCTCTTGAGGTAACTGTAACAGATTCAATGGAAGGTTGGTTATCCGAGAATATTTGTATTGAACAAATTTAGTTTTCTCCTCTATAGACAAATTTTCTTCCACTCTTCACAACACTATAGCATATGAAGAATATTGTACAAACATATCATCGAATTTATCCTCTTGATGGATAAATTGTCTGAGTCCTTGGGTTGCAGTAAAATTCTTCATCATTAAGTCTAAGTATTAAAATTGGCAACTAGGGCCAAACTCCATGTGGGTCATCTTATTAATGGAAGCTAATATTTTTCTTGGATCCCTCTCATCGAGAGGTGTAGGATGGATTTAAAGATCATATGATCTCGATAAGTATTCATGGAGATATGAATTTATTTGTGTTATGGGACAATTTGTCAAGGTCAACCAACAACCAAATAAACCCCACTTGTGCTCAACGTTTTAGTATAAATAGAGTTGGCCTTCAAGTCATTTCAACACACTTGGGATATCTTCCTCTCTACTTGTCTTTGGGTTTTAGTAGGAGGAGAGATACTAAGGGATAATGCTGCCATAATCTAGAGGGCAGAAACTGGAACTACTGGGAATAGCCGGAATTGCCGAAACTATCGAGAAAAGTCGAAACTGAAGGGAAAAGCCAGAACTGTCGGGAAAAGCTGGAACTGTCGGGAAAAGTTGGAACTGATGGAACTACTGGGAACTGTCGGGACTGCCGAGAAAATTTGGTACTATCAAGAATTTCCAGAACTACCGGGAATAGCCAGAATTGCTGGAACTGTTGGGAATAGCCAGAATTGTTGGAACTGCCGGGAATAGCGAGAATAAATGGAATTGCTAGAATTGCCAGCACTACAGGGAAAAGCCGAAACTACTGGAACTGTCAGGAATAGTTGGAATTTCCAGACCTATCGAAACTACCGGAATTGTTGGGAACTGCCGGAACTACCAGGAATAGCCGGAATTGCCAGAACTGTCAGAACTACCAAGAATAGCCGGAACTGTCTGGAACAGCCAGAACTACTGGAATTGCTGGGAAAGCTGATGTAGAGGGCAGAAGCCAAAACTTTCGGGAACTGTTGGAACTACCAGGAAAGCTGATGCAGAGGGAAGAAGCTAGAACTGTTGGGAACTGCCGAAACTGTCAGGAAAAGCCAGAACTGTAGGCAATAGCCAGAATTGCTGGAATTGTTGGAACTACCGGGAATAGCCGAAATTGCCAAAATTACCGAAACTGCCGGAATTGATGAGAACAGCCAAAGCATCTATCTTCGAAGGAGAGCAGCATGCAAGGGACAACTAACTAACATTGGGACAGTTGTATGGTACTTAGTATCAAATACACCAAGCATGCAATGTTATAGCTAGCATGCAAGGGACAACTAGCATGCAACATCAAGCATGCAAAGGACAACAAGCATGCTAGGGAAAACAAGCAAGCAAGGTGCAACTAACACATAGGTCAGGATGGAAACATGGTGCAGCAATGGCACATAATGTAGTATAGTGATGGGTATAGTCATGATTAAAGAAGTGTGATGAAACACAACATAGTGATGATGGGTGCAACATGGTGTAGCGCGGTGAGGTGCAACAAGATGAAGAAATGCAGCACAATGATAGGTGAAGGAGTCACCTTGGAGAATTAGTTGAAGCAGCATGTCTTCAACTGATCTCATGTATCATCTTCTTAGAGATGATCTATGCTCTTATCTAGATAAGTCAAAGTGTTGACTTCTGTTGTAAACATACTATATCTCTCTCTCTCTATGTTGAACTATTGAAGAACAGATAAGAAGAATTGATCAAGGGTTCCCCACATTGGTGTTTTTCCCTGGCTAGTGCCACATCTTGTGTCCTCTTGTCTTGGCTTGTCTTCTGTGATTTATTTTTATGTTCTATCTGTAGTTTACTTTAATGCTAATGTGATTGCTAATTTGGAAAATATATTGAGATAAATATGAAAATTTAAATAAATTTCTCTAAGCATAGAACATACCTAAAATTAACATGGTATCAGAGCTGAGGTGAAAACAATGCCCAAGAAAGAGTGAAAGAGCAATCATTGAAGACAGTTTGGAAAGGAAAAAAGGATCAGTGGATTCCTCATCCCTCTTCAAATTCACCAAGGGTGAAGTCGAAGCAGAGAATATTATCAGAATGGCGCAACAGAAGTTTCTGATGGCCTACCTAAAGATTACATCATTATAAGACCAGATCTCAGGGTGGAAGGAATGACAGATAACTAGTTTGGCCATTATGCGAAGGAGTGTCTGAATGGCAGGGAAACATCACTTGATGATGATAACAATCATTCCAGGGACATCTTCAATGATCAAAGGAATGACAGGTAATGTAGGTCATCAAGGAAATGGCCGACTCTTCATAGAAAGCAAGGAACCCAAGGTATAAAGAATCAAATGTTGTTTATGATAAGATAAAGAAACATTATCTTGTATTGGCCCTCTCCTTCATATTCTTTGGGAATTTGGCTTATAGATTGTAGTGCTTCAAGGCACTTCATCGGATAGATGGGTGCACTCTCTAATTTGGTAGAGATAAACAATCGTGGGATTATACTTGGAGCCAATGCCACCTATCTCGGAAAGGGTGTAGGGAATGTTAACTCTCAATTGAATAAGGGTAACTTGATTCATTTACATAATCTCTTTTATGTATGTGATCGCAAGAAGAACTTGGTGTCCATCTCGGAAATGGAAGTCAAAGGTTTCAGGGTGGCATTCATCGATGGAAAGGTACATGTTAAAAAATATAATTTTCAAAGATGCTTTTTCTCATGGGTTCAGGGTTGGCAATTTGTATCAAGTTGCAGGATGGTCCATTTGGGATCATGTCAATTGACATATCGCATCTATAACATCGTAGGTCTACCTATGGGGCCCTACCTGATGTGAGTCAAATGGTGATAGGGATGTCTGAATTCAAGTAGAGCATGAAGGTACATGTCTGAGATGTACCGAAGGAAAATATTATAAGGGGACCATTCCCCTCATGTAGCAGGTCCACAGGTTTGGAACAACCCGAGGGGTTTGAAATTCATGATCGGGAATCTCATGTATACAAGTGGAAGAAATCCCTCTATGGCTTGAAGCAAAACTCTTCAGGTGTAGTATGAGATGATTGATAGCTGTTAGATGAAGTTGAGATTCACTAAGAGTGAAGCTGATCCAAACCATTGTTTGAAGGTTGTGGATGATAGACCTCTCATACCAGCACCTTATGAGGACGACATATTTCTGACAGGTGCAAACCCTCTCATTTGCAGAAGTAAGAGGAAGTTGGATTCCGGATGTGGAATGATAAACTGCAAGCCTGTGACTACCTCGAGGATCTTAACTTTAAGAAGTTATATGGTAGTGATGTCAGACTAGATTTGGGAAATGCCTCTGAGTTTCATAAACTCATTTGCGTTGATGTTCTTGGTGAACTTCCATCCAGATATATGTTTTGGAGTTAGCATGGTGAGCTCATATTTGGTTGAGCCTCACTAGATTGGTGCCAAGAATCTTCTGAGATATCTTCGGGGCATAATCTCTCATAGATTGAGATACACTGCCAGAAATATGAAACTGCATGATTATTTGAATTCTGACTGGGCAGGCATTGTGGAGGATCACTAGAGCACTTATCAGTGCTGGTTCTTTTTCGATTCTGCTTCGATATCATGGATGAGTAGGAAGCAGAAGTCAGTTACTATAAGCACCGGCGAGATCGAATACATAGCTATGAGTATGATCTCGTGTGAAGTTGCATGGTTGCAGACGCCCTTAAGTGAGTTGTTTGTACACATGACGAATACCACTGTGACTCTCTATGACACTTAGAGGGGTGATTCAATTATTAAGGAATTCTGTATTCGATGATTGCTCTAGTAGATAGACATCATATACTTCCTTATCTGCGATATGGTAAGTCGATGACCGAGGAGGCTCCATCGCATTGAGACTGATGTCCAGGTCGCAGACATTTTGCCAAAGCCTCGGGGAAGGTCAAATCTATGACTTTCCCAAACGACTTGGATTCGTTGAGAGACCTTCTTATAAGGGTCCTGCATGTTGCATGCATTGAGCTCTGGGAGCTTTGGGGGGCTTGGGGTACTTACTAGAGCAACATACGACCACAGGGCGACTCACCCTCCCCTGGTGGTGCACTATGAATAGGATGATTAGTTCTTTTGTGGGTCAGGATGATTAGTTCTCTTGTGGCAACTGTGGAACATGGTGATTAGTTCTCCTGTGGGCTGAGATGATTAGTTATCCCATGGAAACTATGGAACATGATGATTAGTTGTCCTGTGGGATAGGATGATTTGTTCTCCGTGGCGACTATGGAACAGGGTGATTAGTTCTCCTATGGGCCAGGATGATTTGTTCTCCGTGGCGACTGTGGAACAGGATGATTAGTTCTCCTATGGGCCATGATGATTAGTTCTCTGTGGCATCCACTGATAGGATGATTCGTTCTCATGTGGACAGGATGATTAGTTCTCCTGTCGAGGCATCCTACCCATGCAGTCTGGGACTCATGGGAAGTACCTCTCATCTGATCAATGAGCAGAGAAATGAGGATAGGGACCATAGTAGTACTATCAATGGATGCATCTCTATATCTACCGTACTCCCTATGCGAGGATGACCTGAACCGATCTGGGATCAGTATGAGTGGTTTGAGACACTCTCTTGTGACATTGATCTAGGATCAGTATGAGTGGTTTGAGACACTTTATTATGACATTGATCTGCGATCAGTATGAGTGGTTTGAGACACTCTCTTGTGACATTGATTTGGGATCAGTATGAGTGGTTTGAGACACTCTCTTGTGATATTGATCTGGGATCAATAAAAATGACTTCAGGTCAGTAAGAGTGATGTGACACACTCTCTTCAGATGAAACTGACTTTGGGTCAGTAGAGAATAGTATGAGACATTCTCGATCAATTCTTCTTCTTCATGGTTCAAAAGAGTAGAGAAAAGCAGAGCAGAGTAGAGGTTAGCAGATCAAAGCAAAGAAGAGAAGAGCAGAGCAGAGCTCAACATATCAGAGCATAGCAGAGCAATGTAGGGAATTGATGGCAGAGATAGTACAATCAAACATATGGATCAACGGATTGAGTTTTGCCTAGTTGAGAGGGAGTGTTAAAATTGGAAACTAGGGCCAAACTCCATGTGGGTCATCTTATTAATGGAAGCTGATATTTTTCTGAGATCCCTCTCATTGAGAGGTGTAGGATTGATCTAAAGATCATCCGATTCTGATAAGTATTCATGGAGATATGAATTTATTTGTGTTATGGTACAATTCGTCAAGGTCGGCCACCAACCAAATAAACCCCACTTGTGCTCAACGTTTTAGTATAAATAGAGGTGGCCTTCAAGTCATTTCAACACACTTGGGATCTCTTCCTCTCTACTTGTCTTTGGGTTTTAGTAGGAGGAGATATCCTAAGGGATAACGTTGTCCTAATCCAGAGGGCAGAAGCTAGAACTACTAGGAATAGCTGGAATTGCCGGAACTGCCGGGAAAAGCCAGAACTGCCAGGAAAAGCCGGAATTGCCGGGAAGATCTAGAACTATCAGGAAAAGTCAGAATTACTGGAATTACCAGGAAAAGGCGAAACTGCTGGGAAAAGTTGAAACTATCGGGAACTGTCGGAACTATCGGGAATAGCTGGAATTGTCGAAACTACTAGGAATAGCCGGAATTTTTGGAACTACTGGGAATAGCCGGAATAAACAAAACTGTCGGAACTACTGGAACTGCAAGGAAAATCCGGAATTGTCGGAACTACCGGGAATAGCTGGAATTGCCGGAACTGTTGGGAATTACTATAACTGTCGGGAATAGCCGGAATTGCTGGAACTGTCAGAACTACCGGGAATAGTCGGAACTATCGGGAACAACGGAACTGTCGAAACTGTCAGGAAAGATGATGCAGAGGGCAGAAGCCAGAACTATCGGGAACTTTCGAAACTGTCGGGAAAAGCCGGAATTTCGGGAACTGTTGGGAACAACTGAAATTACCGAAACTGTCGGAACTGCCGGGAACAGCTAGAGCATCTATCTTCGAAGGAGAGTAGCATGCAAGGGACAACTAACTAACATTGGAACAGTTGTATGGTACTTAGCAGAAAATACACCAAGCATGCAATGTTACAGCTAGCATGCAACAACAATCATGCAAAGGACAACAAGCATGTGAGGGACAACAAGCAAGCAAGGGACAACAAGCAAGCAAGGTGCAGCCAACACATAGGTCAGGATGGCAACATGGTGTAGCAATGGCACATAATGTAGTACAGTGATGGATACAGTCATGATTAATGAAGCGTGATGAGATGAAACATAGTGATGACGGGTGCATCATGGTGCAGCGCGGTGAGGTGCAGCATGATGATGAAATGAAGCACAACGATAGGTGAAGGAGTCACCTTGGACAATTAGTTGAAGCAACATGTCTTCAATTGATCTCATGTATCATCTTCTTAGAGATGATCTATGTTCTTATCTAGATAAGTCAAAGTGTTGACTTCTGTTGTAAACGTACTATATCTCTCTCTCTCTGCTGAACTATTGAAGAACATATAAGAAGGATTGATCAAGGGTTCCCCACATCGGGTTTGTCCCTGGCTAGCACCACATCTTGTGTCCTCTTGTCTTGGCTTGTATTCTGTGATTTATGTTTATGTTCTATTTGCAGTTCACTTTAATGCTGATGTGATTGATAATCTGGAAAAGATATTGAGCTAACTGTGAAAATTGAAATAAATTTCTCTAAGCATAGAACATACCTAAAATTAACACTAAGTCATAGAGCTTCAACAACAAGTATCTCTTTCTCAGTGTGGCAGTAATTGGTGAATGCAAATATACTGAATCCTATAGGAAAAACAGGCCATGCCCTTTTATTGGATTCTCTCAGTACTTTAGTGATACCATAACCCACTGTCTGATAAGCTACTTCTCTGTTGACTAGCTTATCAGGAATATATAAAGGAAAAACATGAGGATGTGCAAGACTACCCTAGACTCTGATATAGGTAAATAATTCTTCTCTGAACCAATTGTCGACTCTTTGAAGGTCGTCCATGGCTTCCTGAGACATTCTTGGTGGTCAAGACTCAAATATGGTTTCATTTGTCAGAATCACAACCTTGTGACATATTTGGTAGAGATGTTTAAAATAATTGGATGCACATAGAATATCGTGGTAGATATGGATAGGCTTAGGGTATTGAATAATCCATTTCCAACCCATAGAGGGAGAATCCTTAGAAAAAAACACAACATCCATAACATAGGCCGAAATATAAAAATGAGGAAACTTATTTTCAAAAATTATTCTATTGTGCTGAAAAGATAGTATATGAGAAGCCATGTTATCAAAAAGTATGGTAGCCCAGTCAAATATAAACCCTTCAGAAGCGCCATCAATCATAGGTACACAAGTGTCCAGGAATTTTGACACATTAGTGAGTGCATGCAATCAACACATTATAGCTGCAACTTGGGAGAAAGGAGCAACAAGAGAAAATAGTGAGTACTTACTAGATTCCTTAACTTTATGATTATTTGGGTCCTGTCTACATTTCCAGATTTGATTTGAGGGGTGCCCATGCTCTTTTACGAAAGCCTCAACATATTTCTTATTATATACATACTGAGGATTTGGAAAATGGTACATGATTTGTAAATCCTTGTTGTTGAAAGACCAAATTATTATCCCCTTCTTAGGTTGAAAGCATCTATTAGAAATGTCCAAACTTTCCATTACCCAATGAACCATATCCGTTTAAGGCAATAATTGTGGCCTAGATGCAATTCTATGGAGGAAAGAGTTGGTAGCATCGCTAGTAGTGGCTTCCGATACAACAATGTTATCATCATTTGGGACTATTCCCTCAGTAACTCTAGGGTTCTCATTTCAAAGTACTGATAAATTGCTTCCCATGAAGGAAGTCCAAAATATTCAGTACACACAGTATGCAAAAATAATCTCGATCCTGGAACTTTATCATCTACCTCTTCCAGAAATGAACCAGAAGATTGATATTGTGGAGTCTTCTTTTTACCTCTACTGCCTTTCTTCATTTCTTCCATGAATTGAGAAGCTGAGATAACCTGTAGGAGACAGAGGTAGAGACTTAGTGAAAAATATTTGCAACGCTCACAAACTATGTAAAATGGAAATAGTGCATAAAAGTCCTTTAAATAAAATATCAATTACAAAAGCCAAAGTCTATTAAATGGAAAGTTTCAATTCAATCGAGGCCAATAATTAAACATTAAATCAGTTAAGCGAATGGAAATGGGACCACGTGATCATGCCACATTGGATATCAGAACGAAAATGTTGGAGGGACATTTAAATTAAAGTTACAATATAATGTTTGCTCGATATAGAGAGCTCTGAGATATGTAAGCTTTCGATATAATATGTCCTGAGATCTGGAGGGTCCGATATGAAAAAAGGTCGATATGTTAAAGAAACATCGTAGAACATAAATTTCGTAGGTTCTTTTAAATAATGTTTCAATGAACTAAGTTTCGATAAAAGAAATATCGATACACCAACACTCAAGCAAGGGTAAAATATCTCGGAACCTCAGGAATTTGGATCTCGGAGGAGAATAATTTCATAACATTTTTAAAAATGATTTGATAAATTTGTTCCGATAAGGTTATTCTGATAAATATTTCACCTTGGTTTCTTCTTTAAATTTTATGCATTTAATCTCCCTTTTAGTTTTATGATAAAAACTAAATCATAAATAAAGGGCCCCATTATTTATTATGGATTAGAAAGAAAGAATAAAGATGGGGAGTTGTTATTTTCTACAAAAATTGGCGAGACACTGGGCGAAACATTTATCTGTAAATTAATTAATAAAATTCAAAGGGAAAAGGAATAAAATAGGAAAAGATCAGAATGCTAAGGTTTACATTTTATATAAACTAGGAACTTAATTTATTTGTGATAGCCAGTTGTTAAAATAAAATATATTGATTAGGTAAGGAATACTTATAAGTTTAGCATTAAGGTAAACTCATGATGTCACAGGTAGTGCCACTGCTACCAGTAAGAATCCATAGCCTCGATAGGGTTACCTTTTTACCAAAGAAAACCAGTATCCCATCCACATGAATAGATTTTAGAGGATTTCAGGGAAGACTTATAATACTTATTTTTCTACTTGAAAGTCACTGTCCTAGCTTGGTGACCAGATAATGATAATTCCATTCACAAGTATTAACGATAGTGAACAAGTTGGATCATGATGAGACCTCTTGTCTTGCAGATTTTGGCTATAAGCCATTATCCTATCTTGGTGACCAAATATGGTAATGTCAATATCGTTAGTACCCATGCTTGTGGTAAGTTGGATCTTAATGAGACCTATTCTCTTTCAAGTTTTAATATTTTGAGTTACACTCTAAAACTATTTAATTAGTGGATGGGGAGGTAAATATTCTCCTTAAGAGCTGAGGATGATAGATAGAGTTATAAGATGCTAAACACTTTCATAACCTTTACCTATTACAACACATGTTTAAAGATATGAATTATTATGAGATAAAAATCCCTTTTAAATACCTTAGGTTGTGATTAGTTCACAAAACAACAAGGATAGAATCAAAGAATTTAATATATGTAAAATACTGAAACAATAGCATAATTATCATCTTATTGATTATTTTCCTTTTAAAAATGAATTTCATAAAACGATTAGAGATCATTAATACATATCACCCAAGTATGAAACTAAAAGAGTAACATTCAACAAAATAGGCAAAAGACAAACTGGTTTATACATATGATTATTTACATATTTACAAAAAATAGCATGATTTTCAAGAAAAGTATCTCTTAAGGATGAGTCCATTTACAGGAAGGGATTCCTTCCTTCCCTGTAAGTCTTGAAGGATGAAAGTAGATGGGCTGAGTTTCTCCACAATCTGAAATTGTCCTAGCCAGAGTTTTTGAAACTTTGTGTGTTTACCCTTTTCCTCATGGGCTTTGTCCCATTTCAGTATAAGATCACTAATTTCAAAAATTTTGTTTCCAGCTGAATTTGCATCAAACCATGATTTAACAATGTTCTGATGTTTAGCATACATATGTTTTTCTTTATCCCTCCCCTCTTCTAATTTCAGTAATTGAGATAATCTCAGTTGAAGGGAAGAACATGGTTGCTCTTCAATAGATTGAACCAGGGATAATGAATGAAAAAACAACATTAGGGGGCAAGACAACTTCTTTTCCATAAACTAAACAATAAGGAGAAGGTCCGAAGGAAGCTTTATGAGTTATCTTGTTTTCCCACAGAGAAAAGATTAAAGTTTTATGCCAATTCTTTTGATTTTCCTTTGTGCTATATTTTATTATTCTCAAGAGGTTTGTATTTGTAGATTATGCTAAACCATTGCTTGAGGGATAATAATTTGCAAAATATTTAATCTTGAAACCACTTTTAAATAAAATTTAATGATTAAATTGTATGAAAAATAAGATGCATTGTCAAACATGAGAGCACTGGGAAGGCAAAACTTGGTAATAATACGCTAATCAATGAAATTAACTACAACTTCAGAATTGACCACCTTTAAAGGAATTTCCTTTACCCACTTGGTGAAGTAATTGTTAGCAGCGAAAATGTATTTGTATTGCTTAGATGAATGAGGAAAAATCTCACCGATAATGTATAACCCCCATTTCTCGAATGGTTGTTCAATGCTTACTTATTGCAGTGGTAAGGCTCCTTTCTTTTCTTTTCCTGAAGCAATTTGACAGGTTTTGCATCACTTGACATATGCATGTGCATCCTTAAATAAGGTTGGCCAATAATACCCAACATGGAGGATTTTATGAGTAGTAGTATCTCCACTATAATGTCCACTAGCTGGTCCATCATGCATTTCCTGCAAAACTTTTTCTGCTTCATATTTTTCAAGACATCTAAGTAGGACAAAATCATAATTCTTTCTAAATAAAATATCATTTACAAGTTGATATTGATTTTCTTTCAGTCTTAATGCTCTTTTATTTTTAGAATCAAGTTCAACTAGTGCATAACCATTTTTAAAATAGAAAATGAGATTTGCATATTGGGATTCAGTATCAGTGAGACATACCTTCGTGACTTCAATATTTTCACTTGTGTCGGTTTTAGAGGTATTCTTGGATTCACCAACTACCAATCTACAAAAACCTTGACCTCTAACAATTTTAGCAGGCTTAATTTCAAGGTGTTGATGGTGTTGGACCCGCCAACATTAAGGGGACCCCCCTGATCTGAATTCCCGATTATACCTCACATTGTTTGGTTTAGGAGTCCCATCCAGTATAAAAGTCTAGTTGCCGAATTCTTACATATTTTCGTTGGCTCTAATTGTTAGCAAGAGAGAGGGATTTAATGGAATCTTCAAAAAACAAGAAGATGTGCCTAGTGAGTGTTCAGTTGCAAGTGTGTCAAGGTTCTTTTATTGCAAAGGGGGGGAGAAAAGTGAGCCTCTAAATGAAAGGTACTAGTACCACCCAAGAAGAGACACACATGAACCAAAAGGGTCCGTCTAACATCCAGCAGAATAGTCCACATCGGATGTGATGGTCATTACAACCAACAAATAAAGAAAGATCTGTCTAATATATCATGCAATAGTCCACAAGGATGGGATAACAAAAACAACCATTACAACACATTCTCAATAATATAAATAATAAACTAACCAAAATAGTTCAACTATCTTAGCACATGTGAAAGCAAACATGAAATACAAACATCCGCAAAATAGTCTTACAAACATTCATAGTCCATGCATGAAGAACGTGATGGCCTTGAAGGCTTCTGTTATTAAGTAAAGTTCCAAGACACATGTTTACAATGTACATCACTAACCCCAGTAGTGGAGCATTAGAGCCACTCCTTGCTCCTCAAAGAACTAGTTGATCTCTCTAATGCCTTACGGGAGGAGTCAAGGTGAAAAGTCCTTTTCTCATACAATGAGGGAGTATATATAACTAAAGGTGACTCTTTGACTACCCTCATGACTGTTTGACTTCCTATGACTTTTCAACTTACATGACTCCTTACATTCCATGTGTGTCCTTTGGAATTCCACTTTATAATACATTTTGAATATAATATACATGACCCACAATAGTGATGTGTCATATGACCACTCATGACATGACATGACACTGCTGACTTGGACTGATTGATGATGTGGCAATGTCAAGTCACGGTTGCTGCTAAGTGCTGGATTTATGCTTGAAGATGCTTTCTATTCACCTCTACATGGCTTGGTGATGCAGAATCTTCAATCTTGAATAATGATCGCAAACTTGTGTCCCTTCGCTTTCTCTTGATTAATCAACTTGTCAGTTCAAATATAAGAGATTATTTTGGCATGATTTCCTCCTTCTTCTCCTTCTCCATCATCTTTCCATGACATGATTGGGTACCTATTCCTAAAATTCACTCATGACAAGATGACATCAATCCAATAACCCCTAGTCTACAATGATGCATTATGATCCAAAAACTGAGCCTGCAACAAGTAACGGGATGGGAAAAGGGACTCAACGTTTGTGCAATGTTTAGTTCTATCAGTCAGGGGGAAGAGCTTGAGTTCTAAGACTGTGCAGTGTGCAACATAGGAAGGCTCGAAGGACAAGGGAAGGCCTGAAGGACAAGACTGCGTATTTTTTGGAGCCAGTGGGGTGAGGCTGAGGGAATGTACACTCGGAGAGGCAACTGCACAGTTTTGGGAGTCAAGGGAGGTTGGGATTCTATGTAACTACACAGTTTAAGAACTCAGGGATGAGCTTGAGGCTTGAATATGTGAAGTTCGTAGTTCAAGCCAAGCTGGAGGACATAACTCCACAATTTGGTAGGTCAAGGCCGGGGCTTGGGAAAAAATGTTGAGAAATCAATACAAGTAGATTAGTGTTTGATTCCTATTTATTGATAATTACTTGTGAGTTATGTTTCCTTCTTTTACTTCTTTATTATATTATCTTTCATCAAGTAATTACCATATTATGTGTGTATCAAGATCACAAAATAAAAGACACAATATGTAGGAACTATGCCAAGGAAAAACCCTCCTTGAGGGGAAAACCCAATCAAAATTCTCTTCCTTCAATAGTATTATTTGAGACTCTTCAACCTAGAAAAATACCAAACCTTCCCTCCACACCAATTCAGCCTTCCAGATCTTCAAACCCTTTGTAACAACACTTCCACCCCAACAACTTTGACTATGCAACAACTTATGACATCGGGCAACAACAACACTTGGAAGACTTCGATCTCCCAACTAGGGCATGAAACAAAGAGAGAATAGCACCAAAACTTTTATTTATTCCTTCTGCTTAGACTTGACCAAACTTGAACTTCCTTTAGACTTCTTTGACCCACTTTGCACTTCTCCAACTTCCTTAGAGATATCGAACTTGCTTGAGATGAGATGATCCAAATGAATTTTAATTCCTTCTATTTATAGGCTACAATTGAGGTCGAATTGGTGTCCTTAGTCTGACTTGATCTCCTTTAGGCCGACTTGGTGTGTCAGGTTATGTAAATTACACTTGACTCAAATAAACCTTTTTACATGATTCAAAAGCCCAAGAAGGGTCTCTTTAAATGTAAAATGACTCTATTGACTCAATATTGATCCTAGGAGTACACTATGGGGGCTTTGACTAATATAATGATGACCCAAGCATGAAACTCATTCTTTAATAAGTCATTAATACAATAATAAAAACTCTTTTTGTATTATTTTGACAAGTACATTTTCTGATGACTCAAATACATTAATGAAGACTGAGCCTAGTTACATTTTCCAACAAGAACTGTGTAGTGTAGCAGTCCTAAGAGACAAGAACTACACATTGTGTAGTGCCAAGCAGCAATGTCACAACTTAGAGGGTTGAGATTGCGCAATGGGCAATTCAAAAGGGGTCCACTGAAGCTAAGTTTCTCGGTCAGGAAGTTTTCCAAAAATGATTGTGTGGGATAGGTGATGAACTTTGATGAAACTTGTCTGTGATTACACACTTAGCATACCTTGACGACATGACAACATAGATCATCCAAAAACATGCATAGATCATTTCCCTCTGTGTGACTACTTTATGACAATATACGACAAGTGTGACACTTAAGATAGACTTTGGGACGACCGTGATGACACTTGTGTGAAAATGCTCGGGACTTTGTGTATGGGTGTGGAAAATGTTTACATAGTTAGAACAACTCATATACACAAATACATACCTTTGAAACCATTAGAATAGGATTGCAAACATTGTGTGACAACCAAACATGCCAAAAGATGACAGTTAACCCAACATGAAAAAGGGAACAAAACACTGCAAGAGAGCTCATGAAGTAAACTCTAATGTTTGTGACAACAATGTACAAGACCAAGGAAGGCTTTGAAATTGATTTTAAGCCAAAATTTTGGAGGGTGTTGTAGCAACTACAACACTTGGAAACACACTGGTTGAACTCCATCTTCTCTATCTTGGTTAACTCCTTTTGTATAGGGCCTCGGTTCTTCAAGGAGTATTGATTCATTGTGCATATTACTTTTACCTTCTCACTTACCCCACAAATAGACATTGTCCCCTTTATACCTCTTTGGTTGAACACAACATAAGATTCACCAAAATCAAAATGTTTTGAGTCAGGAAGGGTAGTGTAGCTTGTGAGCTTAAGATTTTCCGAGTATAATTTTTCATCTCTGGAGTTTCTCCACTACCAGTAGGCCTAGAAAATACCTCGCCGGAGTCATGCAAGAACACAAACATTACTCCACTGCTAACGAGCTTGGACAATTCCCCCGTGGAGTTTATTTCTTCACCTCTGTGTGCAAGACACTTGCTCTTCTTTCACCTTTATTTATTTATTTTAAAGAGAACTGTGCATTGACACTTATTTATTTTGAGGCGGAAGAGGGATCCTGACTTATTGAGAGTAGGAGAGGTAGTTCCTTCAGAGAAGCATATAGAGACCTCTGATTTAGGTTTTCTCATTTAGATTTTTTCCCCTTGTCTGTTTCTACTAGTTGGATAAGGTTGAAGAAACCAAAACATAAATATCAAGTCTAGGCATGAGGTTTCCAAATTAGACATGGGTTCATGGTTGGGACAAAAATCTCCTTACGGATGGATCATATTTTCTGTCGAAAATTCATTGGCCAAAAATATGTAACCAACACAAGGGAGATGGAAAAAAATCTAGCCAAATGCCGAAGTGTCACAAGACTCATTATAGTTTGACCACACACATACTTAGAAGCCATAAAATTTACATACACAACACTTATTCACATACGAAAACCAAAACAAAACTTAAGAAAATAGAAAAACAAAAAAAGAAAAGACCATGTACACAGTGTAGGGCACAACCCCAAATCTTCATTGAAAATAATGTTTTAAGTATTTTCCATTGAAAGAGAGAGAGTCAATCTTACTGTTAGGTGATTGAAAAGGATAAGTGTATTGACCAAGAATTTTGTGCACTATGAAGGGCCCAATCCACAAGGACTGAAACATAGTGTGTTTTCCTTTGTCCTCGTGGGATTTATCCCACTTTAAGACTAAGTCATCCACATTGAAGTTGTTTTTCCCTGCAGAATTATTGTCGAACCACCTCTTGATACGATTCTGGTGAAGTGAAATTTTTTCTTTTGCTTTCAACCTTTCTTCTTATAGCTTATGAAGGGTATCCATCCTACATTGTACTAATAGACATGGCTTGCCTTGGGATTCTTGTGAGAGTTGGAGAGTAGGCAAGTAGATGTTAGGAAAGAGGATGGATTCTTTTTCGTACACTAGGAAGTAAGGGGAGGTGTTCAGGGAAGGTTTCGGCATCACTCGATCAACCCATAAGTAATTAACCAAAATGGAGTGCTAGTTTTGCTGCTCAGAGAATATGGTATTTTTTATAATGCGGATTAGGTTCTTATTCATGGATTCAGTAAGACCATTCCCCTGCGGATAATAATTAGTTGAATGTTTCAATATAATACCATTTTCCAATGAAAAATCATAGAGTCTTAGCAATGAAAAGTATGTTGCATTTTCAAAAACAAGTGAAGTAGGAATGCCAAACCTGGAAATGATATTTTGCTCCATAAAGCTAATGATTTCGTGATCATTCACTTATTTAAGCAGAACTTCTTCTGTCTATCACATGAAGTAATTTGTGGTAGTAAGGATGTAGTGGTGCTACTTTGATGAATGTGGGAAAATCTCCCCAATAATGTCCAAGCCCCACGTTGAAAAGGTTCTTCCACTGCAATGGGTTGCAGTGGGGTGGGTGACTTCTTGTTTCTACCGGCACACCTCTGATAGACCAAACACTTGAAGGTGTAAGCATGGCATCTCTGAAAAATGTAGGCCAGTAAAAGCTGACCCGCATAACCTTATGTGCTATTGTGTTTCCTACGAAGTGTCCCTCGATTGGTCCATCGTGGAGATCACACAATACCTTTCCTGAATCATGTGCTTCCAAACACTTGAGTGATCTTTCATTGTGGTGCCTTCTGAACAACACCCCATGCACCAAATGATAGGATAATGATTTAAGTATAAGCGCCCTCTTTTTCCATGGGGAAAAGTGGGAGGGAACTGTGACGTGCTCAAGGTATTAACGCACATTCGTGTACCAAGACTTTGTGCTGGTAGTGGGGGAGGCTCGCTCAATGTTGTACATCTCAATTTCTTGCTCCCATCCCGAAAGATCTTCTTCTTCCTCCTTTGTGTTTATTGCTTTTTCCGCTAGTCGACAAAGACCATGGTCCTTGATTGTGTGAACTGGCTTGATTTCTAAATCATATTCTTGCAACCTGGTCATCCAATTCACTCTACTTTCTCCCAGCTCTTGTTTAACAAGTAGTGATCTAACTATTGGGTGCGGGACAAAGATAAATTTTTCAATAGATAGGTTCGAAATATCTTTACTTCCTTGTATACTGCATAAGCATGTTTATCCAAAGTGTGTTAGTTAAGCTCTGGTGCTTGCAGAATCGCGCTGATGAAGGAGATAGGTCGCTCGTTGTTCAATTCATCCTTTTGAGTGATCACAATGGCGAGAGAAGTGTCAGACGCAAAAGTGTAGAGAAATAAATTTTTATTGAAGTCTGGGTAGTACAATGTGGGAGCTTCTATTATAGTTTGCTTAATATGGAAAAACACATCCTTTTCCCTTTTATCCCATTTATAAATGACATTCTTCTTCACCATCTCCTGTATTAGCTTGCTAATATGAGCGTAGTTGAAGATGAAATTGCGGAGGAAGTTGATTTTCCCCAAGAAGGACTAAATGGACTTGTTATTCATTGGGAAGGGAATTTGCGTGATTGTCTTGACCCTATCCGGGTCTACCTTAATCCAACTTTTGGCAATAATGTGGCCCAAGAGATTACCCTCGGAAACTGTGAAGATACTTTTCTTAGGATTTAAGGATATATCGTACTTGTGACATCACTAAAAAATATTATTTAAGTGGCGTATGGGGTCTGACCTTTGTTTGGAGAACACTGTTACGTCATCAAGATAGACTACCATGCTTTATCCAATCAGTCCACGGGAAGTGATTTCCATATCACATTGTAATGTTGCACTAGTGTTGATTATCCCACATGGAATTTGTTTGAATGCGAACGTGCCCCACTTCGTTCGGAACATGGTTTTAAGTCTGTGAGGCTCTACAACCAGAACCTAGTTGTATCCGGAATAACCATCCAACAAAAAAAATATTTCATACCTTGATAATGTTTCCAATATTTGTTCCATGGATGGCATGTGGTAGTTGTCCCTGTCCAAGGTGCGATTGAGATTTCAAAAATATACACACAAGCGGATTTCCCTGGACTTCTTTCTCACAAGGACCAAATTTGACATCCACGTTAAGTGCCACACTCTGTATATGATCAGACCATCCAGTAGTTTCCTCAACTCTTACTGAATAAGAGGCTCAAGCATTAGATGTACTTTTCTCAATTTTTGTTGGAATGGATCAACCCATTCATTTATCGATATCAAATGCTAGATGATTCACATGTCATATGTTTTAAGCTCATTGTATGTCCACACAAACACATCTCGGTACTGCCTGAATAAGCGTATAAATGCTTTTTTCTCTTGTGGTGTACAACAAGTACCAAGATTGACATACTTCAGATCCTTTTTTGTTCCCAAGTTAATCCGTTCATGCGACAATGTGGAACTATGGGTCTTAGCATTGATAGGTCCTCGAAAGTGATTATGTAGGTTATGCAACTTCTCCAATGATACCACACCATTGGGGATGAGGTTTCCTTTACTTGCACTGGCTGCATCCTGCAATTCCTTTTCATGCTCGTCCTCATCAATCGTTGCGTCTTTGAACACATCAACGTTCACCATGAATCACAATATCTGTTTGTCATCATAAAAAACACGTAAATTAGTTATATTATAAAGGACGAAAGGCTTATAAATAATTTTAATAGAAAAACCGTCCCTCAATGATGACAACCTAGCAAAATCATTTGCTAATGCATCCGTAGTTGCGTTATGCATTCTTGGAACAAAAATGATATTGAAAGCATGAAAATGTGAAATTAGATGTGATACCTCTTGTTTATAATTTCTAAGATGAGGTGACACACAATGTATGGTATTGTGTACTTGGCGCACCACAATTTTTGAGTCACCTATCGCTTTCAGGATGCCAACATTGAGGTCAATGGCTCTTTGCAAGCCTAAGATGAGTGCTTCGTACTCTACAGTGTTGTTCTTGCACTCAAATTCCAAGTATCTAGAGATCAAATTATTTCTCTATAGTGGTTCTACTAAAACACAACCAGTTCCAGAACCTTCTTGTGGTTTGGAACCATCGAAGTACAAATTCCACATATCATATGTACAGGGATTGGGAACTACACTAGTGTTGCTACTACTACTACTAACTGTACAAAGGTCATTCTCACTAATTGGACTGGGAAGGAGCTCCAATTGTGTATCCGGTGGAACTAGGGATGGCTATACAAGATAACACCCCAATTGGGTTTCCAGAAAGCAATTACCGAAAATTAGTTCTGCGAAAGCCATCGGTTCGTTTTGTCTGTTCAAGGGAGTGATAGTGTGTTTCGTATATCTTTCTGACTCCACCCAGATATGATTATTTCTTCCCTTATACAAAAGCCATAGATGTGAGCAGTACATGGCAAAGTACCCTTGTAGCTCTTTAGGCCAGTGTCTGATCAACACCACTCTGTATGAATCCGGAATGTCTACAATCACCATGTTGATACATTGGTGGACCCGTCTGTTGGATGATAAATAGATGATGACATCTCTGAGCTCACCAATCACATAGACATGAGTTATGTCCATTTGAATAATATATGCATCTGTTTTGTCCCATTTTTCATTGATTTTCTTGGAAACAAATAATGGCATTGCATTCACCGACACACCAGAATCAACCAAGCAATTATGTACATTGAAATTAAAGATTTAAAAAGTTAACAGAAAAGGTGGGTAGAGAGTATTTGCATTCATCATTAAAGTGTTAAGCATATATTCGAGGGAACCATAAGGCATACTAGATCCCTTGTCTGAAGAGGTAGCATTAACTATGGTGATATGACCAACTGCCCATAAGAGGTTGTCTCACTGACTCATGATCTTTGTTAACTCAAACATTGAAATGTTCTTACGAACCTTCTTCATGTCATCAACTATGTTGTAGTCCACAGTGAGAAGAATGGTCGAAGTGTTTGGGGATGTAACTTGGTTTGTGGCTTTCGAAGTGATGGTTCTTTCCTTACTTCTCATGGAAGAACTTTTCATTGAGACTGCTTTCCTAAACTTGCTTTGAGTGTCTTGTACTAAGTTGATCGGTGGGCCGATTTTCCTTAACAGATTCTCTCTAAATTTCTGCTTCAAAAACTCAACTGTAGTGGTTGGCCCTTGGTTTCTCAGGTTGTATTGGTTGGTCTGCTTCTAGGCCAGATTGTCACTCAGAGGCTTCTTATTACCAGTACTATTGTGGGTTGTGAGTATATAGTTGAACATGTTTACTGCATGCCCGACACTTGGAATTTCATCAGCTGCAACAACTTCTTCCTTTTGTTCTGCATGCTCAATCTACTCCTCAGCCAACACCGCATCAACAAGATGCATAGCAAGCATGCTCATGGCCTGATTCCACTGTGGGCATGTTTTCTCTTAATTATGTTCTTGATGATATAAACAATATTGATCTATGCCAAAATTTTCAATATTCAATACAACATTGGAGCTCTGCATAGACTTTATTAGTTGGTTGCTGCTACTACTAGAAGTTGTGATCCTTTTGAACAGGTTGAATCTGGGAGGCTTGTTTCTCACAGTGGTCTCACTTGACCTTTGTTTGAGCTCTGCCATCTCATTTGACAGAGTGTTGACAAGATGGGTCAAGTTTTCAAGATCAGATGGTTCTTTCTCTTTGGCTTTGCTCATAGAGTCTCGAGAACTTTTACCCATGTATTTGGAGTATTTTTTTTGGTTGATCATCTCAAATGACTCTGTTTGCATGCAAGTCCTTCTCAACAATGATAACTTCTTCATAATTTTCCATTAGTGTTTGTTTCACAATTCGCTTCACAAACTGCACAATGCTTGCTAGCAAGGTAGAGGTGTAGTAATCTATTGTGATGGAGTCATGAGGCTTCATGTTTTTCGGAAATTTTTTTAAGATGCGGTTGAACCTATGATTAAAATCCTTCACTCTATCCTTTTTCTCCATCTTAAGATCACCCATCTCTTTCAATAACATGGTGGGGGACTTATCATCAACAATTTTTTCAAGGAAGATCTTCTTAAACCCCCTCTAATTCTGGATGGAGTTCAGAGTAAGGTTGTGATACCATACATCTACTATACCATCCAAGGTACATGGAAAAAGTTTACAAGGAACATCATCATAATCTACCTCAAGTGTTTGTAGATGTAGGTAAAAGTTGTGCAGATGGTCTTCAACCTTCATTGTTTTATCAGGGTCATACTTCATTAAGAGCTTCTCCAAATGCATTGGCATCTTGTGTAGAACACCTGGAAGTGCAAATGGGCCCCAAGTCATCCAATCCAGATCTTGGTCCACCATGTCTTCTTCGTTGTTGTCCTCCTCTTCTTTTTCAGAATATGATGGCTCTTCTTCCTCTTCCTCTTCTCTGCCAGACTCGTAGAAAGTTCTGGCTGAGACTAGAATGTTATCTTTGTCAGCATCGTGAATGGAGGCTCTTCTTGCCTTTCCACAGAGTCTGCTAATTTTTCAAGAGTGGAAAGAACCATCTCTTCAAGAGTATAAACTACTATCCATGTGGGGTGATCTTTTTCTTCTTGGGAGAATATGGAAGACTGATTACTCTCGAGATCAATCAGACAAATTTTGCAAATTGACGAGTTATAGAGTGGATGGCCTAAATATGATCATATGGGATTTCAAGTTTAGGTTTGGGTTGAGAAGAGTCACCACCTTTAGAAGCACAAGTAGGGGAGGTGCAATGAACGTTGTTTCCTTGACCATAAGATGAGATATTGGGGGCTGATGGGGTTATCATCCATAAAACATTGGCTTCCCTCCTTCTAGCACTAGAAACATCACTTGGTGTAGGAGTCCCATCCAGTATAAAGGCATGTTTGCCTTATTCTTGAATATTTTCCTTGGCTCTAATTGTCAGCAAGAGAGATGGATGCAATGGTATCTTCAAAAATCAAGAATATGTGCCTGGTGAGTGTTCAGTTGAAACTGTGTCAAGGTTATTCTACTGCAAAGGGGGGAGAAAAGTGAGCCTCTAATTTAGAAGTAGTAATACCACCTAAGAAGAGACACACATGAACCAAAATGGTCCATCTTACATCCAACAGAATAGTCCACGATGGATGTGACAATCATTACAACCAAAAATAAAGAAAGATCTGTCTAATATCCCACGAAATAGTCTACATGAATGGGACAACAATAACAACCATTACAACACATTATCAATAATATATGTATTAAAATAAACGAAATAGTTCAACTATCTTAGCACATGAAATACAAACATCCGTAGAATAGTCTTACAAACATTCAAAGTCCATACATGAAGAATGTGTTGGCCTTGAAGGCTTCTATTATTAAGTAAAAGTTCCAAGACACATGTTTACAATTTACATCACTAGCCCCAGTAGTGGAGCATTGGAGCCACTCCTTGCTCCTCAAAGAACTACCTGATCTCTCTAATGCTTTGTGGGAGGAGCCAAGGTGAAAATTCCTTTGCTCATACAATGAGGGAGTATATATAACCAAGGGTGACTCTTTGACTACCCTCATGACTATTTGACTTCTTATGACTTTTCAACTTACATGAATTTTTACATTCCATGGTGGTCCTTTGGATTTCTACTTTATAATACATTTTGAATACAATATACGTGATCCACAATACTGACGTGGCATTTGACCACTCATGACATGCCATGACCTGACACTGATGACATGGACTGCTTAGTGATGTGGAAATGTCAAGTCACTTTTTTTGCTAAGTGTTGGATGTTTTCTTGAAGATTCTTTCTCTTCACCCTCGCATGGATTGGTGATGCATAATCTTGAATGATCTCCAGTCTTGAATAGTGGTCACAAACTTGTGTCCCTTTAGTTTCTCTTGATTGGTCAACTTGTTGGTTTAGCTAAAAGAGAGTATTTAGGGATTATTTCCTCCTTATCCTTCTCCATTATCTTTCCATGACATGATAGGGTACCTGTTCCTGCAATTCACTCATGACAAGACGACATCAATCTGAAAACCCCCTAGTCTAGTACGATGCATTTTGATCCAGCAATTGAGCCTGGAACAAGTGACAGGTTGGGAAGAGGGACTCACTGATTGTGTAATGCGCATTTCTAGTAGTCAGGGAGAATATCTTGAGCTCTAAGACTACATAGTGCATAGCTCAGGAAGACCTGAAGGACAAGACATTACGGTTTCTAGATCTAGTGGGGTCCGACCGAGGGAATGGACACTGGCAGAGCCAACTATGTAGTTTTGGGAGTCAAGGGAGGTTGTGATTTTACTTAGTTCAAGCACTCAGGAATGAGATTAGGGCTTGAAGATGCGAAATGCGAGTTCAAGTTAGGTTGGCAAACATAACTGCACAATTCTGGAGGTCAAGATTGGGGCTTGGGCACATGAACTACACAATTCAACAATACTAGGAGACAAGAATTACGCATTATATAGTGCCAAGCATCAAGGTCATAACTTAGAGGGCTGAGACTACACAATGTGCAGTTCAGAAGGGGTCTGGTGAAGCCAAGTTGCTTAGTTTGGAAGTTTTCCGAAAATGGCTAAGTGTGGGATAGGTGATGAACTATGATTAACCTTGACTGTGATAAAAAAATTAGCGTACTTTGACGAGACGACAACATAGATCATCCAAACACATGCACAAAGAATTTCCCTCTGTGTGACTACTTTACGACAAGATACGATAAGTGTGAAACTTAAGATAGACTTTGGGACGATCATGACGACACTTTTGCAACAATTCTCAGGACTTTGTGTATGGCTACGACATGTGTTTACATAGTTAGAAAAACTCATATACGCAAAGACAAACCTTAGAAACATCAGAATAGTCTTGCAAAAATTGCGTGACAACCAAACATGCCAAAAGACGACAGTTAACCCAACATGCAAAAGGGAACAAAGCACTACAAGAGAACTCATGGAGTAGGCTCTAATGTTTGCGAAAACAATGTAAAACACCAACGAAGTTTCCAAAATTAAGTGTAATCCAATATTTTGGAGGGTGTTGCAATAGCTATAACACATGGTCATATTCTTGTAAAGTTGTGCTCTAATTAACTTGTTTTTCTCCTAACTCTCTTTGAATTATTAATTGTCTAAAAACAGGAAATGGTACAATTTCTTTTGTATTTGATTTCAAGATAAAAGGCCTAAAGTTTTTGATCAATTTAAATACTGCAAATTCTTGTTTTTGAACTTCCGAATAATTTGTAGAAAACCTTGTAGATTCACAAGCTCATGCAATTTACTAAAGCACAAGACAAAAATCTACTTCTACTTTCAACCAACGGAAGCCAATAGATCGATGAAAACAATATGAACAAGAAGAAGATAAATCAATGGCACATAACAAAATATGTATCTGGGGAAAGCCACTACTCAAAACCCTGCTATATGTATTGCATATATCAGAAATATGAGTGAAGATACAAAGCTTGTTCTCACTAGAACAATTACGCACAAGTATGCTCAACTCTCTCATCTCACAAGCTAGCTCTAGTCCAATACTTAGTGAATTTTGTAGTGCTCCGAGCCTGTAATCTCTTGCTTAATTCCTAGGATGAATAGCCCATATTTATAGGGAATTCATGCTTCCAACACTGTGCAATCCAAACATAGGATCAATCTCTGATGCATGCATGATATTTACAGTCTAGTAAATAATAAAATTGATAGTACATTGTCCCTGCACTGTAGTTTCAACTGGGTCTTTCTCAAAATCGACATGCATGAGTTTCTGATGAGGGAATATTCAGTTAACTAGAGTGACACTTGTGTATGCACTAGTGCACCAACTAACTGTTAACTCTCTATTAGTTCCACAAACAATTTGGAACTAATTTAATTGAACCTAACTCAGTAAACTGAGTGATGTAATTTCCAACTCAATTTAAACTCATACTGGACCCCTAAAACTCAAGGAGAACATATACATGACTATAGAAAGACTTCCGACTCAAAATTCCTAATCTAATTAATTTAATTGAACTTAATTAACTATTTACAAGTTGCCATGAGAATAGAATTCAATTTTAATTCTCAGTTTAATTTAAGGACAAATTAAATTGGAATTTCTTGTTTCCATTTCTCAACATAATTTAATTCATCTGCCTGTAATGTCGAACTGTAAAAAGTGATCGGAGCTTCAACCTGTTCTTGATTCTTTTGAGTCAACAATGCTGCATAAGAGTGATTAGAGGCAAAAGTATATAAAATAAATTCTCTTGAAAAATCAGGAGAAGATAATGAAGGAGCATTAATGATAGCCTGTTTGATGGATTCAAAAGATGTTTTCTTAGATTGACCCCACTTATAATTTGCCTTATTTTTAATCATATTCTGAAGTGGTATAACAATTTGTGAGAAGTTAGGGACAAATCATTTAACAAAATTTATTTGTCTGAGAAATGATTGCATTGACTTTTTATTATGAGGCATAGGAATTTCAGAAATAACTTTTACCCTTTCAGGATCTATAGAAATTCCATCTTTAGAAACAATAAATCCTAAAATCTTTCCTTCTGTCAAGGCAAAGAATGATTTTTTGGGATTAAGTGATATTCCAAACTTCCTACATCTTTCAAAGATTTGTTTTAGGTCATGAAGATGATTACTTCTCTTTTTAGAATAAATTGTAATATCATCCAAGTAAACAACCACTGATTTATTAATTAGACCTCTGAAAGTTATGTCCATGGCTCTTTGAAATGTTTCTCCAACATTTATCAGACCAAAGGGCATTTTTTGATATGCATATGTTCCCCATTTAGTTCTGAATGTGGTCTTCAACATGTCTGCAAGATGAACCAGAACTTGGTTATAACTAGAAAACCCATCTAAGAAAGACATTAATTCGGAACCTGCAACTGATTGTAATATTTGTTCCATAGGAGGTAGCGGAAAATTGTCCTTCTCGTATGCTTTATTCAAGTTTCTAAAATCTATACAAATTCTAATATCCCCATTCTTTTTCCTAACTGGAACAAGGTTTGACACCCATTTGGAATACCTAACTAGAAAGATGATTTTAGCCTTGAGTAATTTATTCAATTCAGTTTTAATTTGTGATTCAAGATTAGGATGAATATTTCTGAGCTTCTGTTGAACATGTTTTACATCTGGAAACATGGGTATTGTATGTTGAATGATATAAGTATCATAAGTTTTCAACTGATCATAATTCCAAGCAAAGACATCTTTGTATCTTCTTAATAAATGTATAAAGGCAAGCCTTTCATTAGGAGAGAGTCCAAGTCCTAGATTAATGTTTTGGGGTTTTTCCTCATACCCTAAATTATGAGTTCAAATCTTAAGGTACTTCTTTGGAGTTTACAATTAGTTGGTTTTTTAAATCTATCTTTCAAGTCATACAAATCTTCTAGCTTCACCACAGGTTTTGGCAATGAATTTTCATTTGAGGACATATTAAGATTTCTATCATGTTCATCCTCATCAATAATTTGTCCTGTGTATGTTCCTTCTAAAGTAAGAAAACTCATAATATCAACATCATCATTAAACACTCTCTAGTTAGTAATATTATTGGGGATAGAGGGTCGAAAAATCAATTCTATAGAAAATCTATTAGGACTAAAGTCCTTAGGAGGGATGAGCTTAGAAGCAATGTTGGCTAGTAGATCTGCACTAGCATTTTGGATTCTAGGGATAGGAGATATATTAAATGCTGATAAATGAGAATTCAAATCCTGGATCAAAGACTGATAATGTTTTAAGTGATTTGAAGCACAATGAATACTATTTCAAACTTGTTTAACCAAAATTTCATAATCATCGAAAACTTTGAGAAACTTAACATCAAGACTTATAACTTCTATAATCCTTGAACCAATTATTCATACTTAGCCACATGATTCACGTGTTCAAACTCAAGTCTGCAGGCCAACATAATATTTTCTCCATTTGGACATACTAAAATTCAACCATCTCCTACACCATCATTGGACTTAGATCCATTAAAATAAAGAGTCCAAAATAAATCATCATAACTATTTACATATAATTCCACAATATTTACACATCCAGATGAGTCTGTTTGTGAAAAAAAATCAATCTATGATGTAACTGTGTTAGGAAACCAGCCCACAAAAAGATAGAAAAGTTAGATCAACACCTTAGAATTTAAGAAAAGATAGATCAATGCCTTAGAATTTAGCCTCTTCGAGGGGGAAACCTCTTTTACATTACACAAATGAACAATTTTTGGATGATACAAATGAATAAACCTCCCTTCTATATGTAAGAGTCTAAGGGGTCACAATATAATCAATATGACCTAACATTAATAACATAAGGGCACACCAATAATAATAGTGGGTTTCTATGGGGCACACTAATAACAATATGGGGACAATAGGGGCACAATAATAACAATAAGGGATACAATGACAATAGTAATGGGGGAATAACTAGTATTATAGGGACCTAACATGCTCCTCTCCTTTCGAAAAGTGTTGTCCTCAACACTTGAGTAGTTCTGGATGCTTCTGTATAAAATTCTCATCCTCCCATGTGGAATCTTCAACGGATAAGTTCTTCCACTTGATGAGATACTTTGAAATTGATAGATTTCATAGCTGTCGAGTTCTTGTTTCTGTGACTGCTTCCAGTTCCATTATAATTTTTCCTTCCTTGTCAAGTTCTAGCAATATTGTTTGAACTGGGAGCTTGTCACCTGTAACCTTCTTTAAACATGAAACATAGAAAACTGGGTGCACTCGAGAAGCTACAGGAAGCTCCAATTTGTATGCTATAGTACCAATCTTTTGCAACACCTTGTACAGACCATAATACTTTGGTGATAATTTATTATCCTTCTTAGCTTGCTTTAGGGACATTTGTTTATATGGTTGTATCCGTAGGAATACCTAGTCACCTACATCAAAACTTCTTTCGCTGCGATGTTGATTTTCTTGTTGTTTCATTCTATTTTGTGCCTGTTATCACTCAGGTTGTTCCCCAAAAGCAGTGGAAAAGGGAATACGGCCGAGGTAACCACTAACCAATCTTTTAGCTGCATATTCTAGCCAATCTGCAACCAGAGAGGGCTCTCTCTTTATGATCTAGCTTTGTTTTTCTATATGTTAGGCTAGTTATGAAGTGCAGATAGTTGTTTGATGTTTGGATGGTGACATTCAATAAAACAGGACAACGAAGTATAAAAAGTTCAGACCATTGGGTTAATGGAGTCAAATGAAAATAAACTTCTAAGTACAGTTTCTTTGGCAAAGGAGGAACTGCAGAGCAAGATAATTAAACATGGACCAATCTTCAAGCTGAAATAAGATGAAATGGAGTCAGGGAATGAAAGGCAATTAAGAATCTTTCATTATGCCAACAGAGGGAATGTGTATGAATATTACCAAGGAGCAGTTAATAATTCCTTAATTGTATTCAGGGTGTAAGAACCAGGGAGACAGGAGCAGTCAATAATTCCTGCCTATGCTAGTCCTGAAGAAAACATAAAAATTGACAGGAATTGAACACAGAGTACAACAAAGTAAATTTTGGGCTATTATTTTTTCCTGCAATTTAGAACATGATATATAGATGATATATAAAACACAAAAATAATAAAACAAGAGTTTAAAAGACTTATTGATCCATGAGGTAATACGAGAATTCTGTAACATATTTTTTTTTCCATTAATTCCACGACCAGCAAGTTCATCGACAAAGCATTCCAGCAATCTTTATTCAGAAGGGTTCTCAAATTTACAGCACAGGTCCAGAATGATATTCACCAACCAACCCCCAATACATCTCTAGGGGAGGTATTTATACAAAAAGAGTTACAAAATATCTCATAGGGGAAAATATCAAGCAATAACTTTATCCATCTACTTCTTCAAAGGCAGTAAATGACATTGAAAACAGAGCGTAATGAATGTAGGAGTAACTTCTGCTATATTGACTGCCTTAGGTGGTCTGATATATTTGACTTTTAAACTCAACAAGTCGGCTGGTAGCTGTCTCTTTAATTTGCGTTCCTACATTGCTGTCCCGGCCCTTTCATCTGTTCCTGATTCCGCTTTAATGCGTTTTGGCGTGAATTCCTTGCTCTGTTATTTTCATTTTTCTGATATGTGACACGTGCATTTGAATTTGATTATATGCAGATGATCAAAAGAGAATTAAAACTACCTTGGTAAAACCTCTAACATGCTCTTCCACCATTGGTCTGTTGGCAATTGGTGTCTTTGTAGTTTTATCAATATTTCATCAGCTTCAGTATACCTGTAGAAATTGGGTTGGACTTCAAAAAGATGTGTTATTTCATGCTCAATATAGAACAGATTTTCCAACTTGTCATATAAGCTTTGTCCAGAGGGAGGTACTATGTCTTCTGAAGTGCTTGATGATGTTGTGATCTGATTTGCAACATATGTATTCACCCTGTGAGCATATTGTTCATGTGTCAACAGCCTCTGATTGCTGGTTAACAAACTGGGTAGACCCCTTTGCTGCAAGGCTATAAACTTTTTGTAAAAGCATTTATTTCTATCTGCATTTCTTGACACTTTCTCTCCAGATTTTGTACAAAATTATTCATAGTCAACACCTTTTTAACTGTCAAAATGGTACCTGTTCTGTCCCCGATATTTAGAGCTGCTAGTTGCTCTCTAGTATGAGTATTCAAAAAATGAATTAGTCTATTGGCGTATTCGGCCATGTTTCTCAATAGTGCTCTGGCCTTTTGAATCTCCACTCGGGCTATTTCTATCAATTCAATTTGCTCATGGATAGTCTGTATTGATCTCCTTTGATCAGTGATGGACTGGCCAATCTTAGTCCACAAAATTGTTTTGATTTCTGACAGAGTTTTATGAAGAGTTGGATCTTTCTCCAAGGATTTTACCTTATTTTCCAAGGCCTTTACCTCTCTTGTTTTTTCAGCCACAGTTATTTTGGATTTATCATAGCTTACCTCTAACTTGGCCAGTTTTTATTTGGCTTCCTTTAGCTCTGCCATTTGGAGTTCTAATTCTTTTATTTCCTTCATCATCATTTTCATGCTCATACTGGTATCTGGCACTGTTTTTGTTGCTACTACTGAAGTATTTGTGGCTTATGTACCTGTTGTCGATGCTGGGGCAGTGGGAGGGACTGAATTTGTTGCTGTTGGAGCAGCAGTTGTAGCTATTGGGGCTGTTTGAGCTGGCTGAGAGGCCAAGTCTCCCTATTTTTCTTGCAATGCTTTCTCCAAAGCCTGCTCTATTTCACTTAGCCTTTGATTCATTTTTATTAACAACTCCATCATGACTTCTTCTTCCTTTTCTTTCACCATCTCTGTGGTCAGAAGATGCATAGTAACTGGCAGTTTTAACTGTTTCTTGAGGGCAACTATGTCATCCTCCTTTTTCTTTATTAGTGCTTTTATTGCCTTAGGGTCCTTGGGATTATGTCCCAGCTAAATGATGATTTCTTCCAAGGAATTTATCTTGTTGTCCTTGGCCAGAGAGGATACCTTTTCCAACTCTAATTGAGCAGATGTATTGTTTAGTGAATTCTGCAATTGCTGAGCTAGTATGGCTTTATCTGCTAAAGTGGAATAAGCCATTTCACCAATTTGTTTGTGCAGCTCAACCTGGTCCAAAGGGTGAATGTCTTTGGCAAGAGCCTCCATATTTGTTCTAATATAATAGGCAACTGACTGTGGCTGCTACACTATGGGCTTGAAATGACTCAAGATCAATTTCCCTTCCTTGATGTCATATGCAGACATCAATCTCTGCTGTTTGGCAGGAATCATTTTGAGGAACTGATCGTAAATTTGCATTCTTATTGGCTCATTTTGTGCTTTGATCTCCGTGAATGGCCTCTTAATATCAGAACTTTGTTTGCTTTGTGGCCGTGCTGATGAAATTTCCATACTAGGCTGCTTTTCAAATTGCTGCCCATGAGAACTAGTAGCTGATTCTATCACTGGGGAAGTTAGTGGACTCGTTGCCCTTTCACTTCTCAGAATTTCAATGATCTCCTCTATAACTTCCTCTTCAGGTAGAGGATCCACTCTCTGCTTCTTTACTTCTGGCTGCTCTACTGGCCCACTTATGGGTGTGGCCTCTTCTCAGTCCCTTTTTCTACCCTTCTCCTCATTGAGAGGAGTCTGCAATGCTGGTATCTCTGGTGCATGGGTCTTGGCGGGAGGAATTTTCCCTTGGCCTTGCTGCTGTGATGATGTTGGCTGATCTGTGATTTCTTGTTGTTCTGAATGCATCACTTCTTTGCCTTTAGATGTACCTGCAGGAGGAGTATTTTCTTGGGCAGGTTGTTGTGAAGTTGTAGTAGCTGATGTGCCCATTCCAATGTGTTGAGGCAATTTGAAAGAGACCTGTCCAAAAGAGTCCAGGTCAAGAGTTTTTTCAAGGTCTTTCATTGCCTGCTCCATTTTCTCTTCCTCAGTAATCTGTTCTACCAATGTACCTTCTACCCATTCATCTTGATTAGCATACTATTCTATATCAGGGATTCTACAATGTTCATAGCTTGATAGCCTATATTTTGTCTTTCTATCATGGATGAATCCTTTTGGGTCATAGGGTACCCACCAAAAATGCCTTTTTAGTTTGAGCTGCTCACTTAATATCTTTTCAACATCTTTCCACCCTTCCTTTTTGTTAGTGATGAGGGGGCCTAGTTGGTTTCTTAGTTTCAGCTGAGCCTTTTTCTTGGCCTCATAAAAACGAGTCAAATCTGAGCTAATAAATTGCCTAAAGTATTCAAGGGCAAACAATCTCATAGGCACATACTTTGGTAGCTTGTAGGGGCACAATTCACAGCCATAAATCCTGATCTCTATGTGATTTTGGTAAAAGTACCAGTCACCTATTTTATAGTTTTTGGATAGCTGCAAGATTTTCTGCACTTCAGCTGAGAGTTTGGGAGGGGGACTTCTCATCAGCAGAGATGAGACTTGATATATGAATAGGTCAATGAACTCACAATAAGTATAAGGAGAATTATGGACTATATGGAAGACTGGGGTTCAAAATATGACAGATCTCCTTTCTCCTTTTGCATCCAATTTCTTGACAGGGAACTGAAAACTATCTGTTTGATAGTATAAGAACAGATGATATATATATGTTGTATACTTGAAAACCCCTTCTCTATTTAGGCTCATGAATTGTTCATGGATTTTGTTGCTAATGAAGGTAGCAAAGTCAAACTTGATGGCAGGTGGGTGTCCTGGAATAAATATAGACATCAGAGCTAGAATGGTTTCATCAACATACTCACTTGTTCTAAAACCCAGGACATAGGATATCATGTCAATAACAGTTCTCCCAACTTCATTGAAATAGACCTGGTGAAAAGGAGGTGAGTCTCTGGGCTGGGAGTCTAGGCTCATGAATAACTTGGCAATTCGGCCTATTTCTACAGAGGATAGTTTGGAGCCTTGGTCTAGCAAATGTTTCATAGACAGAGGAGCCAAAGGCTGATTAGGCTTGAAATGCAACATCTCATTGATTGAGTCAGGAGTGATATAGAACAGGACAGTGCCATTTGGGGACATGACTGCTCTTTGAGTAGGCTCATAGTTAGCACAAAACAAGTGGATTATATCTGGAAATACATTAACTGATGGAAGATAATATATGGGTAGATTAGAATCCCATATGCCATAGAGATCAGTCTTGTTTAGGTAGTTATTTCTAATTTCACAAAAGTTTTGCAGATGGTTTTTGATACCCATTAAGTCTTGTATTTGGAAGTCCCTATCAGCTAAGGGCAACTATTTCAGCTCCTTGTGTGGTTCATTCAAGGGGGCAACATTGAGGGCCACTGGAGTCTCCATTTTTCAAATTATTTTATGACTCTTTCAACTTGTAGTTAGGGCTTTTGCAGCAACAGTATGGTAAAATGATAGTTTGTGGACTTTTTTGTGGAAATTGCAGGCGGAAAAAAGCTTAATTTCAACTTGATGGGCGAATTTGCAGAGGGAAACATAGTTCACATGTTTTCTTTGGAAAAAATGGGTAAAGCGATGACTATAATGCAGGAGTTTGAAGGCAGCACTGTGATTTTAATTCAAAATTTGGTCCTGCGGGCAATTTTTAGAAAGAACTTGGAAAAACAGGGTTTGGGAGAAGAATTTGGGTAAATACCTGTTTTATGGATGGCTGGTGCACAATGTGGGTGGCAGACCGAGTTGAGGGACCGAGCAGCAGAGTTGATTTCCCTAGGTGGTGAACTGTGCAGCGAAAATGGCATTTTGGACGTTGAAAACCATGCAAACATCACGCAGAAGAAACAAGGTGAAATGGACAAAAAATGATGTTTAACGGATTTTTGACAAAAATTTTGAGTTTGGCGGGTTTTTGGCGCGCTTTGGTCAGGTGACGTCAGCATGACGTCATGATTTTGTCGTATAGCGGGGGTATGGAGGCCGACTTGGCAGTGATGTGGCAGACACGGCAGATGATACGGAGGCGGGGTGGCGGATGGCATGTCTGATGACATGAGGGTGACGAGAGGGTGACGTTGGCGCAGAGGGGGGCATAGGCGGTAAGCGGTTTGGCCCCCGCACCGCTTTTGGGCCATAGTGGTATTGGTAGGGGGGCAGCGATCATGCTGGGTGCCTGCTGCGTGTCTCCTGTATGGCAGAAATACCGCCCATCCCCCGGACGCTATCGTTCGGCATATAAAGGCTTGCGATATGCATGTGGGCCATCTGATCTAGGGGATCGGATCCAACGGTTGGCGGCATGATAAACAGGCGGAGGGGTAATATATGGGACCCGCCATGATATTTCATCGTTTTTTTTTAGGTTTTGCGAAGAATTTTATGTATTTCAACTTTGGGTTTTGCGGGTTGGTTATTTAATCAACCAAATGTTAATTAAATCCCATGGTTATATGTGCGCGGGGAGGTTTTTCAACAGGGTTTCAGGTAAACCTTGGACCCCCATAATATTGACATATGGCTTTAATAAGCCCGGGGCGGGATATTATAAAGTTTGGGGTTGTTTTATGTATAATAGGGGTGGGGAAAACTTTAAATAGGAGCTATACAATAAGTTAATGTGTTAAAATGGTTTTATGAATGGGGAACACTAAGTTTATAAGGTAAAGCTTAGGTTTTTAGGGAAATGAAAGGGAAATGGAAGGATGTTTTTACACAAGAAATGTGGCTTGTTTTAGCTAAGTAAACACAGAGTTCCACTTAGCATTACTCATAAAATGAAATGAACTGGGACCACTGAGTAGATCTCACCGTCCTTGAAGGGATGTTAGTAAGTGTTCTTAGGGAAATGAGAGGGGAAATTAGTTATGCTCCAACTGCTTTGCAACCACTTTGCCATGGTACCTGTGATAGCCATGAGATAGATCACATTCAAAAAAGACAAAACTAATCACAAACTTGCTTCTGCAACATCAAACTGCTTACCCAGCCTAATACACCTAACATTTTTTCTTCCTTTTGATTGGGTGCATTTGAACTAGCAAACCCTTTTCCTCTTTTGTTCTCTTTTAGTTGCCCTCCTATTTAAGTATGCCCTTATCTCTTCCAGGGGCTCAGATTTAGCTATTGAGCACCCTTGCTTCTCTACCTAACTACAGATCTTCCAAGCTTAAACTGTTGGAACAGATCTTTATTCTCTATCTCTAAAACAAGTAAATTCAAACATGGGGAGGCCAAGGTTGAGTTGTTCGGCCACCCATGAAGTGTGACAGAAGTCACTAATTGCACATTCTGAACTTGTTTGTAAAAAATAGGATAGTGGTGGCATTTTGGACTAGCACACTTTCCTGGTCTTTTCTTTAGGGTTCATTTTCTTTCTTTCTTGACCAATTCATTCTTTTTGCCCTTTGATTATTCTTTTAGGGCATACCCTCTTTACATTTTTTAAATTTTTTGGTTTTTTGAAAATATGGAGTCTTTGCAGCATGGAAAGGATGATCATATTTGGCATTTCCACAGTCAATCATGAAATATGACACCTATTGGTATAGGAACCTAACAGTGCCAATGTGAAGCTATCATTTAAGAGTTGGAGAAATTGTTGTTGATGCTCAATGTGATGTTCCACTGCTTGAACCTTAGAATTTTCTCTTAAATATGATGTGATGTATGGTGGATGATATCCATAAAGTGCCATAAATGGGGTCATTTTTGTTGCAGTATGGAAGGAAGTGTTATACCACCATTCAACTAGGGGCAACCATTTGACCCATTGTGTCTGTTTATTAGATACCAAGAAACGAAGATATCCTTCCAAACATTTGTTTACTATCTCAGTTGCCCATCAGATTGAGGATGATAAGATGAGCTATGAGCTAGCTGAGTATCGAGACAAGAAAATAATTATGTCCAAAAATTTCCAGTGAAAATTGGATCTCTGTCACTTACAGTAATCTTTGGGTTTCCATGTAGCTTTTGAATTGTTTCCATAAATGCAGTAGAAACTGTACTGGCTTTAAATGGATGCGATAATGCACAAAAGTGTGCATACTCGATAAGTCTGTCAACTACCACCATGATGACACTCTTTCCTTCGGACTTGGGTAAATGTATGATAAAATCCATTGAAACCTCCTCCCAACGCTGGATTGGAATGGATAAAGGTTGTAATAGACTTGGGGTCTTAATTGTTTCAACTTTATTTTGTTGGCAAACCAAACATTTCGCCACAAACTTTTGAATATCCAATTTAAGGCCATCCTAAAAAAATTCCTTCTTAACCCTGTGGTAAGTTTCTAAAAATCCTAAGTGCCCTCCTAAGGGAGAAGTGTGCAATTCCATAAGAATCTTTTGTTTGAGACTTCTTACAAAGGTATAAGTGATCTTTGTACCATAATGAATCATTTTTCCAGCTAAATGTATCATATGTACTGGGATCTTGCTGTAACTTTTGAATGAGTACCAACACTTCTTCGTCATTCTTCCATTCATCCCTTACTTCATTTATCCAATCTGGTTGGATAATAGAAATGGTGCACAACAATGCTTCCACATCCTCATCCTTTCTTGAGAGTGCATCTGCCACAACATTTTGCTTCCCTTTTTTGTAGATGATTTCAAAGTCATAACCCAACATCTTTGTGACCCATTTTTGTTGCTCTTCAAAGGATAATCTTTGTTCTAAAAAGTATTTAAGACTATCATGATCTGTTTTTACCTTGAAGTGTCTTCCCATTAGGTAGGGTCACCATTTCTTAAGTGCATGTAGTATTGCCAACATTTCCTTCTCATAAATAGCTTTGTGTAAATACTTTCCTTTGATTAGACGACTTTCGAAAGCAATGGGTCTTTCATCTTGCATTAAAACAACACCAATTCCATTTCTTGAAGCATCACATTCCACAATAAAGGTTTTTGTGAAGTCCGACGTAGCTAAGACCGGTGCTTGGTACATTGCCTCTTTAAGATGTTCGAAGGCCTTTGTTGCTTCTGGAGTCCATGAAAATGCATCTTTCTTCAATAATGTTCTTAGAGGTGCTGTTATTCTCCCATAATTCTTAACAAACTTGCGATAATACCCTGTCAACCCGAGAAATCCTCGCAGATGATTTATGGATGTGGGGATTTTCCATTCCTTAATGGCTTTAATTTTGCTAGGTTCTACCTTAACACCTTCATGAGGTGCAATATGACCCAGATATTCCACCTCTTGTACTCCAAAGAAACATTTAGAGCTTTTCGCATATAATTGTTTCTCCTTCAATAGTTTGAGCACCCCGTCAACATGTTCAACATGATCCTTCCAAGTCTTGCTGTAGATTAGTATATCATCAAAAAATAATAACACAAATTTTCTAAGGAAGGGTTTGAAAATGGAATTCATCAAACCTTAAAGTGTAGAAGGTGCATTGGTAAGGCCAAAAGGCATGACCAAAAATTCATAACGACGCTCATGAGTTCTAAATGCTGTTTTCAGAATGTCTTCAGTCTTCATTCTGATTTGATGATATCCTAAATGAAGATCCAATTTTTTGAAGTAAATTGATCCATGCAATTCATCCAATAATTCATCAATGACAGGAATGGGAAATTTATCTTTAATAGTGAGCTTTTTGAACTCCCTATAATCCGGACACATGCGCCATGATCCATCCTTCTTGTGCACCAATACTACTAGAGCAGAGAAAGAACTTTGACTAGGTTGAATTATACCAGCCTCTAGCATTTCTGCAACCATACATTCAATTTCACTCTTTTGGGCATAAGGATATTTGTACGGCCTGATGTTTGGAGGAACACTTCCTGGAATCAAATGAATAGCATGATTATGATCACGAATAGGTGGGAGGCCTTTGGGAGTCTCAAATACCTTGGAATGATTGTCCAAGACTTTTTGGAGATCTGGAGAAATAGATTATTTCGATGTGGGAACCTCTAGCGAACATAATTGTGCAATTACGCCTCATTTTTCCTTCTTTAGAAGCTTTTTCATACCATTAGAGCTGATTATCTTTCTCGGTTTCCTTGCAATACCCCTTAATTAAACTTCCTTTCCTTCTGCACAAAATTTCATGAAAGGTTCTTGAAAATTAAAAGCTATTGTACCCAAGGATTGTAGCCATTGGACTCCTAGTACAACATCAGCACCACCCATTGGAATGGAAAGCATTGGGCTATTCAATACATATTCTCCCATGGATGGCTTGATATTATGGCACTTTCTAGAGCAATTTATGGTTCCTCCACTTGCAACCATCACTTGAGAACTCTGGTGCTGGATATAGGAAGAAATTCAATTCCTTTGCTATCTTACAATGAATAAAATTATGGGTACTTCTAGAATCAATAAACACTATTACCTTTTTCTTCTTGATTTGTCCTTCTATCTTGATAGTTTGAGGAGTGGTAATTCCAACCAATGCATTACAAGATATGGTTGGATTCATTTCTTCTTTATCTAGGGTTTGTTCTTGGAGTATATCCTTTTCTTTTGACATTTCTTGTTCCTTTTCTTCCTCCTCTTCACAATCTATGTAGAATAATTTCTTCTCAGCACACTTATGACCTTTAGTGTATTTTCTATCACAACTGTAACAAATCCCTTTTTCTCTTTTTTCTTCCAATTGTTGTGGTTTCAACCTTGTAGGTTATGGAAAGCTAGGATAACAACACTTCCATCTTTATAGTTGTGAGTGGTAGGCTTCTTGGTTGCCATAATTTTGCTTTCCATTTTTCTTGCTAACCCGAATGCCTTCTCCAATGAGTCAGGTTCCCAAAGGCGAAAATCATGTTGGATATTGTCCTCTAAAGTCCCTATGAACACATCAATCCTATGCTCCTCTGGAATATCTTTTACCCTTATGTTCAACTTTTGGAAGTGCTCAATGTGCTCCATCATTGAACCCTTTTGTTTGAGATTTATCAATTGGTTAAAAAATGTGTTGCTTTTTGTATCCTCATAATGTGCTATCATTTCTTTCGTAAAAATTTCCCAAGTGACAATTTGTTTACGAGAGAAAAGCCATTGATACCATATAAACTGGTTTGGTTCCAAATATAAAGTTTCAATACGTACCTTTTGTGTGTTTTGCACATTATGGAGATTAAAAAATTGCTCCATCTGTAGTATCCATGTTCGGGATCCTTGCCATCAAACTTCCTCATATTGATTTTTGGAACATGGTGGGTCTTCAATCCAACATTAGAGTCTATGAAATCATGATTAACATTTGTTTTGTTCTCATCATGAGTTTCCTTTACTACCCTTTCACCATTAGTAACCATTTATTGTAGCAACTTATTCAAATTTATATTCAATTCTTCCATCTTAGTTTCCATGCCATTCATCTTAGCGTCCATGCCATCCATCTTAACTTGCATGCCATTCATATTAGCTTCCACGCCATTCATCTTGGCTTCAATTGCCTTTTCTGAGAGTGAAATTTGTTGTACTTGGTATTGTAATTTTGATATATCATGTTGCATTCCTTCCTCTTCTTCACGAGTCATGCTAGAGCTTTCAGGTTTCTTACTAGTTCCTTGGGGCATCAATTAATGCTAATAATTCTTCATTGTTCCCTTTGAATTCCTTCAAACTAAATTTTCAAACCAATCTTATGTAAAATTTAAAACAAACTACACACATTTTTTTTCACTTTGTAAGAGCTCGATATTGAATCTGTTGTATCTCTGTAACTTTTAATCTCGAATATCTAAAATCGTGTCCTGTAGTAGCCCTTTGAGTCCTCTTTCTAACACTGCAAGTCTGATCAAGATTAGATTCTCCAAGGAAGAGTTATGCCAAATCTCCCACGGTGACCTGATTATAGACTAGTTCAGTAGAACAAACTTGTACGAAGTACCACATATCACTGTTTCGACCTTAGTATCTAAAACATATATACCGAAAACTACAGGTTGTCCTCTTTCTGAAACTTCTTATGAAATTTCAATCTAATTCTCAGAACAAAAGTTATGATAATTTTCCCCATGTCACTTGTTTGGAATGTAATTCGGGATTCTGCAAAAAACCTAACTTCCTCAGATCATATCCCCGACAATATAGCGAGACAAGATTTGAAATTTGGACCCGAAGTTCAAAACGATTTCAGTTCAAATGGGTTTTTGTTTTAGCTTTTGAAACGTCACAATTTTTTTTTATAGAAAAAATGCCACGATGACTTGTTTGGAGCAGTGAAACTCTAGAATCCAAAGCTCTTATACCAAATGTTAGGAAACTAGCTCACAAAAAGATAGAAAAGATAGATCAACACCTTCAAATTCAGCCTCTTCGAGGGGGCAACCTCCTTTACATTACACAAATGAACAATTCTTGGATGATACAAATGACTAAACTTCCCTTCTATATATAGGAGTCTAAGGGGTCACAATATAATCAAGCCAACCTAACATTAATAACATAAGGGCACAACAATAACAATAGTGTGTTTCTATGGGGCACACTAATAACAATATGGGGACAATAGGGGCACAATAATAAAAATAAGGGATATAATGACAATAGTAATGGGGGAATCACTAGTATTATAGGTACCTACCAAATTGACTCAACAGAGAAAGGAGAATATTGAGCAAGGAAACTTCCAAAGAAATATTGAGAAGAATAATTTCGCAAGATATTATTAGTTAAAGCTATAGTCTAATTCTCTTCATCAAGATCGGTGACAGTATATTTCATATGTTTCTCCCTGTAAAATCTAATATAATTAGGTTTTCCATTGTAAGGGAGCCAACGCTGAGACCAATATGTAACAAAATAACCATGTAATTTCTCATACCAATCCCTACTTAAGATAAGACCATAAAATCCAAGGATATCAGCTACCAAAATTTCTATAATCTGAAACACCTTCCAATTGGAAGATAATTTAATTAATGCATAACTATTTTCTCCTAGAACTTTAACTTTTTCTCAATCTAGTTGAACTATTTGTACAATGGATTTTTGGGGCTTTACATTCAATTTTAAACAAACCGAATAATGTACGTTTTAACTCCGTACATAAATTACCTACATACGAATTCTAAAAACTGAAAATAAACAATGGCAAGAGCATAACACATAAAACAAATATACACAAATATTTTCCCCTGGATCCCAAAACCGAGACTACCAGATTGATTTTTCATTATGTTCCTTTACATGCCGAAGCATCCATAAACCCCAATCCATTAACCCTAGATTATAACATAATCATAGTTCCCTTGACCGGATCTACAAAATACCATGGATCGAAAACCATCAAGCCCAAAACCATCTACAAAAGCCATGCACAAAACCATAGGTAGGTCTACCCACCTAATATAGGGTCCAAAAAAAAATTCCCCGGGGCGTTGCCTCGAACCCCATAGAGGGGGGCTACGACCTCCTTGATAGGGGGGGTTTCCACCCCTCCCCCCCCTTCTAACCACCTGGTTTGACTAGGGGGGCTAGTCATGGAAAGAAAATAACACAACCCAACAAGTAAGCCATAATGTTAGAGGATGCCTTAGAATCTACTAAACAATTATGAACGTTTTTGTTGAAAAGTTCAAAAGTTAAGAGGAAAGGAGGAGTATGTGAATTAGATATTTCTCCAATCATAATCACATCGGAAAAATTGAGCTTATCAAAATTGGTAGGAGTAGGCTTATCTTTTCCTTTTTAAGTTTTAGTGGTAACAACAAATGAAGGTAATGGAGAGGTAAGAACAACGTTTAACTCATTAAGCAATAATTTATGTTGTTTATTTAGCTTACTGACCTCATATAGGGAAATATTAGCCTTAGTTTTCTTCATATCCTCAACTATGTTATACTCAATGGTATCTAAGACTATTAAGGTTTTCGATGTAGGAGAGGTAGCAAGAGTACTTGATGTGGACTGCGAATATTGATTAGAAGACTTTTTGGATGTAACTTTTTCACTCAATGCGTTGTTTGGATTTTTTTGACTTTTTTGTGTTGTTTCTATAGGTCCTTTGCTTCGCATACTAACTGGGAGTGCCTTTTGTTCTTCTTTGGTCTCTGAAGTAGTAAGGATAAAATACCATAGGCCATTTGCTTCAATAATTTCGTCCTCTCCTGCTTCTTCTACTAATACTATTCCTTATTCCTTTGCTTCATCTGAGCCTGCATTAGACATCTGAACAGTTGGTTGAGATTGAAAATGATGATTCCTTTTTATGGATCTAAAAGGTCTTCTTGTTGATGCTTCAACTACTTTATTCTTCAATTCTACCATTTCATTGGACATGGTTTTGAGAAATTTTTGTAGACCTTCTAGATCAAAAATATTTTTGGCAGATTTCCTTTTAGATTCTGCTTTAAAAGTTACCTTTTTAGCTGTTTTTATTTCTTTGACAATGACTTTCTTCTCACGAGATAATAGCCTTTTTTCCACAACCAGAGTTTCTTTCATATTATCACTTAATATTGTCTTTTGATCTCTATCAACGAACATCATGATATTCGATGGTAGGGCACTGATATACCATTAAATATGAACATCAACACCAAGCCTAGATGTAGTAGGGATCTCCTTATCATGTTGTATTTTCAATGCATCTAATTGCCTCTGTAACTCTACCATCTGATTTTAACATTGTTCAGTAATTCTCTGTTTCTCAGCATTGAGTTCTTGTTCCAATGATGCTATCTTTTCTTCTCTTTATTTTAGAAGCTCTTGGACTTCGACTACTTTATCTATTATTGCATAAGCATAAGCTCCTATGAATTGAGTCAATTTTCCCAATTCCTCAGAAGGTGTAGCAGAGGAACCCTTCCACAAAACTTCGAAGGAAGAAATATTGCTAGGAACTAATGATTGAGATTGCTCAAGCTTCCTTTTCTTTCTGCCTCTCTTGACTACTGCCTTGTGCTAAGGACTATAAAATATATCTAAAGGAGGAATATCCTCTATATTGAGAGTAACTTCTGAGGTAGGGAAAGCAAGAATAACCTCAATATCCTTTTGACCATGAATGGAATATTTATCAACAAATTCCTCTGTCTTGGTTTCTTGTTCAACATTTTTAATAGTACCCTGAACCTCCATTTGTTGTGAAGAAGTGGTAGTTTGAGAAGCTGAAGCTTGAACCTTAGTCTTAGGATTTATAGTCATACTGAATTCATTCCAAGCTTCATTTAATTTAGGATTAAAAATCAACTCATCAACTTGAGGTGGGGAAGAAATCAAAACAACCTTTGGCTGATCTTTGGGGGGAACTACCAACTATGTAGAATTATCATGTTGAGCGCTTGACATCGATGACTTTTCTTGAGGTAACTATAACAAATATGATGGAAGGTTGGCTATCCGAGAATATTTATATTGAACAAATTGATTTTTCTCCTCTGTAGACAATTGTTCTTCCACTCTTTGTAACACTGTAGTGTAGGAAGAAGATTGTAAAAACATATCATCAAATTTATCCTCTTCATGGATAAATTTTTCGAGTCCTTAGGATGCAGTAAAATTATTCACCACTAAATTTGAGTCATATTGTCGGTTGGGAACAATATGAAATTTTAGAGCTTCAACAACAAGGATATCTTTCTCAGTGTGGTGGTAATTGGTGAACACAAATATACTGAATCTTATAAGAAAAAAAGGTCATGCCCTTTTATTGGATTCTCTCAATACTTCAGTGATACCATAAGCCACTGTCTGATAAGCTACTTGTCTACTGACTAGCTTATCAGGAATATATAAAGGTGTTAAAATTGGCAACTAGGGCCAAACTCCATGTGGGTCATCTTATTTATGGCAGCTGATATTTTTCTTAGATCCCTCTCATCAATAGGTGAAGGATTGATCTAA
Source organism: Pinus tabuliformis (assembly GCA_031772625.1). Taxonomy (NCBI): domain Eukaryota; kingdom Viridiplantae; phylum Streptophyta; class Pinopsida; order Pinales; family Pinaceae; genus Pinus; species Pinus tabuliformis. The sequence goes on from CM062817.1 coordinate 1,118,742,670, forward strand.
AGAGCATCCGATTCCGATAAGTATTCTTGGAGTTATGAATTTATTTGCGTTATAAGACAATTCGTCAAGGTCAGCCAGCAACCAAATAAACCCCACATGTGCTCAACGTTTTAGTATAAATAGAGGTGGCCTTCAAGTCATTTTAACACACTTGGGATCTCTTCCTCTGTTTACTTGTCTTTGGGTTTTAGTAGGAGGAGAGATCCTAAAGAATAACGTTGCCCTGATCCAGAGGGTAGAAAGCTAGAACTCTTGGAAAAGTTGAAACTGCAGGAAAAGTCGGAACTGCTAGAAAAGCCAGAAAAGTCGGCACTGTTCGAAAATTTGGAAAAGCTAGAATTGCCGGAAAAGATAGAAAATCCAAAAAGCTAGAACTGCCAGAAAAGCCGGAACTGCTGGAAAAGACGGAACTTCCAGAAAAGTTCGAACTGCTGGAACTGCCGGAACTGCCGGGAACTATCAGAACTATTGGAACTGCTAGGAATTGCCAAAACAACTAGAACAACCAGGAACTGCTGGAACTGCCACAACTGCCACAACTTCCGGGAACTATCGAAGCATCTGTCTCTGAAGGAGAGCAGCATGCAAGGGACAACTAACTAACATTGGGACAGTTGTATGGTACTTAGCAGCAAATACACCAAGCATGCAATGTTACAACTAGCATGAAGGGGACAACTAGCATGCAACAACAAGCATGCTAAGGACATCAAGCATGCTAGGGACAACAAGCAAGCAAGGGACAACAAGAAAGCAAGGTGCAACCAACACATAGGTCAGGATGGCAACATGGTGCAACAATGGCACATAATGCAATACAGTGATGGGTACAGTCATGATTAATGAAGCATGATGAGATGCAGCATAGTGATAATGGGTGCAGCATGATGACAAAATGCAGCACAATGATAGGTGAAGGAGTCACCTTGGAGAATTAGTTGAAGTAGCATGTCTTCAACTGATCTCATGTATCATCTTCTTAGAGATGATCTATGCTCTTATCTAGATAAGTCAAAGTGTTGATTTTTGTTGTAAACATACTATCTCTCTCTCTCTCTCTCTAGTGAACTATTGAAGAAAATATATGAAGAATTGATCAAGGGTTTCCCCACATTGTGGTTTGTCCCTGGCTAGTGCCACATATTATGTCCTCTTGTCTTGGCTTGTCTTCTGCGATTTATTTTTATGTTCTATTTACAGTTTACTTTAATGTTGATGTGATTGCTAATCTGGAAAAGATATTGAGCTAACTGTGAAGATTGAAATAAATTGCTCTAAGCATAGAACATACCTAAAAGTAACATGGTATCAGAGCTGAGGTGAAGACAATGCCCCAACAAAAGTGAAAGAGCAATCACCGAAGACAGTTGGTAAAGGAAAAAAGGATCAATGGATTCCTCATCCCTCTTCAAATTCACCAAGGGTGAAGTCGAAGCAAAGAATATTATCCAAATGGTGTAGCAGAAGTTTCTGATGGCCTACCTAAAGATCACTTCAATGGGATGTCCAGATCTAAGGGTGGAAGGAAAGGCAAATGCCTTGGTTGCAATAAGTTCGACCATTATGCGAAGGAGTGTCAAAATGGAAGAGACACATCTCTTGATGAAGATAACAATCATTCCAGGGACATCTTCAATGATCAAAGGAATGACAGGTAATGCAGGCCATGAAGGAAATTCCAACTCTTCAAAGAAAGCAAGGAACCCCAGGTATGAAGAATCAAATGTTGTTTTTGATAAGATAAAGAAGTGTTATCTTGTATTGGCCCTCTCCTTTAGATTCTTTGGTAATTTGGCTTATTAATTGTAGTGCTTCAAGGAACTTCATCGGATAGTAGGGTGCACTCTCTAATTTCGTAGAGATGGAAATAATCGTGGGATTATACTTGGAGCCGATGCCACCTATCCCGGAAAGGGTGTAGGGAATGTTACCCCTCAATTGAATGAGGGTAACTTGATTCATTTACATATTCTCTTTTGTGTACCTGATCACAAGAAGAACCTGGTGTCCATTTCGACAATGGAAGTAAAAGGTTATAGGGTGGCACTCATCGATGGAAAGGTACGCATTTGAAAATAGATTTTTCAAAGATGTTTTTGAGCTCAGGGTTGTATCAAGTTGTAGGAAGTCCACTAGGGACCATGTCCATTGACACATAACACCAGAGGTCTGTGAGTCAGATGGTGATAGGGATGCCTGAATTCAAAAAGAGCATGAAAGCACATGTATAAGATGTACTGAAGGAAAAGCTTACAAGGGGACCATTCCCCTCATGTAGCAGGTCCACAAGTTTGGAACAACCTAAGGAGTTTGAGATTCATGATTGGGAATCTCATGTATACAGGTGGAAGAAAGCCCTCTATGGCTTGAAGCAAAACACCCCGAGTGTAGTATGAGAGGATTGATAGCTATTTGATGAAGCTGAGATTCACTAGGAGTGAAACCAATCCAAACCATTACCCAAAGGTTGTGGATGATAGACCTCTCATTCTGGCACCTTATGAGGACGACCTATTTCTGACAGGTGCAGACCCTCTCATTTATAGAAGTAAGAGGGAGTTCGATTCCGAATGTGGAATGATAAACTGCAAGCCTATGACTACCTTGAGGATCTTAACTTTCAGAAGTTATATGGTAGTGATGTCGAACCAGATTTGGGAAATGCCTTTGAGTTTCATAAAGTCCTTAGCATCGATGTTCTTGGTGAACTTTCGTTTGGACATATGTTTTGTAGTTAGCATGGTGAGCTCATATTTGGTTGAGCTTCATTGCATTGGTGCCAAGAATCTTCTGATATATCTTTGAGGCACAATCTCTCATGGATTCAGATACACTGCCGGAAATATGAAGCTGCATGATTATTCGAATGTTGACTGGGTAGGCAGTGTGGAGGATCACTAGAGAATTTCTCAGCACTGGTTCTCTTTGGGTTCTACTTTGATATCATTAATGAGTAGGACGCAGAAGTCAGTTGCTATAAGCACCGCTAAGACTGAATACATAGCTATGAGTATGATCTCATATGAAGCTGCCTAGTTGTGGAAGCTCTTCAGTGCGCTGTTTGTACACATGATGAATACCATTGTGATTCTCTATGATAACCAGAGGGGGGATTCGATTATTGAGGAATCCCGTATTCGAGGATTTCTCTAGTAGATAGACATCAAATATTGCATTATCTAGGATATGGTAAGTTGATGAGTGAGGAGGCTCCATCACATTGAGACTGATGTATAGGTCGCAAACATTTTGTCAAAGCCTCGGGAAAGGTCAAATTTGTGACTTTCCTGAACGACTTGGAGTCATTGATAGACCTTCTTATAAGGGTCCTGCATGTTGCATGCATTGAGCTCTGGGAGCTCTAGGGGGCTTGGGGTACTTACTAGAGCAACATATGACTGCAGGGTGACTCACCCTCCCCTAGTGGTGCGCTATGTACAGGATGGTAGGTTCAACCTTCCCTTGTGATACCCCATGGCGACTGTGGAATAGGATGATTAGTTCTCCTATGGGCGGGGATGATTAGTTCTCCTGTGGCAACTGTGAAACAGGATGATTAGTTCTTCTGTGGGTCGGGATGATTAGTTCTCATGTGGAAACTGTGGAACAGGATGATTAGTTCTCTTGTGGGTCGGGATGATTAGTTCTCCCATGGAAACTATGGAACAAGATGATTAGCTCTCCTATGGGCTTGGATGATTAGTTCTCCCGTGGCAACTATGAAACAAGATGATTAGTTCTCCTATGGGCCGAGGTGATTAGTTCTCCCGTGGCAACTGTGGAACATGATGATTAGTTTTCCTGTGGGTCGAGATGATTAGTTCTCTCGTGGCAAATATGAAAGATGATGATTAGTTCTCCTGTGGGCCAGGATGATTAGTTCTCTCGTGGAAACCGTGGAACGGGATGATTAGTTCTTCGGTGGCAACTGTGAAACAGGATGATTTGTTCTCCTATGGACAGGATGATTAGTTCTCCTGTTGAGGCATCCTACCCATGCAGTCTGGGACTCATGGGAATTACCTCACATTTGATCAATGTGTAGGGAAATGGGGTTAGGGACCATAGTAGTACTATCGATGGATGCATCATTGTATCTAACATACTCCCTATGCTAGGATGACCTCCATTGATGTGGGATCAATGAAATTGATCTGGGATCAATATGAGTGGTTTGAGACACTCTCTTGTGATATTGATCTGGGATCAATAAAACTTACTTCGGGTCAGTAAGAGTGATATGACACACTCTCTTCAGCTGAAATTGACTTCGAATCAGTAGAGAATGGTATGAGACATTCTCGATCAATTCTTCTTCTTAATGGTTCAGCAGAGTAGAGAAGAGCAAAGCAGAGCTAAGTAGAGCAGAGCAGTGCAGGGAAATGATGGCAGAGATAGTACAGTCAAACATATGGATTAATGGATGGAGTTATTCCTAGTTGAGAGGGAGTGTTAAAATTGGCAACTAGGGCCAAACTCATGTGGGTCATCTTATTTATGGCAGCTGATATTTTTCTTGGATCCCTCTCATCGAGAGGTGTAGGATTGATCTAAAGATCATCCGATTCTGATAAGTATTCATGGAGTTATGAATATATTTGCATTATAAGACAATTTTTCAAGGTCAACCAACAACGAAATAAACCCCACATGTGCTCAACGTTTTAGTATAAATAGAGGTGGCCTTCAAGTCATTTCAACACACTTGGGATCTCTTCCTCTGTCTACTTTTAGTAGGAGGAGAGATCCTAAGGAACAACGTTGCCCTGATCCAAAGGGCATAAAGCCGAACTGCTGGAAAATCCGAAATAGCTAGAACTATCGGAAAAGCTGAAAATGCTAGAAAATTCAGAAAAGCTAGAAAAGCCGAAAAAGCCCGGAACTGCCAGAAAAGCTAGGAACTGCTGGAAAAGATAGAACTGCTGGAAAATCCGGAACTGCCAGAACTGCTGGAACTACTAGGAACTGCTAGAACTGCTGGAAACTACTGGAACAGCCGAAACGGCCAGGAACTGCCGGGAACTGCTGAAACTGCCACAACTACCGCAACTGCTGGGAATTGTTGGAGCATCTGTATCCGAAGGAGAGCAGCATGTAAGGGACAACTAACTAACATTGGGATAGTTGTATGGTACTTAGCAGCAAATACACCAAGCATGCAATGTTACAACTAGCATGCAAGGGAAAACTAGCATGCAACAACAAGCATGCTAAGGACAACAAGCATGCTAGGGACAACAAGCAAGCAAGGGACAACAAGCAAGCAAGGTGCAACCAACACATAGGTCAGGATGGAAACATGGTGCAACAATGGCACATAATGCAATACAGTGATGGGTATAGTCATGATTAATGAAGCATGATGAGATGCAGCATAGTGATGATGGGTGCAACATGGTGTAGCACGGTGAGGTGTAGCATGATGAAAAAATGCAGCACAACGATAGGGGGAGTCACCTTGGAGAATTAGTTGAAGAAACATGTCTTCAACTGATCTCATGTATCATCTTCTTAGAGATGATCTATGCTCTTATCTAGATAAGTCAAAGCGTTGATTTCTGTTGTAAATGTACTATCTCTCTCTCTCTCTCTCTCTCTCTCTCTCTCTCTCTACTGAACTATTGAAGAACATATAAGAAGAATTGATCAAGGGTTTCCCCACATTGGGGTTCGTCCTTGGCTAGCACCACATCTTATGTCCTCTTGTCTTGGCTTGTCTTCTACGATTTATGTTTATGTTCTATCTACATTTTACTTTAATGTTGATGTGATTGCTAATCTGGAAAAGATATTGAGCTAACTGTGAAAATTGAAATAAATTGCTCTAAGCATAGAACATACTTAAAATTAACTAAAGGAAAAACATGAGGATGAGAAATACTAACCTAGACTATGATATAGGTAAATAATCATTCTCTGAACCAATTTCCAACTCTCTGAAGGTCGTCCATGGCTTCATGAGACATTCTTGGTGGTAAAGACTTAAAGATGGTTTCACGTATTGGAATCGTAACCCTATGACATATCTAGTAGAGATGTTCAAAATACTTAGTTTCCCATAGAATATCATGGTAGATATAGATAAGCTTAGGGTCTTGAATATTCGATTTCCATCCCATAGAGGGAAAATCCATAGAAAAACAAAGAGCATCCATAACATAGGCCGACATATAAAAAGGAGGCAACTTATTTCTAGAAATTATTATACCGTGCCAAGAAGCTAGTATATGAGAAGCCAAGTTATCAGAAAGTATGGTAGGTCAATCAAGTATATACCCTTTGGAAGCCCCATCAATCATAGGTATCCAAGTTTCCAGGAATTTTGACACGTTAGGGAGTCTAATCTTTGGGGGGAACTACCAACTGTGCAAAATTATCAAGTTGAGTGCTTAACACCGATGACTTTTCCTGAGGTAAATATAACAGATAAATGGAAGATTGACTATCCGAGAATCTTTATATTTAATAAATTGAGTTTTTTCCTTTGTAGAAAACTATTCTTCCATTCTTTGCAGCACTGTAGCATAGGATGAATATTGTACAAACATATCATCAAATTTATCCTCTTCATGGATAAATTGTCCGAGTCCTTGGGATGCTGTAAAATTATTCATCATTAAATGTGAGTCATATTGTCGGTTTGGAACAATAGGAAATTTTAGAGCTTCAACAACAAGGATATCTTTCTCAGTGTGGCAGTAATTGGCCAATGCAAATATACTAAATCTTATAGGAAAAATAGGACATGCCCTTTTATTGGATTCTCTCAATACTTTAGTGATACCATAACCCACTGTCTGATAAGCTACTTCTTTGCTGAGTAGTTTATCAGTAAAGGAAAAACATGAGGATGAGAAAGACTAACCTAGACTATGATATAGTTAAATAATCATTCTACGAACCAATTTCCAAATACCTGAAGCTCGTCCATGGCTTCGTGAGACATTCTTGGTGGCCAAGACTTAAAGATGGTTTCACCTATTGGAATCATAACCCTATGACATATCTGGTAGAGATGTTCAAAATACTTAGATTCCCATAAAATATCATGGTAGATACGGATAGGATTAGGGTCTTGAATAGTCCATTTCCAACCCATATAGGGAAAATCCATAGAAAAAAACAGAGCATCCATAACATAGGCTGACATATAAAAAGGAGGCAACTTATTTTCAAAAATTATTATAACATGCCAAGAAGCTAGTATATGAGAAGCCAAGTTATTAGAAAGTATGGTAGGCTAGTCAAATATATACCCTTTGGAAGCCCCATCAATCAGAGGTACCCAAGTTTCTAGGAATTTCGACATGTTAGGGAGTGCATGCAATCAACACATCATAGCTACAACTTGGGAGAAAGGAGCCGCAAGAGAATTGAGTGAGTACTTACCAGATTCCTCTACTTTATCCTTATTTGGGTCATGTCTCCATTATTAGCATATTCCTTATTATATACATACTGAGGATTTGGAAAATGGTACATGATTTGAAAATAATTGCTGGTGAAAGATCCAATTATTGTCCCCTTCTTAGTTTGAAAGCACATATTAGAAATGTCCAAATTTTCTATTACCCAACGGACCATATCCATGTAAGGGAGTAATCATGGCCTAACTGCAATTCTATGGAGGAAAGAGTTGGCAGAATCACTAACAATGGCTTCCGATGCAACAATGCTAGCATCACTTATGAATATTCTCTAAGTAACTCCAGGTTTCTCTCTTTCAAAGTACTGATAAATCAATGCCCATGAAGGAAGTCCAACATCTTCGGTACACAGCATCCGAAAATAATCCTGTTCCTAGAACTTTGTCATCTACCTCTTCCAAAAATGGACTAGAAGATTGCTATTGTGGAGCCTTCTTTTTGCCTCTATGGCCTTTCTTCATTTATTTCGTGAATTGAGAAGCTGAGATAACTTGTAGGAGACAAAGGAAAAGACTTAGCGAAAAATATTTGCATCACTCACAAATGACGTAAAATGGAAATAGAGCATAAAAGTCCTTTTAAATAAAATATCAATTACGAAAACCAAAGTTTATTAAATGTAAAGTTTCAATTCACTCGAGGCTAATAATTAAACATTAAATCACTTAAGAGAACGGAAATGGGACCACATGATCATGCCACGTTGGATATCAGAACGGAAATATTGGAGGGACATTTAAAATAAAGTTACGATATAAAATTTTCCCGATATAGAGGGTTTCGATATTAAGACTGGCGAGATAAGTAAGCTTCTGATATAATATGTCCTGATTTTGGGTGCTCCAATATGCAAAAGATTGATATGTTAAAGTAACATCAGAGAACATAAATCTCGTAAGTTATTTTAAATAAGGTTCCGATGAATTGAGTTCCGATAAAATAAAGCCCGATACACCAACACTCAAACATGGGTAAAATATCTCGAAACCTCGGGAGATTGGATCTCAGAGGAGAATAATCTCATAAAAGTTTTAAAAAGGCTTCGATAACATTGTTCCGATAAATTTAATCCAATAAATATTTCGCCTTGGTTTATTCTTTAAATTGTATGCCTTCAATCTTCCTTTTAGCTTTATTTTTCAATGATAAAAATTGAACCATAAATAAAGGGTCCCCATTATTTATTATGTCTTAGAAAGAAAGAATAAATATGGGTGGTTTTGTTACAGGAAAAGTGTCTATATAGAACTGCTCTATCCCACTAAGGTGTGACAGCTGCCTTAGAAACAAACATAGAAAAGCTACTTTCGTTTTTCCTTTATGAATTATGGATAGAGAGGAATAGAAAGACCAACCTCTGTCTTGCGCTAATCTCCTGATTTGACTCCTCTCTTCTTTGATAGTCTTTAGCTACCTGCTCCCTTGCACGCCCAGCTTCACAAAGTACTTGTAAGATCACAGAAGCATAGCACTATACAAAGACATGGATCTATAAACATAAACAATCTAGGATCAGAAGTAAATTGACCATACAAATGTAGTAAGCATCAATGACACAAGAGCATGGAGGAAAACTTGAATAGTTTTTATTGATAAACAAGAAAGAGCCAAGAGGAGTTACAACCAGTTGTTCTAACCCAGCATCAACCTCCCAACAAAGAAGCCCCTCTTCACCTCAAACAAAGCTTAGATCACCCAACAATCTGATGTTTGTCTCAAGAAACCAACAACAATTCCTTACAATATGCAAAATTCCAGCCTCTGGATCTCTGGGATGAGGGATCCATATATAGATGTCCGTAATGGAGATGAGTCAGCTCATGATTTGATTAGTGTCTTCCCTCTGATAGTTCTTGCTTCCACTTGGAGATTGATGATCTCTTACTCATCCTTGGTCGAATTCAGTGAGGCAAGTGTCATAGGAGAAGTTTCTGGAAGCTTCCATTGCCTCTCCACCTCGCGGAATGACGCTGCCATTTGTCATTTCTCACCCATCGCACCCCACAGAAGGGATTTTTGAAATTCAACGCACCCACACAGTGTATTTAGGTGAGATGCAATGCACTTAGCCAATGGAGCAGCTGAAATGATCCTGTTTTGACCAATTCTGAGCAGTTTTTCATGGAGAACTTCTGGGAGAAGCTGTAATTTGTTGACCTTGTTCCTTTAGGGGTTAGAACAACACTTTTAGGGACTTAGGAGCCCTTGGTTTATGGACATTTCATGCTTGGGGTTGTAGGGCCCAAAAATGTCTATAACAGTTGCCCCCTAAAGCATGAGGTTGTTAATCTTTTGATGTCGGGTGAAATGCTTTATTATGAGGATCCAAAGTTCTTTCAATGCTGGGAGGAGACCTGTAATAAGATACAATACAATACATTATCTTCATAATATTTTCATGATCTAGCTGAGGCGGGCATTCCCATGCTCAGCTTTATAAATTCATTTTCATGTACATAGGACAGACAATCGTCTGAGTGTAGACTGATGATTCTGATAGAGCCATCATCCTTTTGATTGGATGATTATCTGTGCAGCAATGATGTACATTTGATGTCTTTATTTTCCTGAATATATATCGCAGCCCGGATGGAGGAAACTAGATCCAGGGTCTTCAATCTCGTTCGATCTTTACTCGAAGTACAAGTCGATCCATGTGAAAGCTGTTCTGGAGTCGAACATGGAAAGACATCGCTTGATTAACAGTCAATGATGTAAATTGTTAACAAGCGCGAGAGGAATCACCGATAATGATAATGACCCTCAAGGTACTGCAGTACAATTCACGTGGTGTGAATAAAGGACTTGGCGTCGAACACCATGCAAAATCTTTCGGTCGAAGGCCATTGATGTAAACCTGTCGCCGAAGTGAGAAACTTGCCATTGAGGCATGCAAGCTTCAAAGTACTGAATGGGGTGTTCCTAGATCAACTTCTTGGATAACGAGCTGATGTCGACAAGAAGTGATCCGTCACAGGAGGGCCTTAATGAATCCCACATCAATGACACGGAACGGAGCAAATGATTTTAATGGAGGTGAAAACGATCTAGTGATATAAGGTTCAGGGTGGCGGTCATGAAAGAGTGGAGTATAAATGTATGGTAGTGGGTGAGACACAATTGAATTCTCTGAATGACTTCTCTTGAACATATCGGCGACACTGATGTGATGGATTGGTAGCATTAACCCCAAATGTGGATGGTATGATGGGACCATGGTGATGTGACCGGTGAATGAAACAACCCAACCCGACTCGGACACGGAGTGGAAGTGTCATGTTCAAGAGCGACTTGCTACCAACAAAGTTTCTTCAAGTTTTCTTCCCAATTTTCCCCAGTCATTGCTGACCAGTACCTCTTTATTTTTGTCAAGCTTGAGGAGGATAACATATGCTTGTTCTATAATTTTCCCTTCGGGCAAACCCATCACTATGTTTTAACAAGCCTAGCGATAGTGAAACTTGTTCTCGTCTATAGACAAGTTTGTCGCTATTAAAATTTTAACGAGTTTAATGACAAAGATAACTCGGTCCTTTTCAATTTTAGAGAGTCTGAAAAGGAACGTAAGGTAACTCCAAAATTCCTTTTTCGTCATCTAATCCCTTAAGTCCGAAAAAGTATAAAACAATACAGAAGGGATGAATTTTCGATACTTTTAACGAGCCGAACAAAACAAGCACTCGATCGTTTTGTGTAATAATCCCTCAGGTCCAAAAAGATTAAAATTTAGAGGAGGGATAGCACTTCCTGTCCCTTTAACGAGTTGGAGAGGCCAATGGCTCGGCAATCTTTTCATATTTTACGAGTCAGTTGAAAAGAGCTTAAAGGAGACTCGTCTTTTGAGGAACGAGTGATAAAAATGGGTAGCAGCTGATTCCAGGTAAGGTTTGGAATTTTCCAATCACGGCAGTGTTACAAGGATGGCTAGTGAGATCACTCTTCACAGCTGTTCCTCAAAATGGGTAAACAATCAAATAGGGGTGAATGATTGGCCAATGCAAAAGTGGAGGTGACGGTGCAAACACGACCAAGGATTTAATGGCTGAAGTACTACATTCACGATGGTTATTTAGGGGAGAATAGTTCATTTTTTAACGAGCTTAAACGCAGGAGGAAACATTTGCTCATGGCTTATGTTTATTTTTTAACAAGCTTGAACTATGTGCTAAAACTGCTCGATGCGGGTTTATTTTTTAACGAGCTTGAACCCTGCGGTAACACTGCTCGATTAATCCAGTCGTGTGATAAGAATGTTTCATATAAAACAGAAATTTTTAGAGTTTTTCCCCACATCCTTTCTTTATGCAAGTTAGGAAACAACCAATCCTATGAGTTTAAAGGGTTTGAGGACCTACAAATTTAAAAAAATAAATAGTCGTTCTTCGCTTGCACTCTAAAAGGTTTGCATGCCCCCAGGTATAAAACAGAATTTCAAGGTTACCCCTTCTTTAGTCCGTTAAAACATTTGTTCTACCGGGAGAGGCCTACCTCTTACAGGTTACCCAAAGATTGTTTTATTCACAGCGCAAATAAAACACTTCTTCGGTGGTGTTTATCGAAATAGACAAAGGTGAGTGAAGGAGGCTACTCCACTCACGTAACTTTGACAAGAGAATCTTGTTCTAGAATAACCCCCTCTTCCAATCATGGACGGGAGTACAGACTAGTCATATTCTCTCGCAAAAACCTACCCTATACCCGAAGTTCTCCTGCCGAAGCAGACCAGGATGCATGCCCCCTGGGTTTCAGTCATGTCCCCCCGAATCACTCGCGCTCATCGGGTGGACGGACTGGGGATTGAGACATTTCTTGCGTGAAAAGACCATTTAGGGATGGTATATGACTATTTTCTATGCGTGATACGGGAAATGAAAGCTGGTCTATGAGCTTGACCACTCTTCCTTCGTGCGGAAAACACATCACTCTAAAGAGTGATGAGACAATGGCTCTCATGCAATAAATATAGTCTCGTCCAAGGAGTAGATTGTAATCCAGGGGTCCTTGAACTACCATCACGTTCATGTGAACGGTTTTCCCTCTCAATGTTATGGGCATGTTGGGAAGGATCCCTAACGGTCAACTGGTTCCTTTATCAAAACCTGTTAGATTTCTCATCTCAGGCAAAAGTGATGGCGAACCAAGCGCTTTCCAAGCAGTTGAGGAAAGGATACTCACAGAAGCCCCTTCATCTATGATGGTACCGGCCATAACCATTCTATATATTTGAACAATGATTCGGAATGGTATACTAGCTGGTAAACGAGGTCTGCCTAGTTGATTCCAGTCGAAGGAGACAACTAGGTTGCTTGGAGGTGGGACCGAATAGACGGTCGGGTACGACTCTGACGAACTTCCTTCCTGCGGTAAAGGAATGGGTAAATTGCCCCCATGTTCGTTGGAGTCTGTGCTTATGAAAAGAATTTGGACGGTGTCATCCTTGTTCTCTTCGGTGACTGTATCATCTGAAGATGGAACCTCTGAAGGCAAGATCGGGTCAACTGCCACCTCGACCTTTTGACTTTCGTCTGGTATGGGTTCATATGGTTTGTCTTCAATGATAGATGCTTCAGCCGACCACCTGAGCGGGCCAGCCGGATTTTCAACTAGTGACGGACTCGGCAAGAGTTTTTTATATCCAGGAGGAAGTCGTAACGGTGAAACCGGACGATCGTCCAAAACTCTTTTAGCCTCATCTAAGAAGGGACAACGGTGGACGGCATGATCGCCTTCGCACAGTTTACAAGGATATCTATATTTTCCTTTTTGTCCTGGGGCTTCACTTTCACTAGTTGATGGTGTGTTTTCAACATGACCATTAGAGGTTGATGACACCGGGTTGTGCAAACGAGGAGACCAGTCCCTTAAGATCCGAGGGATGCAAGGACAATCTATGTGATAGTGGTCTCCTTTGCAAATGACACATGGCGATTTAGGCCTGGTCGGTGCAGTGTGTGTATTTTCGTTAGACGATGCTCGTTTGCCACCATTCACTTTTGGCTCCTTCTTCTTCTTCTCTTTCTTATTCTTTTCCTTCTTCTTCTCAGGTACTTGACTTTTGGCTTTACCAGCCTCATCAAGTGAAGAGGAGGGAGGAGAGGAAGAATTAGAGGAAGTAAAGGTTGGTGGGTAACTCTGGAATCGTCTAATTGCTGGTTCGATTGTTCAGGAATTGCGATGTTCTGAATGACAGAGGTTGAGAAGAGCCATAGAGGCAAGCCGATTGTCAGTCCTGGAAGCGACAATGTGGCCATATGGGGTGCACCAACATCTCCCCAAGAGGGGAAGGGACTAGGATTTCCTCCAAGGGGAATTCCTTGGTTGGTGGATTCCATTTTCTCAACCCAAGATCAACGTAGGAAAGGGTAATGAATATTCCGTGTAAAATAAATTTTAGACACTTTGACACAACTTGTTTTTTTTGTTTTTAAGAGTCGAGAAAAAACAAAAGATGACTCTAGTCGCCTTCAATTTTTAATGAGCCTGAAGTGACAGGTGCTCAGACGGATCTTTTCTGTTAATGAGTCTGAAAAGGAATGAAAGGGACTGCTCTGGAAATCTAGGTAGAGGGATTACCAAACCAATCGCAAAACTGCAGAATACTTTTTACGGTACGGCAGTCAATCTTCCCGAATGTTGTTTTCAGTGCATTGCGATAGATAGGGCGGCAGACACGGCTTCCTATGGATAAAGAATTAAACCTATTGGGGTCTCCCAAAATATACTCGACGGTACGTGGGAGCACAAGTCCGTACTAGCACTTATCGTCTCAAAGTGGAGGAATCACCCAACCATCAGTGAGAACAACAGTTACCAGGCTTTACGACGCCGAAATACGTCTCTAGCCTAGGCTTCTAAATGTTGTGCGTTAAGTTCCAAAGCATTGTTAGATTCATTGAATTTATTTTAAGTTGATCTTGTTTATGAAGTTTGCCTTGCAGGTTCACCGCGAGATGTAGATGTAACTCCTAAAATGCAATCTAAGATGATAAACAAACTTTTTATCTTCTTTGTGCAATGAAATCCTAGCTACTAAGGAAAAGAAAGACATAATCTTTTCACAAAGAGAAAAGAGCACACTCTAAATGCACTTTCCTAAATCAAGCCAATCAGACTGTCTATATGCAAATGCACATGCATGTATTTGTTTTCGACTTTCTTAGTATATGAATGCTAAAAAGAAAGTTGATGCACAAATCTGAATTTCTTTTCAAGCGACAAATATCAACAAGTTTCTTTTCGAAATCAAAAATGGAGACGATCACAACACCTTACGATTTTGAAATGAATACTTGTTCTTGACACTATAAAATTACAAATTCAGACCAAAGGAAATAGTAGCAGGATAATCGACCATCAACAGCAATCAAACTCTTTCCTACGATTGAAATCGACACTTGCGACAGTTTCAAATCAAAGGACGATAGTACGATTATGCTACTTTTGCAAAGGAGAACTGAAAATGACTCTACAAACACACAAAGTATCTACAGTTCTTTTGTACAAAGGAGGCGGAATAACAACAAGGAAAAGGGGTTTCAAACAGACATATACTGATCACAGGCAGCAAAATTCAGGAATAGAACTGGAAAGAATGAATCACAGAAACCAAAACTGCACAGAGCCTAGCCTGATCAGCACACCTGTAACACAGAGAATTTGAAATGCAGCGCACCTTGTCCACTCGGGAAGTGCGCTGAAGTTCAGATTCTCTGAACATTACCTGCGTTGGGCCAGAAATGAGACTTTGTTTGGGTTCCGGGTCACAACTTGCAGTTCAGTTCTTGGGTTTTGGCCGAGCAAAAAGCAATTAGTAATGCAACAATCAGGGGTATATCTAAGGAGGATCTAAGAGCTATCACAAGGGTAATCAGATAGTTTGTCAATCAGTTGTTTAAATCATAAATAGATCCAGTAGATGGATTGAAGTAGCAGTTATCTACTTTGCATTTGCTATGGCAAATGCAGTTCGAATGCTACTTGTAAGTTTATGAAATAGACAACAAAGAATGATAAACAAACAAACTAATTATCTCCCCAGCGAAGTCGCCATTTTGTTACAGGGAAAAGTGTCTATATAGAACTACTCCCACTAAGGTGTGACAGCTGCCTTAGAAACAAACATAGAAAAGCTACTTTCGTTTTTCCTTTATGAATTATAGATAGAGAGGAATAGAAAGACCAACCTCTGTCTTGCGCTAATCTCCTGATTTGACTCCTCTCTTCTTTGATAGTATTTAGCTACCTGCTCCTTGCACGCCCAACTTCACAAAGTACTGTAAGATCACAGAAGCATAGCACTATACAAAGACATGGATCTATAATCATAAACAATCTAGGATCAGAAGTAAATTGACCATACAAATGTAGTAAGCATCAATGACACAAGAGCATGGAGGAAAACTTGAATAGTTTTTATTGATAAACAAGAAAGAGCCAAGAGGAGTTACAACCAGTTGTTCTGACCCAGCATCAACCTCCCAGCAAAGAAGCCCCTCTTCACCTCAAACAAAGCTTAGATCACCCAACAATCTGATGTTTGTCTCAAGAAACCAACAACAATTCCTTACAATATGCAAAATTCCAGCCTCTGGATCTCTGGGATGAGGGATCCATATATAGATGTCTGTAATGGAGATGAGTTAGCTCATGATTTGATTAGTGTCTTCCCTCTGATAGTTCTTGCTTCCACTTGGAGATTGATGATCTCTTACTCATCCTTGGTCGAATTCAGTGAGGCAAGTGTCATAGGAGAAGTTTCTGGAAGCTTCCATTGCCTCTCCACCTCGCGGAATGACACTGCCATTTGTCATTTCTCACCCATCGCACCCCACAGAAGGGATTTTTGAAATGCAATGCACCCACACAGTGTATTTAGGTGAGATGCAACGCACTTAGCCAGTGGAGCAGCTGAAATGATCCTGTTTTGACCAATTATGAGCAGTTTTTCATGGAGAACTTCTGGGAGAAGCTGTAATCTGTTGACCTTGTTCCTTTAGGGGTTAGAACAACACTTTTAGGGACTTAGGAGCCCTTGGTTTATGGACATTTCATGCTTGGGGTTGTAGGGCCCAAAAATGTCTATAACAGGTTTTTGTTTGCTAGAAATGATGGGTATTGTGATAAATTTCTAAAAGTATCCTTGGTTTTAGAATTTCCCTAGAAATTATGACAATTCCAAGTAAAGGATAAATAGATGGATGCAAATAAGTAAATTATATTAATGTCCAAAAATGACTAAAATAAGTTAATGGAACTCTGGATTACATAAGGAAAAATGACAATGCAAGAGGACCTAAGGTGTCTCCTAAGGAAAAGTGATAAAATCACAGAACAAAGGGGAAAATTCTATATGGTGAAGCAAAATAATCTTGTACAAAAGAAGAGGAAGAACAAGCACTCTTGTTGTAGAGAAAGAAAACCAGACCATGAGTAGAGACCAAGAAAATAAATAGGTCCTAATCTACATTGGAATAAAGTGGTCTGTAGCTTGGTCAACCACCATTAACATCAATGCCGAGCTTGATGATGTCTTCAATAAAAAGGGACCTAGACTAGGAGGAGAGTTAGATCTTATCGAGTATAACACAAAAATAGATGTGTTTATCATCTGATCACCTAATAATATAGTGACTCAATCAATGTAATATTATAATCTTGAATTTGTTTAAGGGATTAAACCATGATAACTAGCTTAGGGTGTTGTGTAATGATGCCATAACTCGTGATGAATGATCAAATTGAGAGAGTGGTACTTGCATGTGTGGTAACCTACCTTGGGCTCTTATGAATGTACATGTTACAACATCATTAATATATGTGGCATTTATTATTCTCTCCTAACATATTTGTACAGATTGTGTTATGTATGCAATTGTATGAAATCCTACATGTTATTAGAGCAATTAGAGTTATAGAGTTGTTGACAGAGATGGCATTTGTTAAAATTGGCAACTAGGGCCAAACTCCACATGGGTCATCTTATTTATGACAGCTGATAATTTTCTTGGATTCCTCTCTCTGAGAGGTGTAGGATTGATCTAAAGATCATCCAATTCTGACATCTACAAATGAAGTTATTAATTTATTTTGATTATGATAAAATTGTCAAGGTCAACCAACAAACTTATGTAGGATCAGAAGCCCAACAGTCACATCTATTGATCCTCAACGTTGCATATAAATAGTAGGTGACTTAGCCTCATTTTGATGCACTCATCTTCACACTTCTCTCTCTTTCTCCTCATTGATTGGGTACGGATTTCTAGGCCTCTCTCTCTCCACCCATCCGAAATTTCAGCAGATCGAAATTTCAGGAGAGCGAAATTTCAGGAGGCCAAAAATTTTGGAGACTGAATTTCTGGATAGTTTGAGCAAGCATTGACCAACATATGTTGACCTCCTTTGACTACATTTTTGTGAGGGCTATTTCTGTTTGGGCAGGCTGCATTTCAAGGCACAAAAATTGAGGCGAACTGTTGACTATTGACCAACGTTGACTGCAGCTAGGGTTGAGAGTAGGTGGGTTGTTTGAATAGACTTTGATTGGGTCGAATTTGATTGTTTTGAGGGTTGTTTTATCTCTCTGTTTGGAGGCTGAAGTAGATTGATTTGCTAATGGTCAAATATTCCCTGTTGACTAGCGTTAACTTTTCTGGTTAGGGTTGTTTTGCTTCTATTATAAATGATCAAATTTGTAAATTGTACTATCTCTCTCTGCGGAACTATTGAAGACTAAAAGAAGATTTTATCAAGGGTTTCCCCACCTTGGATTTTGTCCTTGGCTAGTGCCACATCTTGTGTCCTCTTGTCTTGGCTTGTCTTCTAATG
This sequence comes from Pinus tabuliformis, assembly GCA_031772625.1. Classification (NCBI taxonomy): domain Eukaryota; kingdom Viridiplantae; phylum Streptophyta; class Pinopsida; order Pinales; family Pinaceae; genus Pinus; species Pinus tabuliformis. The sequence goes on from CM062817.1 coordinate 1,118,760,924, forward strand.
TTTATTTTTATGTTCTATCTGCATTTTACTATCATGTTGATGTGATTACTAATTTGAATATTGATACTAGGCTAATAAAGAAATTGAAGTAAAATTGCTTTAAAGCATAGAACATACCATTGTTGCCTAAAATTAACATGGTATCAGAGCTAAGGTGAAGAAAAAGCTCAAACACGAGTGAAAGAACAATCACCAAAGACAGTTGGACAAGGAAAAAAGGTTCAATGGGTTCCTCATCCTACTTCCTGGCTGAAGACAAGCTCCATGATAAATTTGACTATCATGGATGGAAAATGTCTCTTGATTTGACCTTGGAAGAAAAAGAAGTGATGGAATATGTGCAGGGTAAAATCCCTGAACCTCCTTCAAATGCACCGACTGCTGCGAAGACCAAGTACAATAGGGATGAAGTCAAAGCAAAGAAGATTATCATGGATTCCGTTGACAAGCATCTGGTGGCCTACATCTCTCAATTGAAGACCTCCAAGGAGATCTATGATAGGTTGGTCAGTGTGTTCGAGGTTAGTAATGCTAATAAAATTCTATTTCTCAAGAATAAGTTGAAGGATATTAAGAAGGGAAAGGATGAGGATATTCAATCCTATTTCTTGAGGATTACTGAGATCAAGAATGATCTACTCTCTATTGGAGAAGTCATTCCTGACAGGGAAATTACTCTCACCACCCTTGGAGGACTCCCACCTGAGTGGTATGTATTTAGAACCATCGTCCTCAACAATGATAGAATTCTAGGGTTTGAATAATTGATGTCGAGATGCATTCAAGAAGAAACAAGAATGGTGGAGAAAGAAATGCCTTCTAATAGAAGCAACCCCACTACATTCTTTGCTCATGCCAAAAGGAGAAATAATGCAAGGTCTAGAGGTCATTTCCATGGAAAGCTTGGATTTAAGGGAAGAAGGAAGGGTGGGTGCTTTGTTTGCAATAAGTTAGGCCACTATGCAAGGGAGTGTCCAAATAGAAGGGACACATCACATGATGATGATCAAAATCATTCCAGGGGAAACTTCAACAACAACGATCAAAGGAATGGCAAGTCCAATGGCAAAGGAAAAAGGAATGCGGGACATCAAGGAAATGGTCGACCCTCCAAGCAATCAAGTAACTCTAGGTATGAAGAATCAAATGTTGTTAACAATAAGAAAAATGAGTACTATCTTATATCATCCCTCTCCACTGCCTCGCCTCCGGACACCTTGGGAAATTGGCTGATTGATAGTGGTGCTGAAAGGAACTTCACCGAATACAAGGAAGCCCTCTCTAATCTGATAGAAAAGGAGACAAACTTGGAGATCATCCTTGGAGACGATGCCACCTATCCGGTGAAGGGAGTAGGGAATGTTATCTTTCAATTGAATCAAGGTAACACTATTCATTTGCAAGAACTACTATATATACCTGATCTCAAGAAGAACTTGGTGTCCATTTCAGCCATGGAGGACAAAGGATTCAAGGTGGCATTCATCGATGGAAAGGTACATGTTTGGAAAGAAATTTTAAAGATGCTTTTACTCTTGGGTTTAGGGTTGACACTTTGTATCAAGTTGGAGGAAGTCCATTGGGAGCCATGTCTTGCAACACATCTCTCCAATATGAACTATGGCACCGGAGGCTTGCCAATATTCATTATAAGGCCATATACGATGTGAGATAGATGGTGATAGGTATGCTTGAGTTCAAAGTAGAGCATGAAGGTGTATGTATAGGATGTGCCAGAGGAAAAATTACAAGGGGACCATTCCCCTCAAGTAATAGCAAGACCACATCTATATTGCAATTGATCCACTCTGACATATCTGGTATGATGTTCGTAAACTCTTTGGGAGGATACTTATATTATCTCACATTTACGGATCATTGTTCTCACAAGACCTATATCTACTTCCTAAAGAAGAAGGATGAAGTTTTCACCTGGTTCCGACACTTCAAATCCTTGATCGAAAACCAATCCGAGGACTGATAATGGGACCGAGTACAAATCCAATGAATTCCAAGATTATTGCAGAGAAGCTGACATTAAGAGGGTGACTACAATGACATACACTCCTGAGAATAATGGTGTGGCTGAGAGGAAGAATTGCTCTATTGTAGAAGCAGTTCGTGCCATGCTTCATGATCAAGGTCTTCCGAAGTTCCTATGGGCTGAAGTTGCAAATACTGCCATGTAAGTTAAAAATCGATGCCCTCATCAAGCATTGGACTCCAAGACTCCTGAATAAATGTTCACTGGTAAGAAACCTGATGTCTCTCATTTTAGAATTTTTGAAAGTTCTGTATATTTTCATGTGCCGAAAGAGAAAAGAAGCAAATTGGGTGCATCTGGGAAGAAAGGAATCTTTGTGGGCTATAGTGAAAATTCTAAGGGATATAGAATTTATGTAGTTGGTCAAAAGGAAGTTGAGATAAGTCATGATGTCACCTTTGATGAAGATATGGCCCTCAGGAAGATCAACAACCTTCCTATCCTAAGGAAGGACAAATAAGATGACACTGGAAATCAGGGTGCAAAAGAAGACGAAACGATGCCTGATGTTGATGAACCTATGGATCCTATTGATCCTCCTCCTCATGAGCCCTCCTCCTTCAAAATGAGACCCTCATGGCTTAGGGAGACTCTCAAAGATGCCAAGAGACACATTGCACCAAAGGGGACTTTCTGTGAAAGCAAGAAGTCAAACAAGTATCAAGGATATTTGACCGCCATGAGAACTATCATTCAAAATGAGCTTTCATCATTCGGGGAAGTCATGAAGCATCAAGTATGGAAGGATTCTATGAATGAAGAATATGATTCAATTATGAAGAACGATGTCTGGGATGTGGTCCCTAGACCCCAGGACAAATCAATTGTCACCTCTAAGTGGCTCTACAAAATCAAGCATGGAGTTGATGGAAGTGCATACCCTCTCATTCACAAATGTAAGAGGGAGTTGGCTTTTGAATTTGAGATGAAGGACCTAGGACCGATGCAATATTTCCTAGGGTTGGAGGTCTGGAAAAATCTAGGTGAAATTTTCCTCTCTCAAGGAAAATATGTTGTGAAGATATTGGAAATACTTGAGATGATGGACTGCAAGCTTGTGACTACTCCAATGGAACTTAACCTTAAGAAGTTATGTGGTAGTGTTGTTGGACCTGAATTGGGAAATGCTTTTGAGTATCGTCAACTCATAGGAGCATTGATGTTCTTGGTGAACTCCCGTCTGGACATATGTTTTGCAGTTAACACATTGAGCCAATATATGGTTGAGCCTCATCATATACATTGCATTGGTGCCACGAATCTTCTGAGATATCTTCAGGGCACAATCATTCATGGATTGAGATACACTGCGAAGATGTGAGGCTGCATGGCTATTCTCATGTTGATTGGGATGGCAGTGTGGTGGATCACAAGAGAACTTTTGGATGTTGTTTTTCTTTGGGTTCTTCTTCGATATCCTGGATGAGCTGGAAGCAAAAATCAGCTGCCTTAATTACCATTGAGGCTGAATACATAGCTGCTAGTGTGGCCTCCTGTGAAGCTATCTGGTTGAGGAAGCTCTTCAGTGAGTTGTTTGAACATGTGTTGGATATCAGCGTGATCCTCTGCGACAACCAGAGTGGGATCCGATTATCATAGAATCCCATGTTTCATGACTGCTCCAAGCATATAGATATCATGTACCACTTTATCTGGGATATGTTACGATGACGATCAATAATGCTCCATCACATTGGGACTGATGAGCAGGTCATTGGTATTCTGATAAATTCCCTAGGGAAGGTCAATTTCTTGGCCTTTCGAGAACGACTTCGAGTGGAGACTCTCTTATGAGGGTCCTTTATGAGATGAAAATTGAGCTCTATGAGCTCCGAGGGGCTTGGAGTACTTCTTGGAGTGATGAGAAACCATAGGGTGAGTGGTTCAGCCTTCCTCTATTGGTTTACTATGTACAGGGTGAGTGGTTCAGCCTTCCCCTATGATACCCATTGGTGACATGTAGGCAAGATGAATGGTTCATCCTTCTCCCGCTGAGACATCCTACCCATGCAGTCTGGGACTCATGGGGAGTACCTATCATTTGGCCAATGAGTAGGGAAATGAGGATAGGGACCATAGTACTACCGATGCACGCATCATGTACTATTGTACTCCCTATGCTAGGATGACTGATATTGATCTGGGATCAATTAGAACTGACTTCGGGTTAGTAAGAGTGGTATGAGACACTCTCTTTTGATTAGAACTGACTTGGGGTCAGTAAGATTGGTATGAAACACTCTCCTTTGATTGGGACTGACTTTGTGTCAGTAAAGAATGGTATGATACATTCTTGATCACTTATTTTTCTTCATAGTTCAGAAGAGCAGAGCAGTGCCTTGATGTCATAGATAGTACAAATTGGTAGATGGATCAGTAGATGGAGTTCTCCCTAGTTGAGAGGGAGTGTTAAAATTGGAAACTAGGGCCAAACTCCACATGGGTCATCTTATTTGTGATAGCTGATATTTTTCCTGGATTCCTCTCTCTGAGAGGTGTAGTATTGATCTAAATATCATCTGATTCTAACATGTACAAATGAAGTTATGAATTTATTTTGATTATGGTCAAATTGTCAAGGTCGGCCAACAAACTTATGTAGGCTTAGAAGCCCAACAATCAGTCTATTCATCCTCAACATTGCATATAAATAGAAGGTGACTTAGCCTCATTTGCATACAATCATCTTCACACTCCTCTCTCTATCTCTTCATTGGTTGGGTACAGATTTCTAGGCCTCTCTCTCTCCACACGTTCGAAATTTTAGGAGAGTAAAATTTTAGGAGGTCGAAATTTTAGGAGAGCAAACTTTTAGGAGAGAAAAATTTCAAGAGACCAAATTTCTAGACAATTTGACCAAGTGTTGACTAGCATGCATTGACCTCCTTTGACTATGTTTTTGTGAAGGCTATCTCTATTTGGGTAGACCCCATTTTGGGCACAAAAATCAATGCTAAGTGCTGACTATTGACCAACGTTGACTGCAACTAGCACTGACAGTAGGTGGGTTGTTTGACCAGACTTTGATTGGGCCAAATTTGACTATTTTGAGGGTTGTTTTATCTTGTTGTTTGGAGGTTGAAGTTGACCGATTTTTTGAGGGTCAAATCTGCCCTATTGACCAACTTTGACTTTTCTGGTTAGGGATCTGTTGTAGCAGCTACAACCACCCTCCAAAATTTTTCCTTAGCTTTGTTTTGGAGCCTCCCTTCCAACCTTCACAGTAGCATGCCTTGCTTCGTCAAATTCACAAGCCTCAGTGTATTTCTTGCACAAAGGCAACCTGTCGATCACAGCTTGATCCACTCCCCCACAGGTTGTTCACCTGGACTTGGTCCAGCTGCATACTTAGCAGCTTCCCCAAGAAAATTGCGCATTTCTAGAGGGAAACCAACCTTTCCTCCAGAAATTGTGCAATCCTGTTTGGCAACATGCTCGGCTCCAACATTGCGCAATTCTGCCAGTCAACACTTCTAGCAGGAATTGCACAATTTTCCCCAGCAGGGTTGCTCAGCCCAGAATTAGCACAAATCTAGGCAACAATCAGCTACTCTACCCATAAATTGCGCAAATCTGCTAGGAAGTCAGCCCAACTCCCAAAAAGAAATGCACATTTCCTTCAAGCAGTCGAGCAATCTCTTGCATGTGCAGCTGCGTTGATCGATTCCCTTTAGGAATGAGCAAAACTAACTTGCATGCATAGGCTGCTTCTCCCAAGGAAGCATGCAAAGGCATCCCTTGTTTCAGGGATCTATGCTTAGTAGTTGGAGGTTACATGCAAGGATCATTTCAAAAACCCCCCACCAAATGTCGCTTTCCCTAGATTTGTGGCATGCGCGTCACAACCTCGATGTTGTCAAAAATCATCAACCAAATGTTGTAGAGCTCATTCCTCACATCAACCTCACATATATGACATCCCATATCACATCTAGGAGCAGTCGGAACATTCAACTCAACTATTTTGGGGTAAGGCCACTTCCCATGCCTTGTGTTGCATTTATGTCGCCTTTTGTGTTTTTGCTTGTATGAGTATTGTTTGCTTGTTTTCTTTGAATTCTTGCTATCATTTACATGTATATTAGCTTTTCCTAACATCATTTTAGTTTTCGTCAACATCTCACTGCTGTCACATGCATGAAACTATTTTTTGCAAACGGTCGTCGATTCAGTGACTCACTTCAACCACATGCATGTTGTTTCATTTTATGAATCTGTCATTCACCATTTTCATGATTGATCATTCTCTTATTCTTACACTTAGTATTAGCATGCATTTGCAATCACAATCACTTTCAGTTGCCCATCGGTGAGTTGGGCTAACCTTGGCCCGGACTCTGCCTTCACCAAGGCTGCATTGCATAATCTGGGGAGGCAAGGCTCTACCTTCCTCTCCAGAAATGTGCATTTTTTTCCAGCACTAACCTCCAGGACTATTTTGCGCATTTATGGAGGACAATGACTTCTTGGCCCAGGAAATTGCGCAAATCAATCTCTAGGCCTACAATCCTTTCCAGATGGAGTTGTACATTGCGTAATCCCAATAGCCAGCAGCCAAAATGGACTATGCATTGTGCAGTTCTGGAAGCCAGTTAGTCTCCCAGAAACCCAGACTATGGCTTTCCCAGTCTTGGTAGTCAGTCTCCCGACCTCCCTGCTGAAATTGCGCAACCTTGATGATCAGTCACACAAGTATGTTGCAAGTTAGTTCTCAAGTTCATTTTGGTTTTCAACTGACAGATTGCTTACCATGAGTGTTTCCATGTCTCTAGGTACTAAAGGTGTTCATCTTCCTCTCAGCAGTGCATGTATAATGGTTTCCAGAGCGCAGAGTCAAAGACACCGTTCAGAGAAAACCTGGAGATGCAGTCAATCAAATGTCTATGAGCTCACCTACTCACGAAGATATCAGGTTGTTTGTAGACAAGGAAATCAATATATGACAACAGCAACATCACAGCGAGTAGCATCATGAAAAAAAACTGAAGGAAGCATACCAAATGTAGCGAATGGAACAAACACAACGAATGTAACGAACACAGGGAATGCAATGAATGTAAGAGGAAGGTTGTTGACAACACATGGGCAGATCAAAGTTGCAAGCTTAAGATGATGAAAGAAACTTTGGAGACTCAGGCTATGAGGTGATGGTGCTACATGATGATCACACAAAGATAGGGAATGAAACAAAGAAGGAGTTGCATGTGTTGAAGCAGAAACTCAAGAAGAACATGAAGCTGCACAGACGGACAAGTGAGTTGTAGCAGGAACAGGAACAACAATGGGCGCAACATGCACTCATGGATGAAACTGTGCCCATACAAGTTAAAGATCCATCCCAGCAGTTGGCAAGGAGCAGACATGGTGAGCAGTGTTGTTGATCGCATGTGAGGGATTCAATAGAATGCATGCTATTGTGCACACACATGCAACCCAACCCATTCAACACACTCACCAAGCCGAAGAGAAGAAGCAATTCCAACTGGAGCTGAACACGTACATCGACAATTTGATGTGCATGACCACCAACACACACTTGAAGATCAGCAGGGAGACTATGCATTAGTGTGTTTCCAGTTCAGCCACACCCAAGAAGACCATGCACATGATAGCAGACGAGTTGGATGAAGGGGCTGAACCAGTGCACCAGTTGCAATGAAGGCAAGAGTTCACTTCAACAAGATGTCACCATGAGGTGCATGCACACCATCATAGACAACCAAGCTTGGCATCAGCTCACCACCTTCACCATCACAAGCATGTCAAAGAATTGGTCTCATCATAGCAGACCGAGTGTCATTTATGTTTTGCTTGGCTTTCTCAAGCCATGTTGTCGCACATGAGTACATGTGCACTGTAACGTTGATTCATGTCAAGTGTAAGTCAAGTGTCAATAGTTGGATGTAACAGTCATAGAGTAGGTGAATAGTCATCAGGGTAGTTGAACTGTCACAAAGGGGAATGTCAAGGGTTACCCCACCCTTTGCTATAAATAGTCCCTCATAACTCATTGTATAGGCTTTTGGTCAGCCAAGCTTCTGTTAAGACTATCTTGAAGAAAACTTTGACAAGTATTGTAATGTGCCTTGGCTTCTCCACTGCACAGAGCTAGTTCATATCTTTGGAGAAGCATGCAGATGTGGTTGTAACGTTTCACTGTTAGGGCTAGCAGGTTTACATGGATGTATTGTATGATTGGAACTTACAATTCTTATATAATAAGAGCCAACATGTTTTCACACATGTATTGTATATGTTGCAACACTGATCTTTAACACTTGTAATGCATGTTGCTTTAACCCGTGTTCTACATTTGAACTGATTCATTTGTTGTAATGCATAATCTATTAATGGAAGTGTTTTGTATATGTTGTTAATATTGTCTCGTTTGTGTTGACTTCTTTTCCAGAAATCAGACAGACCTTTCACATGAACCTTCCTGTAACAACCGTTGCACTCATTCGGACTGATCCATGAGTGTTGTACATGTTATCTTACCTTGTATGTTGTGACTACCTCATCTGAGTGGAATTTTCAGCTGGACGCTGTGTATGTCCTGTGTGTTGTGTGTTTCTAGCCGAGTTGGGATTGATCCCTTTCAACTTAGAACTCACCTTCACCCTCATCTCACCCACCTTTGTTAGAACCTCTCATACACCTTCCTTAACTCACTGTAATAGTCACAACCTTTCTACTAACAGAGTTATCTTATTTGCCCCTATGCAACATCGTGGTCAAGGCATTACCTAATGACCCACTGCTAGGACTCCTACACCAAACGGTTTGAGGTCTAATTGGGACTTCTTACATGGGAGATCCCCTTACATGTTGGCAAGTCTAGCACTATCAACATTTTGGCGCTAGAAGGAGGGCCAGATGACAAGCTGAGTCCTCACATTTGTTCTGAATCTCTTCACATCTATCATGACTAACTACTGAGTTTCTCCTCTAGAATGCATGTCTTATGAAAATGATTTCATCATTTTGAAAAGGCTCTCGGATAAATTGTCTCATAAAACATTTGATGGTGGAGGCTATGTAGCCTTGGTAAGGCACGCGGTCAGCATTGTAGGCTCATGCGAAATACATTGATTCTTTGTGAAATACATGAGCTGCGCGTTTTTCATCTCCACGCTTCAAGGGCACCCAATGCACTGGGGTGCCACGTTGCTTGAAAAATCTATTCATTCTCTTGCTCATCTGGTCGTAGAGATAGACCATGCTTTCAATCACTATGACTATAAAGCACTCAACAAAGAAATTCTGAAATTACAAAAAGAACCCAATGAATCCATTGAATAGTCTCACACACGCTTTTTTAATCTTGCATACGGATTCTCGGAAGATGATATTGATTGGGAATTTCTTGATTGAAGATTTGAGTATCTTCTTCACATATCTGAATACCTCTCAGCACACTTCGGTGATGGAGCTTTGCAATCACAGGCAAGCACAGTCGTTGTCTCAAGTGATTGTCCGCCTTCACCTTATCAAACAACTCCACCACTACGGAGTGATGTGGGAGATCATGCACATGCATCTGTTGAACTGTCACACTCTCCCACCCCACCTACTCTTGAGATTTGCACAGATTTGGCTAGCAAGCTTGTTGGTTGTCACGTGTACTCTTTCCCTCGACCTTCGTCATTGCGTTATGTTGATTCTCCAGATTGTATTGTCTTGTTTTCTCCCATTCTGGACTCCTCACCTGTTGTGAACGAGGATCAAGATGTTGATGGAGTTGGTGTTATGCAACCAACCTGTGCCATCATTCATGATGAGTGTGTGCGGGAATCTAAAGAAGAACCCATGGTGAAGGATGACTCCCTTCCAGCCGTGCCTCATCCCCTTCATCCTGACATCCCTTGTGATTATGGCACTCCTAATTTCCCCTGAGAAAACTCATTGTTGGATGCTTCTACTTCCGATCATTGATAGGACACGTTGGATGTCAGTCTGTCATTACAGTGCGGAGAGGACACATCTCCCTTGGAAAATCCGTTCAATCAGTCATTTATCTTTCTTCAAAACACAGAGGGTGAACATCTTTGCTTCTCATCTACCCCTCTGCTCAATTCATCAAATCATGAGGATGCCAATGAACATCTTGAATTTTATGATCTTGGTTGTCATGATCTATTCACTTCCTCATCTAATCATGATGTTGATTCAACCATTATTAATCTATCTAAGGCACTGGTCTACAATGATCTATCTGTCAACGAAGTCGAACCCACCAGACTGTCGAGGCACTTCAGCCCGAGCTTATGGTTATGTCAGGCCCTTGCTGTCCTGAGGTTGGTTTCACTTCCAGTCAAGAAATTGTTGAAACACTCAAGGCTCCTTATCACTCTCTGCTTTGCATAGAAGATCAACCAAACACCTAGATTTCACTTCCTCCACTTGGACTACACGATCCCATCGCTCATGCATTGTAGGAATATTACACAACAAGCACACATGCACAACACAAGTGGTCTACCTTTCTCATGTTTTCTTGCATGTCATAGTCAAGAGAATGCAAACACTCAACATCTACATGCGGTGTAGCACAACATCATGGCAACACCACAAAATGCATGTCATGCAATTTCACTCATCTTTGTTCTGTGGTCACTTATAAGCTCGGAGTGTGGTTGCCTTCACTATTATATCTTTCTTGTTTTCTAGTTCGCACAGTTGTCTTGTTCGAGAACCATGCCTTCACCAACATGGGTCAACCAATGCGCCGATGGCTGTATTGGAAGTATCACTTCACGTGAGATGACCCATGCACTGTGAGCTTAGGAGTAGGAGTAGTGTTTGCTTGCATGCTTGTTTGATTACTTACTTTGTTTGTTTGTTTGTCTGCTTGCTTGTTTGCTTACTTGCTTTGCTTTCTCTTTTGCTCTGCTTTGTTGTTTGTTAGTTTGCTTGTTTCGTTTCATAGCATAGTTTCGTATGAAACCGTGTATGACTATTGAAGCAAGCTGAGTAAAGTACAAGAGGCCTTGTGTTGCTATCACTACTTGGTTATTTGTCATCTTGCCTCTGTATGAAGAAATTTTTACTTTCAATCCATGATACTTCGATGGAAAATACATACTGTTTGAAGTGAACCTTGGTGAAAACAAAACGCTTGCACGCTAACTAGTGTCACCTTCTCTAGTCGGCTGTTTTTGGGTTAAACCTTGTCAGCTCAGTCAAGAAGAGTAAGGTGAGGGGGAAAACCTAAACAAGCATGTTAGAGATATATAAACTACTTCTCTACTGGAACAACCTCTTCTTCTCTCAATAAGTCAGGATCCCTCTTCTGCCTCTGAAATGAATAAGTGCCATGCAAAGTTGAAAAAATGAAAAAAGTCAAAAAATTTTGAAAAAAAAAATGAAAAATGAATAAGGTGAAAGAAGAGAAAAGCTTCTTATGCAGAGAGGTGATGCAAGTAACTCTGCCAAGGTATTGACCAGGCTCACTGGTAGCGGAGCCATGATTGTGTTCCTATCTGACTCTGCCAGAGTACCGTGTAGGCCTGTTGGCAGCGGAGCAACACCAGAGATGAAACTAAGACTCTAACGACTATACTTCTTGTGCACCAATATACCCCTCAAAACCAATCGAAACAACAATGTTACCTTGGCTTGCGATGTGTGTCAATTGACCAAGAGCTTGGCTGATGCTTCATATTACAATCAAGCTAGTGTGGAAACCAAGAGGATATGAGAATTGAACAATACTTCCAAAGGTGTTAGACTTTCTTTTCACGAGCAAGGTCCATTCAAAGAGCTGGAGTTCTACTACTGTGTCACCATGTGTTGTAGCAGCTACAACACCCTCCAAAATTTTGCCTTAGCTTCGTTTTGGAGCCTCCCTTTCAACCTTCACAACAACTTGCCTTGCTTTGTCAAGTTCACAAGCCTCAATGTCTTTCTTGCACAAAGGCAACCTGTTGATCACAACTTGATCCATTCTTCTCACAGGTTATTCACCTAGACTTGGTCCAGCTACAGGCTGAGGAGCTTCCCCAAAAAAATTATGCATTTCTGGAGGGAAACCAACCTTCCCTCCAAAAATTGCGCAATCCTGTCTAGCAGGCTGCTGGGTTCCAAGATTGCGCAATTCAGCCAGTCAACACTCCCAGCAAGAATTACGCAATTTTCCCCAGCAGGGATGCTGATCCCAAAATTTGCACAAATATGGGCAGAAGTCAGCTGCTTTGCCCAGAAATTGCGCAAATCTGGTAAGCAGTCAGCTGCTCTACCCATAAATTGTGCAAATCTCCTGGGCAGTCAGCCAAACTCCTAGACATAAATGTGCATTTCCTTCAAGCAGTCAAGCAGTCTCTTGCATGTGCAGTAGAATTGACCGGTTTCCTCAGGGACCAAACAAAACTAACTTGCACACATATGCTGCTTCTCCCAAGGCAACATGCAAAGGCATCCCTTGTTTCATGGATCTATGTTTAGTAGTTGGAGGTTACATGCAAGGATCATTTCAAAAACCCCCCACCAAGTGTCTCTTTCCCTAGATTTGTGGTGTGTGCGTCACAACCTCGATGTTGTCAAAACTCATCAACTGGACATTGTAGAGCTCATTCCTCACATTAACCTTGTAGCTCTGACATCCCACATCACATCTAGGAGTAGTCAACACATTCAAATCAGATGTTTTGGGGTAAGCGTACTTCCCATGCCTTGTGTTGCATTTCTGTCCCTTTTTGTGTTTTAACTTGTATGACCACTATTTTCTTCTTTTCTTTGAATGCTTGCTATCGTTTACATGTATGTTAGCTTTTCCTAGCACCATTTTAGTTTTTGTCAACATCTCATTGTTGTCGCATGCATGAAATTGTTTTTCGTGAAAGGTCGCCATTTTGGAGACTTGCCTCACCCACATGCATGTTGTTTCATTTCCTAAATTTGTCATTCACCATTTGCATGCATGATCATTCACTTATTCTTACACTCATTATTAGCATGCATTCGCACTCACAGTCACTTTCAGTTGCCCGTCGGTGAGTCGGGCGAACCTTGGCCCGGACTCTACCCTCACCAAGGCTGCATTGCGCAATCTGGGGAGGGAAGGCTCTGCCTTCCTCTCTAGAAAGGTGCATTTTTCCCAGCACTAGCGTCCAAGACTATTTTGCACATTTCTGGAGGAGAGTGACTGCTTGGCCCATGAAATTGCGCAAATCAACCCCTGGGTCTGAAGTCCATCCCAACTGGAATTGCTCATTGCGCAATCCCAGTAGCCAGCAGTCATACTGGACTATGCATTACGCAGTTCCAGCAGCCAATCAGTCTCCTAGCAACCCAGACTATTCCTTGTGCAGTCTTGGCAGTCAGTCTCCTGACCTCCCAGCTGAAATTGCGCAACCTTCATGATCAGTGACACAGGTATGTTGCAAGTCAGTTCTTAAGTTCATTTTGGTTTTCGACTAATAGATTACTTGCCATGACTGTTTCTATGTCTCTAGGTACTATAGGTGTTCATCTACCTCTCAATAGTGAAGGTACAATGGTTTCTAGAGGGTAGAGTCGAAGACACCATTCAGAGCACACCTGGAGATGCAGTCGATCAAATGTCTATGACCTCGCCTACTCACGAAGATATCAGGTTGTTCATAGACAAAGACATCAAGATATGATAGCAGCAACATCATAGCAATCAGCATCATGAACAAGAGCTAAAGGCAGCGTACCGAATGCAGCGAACACAACGAATTCAACGAACACAACGAATGCAACGAGCACAACAAATGCAATGAATGCAAGAGGAAGGTTGTTGACAACATAGGGGTAGATCAAAGTTGCAAGCTCAAGATGATGAAAGCAACTTTGGAGACTTAGGCTATGAGGTGACGGCACTACATGATGATTGCGCGAAGACAGGGAATGGAACAAAGAAGGAGTTGCATGTGCTGAAGAAGCAACTCAAGGAAGAACATGAAGCTACACGGATGGACAAATGAGTTACAGCAGGAACAGGAACAACAGTGGGTGCAACATGCACTCATGGATGAAAATGTGCCCGTACAAGTTAAAGATCCATCCCAGTAGCTGGCAATGAGCAGACATGGTGAGAAGTGTCATTGATCGCATGTAAGGGATTCAACAACATGCATGCTATTGTGCTCACACATGCAACCCAATCCATTCAGCACACTCACCAAGGCGAAGACAAGAAGCAAGTCCAAATGGAGTTGAACATGTACTTCGGAAAGTTGATGCGCATGACCACCAACACACACTTGAATATTAGCATAGACACTATGCATCAATGTGTTTCCAGATTGGCCGCACCCAAGAAGACCATGTGCATGATAGCAGATGAGTTAGATGAAGGGGCTGAACCAATGCACCAGTTGCAACAAAGGCAAGAGTTTTCTTCAACAAGATGTCACCATGAGGTGCATGCACACCATCATAGATGACCAAGCTTGGCATCAGCTCACCACCTTCACCGTCAAAAGCATGTCAAAGACTTGGTCTCATCATAGCAGACTGAGTGTCAGTGATTTCTTGCTTGGCTTGCTCAAGCCATGTTGTCTCACATGAGTACATTTGCATTGTAACGTTGATTCATGCCAAGTGTAAGTCAAGTGTCAATAGTTGGATGTAATATTCATAGAGTAGGTGAAGAGTCATGAGGGTAGTTGAACTGTCACAAAGGGGAATGCCAAGGGTTACCCCACCCTTTTCTATAAATAGTCCCTCATAACTCATTGTATAGGCTTTTGGTTAGCCAAGCTTCTGTTAAGACTATCTTCAAGAAAGCTTGGACAGTATTGTAACGCACCTTGGCTTCTCCACTACACAAAGCTAGTTCATATCTTTGGAGGAGTAGGTGAATCTGGCTGTAACGTTTCACTGTTGGGGCTAGCAGGTTTACATGCATGTATTGTATGATTGGATCTTACACTTCTTATATAATAAGAGCCAACACGTTTTCACACATGTATTGTATCTATTGTAAGACTGATCTTTAACACTTGTAATGCATGTTTCTTTAACCTATGTTCTACATCTGAACTAATTCATTTGTTGTAATGCATAATCTATTACTAGAAATGTGTTTTATATGTTGTTAATGTTGTGTCATCCATGTCGACTACTCTACCGAACATCAGACAGAGATTTCACATGAACTTTGCTGTAACAACCGTTGCACTCGTTCGGACTTATCTGTGAGTGTTGTATGTGTTATCTTACCTTGTATGTTGTGACTACCGCATCTGAGTGGATTACTCTGCCGAAAGCTATGAATGTCTTGTGTGTTGCGTGTTCCTAGCTGATTTGGGACTGATCCCTTTCAACCTGGAACTTACCTTCACCCTCATCTCACCCACCTGTGTTAGAACCTCTCATACACCTTCCTTGACTCACTGCAGCGGTCACACCCTTGCTAATGACAAATTTATCTTACTTGCCTCTATGCAACATCACATTCAAGGCATTACCTTACAACCCACTGTTGGGACTCCTACACCAAACGGTCTGAGGTCTAATTGGGACTTCTTACTGGGGAGACCCCCTTAGATGTTGGCAGGTCCGGCACCGTCAACAGGATCCCTTTTTGTTGTTATAAATTATCAAATTTGTAAATTGTACTTGTTAGCGCTTGAAATTTCACCTCAGGCTGAAAAAGGTAAACTCCAAGGCAACATCAAACCACTTAGCCTCGTAGCTAGCCCTACGGGGCAGGAGAGGGCTCTCTCCGGTCTATCTCGGCAAAGATCTTCAACGGGCAGAGATAACCAATAAAGAACACTGATTTTAGGCTAGTAAACTGATAAAAAGGTTTGATTTGGGATTTTTAGGGTTTTGGTGGAAAATTGGGGAAAGGAAATTTTGGGTGCGGGGATTGGACACAGTTTTCGCAGGGGGTTCTTTGGGGCAAGGTAGGAGACTGTATTGATGCCTTTGAAAGAGTCAGATGGTCAAGAATGACTGGTGAGGAGCTAAGGAGAGCAAGTAAACACCTTGAGTTCTCCTTAAATAGATGAAAACATTGATATTAAGCAAACTTAAAAGCAGAGCATGGCAATCATGAATTCTACTTTAACACTTTATTTGCCTAATTTGCAGAAGGAAAAGTAAGATGATGATTCACATAACAAACTTACAAGTACAAAGAGAAACACACCATCAATACATGTAACCACAGGAATCCCAAAAAGGACTGCAAAACCCTGGTCTTTCTTCCTTTGCCAAAATTGCAGAGATATAATGAGTAATACAATAGAAGCTTTCTCCCTCAAGAGTCAAACCTCTCCAACCTCTGAAAATGACTAAGAAAATACATAATATAGGCAATTCAACCCATTCCCTTGCCTCTAAGGGTTGAGCTCATCATCCTAGGAGCTGTTTCAACCAATTCTAAACTGAGCACTACAATCTAAGCAGTCAAAACAACTTGCCTCTATAAGCTAGGAAACCAATTCATTTATTAAATGTTTGCCTATCTCATGAATGAATCTTCTAGAAGAGATAAATAAGTGTCAAAATATCATAAAATTACATAATTTACAACAAGGAAGATCAAAATCTACTCCAAAAAGTCAAATCCAGTCAAAACTGTGTTTTACTGAGCTGTAGGTGAAATTCTGTGAAAACTGCCCAACACGTCGCGCCCTGATCCTGAACGCGTCGCGCGCCTTTGGAGCTTCTTTTGACGCACTTCTAGGTGTCCAAATGAGGCAAAAGTGGGCTTGTTAGAAAGGCCTGGATGTCTAATTTCCAACCCAAGTGGAATTTCTGAATTTGGTGGCCATTTGCCCCTCCAAAATTGCAATCTCCCAAGACTGCTTCCTGTGTGTCAAAAAGGTGGCAGAAAGTCATTTTTTGCTTGTTTTTTGACTTTCTGGAGGCCCAAAACTTGGTGAAATTTCTTGGCAATTTCTGAGAAAGTGTATATTTGCATGACAAATCCAAAAATTCTGAGTTTTCTTGAAAAGGAGTTTCCCATCGAAAGGGTCGCACGCGGCGCGCGACGTGTTGGTGGAGAAAACCTGTTTTTTGCCCAAAAATTCACAAGTGACCAAAAATGCTCAATTTTTTTTGAAATTTGTGCTGGATTTAAGTCATTTAGCATCATGCTCCTTCAAGGAAGCCTCAGCCAAGATGTGGAGGGGATCGGGCCTTTTCCTTCGTTTTAGTGCCTTGGCCAACCTCCCTGGATCTGGTGATTGTAATTTTGACATTTCTCTAAAACCATGACACCTGTGCAAAAAGTGAAGGAGGTTTTTCTTCTTTGGCATGTTGTGGACAAAAAATTCTTTCAGTTTTCCAAAATTCATCTTTGATTGCTCTGAAACATCTTTTGAGTGAAACTTATCCCGATGTGTGAAACAAGGAATTCTGTCGAAATGAAGCGAAATGAAGGGGATAAGAGGCTTCTAAATTCTTGGGGAAATTTTTGGAAGTAGGGAGGGATGTTAGGAAGCAGGGGAAAGTGAAATCGTGGAGATCGAGTGAGGGGAAGGGGTCAAAAAGGGCAAAACACAGGCCCAACCTAGAAAATTGCCAGGTTGTAGCAAGAAACTAGGGTTTGTGGAAAAATGAGGAATTTGGGGGATCTCAGTGATGGGAAGTGTTTGATAAGGTACATGAAAGATAGGGGAAGGTGTATGAACATCTGGATACAAGTTTTGCTAGTGATTTGACCATCCAAGAGAAATTAGCTTTCAAAACCCTAAAGGAGAGGGAAATGAGCTTGCCTAGGCGCAACTGAAGCATGAACAAGATGTAAAATGACTCATTAGACACTGACATGATAATGAAAATCCTATGAATGATGATAGGCTCAGCTGAATAGTGACATAAATTGGCATTTGGGAAACTTTGAAAAGAGTGAGATCAAACCCTAGACCTAATGCCTAGTGACCAAATTTTGCTTGAAGACTCACTGAAATGACAAAATTTGACCTTGACACTCTGGGACCACTTTGTAAGAGCATATTTGATCACTGGAGGAAGGTTGGAAAGACTGACACTAACATTGGCTCCAATGGGGATGGTAGCTCCTTGGAGGTGCCAAGAACGATAGATCTTTGGAAGAGCTAGACAGTGCCTTCATCCATTGGGCAATGGAGTCAAAAACTCAAGCTGAAATGCATGACTGAAAATTGATGACTTGACAACACAAATTGACTCTCACTCAACTAAAAATTGACTCAATACTTAAACACAACCGACAAACTGGAAATGATGCTCAAAGTGGAGCTTATTCATCAAAACCTACTCTAACAGTTTCATTCATCACCTGATCAAGTGAAATGAAACAACCAATGCAACCAAGTAAGTATTCCATCTGTTGTTCGAATTCTTCGCAAATGCTCGCTTATGAACAACAAGAGAGAACTACTGAAAGGCAACTCCGATGGCAACTTGGGAATAGATCCATTGAATGATGTGAATTTTCTATCTGCCTCCAAAAACACTACATAAGGATCTTGAAGTTCAAGCACACTGGAACCTAGCTCATCCAATGGATTACTTCTTTTCTCCTCATACCATGAATGCACACTTTGATCTGAGCCTTGTAACGAGACCTCTGCTGAAAATGAGAAAGAAACCGGCTGCCGGATCAATTTCATGTCGGCACATATTTCAAGCTCACATGTAGTCAATGGAGAAAGACTTTGACTGCAAACCTCATCCAAAACATCAGCTATTGGATCATGAAAAACTTGAAAAGACTACTGTAATGTATCCATTGAAAATGTATGACATCCTTCTAGCTGTTCATATTTTTCTTGAGAGATATTACGAAGATTCTGCCTTATAAACTGAAATGCTTCGAAACAAAAGGGTATAGAATCTTCCTGCATCATCAAATCATGTATTTCATCCTCCACAGCTTCATCTGTAATCTGCCCTTCAACTTCATTTGGTGGCTGCAAATCTGATGCTACAGGCTGCTCAAGAATTTTGTTATCTGTCTCATCCTCAACATTAACACTGAGAGATTGTTGATTTGTTATAGGCTGTTCATTTGAAGATTTACTATGCAATCTACCCTTCAAAAACTGAAATGATTCAAAACAGAATGGTACAGAGTCACCTTGAATCATTAAATCATGTGTGTCCACTTCCAAGTCTTCAGCTGCAACTTGAAAATCAATGGCTTTCGAGGGTTGCAAATCTGAATATGAGAAGTCTTGAACAAAATTTTCATTGCTCTCAAGATGATTCAAATCAAGACTTGTTGATATTTGATTTCTGATTGCATGGTAGTTCTCTCTGATGAACTGAAATGAATCAAAACAAAAAGGCAAATATCCTTCACTTACTTCAAACTTTGATGCACTTTCCTCATCATTTTCATAGCTGCTATGCATCATTTGATCATTTTACTCGAGCTGTTGTAAGTGAACCTCTTCCTCCCACAAACTAGCTGCTGATTTGTCTGCAAGATTAGCTTCTGTTTGGAGAACATAATCATCATCATACTGATCAAACCGAGGTAAGTCATCGGTATAAAACATATCATCAAGCATGCAGGTCATATCAACAGTTCTTTCTTCGCCTAGGTGATCTACGAAACAATCATTATTAGATCTTTGACAACTAGGATAAGAAACAAAATGTTTTGGATCAACAACTTGTTCTTCTTCAATCAGCAAGCCATGAGCTTGAACATCATAATCATTCCTTGCATTGATCTTGTCCATCATCTTTTCCACTGCACTTACCAAAATTTCAAGCTTCACCTCTAGAGATGTTGATTTTTCCGGATCTATGTTTTTCATCTCTTCTTCCTTCATCCTTGCCCTTAGGATCAACAGATGAGCCTCTACATTTCTTGCACTGTTTTGCATCTCGTGAAGTGTTGCAATATTCCTTTCTCTCAGCTGAAACTTCATCTCCGGATCAAAGGCACTCGGATAGTGCAAGAGAGCCGATCTAGGAGTAGGCCTTATATCAACTGACATTGAATAATAAACTTGGTTAAATCTGGCCGAAAATTGTTGTACTGTCTCCCCTGGCATTCTTTTCAGTTGGTTATACTCTTCTACAATCAAGAAAAGGTTCTGCCCGATCATCCACTTGTCGAGAAAAACTTTGACAAACTGCTGGAAATCTGAGATGCTCGCATCAGGCAGGGTTTTGAACCAACTCTTCACTTTAGCTTGCAAAGAAAGAGCAAAAAGCCTTATACTGACATCTTCGCTATCAACTTCAAAAAGGTCCAGAAAAGACTCAAAATTCTGCACATGTTGCTCAGCGTTGACATTCTTACTTTCACCATCAAACCTCGGCAAGTATAGATCATAGTTTTTGGGGAAAGCATGAAGAACAGAAGGTAAAACAAGAGGTTTATACTGATCTGGAATTTTACAAGGTGTAGGGGTATGTACAGCAAGCATAGAATCAGTCTTGGTCTCTTGAGGCTCATCAATTTGAATATGGTCATCACAAAATTCGGAAAAAGGATCTTGATCAAGCTTAGAGGCATGCAAATCTTTGGTATTCACAATCTTCAAAGGGAAAGAATCAACTGCAAGCCTGGGATATTTTCTCAAGCATAGTATACTTTGCAACGCAGTCTTGACATTCTTGGGAAAGGAGAAGAAATAATTTATGACAAAGAACAAAATGTCTTGGATGAAATTCCAACTTGAGTACCTGATCTGTCCATATTGTCCTTTCATGTTTTTGCTGGTCGGGATCATCCTCCAGTGGAGTCTTTGGATCTGATCTCGAAAATGATTTAGAGTCGCTGGGTGAATGATTTCAGCCTTGCCAGTGTCTGATCGTTGTCCACCATCAACAATCAGATCTGAACTTGATACATGTACTGGGGTAATTAACAAGTTAGATGTCACATTTACAAGCTAGACCGGAGATTGACTGAAGCAGCGTTTATCTACTTCCGCTAATGCAAAGCAAAAGCGTTTCGAAGGCTACCTGGCATAACTTCAGGCTCCGTCTGTAGCTTATAAAACAAATGACATCAACAAGCAAACCATTTGTTCTCCCCAGTATGGTCGCCAATATGTTAGCGCTTGAAATTTCACCTCAGGCTGAAAAAGGTAAACTCCAAGGCAACATCAAACCACTTAGCCTCGTAGCTAGCCCTACAGGGCAGGAGAGGGCTCTCTCTGGTCTATCTCGGCAAAGATCTTCAACGGGAAGAGATAACCAATAAAGAACACTAATTATAGGCTAGTAAACTGATAAAAAGGTTTGATTTGGGATTTTTAGGGTTTTGGTGGAAAATTGGGGAAAGGCAATTTTGGGTGCGGGGATTGGACACAGTTTTCGCAGGGGGTTCTTTGGGGCAAGGTAGGAGACTGTATTGATGCCTTTGAAAGAGTCAGATGGTCAAGAATGACTGGTGAGGAGCTAAGGAGAGCAAGTAAACACCTTGAGTTCTCCTTAAACAGATGAAAACATTGATATTAAGCAAACTTAAAAGTAGAGCATGGCAATCATGAATTCTACTTTAACACTTCATTTGCCTAATTTGCAGAAGGAAAAGTAAGAAGATGATTCACATAAAAAACTTACAAGTACAAAGAGAAACACACCATCAATACATGTAACCACAGGAATCCCAAAAAGGACTGCAAAACCCTGGTCTTTCTTCCTTTGCCAAAATTGCAGAGATACAATGAGTAATACAATAGAAGCTTTCTCCCTCAAGAGTCCAACCTCTCCAACCTCTGAAAATGACTAAGAAAATACATAATATAGGCAATTCAACCCATTCCCTTGCCTCTAGGGGTCGAGCTCATCATCCTAGGAGCTGTTTCAACCAATTCTAAACTGAGCACTACAATCTAGGCAATCAAAACAACTTGCCTCTATAAGCTAGGAAACCAATTCATTCATTAAATGTTTGCCTATCTCATGAATGAATCTTCTAGAAGAGATAAATAAGTGTCAAAATATCATAAAATTACATCATTTACAACAAGGAAGATCAAAATCTACTCCAAAAAGTCAAATCCAGTCAAAACTGCGTTTTGCTGAGTTGTAGGTGAATTTATGTGAAAACTGCCCAACAAGTCGCGCCCTGATCCTGAACGTGTCGCGCGCCTTTGGAGCTACTTTTGAGGCACTTCCAGGTGTCCAAATGAGGCAAAAGTGGGCTTGTTGGAAAGGTCTATATGTCTACTTTCCAACACAAGTGGAATTGCTGAATTTTGCGGCCATTTGCCCTCCCAAATTTCAATCTCCCAAGACTACCTCCTGTGTGTCAAAAAGGTGGCAGAAAGTCATTTTTTGCTTTTTTTTGACTTTCTGGAGGCCCAAAACTTGGTGAAATTTCTTGGAAATTGCTGAGAAAGTGTATATTTGCATGAAAAATCCAAAAATGCTGAGTTTTCTTGAAAAGGAGTTGCCCATCGAAAGGGTCGCGCGCGGCGCACGACGTGTTGGTGGAGAAAACCTGTTTTTTGCCCAAAAATTCACAAGTGACCAAAAATGCTCAAATTTTTTTGAAATTTGTGCTGGAGTTAAGTAATTTAGCATCATTCTCCTTCAAGGAAGCCTCAGCCAAGATGTGGAGGGGATCGGGCCTTTTCCTTCGTTTTAGTGCCTTGGCCAACCTCCTTGGATCTGGCGATTGTAATTTTGACATTTCTCTAAAACCATGACACCTGTGCAAAAAGTGAAGGAGGTTTTTCTTATTTGGCATGTTTTGGACAAAAACCTCTCTCAGTTGTCCAAAATTCATCTTTTATTGCTCTGAAACATGTTTTGAGTGAAACTTATCCCGATGTGTGAAACAAGGAATTCTGTCGAAATGAAGTGAAATGAAGGGGATAAGAGGCTTCTAAATTCTTGGGGAAATTTTTGGAAGTAGGGAGGGATGTTAGGAAGCAGGGGAAAGTGGAATCGTGGAGATCGAGTGAGGGGAAGGGGTCCAAAAGGGCAAAACACAGGCCCAACCTAGAAAATTGCCAAGTTGTAGCAAGAAACTAGGGTTTGTGGAAAAATGAGGAATTTGGGGGATCTCAGTGATGGGAAGTGTTTGATAAGGTACATGAAAGATAGGGGAAGGTGTATGAACATCTGGATACAAGTTTTGCTAGTGATTTGACCATCCAAGAGAAATTAGCTTTCAAAACCCTAGGAGAGGGAAATGAGCTTGCCTAGGCGCAACTGAAGCATGCACAAGATGTAAAATGACTCATTAGACACTGACTTGATAATGAAAATCCTATGAATGATGATAGACTCAGCTGAATAGTGACATAAATTGGCATTTGGGCAACTTTGAAAAGAGTGAGATCAAACCCTAGACCTAATGCCTAGTGACCAAATTTTGCTTGAAGACTCACTGAAATGACAAAATTTGACCTTGACACTCTGGGACCACTTTGTAAGAGCATATTTGATCACTGGAGGAAGGCTGGAAAGACTAACACTAACAACACTATCTCTCTCTGTTGAACTATCGAAGACTAAAAGAAGATTTGATCAAGGGTTTCCCCACATTGGGGTTTGTCCTTGGCTAGTGCCACATCTTGTTTCCTCTTGTCTTGGCTCGTCTTCTACTGTTTATGTTTATGTTCTATCTACATTTTACTATCATGTTGATGTGATTGCTAATCTAAATATTGATACTGGGCTAATAAAGAAATTTAATTAAAATTGCTCTAAAGCATATAACATACCATTGTTGCATAAAATTAACAACATTGGATTAAAATTTGAGACCAAGATCTAGTTGGATACTAAAGGCCATAAAAAAATATAAGAGATTGTGTAAGGTTGTGAGAAGTGCACAAGATTTTGTGAGCATCACATTCTGTTTTAGATATTGAATACAAAAGATATAATCTTTAGAAAATATTGGATTTTTTTTAAAGTGAAAAGAGTTATATGACCACAAGCAAATAATTGTTGACACGAAGACCTTGAGACTCTAGACTAGTGACATGAAGGAATTCCTTTACATCAGGAAGAATGTGAGACATGGTGTGAAGGGATGTTGTAACAAGTATTAGAAAAGAAGAGAGAAAAGGATGATAAATGAAGGTGAAAAAACAAAACAAAGGACAACAAATGAAACTTGAAAGGAAGATCATGAGTCCCCTCAAAATCCCATGCAATAGAGAAAATGGAACAGATGAAAAAATATATTTTTTAAAACTGTGATGTTTGTGAGAAAACAAAAAAAATTAATCCACTACTAGGCAAAGAGATTGCAAGATATAGCATAGAGAATTGAAAATTTTCAAAAATTTGAAAAGAAGAACATCAATGTGCCATAATATCGTGAGAAGAGGTGGCAAAACATAAGGACGTGAAATGGTGAAAACCAAAATATCTCAATTCTATGAGATGAGACACTAGACAACAAAAATGAAATCATGATTTATAACTAATTTGGAAAGATTAGAATAAGGTAAAATAAAGGAAAACAAATAACCTATCCATGCTAGATTTCAAGCCAAATAGGGTAGGATGGACACATGTAGGAAACAATACAACTTCCAGTATGCAAAGGAAGTTGAGTCATTTCAGTTTCCATGCACATAATTTTCCTAGCTCAAGAATCCAAACTGAGTCCCCTTACATCTCAATCTTCCAAATTGAAGCTCATGGGGACAAAAAGTCCCTCAATATAGATGGATTATGATTAGGTCACGAAAAAAAAAAAAACCCAACCACACTTGATTTCAATCCTAACATGTTAGGGTGGACACATTTACATTAATATTGCATAAGGACTAAAAATGCACCTTTTAAAAATAAAATTCCACTAATATCAACTAGAGTTCATCACCATCTACATCTTCAACTTATAAGAAATTCATACATATACCCTCTTTATCTAATATTCATATTCCATCACTAGAGAAGTAGACTCATATTGAGAATAATTAGAAGACAACATCTCCCTCACCTTTGCAACTATGAGTATTTGAGAGCACCTATTTAGTCAAAATTAATCATAAAACATTGACCCCCAAGTTCCATCCCATGCCCTGAAAGCACATTTTTATAGGCCAATAAAATATTCCTCATAGGAAATTGAAGCTAGTTCACAACTTAAGAAACTTGATGCAATTGCAAGAGCAACTCTTTATGCAATGACAAAAGTAAAGTTTTCCCCAAATGTTGAGGGAATTTTGACTGCACTAGAGAATACTAGGCAACCTATAAACATATATAATTAAAACCCCCATAAAGTTAGCCCTAAATGAATGGTTTATGCTTTACATTAATTCCCACATCCAACACATTATTCTACAAGTTCGCTTATGCAGCGAGGATTCCATTTGGAGTTTCTTCACCATAACCTTCAATGCTAGAAGTGTTGGGATTCCTATTTCTTGTATTCTCATCAATATCATGCAACAAGGACCTTGTAGCATTGGAGAATCTCCAAATGATACCATTTGTGAAGGCACAATCCTTTTAATCAATATTGATCACTCCAATGAGGAGCCTATATCATGATCCCATTGCTCATTCTCTGCAAACGATTGTAACTCCAACTTGGCTTGACATCCTCTCGTGTGTTTGGCACCAAGACTAATCAACTTCTAGCATTTTTCTTGTACTTGCATCTTATTTTATATGTTCTCTTAGACAAATATTTAGCTTTTATCTAGGTACAATTATTTATTTATTTTCCATTTTTTTTAGCTAATGTAAGAGTCACATTTACACTCCCACTTTATACCTACCCTAGACGTACTCTCTTAGTCACATTGAGATTACTTTATGTTTTCTCTTACCTAAAACTTTAACTTTAGCTCGGTACATAGTTATTTATTTCTTTTCTTTCTTTTAGCATTTATATATGTCACATTTGCACTCCCACTTTTTACTCACACTATATGTACTTTTTCAATTTTATTAACCCCTAGATTCCCCCCCTTGAAAATGTGGAGGGTTAAGAGAAACACATTTCATTATGATGGAGGTTCAAATACATATTTAGATACAACTCCATTCGAGCTAGGGGTTGGTTAGTGTTACTACAAAATATAGTAAGCCTAGCACAAAGCCTCACTTGGCAACCTAAGTCTTATGGCAATAATAGATCAGCCACCACTGTCACCTTAGTGGCTTCTCTCTAGCTATTTAGTGGTGGATGTTATATCCAAAAGAGAGGCTTCCCTATAAAATATCACCAACAACATATTCAATTAAGGAGGGCTCAATGGTGATCCAAGGTCTAATAATTGAAGGAAAAGGTACTGGTAAAACCTTGGAAGGATGAGATAAGAGTTTCGTAGAGTTCAAGTACACTTTTATAAGACCTTATAATATACAAGAAAACTTCTATAAGTTGGGGTTTTTATGATATGAAAATTTAGGGCATGCAACAACATATAATAACCTTGAGAAATAACCTATGAGTTATAATAATTCCAAAGGAGCATAGGCTTTGAAGGAGGAAAGATAGGGTTAGGTAAATAATGGTTTTAAATGGTTGAAAATACATATGATAATAATTAAAATAAAGACGTCAACCCTAATTTTTGGATAAAAACATTAAATTATATTCAATCCCTTTCTTTAAGGAAATAAAAAATAGAAAATAAATTACTATTAAATGCAAATTTATGCTAACCCTAACCCTAGTTACCATAATTTAAGAGAAAAAACGAAGAAATCTTAGATGATCACCACAAGCTAGTCTAGTGCCTTATTTCAATTTAGAAATGGAGTTAATAATGGCGAGGTAAATGATAGATGAACCTAGATGAGGTGGGTGGAGGACTAATAATTCCCTCTTAGAAACCATATCGAATTTCTCTAAATGGAGATTTAAGGTCAAGGGTGTTTGAGAATTTACTAGGGAAACTATTTAAACAATTCTCCTTATCCTTAGTAATTACTTGTGAGCTTTAGTTAGCTTCTTCATGTTCTTTATTAAATTATCTTCATCAAATAATTATCAAGAGCATAAACCATAAAAGATGTAAAAGGCAAAGGACACAAAATATAGGCTCCACGCCAAGGTAAAACCCCTACAAGGGGAAAACCCAAAATAATATCTTCTCTTCTTATAGAATCTGATTATATGATAAAACTAGGACCCAAAAACCAAAGTCACGACCTCCTCCAAGCCCTAGGTTAGCCTTCTAAAGGTTCCTCCTTCAAACAAGCTCCAATCAACAAGGTCAACGAAAGTCAAACTTCAAGATCCTTGGTCAAACTAGAGTTTTGAGCCTTTATTTCATATCTACAGTTTGGACCTACAATTTTCAGCCTCACAGTAGCTATATAAACCCTAACTTTCACACGTGTGAGAGAATTCAAGCTCAAAATAAGATTTTCTTCTTTTCCTTTCACTTCTTGCTTCCTTGACTTTCACTCTTTCTTCCTTCTTCTTGATTTATTTAGATCGAACTTGTTTCTTGTGTAGATCGAATGAGTGTCAAATGAGGTTGAAATTGATTCTATATATACACATATGAGGAGGTCAAATAGCTTCTTCTAGGCTGACTTGTCATTGGCAAGTACGACTTTGGCTTGGACGCCTTTTGACTTTCTAGACATAAAAATAATATATTTTACAAGTTACAACTTGCCCAATAGTGTCTTATACGAATGATATTGAATCTCTTGACTCATGAAAAATATTGTTATGACATGAAAAACCCTAGAAGCATGAAGAACATGCTTAGCCTAGATGACCAATCAAAAGAAGCCTGAAATCCATGCTTGAAAGTAATATATTTCCTTCTTCTTTGTCTTGTAACATAATATATACATAATGAAATGAGTACAATGACAATTATGAAGATTGAAACTAGTTACATTTTCCAACACTCCCTATTAACTAGGGAGGTATTCATAATTGTACAATTGGTACAAGGATATTCTCAAACTAAAAAGTTCTTATACAAAGAGTTGGATTGGTAATCCATCTTTAAGCATCAACATTATAACCAACATTGTCAACATAGTAAGGCCTTAACTTGACAAGCTCTATTTATATCAGAGCATAATGCTGGGAGGTTTTAAGTGAGACACCACACTATATGTTAAGGTACATACCCCATTTGGATGTTCACTAGGTATGTCCTCTTAAGACTATTGTTATCTTGGGTTCCCAATCCTCAAATAATATCGATCCTCTTCGACTACTCTTATATTGGATACCTATCCAATCCTCAAAGCATGTCGATCATCAAGACTACTGCCTATCTTGGATTCTATATCCTCAAGGAAGAAGTATTAATATTAGATTCTTATCCAATCCTCCATTATCCTTCCTAGTGCCTTCACTAATACTTACAACTGTTACTCTTGGTCTAGTGCATGGAACATGGAGAATATGATGTGTTTAACATCCCTCCCTCTCAATCTAGAGAGGAGACCCTCATTCCCTCTTTATTGGGAAATAGATATTTTCTCCTTAAAAATTTAAGGAGACTTCTTACTCCCTCTAAAGCATATGGGAGATTCTTTTACTTCCTTTCAATAGGGAAGTTTTCTAGTGTACCTTTATCAATCCATCAGCTACTAGTCCTTTATGGAAATCTTCAAGTAGGTACATGGCTCCTCATCTTTTTGGTATCTTGATATTTTCATCGTCTTGAATGTACTAGAGCAAAACTATGATAGGATTCATGCCATCAACCTTTCATATGAGCATCATGTTATCTCTCTTTATTGCTACCTCTTTATCCTAAGATGACGTAAATATCTTGACCATACAATCCTTCAAGGATTACCAAAACCTTCCACTCAATCCAAATATTCATTGAATTGAGTTCAAAACCAATAGTTGTACATATACTTTCCTCAACTTCCATCATGCTTTTCTACAATTTCCTTCCAAGTAGAAAAGCATATAATGACTAGATAACCAAAACCAAGACATCAATATCAAAATTACCTCAATATGATGGTCTCTTCAAATTTCTCCTTACTTCTAAGATCAACATCCTTTCGCATGGTCTATTTTCATCTTTTACCAAAGATCCTTCTCCATCCTAATCACTTGTAATAAAAGTGCTCATGGAACAAGATGTGATGACTTTTTCCTTGGAGTTGTCATTATTAACTCTCTTTCTTTTCATAGGAGACCGTACTTGATGTTCATAAATATCATCATGTCAAGTATCACTTTCATGGAATAGTCTTGATCCAAACATCAAGCATAGAGTAATAGTATGAAATGATTCCAAGCATATTCTTACAACCAACTTTTCTTACAAGATTCTTGTAGACATGAGTTCTACTTTCTAAAGACATGCATACCTTTTCTTTCATATAACCATCTAGCCATCCTTTGTTGAACAAGCTTGCATCTTATACCTATTAAGGATAAGTTTTTTTTCCTAAGAGACCCTAAATTTTGCCTTTCATACTGCAACTCAACCATCTAAATTCCTTCATCCTTCAAGAGTATTGTTTCCACACTAGATGGAATTTACTAGTCATAATTCTTCTTCCAAGAACCTTCCCTAGATGATGGTTCTTATTGGAGGATCTCGGTGAGCCTTTTTTCAATATGAATCCTTCTAACATTATGTTAGATTCTTGGGTGATCTATGATATGCAATATGTTTTAAATATTTTCATTCTTTGATAGCTAAATGAATTTCCAAATAAATGTACACTCTAACTCTTATATCATCATATGCTCCCATTTATGATGCCATGCTTCACAACATTCAAGATTTCTTCTAAAGAATGAAATTATGCATGCTTACTCTAACATATACCTTATAATAAAGGAAATACAAATTACAAATGAACTTGATGACGATGGATCTTCCTCAATAATAAATATCATTGGGATATTCTTCTTTCGGTATCTTCTTATATTATCCCTTTTCTTCAACTATTTGAGCTTCATTCATTTCCTTCATTTTGTTGTTTTTCTTGTTTGGACAGTCCTTTTGTAATGTCCCCGAATTTTGAATTACCTAGCAAGGTGGTTAGGAGGGTTTTCCATAGCTTGTGTCAGTCTAGTCATAGAAGCAGGATTACTCCATTGGTTGGCCTGAAGGGTTTTAGAGGATTTTTATGGTTCCAACTAGGATCGCTTACCATATTTCATCATCGAGATCAATTTCGCACATTTTTCTCTTGGTTTTGTTGCATTCTGATGATTTCCGTAAAAATGGCATTATTAATAGGCATATTTTAACTAATTATGATTAATATGTTGTTTTATGGTGATTACTTGGAGAAAAACCTTAGTGTAATAGCTTGTTGAAATCAAGGTGAAAATATCTACAAGGAAAAATGATAAATAGGGGTTTTGGTTGGCTAGTGTGACCAAAAAGGTGAATTAAGCATTTTCCAACATTAAAAGTGACTTTAATTAGTTTATATAATTCATTTTATTAAATAAAGAAAGGAAATGTTCTTTTAAATATTTAATTAGAGGGAAAAGGTAAGTGAGTTATAAAACAAGGGAAATGAGGGGGTCTCTCCTCATTCATTCATGCATTTGTGATTTTGGAGAAAAATCTCTTGGAAAGAGTTGAAGGAGAAGCTTAAGGTTTGGGAACCCTAACTCCCATACTAGAATTCAGTGTTGAAACTAGACACCCTAGTTTGGATTTGAGAGTGAAATCATCGAGATTTCACCGTTGAGATTTAATGGAGTGAAATATTCTCAGTGAATATTGAGTTATTTAGGTGTTATCAGTTGATTTTATTCACTAATATTGTATTCTCTACAAATATTTTTTACATGTGAGAATCATGGACAAATGTGGAACCTTTCATAAAGAGAGAGAAGCCATTAAAGACTACAAACACCAAACCCAAGGAAGAATGAGTTCATGTGTAATGTTCCTAACTAGGATGAATGGTGATATACAAAGAAAATAAACAACCAAAACCTAGAAATGAGACACAATCAACAAACACCCATAAAATGCAAATAGGAACCATCTAACCCATATTATTTATTATTTCTGGAACAAGTACAATGGTGATGGAATGGTGCACCTGGGCTTGTCTCAATGGACAAGCATGACAAAATCTAGGTGAGAAAACAACATCCTAAGTGATGCAAAACTACTACTCCAAAGATAAACTGCACTACTCAGAAACTACGCTACCTACTGGAAGGAATATACTGGAAACTCCACTTCCCGTGCTAAAAAAATGTTGCAACTTCGGCTCCCGAGTCCTCAACCAAAACCCAGAAATGGTTTTTCCTAGTTCAAACCCCCAGATTTGACCCCTAAAGTACCATGTCCTCCTCCTCACACTGGCAGTATCGCTTGTCTATCGCTGGCTAGAAAGGCCCTCCAATTCACCCTCAAATGATGAGATGCTTCCCTCTAAGACTTTCCCCACTTCTCCTGTCTATCCCCAACTCTATAGATTCTTCCTCCAACTCCCACGTGTGCCCAGTGTTGGCCTCTACCAAGTCCCCTATGACTAGAAATTGAGCTGCCCAAATGTAGCAATCTCTCAGTCCCAAAATCTCCCCAAAGATTGATCCTCCTCTGAAACTCCAACTCCCAAACTTTCTCGGAAAATGCTGCTCGGATGAACCCCCAAGCAACCTCTACATGTTCCCCTCCCATGTGTCTAGAAATTCGCACTGGTTGGATCAATGACTAAGTGATTTGGCTGTAAAACTCCTCTGACTCTCCTCTAAGGTAGTACGAATTTCCTTCCTAGGGTGGCACTCGAAGTCCTCTGAAGAAAGGTTGAGTCTTTCCGCCTGGAAAATATGATGTTAAATAGTTGGTAACTTGGCTAAGTAGCTTGAGAAACACAAATTAGTTTGATAGACACATGATTCCTTGAGTTGGGGAGTCCTCCTCCTTAGAAATTCATGAACCTTCCTTCCCCATGTGGTCCCCTCTCCCAAGCCATTCTATTTCCCCGCCAAGGAAATTCTAATTTCCCAAGTGCCCAAGTGCGTTTTCCCACATGGGTGCCCCCCACCTTCCACTAGTAATATGATTCAACCTCTTTTCTCCTAAGTCCCTAAGTAAAAAATGCATGGGTTCCTTCATTCACCAAAATTTATGCAAAATTGTGGGAGACTAAAACCCGTTACAAATATACTGGGGAAAGGACATGACAGTCCTCCCCTCCCAATTGTTGCTTGGCCTCAAGCAACTTCAGTGTTGGATGCTCAAAAATGTGTTCACCTTCCCATGTGGCATCCTCATCCGGAAGGTTATTCCATCGCCCAAAATATCCTTGATGATCCTTCTCCTTAGCTTCCTCTCTCGAGTCTCCAAGATGGCCTCTAATTCCAAAACCAAATGTCCCTCATCGTCTAGTGGGGGTAACTCTATAGATGTTGTCACCTATTATCCTAACACCTTTTTGAGGCATGAAACATGAAAGATGTTGTGGATATTTCTCCCTTGAGGAAGCTCCAGCTCATAGGCCACCTCTCCAACTCAGTTGACCACCCTGTACGGCCCATAGAAATGTGGTTGTAGCTTCTTGGCCCCTTTTTTCTTCAAGGTGGAATGTCTATATGGTTGTAGCTGAAGATACACCAAGTCCCCCTCCTCAAAGTGTCTCTTAGTCCGACACCTGTTAGCGTACATCTTCTGCTGATTTTATGTTGTCACTAAGTTGTCCTTGAGAGCCTTGAGAATGTCTTGGCTCTCTAGGATCTATTCTTTGGCCTTTGGGGCCCAACTTTCTCTAAAAATAATGTTAGCAAAAGAAAATGCATCATAACCA
Organism: Pinus tabuliformis; assembly: GCA_031772625.1. Classification (NCBI taxonomy): domain Eukaryota; kingdom Viridiplantae; phylum Streptophyta; class Pinopsida; order Pinales; family Pinaceae; genus Pinus; species Pinus tabuliformis. The sequence continues at coordinate 1,118,793,550 of CM062817.1, forward strand.
TACAAGGCATGGAAAGGGGTCATATTGATAGACATGTGATGGGTGGTCTTTTGGCAATACTCACCCAAGTACAGTCATCAAATCTAAACCCTCTACTACCCGTCATGTAGTTCCTAATGTACCCCTCCAGCCACTGATTAACTCTCTTAGTTTGACCATCTATTTAGGGGTGGTAGCTCATGCTAGGGGTGACCTAAGTACCAACCAATCTAAAGAGCTCCTACTAGAATCCTCCCATGAACCTACTGTCCCGGTCACTCACTATGTTCTTAGGAAGCTCGTGCAACTGGAGTACTTCTCTGAAGAACAACTCAACAACCTATGAAGCTAACTACCAGGTCGGGATGGTGAAGGAATGGGCATAATTAGTCAACCAATCAACTACCACATAGATATAATCATTGCCATGTACTGTGGGGATCCCAGTGATTAATTCCATGGAGATACTCTCCCATTTCCCCTTTTTTCCTTTGACATGCCTCAAAATCTTGTACGTGCCTCAACCTATCGCCCTTGAGGCCCTTCCAGGTGAAAAGCTCCCTGAATGCCATGTATGTTTTCTTGAACCCCTGATGCCCTGACAATGGTAAGCCATGTGTTGCCTAGAGCACTCTCTCCCTCAACTGCAATATGGGAACCAAAAATATGCACCCTTTGTAGTATATGACCTCGCCCATCACCCGGTAGTGTTCATTTTCATGTGCCCCCTCCAAAATCTCGCATGCCTGCCTATCTTTGGAATACTATACCAGTAACTAGGCCTTCCAATCATGGAAAATGCTCATGAGGGAGAGGCTTGCGGGTCTCCTGGATAGGGCTCGACCACTACATTGTGATTCCCTCGCACATACTCTATGTCAAAATCATAGGTCTGCACCTTGCTGACCCATATCTGTTGTCTATCATTGAGGCCCTGCTTCCCCATGAAGTGGCGAAGGCTGTTGTGATCAATCTTCACTTTGAATATGTTACCCAACAAGTACTGCCAGAATTTAGCCAAGGCATGCACAACGGCCAACATATCCTTATCATATATATAATATGACTTCTGATGGGGTAATAGCTTCCGGCTCTCAAAGAAATGTGGTGCCCATCCTGAGATAATACTGCTCTGATCCCCTCTCTGGATGCATCACACTCCATGGTGAAGGGTTGCGAGAAGTATGGAAGTGCCAACATTAGAAAATTGCTCATCACCTCGTTGAGGCGATCAAAAGCTCACTATGCTCCATCTATCCATGCAAAGGCCCCTTTCTTAGTCAAATCCATGAGAGGAGCTGCTAACTGTGAAAATCCCTTGACAAACTTCCGGTAATATGTGCAGATGCCCAAGAAACCTCTCAATGCTGTCACATCTCTGGGTACCAACCAATCTCAAATAGCCCGTATTTTTTCCTCATGTACCTTCAATCAATCTGCACCAATAATGTTCCCCAAGTAGAGCATCTCAGTAGGGCCAAAATCACTCTTGGATAGCCTGGCATAAAACTGTTGTTCTTGCAAAATATGTAGCACCTCCTCTAGGTGTTGGAGATGCTCCTCCCAAGTCCTACTGTATATCAATTTGTCATCAAAAAACACCAATACAAACCTCCTCAACTACCTACGGAACACATGGTTCATACATGACTGGAAGTTGGTTGGGGAATTAGTCAAACCAAAGGGCATGACCAAAAACTTGAAGTGACGATAATGGCATCGAAAGGCTGTCTTGGGTATGTCCTAACCCCTCACCCTAATCTGATGGTACCCTAAATGTAGATCTATCTTAGAGAAGCACTTGGCTCCTCTAAGCTCATCCATCAAATCATCAATGTGGGGTATGGGGTACTGGTTCTTCAATGTCTTCCTGTTGAGTGCCCAGTAGTCGATGCACATGCACAGAGTTCCATCCTTCTTCTTCACCAACGCTATTGAAGAAGCAAAGGGACTGGAACTTGGTTTGATATGGTCCAACGCCAAAACATCTTTGATGGCCCACTCATCCAAGGGAGTATAGCCATTGGAAACCCATCAGTACGTTGGTCTTTGACACATGTACCACAAAGAAATGGTCTGTCATGGAGTAGTTCCCTATGGTCACAGTCAAGGTGGGAACATACTGAGTGCACTACATAGTTCGATCACCCGACACCAAAACTGAAAAGCCCTCAAACTATGTCATGGTGATGCCCCTCCTCTGAACCATATGGGCATCAATGAAGTTGTGGGTAGCTCCACTGTCAACTAAGACTGAGACAAACTGCCCCTGTATCATACTGTGAATCCTCAATGTCAGAAATTTGGGGACCTTGCATAAATAAGCAAGGACTCCCCCAAATGGATCAAATGATGCCCCTCCTTGTGGAGGTGGTGGTGGTGGTCCTCTCTCTATCGGAATCTCACCATCTCCCACACCACACTCCAGCTCCACCTCATCCTCTTGATCACTATCAGAGAAAGCCTTGATATAGTGGGCTTTGCCAGCTGTGCATTGATGCCTGGTGCCCAGGGCTCCCTATAGGTAAAACACAGTTTCTTCTTGCCGAGGTCCCTCCGGGTCTCATCATCCAGTTGCCCATGCCCCTGGGCTACTCTCTATGGTGGTGACCTAGTATCACTCCCCTTATGAGGGTAGGGAGTGCGCGTAGGGAAATGTTCTCGATTCTTGGGGATGGCCCCTGCAAATCTCCAGCACATGTCATTGCTTCCTGTAGCGTGGAGGGTCTGTGTGACTTCACCAGTCCACGTAGGGGCTCAAGCAGGACCTCTATGAAGGTGTACACCCTCAGAGCATCTAATAGGTTTGACACCGTCACTGAGACTCTAAAAAACTCTGATATGTATTGCTCTGGGTTACCCATTTGTCTGAGTTGGGGTAGCTCCCTAAAGTGAGCCTCTGGATCCCTCTAATCAAATCGCTCCACCACCCTACTAGTTAAATCATCATAAGAATTCTCATTGGCATGCCCCAAGGTATCCAAGCCATGAAACCACCAATCGTGGGCTTCCCCTTCCAAGTAAAGTGTGGCCATCTTGATGGCTTCCATCTCCATCATCCTGTTGAGTTGGAAATAAGTGTCCATCTTCTCTACCCAAGTCCGAGTTGTGTACTTAGCAGTTCCATCATATGTGGGGAAATGTATTCTCCCAATAGTACACTGCAACTCATAGCTCTATGTGCCCTATCCTCCATAGTTCTTGCCCTTCTCATTTTGCGTGAGCTTGCATAAATATCTGAAAGAGACTACCTCCCTAAAGTCTGCTCACATGGAATGCCACTCCCTAAAGTTCTCTCCTATTGATGAAGGATCTTCGACCCCTACTAGTTAATTCTGTGAAAAAGGCACGAAAGAGGGTAGTGTAGCTCGAGTTGGCCCACTTCCTGATGAAAGCTGTGCAGTGGGTGAAGGATGGTTGAATTGTTGATAGGCCCATGAAGTCTCTCCAAATTGAAACCCCCTAGGAGTGTTTCTCTCCCAATTCTATATTTTGATCTCGTCTAGAATTTCCTTCTGCCCCTTCGCCAAATCATTCAGAGCCTTCAAGAGGCTGTCAAAGGCTATCTCATCCTTGATCTTGGGCTCTCCCATGTTCTCTTCTACCACTTCATTTCCCTTGTCCTCTATGTTTAGAGTGATCTCCAACTTCCTTTCTCTCCTCCGTTACCTTTGCCTCTTGTACGTAATATTTTTTCAGTCCTCTTCACTCATAGGAGAAACTCCCCATGGTTGAGCCAAGATCTAGGCTCTGATACCACTGTAATGTTACTGACTAGGATGAACAATGATATACAAAGAAAATAAACAAACAACACTTGGATATCAGAAACAATTAGTAAACATCCATAAAAACACTACAAATAGGAACCATCTAAGCTATATTATTATTTCTTTCTGGAACAAGTACAATGGTGATGGAATGGTGCACCTGGGCTTGTCTCAATGGACAAGTTTGAAAAAACCCAAGTGAGAAAACAATAGCCTAAGTGTTGCACAACTACTACTCCAAAGATGAATTGCGTTTCCCTGAATTTACACTACCTACTGGAACGAATATACTGGAAACTCCACTTCTTGTGCTAAAAAATTGTTGCAACTTAGGCTCCCAGGTCCTCAAACAAAACCCACCAAAACCCAAAAAGGGTTTTTCTTAGTTAATACCCCAAAATTCCACCCCTAAATTACCACATCCTCCTCACACTGGCAGTATGGCCTATCTGTAGCTTGATGGAAACGCCCTGCAATTCACCCCCAAATGTTGATATTCTTCCCTCTAACTCTTTCCCCACTTCTCCCGACTATCCCCAACTCTATAGCTTCTTTCTCCAACTCCCACGTGTGCCTAGTGATGGCCTCTGCATAATCCCCTGTGACTAGAAATCGAGTTGCCCAAATGAAGAAATCTCCTGGTTAGAAACTCTCCCCAAAGGCCGATCCTCCTCTAAAACTCCAACTCCCAAAATTTCCCAGAAAATGTTGCTCAGATGAACGCCCAAGCAACCTCTGCATGTTCCCCTCCTGTGTGCCCAGAAATACGCACTGGATGGATCAATGGTTGAGTGATTTAGCTGTAAAAATCCTTCGACTCTCCTCTAAGGTAGTAAGAATTTCCTTCCCAGGGTGGCACTCGAAGTCCCCCAAAGAAATTTTGAGTCTTTTCGCCTAGAAAACTCGATGCTAAAAAACTAGTAACTTGGCTAAGAAGCTTGAGCAACACAAATGAGTTCGATAGACAAAAGATGCCTTGATTTGGGGAGTTCCTCCTCCTTATAACTTCGTGAGCCTTCCTTCCCCATGTGGTCCCCCTCTCCCAAAGCATTCAATTTCCCCTCCAAGGAAATTCAAATTTCCCAAGTGCCCAAGTGTGTTTTCCCATGTGGGTGACCCCCACCTTCCACTAGAAATCTAATTCAACCTCTTTTCTCCTAAGTCCCTAAGTCAAAAATGGATGGGTTCTTTCATTCACAAAATTTATGCAAAATTGTGGGAGTCTAAAACCTGTTACAAATATATTTGGGAAGGGACATGACATCATGTGTCCTAAAGTCAATATTTCTTACTATGATGGAGCTCGAGTTTGAGAAGAGAGGTTAGCATGAGTTCCCTGGTCCAAATGCTGGAAGAAATAATACTGTGGGACAAGTTTTTTATTAGAAAAGACAATAGTATACCCACACTCCTACATTGGCCAAAGTGCTTGATTTTGGGTTGAATTTCTATTGATTGGGTCAATTTCCTCCTTTGTATTAGAGCCACAATACTCTTGAGAATAAGGCTGGACATATTCATCAAGGAATGGTTCAATTTATTGAATTTTGATAGTAATGAGGTAACGTATCCCTTGTTGGAGATTACCCATCATTCTGGGTAGGTCGTGAACCCTTCTTTTAGCTGAGTGAAGGATGTATTGAGATGAGAATGAGCTGGGCAGAGAGCGTGGTACACCTTTCAAATTTGTGTGGTCCTTTTTTCCACAGCCAAGGACAAAATTGTCATTACTTGAAGGCTAATATTTATGAGTCTAATTAGTTGGTTCAACTTCATCTTTGACTGGTATTTGAAGGCTATCTCCTTGTGGTAAATTCCCAGGTTTCTTTGTTCCCTCACTATTAGTGTAATGTATACTGTGTATATGAGAAATAAATACAAAGAATTGTTGTAGTTTGTTTTCATCACTATATATCAGTTGTAAATGAAATTCTAAGCACTGACTAAAATAATTTGGACCTTGGAAAATGGTATTTTGTTGCTTGTTGTGTATTGTGCTTGTGCTTACTTTCTTAAGTTAAAATCGTGAATGGTCACTTACATCAGAGTATAGACAAACTGTTTGATGAAATTTATCACTGGACAACTTAATATAAATTGAGAAAACTCCTTCATAAAGACAAAAAATTTCTACAAGGGATCTTACATTGTTATTAGAGCCTTAATCTTGGCTAAACCATCAGTTGTTGTTAAAAATATAGAGGATGTTCTTGGAAACTGTTGGGTTCAAAGGGAAAATTATAACAAGGGAAAAATGCTTCCAAGTCAAGAAGAATTGTTGGCCCAAAATTTGAAAATTATAACAAAGCCTTTGCAAAAGTAATAGACCACATGGAAGCATGGGTGTCATCAAAGGCAGTAAATAGAAAAAGGAATATAAAATCCAAAGATTAAAATATAATCAAGGACCAAGGAGCAAGGATTGAAGATGAAAACCATAAACAAACCTTCGAGGAAAAATTGAGAAAAGTCACACCTCTTGAAAATGATGCTATCACAAATTCACCCCAACAGGTTGGAACGAGAGTTTGGGATGAAAGGGAATAAAAAATTGCTACAAAATTATTGTCATCACATAGCGATATTGTTGAGTTAGATGATGAGTACAAAGAAAATCATGAAGCCACAACAATTGATGATGATTCCAAAGAAGTGTGTAAACATGATAACACACAAATGGTCGAGGGTAAAGACTCAGTCCCCTCAGTTGATGAGGTAAATGTTTCTCACAAGTCTACTTATGCCTATAACTTGGAAAACCAATTGAAGATGAATGCAAACAAAATTATGGAAACCATGAGGTAATATGATGATGCATTGGCATTGGTGACAAATTATTGTTGGAGAAGTGCAGTGGCACATGTTAAAATTATGAAACTATGGTCAAATTCCACTTTGGATAAATCATATGATGAATATAATAATTCCAATAGATTCCTCTTTTCGAGAGGACCAAAATCAACCTAAAGATCACCTGATTTGGACAAGAAAAAGTTGGTTTTTGAATTTATATTCCCACTCATGTATATTCGATCAGGTCGACCCTATGCATATGTACAATTGGATAGGCCAACCTCAACATTAAGTGGACCCTCATGGAAGCCTATAAACAAAAGAGACCTCAAGCTCATTTGGACACATTGATCAAACCATATTCTCTTCTCTTCTATTGTCTTTTTTTGCACAGGCCAGGCAGAGAAAATTTGCACAAGGGTCCAAAACTACAAGGTTGAAGCTTGCACAGATCTATGGTTTCTATTTCTTGGTCGCACACACGTAACTGAGTATTTTCAACCCTAGGCGCACACACAGAGTGGTCAAGGGTGTGTCTGGGAAGTCTCAGTCGCTCGTACATAAGACTTAAGGGAGTTTCTAGGGTTTCTAAAGTAAGGAAGTTTGGTCACTAGACACATGCACAAAGTGTTCAAGGGTGTGACTGGGAAGTATCAGTCGCTCACACATAAGTTGTAAGGGAGCATATAGGGTCTGAAGCAGATCGAGCATTTTGATCCCTAGACGCATGCATAGAGTGGTCAAGGGTATAAATAGGCAACCTCAGTCATTCGTAGAGTAGCCTGGAGGATGCATCTGGGGGTTTGAGGTAGATCTGAGTGTATTTGTCCCCAGTCACACGCATACAGTTCACCTGGGAGAGACCAATAATTCCATGGTTACTTGCATAGCTCCTCCTCCGTGAGATCGAGACTAACAGATGAAATTTCAGTATTCCAAATACCCCGCTCAATGACAACAGTGTTCAACAGTTGACTATAAACTATGATAGTACATTACAATCCTTAGAATCAGGGTTTTGAGTATAAGCATGATTAGGTTCATTTTATGGATGTCATATTTGTTTTACTAGTTAGTTGCATAGATGAAGATATGGATCATTGTACTCTCTTTTGTTGAATCATTTAATGACGATCTAAGAAGAAGAAGAATTTGTAAGGGTTTTCCACATAGTGGGTTTTTCCTTGGTCTCGGACCAATCCTGGTGTCTCTATGTGTGCATACTTTTCTTCTATTGTTCCTTTATGTTCCGCTACCTTTATGATAATGATGTTGTTCTTTCTACATAGTTGCATATGTTGATGAATAATGATGTAAATCTGAATAATGTAATGATGATATGGGTGAACTTAATGTGTTTATGAAGAAATGCAATTATCTAAGCAAAGAACAAAATATCCCTAAGAAAAATTAACATGGTATCAAAGTTGGGCTAACGAAAAGCCATGGAGATCACCCTAATGATGACACCATTGATGGAAGAAAGAAGAGGATGGTGGAGACCTAAAAGAATTATAGAGTTTGAAGAAAACCTTAGAAAATTTGTGTTTTAGGGTTTGATGGATATTATGAGGATAGGGTTTGAGATAAACCCTAGATTATGAAAGAAAAAATATGAGATATGGAACCTAGTATGTCCAATATGAAGATGCTCAAGCACTTGTGAAAGCATTGATGAATCCCTAGTAGGCATGGTTGTTGATTGAAGGCAACATTGGTATGTGGAAAATGGACATTAATGGCGCTTGAAGGTTTGTTCAAGAGGGAGAGGATCACCTCTTGTTGAAGATAAGTGTTTCTTGACTTATGATGCCTTTTACTTTTGTTTAGACTTATGGATTTGATTATTATGTTTATTGTTTATACTTCTTGCATATGTATTTGAGTATATGGATGTTTCTAACCTCCTTGATGAGATGTGATGAGTGGATCCTTCTTGAGGATCATTTGAAATGCAGGAAGGATGGATAGATATGAAAAAGGTAAAGAGGCACTATATGAATAGGTGACACAAGCTGCCTTTGTCTAATGAAAAGGTGCACATGTATTTGAAAACTACAAGGTATTGTTTCAATGTTATGTTTCAACTATTAATCCCCTAAGGTGTGATGAGAATGTCTCCTTCTAAAATGGTCCATGCATATGAAAGTGACTTGGATTTATGCTTACTATGATGAAATGATGCACCTAGTATTGAACTTCTTGAATTCTATGAGGCTACCTAATGTTGATACATTGATATACTTGATTTTTGGCTAACATCTATCTGTTGGATATCTTGATCCTATTGATAATGAAAAACATGGCAACCTTGATGATATTGGTATAACTATGAGGTTGATATTCTAGATCATGTCTTGATATGATGAGTAACTATGAAACTGAATTCCCTAACTTGATGGTTTGACTTGATAGAAAGTGTTATTGTGTTCATAATCTTTTGAGATATAATGTTACATCTGTCTATTGCCTTGAGTCTAACCACTTGATGAAATATTGATGCCATGGATATATGCTTGATTTGATGATATAACAAATCTGCTATTACATGACATTAGTATAGAGAGGTTGATGACATGAATGACAAGGAATGAAGTGGATTCCCATTCAGAGGGAGAATATCTCCTCAAGGTTCTTACTCATATTACCATTTGCATTATATATTGTTTATTGCTGAAGTATGATTGATATTCATCTGACATTGTTGAACTACAACAAATTTTTGAGAGTTTTCTTTGACTTAAAGCCTGAGTCGCATAGAAGAAAGGTTATAGGTGTGACTATAGCCTCTGAGTCACACAGATACAAGATCAAATGTACAACCAAGGCCTTGAGATAAGTTATGGGCTGATTCGACCATAGTCGCTCACATATAATCTTGAAGAGTGCGATTGTGGGTCCCAGTTGCATAGAGGAAGGCCTATGGGTGTGACTATGCCTGCGAAACACAAAAAATAAATAAATGAAGTTTTGTATATATGTTCACCTGAAACATGTCAGTCCCATGGGCATGAAGCAGACAATAGAAAGATCTAAGAGTAGGAAAAGCTTGAATTTTTGCTATAATATGAATATGTATATTGAACTTGTGTTTGCAGGTGATCGAGATACATATATATCATTATGTTTATAGTTTGTGTTACAAGAGTTTTACTAGATTTGGTTGACTGATATAGATGAGCAATGTTTGGAGTTCTGACATGATTCTTGAGAATGACTTAGAACTTGGAATTCATGATTAAGATATGTTTTTGGACTACGTATCTCTCTACAATAAAAAAATTGGTTTTGATTTGATGATTAATGATTCAATTTGAAGACTGATGATTCTCCTCGAGCATAATCATTTCCAATGACTTATATGGGTATTCTAGAATGGTTTGGTATTGGCCTCCTTGTTCCTTGTACAATTGACAGTTGTGATTCAGTATGAAGATGGAACTTGCATATGCCTTTGTATCTAGTGATAGAAATGACTTGTATTAGATTATGAGAATGAATTGATTAAGTTTAGATTGGTATTGCACGATAGATGAAAACTTGTTGGCATGATAATAACTAAAGTCAAAAATTGATATGAATGCTACCTGTCACCCGGTTGAAAGAATTGATATTGTGATATTGATAACTTTGATAATAGTTTTGATCTGGCTTCTAAATTTTGATGAGATGATGGTACAATATTGATTGATCAAAACCTAAGCAAGTTTGTTTGGTAAATTTTTATGTTTACAAGGAGCATTGCATGAAGCAAGCTTCCCAATCCAGATATGTCTATATTGACTATTATTTGGTGAATTTAGGATGATGTGTTCCAAGGTATGAATTTGATTTTGGTTTTGTTTTTATATATTGATGATCTATTATTGTCAAGTTATGAGTCTCTAATGACATAAGTAAGAGGGAGATGGCTTCTAAAGCTCGAAATGATGTATCATGGCATGATGAATCGATTTCTGGAATTCGGGAAAGAAATTATTTATTGCAAAGCTATTGTTTTTGAATGATGGAAATGCAAATCCTTGGACACTTCAATTGAATTACACGATGTTGTGAAGAGATACTGTTAAACTTGACTTGCGAAGCAACAATTGATTGAAGCATTGATGTTCCATTTTTGAACATATGTCCAAATATATGATGTGCATAGCACCTTAATTAATTCATGATTGAGTTGCTTCATTCACATAGAGTTGCTACCGAGCATCCTTTGAAATATTTGCATGAGATGTTCTATATTTGAGTCTGAGATATTTCTCCTATGATATGTGACTGCATGGATGTATTGTTGTTGATAGAGATTATTGTTGATGAGAACATATGAGTGTTACCTTAATATGAGATCTTCCATGATATTATTGATGAAAGGTCCATAGATTTACACTCGACTAAGATTGAGTATGATGTTGCTAGCATGGATAGCTGTGAGGCAGGATGTTGAAGCTCCTTAGAGATCCGTTTGATCAAGATCTGAATATGACATGGATACATTGTGATGACAAATAATCCCATATATATAGTTGGGACTGAGATACTTTCATATATTTAGTCAGTGGAGTTGTTCGAGACAAGGTTAGGCTTGTGATTGACACCTCCTTGAGAGGGAGGATAATTATGGTATCCCTTTGTGATTTATATGATTATTTATGATTTAACATGATATTTGATTTGATGTCCTATATGAGTGGAACAAACTACTATTGAGACAAGCAAATACCATATTTGAGTATGATGAGCATAGCACTTATCGAGGACACTAAGCCAACTCTTCCTCCCTATCTAAGCTCCCAAGGTGATGAATTGAGATAGAGGGCTCCTGGGGTTGAGGGAACTCTAGACAATAAAGTATGACCCCTATCTATTACCCATAGGGTTGGAGATATTTCTCCCCTATCTTCATAGGGTCGGAGAATTTTGCTCCCCTATCTAGTTGTTATAGAGTATACTACAGTTGGGATCATACCCACAAGCAGGTCTTGTCGGGAATATCGCTCCCCATTTTGCCAATGAGTTGAGAGTGTACTTGGGGTGTACAACCCAAGTCGATTATGATGCAAGTATTCTACCACATTACTATTCAGGGTCATTGATGGGAAGATCAATAGGCAATAGGATGAGTAGAGATAACCCTATGCGATTTTGGGTTGAGATTGAGCTCCCCGATGTGATCCCAGGGTCACGATCTGCTACCTTGTGTGTTTGGATATCCGATTGCTTGATATGGGGTGAAAGTGTCTTGTAGGACCTTCCCCATTGTCATGGACATGAGGTAAGAGTGTCCATTAGGACCTTCCTCATTGTCATTGGTTTGCAGGTGGAGACATACTCCCTTATGATATACTATTCGATGATGATTGATGATGATATTTCGGGTGGTAGCCCGTTGGCAGATATTATAGACCATATTCTGATGAAAAAAATCTTCTTCTTTTAGATTAAAGAATTTTCAGAATATGAGCAGGAACAAACAAGAGATAAGCAGGAATCAACAAGGGATAGATTGAGATGTACATTTATGATTTGAGATGATGAAATGCCTGATATGCTCATGGCATGATGACTACATGACATATATTACCAATGATGATACGTGATGCCACCTGAATGGCATATTGATTGAGGAACAAATATCGATAGGTGGAATTCTCCCTAATTGAGAGGGAGTGTTAAAATTATGAAACTACGGTTAATTCCACATGGACAACTCATATGATGAAGATAATAATTGCAATAGATTCCTCTTTTCGAGAGGACCAAAATCAACCTAAATATCACCTCATTTGTGTAGAATTCCTTGTATATTCACAAAATCATGCAATTTACTAAAGCATAGGACAATAATCTACTTCTACTTTCAACCAGTGGAATTCAATAGATCGATGAAAACAATATGAACAAGAAGAAGAAAAATCAATGGCACATAACACAATAATTTTTCCTGGGGAAAGCCACTGCTCAAAACCTCACCTATTTGTATTGCATTAAATTAGAAATATGAGTGAAGATACAAAGCTTGTTCTCACTAGAACAATTTCGCACAAGTATGCTCAAATCTCTACCTCACAAGCCCGCTATTAGCCAACACTTAGCCAATTTACACTGCCTGCCAAGCCCCTATTTCCTTGCACAATTCTTAGGATGAATAGCCCATATTTAAAGGGAATTCATGCTTCAAAAACTGTGCAATCCAAACATAGGTCCTTCTTTGATTGCATGCATGATATTTACAACTCAGTAAATCATACAAATGATAGTACATTGTCCCTGCACTCTACTCTCAACTGGGTCTTTCTCTAAACTGACATTAAATAATTAATATTTAATGAAACAAAACTATTTTTAAGATTTAAAACCATGATTCCAAGCCAATAGAAACAAAATATGCAAGGTTTTTTCATCTATATACCATGTAAAGGGAATATATCAAAATGGCATCAAGTGCAATACATATCCGCAACAAAATACATAATCATTGAGGCTCTAAATGGCCTCTAGAGTCCAAAAAAAATGCTCTAAGCTATGGGGTCACTGAACTACTACAAGTCTACATATTAACGATCAACAACATGATCACTCATCATCATGATCAAACTCATCACCACTACTAGAAAAGATATCATAAACATGAGCTACATAAATAATATGGCTCCGAGTTTGAGTACTCCTAATACTCCTCTACAACTTTAGTAGTAGTAGCAAAAATAGACATCAAAACTACAAATCACTGATCAATGTGGTCACTCATGAAACTCATCATTGATTCAATGCTACTAGAAATACATAAACATCATCAACAAGAGATACATAAACATCATCTAGCTCAAAGTATTCAGACTTGGATTGCTCAACCTTATAACATGATAGAAATTGAAAAGGTTTAACATGCCTAACCAATCATTTTAGTTTGAGTGAAGAGTTCATATCCTCAACCTTATAATGTGGTAGAAAAATATTAGCATGCCTAACTACTTGTTTTCATTTGAGTGAAGGGTGCATTCTTTTTAAGACCATGGTAGAGGAGTTAAACAATCAATACCACCAACATCAACAAAGTTTAACAATCACTGCCACCATGATAAAGGTTCTTAAAGGGATTCATGCTCTTGATCAAATGCCAATCTCATACCCTCACACATGATAGAATCAAATAGAAACATTGCAAACCCTCAAACCATGAAATCTTGAAAACCATTAAGTCTGTTGAATTTTGAGTGAACTCTAAAATTATAGTTTCTCCATATGAAATCCAATGAGGTCGAAACCACTCCCAAACATCCTGAGTCATTTACTTTAAGAATTTAACATTACCATTAATTGCCAAAATTTTTAGGGTTGAGATGTGTCAGGAAAATGAGAGGGTAAGCATGTTTTTCTTGTAGGGACTATTTTTGGAGGAAAACAACCCCAAATTTCCCTCAAAACAGCTTCAAATCTCACAAAAATGCCTTTTGTGGGGTTTATAGTTGCTCTAGCAATAAACCAACCGTTTAGGATGGAACCGGTTGGGTTGACCAGAAACTGGACGATTCCATCCTAAACCGGCCAGTTAGGACCGGCTTCTCCACTTTTTTAGCGAAATGGAGGGTCAAAGTGGTTTTTTCTATCCATTTGACCCGGTGGGCTAACTAACCGGCTAGTTTTTAAAACACTGGTTAGAACTAATTTAACTAACCATAACTCAATAGACTGAGTTAATCTAATTACACCTCAAATAAACTCATCCTACACCCCTAAAATATAGGAAGAACATATACATGACTACAGAAAGACTTCCTAAGGTAATTAAGTTAATTAAAATTAATTAACTATTTACAAGTTGCTATGAGAATAGAATTCGATTTTTAATTTCAGTTTAACTCAAGGACAAATTAAGCTGGAATTTCTTGTTGCCATTTCTCAACACTCCCTCTCAACAAGAAAGGGATTATCTGTTTCCCCGATGCTATCTCTGTGAAACTCGAATTTACATCTTGAGAATGCCTTTGTCAAAATGTCAACATCATGCTCCTTCATGGGAATGTACTCTAACAACATGATTCACCTCAATACACAATCTCTGAGATGATGATATCGGATATCAATATGCTTGGACCTATCATGAAAAACCGATTTTCAGAGAGTTTGATACAACTCTAATTATCGTAGAAAATCACTATCGGATCTATCTACTGACCAAACAAACTAACTAGTATCTTCCTCATCTAGATGGCCTCACATGCTACCTGACTTGCAGCCATGTACTTTTCCTCTATCGAACTAAGTGCAACTGATCTTTGTTTCCTGATGTACCAAGAAACTGTCATTGACCCACTACTAAAAATCCCTCTTGATGTGATTTTCCAGTTGGATAGACTCCTTGCCTAATATGCATCGATGAAGCCTTGAAGCTTCACTCCCTCTGTGTGTCTGTAACACAATTCGTACTGAGTAGTGCACATGAGGTATCTCAATACATGCTTTGTCGCCTTCCAATACAGCTTGGTATGCATATACCATCACTTGACTAAGTTGGTTAACTGCATAGCATAAATCCAGTCATGTGTTCACCAAGTACATGAGTGAACCCACAATATTCATATAAATAGTAGCTTGCACTACCTCTCCTGATGTAGCATCCTCCTTCCTCCAGTTACCAGCTAGAGAAGTCTCCATAGGCTTGTAGTTGTCCATGTGGAACCTCCTGAATATCTTGTTGGCATGCTTTCCTTGAGACACAAATAGCTCCCCATCACCATGTTATACTTCCATGCCCATAAGGTAATGTATGAGCCCCAAGTCCTTCATCTCAAATTCTCATACAGGGTCCTCCTTGCAAGATTTGATCAGCTGACCATCACCTGTCAATACGAGATCATCAACATAAAGTACAATGTTCAACAATTTACCTTCCTCCACTATGTGTTATAGGTTCACATCCGCTTCACTCTTCATGAAGCCCAACCCATTGAAGTAGCTATCTATCCTGGTGTACCAAGAACGAGGTGCTTTCTTTAGCTGGCACACATGTTACTCATGGTTTAAGGTTTCAAAACTATCAGCCTGATCTATGTACACCTCTTCCTCAATTGTGCCATTAAGGAAGGTTATCTTGACATCCATATGATGTATCTTCCAACCCATATGCACTGATAGTGCCAATATAGATCTGATCAATGAGTACCTTGCAACAGAAGAAAATGTCTCATCATAGTCAGTCCCCTCTACCTGTGAAAAGAAACGAGCCACAAATCTAGCCTTATGCTTCTCCACATTATCATTTGTAGTTTGCTTTAACTTGTAAGCCAATGGGAGCTCACCATGGACTTATCCTCCAGTCTCGGGACGACAACCCAAACACTGTTACGAACTATGGAGTCATACTCCTCCACCATGGCATTAGCCCAAATTGGCTGCTACACTACTTCCTCAAAGGAAGATGGATCTATCACAACACATCCTCTCATAAGAGCCATGTATCTAGTGTACCTGTCAGGTGACCTCCTTTGTCTACGTTGTGATGTGATTTCTCCTACATTCTCTCTAGCATCTGACAACAATCTATTTGCCTCTCTGGTGCACTTTCTCCCATCTTTGGAAGACTCTGCCTGAGTGGATGTCTCCACTTTCGGATCCTCTAAATGTGGCTTCTCCACATCAATCTAAGGCTCCTCAAACTTAGTAGCTAAAATCTCCTCAACCACATGTATTTGAAGCTCCCTCTCAAGGGAAACTTCATTGGCCTTCTCCTCATCGAATCTAACATCCCTGCAAACCACTATCATCCTACTATTTGATACATACACCCAATAGTTGTGAGGTTTATTAGTGTACCCTAGAAATATCCCCAACTCTGTTGTCATCTCAAGCTTCTTCCATGCATCTTTGGTAACATGGAAATATACCGATGACCCAAAAATCCTAAAGTGACCAACATCTGGCCTCCTACCGGAATAAGACTCCTTTAGTGTCTTCATCCCAAGTATCCGATCTGGGCTACGATTCTGAATATAAATTGTTGTGTTGCATGCCTCAACCCACAAGTGTAGTGGTAGGCCTTGATCATGCAACATCACCCTCACTGCCCCTAATATGCTTTTGTTATTCCTCTCGACCACCCCATTCTTCTGATGGTTATGGGGTTCTTTCAACTCCCATTTAATCCTTTCCATTCCACAAAAGTTCTTAAACTCATTTGAGACATACTCACCACTATTATCACTTCGTAGAGCTTTAACCTTCTTACCAGAATCTTTCTCCACCAATCCTTTAAACTCGCAAAACTTTGTGAAGGTTTGATCCTTTTCTGAATGAAAAATATCTAGCATTTTCGAGAAAATCCATCAACAAATATAACATAATACATGTCTTTGGTTGTGGATGTTGTCAAGAATGATACACACACATCTGAATGGACTTGCTCTAGAATAGCCTCTGCTCGACTGTCTCTATCGTGAAAAGAAGATTTGGTTTATTTTCCCAATGTACACCCCTTGCATGTATCAACTTTCTCTAGTGTACCTTTGGGAAAACCAGTGGAGATCTACTGCATGATCTTCAAAGCCCCATGATGCAATTGACCCAATCACCTATGCCACAACTCGCCAACGTCTCGGCTCTACACCATCTTTACTTTCATGCTCAAAGCAACATAATCTTCTACCTTCAGCTTATAGAGATTCTTCACCAAAATCCCTGTCTTCTTTACTTCACTCGTGGCTATGTGTCGAAGGAACGCCTTTCCTTTTGAGAACATCACATCATAGCCTCTATCCTTAAGCATGGCAATGGATAACAAGTTCTTCTTCAACCTGAGCACATACATAACATTCTTCAAGGTGAGTGGAGCCACATGCTCCCTCTAAAAAGTAACTATGCCCAATCGAGTAGCACTATACCTCCTATCGTCACCCATCTCGATATGCATCTGGAGATCTTTCTCCTCTAGGTCACTGAATAACTCCTTGTCACCAGCCATGTGGAATGAATCTCCACTATCTAAGTACCATACACTTCCCATCATTGATGACACCATGGATGTAATGAGGGAAAAGTCCAATTCAAATTGAGAGGCCAAAGCCTCACCCGCTACTCCTCCTGAGGACTTCTTCTTGGACTTCTTGAGTGGACAATTTGCAGCAAAATGGACCAACTCATGACAATGAAAGCATTTTCACATTGTCATGTCCTTTGTCTTGCCTCCATGACAAGAATCCAATTTGGAATGTGAAGCTTTCCCTTTCCCCTTGTTCACCTTAATCGCTAAGGCATAGTTCTCTTCATCATCAGTCTTTGATGAAGAGCCATCCCTGGTGTTCCTCCTGATCTCCTCCTCCATTAAATTTGACCACAGTCATTACCAATCTGGTAGCTTCTCCTGACCATTAACAGAGTCCTTATAACTATGCCAACTCTTTAGGATTCCCAGAAGAGCAAGACTCGCCATATCATCCTCAGAAATTGTGATTACAACACTTACAAGTTCATCACAACATTGAGGGAACTTGGTCAAGTAGTTTGGAATAGTCTCACCTTTCTCCATTTTGACTTTTTGAAGTTTGTCCTTCAGTTCTGTTAGTGTCGGTCTTGAAGCCCTCCATCAGCGATCAAAACTCTTTGCATTTGCATAGGTAGGTGTCTCATCAGTGTCAAGTTTTGCATCCCGTTAGGCATGCCATAACCCTGATGGAGGAGCTAGTGTATTTATACCCCTCTTGGCTTTGCTGGATCAGTCATATCAGTCATTAAGCTCTTTCAAGCTTGTCTTGTTTTGTCTTGAGGTCAAAGTCCTAGGTATAGGGTTTTGGTCATTTATCTCTGCAAGGTCATGTCTTTGAAAGTCCATGAGTGCTCAGCAAGCCAGAGGGAGGATTGTAAACATGTTGCTTCGATATTTTTATCTTGTACAGTGAATTTTCACCTTGGATTTAAAAACTTTGTTTTTTAAAGCCAAGGTCATTTTTTTTGAATTTTTGGAAAAAGTGATGAAATTTTCAAAAGACTGCAACAGACATCGTGAAACCCTGGTCCCCTTGCCAAGATCCCTCAAATGATCTACCTGCAAAAAGAATCAAGAAAAAACACTAAAAGAGTCAATATCAGGACAAAGGAAGCCAAAAAGTCAGTTTTATAAAGTGTCAAAGATAAACTTTAGAAAGTGGGTTTGAGCATGAAATTTTTTCAAATGGAGGTTACAAAAGCTCAATTTCCCTCCTATTATTCTTATTATGCATCCAAGGCATCGTTTAGAGAGAGTGAGCAAGCATCAAGAGTGTTAGGCGAAAACTGGTCAAATTTCGGGCTCAGCACAGGCGTGCGACACGTCAAGACAGGCGCGCGACCCGTCAGGAGGGCGCAACCCGTCAGAGGCCATCCAGCAGTTCAGTTTTTGAACGGGCGCGACCCGTCAAGCGCGCGCGACCCGTCAAGGTTTCCCCTGCAAACTCAAAATAAAATCGCTCAAACTCCCTCAAATCTTCAAGATTGCTCGAGGTAGGCCCTCTACACTTCAGTTTGGTGGTTGGTTATGATTGATGACCCTCATGCTTGTGTTTAAAAGTTAAATTGTGCAAGTGGATGAAATTTCAAATGACTGTAATGTTAATGTTTAAATGTGCTAGGGTTTGTGTTGTTTCAAGGTATTTCCCTTGGTAAATTGTTTCCCTCCTTCCCTTTGTACTCATATTTGCATTCATATCTATTTTCCCCATGCTATGTTGTAAATGATTGCAAACTCTCCCCTCTCCCTAATCACCAAAAATACAAACCCTACCCCCCTCCCAAAGCATCAAAACTCAAACCCTACTCTTGCTTCACCATATGCATGCTATAAACATAAAAATTTCTTGGTGAATATGTGAAAGGTTTTGTAAATAAGTTTCCAAATGTTCCCTTGTTACATACATGTATTCCCTTATGTTCACTGTTTATACATGTATTCCTATATGCAGTGATTTTGTAAATGATTCCCTATATCCTTGTTATGTACATGTATGCCTGTATATATGCAAATATTTGTTTGCAATGTATTCCCTAAATTCCCTGTTATTCATATATTCCCAATTCCTTGTGCAAGAGGTCCCTCCCCTAACATTTCCCTCATGTCATTGTCCCCTTGAAACAGCATAGAATTCAACACTTTTAAAGGCAGAAACAGCAGTACATTTTGTCCATTTTGCTCCTCAAACATGTCAGACACTGAAACATATGAGCAGAGTGATGACCATTCATCATCTCCAGAGATTGAGGTATAGAGGAGGCCACATACGGGTGGAAAAGGTGGCCATCACAAGAGAGAGGAACCTACTTCTTTGGCAGGTCTACAAGCTTGTCCTATGGCAGTTTCTTGCTTTCAGTACATGTCCTGTTATGAGTTTTGTGAGAGGATCTCTCGGATTCAGCATCACCGAGAATTGGCCCGCCTCTTTGTCTTGCACTTGCATGAGGGTCATGTTAACCTTGCTGGGGTGGATTTCATTTTGACACCCGAGATCATTGCACAGGCTACAGGGATTCCAAATGTCTGGGAGATTTGGAATAAACGCAAGGTATCGGATACAGTTCACTTTGAGCCTTTTGTCCGGCCACCATTCATGAGACATTTGGCCGGTGTGTTTCCTTTCAGGTTCCTCCGGAGTCAGTATACCCCCATGATGAGACTCATTATGCTTTATTTCACCTGTGAGGGCAGATTTTCCCAGGTATACTCATATCACATTCGCCTCTTGATGCACTTCACTCGAGTGCGGATGATGAACATCCCGGTCTTCTTTTATCAGAACATTGAGAAGATGGTGTCCATGATGCAGAGGAAGAGCCCAGCACAGCAGTACAGGAGCCTTTATCATTATGGTTTGATTCAGCTAGTGGTATTGCATCAGTTGACTCAGCAGGGCATCTCTTGGGATGAGTTCATCTCTCGAGATTTTTTCACAGCACCACCTTCACCACATCATGGGGTTATTCACGAGGAGGGAGGACCATCACAGCAGCATGACATCCCTGTCACTAGACATGTCAGCTCCTCACCTCTGGTTACATATCAGAAAGGCCCGAGGGCCTTATTTGCAGCAGCTAGGCGAGTACTATCTCCACAGCAGGTGGAAGGGGTCTCGCCTTCATCATCGGCTCAGCGAGTGTTATCTCCACATCAGGTGGAAGGGGCCTCGCTTTCTTCACCAGCACAGGTACCAGAGAGGGGCAAACAGCCCATGATTGATGAGGGTCCATCAGGAGTTCCCAATATTGAGCTTGTTGATCTAGAGGCTAGTTCTCTGAGCCAAGAAGCAAAGGAGACCATTCAGCATCTCATAGCTGAAAATGATGCTTTGCAGAGGAGATTAGAGGGGGCACAATGGACCATCACCTACCTTGAGCAGTGCAACAAACAGTTGGAAGATGAGCAGGCACTTGATGAGTTATGGAGGATTCGTAGTGACCGAGTCTTGAACCGAAGAAGACCCGGTGATCCATTGCCCGCTGACCGAGAGTCCATGCTCATCCAGGAGAACGCACACTTGGAGAGGCTGTTGGCTAAGGCCAACCAAGAGAAGAAATTGCTGAGGAACATGAAAAACCATTACTGGGCAAGAATGCATGTGTGCAAGGCCAAGATGAAAATGTTTCAAAGGCGGTTGTCCGAGGCCCTTAAATGGAAAAAGAGGACCAATCCACTCTGTATCTTGGATGAGGCTTCCCTCAAAGATCAAGGCACTAATTAGCCTAGCCACAGCACAAAACCCAAAAAATTTTGAGAATTTTGGGTGAATTTTGGCAATTTTTAGCAATTTGCAGGTTTTTCCCATTAACGGGTCTCACCATGCGCGCGACCCTACATCATGGCAACTCAGTTTGGTAAAAACTCAGCATTTCTAGATTTTTCATGCAAAGTTACATATGCCCATGGATGGACTTGATATTTTGTGCAGTTTTGGTCCCCCAAAAGGTCAAAAAACTACCAAAAAATGACTTTCTGGCCCTTTTTTGAGCTGCATAAACCAGTCTTGGGAGAATTAAGTTTTTATAGGGAAAATGACCTCCAAATTCAAAAATTCCAGTTTTGTTGGAAAGTAGACTCACAGACCTTTCCAACAAGCCCACTTTTACTCAATTTGGACACCTGCAAGTGCTTCAAACATCGCTCCAAAGGCGCGCGACCCGTCAGGCAGGGGCACGCGACCCATGAGGCAGTTTTTGCCAGATTGCATTGTACAACCCAGAAAACGCAGTTTTGACCCAGTTTGACTTTTTGGGGTGGAAGATGATTATCTTTGATGTAATTATTGTAACTCTAAGACATTTTTACTCTTGTTTAACACTTCTAGAAGATTCATTCATGTAAAGGGTAAATATTTAATGAATGGATTGGTTTCCTAGCTTATAGAGGCAAGTTGTTTTGACTGCCTAGTTTGTAGTGCTTAGTTTAGAAGTGGTTGAAACAGCTCCTAGGATAGTGAGCTCGACCCATGGAGGCAGGGAAAGAGGTTATATCATCTATATTATGTACTTTCTTGCTCATTTTCATGGTTGGACTCTTGAGGGAGAAGCTATCATTGTATTATTTCACTGTATCTCTGCAATTTTTGGCTAAGGAAGACCAGGGTTTTGCAATCCTCTTTGGGATTCTTGTGGACTCATGTGTTGATGGTGTGTTTCTCAATGTTCTTGTAAGTGTGTTTATGTGAATAATTTCCTTTCTTTTCCTTCTGCACATTAAACAAACGAAGTGTTAAAGTAAGAATTCATGACTGTCATGCTCTGCTTTTAAGTTTGTTTAATTTCAATGTTTTCTACTGTTTAAGGAGAATTCAAAGTTATTGTTTGCTCTCCTTAGCTCCTCACCTGTCATTCCGGACCATCCACCTCAATCAAAAGCATCAATACTGTCTCCTACCTCGCCCCAAATAACCCCCTGCAGAAACTGTGTCCAATCCCCGCACCCAAAATTGCCATCCCCTCAATTTGCCACCAAAAACCCTAAAAACCTTAAATCAACCTTTTTGATCATTTTACTAGCCTAAAATTAGTGTGACCCTATTGGTCATCTCATCCATTGAAGATTTCACCGAGATAGACCGGAGAGAGCCCTCTCCAGCCCCGTAGGGCTATCTACGAGGCTAAGTGGTTTGATTTTGCCTTGAGGTTTACCTTTCTCAGCCTGAGGTGAAATTTCAAGCGCTAACAAGTTCCAATTTCCTTTAGTCATTGTTGTTCTAATACAATTTCATCAATGCTTTCCACATAGCATACAAAGTTTCCTTTCCATGGAGACTCGAGACAATGTGGTATCGAACTCCCTCAAGGATTATCTGCCTTGCCTTCGCCACACTTCTTCCGTTTGACTAGATTTTTTGCATCCGATGTTGCTAGCTTAGGAATGTCTTGATCAATGAATTCCTTCAATCCATTATCCTCCAGCACAACCTCCATTCTATCCCTCCAGGCTATAAAATTTGGGTTTCCTTCCAAGGCATACTCGAGCCAAAAACCGTAGAATTCCATTTGTCGATCTTGAAGTATGTATTTCAAATTCAAATTTCACCTATAACCCAAAACTCACAACTTCAAAATCTTCTCTAGTATATTGAATTTAGCTTTGATACCATGTAGAATTTCATGTAGCTTCACAAGCTCATGCAATTTACTAAAGAATAGGACAAGGATCTACTTCTACTTTCAACCAGCAGAAGTCAATAGATCGATGAAAACAATATGAACAAGAAGAATACAAATCAATGGCATATAACAGAATAAGTTTTCTTGGGGAAAGCCACTACTCAAAACCCCGCCTATCTGTATTGCATTAAATCAGAAATATGAGTGAAGATATGAAGCTTATTCTCACTAGAACAATTCCGCACAATTATGCTCAACTCTCTACCTCACAAGCCCACTATTAGCCAACACTTAGCCAATTTCCGCTGCCTTCCAAGCCTGTATTTCTTTGCGCAATTCATAGGATGAATAGCCCATATTTAAAGGGAATTCATGCTTCCAAAACCGCACAATCCAAACATAGGTCCTTCTCTAACTGCATGCATGATATTTACAACTCAGTAAATCATACCACTGATAGTACATTGCCCCTGTACTCTAGTCTCAACTGGGTCTTTGTCTGAACTGACATGCATGAGTTTCTCATGAGGGAATCTTTAGTTAACTAGAGTAACACTTGTGGATGCACCAGTGTACCAACTGACTCTGAGTCCTCTATTAGTTCCACAAATAGCTAGAACTAATTTAACTGACCATAACTTAGTAAATTGAGTTAACCTAATTACAACTCAAATAAAATCATCTTGCACCCCTAAAATTTAGGGAGAACATATACATGACTACATAAATACTTCCAACTCAAAATTCCTAAACTAATTAAATTAATTAAACTTAATTAACTATTTACAAGTTTCTATGAGAATAGTATTCGATTTTTAATTCACAGTTTAATTCAAGGACAAATTAAATTGGAATTTCGTGTTGCCATTTCTCAACACTCCCTCTCAACAAGAAAGGGATTATTTGCTACCCCGGTCCTATCTCTGTGAAACTCAAATTTACATCTTTACAATGCCTTTGTCAAAATGTTACCATCTTTCTCAATACACAATATTTGAGATGATGATATCGAATATCAATATGCTTGGGCCTATCATGAAAAATTGGATTATCAGAGAGTTTGATACAACTCTAATTATCGTTGTAAATCACTGTTGGATCCATCTGCTGACCAAATAGACTAACTAGGATTTTCCTCATCCATATGGCCTCACATGCAGCTTAACTTTTAGCGATGTACTATGCCTTTATCAAACTGAGTGCAACGGATCTTTGTTTCTTGTTGTACCAAGAAACTGTCGCTAAACCAATACTAAAAATCCCTCTTGATGTGATTTTCTAATCGGATGGACTCCCTACCCAATCTACATTAGCGAAACCTTGAAGCTTCACTCCCTCTGTCTTTCTTTACCACAATCCTTACTGAGTAGTGCCCCTGAGGTATCTCAATACATGCTTTTCCACCTTCTAATACATCTTGGTAGGCCTAACCATCACTTGACTAAGCTGGTTAACTGCAAAGCATAAATTTTGTGGTGTTCACCAAGTAGATGAGTGAACCCACAAGCTTCCTATAAACAATAGCTTCCACTACCTCTCCCAATGTAGCATCCTCCTTCCTCTAGTTACCAGCTAGAGGAGTCTTCATAAGCTTGTATCTCTCCATGTGGAACCTCCTTAGTATCTCATTGGCATACTTGCCTTGAGATACAAATAGCTCCCCACCACCCTACCATACTTCCATGCCCAAAAAGTAATGCATGAGCCCCAAGTCCTTCATCTCAAACTCTCTTACAAGGTCCTCCTTGCAAGATTTGATCATCTGATCACCACTTGTCAGTATGAGATCATAACATAAAGTACAGTGTTCAACAATGTACCTTCCACCACTATGTGGTATAGGTTCACATCTGATTCACTCTTTGTGAAGTCCAACCCAGTGAAGTAGCTATCTATCCTGGTCTACCAAGAATGAGTTGCGTGCTTAGCCCATACAATGCTCTCGTGAGCTGACACACATGTGACTCACGGTTGAAGGTTTCAAAAGCTTCAGGTTGCTCTATGTACACCTCTTCCTCAATCATTCCATTAAGGAAGGTTGTCTTCACATCCATCTAAAGTATCTTCCAACCCATTTGCGTTGATAGTGCCAATATAGATCTGATTGACGAATACCTTGCAACAAAAGCAAATGTCTCATCATAGTCAATCCCCTCTACCTGTGAAAATCCATGGGCAAAAAATATAGCGTTATGATTCTCCACACTACCATATGCATCTTGATTTACCTTGTAAAGCCAACAAGAGCTCACCATGGACTTATCCTCCAGTCTCGAGACCACAGCCCAAACACTGTTATGAACTATGGAGTCATACTCCTCCACCATGGCATCAACCCAAACATGTTGCTACACTACTTCCTCAAAGGAAGATTGTTCTGTCACAACACATCCTCTCATAAGAGCCATGTATCTAGTGTACATGTCAGGTGACCTCCTTTGTCTGCATTGTGATGTGGGTGCACCCACATTCTCTCTAGCATCCAACGAAAATCTATCCGCCTCTCTGGTGCACTTTCTCCCATCTTTGGAAGACTCTGCCTGAGTGGATATCTCCACTCCCAGAGCCTCTGAATTTGGCTTCTTCACATCAATCTGAGGCTCCTCAACCTTAGGATATAAAATCTCCTCAACCGCATGTAGCTGAAGCTCCCTCTCAAGGGAAAATTGCATGGCCTTCTCCTCATCGAATCTGACATCCTTGTGAACCATTATCATCCTATTGGTCAACACGTACACCCAATAGTTGTGAGGTGTATTATTGTACCCCACAAATATCCCCAAATTTGCTGTCGGCTCAAGCTTCTTTCGTGCATCTTTGGTCACATGGAAAATTACCGATGACCCAAAAGTCCTGAAGCGACCAACATCTAGTCTCTTATCATAATAAGCCTCCTCTGGTGTCTTCATCCCAAGTATCTGATGTGGGATAGGGTTCTAAATATAAATTGTTGTGTTACATGCCTCAACCCACAAGTGTAGTGGTTGGCCCTGATCATGCAAAATCACCCTCGTTGCCCCTACTATGCTTCTATTATTCCTATCGGCCAACCCATTTTGCTTAGGGTTATGGGGTGTCGTTAACTTGCCTTTAATCCCTTCCACTGTACAAAAGTTCTTAAACTCGTTTTATACATACTCACCATCGTTATCACACCATAGAGATTTAACCTTCTTGCCCGGATCTTTCTCCACCAATGCTTTAATCTCACAAAACTTTGTGGAGGTTTGATCCCTTTTCTACATGAAATATATCCAACATTTTCGAGAAAAGTCATCAACAAATATAACATAATACATGTGTTTGGCCATGGATGCTATCGAGAATG
The DNA here is from genome assembly GCA_031772625.1 of Pinus tabuliformis. Lineage (NCBI taxonomy): Eukaryota > Viridiplantae > Streptophyta > Pinopsida > Pinales > Pinaceae > Pinus > Pinus tabuliformis. The sequence goes on from CM062817.1 coordinate 1,118,820,010, forward strand.
GTACACACACATCTAAATGGAATTGCTCTAGAATAGCCTCTTCTTGGCTGTCTCTATCGTGAAAGGAAGCCTTGGTGTATTTTCCCAAAGTACACCCCTTGCATGTATCAACTTGCTCTAGTGTACCTTTGGGCAAATTGGTGGAGATCTGTTGCATGATCTTCAAAACCCCATGTTACAAGTGACCCAATCACCTATGCCACAAATCACCAATGTCTCAGCTCTACACCATATCTGCTTTCATGCTCAAAGCAGCACAATATTCTACCTTCAACTTATAGAGATTCTTCACCTGAATCCTTATCTTCTTTACTTGACCTGTGGCTATGTATCGACGCAACGCCTTTCATTTCAAGAAGATCACATCATTGCCTCTATCCTCAAGGATGGAAACAAATACCAAGTTCTTCTTCAGCCCGGGCACATACATAACATTCTTCAAGGTGATTGGAGCCCCATGCTCCCTCTGAAAAATAATCATGCCCAATCCAGTAGCACTATACCTCCCATCGCCACCCATCTCAATATGCATCTGGAGATCTTTCTCCTCTAGGTCACTGGATAACTCCTTGTCACTAGTCATGTGGGATCAAGCTCCACTTTCTAAGTATCATACACTTTCCATCATTGATGACACCATGGATGCAATGAGGGAAAAGTCCAATTCGAATTGAGAAGCCAAAGCCTCACCTACGCTCCTCCTGAGGACTTCTTCTTTGACTTCTTGAGTGGACAATTTGTAGCAAAATGGCCTAACTCATAAAAATGAAAGCATTTCACTTTCATCATGTCTTTCTTCTTGCCTCCATGACAAGAATATGATTCGGAATGGGAAGCTTTCCCTTTCCCCTTCTTTGCATTAATCCCTAAGGCATAGTTCTCTTCACCATCAGTCTTTGATGAAAATCCATCCCTGGTGTTCCTCCTGATCTCCTCCTACATTAAATTTGACCACAATCGTTCCCAATCTGGTAGCTTCTCCCGACCATTAACAGAGTCTTGATAACTATGCCAACTCTTTGGGAGTCCCAAAAGAGAAAGACTCACCATATCATTCTCAGAAACCGTGATTCCAACACTTCCAAGTTCATCACAACATTGAGGGAACTTGGTCAAGTATTTTGGAATAGTCTCGCCTTTCTCCATTTTGATTTTTCAAAGTTTGTCCTTTGATGCCAATTTCCTTTGGTCACTTCTATTCTAATACAATTCCATCAATGATTTCGACATAGCATACAAAGTTTCCTTGCCATGGAGACTTGAGACAATGTGGTATCAAACTCCCTCAAGGATTATCCGCCTTCACTTCGCCACACACCTTTTCCATTCAGCCATATTTTGTGCATCTAATGCTACTGGCTTAGGAATGTCTTGATCAAAACATTCCTTCAAGCCATTATCCTCTAGCACAACCTCCATTCTATCCCTCCAGGTTATAAAATTCAAGTTGCCTTCCAAGGCATACTCAAGTCACAAATCGTAGAACGCCATTTGCCGATCCTAAAGTATGTATTGCAAATTCAAATTTCACCTGTAACCCAAAAACACAACTTCGAAATATCCTCTAGCATATTGAATTCAACTCTGATACCATGTAGAATTTCCTGTAGATTCACAAGCTCATGCAATTTACTAAAGCATAGGAAAAGAATCTACTTCTACTTTCAACTAGTGGAAGTCAATAGATTAGTGAAAACAATATGAACAAGAAGAAGACAAATCAATGTCACATAACACAATAAGTTTTCTTGGAAACCCTGCCTATCTCTATTGCATTAAATCATAAATATGAGTGAATATACAAATCTTGTCCTCACTAGAAAAATTATGCACAAGTATTCTCAACTCTCTACCTCACAAGCCCACTATTAGCCAACACTTATCCAATTTCCACTGCCTGCCAAGCCCCTATTTCCTTGAACAATTCTTAGGATGAATAACTCGTATTTAAACGGAATTCATGCTTCCAAAACCACACAATCCAAACATAGGTCCTTCTATGATTTCATGCATGATATTTACAACTCAGTAAATCATACAACTGATAGTGCACTATCCTTGCACTCTAGTCTCAACTGGGTTTTTCTCTAAACTGACATGTTTGAGTTTCTCGTGAGGGAATCTTCAGTTAAATGGAGTAACACTTGTGGATGCACCAATGCATCAACTAATTGTTAGTCCTCTATTAGTTCCACAAATAGTTGGAACTAATTTAACTGACCATAACTTAGTAAACTGAGTTAATATAATTACAACTCAAGTAAACTCATCCTGGACCCCTAAAATTTAGGGAGAACATATACATCACTACAGAAAGGCTTCCAACTCGAAATTCCTAATCTAATTAAGTTAATTAAACTTAATTAACTATTTAAAAATTGTTATGAGAATATAATTTTATTTTTAATTCACAGACAAATTAAACTAGAATTTCTTGTTGCCATTTCTCAACAATTTGGACAAACAGAAGTTGGATTTTGAATTTATGTTCTCATTCATGCATACTGGATCAGGTCGGCCTTATGCATATGTTCAATTGGATAGGTTGGCCTCAACATCTAGTGGACCCTCATGGAAGCCTATAAATAGAATAGACCTCAAGCTCATTTGGACACATTGATCAAGCCATCTTCTCTTCTCGTCTATTGTCTTGGTCTGCATAGGTTTGATGGAAAAGTTCACACAAGGTTCTGAAACTATAGGGTTGAAGCTCACGTGGATCTAGGGTTTCTATTTCTCAGTCGCAGGCACGTAATTAAGTATTTTCGACTTGAGATGCGCACACAGAGTGGTCAAGGGTGCGACTAGGAAGTCTCAGTCGTTCGTACATAAGCTTGAAGCGAGAGTATAGGGTTTCTGAAGAAGATCATGCAGTTTGGTCCCTAGATGCACACAAGGAGTGGTCAAGGGTGAGACTGGGAAGTCTTAGTGACTCACACATAAGCCTAAAGGGAGTGATTAGGGTTTCTGAAGAAAATTAGGCAGTTTGATCCCTAGACACATGCATAGAGTGATCAGGGTGTGACTGGCAACCTTAGTCACTCACACAGTAGCTAAAACATCAGTTTGGGGGTTTGAGGTAGATCTGAGTGTATTTGTCCCTAGTCACACACATACAGTTCACTTGGGAGCGACCATGATTTCCATAGTCACTCGCACAACTTCTCCTTCGTGTGACCAAGACTAAAAGATGAGATTTTGGTATTCCAAAGACTCTACTCAGTGACAATATTGTTCAACAGTTGACTACAGACAATGACAGTACATTACAATCCTTGGAATCAGGGTTTTGAGTATAAGCATGATTAGGTTCATTTCATGGATTTCAGAGTTGTTCTATTAGTTAGTTGCATAGACGAAGTTATGGATTGTTGCACTCTCTTTTGCTGAATCATTTGATGACAATCTAAGAAGAAGAATAATTTGCAAGGGTTTTCCCTATAGTGGGTTTTGCCTTGGTCTCATACCAATCCTAGTGTCTCTCTCTGTGCATGCTTTTCTTTTATTGTTCTTTTATGTTTTGCTACATTGATGATGATGATGTCATTCTTTCTAAATAGTTTCATATGTTGATGAATAATGATGGAAATATTAATAATGTAATGATGAGATGGGGTGAACTTAATGTGTTGATGAAGAAATGGAATTATCTAAGCAAAGAAAAATATAGCCCTAAGAAAAATTAACATGACAGTTTAGGAGGAGAGTCTTCACTTATAGATTTTCAGACTCTCAGGAAGGCATTGGTAGAGATGAAATCTAACCAACTATACCTCCTTTCAGACATATATCACCTACTCATGTTTACTAAGATATATCATGATTCACTAGTAGGGAAAGAGGAGGAAGTTGACAGGATTAGTTGTGAGCTTGAGATTTCCCAAGAGTCCTTGAAGAGCACTTAGATGACCCTTCAAGAATCAGAATTGCAGGTTGACCAAATCTGTATGGAGTTGAATTTTGTAAATTATTTTATGGAAACCATCACACAAGAGGATGTTAGGGACACTCATGATTTGATAGAGGAGCCTCCTATGATAGTGACACACGAATCTCGAGATGAACTGACACTTGCAAAGAGGCATGTTCTAGAGGTTTCTGATTATACACCCATTGGATGTGGATATATGTATATATATATATATATATATATATATATATATATATATATATATATATATATATATTTCACATGAGGGTACATCCATCTGGGATCAAGGTTCAGTTGACACGAGTAGAGTGGATATTAGAGACCCTGGTTGGAATTGTGATCCAGGTGGTGTTTTCAATCATTTACCGGGTGTGAAGGATGACTATAGCATTGACAAGGTGATTAACCCAGTGACCAATTATTCACATTCCTTCACACTTCCATCATAGTTATGGTCAATGCTAGTGGCGATTTGGTTTGATGCGGGAGTTTGCAGGCTTAGGGAGATGTCTTGGCACATTGTTCATACATGTGGTTACATGATGGTCAACATGCCCTGATGGGAGTTATTCAGATGGGATGAAATTTGTATGTCACCAAATAGAGCATTATATGGGGATGATGTTCTTATATTGATGTATTGGGCACTCGAGCCATCAAGGATCGACACAACAATGAAATCCCTATTATCATGTGAGGAGGCATGCCACTTAGACCCACCAAGATAGAGGAGATATGGCTCACATCATGGTGGGTCCACTAGTAGGATGGCAGATACATCGGCACACACTGGATACCAGACAGTACAGGGTGCGTCAGTAGTAGGTGGTGATACCAAGTGGGGTATAACGATATGCCATGGTGTGCAAAAGAGTACGATGATGCATGGTTTTATGAAATGGAGTATGGTGCTACTAAATGGGATCTCAGAGCATTACTTCTAGAGAGACAGATTGATTACGACATTGAGCATACAAAATGGCCTTGGCTTACCCAGGATCGATGAGTGGATGGATGAGCGTCAAGGATCATTACATTCCTCAAAGTTTGATATTTGATTGGAACATCACTTGATTAGAGTTAGAGATTAGGATACTCGCAGGACTACCAATGGGTATCCATATGGGTTCTTAATCACGCCTTTTAGATTGACCCATGCATTTGTCACTTTCCAGTCTAACATATTGTTATAGAGGCTTTTGTTTTTGTTCTTTCATTCTCTCACCACATATAGTGGGACACATGGGGCTCACTTGAGATATTTGAGTGAGACATAGTGCATTGCGGATAGGATAAGGACTTCCCAGTGAGGCATATGGTCGAAGCGCATCTTGACATATACATGATTAGGGATGGCGTGACCCATTGCAAAGGTAGCCTATGTTTCGCCCCTCAGTACACACTTAGGGATATGATGAGGAGAGAGTTGGATCACACACCTTCGGCAGAACATTTCAAGGCATTGTATGAGCATGGGGCATAGTGGATGGTAGGTCTATTTTATAGGAAGGCATGTGGGCTCCAGACAATAATTGGGTACATCGTGAGGAGATGAGATATCATAGTTCACTATGTGATTAGGTAGGAGAATGGTAGTTTAGCATGCACTGAATTGATTCATGATACATATTGTCTGTCTATTGCTTACATATAGGGATTAATGATGAGGCATTGATTGGAGCTAACAGTTAGCAGTACTTCGCCGCAACAATTAGTTATGATCAAAGTGGCACAATGACAACATGAAAATTCCCTTTTGGGATTAACATGGGAGCCGGAATTACATGGCTTGAGAACTCAACCACCATTATGTGTGAGTTGGTTTTTATAAGGGAAGACCACTCAGATCTTCCATTGGACTTTAGTTTGGTGGAGATATTTCACTTCTTAATGATTCATTGATGGTATTAGAGGAGGAGGTAGGGGTTAGCTCATGTGGATGAGGACCCTTCTCAGCTAGAGTTGGATCATACTTTTAGGAGTTCACTCGTGAGGTGAGTGGGATTTGTTTTCTGGTTGAGAAACATCTTAAGGAGTTGATCATAATTTTGTATTTTTGAGACACTCTACTTATTGGAGGTATACAAAGGGACTATAGTTTCTATTCCTTGTTGGGGAGTGAGTGGATTGAGTGATTCTTCACGATGATTATGATGGTTTGAGACCTTGATATTCACTTGGATAAAATTGTGGAGTGACAATATGCAATGGCATTGCTTTAGGGCAAAAAATTGGGGGAGTGGAGATTCTTTGAATTACCTGGCAAGGTGATTAGGAGGGTTTTCCAGACCTTGTGTTAGCCTAGTCATAGGAATTTGATTACTCCACTGGTGGTCTTGGACAGTTTTAGAGGAGTTTTATGGGTTCGACTGGGATCACTTACCATATTTCATCATGGAGATCAGTTCCACATATTTTTCTCTTGGTTTTTTTGCATTCCAATGATTTCCATAAATGGCATTATTAATAGGCATATTTTAATTAATTATGCTTAAGGTGTTGTTTTGGGCGATTACTTGGAAAAAAACCTTAGTGTAATAGCTCATTGGAATCAGGGCGAAAAGATCTATAAGGTAGAATGATAAAATGGGGTTTTGGGTGGCTAGTGTGACCACATAGATGAATTAACCATTTTCGGGCATTAAAAGTGAATTTAGTTAGTTTATATAAGTAATTTTATTAAATAAAGAAAGGAAAATTTCTTTTCAATATTTAATTGGAGGGAAAAGGTAAGTGAGTTATAAAAAAGGGGAAATGAGGGGGTCTCTCCTCATTCATTCGTGCATTTTTGAGTTTGGAGAAAAATTTCTTGGAGATAGTTGAAGGAGAAGCCTAGGGTTTTCGAACCCTAACTGCCATAACGGACTTGAGTGTTGAAACCAGACACCCTAGTTTTGATTTGAGAGTGAAATCACCTATATTTCACCACTGAGCTTCAATGGACTGAAATATTTTCAATGAAGATTGATTTATTGAGGTGTTATCAACTAATTTTATTCATTGATATTGTATTCTTTACAAATCTTCCTTACAAGTGAGAATCATGGAAAAATATGGAAGATTTTCATATCAAGAGAGAAGCCATTAAAGGCTAAAAACACCAGACCCAAGGAAGAACGATTTCCTATGTCATAAAGTCAATATTTCTTATTGTGGACGAGCTCAAGTTTTAGAAGAGAGTCTAGCATGATTTCCCTGGTCCAAATGCTAGAAGGAATAATACTGTGGGACGAGTTCCTCAATAGAAAAGACAAATTATGCCCACAACCTTATGCTAGTCGAAATGTCTGATTCTCGGTTGAATTTCTATTTATTGGGTCTATTTCCTCCTTTGTGTTAGAGCCACAATACTCTTGAGTGTAGGGTTGGACATATTCATCAAGGAATGGCTTGATTGATTAAAGTTTCAAAATAATTAGGAAATATATCTCTTGTTGGATATTACCCATCATTCTAGGTAGGTCGTGAACCCTTATTTTAGCTGAGTGAAGGATGTATTGAGATGAGAACGAGATGGGCAGAGAGCATGGTACACCTTCATATTTGTGTGGTCATTTTTTCCATAGTCAAGGACAACATTTTCATTTATTTGAAGTTGATATTTCCAAGTCAAGCAGTTGTTTCAACTTCATATTTGATTGGTATTTGAAGGTTGTCTCCTTGTGCTAAATTCCTAGGTTTCTTTGTTCCCTAATTGTTTGTGTAATGAATGAAGTGATCCATGAAGCTTGTAAATGGAGTCTTGAACTAGCTGCTGCTTGTGAAGTATGCAAGGAGATCAATTTTTAATTTGATGTGATTGATCTCTTGTAATCTAGTGACTTTCGTTCTACCAATCAAACTCAGCCCAATCTTTTACTACTACCCCAAATATTAGTCCAAATCGTGAGCGGAGATATGGGATTTTTGAGTACTAAATAAAATAGTTTGGACCTTGGAAAATGGTATTTTGTTGCTTGTTCTCTATTGTGCTTGTGCCTATTTTCTTAAGTTAAAATTGTGAATGGTCACCTACAACAGAGCATAGACAAATTGTTTGATGAAAGTTATCACTGGTCAACTTAATATAAATTGAGAAAACTCCTTTATAAATACAAGAAATTTATACAAGGGATATTACACCACCTTGAAATGTTCATACTCATTGCATCCAAATAATTGTATCTTGTAGATATCTTGTTTTCCTTTGGACTTTCTAAAATTTCCTTTCTTCTTATTCTTGTATTTTACAACAAAAGATTGATACTTCTCATTTGATTCATTGTCATCATTTTCCTTTATCCTAGTTTCTTCTAGGATACATTGATACCGTAGTTCATCAAAATGATTAGTATCCTTTCTTGAGTAGACACTAGTTGCAAAACTGCTCCAATCAGGTGGCAAGGCATTTAATACACAAGTAGTCATTTATCAATCAGAAACTACTTCCCCAAACCCTTGCAACTGAGCCCTTATTTGTGAGATCTTCAAAACATAAGTGGGAATCTCTTTGTCCTTTGACTTCCTTATTATATATAGTTGATTCCTCAAGGATATATATTTGACCTGATGTATTTATAGAATACAACTTCACCAAATTATGATAGATTGTTTTAGATGACTTCAAATCAACAACACAAAGGGAATACAATGATATTTTATGGATTCAATAAGAATCCTTTTTTCCCTCACTTCTCCCTTTTTGTATTTTGCTAATTCTTGAGTCTTCTCTTTGTATGGTTGAGTAACTTCACAAAGAACATATTCCATGATCTCATTTTCCATGAGTACCGAATCAATCCTCTTCTTCCATGCTAAGAAGTTTGTTGACCCAGCGAGCTTGTTTCTTTCCTTGCAAAATGTATTCATTTGATTTGTAGATTGAGACATAGAGAATAATATGGTACTTGTCAAATGAGTGTCCTTCTTGATGATGTCTCCAACTATCTTGATGCTTTCAAGACTTTCAAAGAGACCTCAAATATTCCCTAGAATAATGACTTCTAGTATGCCTTCATCAATGGTGCCTTCGAACAACTTCAAAGAATGGATGATGATCCCATGATTATTTGATTCTTCCTTTCCTTCAATGATGTCTTAAAATAAGGCTTCCAAGGGAGAAATATCAACAGTATTTCTCAATATAGAGAAACTTTCCTTCAAGATGTTCCTTCAAAAGAAAAGAGCCTTCATGAGAAATATATATCCTTCTTTAGATGATGAAGCCTTCGCTAAGAGATTGATATAGTAGTATTTCTTCCTTCAATGAGAACTTGATCCTTCTTAAGATGATGAGGTATTATTCCTTATTCCCTTCCTTGTGTCCTTAGAAAATGATCCCTTTTCAACAAATAACCTTCTCTTATGTCAATAATATTATCTTCAAGTTGCCTTCACTTCTTCACCTTAGCTTTGATACCATGTTGGAAAATTTACTAGGGAATATATTTAAACAATTCTCCTTATCCTTAATAATTACTTGTGAGCTTGAGTTAGCTTCTTTGTGTTCTTTACTAAATTCCACTCATCAAAAAAATATCAAGAGCATAAACCATAAAAATCATAAAATATAGAAGACATAAAATATATGCTCCAAGCTATGGAAAACCCAAAAGAATCTCTTATCTTCTTATAAAATCTGATCATATGAGAAAATCAAGACCCAAAAACCAAAGTCAATAACTCCTCCAAGCCCTAAGTTATCCCTCTAAATATTCCTCCTTCAAACAAGCTCTAGTAAACAAGGTTAATAAAAGTCAAACTTCAATATCCTTTGTCAAATTTGAGTTTCGGCCCTCTATTTTATACTTGCAGTTCAGACGTGCAATTTTCAGCCTCACATTAGCTGTAAAAACCCTAAATTTCACATGTGTGAGAGAATCCAAGCTCAAAATCATATTTTATTCTTTTCTTTTGACTTCTTCTTGCTTCATTGACCTTCGCTTTTGCTTCCTTCTTCTTGCTTGTTTCATATCGAACTTGTTTCTTGTGAAAATTAGATGTTTTCAAAATGAGCTTGAAACTACTTCTATATATACACATCTGAGGAGGTTGAATAGCCTCTTCTAGGCCAACTTGTCACTTGTAGGGACAACTTGTGCTTGGAGGTATTTTTGACTTTCTAGACATAAAAATAATATCTTTTACATGTTACAACTTGCCTAATAGGGTCTTATACAAATGATATTAACTCTCTTTACTGATGAAAAATATTCTTATGACATGACAAACCATAGAAGCATGAGGAACATGCTTAACCTAGATGACCAATCAAAAGAACTATGAAACCCATGCTTGAAAATAATATTTTTCTCTCTTATTTTTCTTGTAACATAAGATATACATAATGACATGAGTATAATGGCAATTATGAAGACCAAAACTAGTTACATTTTCCAACAAAGGGGTCCTTGAAACAAGTTCCCATGATGGATTCTTGAAAGACTAATTTTTCAAAGCATAAAGAAACAAGACTTCATATAAGTTTGTGGTTTTTAATATTGCACAAAGAAATACTAATTTCATAATTTTGTATGAAAAATGGAAGAAAACCAATGAAAAACTTACACCTTTCAATCATGAATCACTTCATTAATCCAAGACAAGTCTCCTCATGCAAAAATATACCTCCTAAGACAATTCACTCCACCAAAGACTGCATTGTGCCTAAGAGAAAAGAGCAAAAGAGACAGTGCACACTTCTTAAGAGAGAGAAATGTTGTGTTGTGTGATGATTCAGAATGAAAGTGCCCCACTCTATTTATGTGAGGGTAACCAAGTCACTTTCATTAATTTACAAGTAAAATCCCTAAAAGTCTACTTGAGCATTCAACTAGGTCTAAAGGTCCAAACCAACCTTAAGATACATTGAAATATGATAAATACATCAAAATTTCCTACATGTGTGGGAATACAAGCTCCACATGATGATGTCATACTCTAAAAATGGTCAATATCTATTAAGCAAGTGACAAAGAGGCTCATGAGAGCTCCCTACTCCAAGATATTATCAAAGTGCCTGGGTATATCTCCAAATAACTCCTCCCCCCTATGACATCATCGTTGAGAAAGATCACATCACCCTCTTAAGGCACATTGGGGTGACGTGGTAGGTTCTAAGGAAAGAGTTGGCACACGGGGATGATGTAATAGCCCTCCCAAGTCATCTTAGTGATATGCATCCTCATCTAGCTCAGGAACAAGGTTACACCCATCAAGCAAGGTCAAGGCCTACTTGGGGGCGCGTTAAGGGAATTTTGAAGTAAAAAATGGGCCTCAAAATAAAATAAAAAGTACTGACAAAATTAAATTTATAAGAAATAATAGGATTCAAGATGATGATGTCAGCCCCATGGGAAAATATTTTGGAAGAAAAATAATAAATATAGTTTTTTTTAATTGTATTTTCAGCTTATCTCCTTATAGGTTTACTCAAATATCAAGTGTGGACACCCATTATATGTGGAACATAATTCCACATCCAATGGATGTCCACACTTGACATTGAGTAAACCTATAATGATATAAGCCAATAATATATTGAAAAAAGTAGTTTTTTTTTTTTTTTTTTTTAATTCATTAATCTTATTTAATTATTTTAGCTATTATTTTATTATTTTTCTTAGGAGGCCCATTTTATACCTCAAAATTTGCCTAATGTTTTAGGTCCATTTGGCAACATCATCAAACAAGACAATGCCATGGCTTCTTGGTACAACATTTCAACATTTAGAGGTGTTGTAGGGGGCATACAACCATGTGGAGTCTCATCTAACCCTAATGTCCATCTTATTAGGGAAACACTAGGGCTACAAGGTCTCTCAACAATGGGAAAAATGTCCTTTGAAAGGTGTTGTATATATGTCAAGTCTTCCTTCAAATGATCTCTTTATGCAAAAGTGATTAACCACCTGAAACACATTCTCAGTAGGAACGAAAACCATTAAAATATCATTGGGAGCCACATTCAATGTTAGGGGCTAAAAAGTAGTTCATACAAACCTTGTCTTCTAACGTCTTTTTATCTCGTGATTTTAAACATGTTAGCACACTTATGTTAGGGATGGTTATAGCTTTAGCCATATTAGTTGCTTCCAGCCCCCAAGGGGAAGGACATGTCATAGGTAGACCCATCAATCCATATGTGTATATGATAACATGATGGTAATAAAGTGGGTTGGACTTCAAGGAATACAACCATAACCATGGGTCAACTGAAGGCGTTCGAAAATATCTGAGTACTATAATGAGAAGGTGAAGAAATCTTAGGCATGAGTTACCTCTTTCCTTAGGCTAATTTTCCATCCCTTTCATACGCCTTTTAATGAATTGTCTTTCTTCATTGCATATCTTATGAGACAAGGTTGCCTTATGCTTTTCCAATATCCCTTAAAGATGTAACAACTTCTTTCTCATCAAGGTTTGGACATTCAAGGGTTCCTGTATGATGTAGCATGAAATTTTGAGGAAATAGGTGATGGCTAATGAAGGGGCTAAATCCCAAGCTAGGATTTTACCCATGTGCTTACTATGTACTAACCATATTTTAAATTTTCTTTTCTTTAGTTGTGGCTTCATATGCTTTTACCATTCTTTTAGTTGCATCAACTTCATAAGGAAAATTTTGAGGCCCTGACTAAGAGATGAGGATATAAGGTGCTAGTTCTAATGATGAATGGAAATCAACCCAAAGAATGGATGTGGATAATAAGGGAAACTAGTCATGATAATTTCAGAGTTTTTTCATGAAATATCGTGAATATCATGATATTTATTGGTAGATGGTATCTCGCTAGGAAAATATTGAGATATTTTCTCTTTCAAAAATATTGCACGATTTTCAAAATATCACCGAGTTTTTGCTAAAATCTCTCATGAAGATGCAAAATATCATTGGCCATGCAGAGCCTTAGCTACAAAAGTGTTTTTCGTGCCATTTTTTTGTCATTTTTCTTTGTTGGTCTTGGAGAAGGAAGGGGAAGAGCTTTGTGGTGGTTTTCAAGGAGGGATTGAGGATCAAACTACCATTATCATCACCAACCAAAAATATTTTGTGGATCAAAGATTCAAGATCAGAGACACAAATTTCATTTCTACCATTAATAGGTATGTTCTTAAAAACCCCTATGTTAATGATTTTTTCATAGATTTAGGGTTATGCTTGCTTTCCTCTTTGCCTACCACCCTTTTTCTTGTTTTTTTTTTTCATTTTCTATGATTTTCATGCCCATGAACCAATGCAAGGGTTTTCTCCATATTTGGACAACACGCTTCATTTTTTTTTTTTAACTTTATTATGCACCCTCTTATTGCCATATTTCATTGCAAGTAATGTAGTAAAAAAAAAATTTTTTAAATGAAGTGGCTATTATTTTTTGTGTATGGGGGTTTAATGCCATTTTGTTTTTTGGTGCCTAGGTTTGAATTAATCCACTACAAATATGCCAAAGCCCTTGGATCCATTTTGGGAGTGTGGGGAACCTAATGGTGGGACATATCAGGCATATATAACATGCAAATTGTGTGGGAACAAGCTGTCAGGAGGGCTTATGCAATTGAAATACCATCTAGGTAGATTCCCTAGACATGATTTTGGGATTGGCATGAGATCTAGTGCAAAGATTATACAAAAGTCTCTTGAAGCAATTGATGAAAAAGACAGAAAGAAAGAAGAGGCGGAAAGAAACAAGGTTGAATGTGCAAGTAGTTCTTTCAAGATATCTTCTATGATTTTGAGGCTGAGGGCAGTGGGAGTGTCTCCACAACGTAACCTGCTAGTGTTATTGTTACTGGGAGTCGGAGATCATCCTTTTTTGTTCCATGAAACAGACATGGAGCACAACCTTACTTAAAATCAGTTGTTAAAAAAAAGGAGAATCAAGAAGCAGATAGAGTTATGGAGAGGTGTATTTTTTAGAGCGAATTACCTCTCAACATCACCAAAACCAATCCTTTAGCAACAAATGTGTGATTCTATTGCTATTGTGGGCCCAAGGTACAAAAGTGCTACATATGAGGAGTTACGGGGGCCAATCCTTCAAGCAGAAAAGCAGAAATCAACTCTAGATTGGTGGAGTTGAAGCATACATGGGAGATGTCTAGATGCACAGTGATGTCTGATGGTTGGACATATAGGAAGGGTAGGACCCTTCTAAATTTCTTGGTACATTGTTCTAAAGGTACCATGTTTATTAAATCAATGGATGCACCAACGCATATAAAATATGCAACATTGATATGTGAGTTGTTAGATGGGTTCGTTTGGGATATTGGTATGCATAATGTGGCGCAATTCATAACAGATAATGCAATTATTTATGTTTCTACTAGCAAGATGCTTATGGAGAGGCACTGCACATTTTTCTAGATTTCATGTGCAACACATTGCATCAATTTGCTGCTTGAGGATACATGGAAACTCTCCTTCATCAAGGAGGTGATTGATATGTCTAGGAGCATCCCCAAGTTTATATATAACCATGCTTTTTCTCTTAGCCTCATGAGGAGATACACTAAAAACAAGGAGTTGTAGCATCATGCAATCACATTTTTTTTCCACCAAATTTATTACTATTGAGTATTTGCTTCGATGTTATTTTGATTTGAAGCAAATTTTTGTTTCTAATGAGTGTCGTGATTGTAGACACAATAGGATATGAGATAGGACAGCATTGCAAAAATGGTGTACACTGACACATTTTGGCGAGTAGAAGAAGTGTGCTCAGTTAGTGAACCTATAGTAAAGGTTTTGAGATTGGTAGATGGGGAGAATCTTGCAATGGCTTTTTGTATGAGGCCATGGATAGGGCTAAGGAGTCCATTCATGATTATTATGCAGATAATGGTTCTACTAGGCTTAATAGACAGATGATGTTATGGGATGTGATTGATAGTCGGTGGACAAGGATGCTTCATCGACCCATTCATGCAGCAACACTCTTCCTTAACCTTGCATTTTCATACAAATGTGACTTTGATTTTTATGGTGAGGTGATGGAATGGCTTCATTCCTGTATTCGTAGGATGGTACTTGATCCTAAGCTTCGTAGCAAAATCGATCATGAGATACAATTTTATTGGGATTGTGTTGGCCTATTTGGATTTGATGATGCTATTCAGAAAAGGACCCTCTTCATGCCACTTAAGTGACAAGTCATGACTCATTAGAATTTTCAATTTAGAATTTACTTATTTATTTTTTTAATTCAATTATGTTTTCTTTGAAAGTTTTATTATGTTTTATGTTTTTTATTTCTTTATTTCATTGTAGATATTTGGTGGTGAAGCTATGGTGTAAGGGCACCAAATTTACAGAAATTGGCCATAAGAATCCTGACACAAACTTGTAGCTCTTCAAGGTGTGAGCACAATTGGAGTGTATTTGAGAAAATACACTCAAAAAAGCGCAACAAGTATAACTTTGAGCTTCAACCTTCGGTTGAGAAATTACATTTATTGTAATTTTAATTTATGACCCTCAAGTGTCAAGACTCAAGACTCATTAGTTTTCTTGGACACTCTTACAGGTTGGAGTTCTCATGCCTCAATGATTTAGTGTACGTGCATTACAATTTCTGACTTTGAGTGAAGCAAATAGAGAAAGCAATGGATCCAGATGCCATTTCCTTATATAATATTGATTTATTGTCTTAGTGGAGGTTGGAGTCTAAGGTTCCCTTCTTGGAGGAGTCACATACATTGTTAGAGGATCTTTTAATACAGGGGTAGCAAGAGGAGGAGGACTCAGGGGAGGAGCAACACAAAGAGGAGGAGGAGGAGGAAGAGGAGGAGGACTCAAGGGAGGAGCAACACAAGGAGGAGGAGGATACTGTGGGAGCATCATCATCAGTACCATCTGCTATAAATATAGGACATCACAACTACATACCCAACAATCATTATTTGACATTAGGTGCAGGGTCAGGGCCTTCTACTGCTAGGGGTAGGCCTGAAAGAAAACCCATCATGTTTTCTCGTAAAAGGAGGAGAGGGAACCAATCTCAAATAGCTAGCTACTAGTTTTATTTGTTTTGATACATATAACACATGATGATGATATAATTTTATATATGTGATGTTATTTTGTATTAGTTCTCCATATTTGAGTTCTTGATTAGACAATTATCAGGGATCAACATGATTTGGTATCACCTTTGATGTATCATTTTATTTTACATCCACTACATCATATATGTTATTTTTTTCTTCATATTTATGTGCCAATGTGTTTATTTCATCTTGTTATTTCTTTATATGTTTAAAATTATGAAGAAAAAAATGAATATATTATGCATTTTTTATGTTTTTCGATATTTTCTGATATTTTGCCGATATTTCCAAAAATATGTTTTCAAGACCCTCACAGATATTTTTCCAATACTGATATTTTCAAAACTGAGGGAAACATGGAGTTTGGTAAGTATGGATAATGTTGGGCACGCTACTTCAATCAATGCCTCCTATTAGTTCCCCTTCTAAAGGAAGGACCTCAGGGGATGTCACACTGGACTTGGGGCAAAGGATAACCTCCCAAGTGAAACATGGGAATAAGGGTACAATCAACAATAGTCAATCTTCCATCTCAATCTTTGATCCAAAATAATATGCCCCAAAAAATTAAATGTAATCACATGATTACAAGAATGGTTAATGTATGTTTCGATAGATGACCCACCTTCATTCAAGAAGCATGTCAGATGGGGGAGAACACTAACTAGAGGATAAGTGGAGAGTTTTGATGTAAGGCTATCTATGGGTCATCATAGGGTTGTTGGTTGATAAATGAGAATAAATTTTTTCTCCTATGGGTTACCCACTGTTGGTCGGAAAAATTTATCATAGAGATAAATTATGGTATGGATTCAATGATTTTATGGTTATTTCGACAAATTATGCACAAACTTTCATCATATTGGAAAAAGTTTATATTTTTAGTAGTTCTCCTACTTTTAGGAGATAGAGTTTGAAGGCTCACATGGAAGTATTGATTACATATTTAGAGTCCTCACAAGCTCGGGATTCTGGTGTATGATACTTGTAGTGACAACTCCAGTTCAAAGTATTACATGTTAATTGCAATTATATGTTTGAAATCTTTGCAAGCTCATGATTCCAATGAGCTACTTTCAAGATAAATGTGAGTTAGGGATATTTTTAGTATGCATTGCATGTGTGATAGAGTCACATATTTAGACTCCTTACTAAAAATTGATTCTAGTGAAGGTGGTTTTGTTGACATGTGAGATGTTTCTATTTTTAGCAAGTATTGCATGATGATTTTGATGGCAGATTAGAACTATCACTAGGACTTGAGTCCAATGATTATGGTTTTGAGGACGTGCACATAATATTCTATATTTAGGATTGGTCATGTAGGGGTGTGTTTCTGTTAGCACCTAAATCTGCCTCAGGCTGAAAGAAGGCAAAATTCAGGGTAACCACAAACCATGCTCAGTATGGTAGCTAGCCCTACCAGAACAGGAGAGGGCTCTCTCCGAGTCACACTCAGTGAATAGATGAATGAAAAGGACTGAGATGACTTTTCAATGAACAATTTATCTTAGGCTAGTAATTGAAAACGAACATAAAGAGGGATTTTTATGAATTACTGAGTTTCTGGGATGTTATGGGACCACTGGACCTCAATGAACAGAGAACTTAACATAAAGGCGCAGATTATTTCATGAGGCAAGGTAGGTGGAAAGTATAGCAATTTTAGTTTTAAGATATGGTGGAATGGGGAGATTGATTAAGAAGGTGAAAAGGGCATGGACAACATGAATCCTTTTCAACAGAAGAATGAACACTGTACATGAAATTTTCCCACAGATAGAGCAATAAAATTGAATTCTACCTAATCTCATTCGAAAAATTTCACCAAAATGAATATGAAATGAAATATGGAACATAACAAGATACATATGAAACATAAGAGACACAATTTCTACACTCACAACCACAGGAATCTCATGAAACAGAGCCGCTGCCTTTCATTAATTCTCTGTAAAAATATATAGTGCAGAAACAAAGTTTCTTTCCCACAGTCTCCTAGAAGTTACAAGCCAGCCAACCCTTTGCAAATAACTTTCTTACAATATATATATAAAGTGTAGAGAAGAGATGGAACACCCAGGGGTTGGGAAGTTACTCAAATCATTTCGAAAAGGAGATGGAGAGCCAACCATCAGCTACAGGTGCAGCACTCTCAAGCATGACATTTGGCTTGGGTGACCCTTTGCATTCTTTTGCCACTTGGATAGATGCCCACCTGGAGAGAAAACTCTTTAAAAGGCGTCCTTGGTGCCAAAAAACCGAAGAGTAAATGACCGGGCCCACTTGGAGAAGTCGCGACCCGAAATTTCACGAAACGGGAGCAAATTGGGCAAAATTTCCTCTGTGTGTTGCGCACTTTTCTCTGTGCATCGTGCTAATTTGGGGCCTGTTTTGGGGCACTTTTATGTGTCAAAAATGTGCCCAAGTGGGCTTGTTGGAAAGCTTGGCCAATCTAGTTTCTAACCCCACTAGAATTTTTGAATTTGGTGCTCATTTGCCCATCCAAATCTTCATTCTCCCAAGACTTCTTTCTGTGTGTCCAAAAAGTGGTAGAGAGGCCATTTTTGGGTGTTTTTTGACCTTTAGGAGACCCAAAACTTATCAAAATTTCTAGCCCGGACACCAGTAGACGTATTTTTCGATGCTGAATCCAAAAATGCAAGCCATTCCTCGATCTGAGTTCTATAATTTTAGCACCACGCGGGGTGCGTGACGCACAGGGAGAAAAACCCTGTTTTTTGACCAAAAAATTTCAAAATTTCAAAATGTGCTCCAAATTTCTTGAAATTTGGTCTGGAGCTTCTTCATTAAGTGTTATGGTGGGCCAAGGATTGCCTCAGTAAATATCCGGAGTCGATCATGCTCTTTTTGCCTCTTTTGCCTTTTTGATGCCTTCTTTAGGTTTGCCTTCAAATTCCTTATTTCGTGCCTTGGAAATCTTGTTCCGTGCCCAATAGTGGTCTTTCATGTTCCTGAGCATGTCCCTATCCTTGTTTTCTCTAAGGGAAGCATCAGCAAGCAAATCTAACTTAACCCTCTCTTTTTGCCTGATTAGGGTTTCCTGGAGTATTTTCTTCAACTGCTTGATTTTGACTTTGGAGACCTGATTCCTTGTGTAGCAATGAGTAGCCACGTGTCTTTGAAATTTGTTGTCTCTTTTGGCCCTCTTAAGAAGATTGTTTAAATGTAAATTTCCTTTGTCGCGCCAAAACTCCCTATTTTCATTAATTTCTCTTGCAATTAGGTCAATTGAAGACCTCTGCTCCCTTTGTTGCTGAAGTTCCCTTTTGAGTCCCCTAGTAATTGGATTCTTCCTTGTCACTTGCTCTTGATGCTCATCTGAATCACCTTCAATTGCTTATTATCCTGCTATAGGAATCAAACCATGAAATTGGCCTTAGAAACATTATCCCTAAGCTCTTTGATCTTAGCATATTTCTCCTGAAGCTGTGTCACTATGGGTCTCCTCCTCATACTCTGACGAATGATGTGATGTCATGACTACAGTATGGACTGTGATTAGGCTGCTCTTTGATGATGGAGTGAGGTTGGGTGCCTTTGTAATATCTATTACTGAGGGGAACAATGAAGCAGGGAGTATTAGGAAGGGAATGATGTAATGGGAACAGGGGTTATAGGGAGAATTTTGTTTAGGGACATGGGAGGAGTTTGGGTATTTTGATAGGGTAGGGTTTAGGGTTTCATGTTGACCAAATAGTGGAAGGATAGGGGAGAGGGTTGGGTAGTAATTTAGGGCAGGGATATTAGGAAAAATGAGAAAGGGAGGATAGGAAAAATGGTAGGTGAGGGGAAGATGATGGGTGGAATGGAGCCTTGGCACTACTAGCACACTTTAGCAACCCTAGCCATCATGGTTCTTGGTGATTTCTTATGGTTGATTTTATGCATTTGGTTGCATTCAAACATCGATATAAACCATCATATCATTGATAAAACTTGATGAAAAAATGATTTCAAAGAGCCTACCTTTCAATTTGATAGGCTTCACAAAAATTTGGAGGTGATTTGGCACAATTTCAGCCCTTTTTTCCCTGTGCGCCGCGCCAGTGTAAATTTTACACTGGACAACCTCTTCCAGTGCGCCGCGCTCTCTCTGTGCGTTGTGCTCTTTTCCAGGAAACTTTTGGAGGCCTTCCCAGTGTCCAAATTGGGTGCAGGATATTGCGTTGGAAATATCTTTGAGTCTACTTTCCAACCCAACTAGAATTTTTCAATTTGGAGTTCATTTGCCTTGTCAAAATTCAAATCTCCCAAGACTGGTAAAAATGTGCCCAGTGAGGCTGCCTCAAGGCAGAGTGCTGTTATAGTCAACTTGTGAATGCCTTCCTCAACTCCAAATTGAGCTCATGATAGCTCATTGGAAAGCTCTTTGTATCGAGTTATCATTTGGCTCATCAAAAAAGTCATTTGGCCAACTGAGCTAGGAGAAAACTTGATTTTCCAAAGGTCACTTCAGAGGTGCATCAATTCTCCCAAGGCGATTGTATTTTTTGACATTTCTCCAAAACCATGACACCTGTGTAAAACGTGAAAGAGGTTTTTCTTCCTTGGAATTTTTTGGACAAAAACCTCTCTCATTTTTCCCAAATTCATCTTCTATTGCTCAGAAACATCATTTGAGTGAAACCTATCCCGATGTGTGGAACAAGGGATTTGTCGAAATGAAGCGAAATGAAGGGGATAGGGAGCTTCTAAATTCTTGAGGAAATTTTGGGAAGTAGGGAGGGATGTTAGGAAGTAGGGGAAAGTGGAATTTCAGAAATTGAGTGAGGGGAAGGGGTCCAAAAAAGCAAAACACAGGCCCAACCTAGAAAATTGCCATGTTGTAGCAAGAAACTAGGGTTTATGTGAAAAAGAGGAATTTGGGGGATCTCAGTGATGGGAAGTGTTTGATAAGGTACTTTAAGGATAGGGGAAGGTGTATGAACATCAGGATACAAGTTTTGTCGATGATTTGACCATCCAAGAGAAATTAGCTTCAAAACCCTAGGAGAGGGAAATGAACCTTGCCTAGGTGCAACTGAAGCATGAACAAGGTGTAAAATGACCCATTGGAACCTGACATGATGATGGAAACCCTCTGAGTGATGGTAGACTCAGATGAATAGTGACATAGACCATCATTTGGACGACTTTGGAAGGAGTGAAATCAAACCCTAGACCTAATGCCTAGTGACCAAATTTTGCTTGAAAACTCACTGAAATGACAAAATTTGACCTTGACATCTTAAAATCACTTTGTAAGAGCATGTTTGATCACTGGAGGAAGGCTGCAAATACTGACACTAACATTGGCTCCAATAGGGATGGCAGCTCCTTGGAGGTGCCAAGAACTGCAGATCTTTGGGTGAGCAGACAGTGCCTTCGTCCATTGGGCTATGGAGTCCGTTATTCCGACAAACCAACATGACTCAATTTATTGACTGAAACTTGACTGAAACTGACTCAATGCGAACTGAAATGACTGAAAACTTGACTCTAACAAACTAGAAAGATGCTCATATTTGAGCTTATTCAACAAACCTACCCTAATTACTCTTTCCACCACCTGATCAAGTGGGATGAAAAAGCCAATGCAACCAGGTAAGCATCATGGACGATATGTGATTTCTTCCCAAATGCTTTCTGCTGCACAGGAAAAGGGAAGAATCGAAAGGAAACTCCCATGGAAACTTGGAATCAAGTTCACTGCTGACAAACTTGCAAAGCATGAATTGGTTGGATGACTTCAAGAATACTGCAAAAGGATCTTCATAAGCATCGCCATTGATTTCCATTAACACATTACTGTTCTGGTCCAAGTAATCTTCATAGCTGGATATTGAACCATTCCTCACATCTGCATTGTCTTTCTCTGATGATTGCAGCAAGCTGTCAAAAGGATCCTGAATTTCGTGAAGGGCCAAACTCTGTTGCTGTTTCCAATCAGAACAAAAGTCTCCTTTATCAATCTCCTCATATGACTGAAAACTTTGATCTGAGCTTTGTAATGAAAAATCCATTAAACAAGACAATGAAGGTGGCCTTGGAATCATATTATTATCAACATTCTCTTTTATCACATGGTTGGCTGATGGAGAAGAATTTTTACAGCAAACAGAATCTAACACATGAGCAAAAGGATCATCAAAAACTTGAGGAGACTGCTGCGATGTATCTATTGAAACTGTATGACATCCTATTGGCTGTTCATCTTTTTCTTTAGAGATATTACGAAGATTCTGCCTTATAAACTGAAATGCTTCGTAACACAAGGGTACAGAATCCTCTTGCATCATTAAATCATGTATTTTGGCTACCTCACCTTCATCTGTAATCTGACCTTGAATTGTGTGTGGTGGCTGCAAATCTGGTTCCATATCCAAAATGATTTCATCAATCATCTCAGGGGAAGATTTCTTATTAACGATCTGCTCAAAAATTTCGCCATCTGTCTCATCTTCAACTTTAAAACTGAGAGATTGTTGATTTCCTACAAACTTTTCATTTGAAGATTTACTATGCAATTTATCCTGCAAAAACTGAAATGATTCAAAATAGAGAGGTAAGGAATCTTCTTGTATCGTTTGATCATATATGCCAGCTTCTACGTCTTCATGTGCAACCTGACTATTAATGGCATTTGGGGGCTGGAACTCTGAATATAAGAAGTCTGGAACAAATTTTTCATCTCCCTCAAGAGGATCCACATCAAGATTTGTCGATAGCTGATGTTTGATTGCATGGAAATTATCTCTGATGAACTGACATGAATCAAAGCACAAAGGCAAATATCCTTCACTTACTTCAAAATCTGTTGCACTTTCCTCATCGTTTCCATAGCTGATATGCCTCGGTTGATCACTGTAATCTAGCTGCTGTAAGCGAACTTCCTCATCTCATAAACTGGCTGCTGATTTGTCTGCAAGATTAGCTTCGGTTTGGAGAGCATAATCATCATCATCATACTGATCAAACTGAGGAAAATCATCAATATAAAACACGTCATCAAGCATACATGTCATATCAACAGGTCTTTCTTCTCCAATATGATCTACAAAACAATCCTTATGACTACTGAGATAAGAAAGAAAATGTTTTGGATCAGCCACTTGTTCATGGACGCCATTTTCATCTTTTGCAGTCATTTTTCTCACCATCTCTTCTACTGCACTCACCAAAATGTCAAGCTTTTCCTCTGAAGGTGTAGTTTTCTCTAGATCCACGTTTTTCATCTATTCTTCTTTCAACCTTGCCCTTCTGATCAGCAAATGAGCCTCTACATTTACTTCATTGTTCTGCATCTCTTCAAGTGTTGCGACATTCTTTTCTCTCAGTTGAAATTCCATTTCCGGATCAAAGGCACCCGGTAGTGCAAGAGAGCAGATCCAGGAGTGGGTATTATATCAACCGGCATTGAATAATAAACTTGATTAAATATGGATGAAAACTATTGTATTGTCTCCCCTGGCAGTCTTTTCAACTGATTATACTCTTTTACGATAAGGAAAAGGTTCTATCCGATCCTCCACCTATCAAGAAAAGCTTTGATGAACTGTTATAAATCTGTGATGCTCGCATCAAGCAGGGCTTTGAACCAACTTCTTGACTTTTCCTTGCAAAGAAAGAGCAAAAAGCCTTATACTGACATCCTCTTCATCAATTTCGAAAAGGTCTAGAAAAGTCTCAACATTCTGCACATGTTGCTCAGCATTGACACCCTTACATTCACCGTCAAATCTTGGCAAGTATAGATCATAGTTTTTGGGGAAAGCATGAAGAACAAAAGGTAAAACAAGAGGTTTATACCTATCTGGGATTATAGCAGCTGTAGGAATATATACAAGAGCGATGGGATCAGGTTGGTGTTCTTTAGGCTCATCACTCTGAAGAGAGTCATCATAAGATGTAGGAAAAGTAAGGAAGCCGGGATCAAAGGGAAACTCACTATTTACACTTTTTGAATAGATCGAGTGAAGATTTTGATCACCTTTATCATACAACAAGTTCTGAAAAACTTTTAGGGCAGCTTCAAGAACAGCGAAGAAGTAATTTACAAGAAAGCAGAGTAGAACCTGAATACCATTCCACTTTGGATACCCGAACTTTGTGTAAGATCCTTCCATTTTCGCAGAGAAAGAGTTAGTCCTCCAGTGGAGTCACCATGCAGCACCGATTGTTGGGTTCTTCAATAAAAGGAGTCGCCAGGTGAATGATTTCAGTCGTCTTCTTATGTCTGATCGTTGTTCACCATCAACCATCAGATCTGAGCTTGATAGATGTAGTGGGGCAAAACAATCTTCAAGAAAACCATTTTGTCCCCAGTGGAGTCACCACTATGTTAGCACCTAAATCCACCTCAGGCTGAAAGAAGGCAAAATTCAGGGTAACTACAAACCACGCTCAGTCTGGTAGCTAGCCCTACCAGAACAGGAGAGGGCTCTCTCTGAGTCACACTTAGTGAATAGATGAACGAAAAGGACTGAGATGACTTTCCAACGAACAATTTATCTTAGACTAGTAAGTAAAAATGAACATAAAGAGGGATTTTTATGAATGACTGAGTTTCTCGGATGTTATGGGACCACTGGACCTCAATGAACAGAGAACTTAACATAAATGCGCAGATTATTTCGTGAGGCAAGGTAGGTGGAAAGTATAGCAATTTTAGTTTTAAGATATGGTGGTATGGGGAGATTGATTAAGAAGGTGAAAAGGGCATGGACAACATGAATCCTTTTCAACAGAAGAATGAACACTGTACATGAAATTTTTCCACAGGTAGAGCAATAAAATTGAATTCAACCTAATCTCATTCAAAAAATTTCACCAGAAATGAATATGAAATGAAATATGGAACATAACAAGATACATATGAAACATAAGAGACACACTTGCTACACTCACAACCACAGGAATCTCATGAAACAGAGCCGCTGCCTTTCATTAATTCTCTGTAAAAATATACAGTGCAGAAACAAAGTTTCTTTCCCACAGTCTCCCAGAAGTTACAAGCCAGCCAACCCTTTGCAAATAACTTGCTTACAATATATAGAAAGTGTAGAGAAGGGATGGAACGCCCAGGGGTTGGGAAGTTACTCAAATAATTTCGAAAAGGAGATGGAGAGCCAACCATCAGCTACAGGTGCAACGCTCTCAAGCATGACATTTGGCTTGGGTGACCCTTTGCATTATTTTGCCACTTGGATAGATGCCCACCTGGAGAGAAAACTCTTTAAAAGGTGTCCTTGGTGCCAAAAAACCGAAGATTAAATGACCGGGCCCACTTGGAGAAGTAGCGACCCAAAATTTCGTGAAACGGGAGAAAACTGGGCAAAATTTCCTCTATGCGCCACGCGCTTTTCTCTGTGCGTCGTGCTACTTTGGGGCTTGTTTTGGGGCACTTTTAGGTGTCAAAAATGTGCCCAAGTGGGCTTGTTAGAAAGCTTGGCCTGTCTACTTTCTAACCCCACTAGAATTTCTGAATTTGGTGCTCATTTGCCCATCCAAATCTTCATTCTCCCAAGACTGCTTTTTGTGTGTCCAAAAAGTGGCAGAGAGGCCATTTTTGGGTGTTTTTTGACCTTTAGGAGACCCAAAACTTATCAAAATTTCTAGCCCAGACACCAGTAGACGTATTTTTCAATGCTGGATCCAATAATTCAAGCCATTCCTTGATCTGAGTTCTAAAATTTTAGCGCCGCGCGGGGTGCACGACGCACAGGGAGAAAAACCCTGTTTTTTGACCAAAAAATTTCAAAATTTCAAAATGTGCTCCAAATTTCTTGAAATTTGGTCTGGAGCTTCTTCATTAAGTGTTATGGTGGGCCAAGGATTGCCTCGGTCAATATCTGGAGTCGATCATGCTCTTTTTGCCTCTTTTGCCTTTTTGATGCCTTCTTTAGGTTTGCCTTCAAATTCCTTATTTCGTGCCTTGCAAACCTTGTTCCGTGCCCAATAGTGGTCTTTCATGTTCCTGAGCATGTCCCTGTCCTTGTTTGCTCTGAGGGAAGCATCAGCAAGCAAATCTAACTTAACCCTCTCTTTTTGCCTGATTAGGGTTTCCTGGAGTATTTTCTTCAACTGCTTGATTTTGACTTTGGAGACCTGATTCCTTGTGTAGCAATGAGTAGCCATGTGTCTTTGAAATTTGTTGTCTCTTTTGGCCCTCTTAAGAAGATTGTTTAAATGGAAATTTCCTTTGTCACGCCAAAACTCCCTATTTTCGTTGATTTCTCCTGTAATTAGGTCAACTAAAGACCTCTGCTCCCTTTGTTGCTGAAGTTCCCTTTTGAGTCCTCTAGTATTTGGATTCTTCCTTGTCACTTGCTCTTGATGCTCATCTAAATCACCTTCAATTGCTTATTATCCTACTATAGGAATCAAACCATGAAATTGGCCTTAGAAACATTGTCCCTAAGCTCTTTGATCTTAGCATCTTTCTCCTGAAGCTGTGTCACTGTGGGTCTCGTCCTCATACTCTGACGAATGATGTGATGTCATGACTGCAGTATGGACTGTGATTAGGCTGCTCTTTGATGATGGTGTGAGGCTAGGTGCCTTTGTAATATCTATTACCAAGGGGAACAATGAAGCAGGGAGTATTAGGAAGGGAATGATGTAACAGGAATAGGGGTTATAGGGAGAATTTTGTTTAGGGACATGGGAGGAGTTTGGGTATTTTGATAGGGTAGGGTTTAGGGTTTCATGTTGACCAAATAGTGGAAGGATAGGGGAGAGGGTTGGGTAGTAATTTAGGGCAGGGATATTAGGAAAAATGAGAAAGGGAGGATAGGAAAAATAGTAGGTGAGGGGAAGATGATGGGTGGAATGGAGCCTTGGTACTACCAGCACACTTTAGCAACCCTAGCCATCATGGTTCTTGGTGATTTCTTATGGTTGATTTTATGCATTTGGTTGCATTCAAACATCGGTATAAACCATCATATCATTGATAAAACTTGATGAAAAAAAAATGTCAAAGAGCCTACCTTTCAATTTGATAGGCTTCACAAAAATTTGGAGGTGATTTGGAACAATTTCAGCCCTTTTTTCCCTGTGCGCCGCGCTCTCAATGTGTGCCGCACCAGTGTAAATTTTACACTGGACAACCTCTCCCAGTGCGCCGCGCTCTCTATGTGCGTCATGCTCTTTTCCAGGAAACTTTCGTAGGCCTTCCCTGTGTCCAAATTGGGTGCAGGATATTGCGTTGGAAATTTATTTGAGTCTACTTTCCAACCCAACCAGAATTTTTCAATTTGGAGTTTATTTGCCCTGTCAAAAATCAAATCTCCCAAGACTGGTCAAAATGTGCCCAGTGAGGCTACCTCAATGTAAAGTGCTGTTATAGTCAACTTTTGAATGCCTTCCCCAACTCCAAATTGAGCTCATGATAGCTCATTGGAAATATCTTTGTATCTAGTTATCATGTGGCTCATCAAGCAAGTCATTCGGCCAACTGAGCTAGGATAAAACTTGATTTTTCCAAGGTCACTTCGGAGGTGCATCAATTCTCCCGAGGCGATTGTATTTTTTGACATTTCTCCAAAACCATGACACCTGTGTAAAAAGTGAAAGAGTTTTTTCTTCCTTGGAATGTTTTGGACAAAAACCTCTCTCATTTATCCCAAATTAATCTTCTATCATAGTTACCAAGTTCGAATTCGAATTCGAATTCGAATTCGATTCGGTACGGAAAAAATTCGGTTACTTAAAATTTAATACGGGAAAAATTCGGCAGTACAGTATACTTCTTATTCCAATATTTTAAATAATTTAAATATACAATTATAACATTGAAAACAACAAAAACTCTTTTAAAATTGTTTCAATTATAAATATTGCAGATAAAATTATATATTGAACCAATTAGCTTAGTTTTATATTTAAAATAGCAAGTAAAATAGTAAGTTTTAAGAATTTTTGTATTGATTCAATCACCCACTTGCACCACAAATTATGACATTTAATATAGAGTGAATTTTCAAGAAATAATATATTACAATGATCCACCTAAATTCCACATTATTAAGTATTTTATGTTCATAATGAAATGGTATATTAAGTGTGTGCAAACAGTGTTTAAAAATATACGCTTATATTATCTAATGCTAATTATTTATTTTTCAAACCAAACTTACCTCTAATTTATAAGGTATAGTAACAACATCTATTATTTAATATAATACAAAATGTTAATATGTATATTAATACTTAATACTTACTCAAAATAATAAAAAACGTTAATATGTATACTTTAATACTTAATCAAAATCTTAATTAAGAAAATCCACATTAGAAGAAAATCCATTTACTAATATAATTTAGCCAGTGTTTCTGCTTTTTACTAATATAATTCATGCAATATTTCTATTTTTAAAATATATTTGTTTAAATTTAATAAATCTATTAATTTACAAATTATATATATCATATATATTTTTTTCTTTTACTCTATAAATCCATATTTATTGTAAAAATTATAGATTTTTACATATTTCATTAAAAACTTACTAAATTTATTGTAAATTCCTTATTACATAAACTGATTGATAACATTATCATTTAGTAACCATATTTTTAATTTCCTAAATCTAAAAAAAGTTTTGAATTGTAAATTAGAAACTAGAATCTGGATTAGAATATAGAATAACATTAACTCATTAAACCTTGCATGTAAAAAGTTCTTTTGACAAAGCCTTTTGGGCAGTTAGGAAAGTGTAGTCTAAGATTTCTCGTCAGACTTTCCCATTCTCGTCACCCGTAATTCCTCGACTTTCCCAGACTTTCCCATTCTCGTCAGCGATAATTCCTCGACTTTATCATTCTCGTCAGAGGCGTGGATTCATAATCTATGAACGTAATATTCCATGCATCGAATCGAACCCAAATTTTCGAATTAATACGCAAATCGAATCGAACCAACGAATTTTCGAATTTTTTTCGGTAGTACGGCCGAATTTGGTAACTATGTCTTCTATTGCTCAGAAACATCATTTGAGTGAAACCTATCCCGATGTGTGGAACAAGGGATTTGTCAAAATGAAGCGAAATGAAGGGGATAGGGAGCTTCTAAATTCTTGAGGAAATTTTGGGAAGTAGGGAGGGATGTTAGGAAGCAAGGGAAAGTGGAATTTCAGAAATTGAGTGAGGGGAAGGGGTCCAAAAAGGCAAAACACAGGCCCAACCTAGAAAATTGCCAGGTTGTAGCAAGAAACTAGGGTTTGTGCGAAAATGAGGAATTTGGGGGATCTCAGTGATGGGAAGTTTTTGATAAGGTACTTTAAGGATAGGGGAAGGTGTATGAACATCAGGATACAAGTTTTTTCGATGATTTGACCATCCAAGAGAAATTAGCTTCAAAACCCTAGGAGAGGGAAATGAGCCTTGCCTAGGCGCAACTGAAGCATGAACAAGGTGTAAGATGACCCATTGGAACCTAACATGATGATGGAAACCCTCTGAGTGATGGTAGACTCAGCTGAATAATGACATAGACTGTCATTTGGACAACTTTGGAAGGAGTGAAATCAAACCCTAGACCCAATGCCTAGTGACCAAATTTTGCTTGAAAACTCACTGAAATGACAAAATTTGACCTTGACATCTTAAAATCACTTTGTAAGAGCATGTTTGATCACTGGAGGAAGGCTGCAAAGACTGACACTAACAGTTTCCACTGTGACAAACACCCTCCAAAATTTTTCTTACACTTTAATTTTGGATCTTTCTTGTGATCTTATGATTTGTCATTCCTCAATTTATTGTAGTTGCTTCATGGTTAGTTGATGTTTCTTAACTATCAAAGTCATTTGCTTACACATGCCTAGATTTCAATGCATTTATAAGCACTTCCCTTGCAAGAAAGCCTACTAGTTTATATGTATATTAGAGAGTCAAACCCTGCGCAATCCTAGTTGGCAGTGATTGTGAAAATGCATGAAAAAATCATTCACAATTTTCTGTGGTTGATTACTACGCAATCTTTAAGGATAGTGATTATGCAGTTCTTGGAGACAAAGACTTCAGATCCCTTATTGATAGTCAGTGCACAAAACCAATATTGATAGTTTCCCCACTACTTGTTGCGATCATATAATCTCTCGGCTGAGTTTTCTCAATTGTCACTTTTGTGTGATTTTAATTTCATTTGTGTCGCTTTCACTTTTGGGACTGTCATTTTTTATTTCTTTCACTTATAAAAGTGTCACTTTTGTGTCCTCTTCACTATAGGATGTTTTCACTTTCTTTTAGCTTTTTCAAGTGTCATCGCAAGTGTCGTTTTTGGCATGGGAAGTGTTGAAAATCATAAAAGTGGAGTTTTTGGTTCATTTCAAGAGGCATTTTTGGTGTCAATGGGTCCTATTTATCATATAGACATGTGTTACACTCATTACCAATGTTTCATGCACTGTTGTACTAGTTTCACCATTATTTCCAAAAAATTATCTAAGTGTCACACTTGGAGGTAAATGTTGTTTTGATGTCGTTTCGATGAATACATGTTGACTGTGGATGATAAGTGCTTCCTTGTTGAGTGGTTGACCATATATAATTGTGTGATGATTTTTGAGTCATGTTCAAGTCCCGTCTCCCTGCTCTCCTACCCCACACTTAGTCATTTTTTGCAACTAATCCTTCTCCAGTTAACCTCCTTCCAAACTGCATCCTTGAATTGTGCATTGCGCAGTCTTGGGCCACAATAAGCCTATATTTCCTCTTGTAAATACAAAATATGTAGTCACTACCTCTAAGGACTGCACCTTACACAATCACAGTGCTCAATATCAACCTCCTGCTCCCCAAAACTGTAATTCAGCCTTCCAGTTAGCCTCTTTCTCTGTAATGCGCAGTTGCAGCCAATAGTCTCTCTCTGCATTCCTGAACTATGCAATCCAGATGCCCAATCTCCCTCTAGAACTGTGCATTGTGTAGTCACAGTGGGAAAGTCTACCTCAATATGAACCTCAACTGCACAATCCTACTTCTCATGCCTCCAGAACTGTGCATTGTACAGTTGCAAGCCTCATTCCATTACTCCTGCCCTTTGGAACCATGCATTGTGTATTCCTTGAGCTTTCATCCCAATCCAATACCTAGTTCAACATCAATCAATGGATTTCATGAAGAGAATTAGACTAGGATATTTTTGGACTGATGTTGTCTTGTCATGAGTAGTTTTCACTTGTAGGTATTATATCTTGACATGACAGGGTGATGCTTGGAGAGGAAGAGAAGGAAACTATTCTTGAAGATACTTGTGAAGTTGGAACCATGATCGAGAAATAAGATGAAAGGACACTAACTTACGACAGAACATTAAAGATCAGGATCACATGAAGGTTCCATATTAATCAACGCCTTGGAGGATGAAGAAAAAGCACATGCAAGATCCATCATTAAGATGACAAGGAAGTAACAAAAGAGAAAATTGGCATTGAAACATCATCATGAAGTTCCATGTGATCATTGCCAAGTCATGGCTTGTAGAAGGGTCACATGTGTCATAATGTCTTGCGACATCATTTGTGGAATGTAATTGTGTAATTTCCCAAAATGAGAAAATGTAAAATATGTGGAAGACCAAGGGTCCCACATGGAATATGAAGAGTCACTATTGAGTTCTAAAGTCATATAGAATCTCAAAGATCATGTAAGAATTTGAAAATTCATTATAGAAGCTCAAGAGTCATGAGGGAGGTCAATAGTCACATGGGAGGTGGAAAGTCACCTCATCTGTTATAAATACACCCTCATAACTCAAACAAGGGGACTTTTGGGACTTGAACTTTCACCTTGGCTTCTCTAGCTTGGCATAAGAGAGAAGATCTTCATTTGGAGGAGTAAGTGGTGACTTAATGTTCCACTATTGGGGCTAGTGTGGCTATATTGTACTCGTATATCTTGGCACTTCCACTTAATATATGAAGCCCGATGAGCCAACACATTTTCATGCATGTATCATGAATATCGTAGGATTATTCTTTAGATGTTTGTGGTATATGTTTCGTTTATATGTACGAAGGAAATTGAACTATTTCGGTGGCTTTGGTACTTATCTTGTTGAAAATGTTTTGTTTTTGGTTTTATGATCATGATTGACTTATGAACTACTTTGAAGGTTAATTGAAAATCCTCTTATGATCTTTTGTGTCTATTTTAGGATAGAAGTATTACTTTTCTTCAAGAGGCTCACTCTCTCTTTCCTTGCCATGAAAGTACCTTATATACATTGCAATTGTATGCCTCAAAGTGTCAACTTGCTTGTTTCAAAGAATGTTGTATAACCTCTTATGTTAATAATCATAACCAAGGAAAATCCCTAAGGACAATGGAAACTGAACATATTTCTGGTTGGGGCTCCTACTCCAAACAGTGTGAGGTCTAATTGGGACTTCACATTGGGGAGACTTCCTTAGTTGACAGATTTCCAGCACCATCAACAATTGGCACTAGAAGGAGGGCTAGATGAAAAGTTGTGCCCATTGAGTTTATTTTGAATCTCTCATCTTAAATGGGTCTTTTCCATATCATAATCCCATAGTGTTTTTCTAATAGATAAAATCTTTCAATCCCCATGGAATTAATTGACAACTTTTCAAATTTTAAGTTTGATGGCGAGGGTGAAACACTCATAGCTCAAAATATATATCTGTTTCTCAAATTTTGTGAATAATATGAAATCAATTGTGAATATGTTGCTAGTAAATTGTTCACCCTCACTTTGGAAGGTTGTGTTAAGAAACGGTATCAGAATTTGCTAGCTGCTTCCATTCATTCATTCGAACAACTCGCTATGGAGCATCATCAAGACTTTTACATGTATGATTATCATGATGTTTTTGATAGAATTGATCAACTTAGAATGAAACCTAGTGAATCTATAGAGGATTTTATTAATCAGTTTCTTCACCTTTGCTATGAATTTCCCGAGGGGGTGTTTGATTTTGATTTTATTATGGAAAAATTTCAGAGTTTGATTCTACTCACCTTGAAATATTTTGGTTCGAACCCTTGGATGATTCTACTCTCCCAACTTATGCTGATCATGAGACACACCAAATTTATGAGGAGGAACCTACCAATCCTTTATTTTCCTTGTCCCCCTCCTTTTCCAGTATCACTTTCGGTGCCTCCTAGTAATGATGTTGAAGTTGGAAATCTGAAAATCAATTTGTTGATCCATCAATTAAACCTTCACACATTTCCCATGATCTAGATTTTATCCACGAGAATTTGGAATGGTTCAACAATTGCATGGAGCCTAAAATCAAAGTTGATCCCGTGTTTTTTCAAGATCATATTAATGCACCTAACTCCAATCTTGAATCTAATACAATGGAAAGAATGATTTCTTGAAGGTATACTCTTCAACCTTTACCATCCATGTCGTATGACCCCTTATTTCATGATTTTCTTGATCAATCCACCTCAAATCTTAATTATGTTCAACCTATTGTTTCAAGCAGTGATTGTATACAAGGTAATTGCATTTCACATGTAGAGGAGAAAAGTGGTGAAGATATTTTCTGTCTTTCTTCCCTCTTTCAAGATGACAATCTTTCATTTCTGGTTGATCACTGATCTTTCCATCTTGATAACCTGTCAAAGTATTTCAAATTATTCATTCAAGTTGAGACTTTGGACAACCATTACCATGACATCCCTATTTCCATTAACACATGTGGTGATGGATATCCAAGTACATCGAATGGTATCTTTTCTTTTTTTGAAGGATTATACTTTTGAAGTATTGATTTAGAAACTTCTTCTCATAGCTTGAAATTTTCATATTTGGGAGGGGACACTCTTTCAATTTGAAATGGTTCTAAAATATATTTGATTCATGCATCTTTGGATATGAAATTTGAAGAAATAAGTTGTCAGACTTTTGAATCTTCAATATAACCTGTTGAAGAAAAGAAAGGCATGTTACGTTGGTATGCCTATCTTCAATCATTATGATGATGAAGATAATATCATGGAGAATAACATGTGTTTTAATCCATTGTTCTTACAATATCAATCTGATTTAGTTAAAATTGTTGTTTCTCCTCCTGAGTCTTTTCATTTTTCCTCACCTCTAACACACTATTCATCATACTTGGATACATTAGATAAGTTTGTTAGACCAAAAACGTTTCTTAATCCTTTAGATCCTATTATGCAGTCAACTCACAAAATAGAAGAAAAGGTAGATCAACGACTTCAAAATCAACCTCTACATGGGGGAAACCTCCTTTACATTACAAAAATGAACAATTCTTGGATGATACAAATGACACGACCTCCTTTCTATATATAGGAGTCTAAGGGGTCACAATATAATTAGAGCTGACATAAAAATAATATTCTAAGGGCACAACAATAACAATAGTGGGCTTCTATGGGGCACACTAATAACAATATGGGGACTACATGGGCACAACAATACAATAAGGGGGTTGCATTAATAACAATAAGGGGATACATTAGTAGTATAGGGACCTAACATTCCCCTCTCCTTCAAAAAAGTGTTGTCCTCAATGCTTAAGTAGTTATGGATACTTCTATATAAAATTATCATCATCCCATGTGGAATCTTCAGCAGGTAAGTTCTTCCACTTGTTGAGATACTCTGAAATTGATTGATTTCGTATTTGTCAATTTCTTGTTTCTATGTCTACTTCAGGTTCCAATATTATTTTTTCTTCCTCGTCAAGTTTTGGCAATATTGTTTGAAATGGGAGCTTATCACCTATAACCTTCTTTAATCATGACACATGGAAAACTGGGTGCACTCGTGAAGATGCAGGAAGATCCAATTTGTATGCCATAGTACCAATCTTTTGTAACACCTTGTATGGACCATAATACTTTGGTGATAATTTATTATCCTCCTTATCGTGCTTGAGGGACATTTGTTTGTATGGTTGTAGTCGTAGAAATACCCAGTCACCTACATAAAAAAATCTTTCACTGCGATGTTGATCTGCCCATTGTTTCATTCTATTCTGTGCAAAGTGAGGTTATCCTTTAAGAGTTGGAGAACTTGTTTTTGATGCTCGATGTGATCTTCCACTACTTGAACCTTAGAATTTTATCTAAAATATGATGTAACAGACAGTGGATGATATCCATAAAGTGCCATAAAAGGGTTCATTTTTGCTACAGTATGAAAGGAAGCGTTATACCACCATCAAGCCAAAGGAAACCACTTGACCCATTGTATTTGTTTATCAAATACAAAGAAACAAGATATCCTTCCAAAAATTTGTTCACTATCTTAGTTTTCCCATCAGATTGGGGATGATAAGATGAGCTATGAGCTAACTGAGTACCCAAACAAGAAAATAATTATGTCCAAAAATTCCCAGTGAAAATAGGATCTCTCTCTCTTACAATAATATTTGGGTTTTCATGTAGCTTTTGAATTGTTTCCATAAATGCAGTAGAAACAATACTAGATTTAAATGGATGAGATAATGCACAAAAGTGTGCATACTTGGTAATTCTATCAACTACCAACATGATGACACTCTTTCCTTCGGACTTCGGTAAACCTGTGATAACATCCATTGAAACCTCCTCCCAACAATGACTTGGAATGGATAAAGGTTGTAATAGATGCGGGGTATTAATTGTCTCAACTTTATTTTGTTGGAAAACCCAACATTCTGCCACAAACTTTTGAATACCATATTTAAGGCCATCCCAAAAAAATTCCTTCTTAACCCTATGGTAAGTTTTTAAAAATCCTGAGCGCCTTCCTAAGGGAGAGGTGTGCAATTCCATAAGAATCTTTTGTTTGAGTTGGGAATTCTTATAGAGGTATAAATGATCTTTGTACCATAACGAATCATTTTTATAGCTAAATGTATCAGATCTACTAGGATCTTGATGCATTTTGAATGCATTCCCAGACTTCTTCTTCATTCTTCCATTCATGCCTTGCTTTATTTATCCAATCTGGTTGGATAATATAAATGGCACAAAATAATGCTTCCAGATCCTCATCATTTCTTGAGAATGCATCTGCAACAACATTTTGCTTCCCCTTTTTGTAGATGATCTCAAAGTCATAACCCAACATCTTTGTGACCCATTTTTGTTGTTCTTCTAAAGATAATATTTGTTCAAAAATGTATTTAAGACTATCATGATCCATTTTTACCTTGAAGTGTCTTCCCATTAGGTAAGATCAGCATTTCTTAAGTGTATGTAGTATTGCCAACATTTCCTTCTCATAAATAGCTTTGTGTAAATACTTTCCTTTGATTGGACAACTTTCGAAAGCAATGGTTCTTAATTCTTACATTAAAAAAACACCAATTCCATTTTCTGAGGCATCACATTCCACAATAAAGCTTTTGTGAAATCTGGCGTAGCTAACACTGGTGCTTGGCACATTGCCTCTTTAATATGTTTGAAGGCCTTCGTTGTTGTTGGAAATACTGAGAGGGGGGGTGAATCAATATTCCTTATCAATTAGCACTTTTAAATCTTTTCATAGCACTAGTTAATATTCAATTATTATTAATGTTTATGCAGTAATAATAGTAAATAAAATAACACGGTAGACACAAGAATTTTAGGTGGAAAACCCCCTCCTAGTCAAAAACCACCGAACGCTTTTCTAATAAATTATTTAATCTTTAGCCCCAACTAAAATGAAAGAAACAAATTCCTAGAATTTTAGAAAAGCATTCTTCTCCAGCTCCCACTCGAAGGATGTCCCAATGCCTTGGTTTCTTCAGTAGTCAACTGAATGGATGCCCCAACATCCTAGTCCAACCTACCACCCTGAATTTTTCATAGGCTCAAACTTGTAGGTGACTTCATGCACCAGCCTAGCACCTACCCACCACCCTATAATGATGAAATGAGACAAGAGTGTGGATTCTCGTACCAGGGACAACGATCTACGATACAATATGATTTACAATTATTTTGAACTAACACCCAATCACACTATGACCTGCAACCCAACCATGACATCATCCCAACAGAGACTCCTATACCTCCCAATAATGCATTTTTGACTCTAGGCGGATTGACTCTTTTACAATAATGATTCTTCCAATGATGACACTTTTACAAATGACTCTTTTGCAACTTTACAATGATGACTCTTGGCCTTGACACTTCTTCAAAATATCCGGGTGAATTTCATGTCCTCAAAGGATGTCCCATTGCAATGCTTCCTTTGATTTTATACTTCTGCTCTTCAATTCTTGCTTGAATTTGTACTTGAATCTTCTTCTACATGCATGCAAAATTTTCCTGCAAAACCAATCCCAAAACAAAACAAAATACTCTTCAACTTACCTCTACCTGCAAAACACATGTAAGTGCATAATAATGAATAAATACAAATTAAAATTACAATGTGTACCTCAAGTGTGCTTGTCACTTTTGTTGTTGACTTGTTGCAGCAGTAGACAAAGACTCCCACTCTTGATATAGGCCTGGACTATATGCAAGACTGTATCCAAAATTGACCTAAAGATATATATAATAAAAACTGATGACATACCCTAGACTTGTGATGGACTAAGGTCTAAGTACAACAACAAAGACCATTCTATCATGTTAATTTTAGGTATGTTCTATGCTTAGTGCAATTTACAACAATTTTTCCATTTAACTCAATATCAATTCTAGATTAGTAATCACGTCAGCATGATAGTAAAGTACAGATAGAACATAAATATAAATGTCAGAAAACAAGCCAAGGCAAGAGGACACAAGATGTGGTGCCAGCCAGGGACAAACCCCTATGTGGGGAACCCTTGATCAATTCTTCTTATATTCTTCAATAGTTCAGCAGAGAGAGAGATATTACATATACATCAGAAGTCAACACTTTGACTTGACAAGATAAGAACAGAGATCTTCACCATGAAGATGACATAATATTTCTGAATTCAGGTGGAGTTACACTTATTAGATCTCATTCTTCAACTGATTCTCCAAGGTGATTCCATCACCATGTTGCATCCATCATCACTATGTTGCACCCATCATCACTATGCTACAATTCATCACATTATGATGCACCCATCATCACTATGTTGCACTTCATCATTGTGTTGCACTTCATCACTGTGTTGCACTTCATCGCGCTACATCCTAGCTGTTAGATAAATAAGCCCTTCAAGGGCTACAAATCACCTAGGAGAGCCCCTCCTAATCTATGCTACCACCTACACTCAATGTATATGCAATACTACCATGGAACAACCTTAACTACTTGCTATGGCTTGCAGCCTAGCTAAGCAACTGACTGTAGCAATAGATTCTTCCAACAGGTCTCATGAACCCTTAATTCATGCCCAAACATAATATTGATACATTGTTGTCTTCTACACTAATTCAAGCTGCATTTAGGGTCTTTGACTGTGTCTAGGGTTGGTTAAGGCCTTCTCTTCCCAATGTATTAGGATCCTTGTTCTTGCTGCACAAAATCCTCATTTGACTATGGATTATGACATCTCCTAGCTGCATTGACATGTCTCCTTTTGCTACATATCAAAGCTCCCTTTTACATAGGAGTCTCCTTTAGAACAACATATATATTAGGCCAACATTTTACATAACATGTACATAACATGACCCTCCTATCTCTGTGTCTAGATGTCTTCACTTAGGATAGCCTTTAACTGTGAATCTATCTTCCCATTACTATGTCTAGGGAACTCTAGAACATTGGCATTAGACCTGCGTTTAGGTCACTTCCTTGTTGTGATATGGAAGCCTTCTTCCCTGACTGCGTTAGGGCTTCTTCCATGACTGCGTTAGAATCTAGGGCATCCTTCCATAACAATGTTAGCCTTCATGACTGCGTATTAGATTTAGGGCATCATTAGGCCAATGTATTAGACCCTTCCATGGATGCTAGTAAGACTCCTCCAAGACTACATTAAGGCTTCTTTATTAGGGAAGTGTAGAGCCTAAGGCACTCCCTCTATATCTCTCCTTCATCAAGACCCAAAACATAATGAAGAGAGAGATCACAAGGATGTGAGTGTGTGTCAAAGTGACTTGAAGGCCACCTCTATTTATAATAAAACGTGGAGGAACAGTGGGGGTAATTTGGTTGCTGGCCAACCTAGACGAATTGTCACTTAACACAAATAAATTCATATCTCCATGAATACATGTTGAAATCGGATGGTCTTTAGATCAATCCTACACCTCTTGATGAGAGGAATCCAAGAAAAATATTACCTGCCATGAATAAGAAGACCCACATGGAGTTTGGCCCTAGTTTCCAATTTTAACATATCAAACATGACAAGAAAAGTAACATGAACTTACAACATCATATAGATTTAGTAGCCTTGGTGTAGCATCAAGAATATGTAGCATCAAATGTGTAGAATCAAGAATAGGACATCCGAAATGTGGTATCAAAACTAACTGTGACATATAAAGACATAGATATATAACTGAGACCATGTATGTACTTACATTATCTTGCAAAAACATATGTCAGAGATGATACTCATATTTAAAATGTAAACACTAATCATACATACCTTGTTGTAGGAGACTTACCCTTGACTGTTGATGTGTGGTCCTTACTGCAATGATCCTTGAATGGATGTTTTTGCTTGCCTCCTAGGAGCTCGATATTGAATCTATTGTATCTATGTAATTTCAGATCTATTGGGTCTGAAATTTCATCCTCTGGTAGCCCTCGGAGTCCTCTTTCAAAACCCATAGGTCTGATCAAGATTGGATTCTTCAAGAAAGATTTATTCCCAATCTCCCATGATGACCTGATTATAGACTGGTTCAGTAGAGCGAACTTGTACGAAGTGCCACGTGTCACTTTTGCGACCTTCAGCCCTAAAAACTCTACTCAACAAACTACATTCTATCCTCTTTTTGTCACTATTTACGAAATTGGAATCCAATGCTCAAAGATAAATTTATGATGATTTTCCCAACGTCACATGTTTGACATGGAAATCAGGAGCCTGCAAAAACCCTAACTTCCTCATATCATATCTCCGAAAATATATTGAACCAAGATCTGAAATTCAGTCACAAGGTTCATCAAGATTTTGGCGCAAATTGTTTTTAATTTCAGATTCTGAAGCTTCACAGAAAAACTTTATAGCAAAAATGCCACGATGACCTGTTTAAAGCCACAAAATCCTTACTAGAGGAGGATATGAGGTTCAATATTTATATGAATGTCTTGAGTTGAGAGGATCCTCAACAGGTGAACGTTGGAGGGATTTTAGGAGATTTTTTTTTTATTATTAATTATTGACTATTCAATGACCACAACCAATTATAAGTGCCATGCCACAACCCCATAGGGTTTTAGCCCACTAACTAGGGTTACTAACTTCAAACATGAATATCTCTCAAACTGTGAAGAATTAATTGGTGTGCCATATATCAACGGAAACATCTCAACAAGTAGAATCCATCTAGAATATACTTGACTCAGAATAGACTAAGTTGTCAAGTCAAAATGCCCATGAAAGATTTGGGTAGCCCCTAATGCTTCTTGGGTTTTTCCTTTACTCTTATTTTCCTTTTTTTAACCTCGAATAACTATAATAAAATAATTAATAAATTAAATTAAATTAATATTTATTTTTAAATTAAATTATAACTAGGATAATTATTTTTCTCCTTGTATTTTATAACTAATTTTATTTATATTTCCTCCTATTTATTTTCCCCTTTGACTGAATCATTATTTTTAAATCTTTAATATTAAAATAAAAATTTAGTTAAACATATTAAATTTTAATTTAATTATAACCATGATAATTATTTTTACTTTTATTTTATAACTAATTAAAAATATTTTTAATATTATTTATATTTACTTTTTATTTATTTTCTCGCTTATGACTAAATTATTTATATTTGAATATCGCTTTCCTTAATCTAGTATTTTTTCATAATCCTTTTTCTTATTATTTTTAGAAATTGATGGTCATGTTAGTTGTATTTAACTATTTATTTAATTATACATTGTATTTAATATTTAATTTTATTTATTAAATTATTATTAAAAAAAATATTATAATATTTTGTCCCTTTTCCTATCCTGTCAAAAAATAGCCATTTTTTAGCCGTTGGAATGTCTTGATTCCCTATTTAACTTACCGCTATGATCTGATCTTTCATCTTGTCCTGATGATGAACCACACTAGTTGGTTCGAAACGCGTCGACCTAAATCTACCAATGTGATTTCTTCCGAAATTAGTTTCAAATAATCAATGACAACCACTAATCAACAATATCCCCGTAATGAAACTGCCATCTTGTTCAAACTGCCTTCCTGTAAGTCGTAGACTTGTGCCATATATTACTGCATAGACTCCTCTACAAAAATTAAGGAGTCAACAAGCTAGATTATTCAAAATAGTGATTCACCTAATGGGCCATCTCGACAAGAGTCATTATCTGAAGAAACTACTAATTCCTCATGACCTTTTTCT
The DNA here is from genome assembly GCA_031772625.1 of Pinus tabuliformis. Classification (NCBI taxonomy): domain Eukaryota; kingdom Viridiplantae; phylum Streptophyta; class Pinopsida; order Pinales; family Pinaceae; genus Pinus; species Pinus tabuliformis. The sequence goes on from CM062817.1 coordinate 1,118,861,423, forward strand.
TTTACAAATCCTGAAAGCATAACTTCTAAAACCTTGCTATTTTCTTTGTCTTCCTATACCTATTTCCTTTTCCAGACATTCTTATTCCTGCAATCTCGATCCATGTTCCCATAGTTATGACACTTGAAGCATTCAATGTTGTCCATAGGTGATTCCATCTGATCTCTGCAACCACGAGCGCTATGCCCATAGTAATGGAATTTGAAACATTCAATGTTTGGCCCATCTAGCACATATTCTCTTCTAACAAAATTAGCGTGAAACTGTCTCGTGATCCTGCAAACTTACTTCTAGGGTTTTGCAGATAATTATTGTACCTATCAAAAACTTCACAATCCCTAGCCATATGTCCATAGATAGCACATAAAAAGCAATAACCATTAAATAAATGTGCGTACCTAAATGGTTCATTTGAATGCGATGGTCCTTGATAGTTGTACATGTCAATAACTTTAGAATCCTTGGCCATATGTCCATAGTTAGCACATGAAAAACAATAACCATTAAATAAATGAGCATGCTTCATTTCCTTTGTTCTTGATTTCTTTGGTCTTGTTCTCTAGAGTTGCAACATTCTTCTTTGGCTTTTCACTTTGATAAACTTCCTTCTTAGAATCATCTTGCGAAGATGTGGAGCTTGTACCTTCATCAACTAGAGCTTTACCATCTTTAATTGCATTCATTTTTGCTTCTTAATCTGTCTTATCTTGTAAGTGTTCTTTTTGTGATCCCTTGAGTTTGTTGATCTCATCACGGGTTGCATAAATTTCTTCTTGCTTTTGAGCAAGATATTCTTGAAACCATCTTTTCAAGATATTCCTTCTTTTTTCTGCCTCCTCAACCTGTAGCTTGAGAAGAGTTGTCTTCTCTACTTATTTTTTGAGATGTTCCTTCTACTTCTCATTTTCAATCTCGAGCCTGCTTATTTCTAGTGAAGATGTTTCTAATTCCTTTTTCTTTTGGTCAACAATGAATATGCATCTTTGATCAGATTCCTCCCTTTCAATTTCTGCTTTCTGCATCTGTTGTGTGATCCTGCTAATCTTTGTAAATGTTGTGTCAAGTTCTTGTTGCTTCTATTGGACTTCTCTCTTGAGGTCTCATGTCGTTGTATTCTTGATTTCTTTCAATTGAGTTCTAAGACTACTAATCATCTTCTTAGACTCTTCATTTTCTTTGATGAGTTCTTTTGTTGTCTTCAATTCTTCTTCCAAAAGTCTTGTCTTTCCTTTTGACTTTTGAGTTCCCTTATTACCTTGATCACTTGATTTTGAAACTCCGTTTTACTCATTTCTCCCATTTCTTCATCATAATTAGAAGGATCCAAATTTTCAATAAGATCTTGACTTGATTTCATTGTTGAATAAAAATTATGAATCTTTTCCCAAAGAGCTTTAGCTGTTGAACATTGACCAACTTTTGTTTTCACAGAATTTGGCAAAACAATCAAAATTGCATTCGTGGCCTTTGAATTGTACCTTTTAGATTTGTCGGTAGATGTGTCTCTAGAAATAATTGATTCCCATACTCCATTTTCCTACAAATGTACTTCCATCCTAGATTCCCATATCCAGTAATTATCTGCATCAAAATCAAGGGTTGGTACACAATACTCACTTTCTTCAGATTTTGTTGTACATGTACCTTCCTTTGAAATCCTTGTAACCTGCTTCTTTGACTTTCCCATCTCTATGCTCTGAAAATTGACTTCCATTGGTTAAGATGTTACTAAAGGATCCAAGCTATGATACTAATTGTTGGAAATACTTAGGGGGGTGGGGGTGGGGTGGGGTGTGAATCAATATTCCTTAGCAATTAGCACTTTTAAATATTTCTAGAGCATTAGTTAATCTTCAATTATTATTAATGTTTATTCAGTAATAACAGTAAATAAAACAACACAGTAGACACAATAATTTTAGGTGGAAAACCCCCTTCGGGTCAAAAACCACCGAATGTTTTTCAAATAAATTCTTTAATCTTTAGCCCCAACTGATAACATCCTAGAATTATAGAAAAACATTCTTCTCCAACTCCCACTTGAAGCACACCCCAATGCCATGGTTTCTTCAATAGTCAACTGAATGGATGCCCTAACATCCTAGACCAACCTACCACCCTGAAGTGTTCATAGGCTCCAACTTGTAGGTGAATTCATGCACCAGCCTAGCACCTCCCTGCCACCCTATAATGACTGAAATGAAACAAGAGTGTGGATTCCCGTACCAAGGACAACGATCCACGATACAATATGATTTACAATGATTTTGACCGAACACCCAATCACACTATGACTTGCAAACCAACCAGGACATCATCCCAATATAGACTCCTATACCTCCCAATAATTCCTTTTCAACTCTAGGAAGATTGACTCTTTTACAATAATGACTCTTCCAATGATGACACTTTTATAAATGACTCTTTTACAACTTTACAATGATGACTCTTGGCCTTGACACTTTTTCACAATACATAGATGGTTGTCATGTCTTCAAAGGATGTATCATTGCAATGCTTCCTTTGATTTGATACTTCTTCCTTTGAATTCTTGCTTGAAGTTGTACTTGAATCTTCTTCTACCTGCATGCAAGATTTTCCCGGTGAAACCAATCCCAAAACAAAACAAAATACCCTTCAACTTACCTCTGCCTGCAAAACACATGTAAGTGCATAATAATGAATAAATACAAATTAAAATTAAAATGCGTACCTGAAGTGTGCTTTTCACTTTTTTTGTTGACTTGTTGCAGAAGTAGACAAAGACTCCCACTCTTGATATAGGCCTAGACTCTATGCAAGACTATAATCTAAAACTGATCTAAAGATATATACAATAAAAACTGATGACAGACCCTAGACTTGTCATGGAAGGTCTAAGTACAACAACATAGACCATTCTATCAACTATGACAAGACAAGTAACATGAAATTACATCATCATATAGATTTACTAGACTTGGTGTAACATCAATAATATGTAGCATAAAATGTGTAGTATCAAAAATAGGACATCCGAAATGTGGTATCAAAACTAACTGTGACATATAGAGACATAGAGATATAACCGAGACCCTGTATGTACTTACATTGTCCTACAAAAACATATGTCAAATATGATACTCATATTTCAAATGTAAACACTAATCATACATACCTTGCTATAGTAGACTTACCCTTGACTGTTGATGTGTGGTCCTTACTGCAGTGATCCTTGAATGCATGCATTTTCTTGCCTTCTAGGAGCTCAATATTGAATTTGTTGTATCTATGTAATTTCTTATCTCCAAGGTCTAAAATTTCGTCTTGTGGTATCTCTATGAGTCCTCTTTCCAACCCCATAATTCTAATCAAGATTGGATTCTTCAAGAAAGAGTTATGCCCAATCTCCCACGATGTCCTGATTATAGACCGGTTCAATAGAGCGAAATTGTACGAAGTGCCACGTGTCACTATTGTGAACTTCGCCCTAAAAATGCTACTCAAAAAACTACAGTCCTTCATCTTTCTATCACTATTTATGAAATTGGAATCCAATGCTGAGAGAGAAAGTTATGACGATTTTCTCAACGTCATGGGTTTGACATGGAATTCGAGGGCCTTAAAAAACCCTAACTTCCTCAGATCATATCTCTGAAAATATGGCAAACCAAGATTTGAAATTCAATAATGAGGTTCATGTGGATTGAGTCTTAAATGGGTTTTAATTTCCGCTTCTGAAGCTTCAAAGGAAAAAAAAAAAAGGTTATAGCAAACATGCGACGATGACCTGTTTAAAGCCACAAAATCCCTACAAGAGGAGGATATGAGGGTCAATGTTTATATGAATGTCTTGAGTTGAGAGGGTCCTCAAAAAGTGTATGTTGGAGGGATTTTTTATTTATTAATTATTGACTATTCAATGACCACAACCAACTATGAGTGCCATGCCACAACCCCATAGGATTTTAGCCCACTAATTGGGGTTACTAACTTCAAACATGAATATCTCTCAAACTATGAAGAATTACATGGTGTGCCATATATCAACGGAAACATCTCGACGAGTAGAATCCATATATAATATCCTTGACTCAGAATAGAGTAAGTTATCAAGTCAAAATTCCCATGCAATATCTGGATAGCCCCTGGTGCTTCTTGGGTTGAAATCACTGACAACCACTGATCAAAAGTTGCTTCTAGAGTCCAAGAAAATGCATCTTTCTTCATTAGTGTTGTTAGAGGTGTTGCTATTCTCCCATTATTAACAAACTTGTGATAATACCCTGTCAACCCGACAATTCCTTGTAGATTCTTTATGGGTGTGGGGATTTTCCATTCCTTAATGGATTTAATTTTGCTAGGGTCTACCATAACACCTTCATGAGATACAATATGACCTAGATATTCCATGTCTTTTACTCCAAAGAAACATTTAGAGCCTTTTGCATATAATTGTTTCTCCTCCAATAGTTTGAGCACCCTGTCAACATGTTGAACATGATCCTTCCAAGACTTACTGTAGATTAGTATATCATCAAAAAATACTAACACAAATTTTCCAAGGAAGGGTTTGAAATGGAATTCATCAAACCTTGAAATGTAGAAGGTGCATTGGTAAGGCCAAAAGGCATCACCAAAAATTCATAATGACCCTCATGAGTTATAAATGTTGTTTTCAGAATGTCTTCAGTCTTCATTTTGATTTGATGATATCCTGAACGAAGATCCAACTTGGTGAAGTAAATTGCTCCATGTAATTCATCCAATAATTCATCAATGATAGGAATATGAAATTTATCTTTAATAGTGAGCTTGTTGAGCTCCCTATAATCTAGACACATGCGCCATGATCCAAAACTGGGTTCTGACTATCTCCTGGCTTCTATCTATCGGTGACCCTATATCTGTCAATTACTTCTGGCAATGAGGGGCTCTGCTCCCTTCTTGTGCACCAATACTACTGGAGCAGAGAAAGAACTTTGACTAGGTTGAATTATACCATCCTCTAGCATTTCTGCAACCATACGTTCAATTTCACTCTTTTGGGCATATGGATATTTGTAAGGCCTGATGTTTGGAGAAACACTTCTTGGAATCAAATGAATAGCATGATCATGATCATGAATAGGTGGGAGGCCTTTGGGAGTCTCAAATATCTTGGAATGATTGTCCAAAACTTTTTGAGATCTAGAGAAATATATGATTTCCATGTGGGAACCTCTTGTGAACATAGTTGTGAAATTACGCCCCATTGTTCTTTCTTTAGAAGCTCTGTCATATTGTTAGATCTTATTATCTTTCTCGATTTCCCTGCTATACCCCTTAATTCAACTTCCTTTCCTTCCAAGAAAAATTTCAAGAAAAGTTCTTGAAACTTAAAAGCTATCGTACCCAAATAGTGTAGCCATTGGACTCCTAGTACAACATTAGCACCACCCATTGGAATGGAAAGAATTGAACTTTTCACTACATATTATCCCATGGATATATTTATATTATGGTACTTTCCAAATCAATTTATGGTTCCTCCATTTGCAACCATCACTTGGCACTCTAGTGCTAGATATAGGAATCAATTCAATTCCTTGGCTATTTTACAATGAATAAAATTATGGGTACTACCCAAATCAATCAACACTATTACCTTTTTCTTTTTGATATCTCCTTCTATCTTGAGGGTTTGAGGAGTGGTAATTCCTACTAATGGATTACAAGATATGGTCGAATTCATTTCTTCTTTCTCTAGGTTTGGTTCCTAGTGTATATCCTCTTCTTTTGACGTTTCTTGTCCTTTTTCTTCCTCCTCTTAACAATATATGTAAAATAATTCCTTCTCAACACACTTATGACCTTTAGTGTATTTTCTATCACAACTGTAACAAAGCCCTTTTGCTCTTTTTTCTTCCAGTTGTTGTGGTGTCAACCTTGTAGGTTGTGGAAGGCTAGGGGCAGCAACACTTACATCTTTATAGTTGTGAGTGGTAGGCTACCTTGTTGCCATAATTTTGCTTTCAATTTTTCTTGTCAACCTGAATGCCTTCTCCAATAAATTATGTTCCCAAAGGTGAACCTCATGTTTGATGTTATCCTTTAAAGTCCCTATCAACACATCAGTCCTATGCTCCTTTGGAATATCTTTTACCCTTCTATTCATTTTTTGGAATTATTCAATGTGCTCCACCATTGAACCCTTTTGTTTGAGATTTATCAATTGGCTAAAGAAGGTGTTGCTTTTTGTATCCTTATAATGTGCTATCATTTCCTCCATAAAATTGACCAAGTGTCAATTTGTTTATGAGAGAAAAGCCATCGATACCATACGAATTGATTTGGCTCCAAATATAAAGTTTCAATGTATACCTTTTGTGTGTTTTGCACATTATGGAGATCGAAATATTGCTCCATATGTAGTATCCATGTTATGGGATGCTTGTCATCAAACTTCCTCATATCGATCTTTGGGACATGGTGAGCCTTCAACCCAATGTTAGATTCTATGAAATCATGATTAACATTACTTTTTTTTCTCATCACGAGTTTCCTCTACTACCATTTCACCATTAGGAAGCATTTTGTGTAGCAATTTTTCCAAACCTCCTTTCAAACCTTCCATGTCTTTCTGCAAATATTCAATGTTTTCTTTCAATTTTGCTTCTAAACAATCCATCTTAGCTTCCATGTATTTCTTTAAATCATCCATCTTAGCTTCTATTACTTTTTGTGAGAGTGACATTTGTTGCACTTGGTCTCGTAATTTTGATATATCATGTTGCATTTCTTCCTCTTCTTCATGAGTCATGGTAGAGCTTTCAAGTTGCTTACTAGGTGTTTCCATTTTCTTTATTCGGGACATCAATTAATGATAATTATGCTTCACTATGCCCTTTGAATCACTTCAAACTAATTTTTCAAACCAAACTTATGCAAATTTAAAAAAAAACAACTACACACCTTTTTTCACTTTGTAGGAGCTTGATATTGAATCTATTTTATCTCTACAATTTTAGATCTCCAAGGTATGAACTTTCATCCTATGGTAGCCCTCTGAGTCTTCTTTCCAACCCCATTATTCTGATCAATATTGGATTCTTCAAGAAAGAGTTATACTAAATCTCCCAGGATGACCTGATTATAGACTAGTTCAGTAGAGAGGACTGGTACGACCTGGCACGTGTCACTGTTTTGACCTTCGGACCTGAAAATGATACAAAGACAACTATCATCCATCCTCTCTCTGTAATGTCTTACAAAATTTCAATCCGATGCTTAGAGAGAAAGTTATGAAGATTTTCCCAAGGTCACCTGTTTGGGATGTAATTCGGGAGCTTGCAAAAATCCTAACTTCCTTGGATCATATCTCCAAACATATAGTGAGACAAGATCTGAAATGCGGACCTGAGGTTCATCAAGATTTCGTCTCAAATGGGTTTTAATTTTAGAATTTGAACCATCATAGAAAAAAGTGATAGCGAAAATTCCACGATGACCTGTTTGGAGTAGTGAGACCCTAGAATCTAACCTCTGCTACCTAATGTTATGCAACCAGCTCATAAAATAGAAGAAAAGATAGATCAATGACTTAAAAATCAGCCTGTTCAAGGGGGAAAACTCCTTGACATTACACAAATGAACAATTCTTGGATGATACAAATGACAAGACCTCCTTTCTATATAGGAGTCTAAGGGGTCACAATATAATCAGAGCTAACATAACAACAATATTTTAAGGGCACAACAATAAAAATAGTGGGCTTCTACGGGGCACAATAATAAAAGTATGGGGACTACATGGGAACACCAATACAATAAGGGCACTAATAAAAATAAGGGGATACACTAGTAGTATAAGGACCTAACGGATCCTTATCTGGTTGGTCATTATTGCAACCAAGTATAGGATGGTTTGGTCCTACAATCATAGGGTGAAAAGCTCGAATCTATTATTCATGATATATTCAATTGTGAATATTTCATAAGTTAGGAGGAGGATGTTACAATTCTAAATTATTAAGGGAGTTTTCTGATTGATGTATCTCAATTTTCTACCCATAAAAATCTGATATATTTAATCTTGAGTCTGATCAAACCAGTGGCAATAACAATATTTTGATTGATGTATCTAAGCATAGTGGTGCATACCTACCTGTTGATTTTTATAAGCCAGCCAAATTTGATGATCCACCATCAGAAAGTTCAGAGACTTGTCTGTGAGTTGAGTCACTTCAACCCTTGCTGATGGTTATGCCTAGTTTTCACAATCCCATTGAGATCTATGAACTAACTTGGATCCATATTTTCATGCATAATTCTTTCCTTAACATTCATTCGCTGGATGCAAGCTCATTCTTGAATGAATTTCATTGTTTTCAAACTAATTTTCTTAATCGTCAAGATAGAGCCTCAAATTAGATAAAAGATTATTATTTGGTTAATTCGTTATCATGTGAATTTCTAGCATTTCACTCAGGGTTGGGGAGTATATCTTATATGGATACACATAGTTTCAAAGCTTTTCATCATGATTATTAAGACAAAGGCCATTTTGGAGTGGAAGATTCCTCCTTGTCAAACACTTCCGAAATTGGTTACCTTCCTATCACTTTTGTGCATGTCATGGATCCAAGGTAGGCATTGTCTCCATTTGATTCCATTTTTTTTTTTTTAATTCTTCAATTTTCTGGACTGTAAAAGGGTAAGCTTTTGACCCCCACCTATCCAGCAAACCCATTACAGGCTTAGAAGTTGTGAGTATTTACAGGCCTGTCTCTGCTTTAGACGTATTTGATGAGTTGGAGATATTTAGAGGAGAACAAAAAGATAGGATGGATGAAACTTTCCCTCCCATTTGCATATTTTGCATCAAAAATTCTCTAGAATATCGACTAATTAAATTTTTAATCATATTTATAGTCTACGACATTAAAAAAGGGCAAAATCCCACTTAAAACTGAAGAATAAGACTGGAAGATCGAAAAGCTATTTGCCAATTGAAAAAATCCTTACCATGTTTTAATTCGGACTTGTCATATCAAATATAATATATCTCCAACTTTGTCGCTTTAACTTTTAACTGCAAATAAACGATAAATTTCGTCATGAATTAGATACGCGAATAACCCTTCAACTTTATATATTGTCCCACATGTTAAAATCCCTGCACAAATGTTTCTAGTATTGGTGTTAACGCCTACTTTAAGTTATTATATTGAAAAAATGTTTATAATAATTGTATTTCACATCATGATTATAATAATAGGTTTAAACTGCTTCTAAGATTGTATTATTGATTTTTAATTTATAAAATTATTTTTTCAATTTGGTTTGGTGAAATAAAGAAACAAATAGTTCTATCTAATAGCATGTTTGTTACCTAATTGATTTTTCAAGTGTTAGTCTTGGAAAGGGATTTAGAGAATTAGTTATCAAATTTTGCAAATTATTTTTCCTATATCAAATAATAAAAGAAATAGCAAAACCAATCCATGGTATGACAAAGAGTGTAAAAGTGCGAGGAGAGCAATTAAGGAAGCTGTTGATGAATCTCTTAAAATGGACAAGATAAAAATATATAAAGCCCTAACTAAAAGGAAAAAGAGGCAATACATTCGTCAAAGACAAGGGAATCTCTTACACCTCTCTAAGCTAGCTCCTAAGAAATTTTGGAGGCAAATTCTGACTAGGAAGACTAAAGAGGTGTCTCACCTCCATTCTTGGAATAAGAAGAAGGATTCAGGGGAAGTTGCTAGGGGGATGCATGAGAGAATTCAAATAGGAGGAAACAAACTAGAAAAAAAGGAATGAAAAGAGAAGTTTAAGAGAAGAGAATGGGATAAAATGAAGTGCGACGAGTATATAGACTAGATCAACTCTTAAAAAAGGTGGATCCATTTTCAACATTGTCCCTCCTAACGTGCGTCTAGAAATAAAACAATTGCATGTGAAGGTGGGAGAATAAAGTATTCATTGTTTGATTCGAAATTACTTGAAGATTTGGGTAGATGTGTTCTAGATCCGCGCAGCGCCACCCCCGGGCCACCCCGCCCCGCCCGACCGGCGGCGGGTCGATTCCCGGAATCGACCCGCCGCCGGTCGGGCGGGGCGAGGCGGCCCGGGGGTGCCGCTGCCGCGGAGGGGGCGGGGGAGGGGTGGCCGGGGAGGGGGCGGTGGCGGTGGAGGGGTGGGCAGGGGGCCGGGAGGGGGCGGTGGTGGGCGGGGTGGGCGGGGCGGGGTGGGCGAGGGGGTCGGGGAGGGGGCAGTGGCGGGGGATGGGTGGGCGAGGTGGGCGGGCAGGGGGCGGTGGCGGTGGGCGGGGAGGGGGCGGTGTGGGTGGAGGGGTGGGCGGGTGGGCGGGGTGGTGGTGGGCAGGGTGGGCGGGGGGCAGTGGCGGTGGCGGTGGCGGGGGATGGGTGGGCGGGGTGGGCGGGGAGGGGGCGGTGGCGGTGGAGGGGTGGGCGGGGGCGGTGGCGGTGGAGGGGTGGGCGGGGGCGGTGGCGGTGGAGGGGTGGGCGGGGGAGAGCACAACTGTGATTTTCGCATTGATTTTTTAGTTAATTATTATTTTTTGAAAAAAAAAGTTGTTATTATTATTTTTTTGACATGAAATTCATAAAAAAAACTATTATTTGACCATTTTTAGTTAATATTTTTGTATAAAAATTGTGATTTTGACATGTTAATTCTAGCAAAAAATTATCAAAACGTTTAGTTTTTTTGTTATATTTATGTTAAAAATGGTTCTTTTTATGTCCATTGTTAAAAAATGTTGTTTTTTAGAAACAATTATTTCATGTTGATTGAAAAATTAATTAAGGATGTATAGATATGTAGATTATCTAAAATTCAAACTATCGACTTTCTAATTTAAAAACGCAAAACAATAAAAACCCCACTAAAAAAAAAAAAATTAAGATAGAGAACAAGAAAATATGAATAAAATGACCACTTCAAAAACTATCAAATTTAGAAAATAATTTTTTACATTTCACACACTAGAAAATTTAAAGTCAAAAAATAGGTCTTTTAAAAAAAGGGTGTGATGCAGAATACTCACTTTTTAAAATCAGGATGAAAATCACTACCATTCACTACCATTCTAAAACTTAATGCACATGAAAAAAATAAAGTTCCAAAAACCATGTTCTAAAAAAAACATGTGTATTCTGCATCACCACTTTTGAAAATCGGGTCATTTTTTTGCCACCTCTACAAAACGGGTAACAGTATCAGTTCTCGTTTCAAAGTTTACATTGTTCTCTCTTGTTTTATTTTTTTTATGTATTTATGCTTCCACAATATTTTATGTGTTCCATTGCTCTATAATATATAATTTTCTAACAACGGGTATTAGAGTCAGACTTTTATTTTGCTAATAAACTCACAGGAGAGAAGGGTTCCTAGTTTGAGTGGGAGCAACGGTAGAAGATGGTAGGTTTAGGGTTGAGAAATTTAACGACCAAAATTACCAATTTTGGAAGAAGAAGATGGAAGATTATATTATCATAAATATATGTACCTACCATTTAGTGGAAAAACAAATAAGCCGACGAGTATGATAGATGGAGAATGGGCAATTCTTGACAAAAAGACACTATGAACAATATGGTTGTGTTTGGAAGCGTCGGTGGCATTCAACATTTCAAGGGAAATGCCAACAAAAGGTTTAATGAAGGAATTGGAAAAACCATATGAAAATCCCTCAACCTCAAATAAGATATTTTTTATGAAGCATCTAATTAATATGAAGATGTCAAAAGGTGGATTTCTCGCTGATAATTTAAATGAATTTAACATGGTTACCAGCCAATTATGTGTTGTAGGGGTAAATTTTGATGATGAACTTAGGGTTATGTTGTTTCTGTGCTCATTGCCAGAAAGTTGGAATGGCTTAGTTATGGCTATAAATAAATTTATCTCTTGGTATAATACTTTAAAGTTTGATGATGTTGTTTGTGTTGTCCTTAGCGAGGAAATGCGATGGAAAATCTTAGGTGAGACATCAGGTAATGCTTTGAATGCAAAGAATAGGGGAAGAAAAATGGAAAGAGGAAGGAGCCCAAGAAATCGTAGTAAGTCAAGAAAAGGTAGATCCAAATCCATATCAAGGATAATGTGCTGGAAATGCAGGAAGAAAGGACACCTAAAGAAAGATTGCAAATCTCGAAAAGTAAAAGAAGGACATGGACAATAAGAGAACAATCATGAATTGAATGTGACAGGTGATGTGTTGCAAGATGTTTTGAATATTTCATTAGAGAATATTATTGATGCCTGGGTAGTAGATTCAAGGGCCTCATTTCATGCCACACCTGATAGGAAACATTTTCATGACTATGTTTAAGGAGATTTTGGATAGGTTCGTTTGGCTGATGATAAACCTGTAAAATCGTTGGAATGGGTAAGATTTTAATAAAGCAATAGAATGGAAAAAAATGGCTATTGAAGGAGGTAAGTCATGTTCCAAATCTAAATAAAATTATAATTTCAACAGGGTAGTTGGGAGATGAAGGTTGTGTAACTAATTTTACAGACAAAACCTGGAAGGTCACTAAACGAGCCCTGGTAATAGAAAAAGGAGAAAAGGTTGGTACATTGTATTTATACAATAGTATCTCAAATATATTAATACTTTAACCTCCAAAAGAGCAGATACGACGTTGTGGAATCACAAGCTCGGTAACCTGAGTGAGAAAGGGATGCAAATTCTTCACTCAAGAAATTTTTTGCCAGGTTTGAAGCATGTTGATTTGGATTTTTGTGAGAATTATGTTTACAGAAAACATAAGAGAGTCGGATTTATCAAAGTTGGGAAGGAAAATAAGAGAGAAAAAATAAATCTTATGAATACATATGTATGGGGACTAGCTCAGGTATCATCTCTTGGTGGATCTAACTATTATGTTACTTTTATTGATGACGAAACTTGGAAAAACCTGATTTATTATATTCAAAATAAATATGATGTATTTGATACTTTCAAGAAATGGAAAACTTTGGCTGAGAATGAGACAGGAAATAAGTTTAAGTATCCCAAATCAAACAACGAAGGTGAATACTGCAACAAAGAGTTTGATAACTGTTGTTCAGAGCATGGAATTCGTAGAGAGAAGATAGTTCCATGAATACCACAATAAAATGATGTGTCAAAAAGCACGAACATGACAATGATGGAGCATGCAAGGTGCATGAGATTGAATGCATGATTGCCCTTACAATTTTGGGTAGATGCTGTAGAAATTGTTGTTTATATAATAAACATAGGGCCTTCAATTTCCTTGGATAATGGTATTCGAGAGGAGGCATGGACATGGAAAAAGGTAAACTACTCATTTTTAAATACTTTCAGTTGCTAAGCCTTTGTCCACATTAATAAAGAAAATAGAACAAATCTTGAGGAAAAATCAAAGAAATATACCTTTATTGGATATGGTGTAAATGATTTTGGTTATCACTTATATGATTATCAAAACCACAAAATCATTAGGAACAAAGATGTCATATTCAAGGAAAAGGTCTTGTATTAGGATCAAATGTAGGGAAATAAACAAGAAAAAAATACACAATGCTTGATGAGATCACAGAAAAAGTAAAACTGCCTGAAAATCATAATGATAAGCATCCACAACAACAACAACAACCACAATAGCAAAAGACACCTCAAACACCTGAAAGTGGTCCTAGAAGATCTACCAGGATAAGTGTACCCCCTAAACGATACTCTCCTTCATTATATTATGTATTATTGACTGATCCTCGTGAATCAGAAAGATATGAAGAAGCAATGTAGGTAGAAATCAGAAAGAAGTAGGAGCAAGCCATGAAAGAATAGATGGACTCCTTGATGTATAACCAAACATGGGACTTAGTCAAGTTGCCTACAGGATAAAAAAAAAATTGCAGAATAAATGGGTTTACAAGTTGAAGGAATAATATGAAGGTAAACGTAGGTATAAGGCTAGACTTGTGGTGAAGGGGTTTGTACAAAAGAAAGGTATAGACTTTGATGAAATTTTTTCTCCTATTGTTAAAATGACTTCAATCAGAACTATTTTAAGTCTAGTGGCAGTAGAAGATTTGCATCTTGAGAAGTTAGATGTAAAGACAACCTTTCTCCATGGGGATTTGGAGGAAGAAATATATATGCAACAGCCACAAGGGTATGAGGTCAAAGGGAAGGAGAAGTTAGTGTGAAAATTGAATAAGAGATTGTATAGATTAAAATAGGCTCCAAGGTAGTGGTATCTAAATTTTGATAGATTTATGTCTGAACAAGATTATACTAGATGTCACTCTGACCATTATGTTTATCTTAAAAATAAAAATAATGGAAACTATATTATATTGTTATTGTATGTAGATGACATGCTTGTTGCAGGGTCTAACATGTAGGAAATAAATGTGCTCAAAGGCAAATAGGAAAATTCATTTTAAATGAAGGATTTGGGTGTTGTAAAACAAATCCTTGGTATGAGAATAACTAGAGACAGGAAAATTCACAAATTAACATTGTCTCAAAGTGACTACATAGTAAAGGTGTTGGAAAGATTTAATATGTAGAATGCAAAACGAGTTAATACACCTTTGGTTATCCATTTCAAACTGAGTAAGGAGATGTGTCCTAAGACTAAGGAAGAGATTAATTATATGTGTAAATTTTCATATGCATTAATAGTTGGAAGCTTAATGTATGCAATGGTCTACACAAGGCCTGATATTGCACATGCAGTGGGAGTTGTAAGTGAGTATATGAAAAATCCATGAAAAGAGCATTGGATGGTGGTAAAGTGGATTCTCAGGTATTTGAGAGGTACCACAAATCAAGCATTATTCTTTGGTAGAACAAACATATCTCTACAGGGATATGTTGATGAAAATATGAAAGGTGATAGAGATAACAAGAGGAGCACCACATGGTATATGTTTACTATACGTGGAAAAACTATCAGTTGGGTTTCAAAATTGCAAAACATTGTTGCACTTTCAACAACGGAAGTAGAGTATGTTGTTGCTACAGAGAGAATAAAGAAATGATTTGGTTACAAAGGTTTAGGGATGAATTGGGAAAGAAGTAGGAGATGGGAAAGTTATATAATTACAACCATAATGTCATTCATCTTGTAAAGAACTCAAAATTCCATTCCAAGACTAAACATATACAACTCAAGTACCATTTCATATAGTCAGTGTTGGAAGATGAACAGTTGAATCCAGAAATGATACACACTATCCAGAATCCTACAGATATGTTAACAAAAGTTGTAGCCAAGGAGAAACTGAGATTCTGCTTAGTTTCACTTGGTCTTTAAGTATGATGGTGAAGATGAGAAACATCTAGGTCCAATTGGAGTCATTTTCTAGCAAGTGAAGCAACGATGGAGTTTATATAATCAATTTCTATGTGGGAGATTGTTGGGTGTGGAGCCTGATTATCTTCCTGATTATTCAAAGGTTTTTTGTTTTAGTAGTGTTGGATCCCTGTTATTAACAGGCTGAAAACACTACCCATTTAATCGTTTTCAAGGGGTTCGGGGGGGGTGACGACGAATTTTATGAGCCCCCCCAGTGAGGGTTCAAGGATATTGCCTTCAAAGCAAAAATAGATGAAAATTTCCCCTATAAAATATTGTAATTTTGTAGTCAATATGGGTCATTCATTAGGTCATTCATTCAAAATAAATAACCCTCTAGATTAAAGTCTTATTGGTGGAAGAGGCCTTGATTGTGTTCCAAAGTCCAAGCATGGCAGCGTAAACACCTAGGATGGAGGAATGATCTGAAGGGAGGGATGATACCAAGCGAGGGACCATGAATTTATTAGGAGGATGGACGGAAAGGATTCATGGAAGGCCAGGGAACTGAGAGTGCAAAGGAGAGTACGGATAGTGGTGAAATGGCAGGAAAGGGCCATGGAGGAAATTAAAAGGAAACCAGAGGAACTACACCAAGTAGGAATGGTTTTGAGGGGCCCAGAAAAGGATAGAAAGATGGAAGAGAACTTGGCGAAATGGATAGAGATGGCTAGAATTGTTGGGAGCTCAAAAGGCGATAGGAGCCCTCCCTCACTGATCATGGAGGAGGGGTTGAATGGAACTGGTTTTGTTGGCTCAGAGGAAGGCTTAGAGAATGATGTGTACTTTGTTATGCAGAGAGTGTTCATGGAAGATGATGCGTCTGGAAGAATCAAGGATCCAACCCCCGGAGACTCAGGTAGAATCTCCCCCAAACTTCCCCTAGTACTCTACAACAACCTTGACAAATTTCCTTTTAAATTGCTTAAGACAATAGGAGTGCATAGTGTACATGTTAACTATAAGGCTGGTACTAATAGCGGTGGAAATAGAAGTAGTAGTTCTATTTTAAAGGATCTGTACAATCAGGATCACAAGGTTTTGTGTTTTTAGCTCAAAAGCAGTCCATAATGGAGGGGTCATTCAGTAGATATTTGAAATTATCTGGTAGAGGGAACAAAGACGTAGAGCAACACTACTTCCTTTGTGAGGCTATATAGACATCTCGTTAGATTCCTGAAAATGTGAAGCTAATAGAGTTCCAGACCACTCTTAGGGAAAGGGCTTTGAGGTGGTTCATAAAATGGTCAGAGCTACACCAGAACCTGACTATGGACTAGGTTAAAAGAGAGTTTGTACAAGAATTCAAACTTCCCCAAACAGATCAGCAAGGGTTGTCGGTGTTGTGGCAGATAAAGCAGCGGGGGGGAGAGACCACCTAGGAACTAATGCAAATATTTAAGGATGCAATTGGTAAGATCAATTATACTAAAGACCTGAATCACCAGAGGGACTGGCTCATCAAAGCACTATTACCCCTCACCTGGACGCCATTTACGCAACAGAAGATCGAGACGTTATAGGATTCTCTAGAGAAAGAAAACTGAATAGAGCATATGACATGGTATCCGCATGAATACCGGTGGAAGGGGGGGGGGGGGATTTCACATGATCCCTCTATCTTGGGTCCTGAACACTAAATTTCAAGTCTAACAGAGAAGCTGAAAGATCTACAACCAGCCCGCCCGACGAGACCAAATGTGTGGTGCACCAACTTCCTAGTGGAAGGTCATCTTGCCACAGAGTACGTGAGGATGCGAGGCACAAGTACCACATCGATGCCAGGAGGACCACTTGGGCCTCCACCCACAACGAGAGTCACGGTGGTAGGATTGCAAGGGGTGTATACTGGCCACAGCTAACCAAAGTACTATGAAGTCTATAGGGGGTATGGACATCCTCCTTACCTGTGCCCGATTTTGCAAAAGTATTCTAATGTCCCAAATAACAATTATTGTGAGTTTTACACTTCCGCAACTCACTATATTGATCATTGTAGAGCACTAGATGCTCTAGAGAATAGGTTAGACTGCTCAACCTTCCAGTTCAATGAGACTACTCGAGGGGGGGCGAGGAGGAGGATTGAGGGGTGGAAAGGCAGGAGGTAGGGGCCCTATTCATTGTTACAACTATGACTAGGAGGTATATGTTATGTGAGATTGTCCTCTACTAAGGAGGCCTGGTGCTCTCTGTGTAGGGTCAATGACCATGCGACAAAGGATTGTCCGAAGCTAATCACAAGATGGGAGGAGTGGAATAGAGAAAGGAGAGAAAATTTGAACAACGCAGAACTAAGGATCACAGAGGTAGCCCCGCTATCCAAAATTAACATAGTTACACATGGTAACAAAAATACTGGCACTGATCAAAGCACTCTAAACCAACCCACAATCATCTGATTAGCCTCTCCAAAGTGGTCATATAACCATGAGTAGCAGAAACAGTGTTACAAGGAGGAAACGAATTTGTTTGAAAATTTGAATAAAGGTTCAGGACTACCAGAAGGGCAGACAAAGTCTCGCAAAGAAAAGACCCCGGAACTTCCAAACTCCATTGTTGGCAGACCTATTGAGGAATGGTTCAAGTTATTCCTACAGATTTTCAATGATGACCAGATGTTGGGGAAATTGTGGAGAAGTCTGAAGGCATCCATACTGATCTAAAAATGTGGCACTAAGGCTTCTTGTCTAGCTTACAAGAACCTCTCCCACTTCCAAATCTTAAATGTTCCCAAGATATTATGATTAACCAATTGCAGAATTAAATATGCTTGAATATAGGTGTATGCTTGTGTTTGTTCTTAACTGACCGAATGCCTTTAGTTTATTTACTTAAACTAATATGCAACATGTAACAGTGAGATAGTGCAGAAAAAATACATCATACACAAAGGGGTAAGATGCAGCAAGTAAACAAACCATAAGACAACAAGCTTAATATGGAGTTCACCCAAAACTCTTGGGCTACGTCTCCTTGAGCTCTAGTCAACTCGACTAGGCTCTCTGGGATTATGGCTGAAATCTTTTTACAAGCTCCACACTCAACTCCATTGTATTACACAGAAACAATGGGCTTAGAATTCCATCTTATCCCTGGCTCTGAATATCTCCGACTTTCTGGCTCTGGCTCTGGCTCTGGTTCTCGGCTCTGGCTCTCGGCTCTGGCTCTAGCTCTAGCTCATGACTCTGGCTCTGGCTCTGGCTCTGGCTCTGGCTCTTGGCTCTCAGCTCTGGCTTCTCTGAGCTCTCTCTCAGCATCTGCGTGCATCAATGGATCGCTTGACCTCCAAGCGCCCCTTTGCAACCTTCCAGCAGCCTTCAGCAATCTCTGTTGCTATCAATTGAGCTCTCTAGTTCACTCGACCTCCAAGTGACTCTCAAAACTCTCTCCACTGCCTCAGCAATCGTGCTCTTTGGATTTTCTGAGGCCTCTTCCAGCTCTGCAGCTTCCCCAGCCGTTTCTCTGCATGTAATCACTCCTCTGCGGCTCTATGGCTTCTTCTGCTCCTTGTCTTTTTGACTGGCCATCTGGCTCTGTGACTCTGTGGCTCTCTGTTGAGGGACAAAGTCCCCTAGGGTTTTGGGTCAATACCTTAGTAGAGCAAGGGTTATCTAAAATGAAAAACAATCATTCCACACAGCCATGATACTAATATAAGCAAACTACGCGAATAGAGGTGCACCTGGGGGTTCTTCGTTCGGGTAGATCTAGCCAGGGTCCAAACCCTCTTGAAGTTCCTTTCGATCCTTAAACCTGCAAAAAAATAAGGTCAAAGAATAATAGCAGTATATGGACCGCATCATATAGAAATCAACTTCATAACATATTGAAAGGTAGTTAGTTATACAATTGAAACAACTATTCATATGCAAACCATAATAACAACCTAATAAGGATGAAGAAGATTGATTTCGGGAACAAGACAAATGTTTATTTATTGCAGATAACTAAAGTAAAGCAAGGAATGATATCACCTGAATCTTCCTCTTGCAGGCTCCAAGTGGAACCATCCTCCAGATTCGTCCAATCCCAAGTCTTCAAAAAGTTCCTTCCATGACTCACACAAGGATATCTCAACTACTGAAAAGACATCACAACTCAAGGAAACAAGGGTTTCTTGTAATGGGGGAAGTGTTGGAAGCACAAGGATCTTCAGATTTGATCAGGTATAATCTCAGCAAAGTGATTTTTCTCTCTATTCTCTCCTCCCTTAGGCCTTCTCATTGAAGCCTTTTTATACTTCTCCCAAAGTAGTTTTTTAGTTGGGAATTTGTTGGGAACAGTTGGGCCATGGGCACTAATAGGTAATCAACAGGTAAAACTCGTGATCTCTTCCTGAAATTAATGAGATTTAATTTTTTTAAGTGTTTTAAGACATATACGTGGGTTGGGTATACACAGACCCACGTACACACATGTTTATCTCAGGGAAATGTCGCGCATAGGGAGTAAAACATTGTTTTTTAAGTATTTGGACCAGGCCTGGAAGGAGGGGTTGCCCTAGGCCATGAGTGTAACATCACAAACATCAAGAGTGAGATTTGGAGCTATAATAGATGCCCCCTAATATATGAGGTCAGAAAGGGTACATGATGGCCGAAATGTATTAAGTAAGTGCATGGAAAGGAAACCTGTCAGAAACTGAGAAGGACTTCACCAGAGTTCTGCCTGCCAAGCCACAAAAGGAGATCAGAAAGAAACATTGTCTGAGGTGGGCATACCCATGCTCAGAGAAAGTAAAGTATGTTCGCATATCAAGTACAAGTATATCCACTAAGTATACAAGTATAGAAGACTGGAAAATACGTAATGGATCATCTGATCATGATTGAATAAGTACATGTTTGAATATCACATATAAGAATGTCAATGATGCTGAAGGATGAAACTAATCACTGATATCAAATACTGATCCCAAAATTACCAAATGAACATGATGGAGTAAGATGGTACTACACTGCAAACTCAAGTGCTAGCATATAGAATGTTGCCATGAATGACTGCAACATATAAGGTGGAGTGGTATCAACTAGTAGCAACAGGAGAAATTGTCACGTCAACCAATGAATGCTGATGCAGCCTGAGGTCTTCATTGACCGCCGTGGTACATTTCTACACCATGGGAATAAATGATCTGAAGTCGACCATGTGAGAAATCGTTTGATTACTGGTTATTGATGTATACCGTTAACAAACGTGAGACTACTCACCGATAATGATAATGAGCATCAAGGTACCCAGTACAATCTAACAAGTGTGAATAGATGAGATGGAGTCGAACACCTATAAGAATCTATCAATCAGGAGACAATGATGGTTTCCCACTGTCGATAGTGAAGGATCTGCCACTAATGACTACAAACCCCAAGGTACTGCCAAATGGACTCTAGATCTTTGCCCCAGAGCAATGAGTCGTAGTCGATAGGGAAAGATTCGCTAGAAGGAAGACATTGAGGCATCCTTCATCAATCTAGTGCAAGTGTAACCTGTAGGCCAATAATGTGGAAGGAATCAGACAAAAAATATGTAGTAGCCCGACCAAAGCACATTCCCAGCGTACACAAGATGTGGCTAGCACACGACAGAAACCCTCTAAACCAACCAATAATGAAAGCTGACACAGAGGTGAGGTATCCACCAATAACAATGTAAACTTTGAAATGGGAACTATAAACTCAAAACGGGAACTCTGGCCCAAAAACCCAAAAAAAACCACAAAAACAGTGCTCAAAACGAAAAGTGTGTATACTGGAATGATGTTTTTTTTTATGTGTCAATTTTGCGGTTGTTTTAAAAATGGTAGTGACTACGAAATTTTCTACGAAATTTTCCTGCAAAATATAGCTTCAGAACGAAAGTGTTGATACTGGAATAATGATTTATTTTTTTAGGGTCAATTTTCATACTTTTTAAACAATGCTAATAAAACAATTTTTTTGTCTCAAACAAAGTTAAATTTTAAGGAAAAACACATTAATGTTTCTGGTAGAATATCATTTTTCTTTCCTAAGTATAAATTTAACATGTTTTCAACCACAAAACTAAAAAAACATGACATTATGAGCAAATTATATCACTGAATGAATTCAAAAGTCTTTATTTGTACACTGATTAAAACAGACATTATATCTCTAATTTGATATTGCATTGTAGATATTTAAACAATAAAATTTATCATACTTAAGACATAATCCAACAACATAAAAATGCTTCATAACTTCTCGTTTAACAAAATGTGGGAAACATTAATTTTATTTGAAGATACGATGCATACATAAGTTATATAAACTGTCTTAAACAATTATTCAAAATCACTCATATTTTCTTGCACACCATCAAAATTCACATCTTCAGATGAGTGACTGGATGCTGACGAAGATGTTCCATATTCTTCTCTATCATCAACTAGTGCCCCATCTGAGTCCACATGCATGCCCAAGATTCCAGGTTTCAAAAGTCTTCTAGATCTACGACTGATTTCAGCAGAGTCCCATGTCAACACTGTTCCTTCTGGTAACAACCTTTTCAGAATCTCTGTCGTCTTGAAGCGAAGAGTTCCTCTCTTTGTTAAATTGAAGTCATAAACAAGTATGTCAACATCCTTCAATTGTAATATGTCTGTGCGGTGGTGATTTATATTTGTACCCTTTCTTTTTCTTTTTCCACCATTTTTTTTGTCAACTACCATCTCTGGCTTATACACACCATTGAATGGGTGTGTATTTGTGGCATACCAATGTACTTCAACACCTGTAACATCCTCATTTTCTGTAAAGACCTTTATAACTTTAGCAACCCAAAATGGATAGCCATTGGGATCTCCATCTTCTAGCACTGCAATCATGCAACCCTCCTTAATATCCTGTACTGAACCCCTATAAAGGTCTTCCATGGCTTCACGTTGTGCACGAGATCTTCTGGAACCTATATACATCTCTCTTTCCTCTGCCTGTGAAGAATTAATAATACCTTGAGATTGTTGTTGTTCAACAATGTTTACTTCCTCATGTTCATTCGACACATTTTGTGGCCAAATAAATGGATTTTTCAAAGGTATATCTTCATTTATTGTTGTCGAAATGAGATCACTTTGATTATTGAAAAACGACTCCCACCAAACTGAATCAGCAATGTCAAAGTACTCATATGTATATCTAATACATTTTTTAATTTCTTCCAGGCAATCAGAATAATTTATAGCCCTGTTCTGTCTACGTGCATTCTGAACTTCACCAACTGATTGTAATAACAATATTTTTGATGCAAATATTGGATGATCTGGAATGAACTTCAAAAATTGCAATCTTGATGATGGTGCCCACTCTGTAGTAGTTGAATACTTCTTGCCCCATATTAGTGTTTTCCCATCAAATTTTTTTGATACGAAATTGATGTTGGAAGCTAATGTCATTAAGTTGTTCAATGCATTTCCCCTCACCATATGATCCCAGAATAAACCTTCGCATGTCAACAGTTTCTTCCAACACTTCAAAAGCAGGCTCTGACATGTATGATTTCTTAATACATTCAATTAGTGATGGCAAGCTCCCAACTTCCTTCCTCCTCAATGTGACTGAAAAACGACTGAACATATGATCAATATGGTCATGAGTGTGCCCAACAAGAAGGAAACCAACCTTTACCTTTTGAAAAATTCTCAATTCAACAAGCATGTTTAGATACCCAAAAACAACCTGATTTTTGTTTTCACGGCAAGTGTTGTCCAATTGTAGATACAAAACTTCAGGAAGATTACCAGACCAATGAGAAATCACATCATGAATTATGGTTATGGTCAGATTTGCATCATTATGAATATTTGGAGCTGTAAAGTACACCCTTGGCAACATTTTTCCATTGAAGACCATACAACCGACCAAGTGAAACTGAATAAAATTTTCCTCTTGTAGATTTTTGGGTGTGCGAACAAAATGTGGTAAAAGTGTTTTCTTCTGGTCCATACCATCAATTATCAAACCCAAATATTTATTTGGATTATCATAACACTTCTTTCGATGCTTGTACAACTTCTTCCTTTCATTTGTTTGTTGTTCGCGATGCTCCTGAAGTTCTTTGACAATTAAATCTACACAACATAAAAGAAATTCATTAAGAAATATGTTAGTTGATGACTATACAATTTTAAAAGTAAAAGTTATGAACACTTACCTCTTTCTGAGCCTTCACATTTGTCCCTTTTTTATTTAAGAGAAGCACATGTACTGCAAATCCCCATCCTTGTCTTCTTAGGAATACGAACATTATTGAATTCTTTCTTCCATATCTTCACAAAATATTGATATGTAATAAAGTGGCCCTGTCCCTCAGCACTTTATGCATATTCTTTGTATAAGTTGTAGATTTCTCGTCTTGAAAAATTATCTAGAATATGTATTGTCTCTCTATTTGGCATACACTCTCCATGCTTTGAAAAGAAATCTTTCATCCATGACATTGCAGTATTTGATAATGGCCCAAACTGTCTTTTATAACGTACTTCTGAATAAAATGTGGGATCCTTTTCCAAATTTTCTTGAATTCTCGAGAGACGAAAATTCCCAATTGAATGAAACATTTTGAAAGCTTTTCTACACAATAAAAAATTCCTAATATGATAGTAATAACCTGACAATGTAGATTGCATGCAGCCAACTAAATATGAGTTTTGCATGCTTTTATTCATTGACAAATATCTCTTCCTGCTTTCTAATGCAAATGTGAAATCCATACGTTTCAAGCAATTTTTTTGGCAACATTCACTTGAAATGAGAGCGCTGATAGAACTTCTTCTCGTCAGATATTCTGCTCTACCCCTTGTATAACTAGAATAGCTTGCATTGATACGAAAAGGTCTGCTCCTACTCCTCGATACAATATTTCTTGGCAACATCTCCATCATTGGATCATCATTTTTATAAGGATTTTCATCATCATTAAGAGGAATGTTATCCACACTATGATCATCATCACTGCTGCTCTCATCACTGCTGCTCTCATAGTCCTTAGAATCAGGACTAAGAGGACATTGTGATACTCCAATGTTTTGAAAATCATCATCCCGCGCTTCATCACCGCTGCTCTCATAGTCCTTAGAATCAGGACTAAGAGGACATTGTGATACTCCAATGTTTTGAAAATCATCATCCCGCGCTTCATCACTGCTACTCTCATAGTCCTTAGAATCAGGACTAAGAGGACATTGTGATACTCCAATGTTTTGAAAATCATCATCCCGCGCTTCATCACCGCTGCTCTCATAGTCCTTAGAATCAAGACTAAGAGGACATTGTGATACTCCAATCTTTTGAAAATCATCATCCCGCGCTTCATCACCGCTGCTCTCATAGTCCTTAGAATCAGGACTAAGAGGACATTGTGATACTCCAATCTTTTGAAAATCATCATCCCGCGCTTCATCACCGTTGCTCTCATAGTCCTTAGAATCAGGACTAACTGGACACTGTGGCACTCCATACTTTTGAAATTCATCATCATGCTCTTCATCACTGCTACTCTCATTGTCCTTAGAATTAGGACTAAGTGGACACTTTGACACTCCATTTTTTTGAAATTCATTATCAGATTCATCATCACTGCTGCTGTCATAGTCCTTAGAATTAGGGCTAAGTGGACACTTTGACACTCCATTATTTTGAAATTCGCCATCATGCACGTCAAAACTACTGCTCTCATAGTCTTCAGAATTAGGACTAAGTGGACATCGTGACCCTCCATTCTTTTGAACTTCACCATCACACTCTTCAAAACTGCTACTCTCATAGTCCTCAGGATTAGGACTAAGTGGACATTGTGACACCCCATTCTTTTGAACTTCACCATCATGCTCCTCATCACCGCTGCTTTCATAGTCCTTAGAATTTGGACTAAGTGGAATCTGTGACTCTTTATTAATTTGAAATTATCCATCCCCTCTTTCATCAGTGCTACTCTCGTAGTCTTTAGAATCGGGACTAAGTGGAAGAATTGACTTTCTATTCACAGTGGAAGAATTCCCGCTATATTCATCAATATGAATAGAGTTGTTACGCGATGAAGATGTTGATGGTGTATAAACCGAAACTTCACCATCAGAGCAATCCATCACTTTCAAATAGAAAATTTTGAATGATACAAATGGAGTCTCCTAAGAATATTATATAGCCTAAAGAATGAAATATTCCCTCCAAAAATTTTCGCGAAAATATTTCCCTCCAAAAATTTTCGCGAAAATATTTCCCTCCAAAACTTTTCGCAAAAATATTTCCCTCCAAAAATTTTCGCGAAAATATTTCCCTCCAAAAGTTTGTTAGATTTATTTACCTTTATTATTTTATTCTACAATTGATTGAAAAATGTAAACTAAATTTTTTTTATGAAATAAATCACTAAAATTCAAATTGTAAATCACAACTTGTACATTAATTATTCTAATAGTTAAAGTATATAATATTTACTTAACAAATTTTTATTTTTTTTTTTTTTTTTTTTTTTATAATATATTCTCAAACAAATTAATCCCACATTCAATCCGTTGTAAAACAACTCTACAATATTCGCTCTATAATAATGTAAAACAAACTATCCCACATTAATCGTATGGAAAAACATCTTCGTAATTTCACTTATATAATAAATTTCTCTATCACTATTACTCGCCTCACATCTAGGTTTTCTGAAGTCCCTTGAAAGACTCGTGAATTTGTGGAGCAGCGATATTGCTATCAACAATATATACAACGAAGAATTGTCTCAATTGAAAGGTAAGTACAATTATTTTTTCGAAATTTTCATATTAAATTATTTTAATGAAGAATATTTTTTTTTTAAATTAAAAAATTTTCCAAGCCAAATTTTAATATTGCTATCTACCCCACCCCGCCCGCCACACCTCCCCCCTTCTCCAACCCCTGCCCCCCTAACTCCCCCCCCATATTTTTTTTTAAATTAAAAAATTTTCGGCACCCGCCCGCACCCGGGCCCCCCCCCCTGCCTGCCCCCCCCTCCCCGGCACCCGCGCCTACCCCGCCCGCCCTCCACCCTGCCCGCCCCCCCCCCCCGGTCCCCGGCCCCACCCCCGCCCCCCCCCTCCCTCGGCCAGGCCGCCCCACCTCCCTCCCCCTCCCTCCCCGCCCGGCCGCCCCCCCCCCCCCGGCCCCCCTGCCTAGGCCGTCCCACCCCCTTCCCCCTCCCCCCCTCCCCCTCCCTCCCCCGGCCGACCCCCCCGGCCCCCGGCCCCCCCCGGCCAACTCCGCCCGGGCCGCCCCCACCACCTCCCCCCCCGCCGGGCCGCCCCACCCCCCTCCCTCCTCCTCCCCCGCCGGCCCACCCCCGCCCGGGCCGCCCCACCCCCCTCCCTCCTCCTCGCCCCGCCCGGGCCGCCCCACCCCCCTCCCCCGCCCTGCCCCCCCCGCCCGGGCCACCCCACCCCTCCCGCCCCTCCACCTCCCGCGCCCCCTCCCCGGCCCCGCCGCCCACCCCACCTGCCCCCTCCGCCTCCCCCGCCCCCTCCCCTGCCCCGCCGCCCATTCCGCCCACCCCCTCCCGCCCGCACAGGGCCGCCGCCTGCGCAGCGCCACCCCCGGGCCGCCCCGCTCCGCCTGGCGCTGCGCGGGCGCCGCCCGGGCCGCCCCACCACCTCCCTCCCCTGCCCGGCCAACCCCGCCCGGGCCGCCCCACCCCCTCCCTCCTCCTCCCCCCGCCGACCCACCCCACCCCCCTCCCCCGCCCTGCCCCCCGCCCGGGCCGCCCCACCCCTCCCGCCCCTCCACCTCCCGCGCCCCCTCCCCACCCCTCCCACCCCTCCCCCTCCCGCGCCCCCTCCCCGGCCCCGCCGCCCACACCGCCCGCCCCCTCCGCCTCCCCCGCCCCCTCCCCTGCCCCGCCGCCCATTCCGCCCACCCCCTCCCGCCCGCACAGGGCCGCCGCCTGCGCAGCGCCACCCCCGGGGCGGGCCTGGGGGTGGCGGCGGCACAGCGGGGCGCCCCGCCCGGCCGAGGGGCGGAGCGAGGCGGCCCAGGGGTGGCGCTGCGCGGGCGACGGAATCGACGCTCCACCCCTCGGGCGAGGCGGGGCGGCCCGAGGGTGGCCCTGTGCAGGCGGGGTGGGCGGCGGGGCCGGGGAGGGTGCGCGGGAGGGGGAGGGGCGGGAGGGGGGTGGGGCGGCACGGGCGGGAGTGGCGGGTGGGGGAGTGTGGTGGGGCGGCCTGGGCGGGGGGACGGGGGGGGGGGGGGGGGGGGGGGAGGGGCGGGGGAGGGAGGGGGAGGGGGGGGGTGGGGTGGCCCGGGCGGGGGTGGCCGGGGGGTGGGACGGCCCGGGCGGGGGAGGGAGGGGGAGGGGGAGGGGGGTGAGGCGGCCCGGGCGGGGGTGGCCGGTGGGGGGGGCCGGCCCGGCCGGGGGAGGGAGGGGGAGGGGGAGGGGGAGGGGGGTGGGGCGGCCCGGGCGAGGGTGGCCGGGGGGGTGGAGGGGGACGGCCCGGCCGGGGGAGGGAGGGGGAGGGGGAGGGGGGTGGGGCGGCCCGGGCGGGGGTGGCCGGGGGGGGGGGGGGCCCGGCCGGGGGAGGGAGGGGAAGGGGGAGGGGGGTGGGGCGGCCCGGGCGGGGGTGGGCGGGGGGGGTTGGGGCGGCCCGGGGGGGGATGGAGGGGGAAGGGGGCAGGGCGGCCCGGGGGGTCAGAGGGGGAGGGGAGTGGGGCGGCCCGGGAGGGGGAGGGGGCGGCGAATGGGGGGGCCCGGCCGGGGGAGGGAGGGAAAGGGGGAGGGGGCCGGGGCGGCCCGGGGGGCCGGAGGGGGAGGGGGGTGGGGCGGGGGGGTGGGGCGGCCCGGGCGGAGGGCCCGGGGGTGGGCTAGGGGGCGGGTCGGCGGAGGAGGAGGGCAATTGTGCTCTCTAGCTTTTGTGAGGCCTCTTTTGGCTCTACGGCTTCCCCAGCCATTTCTCTACGTGTAATCACTCCTCTGCGGCTCTATGGCTTCTTATGCTCCTTGTCTCTTTGACTAGCCATCTGGCTCTGTGGCTCTATGGCTCTCTTGGCGTTACAAACACATCATTGCCTATAAAATGCTCGCTTGTAGCGTGGCACAATGATCAGGGGTAGTTACAAGGAATCGGGGGCCTTTCTTCAGGTGAAAACCCGAAAACGACCATATTTCCCAATACACAAAGATATACCGGAAATACACAGGAAAACGCCTCATGGAGCATTTAATCGGACTTCAAATATTATTGAATCGCCCCTAAAAACCCTTTTAGGTCTGCCTTTTATGGCTATCACAAGCCCACCGTTGATCTGCGTGATCGCCGATCCAACGGCTGACAGTCTGTTTCGGGTGGCTTATGTGCGCAAAGATTACCCACCCGAAAAGGTGGTTTTCTCTCTCCTCAGCCATGCCACGTGTCGGCCACGTTTCTGCGATAACTTCTTCATCCAAAGTCCATTTTAACCCATTCAAGTTGCAATAGATTCAGAATGAGAAGATCTATGCAATGGGACTATTTCCAAGAGAATCCTTGGACTTTAATTTTCCTCTGTGAGGAACACTTTAGACTTAGAAGTCTATCTTAGATCCATTTTGGATTACATACCAAAGGAAGAAGATAGGGGGGGTGAATCTTTGCTAACTTGCCTGAAAGACACACCAGAAGAGTAAGGAGAAATAAGAAGAGAACACGCAGAGAATTTAGAATTGATGCTCATATTTCAGGATTTCAGATCAAGAACACTATTTAGATATGGGTTCTGATGTCAACATCCTACCATGAAAGATGTGGGAAGAACTAGGGAAACTTCAGTTGACATTCTCACCAATCCAGTTGCGGATGGTGAAACAATATTGTATACTTACAATTGGGAGACTGGAGGATGTGGAGGTAGATGTATTAATAGTAAAGACACATGTAGATTTCAAACTAATAGATATTATGGGAGACAATGATCCTTATCCAACATTGCTAAGGATAGACTAGGCCTATCAAAATTACATCATCATATATATGAAGAAGGAACTAATGATGTTTGAGGTAGAAGGAGTAAGAGTGATTCAACCATTAGACCCGTATCAGGGGCCTAGATTCATAGAACTAGTAGATGACAAGGAAGATCTAGGGATGTTATATCAACTCTATAGGTTGATGGCAGGTAAGAGAGAGGATTACATAAACCCAACAGATGAAGGATTGACTAGAAGGAGGTGAATTCAGAGCTCTGATGTTGTCTTAGAAGCTGCATGGGATGGTTGGTAGCAAGGTAGATTTGAGGTCAACACCAGATGCTATGCTACGATATTGTGGATCAACTGGATTGGAATGGAGGTAAGAGACTTTCCCATCTTTAATGGCATAGATTCAATAGATTCATTCCTCAACAAGATTGATGTAACTGTGAGTGAAGAACATAAAATTTCATTATTAAACATCACATTGCAAGTGACCTCGACAAGATGGTGGGGGTTCCACTGCAACTACCTTTGGGACTCAGAAAGAATTGAGAGAGCAATGAAAGAAAGATTCAGATAAGCGAGCGAATACCCATAGGATTTTGAAAAGTACAGAGGGGATTCTAATCCTTGACAACACTTGGAAAGTTGTAAGGATAGATGGAACCAAGAGGGGGTTTTGAAAGAATTATGGGTGCATGGGTTCATACATACATTGGGTACATTTCTTAAAGTCCGGTATGTGCAAGAAGAAGTAAGGAGGAAAACTAGAGATTGGGATAAGCTGACTGAGCAATTTGTTAGAAGTTTCTCTTTCAGGGAAAATGATAGGAGGTTGACTGAGGTGTTGCATGCTATCAAGCAGATTCTACTCACATCAGGTCAGTTATGGGACAAATGCATAGACCAGAGAACTTTACAGTATTTCTATGAGTCAAGGTATCTGGAGGCAATGGCCTATGGGAAGGTGGACAAAGAACAAGATGAGGATGATATGGAGGGGTTACGACACTTGAGATTCCATGAGACTAAAGGGGAGAGAGGCATCCAGGAGGGACCTGTAACTGATGCTCTGCACTTACTCCCATTGACTTTGTGGAAGCACAAAATTGGCATGGATTAGAAACCTAAACTGGCATCGATTGGAGACTATTGGGATGAATAAACTACAAAATATATTTTTGATCTCCTAAGAGAATACAAGGATCTATTTCTCTCATCAGTTAAGGACCTAAAATGGATTAAGGGAAACATAGGAGAAATGAAAATCATACTAAAACCTGATGCAAAGCCAGTGAAGCACATGACATATAGGTTTAACCCAAGAGTCAAAGAGAAAGTAAAGAAAGAGATAGACAAGATGCTAGAGGTGGGACTTATTTTCCTGGTGGATGAAACAGAATGTGTCAGTCCGATAGTTATATACAACAAAAAGGATGCTACGAAGATAAGGGTCTATGTGGACTATCGCAACCTTAACAATTCTTGTGTGCACAACCCCTTTCCAACACCATTCAGTGATGAGGTCCTAGATAATGTAGCAGGGAATGAAGCATATTCCTTCCCATATGGGTTCTCAGGCTACCACCAGGTCAAAATCACTAAACAAGATAAGAAGAAAGCCACCTTCACTACATAATGGGGATTGTATGCTTACCATGTGATTCCATTCAGCCTTAAGAATGTGTTCGCAATATTTTTGAGAATTGTGATTGCAGCCTTTAGACTACATCCACGGGTTCGTAGAGGTCTACATAGATTACTGGACATTATAAATCCTACTAAAGAAAAATTTATGTCTACTTTGGATAATTTTTTATTGCTATAGACAATTACAAATATCCTTGAACTTAAAAAATGCATATTTGCAGTCCCATTTGGAGGACTTTTGGGCCACATTGTGTGCAAAGACAGGGTATGCGTAGATATTGCCAAGGTTGCAGCGATAGTCAACATGGACCCACCTACCAATTTCAAGAAGCTCAGATCAACGTTGGGGCACACTAGGTACTACCGTAGATTTATCTGCAACTATGCCTCCATCACTGCACCAATGGAGAAGTCGTTAAGTAAGGCATAAGCATTTACGTAGTCGGAGAAGTGTCAAGCTGCGCTAAACATACTAAAGGAAAAGTTGGTAGTTGCATCAATTATAGTCTATCTCGACTGGAATAAGCAATTCCATGCCCATATTGATACATCCGATATTCCTCTAGGGGCAGTGTTGGCTCAACCAGGAGAAGGGAGCCTTAACCACCTGATCTACTTTGCCAGTAGGAAGTTATCCACCACAGAAAATAATTACAACACGACAGAGAGGGAGGCACTGGCTATGGTCTACTCACTTCAAAAATTTAGGCACTACTTGCTTGGGGGTCCATATAAAATTTTTGCTAACAAATCCCCGTTGAAATATCTGGTAAACAATTCTATGCTTGAGGGGAGAATTTGCAGATGGTTGCTGCTAGTTTAGGAATTTATTTTCGAAGTTATTGTAAAGTTGGGTTGATTGAATGTGGGACCTGATCACCTCTCACGGATGGAATCAAGAGAAAGCAAAGGATTCATGGATGATCAGATGCTCGATGCTGATTTTTTTAGAGTAGAAGAAATACCAGATTACCTAGAAGAAATTGCAGCCTTCCTAGCTATAAGAAATGTCTATATGAATACACGATTATGCAAAGGTGAAACATGGTCATGCGAGCAACCAATTATTAGTTAGTCATAGGGAACCTATACAAATTAGGCTTGGATCAGGTGTTGTGTCGATGTGTCCTTCACCATGAATGACACGATGTGCTATGGAAATTCCATTCAGGAGTTGCAGGTGGCCACGTCGGAGGGAAATCTATTGCGTGGAAGGTGTTGCAAGCAGGTTTATGGCGGCCAACTATCTATAAATATGCCAAATAATACGCCAAAGGATGCGATGCGTGCCAAAGTTTTGGAAATTCATCACATCGTGATGAACTCCCACTACAGCCGGTACGGGTCTTACAAATATTTGAAAAATGGGTAGTTGATTTCATAGGGTCGATCAATTCGTCAGCACATCACTCTCATGCCAGGTACATAATCACTACAACAGAATATCTCACCAGATGGGCCGAAGTAGTATTGGTGAAGGATTGCATAGAAGATACAACCGCAAGGTTCATATTTGAGAATATCATCTCATCGTTTGGGTGCCCTAGGATCCTGACTAGTGACCAAGGAACTCACTTCATCAATGAAATAATTGCTTCACTACTTCAAAAATTCATGATACAACATCACAAGAGCAGTCCATACCACCCACAGGTCAATGGAACCGTAGAAGCATTCAAAAAAATATTGTAAAAGGGATTTATGAAGGTATGCTCAACTAATAGAGATCATTGGGATGAGAGAGTACTAGCAATACTATGGGTATACTGCGCAATGGTGAAGTGACTACACAAACAGACACCCTTCCAACTTGCGTATGGACCAGAAGTCATGGTGTCAACTGATTTTTCTATTCCAATCATGTTTATTTCCCATGGCACTAAAATGATAGAGTATGTATCACTCCGGAAGTGATTAGATGAACTATTGGAACTTAATGAATCAAGGTTCCTAGCATATTTTCACCAAGTAGTTGAGTAGAGAAGGGAGAAAGCATGGCATGATAGGTACATAAGGAAGTATGTATCCACAATTTGGGGGCATGTTCTATTATAAGATAGTAAGTTCTTGAAGTTTTCAGGCAAGCTACAGATGCACTAGATAATCCCGTTATTTTTGCGGAAAACAAGGAGTCTAGATCTGTCAAGCTCATGCAACTATATGGAGTACTATTACCAGGTTGGGTGAATGTTGCATGCCTAAAAACCTTCCACACATCAAATATTGCTACTCACAATTGATTGGATCTCTGAAAGGGGATCATAGGTAGGATTAGAAGTCTATAGGAGTCAATTAGTCACGTCATCATTTATTGTGCCAAACATTTAGTTTCTTTTCTTTCTTCGCTTTTAACCTACATTGATCAGTTAATCTTTAAAATATTTCTAATAAGGATCCAGGACATCAGTTTCAGTTGAGGCTTCAATGTCACCACACCGCAATTTTTTGTGGTTGGGGGGGGGGGGGGGGGGTAAGTCACACATTCCTGGAGTCCTTTCCGTAATAATTAGACAATAATTACAATGGCAGCTCTGATTCCCGTAAAATCTTTCCCATTATAGAAATAATTAATTCCTAAATGTCTTCCATTACGATAGCATAATTATCGATCAACTTTGCATTTCCTTTTTCAAAAGTGCACCAACCAATTTAGGTCCACCTCAGTCGACAACAGATTAACATGTTAAAGTCTACATAGGGAAAGTTGTCATAGTAATTAGTTAGCGAGTCTCATCAGAAACATCATGTCAAGGTGGTCTACTTATTTTTCATGGCAATGCCGAATTTCTCAGATTTTGAAACCAAGGTGATAGATTTGCTTCAGTCGCAGTCTAGTTCTTAGTGCTATCATTCAATTATTTTCTATCGACCACTGGTGATTTCATTCTATCAGCGACGTTCCAACATGATAAAGATAATTATCTCTGTTCATAAGGTTGGGTTGGACGCAAGAATTTTAGTGAAATCAAGATATCTTTTATTGGTACTTAAATGATTCTCATATAATAAGATAGCTTTTATTGGTATCTTGATTTATGTTAAATGAGAATCATTTTATTGATACCACTTGTTGGGAATCAATATTTTTGCTAGACCAAAACCCATATGTGTGTTGATGATGCTGGATCCACCAACATCAGGGCATCACCCCAGTATGAAGTCCCAACTAGACCTCATACCATTTGGTGTGGGAGTCCCATCCAGTACGATGGCTCGGTTGCCATTATCTTAAGGTTTTTCCTCAACTCTTGCTTGTCAGCACAGGAGAGTGGTTTTATTTTTCTTCAAGAAGTGAGGTTCGTGTGTAGGTGAGTATAAGTGTCACTTGTGTCAATGGTTCTTTCACTGTCAAGGGAGAGGGTGAGAGTGAGTTCAGGGTCGATTGGGAGTAGTCCCAACGTTGTTAGGAACACACAACACAAAAGGATGTACACAACTTCCAGCGGAGTATTCCACATAGATGTAGCAGTCACAACACACAAGGGAAGATAACACATATAACACTCAACGGGTAGTCCACACAAGTGAAACGGTTGTTTACAACAATTTTTATTTGAAAGGTATGTCTGATGTCCAGGAGAGTAGTCTATGTTAGTGCCTAAATCTACCTTAGGCTGAAGGAAGGCAGGTCTAGGATAACATCAAACCACGCTTAACCTAGTAGCTAGCCCTACCAGGTCGGGAGAGAGCTCTCTCCTTGTCAATCTCAATCAGAATATGGCAAATAGGGCTTGAGATGACTGAAAATAAATGTTGATTTTAGGCTAGGTATATTAGGTCATAGGATTTTGTTTGATTTTGATGGTTGGTTGCTGGATCAAATGCAGAAGGTAGTTTTGGGTCCAGGAAATCAACTCAGATTTGTATGAATTTATGTGGGATGAGGTAGGAAAGTTTTTTGGCACTTTGAATTGGATGTGATGGTAAGTCTAAGACCAGTGAGGAGTTGGAGAGGGCATGCAAGGTTCATGAGTCCTCTTCAAATAGTAGAAAACATTAAAAACTAAATGTATCCTCAAAGCAGAGCACTGAATATCAATGGATTCCACTTATTTATCTTGATTCATTTAGTTATGAAGAAAGAAGTAGATGATGGAACATATACACATAAGAGAAACTAAATAAAAAAGGAAGAAACAATGCCAAGACACATTACCATAGGAATCCCACAAAATGCTGCAAAACCCTGGTTCATTTCCTTGCCAAACTGCAGAAGTGATTTACAATGAAGCTTAATGCATCCACAAGAGTCCAACCTTTACAAATGACTAAGAAAGTACATGATATAGGCATTAAACCACCTATGCTAGCCATCAGGGGTCGAATCCACGAGTCAAGGAGCTATTTCAACAACATCTAAACTAGGAACTAGAAAATAGGCAATGGAACAGCTTGCCTCTAAAATTATGGAAACTGATTCATTCAAGCTCAAACCACCTATAATTGATGTATCTACCCCCTCAAGTCATTTTTCATCATATTTAAATCATTTTACATGATTTACCATTACAAATTTACCAAGGAGAAGAGAAAAAGTCAACTAGTAATCAAATTGGATGAAAGTATGGAAAATCAGGCAAAACTGGCAAATTTCCTCCTATTAGCAGCGCCACTGATCCTATGCGCAGTGCTTTTTCTAAGCCAATTTTGGAAGGCTTCCCAAAGTCCAAATCAGGCGCAGAATAGCTCATTGGAAAGCTTGGTGAGTCTACTTTCTGGAACAACTTGAATTTTTGGATTTGGAGTCAATTTACCCCTCCAAAAATGGAACCTGCCAAGACTGCTTCCTGTGTGGCAAAAAAGTGGCGGAGAGAGCACCTTTTGGGTGTTTTTTGCCCTTTTGGAGACCTAGAACTTGTCCAAAATTATTAGCCATTTATGAGCATGCATATTTTTTCACGCTGATTCCAAAAATGAAAACCTTTTTGCAAATCGATGCCCCCAACAAAAGCTGCTGAAAAACCTGTTTTTTACTTCTAAAATTTCAAAAATGACAAAAAATGCTCCAAATTTCTTGAAATTTCACATGAGTGATCCTTTTTAGGTGCTTTGCTAGGCCAATGATGCTTCAGCCAAGATCTTGAGTTTATATTCCTCTTTTTTACTCCTCAAAGCTCTTTTTAGCTTAGCCTTTAACCTCTTCACCCTTGTTTTGCAAATTTTGTTCCGGGTTAGATAGTGATAGGCCATATGGTGCAACATTTTATTCTCTTTGTTGGCTTTCTCAAGAAATTTCTCCAGGTGAATATTTTCCCTCTCTAACCATGATTCTCGGTCAGCCTCAATTTCTTGTTCAAGGGATGTCGTTTTGATTTTTCTTCTCTTTTCCACTTGCCTATTTTCTCTAATTGTTTGCAACTCCATAACAGCTTGCTTGTCTTTCAGTTGCTTGTTTTCCTGCCCAAGATAATTAACGATCCATTTTTCCCTCTCAAGGTTAAGTGATAGGCTTGGATTTCAGCATCCTTTTCTTTGATAATCATATCCTTGAGTTTTGAGCTTTGAGAACCCAAATCAATGTCATCCTCCTCAACCAAGACAAAATCCCTATCTTGCCCTTTAGCAGGGCCCTCCTCATGCATCTGTTGCTTTCCTTTGTCTCTACCCTGTACTTGTTTAGCTGGAGAAGAAGGCAAAGCTCCTTTCATCCCCAGTGAAGATAGCATTTTCCTATGGTCCGATGAAGAAAACAAAACCCCTTCCACCTCTGGTGGAGATAGTACTCGACTGGCAGTAGCAAAAAGCCTTCTGGTGCCTCTCTCATAGGTGACAAATACTGGCACACTTGTAGTTTCAGTCTCATGGACATCTGGTTGTCTTGAAGGCCCTCCTTCCTCTTGAGGGACTGATGGAATCACCTAAGGACCTTTGAAAATCTCATGTGCAATGAAGGTATGCCATGGTATGTTTAGCAAGCTTAGTTGATGCAAGACAACAATTTTAAACAGTGAGAAGTGGTAAATGTTGTTGAACTGTTGAGGAAAAGGTTTCCTTTGCACATAGAGAGCCATCTTCTCAATATTCTTGCGTATAACGTATGAGAGGTTCATCATCCTCACTCTTGTAAAATGCATCAACAATCTGACATGATATTTATATAGGCGGGAAAACCTCCCTTCATAGGTAAAATACTTGATGATAAGTTTCATGAGAGGAGCATAGATGTTCTACAAGTATTTGAAAGGGAAAACCCTGCTGATCTGCCTGTGATATCCAGCCCTAATGTAAGGCTCATAATGTTCTTTGCCCACATGCTGCCCCTTATTTCACTGTTCACCTACATTAGGAATGCCTGTTGCTACTGCAATGGTTTTAGGTGTCACGGTGAAAGAGACACCAGCAAGGTTCACCTGGCCATTATGAAGATGAAGAACAAACATCCTAGCAAGCTCATGATGATATTTCACCCTCTCTACCATTTCACAAAACTTATAACAAGACTGGTGTTTAAAGCAAGTTACATCAAGAGGGCAAGCAAGTAATTTTGTGAGAGTGGTGGGCTCCTCCCGGATGATCTTCCCTCCATTATGTGGGTTTCTTGGTACGTGAGCTTCTCGGGAAGAGTCACTTAAAGTTTCCTCTTCCCTCTCATAATATGAATTTGTCTCCATGCTTATAAATTTGAAGTGAAAGCTGATGAGAATGAGGAGATTTTAAAATATGAGGGTGAATAATATGTATAGGAAGTGAATGCTAGTTTCTTTTGGGGAATGAGGGAAATGATTGGAAATATGAATGTAGATGAGGGTTTTGATAATGAAATGGATGTAGTGGAGGAATAGGAAGTGGGAGTTATGGTTTGGGAATAGGGTATAGGGTTAGGGTTGGGTAAATGGGAGTGGGGTTTTGGGAGTGAGTGTTGATGATTTTGGGAAAGGGAAAGGGATTTAGGGAAAATAGTTTAAGGGAATAAGGTGTAGGAAAATAATCAAAGGGAATAGAAACAACAAAAAACAATACCCTTTGAAAATCTATGAGACAATTTGGAGGATAGCTAGGGTTTAATTTTTTGAAACATGAAAATCACCACAACTGATAAAAAATCACTTGCTAAACAAGATGATAAGCTTTACTTACTTGATGGGAGGTCAATTAAGGAATTTGAAGCAAAGTAAGGTGACTAGATTCGTTTTTATGCTCAATGGACAAGTGTGCAACGCTGCCTCTCAAGTGCGCAACGTACTTTGTATGCGCAGCCAGACCAATTTACAATGGAAAACCTGCGCCAGGTGCACAGCGCCGACAAAATTTTGGGATTTTCCCTCTGTTTTTGCATATTTTTTCCAAAAACATGATTTTTATGCCTTTAGCTCATTCACTTGCAACAATGAAGACTCAAACACATGGATTTGCTTTGATATTCCCTTGCTTTTAATTTTTCATTAACCAAACCCACTTTTCTAATGTTTTGCTAGCTTTTTCACAAATGCCCTGTTTCACTTTATTTCTGACTTTTGCCTTTGTGCAGGTGGACTTTGGATTGATTTTTTTAATGGTAGGAGTTGACCTTGTCACCAGGTCACCAAGAACAGCTTTGAATACATATTACATATAGAAACATTGAAATTACATGAAATTTTTACATTAATGGAAAAAACCTGTTTTCACCTTGTTAGCGCTTGAAATTTCACCTCAGGCTGAAAAAGGTAAACTCCAAGGCAACATCAAACCACTTAGCCTCGTAGCTAACCCTACGGGGCAGGAGAGGGCTCTCTCTGGTCTATCTCGGCAAAGATCTTCAACGGGCAGAGATAACCAATAAAGAACACTGATTTTAGGCTAGTAAACTGATAAAAAGGTTTGATTTGGGATTTTTAGGGTTTTGGTGGAAAATTGGGGAAAGGCAATTTTGGGTGCGGGGATTGGACACAGTTTTCGCTGGGGGCTCTTTGGGGCAAGATAGGAGACTGTCTTTATGCCTTTGAAAGAGTTGGATGGATGAGAATGATTGGTAAGGAGCTAAGGAGAGCAAGCAATCACCTTGAATTCTCCTTAAACAGATGAAAACATTGATATTAAGCAAACTTAAAAGCAGAGCATAGCAATCATGAATTCTACTTTAACACTTCATTTGCCTAATTTGCAGAAGGAAAAGTAAGAATATGATTCACATAAAAAACTTACAAGTACAAAGAGAAACACACCATCAATACATGTAACCACAGGAATCCCAAAAAGGACTGCAAAACCCTGGTCTTTCTTCCTTTGCCAAAATTGCAGAGATACAATGAGTAATACAATAGAAGCTTTCTCCCTCAAGAGTCCAACCATGAAAATGACCAAGAAAGTACATAATATAGGAAATATAACATCTTTCCTTGCCTCTAGGGGTCGATCTCACTATCCTAGGAGCTGTTTCAACCAATTCTAAACTGAGCACTGAAAACTAGGCAGTCAAAACAACTTGCCTCTATAAGCTAGGAAACGAATTCATTCATTAAATTTTTGCCTATCTCATGAATGAATCTTCTAGAAGAGATAAATGAGTGTAAAAATATCATAAAATTACATCATTTACAACAAGGAGGATCAAAATCCACTCCAAAAAGTCAAATCCAGTCAAAACTGCGTTTTGCTGAGCTGTAGGTGCATTTCTGTGAAAATTGTCCAACGCGTAGCGCCCTGATTCTGAACGCGTAGCGCGCCTTTGGAGAAACCTTTGAGGCACTTCTAGGTGTCCAAATGAGGAAAACGTGGGCTTGCTGGAAAGGTCTGGATGTCTACCTTCCAACCCAAGTAGAATTTCTGAATTTGGTATCCATTTGCCCCTCCAAAATTGCAATCTCCCAAGACTGCTTCCTGTGTGTCAAAAAAGTGGCAGAAAGTCATTTTTTGGAAGTTTTTTGACCTTATGGAGGCTCAAAACTTGGTGAAATTTCTTGGCAATTGCTGAGCAAGTGTATTTTTGCATGAAAAATCCAAAAATGCTAAGTTTTCCTAAAATGGAGTTGCCCATCTTAAGGGTCGCGCGCGGCGCGCTACGCGTTGGGGAGGAAAACCTGTGTTTGGCACAAAAAATTCACAATTGACAAAATTTTCTCCAAATTTCTTGAAATTTGGGCTGGGAGTCCCCAATCAAGTACCATGCTCAGTCAAAGAGGATTTGGCCAAATTTTGGAGTGGATCGGGCCTTTTCGTCGTTTTAGTGCCTTGGCCAACCTCCTTGGATCTGGAGATTGTAATTTTGACATTTCTCTAAAACCATGACACCTGTGAAAAAAGTGAAGGAGGTTTTTCTTCTTTGGCATGTTTTGGACAAAAACCTCTCTCAGTTTTCCCAAATTCATCATTGATTGCTCTAAAACATCTTTTGAGTGAAACTTTTCCCGATGTGTGGAACAAGGGATTTTGCCGAAATGAAGCGAAATGAAGGGGAGAAGGAGCTTCTAAATTCTTGAGGAAATTTTTGGGAGTAGGGAGGAATGTTAGGAAGCACGGGAAAGTGGAAACTCAGAGATTGAGTGAGAGGAAGGGGTCCAAAAGGGCAAAACACAGGCGCAACCTAGAAAATTGCCACGTTGTAGCAAGAAACTAGGGTTTGTGCGAAAATGAGGATTTTGGGGGATCTCAGTGATGGGAAGCATTTGATGAGGTACTTTAAGGATAGGGGAAGGTGTATGAACATCTGGATACAAGTTTTGCTAATGATTTGACCATCCAAGAGAAATTGCCTTCAAAACCCTAGGAGAGGGAAATGACCTTACCTAGGCGCAACTGAAGCATGAACAAGGTGTAAAATGACTCATTAGACACTGACATGATAATGACAACCCTATGAATGATGATAGACTCAGCTGAATAGTGACATAGATTGGCATTTGGGCAATTTTGAAAAGAGTGAAAGCAAACCCTAGACCTAATGCCTAGTGACCAAATTTTGCTTGAAAACTCTTTGAAATGACAAAATTTGACCTTGACACTCTGAGACCACTTTGTAAAAGCATATTTGATCACTGGAGGAAGGCTGGAAAGACTGACACTAACACACCTCAAAACAGAGTTTTGAGGTAAAACAAATTTATTGAGCATAACAGAAGTAAAATTTATGATTTTATGAGTTTATTTATCCTCCTCATGTATCTGCTGGCCCTTTATTCAGTTTTGGATGACCATGATGACAAATCCTAGACCTAGTGAGACTAAAACCCTAAAACTGATTTTTGTAAATGAAAGGAAATAGGATGACAGTAAATGACCTAAAAAATGTGAAAATAGGTCAGCAGGTGAATGTCATGAGGGAAATTGACATGAAGCCACTACCATCAGTTGATCCATGACCTAATGGAATGCAACTAACTGGATGGGACACTTAATATGCATGCAAAAAGAGAAATTTGATCACTGATGGAAGTATGAAGACACTGGCACTAACATTGGCTCGAATGGGGATGGAAGCTCCTGGGAGGTGCCAAGAACCACAAGTCTCTGGAAGAGTAGATAAGTGTCATCATCCATTGGGAAATATGCAGTCAATAAGTTCAGAACACCAAAACAAGTAACTTGACTCAAAACTGACTCAACTATGACTCAAACAACTAACACTAAATAATCAAAGACGGAAACCAAACATTCAGCTTTATAGCCTTCACTTCAGGCCCAAAACTAAATGAATGGTGACAATTGGTGAACTTTCCAATGAAAGAAATAAAATGGTATGTACAATGACAAAATGTGATAGCAGAAAACTTCTCAGAGATAGTACCGTTTCAGAAGCCAACCATTTACCGGCCCTCCTGGACAATCTTCCCCATTCATTTCTTTGAGTAGAAAAGCATTTTGACCTCTATATGCAGCAATTCTATATGGTCCCTTCCATAGGTTCTCGAACTTGTTGTGCTTGCCTTTATCCTTGTTTCTAACATCCCACTTTAGCACTATGTCTTCAATTTGAAATTTCTCCACCTTTTCCTTCTGATCATAAATAATTTTAATTCTCTCTTTCAGCCTGAAGGTATTCTGAAAAACTTCCTCTCGCGTTTGTTGTAAATGGATCATTTGGCTTATTCTCCACTGAAAATGATCTTCCTCACTACCAGCTTCCTACAAGAGTTTAACAATCGGGACTGCGAGAGATGTCAGGAACACCGTGTCAATACCATATACAATCTCGAACAGAGACATGCCGATTGACTTCTTTTGACTTACTCTATCCACCCATAGTGCATTAACCAATTTTTTATGCTAGCTCTTCTTATTGGTTTCCAGCAGCTTTTTAATAATGTTGACCAATGATTTGTTTGAAGATTCAGCCAATCCATTACCTTGCGGATAATATGCAATTGAATGTCCCAAGGTAATTTTGTATTTGTTGCAAAATTCAATCATTTTTTGGGCTTGAAAGCGGCTGCGTTGTCTGTAATCAGTTTTTTAGGATAACCAAAATGTGACAAAATATTATTTTCAAGAAATTGAATTATTACCAAGTCTGTAGCCTGTCGAGTGGGGATCACCTCAATCCACTTTGTGAAATAATCTGTCGCTGTTAAGATCCACTTGTGCTGAGCTGAAGATGTGGGATGAATCTCTCCAATAAAATCTAGGCCCCATTGCTGAAACGGTGCACTAACTTCGACTGGCTTGAGAGGTAAAGGCTACAACTTTCTCTGTCCTTGAAAGATATGGCATTCATGACAACTTGTGATAGTTTTATAAACATCAGCAAACAAGGTAGGCCAATAGTACCCTGCTCTCAAAATTTTGTTAGCCGTCGTCTTCCAAAATAGATGACCTCCACAGTCTCCCTTATGAAAATCACTCATGACCTATTTTGCTTCCTCTTCGGTCAAACAATTCAGCAAAATGCCTCCGGGATCCTTCCAATAAAGTGCATTGTTTAAAATACAAAATCTAGCAGCCTTTAGTTTTAGAGTTCTACCTTTATTTTTAGCCATCCCTGGTGGTGGTGAAAGGTGCTGAAGCACGTATACAATATCTGAATACCAAGGAGAATGGAGAAAAATTTTAGATACCTGAATCAACGAACTATCTTCATCTTCTTCAGACATGGCTGCAATTAGGTTTATGTCCAATGCATGTAAATTAGACTCTGCCATCAACTTTGCTAGACCCTTCCCCTTGATTAGCTTTGTTGGCTTTATCTCCAAGTAATATTCTAGTAATGCTGCAATCCATTTGCCTCTTCTACCTTCCGGATCTGTTTGCACCAAAACATATTTGACCGCTGCGTTAGGGACATAAGCAAGAATATGAGAGTGCAGAATACATACCCAGAAATCTTTCAAATATTTCACCAAGGCAAGAGCTTGCTTCTCAATGATGTTATATTTCAAGGCTGCATCTCTTATTGTCCTACTAAAAAAGGCAATTGGCTTTTCTAGTTGATCTCTTTTCTACATTAGAACTGCTGCCATAGTATGTTTAGAAGCAAATGAAAATAATATGAAATCCT
Organism: Pinus tabuliformis; assembly: GCA_031772625.1. Taxonomy (NCBI): domain Eukaryota; kingdom Viridiplantae; phylum Streptophyta; class Pinopsida; order Pinales; family Pinaceae; genus Pinus; species Pinus tabuliformis. Next base: position 1,118,904,734 of record CM062817.1, read on the forward strand.
GTGAATAATCCGGACTGATCAAAATCGGGGCTAAAGAAAGAGCCAACTTTACCAGGTTAAAAGACTTCATAGCTTCTTTGGTCCACTTGACCACACTATCCTTATTCAACATATTTGTAATTTCCCTCAAGTGTTCAGCTAGATTAGGCACAAAATGTCGTAAGAAGTTCATCTTACCGTTAAATGCTTGCATCTCTTTCTTATTATGAGGAAAATCTATTTTCTGTATAGCTTCCACTCTAGCAGGATCGATGTGGATTCCTTCTTTTGATATTATGTGACCGAGAAGATTCCCCTCATCCATGGAAAACAAGCTATTTTTGGGATTGAGTGATATTCCATATTTTTTGCAACGCTGAAAAACAATTTTCAGATGGTAAAGATGCTCCTCATCTGAATTTTCAAAGACAGTCAAATCATCAAGATACACTACTAAAATAAATCTTTTTCATTTGTGAAGGCAATGTCCATAGCCCGCTGAAATGTTGCTCCAGCATTCTTTAAACCGAACGACATCTTGGCATAGTGGAACGTCCCCCAAGGAGTGGTGAATGTGTCTTGTCCCTGTCATCTTCATGAACCAAAATTTGATTGTAGCCGAAATACCCATAGAGCAGTGAGATACGAGATGCTCCAACTACTCTTTGGAGTATGTGGTCCATTTTCGGCAACGGGTAGTTATCTTTCAATGACACTTTATTCAATTTTCTTAAATCTATGCACAATCTAATCTCACCTGTCTTCTTCCTCACGAGGACCAAATTGGAGATCCAATCTGAAATTCTGATTGGAATGATTATACCAACCTTGTACAATCAATTCACCTCTTTTTCTATTGAAGTTAGCAACTTCAGATTTATCCTTCTCAGCTTTTGGCGAAATGGCTTCTGATTTGGCTTAATGGGAATGATATGTTGAATTATACTTTTGTCGTGCTCCTTTAAATCTGTATAGTCCAGGCAAAAAAATCAGAAAATGAAGACAACAAACTAATGTATTTAGCTTTTACCCGAGGAGGTAATGCCTTCGACAACTTCAACATCTTTGGATTTTCTGTTGTTCTGATATTTACATCTTCAACACCCTTTTCGGTTGGCACTAAGCTTGGTTTTTAGGCTAAATCATCTTGATCAAATAATTCCTCTAAAGGTATAAGGCCTTTAGGGATGATATTATCTTTCAACTACAAGATTTCCATCTGATTTACCTCTATCTATAGAAGTGTCTTTATATTTGCCTTCATTTTGCAGAAAATCTTCAATCTCTGTGTCATCCTAAAACACTTGCCAATATATTAGATTATTAGGGATAGCTGGGTGATGCTTCACATGAATTTCAAACTTATTGTTTGAATTCATTGGGATATTTAAGTTACTTGTAGCTGTAGCTAGATAATCGGCAATAACATTTTTTGTACGAGAAACACATGTCAAAGTATGATCTGGAAACAACCTCAAAATGTCTAAAACTGCATTACGATAAGCCCTCATTCGCGGATGTTTAGTGTGGTGTTCACCCTCGACTCGTTTGATTACTAATTCGAAGTCGCTATAAACTGAAATTCTCTTTGCATTCAATTTCTTGAGGATTTTCAAGCCTGCAATCAGTGCCTCATACTTGGCTTCGTTATTGGAACAATCAAAAGCCAATTTATATGAACAAACTCTTACATTACTTGGGACTTTATTTGGGAGGAAAATAGGGCTATGTATCCAAATCCCAATTCTTGCACCATCCTCACCTACTGCTCCATCGAAATCCATACTCCACAAACCAGCTTCTTCCTCCAAGTGTTGGAATTCTACCTACTCTTCTACCTTTGGTTGTTGTCCATCAATTTTCTACTACTGGCAGAATGTAGACTGTTCAACGGTACTTTCAAGCCTTTGTCTCTCTTGATCAAGTACTGCCCTGAAATTTTCTATTATCTCTGGAATATCTTCCACTTCAACTAGTTGACTATTTACATCATCAAAGCCATTGTCAGAATAAAGAACAAAAGATTCTAAATCTTTATGTACATAGTTAATTGGATTATTCAAAGGTTTCTCCTTGCTTGTGATCATATACTTCATCTTCTTCTCCCAATATAATTTTCTCAACTGACCAAACATGGGAATAGTGGCATAGGAGAAATCTAACTGTAATGTCCCTTTGAGTTTTTCACCCCACGACCTAGATAAAAGCATGCCAAATCTAGGGGGAATGTTGGCCACAACTACATCCATGAGAACATTTTTTGTTGGAATCTGATCTAAAGTCACAACCAAATCCTTAATGAGACCAATACATCTGACCCTACCGGAATCAAAAGAATAAATATCATGATACTTGCGAGTGATGTCCAAACCCAATTTTTCCATAATTGCCTTTGGCATTAGGTTGTGAGATGCTCCTGAATCAAACATGGCATTGTGCAAGACATAATCATGTAATCTAAGGCTGATGTAAAATGGGGCTACTTCACTATCCTCAGACTAGCCTTCTAATGTCGGACCAAAAATAAGCTCGAGTTGGTCCTCTTCCACATTAACCATATCAAATAGGGGATCTACATTCAAAATCTTTGACACTTGACTCTTATAACTTCTATTCTTCATTAATTCAATCAGAGGTATTGACACTTTTAACTTAGCAATCTCATTCACTAAGCTAAAGGCTGTAGTTTTATCTACCTCTTTGACTAGACAACCTTCTTTTCAGACTTTTCCTTTGCTGTACTTGGATGATTTTTCTTCTCATTTGCAAATTATACTTCGCTGGAAGTAGGATCTGCTGGCTCCTTTCCTTTTTTTCTGAACATTTGGAGAATCATTCTTTGGTTGTGCTGCTTCCTTCCGCTTTTGAATTGGATTGATTGGTACATCCCTGCTCCTGAGTGAATACTGTCTTTGTTGCACTGTCAATGCATTCATATATCCCCTCTGATATTCATCTGATTCTTCTTCTAGGATTGTTTCATTGGCTAGTATAAAATCCTCATCTTTTTGTACAGCTGGGCTTTCTAAATATTCCTCATCTTTCGTGATATAAATAGGCAAAACATCTGCTGTAAAAAAGTGATTCTCCTCTCCTATTGGATTCTCATCATCATTTGACTCTGGGCCATGCACATAATTCTGTTGTAGAGGTGTTTTGACTTGTTGCTCTGCTAATTTCTCTTGTGCTCTTTGCTCCCGCAATTTAATCCTAAACTCTGGCTGCTACTGAACACGAAAATTTGGATTTCTGACCTGTGTCTTGGGCTCATCTGAAATGGTGAATATATCGAACATTTTCTCAATTTTATGAAACAAATGATCTGAGGAAGAAGCTTCTTCCTTTATGGTCACTTTCTTCTCAATCTTTGTCCTAGCTCTCTTAGCTAGCAGATTTGCCTCCACACTCACTACAATTTTTTGCATATCCTCCAATGTAGCAGGATCTCATTCTCTCAATTGGTATGCCACGTCGGTATCAAAACCATCGGGGAATTTTATAAAAGCCAGCCCCATCGAGGGCTTGATATCAACTGGAATAGCATTATAGACAGTATTGAATCTTACACAGTAATCCTAAACACTTTCACCAACATTCCCCTTTATGTTTTCATACTCGAAAAGAATTTGGAGTGGATTTTTCTTTACCTCCCAATGATCCAGAAGTTGTCTATGAAGAACTGGCAATGTATTGATAGTCCTCGCGGGCAGTGCTCTAAACCACTTTCGCACCTCACATCCAAAACTTTTCACAAATAATCACATGGTCACATTATCTCCATCTATCTCATGAAGATCAAAGAAGTAATTCATCATGTCAACATGCTGTTGCTTTGTGATACCTTGGGTAGCATCAAACAATGGTATTTTACTTTGGTAATCAGCAAGCATAGCATCCAAGTTTTGTGGCAAAACGAGAGGTGCATATGTGGCAGCCATTGCTCAAGGTGAATTGGAAACTGACCTTGGAGAAGCAGGAGGATTTATAGCAACAACAATAGTCGATGAAATGGGTGTATGGGGTGTCGAAGGAGGTTAAGAAATGATAGATGTTTGAGGTGTTGAAGGGGGAGAAGAGACAACAAATCTTTGATCAGATATGGTAGGTTGCATGGGAAGGGTGGGGATAAACTGTGGTTGAGAATGAACTTCAGAGCCAAACAAAACAACAGATGAACCAAGAGTAGCAGATGCTGATTCAAGGAGCTCGGGAATATTAGTAGCCACAATAGAGGTTTGAAGATTCAAAATTTAAGCATCAATTGATCTATTCACTCTTTCAGTTTCAAGGTATTGGACAAACTGCAGATTTAAAATGGTATCACCAACTGCACTTTCAGATTTAGTTTCAAACAAATATAGATCAAAATGTTCATCAAACGGGATATCTTCAAGATATTGGAATACAACTGGGCATGAATGAGATCTGAAAACCGATCTTGGATTCACGGAACTTTCTTTCTTGAGTATTCTTGGAATCAGATTTGGGTTTTCAAACACGAGAGGCAAATCAGGATCAGGATGGGCCCTGGTGTATCTTCTGGAAGCCAGTGTTGAATGCTTCACAAAATTCAAATGAACATTACAATTTTGTCAGCCTACTGACTTCTAAACCTATCATCCAAAGGTCTAGAATTGTTGTACTAGTACTGGGGTTATATTTTTCAATTCTTCCCCAGTATGGTCGCCACTATTTTAGTGCCTAAATCTACCTCAGGCTGAAGGAAGGTAGGTCTAGGATAACATCAAACCACGCTTAACCTGATAGCTAGCCCTACCAAGTCAGGAGAGGGCTATATCCTTGTCAATCTCAATTAGAATATGGAAAACAGGGCTTGAGATGACTGAAAATAAATGTTGATTTTAGGCTAGGTATATTAGGTAAGATGATTTTGTTTGATTTTGACGGCTGGTTGCTGGATCAAATGCAGAAGGTAGTTTTGGGTCCGGGAAATCAACTCAGATTTGCAGGAATTTCTATGGGGCAAGGTAGGCAAGTGTTTCGGCACTTTGAATTGGATGTGAATTGTAATTTTAAGACCAATGAGGAGTTGGAGAGGGTATGCAAGGTTCATGAGTCCTCTTCAAACAACAGAAAACATTAAAAATTAAATGTATCATCAAAGCAGAGCACTGAATATCAATGGATTCCACTTATTTATCTTGATTCATTTAGTTATGAAGAAAGAAGTAGATGATGGCACATATACACATAAGAGAAACTAAATAACAAAGGAAGAAACAATGCCAAGACACATTACCACAAGAATTCCACAAAATGTTGCAAAACCCTGGTTCATTTCCTTGCCAAACTGCAGAAGTGATTTACATTGAAGCTCAATGCATCTACAAGAGTCCAACCTTTACAAATGACTAAGAAAGTACATGATATAGGCATAAAACCACCTATGCTAGCCATTAGGGGTCGAATCCATGAGTCAAGGAGCTGTTTCAACAACATCTAAACTAGGAACTAGAAAATAGGCAGTGGAACAGCTTGCCTCTAAAATTATGGAAACTGATTCATTCAAGCTCAAACCACCTATAACTGATGTATCTACCCCCTCAAGTAATTTTTCATCATATTTACATCATCTTACATGATTTACCATTACAAATTTATCAAGGAGAAGAGAAAAAGTCAACTGGTAATCAAACTGGACGAAATTCTGGAAAATCAGGCAAAACTGGGAAATTTCCTCCTATGTGCAGTGCTTTTTCTAAGCCACTTTTGGAAGGCTTCCCGAAGTCCAAATCAGGTGAAAAATAGCTCATTGGAAAGCTTCGTGAGTCTACTTTCTGGAACAACTTGAATTTTTGGATTTGGAGTCCATTTGTACCTCCAAAAATGGAATCTCCCAAGACTGCTTCCTGTGTGGCAAAAATGTGGTAGAGATGGCACTTTTTGGGTTTTTTTGCCCTTTTGGAGACCCAGAACTTGTCCAAAATTCTCAGCCATTTTTGAGAATGCATATTTTTCATGCTGATTCCAAAAATACAAACCTTTTTGCAAATGGATGCCCCCAACAAAAGTGCAGCGCCACCTACTCAAAAAACCTGCTTTTTACTTCAAAATTTTCAAAAATGACAAAAATGCTCCAAATTTCTTGAAATTTGGCATGGGTGATCCTTTTTAGGTGCTTTGCTGGGCCAGATATGCTTCAACCAAGATCTTGAGCTTAGCTTACTCTTTTTTACTCCCCAAAGCTCTTTTTAGCTTAGCCTTTAACCTCTTCACCCTTGTTTTGCAAATTTTGTTCCGAGTTAGATAGTGATAGGCCATATGGCACAACATTTTCTTCTCTTTGTTGGCTTTCTCAAGAAATTTATCCAGGTGAATGTTTGCCCTCTCTAACCATGATTTCCGGTTAGCCTCAATTTCTTGCTCAAGGGATGTCATTTTGATTTTTCTCCTCTTTGCCACTTGCCTATTCTCTCTAATTGTTTGCAGCTCCATAACAACTTTCTTGTCTTCTAGTTGCTTTCTTTCCTGCTCAAGATAATTGATGATCCATTTTTCCCTCTCAAGGTTAAGTGATAAGGCTTGGATTTTAGCATCCTTTTCTTTGATAATCATATCCTTGAGTTTTGAGCTTTGAGAACCCAAATCAGTGTCATCCTCCTCAACCAAGACAAAATCCCTGTCTTGCCCTTCAGTAGGGCCCTCCTCATGCATCTATTGCTTTTCTTCATCTCTGTTCTGTACCTGTTTAGCTAGAGAAGAAGGCAAAGCCATTTTCACCCCTAGTGAAGATATCATTTTCTTGTGGTCCGGTGAAGAAAAGGAGACCCCTTCCACCTCTAGTGGAGATAGTACTTGCCTGGCAGCAACAAAAAGCATCATGGTTCCTCTCTCATAGGTGACAAATATTGGCACACCTGTAATTTCAGTCTCATGAACATCTGGTTGTCTTGAAGGCCCTCCTTCCTCTTGAGGGACTGATGGAATCACCTGAGGACCTTTGAAAATCTCATGTGCAATGAAGGTATCCCATGGTATGTTCAACAAGCTTAGCTGATGCAAGACAACAATTTTAATCAGTGAGAAGTGGTAAATGTTGTTGAACTATTGAGGAAAAGGTTTCCTTTGCACATAGAGAGCCATCTTCTCAATATTCCTGCATATAAAGTATGGGAGGTTCATCATCCTCACTCTTGTGAAATGCATCAACAATCTGACATGATATGTATATAGGCAGGAAAACCTCCCTTCATAGGTAAAATACTTGATGATGAGTTTCATGAGAGGAGCATAGATGTTCTGCAAGTATTTGAAAGGGAAAACCCTACTGGTCTACTTGTGATTACCAGCCCTAATGTAAGGCTCATAATATTCTCTGCCCACATGTTGCCCCTTATTCCACTGTTCACCTACATTAGGAATGCATGTTGCTGCTACAATGGTTTCAGGTGTCACGGTGAAAGAGACACCAGCAAGGTTCACCTGGCCATTGTGAAGATGAAGAAAAACAACCTAGCAAGCTCATGATGATATTTCACCCTCTCTACCATTTCACAAAACTGATAACAAGACCGGTGTTTAAAGAAAGTTACAGCAAGAGGGCAAGCATGTAATTCTGTGAGAGTGGTGAGCTCCTCCCGGATGATCTTCCCTCCTTTATGTGGATTTCTTGGTACGTGAGCTTCTCGGGAAGAATCACTGAAAGTTTCCTCTTCCCTCTCATAGTCTGAATCTGTCTCCATGCTTATAAATTTGAAGTGAAAGCTGATGAGTATGAAGAGATTTTAAAATATGAGGGTGAATAATGTGTATAGGAAGTGAATGCTGGTTTCTTTTGGGGAATGAGGGAAATGACTGGAATTATGAATGTAGATGAGGGTTTTGATAATGAAATGGATGTAGTGAAGGAATAGGAAGTGGGAGTTAGGGTTTGGGAATAGGGTATAGGGTTAGGGTTTGGTAAATGGGAGTGGGGTTTGGTGAGTAAGCGTTGATGATTTTGGGAAAGGGAAAGGGATTTAGGGAAAATAGTTTAAGGGAATAGGGTGTAGGAAAATAATCTAAGGGAATAGAAATAGCAGAAAACAATACCCTTTGCAAATCTATGAGACAATTTGGAGGATAGCTAGGGTTTAATTTTTTGAAACATGAAAATCACCACAACTGATTAAAAACCCCTTGCTAAAAAAGACGAGAAGCTTTACTTACTTGATGGGAGGTCAATTAAGGAATTTGAAGAAAAGTAAGGTGACTGGAGTCGTTTTGATGCTCAATGGACAGGTGCGCAATGCACTTTGTATGCACAACGCCAGACCAATTTACAGTGGAAAACTTGCACCAGGTCTGCACCGCCAAAGCCCAGGTGCACAGCGCCGGCAAAATTTTGGGATTTTTCCTCTATTTTTGTATTTTTCTTCAAACACGATTTTTATTCCTTTAGCTCATTCACTTGCAACAATGAAGACTCAAACACATGGATTGGCTTTTATATTCCCTTTCTTTTAATTTTTCATTAACCAAACCCACTTTTCTATTGTTTTGCTAGCTTTTTCACAAATGCCCTGTTTCACTTTATTTCTGACTTTTGCCTTTTGTGCAGGTGGACTTTTGCATTGATTTTTGCAATTGCAGGAGTGGACCTTGTCACTAGGTCACCAAGAACAACTTTGAATACATATTACATATAGAAACACTGAAATTAGATGAAATTTTTACAATAATGGAAAAAACCCCGTTTTCACCTCAAAACAGAGTTTTGAGGTAAAACAAATTTATTGAGCATAACATAAGTAAAATTTATGATTTTATGAGTTTATTTATCCTCCTCATGTGTCTGCTGACCCTTTATTCAGTTTTGGATGACCACGATGACAAACCCTAGATCTAGTGAGACTAAAACCCTAAAGCTGATTTTTCTAAATGAAATGAAATAGGATGACAGTGAATGACCTAAAAAATGGGAAAATAGGTCAGCAGGTGAATATCATGAGGGAAATTGACATGAAGCCACTACCATCAATTGATCCATGACCTAATGGAATGCAGATGATCGGATGGGACACCTAATATGCATGCAAAAAGAGCAATTTGATCATTGATGGAAGTATGAAGATACTAACACTAACAGTCTACATGGGCAAGACAACGTTAAAAATGTATACAACACATTTCCATTAATAGATTATGTATTACAACAAGTGAAATAGTTCAAATGTAGAACATATGTTAAAGCAACATGCATCACACGTGTCAAATATTAGTCTTACAACAGTTACAATACATGTGTGAAAACGTGTTGGCCTGTTAGCAGGCTTCTAAATTAAGTGAAAGTTCCACGACACATCATTACACCATACATCACTAACCCCATGTGAGAGGCGTTGGAGCCACTACTTACTCCTCAAAGGAAATATTACGGACATTCTTGGCTATGTGGGAGGAGCTAAGGTGAAAATTCCTTTGCATGTACAAATGAGGGGGTATTTATAGCCAAGGGTGAAACTGACTCTTGTGGCTATTCGACTACCCTCATGACTGTCTGACTTCCATGAATCTTCGACTTTACATGAATATTTGTACAACAAGTGGGTCTCTTGGACTTCCATGTCACATTACATTGATTAAGAACATGGCCCATATTAGAGATACACATGACATGACAGTGTTGGTACATTCGTGTTGCTTCTGGTGTGCATGTCAAGCTACAGTGCTACTGGGTGATGGATGTCTTCATGGTGTGTCTCAGCTTCACCTCCGCATCGAAAAGTGTGAGGATTTTTGATGGTTGTTGGTTCACTTGATGTTGCTTTTGCATGTTTCTCCTGGCTTGTATGATGGAAGGCTTGACAAGTTCGTCTGTTCGTGAAAAGTGCATGTTCGTCTGTCCATTCGTCCGTGAGCACATATTGCATGTTTGCTCGTCCATCCGGCTATCAACACATCTTTTCATGATCATCTGTTTGCAAGCACATCTCTTTTCATGCATCATTTGTTTGTCCTTTGGTGAACCTATCCTTTTGCATGTGCTCCCTTCATTCATCCCATTCGTTGTCACACCATGCTTGTTTGTGTACCTGTACCTGCAGTCACTCATGACGAGACGACATCAAATTCAAAAACATCCTAGTCTACTATGATACATGATTATTTCAGATGTAGATGACTAGGAGAGGCAACAAGGTTGAGAGGCAGGATGATGGCTCCAAGCACTAGTGATGAAAACTGCACAAGAGTCACTAGGTGATTGAGGATGGGCAATTTGAGATTACAGTGACTGTCCGCAAGGTCTGGATTGGTTGGAAGGAAAAACTACACAAATTTTGGGAGGAACATTCCAAGCTACGGAGAGGCAAGGTAGAAAAATCTCTACATTTTCTGAAACAAGCAAGTAGCAAGGTTCGATAACAAAATTTACACAATTTTCTGGAGGCACAAGCCGGGCTGCATGGAGGATCAACAAGCAAAAATTGTGCAATTTTTTGGAGGATCAGGCTGGGAGCTTGGAAGCCAAAACTATGCAATCCCTAGAGGGAATTGGCAGTTGTCTACTTGGTCACTGGCAACAAAAATTGCACAATTCCTGGAGGGAACCGGCAGTCAGCTGGTAGGGCTTGGTAGCAAAAACTGCACAATTCTTGGAAGGAACTCACAGTTTGTTGTTGGGAGCTATTGGCAGGGAAACATTTGCTAAGGTTGGGAGGCTAGCCTACTGATCACCTCTGTGCAATTTCTAAACTGAGAGGACTACTGGGAAGCAGAGGGCTTGCACATGAAAACTACGCAAATTTTTTTGTGAGCAGTCAATCGACTGTCGGGAGGACTGGCTAGAGAATTGCACAATTTTCTGAGGGAGACAGGGATGAGCAGTGGGTGTATGTGCAACCTGTCTGCACAATTTTCTTAGTCAATAGAGCAGGCAAGGTCAACAGCCTCTGTGCAATTTTTGAGGGGAGTCAATCCCGGGTGGATGCAGGGTCAAACTCTCCAAATGGCCAGCATAAAGGTTTATTGCATTGCTTTCGGACAACGCAGCTTGAAATGACTTGCTTGGTGCTCTGCGTTGTTTCGTGTAACACTCGATCGAGTTGATGGAAGGGTGATGGTCCGGCTATCAAAGGGGAGCCCGATTGTCAGAACTTTAGCAAAATGACTAAGTGTGTGAATGAGTGAAAGATGAAAATGAGATCTTACAAACACACACCAATATTACTTGACGACGAGATGACTCAAACCATCTGAAAACACATGCTCAACATGATTGATTGACAGTGTGAGTGACAAGCGCGACACTTATGATTGATCATTGATTGACTGTGAAAACACTTGCCCGACAGTGAATGTGACTCCATGTGTGAGTGCGACAGATGTTTTCATAGCTTAGAGCAAGACTAGAACATGGTCGCAAGCATGAATTTGACTTCATAATGCAAACACTTGGGTGAAATGAAAAAGCAAGGTGGATGTGAAGACTCACATGGGCTCGTGGAGTGAACTCGAGTGTGTAATCATCAAGTGAAACTCTCAAGGGAGGCTCCAGAATTGGTTGTAGGCCAAAATTTTGGAGGGTGGTTGTAGCCACTATAACACTTGGTGACACACTAGTAGAACTCCAGCTTCTCCATTTTGGTTCATTGTTAGCACAAGGCCTTGGTATTTCGAGGAGTATTGAATCACTATGCAGTTTACATTGGCTTCCCCACTTACCCCATGGACATACATGGTTCACCTTTTTCCAACTCATTCAACACAATTAAAAGTTCAGCTTGATCACAGTGTTTCGAATACGGGAAGGGTAGTTTAGCTCGCGAGTTGAAGATTTTCAAAGTGTAAGTTTTCATCTCTGGTGTTGCTCCGGTGCCAACAGAACTAGACAGTACCCCGACGGAGTCACATAGCAACACATGCATTGCTCCACTACTAGCGAGCCTGGTCAGTACCCCGGTAGAGTTGCATGCTTCACCTCTCTGTGCAGGAATCATTTCTCTTCTTTCTCCTTTGTATTTTTTCAAGAGGACTGTGCATAGGAACTTATTTATTTTTGGGGCGGAAGAGGGATCCTAACTTATTGAGAGCATGAGAGGTTGTTCCTTCAGAGAAGCATGTAATACCTCTGACATAGGTTTGCTCGTTTAGATTTTCCCCTTCTCCATTTCTACTAGTTGGATGAGCTTGAACACATAGAGCAGAAGGCTGAGTACAGGCATGGGGCTTCCTAGTGTGGACACAGGTTCATGGTTGGACCAAAACTTCCCCCGTAGATGGCTCGTATTTTCCATAAAGACTTCATTAACTAAAGGTTATAACCAAGCATAGAGAAGACGGACATAAGACTGGCCAAGTGTTGTAGTGTCACAAGTTTATTCAAATCTCAGCCACATACTCTATTCAAAAGCCAGAACACAGTAGTTGGTAAGACTTATTTTCGAAAAAAAATAGTAAGGTATTAAGCAAACCAAACAAACAAAAAAAATAGTAAGAAAGAAAACAAAGTGAAAACAACAACAAACAAGCAAAGCAACTAAGTCAACAAGCAAACAAACATGCAAACAAGAAAGCAAAGACAGTCGAAAAAGTAAACACTACTCCTACTCCTACGTTAAACGGTCGGGGTTACATGAAATAAAATTTCTAGTGAAGCCATCGTAGACGTACCCAACCTGTAGTCACAAAGATACGAGTGATTAAAACCAATAGAAAAGAGTGTGCAACCATAAATGAAAAAACTTGAAAAACTTGCACAAGAGAGAGAAGATCTCACCAGTGGGCGGAAGAATGTGTCACAACCACCCAACATACATGCTTACCTCTTCCGTGACTACCATTTTCAACAAACCGCAGAGGCCTCTCATGATTATGTGTTGTTATGCGCCAAGTTTCTTAGCAAGTACGAGGAAGGAATGAAGCTTGTTACCTGCAACACAACTCGCCAAGTAAGATTGTTCTAGCCATTCATTGATTGGATCATAAAATTCGTGATGGTTGTTTTTGAAAGATTCATGATCTTTGAGAGGATGGATTCCTGATTCGAGAGAGGGGATCATGATGGGAATATGATACGAATAGATAGATAGATCTGGTCATTTTCATCAGTCATGTCAAGACAGCGAGGGCCTGCCATAGCCATTAGTGTAGGCTGAGGTGCCTCACTTGCTTGACAAAAATATAAGAACAAAGATGTTACATAGTGAAAATCATAGTGTGCGAAGTGACTATCATTGGATGTAATGTTAGGAAAATAATAAACTGCATGACAACCACCCAAGGTAGAAGAAAATCAGACCAGTCGAACGAGATGATAGATTCCCATTTTGACACAAACAAAGAAAATTTTTGAACAATCGTGCGAACACTCTGAATGAGGAAACCAAGTTCGTTGTCCGCTAGACATGATAGAACACCCACCTGCAATTGGTGAAAAAGTGCACAGGCATCATGCTAATCGTAGAAATGTAGAAAGGATGCCAGCACTATGAATGTGTGAAACCAGTTGGGGTGTGGTGAAATGAGAGTAACTTGATTCACGCAATAGGTTGTGCACTCGTCATCACACAGGGATATTGTTGGTGTGATGAGTGGGTAGATTTGACATGAAAAATGTGCAAAAAGACCAAGGAGCTGATTACGAGAGAGAACATCCGATAAGTATGATTCCAGATGAAGATATTCTTTGAGATGATCAACTTCTTTGTCCCATGATTAAATGAGGGATGGACACCCCCAACTCGAATTGGATGTAAGAGAGGTGCATGAATACGAACATGATGTAATGGACTCGTGGATTTGATCATTAGCAAAAATCTAAAAGTTTGAAATATCACACCCAGAATAGTAAATATTCTTTACAAGGGGATCCACGTTGAGTGCAACCATGTAGATAGATGGATTTTGCATGAGAAATGAGATCTGATTTTGTTTGAGGTGCTTACTAGAGTTTCGAGGTCTTGACATAACCATCAATGGATGTTGAAGTGCCTTGACTCCTTGGCACGTCTCGGAACTTTCCAGAATTGAAAAATTGTATCTTGAGATGTGAACCAAACCATGCATGGCTTGAGGATGGCTGATTTCAAAACTTCTCTTAGGATGACAACCATATCTATCACGGGCTTCATCAAAATTTTCAGCAAGATGACTTGACGAGTTGTCTTCATGCAACACACAAGATGATGATGCACGGGAAGAGTATTGTGTGTTGAGACTATTTTCATCATGGAAATCCTCATTTCCTTTTGTCGATTGAGGAGGTAGCTCATAAGATGAAGAAGCAATAGAACACGGAGTGTCTCTGACGAATGTTGATGTGTTATGAATGAAATGACACATAGGCAAGTGAGGTGTGGAGGAAGCTTCGATATGGATGTCTACTTTGACCAGTGTGCATTCCAGATCTGAGTTAGAGCATAGATGAGATGACAATAGATCATATGATGTGCTTGGGTGTTCATCATAACATATGGAAGCATGGGAGTGATGACAACCCAAGACTGGAGGTTCATCGAAAGAATTGATTATGCATGATGTTTCACCAAGGTTCGCGAATTGAGGATCAATCAAGAATGGAAGCTCAATGTTTTGAGAGGAATTGACTATGTCTTCACCATCCTGCTCCTTTGATTGTATGATGAGATTGCCTTGCACATGACTGCAACTTGAGCCAAAAGCTCGAGAATCAAGAGAGTGCGCGCAACTAGATTGTGAAGCAAATCGCTCAAGCACGTCACGGTGCAAGGAGTCATGGCTTGTAGATGATGGAGGATGCCAGAGATGCATATTAGACTCAACACTTGGGTTAAAAACGATGATTTCCTCTTGCTGAATGGAGGGATGAGTTTTTGCCATAGGCTTTCTGAACCATTCTGGAATTTCCTCTGATGGGACGAGAGATAGACGAGTAGATGGGTTGGGAACATGCTGCATAGATTTCTCAGCTTTGCAACTACTGCGAGGGGACACCCTCTTCAAGACATGAGGTGTATCATGATCTACAAGAGTCGATGGAGAAGGAAAATCAGGAGGTTCACCATTTTTGGAGACATGAACCAAGCTTTTCAGCTCTTGGCTCATGAAGTCAAGGTCCACAAACTACTCAGGAATTTTGTGACATAGGTGAAGGAAGTGGGTAGAAAATTCCTCAACTAATTCACTAGGCTTCATTCTTAAATGAGAGATTCTTTCATAGACATATGATTGGTCACACTCATCGAAGGCTTGATGGAGCTCCTTGAGGAGAGTGAGAACGGAATGGACGGAAGCAAGTGGCAGGGTATGGCACCACCAATTAGTACGACCTTCAATGGTGAGGAAGAAGAGTATGCAAACAAGATTATCACTATCGATTTCATGAGATTCACATAAATGAAGAAAATCAGAAATGTGCTCAGTTACAAACATTCTGTCCTCACCGTCAAACTTTAACAAGGACAAGCGATTGAGAAGCTCATCAAGGATTGATAACTGATTAAGGGAGAAATGAGATAAACATCTCGGGAGCACGAATTGTGTATTATTCATGGGTAAGAGATTCAACCTAGATGTAAGCGCTCAGCTTGTCATCTAGCCCTCCTTCTAGCTCTAGAATGTTGACAGTGTTGGATCCACCAACATTAGGGGATCACTGCGATATGAAGTTCAAACTAGACCTCACACCATCTGGTGTGGGAGTACCATCCAGTGTGCTGGCTTGATTGCCACTATCTTAAGGATTTTCCTCAACTCTTTCTTGTTATCACAAGAGAGTGGTTTTCTTTGTCTTCGAGAAGTGAGATTCGCTTGCCTGGTGAGTGTAAGTGTCACTTGTGTCAATGGTTATTTCACTGTCGAGGGAGAGGGTGAGAGTGAGTTCCAGGTTGATTGGGAGTAGTCCCAAAGCTGCTAGTAACACACAACAAAAAAGGACGTACACATCTTCTGATGGAGTATTCCACATGGATGAGGCAGTCACAACACACAAGGGAAGATAACACGTATAACACTCAACGGATGAGTCCACACAAGTGCAACGGTTGTTTACAAAAAGTTTTATGTGAAAGGTCTGTCCGATGCCTGGGAGAATAGTCTACACGGGTGAGAAATGTTAAAAACGTATACAACACATTTCCATTAATAGATTATGTATTACAACAAGTGAAATAGTTCAAATGTAGAACACAGGTTAAAGCAACATGCATCACACATGTCAAATATTAGTCTAACAATAGTTACAATACATGTGTGAAAATTTGTTGGCTTGTTAGTAGGATTCTAAATTAAGTGAAAGTTCTAAGACACATCGTTACACCATACATCACTAACCCCGTGTGAGAGGCATTGGAGCCACTACTTACTCCTCAAAGGAAATATTACAAACTCTCTTGGCTATGTGGGAGGAGCTGAGGTGAAAAGTCCTTCGCAGGTACAAATGAGGGGGTATTTATAGCCAAGGGTGAAACTGACCCTTGTGGATGTTTGGCTACCCTCATGACTGTTTGACTTCCCTGATTCTTCGACTTTGCATGACTCTTTGTACAACAAGTGGGTCTATTGGACTTCCACGTTACATTACATTGATTGACAACATGGCTCACAGTAGAGATGTGGACAACATGACTCATGATATGACTCGACATGAAAGTGTTGGTATATTCCTGTTGTTGTTGGTGTGCATGTCGAGTTGTAGTGTTGTTGGGTGATGGATGTCTTCATGGTGTGTCACAGATTCACCTCCGCATGGCAAAGTGCGAGGAGTCTTCGATGGTCATTGGTTCACTTGATGTTGATTTTCCATGTTGCTCCTTACTTATATGATGGAAGGCTTGACAGTTTGTCTGTTCGCGAAAGGTGCATGTTCATCCGTCTGTCCATCCATGAGCACATCTTGCATGTTTGCTCATCCATCTCGTTGTGAACACATCTTTGCATGATCATCTATTCGTGAGCACATCTCTTTGCATGCATCGTTTTCTCATATGTTAGTGAACCTATCCTTCTGCATGTGCTCCCTTCATTCATCCCATTCATCATTGTGCCATGTTCGTTTTTGTACTTGTACCTGTAGTCACTCATGACGAGACAACATCAAATCCAAAACCATTCTAGCTTACCATGATACATGATTATTTCAGATGCAGGTGATTGGGAGAGGCAACAAGGTTGTGAGGTGGGATGATGGTTCCTGGAACAGCTGATGAAAACTGCACAAGAGTCACCGGGTGATGAGGATGGGCAATCCGAGATGACAATGACTGTTTGCGAGGTCTGGCTCGGGTGGAAATAAAAACTGTGAAAATTTTGGGAGGAACAGTCCGAGCTACAGAGAGGCAAGGCAAACGAAATTTGTGCATTTTCCGAAACGAGTGGGCAGCGGGGCTCAACAACAAAATTTGCACAATTCTGGAGGAACATGCTGGGTTGCATGGAGGATTAGCAGGCAGAATTTTTGGAATTTTTTGGAGGAGCAGGCTGGGAGCTTGGCAGACAAAACTGTGCAATCCCTAGAAGGAACTAGCAGTTGGCTACTTGGTCACTAGCAGGTGAAACTGCACAATTCCTAGCAATTCGCTGTTGGGGCTTGGCAGCAAAAACTGCGTAATTCTTAGAGGGAACTGGTAGTCTGCTGCTGAGAGTTGCTGGCAAGGAAAATTTTGTTAAGGCTGGGAGGCTAGCCTACTGATCACCTCTGTGAAATTTTTGAGTTGAGCATACTTCTGGGCAGTAGAGGGCTTGCTCATTAAAACTGTGCAATTTGTTGGGTGAGTAGTCAGACGACTGTCGGGAGGAAAGGCTGTAGAATTGTGCAGTTTTATGAGGGAGACAAGGACGGGCATTGGGTGCCTGTCTGGCCTGTTCACACAATTTTCTCAGTCAGCAGAGC
This sequence comes from Pinus tabuliformis, assembly GCA_031772625.1. Classification (NCBI taxonomy): domain Eukaryota; kingdom Viridiplantae; phylum Streptophyta; class Pinopsida; order Pinales; family Pinaceae; genus Pinus; species Pinus tabuliformis. The sequence continues at coordinate 1,118,922,522 of CM062817.1, forward strand.
AATCAAGTTCAGCAGCCTCTGCGCAATTTTTGAGGGGAGTTTGTCCTGGGGTGGCTGCCGGGTCAAACTCTCCAGATGGACAGCATAAAGGTTGCTTGCATTTCTTGCAGACAACGCAACTTGAAATGACTTGCTTGGTGATTCTGCACTGTTTTGAGTAACAATCGGTTGATTCGATGGTAGGGTGATGGTCCGGCTGTCAAAGGGGAGCTTGATTGTCAGAACTTTAGCAAAATGACAAAGTGTGTGAACGAGTGAAAGACGTAAATGAGATCTTAAAAACACAAACCAATATGACTTGACGATGAGATGACTCAAACCATCCAAACACACATGCTCAACGTGATTGACTGATGGTGTGAGTGACAAGCGTGACACTGATGATTGATCGTTGATCAACTGTGACGACACTTGCGTGACAGTGAATGTGACTCCATGTGTGAGTGCGACAGATGTTTTCATAGTGAACACAACGAGTACACACGAAGTGAAGACTTAGAGAAAGACTAGAACATGGTCGCAAGCATGAATTTGACTTCAAAATGCAAACACTTGGGTGAAATCAACAAGAAATGTGGATGCGAAGACTCACACGGGCTCACAGAGTGAACCCGAGTGTGTGCAGCCATCAAGTGAAACTCAAGGAAGGCTTCGGAATTGGTTGCAAGCCAAAATTTTGGACGGTGGTTGTAGCCACTACAACAAGGTGTTAGTCCATGATTTCATCACCAAGGATAAGGATCCATGAGAGGTCATTTCTCCATGTTGTGAAACACATAGGGAGCGCCAATTTATTCAATGTCCAACATGAAGTTCATCCATCATTTCATCTATGGAGGGAATAGAAAATTTATTTTTATTGTTATATTATTCAACCCTTTGTAATCTATGCATAACCTAAAAGGCCCATTCTTATTTTGAAGTAGAACTATAGGAATTGCATAAGAACTTCCAGTTTTTGTAATAATACCACATCTCAATAGTTCTTGGATTATCCTCTTGATTTATATTTTTTGAAGAAGCGGATACCAATATGGTTTGATATTGATAGGGTTTGATCCTATTTTATATTTGATGATGTGCTTGATCTCCCTTTCAAGAGGCATCTCCAACAATAGATCATGGAATGATTTTTTGTTTCTTCTGAATTAATTCTTGAATATCGAGAGGCTCGACATTAATTATTTTTTTAGGCCAATACTTCCATTTGATGACATTGTGTTATATATGTTGATGCACCTTTTTGGACTTACTTCACAATTTGATGGGAGGATACAATTTGATTTTTGGGCAATTGAAACACATATATCTTTCTCCTTTCTATCTAAACTTTGCAAACTATTTTTGATGGTTGGAAGAGTAAGTGACTAATTTTTGTAGACATTATATTCCTAGGACTACACATATGCGTCTTAGAGGTTTGGTGTAAAACTAGGATTCTAAGTTGTAATTTGAATCTATAATTTAATTTTGTGGCATTTCCCTACAACAATTTTGTTCCCATTTTCTACAGTAACTATCATATTTGGCATTGGGTATTTCAAAAGATTCAATCTTTTTGTGAGATTTTTTTCAACAAAATTATGAGTGCTTTCTGTATCTGTTAAGATTGTTATATTTATCTACTTTATGTTCCATTTTAATTTTAATGTATGGGGATGGGCTATTCCTGCCATGGTTGATAGTGATATTTGTGGTTCATTCTTACTATTTGAATTTGGGGAAATTTTTTATGGCCATCCACTTATTTTTCAATTGATTCCTCACTATCTTAATCATATTTCAGTTCAAATTTATATGAATTCTTATTTAACTTGAAACATTTGTCTAGGGTCTCATTTTTCATCACAATGTTTGCATTTTCCTTATTTTATTCATTGGGCTTCCAAATTAGGTTTTCCTCCTTCTCTTAAATGCAATGGAAGGTATTTGGATTTTATATCTCTATGGTTTGGGTAATCCTTCATCTTGAGTAGACTTTATCAAATCTTTGTAGTGATGACTTTTCCAACTTCTTCTCTACAATGTTTTCTTGTATTGCATCTTCCATAGTTGTAATATCATGTAGCTTTAGCTGATTCTAGATGTGTAGTTTCAATATGATGATGTAATATCAAACTAAATGTCTTATCGAAAATACATGTACTCTTGTAGCTATCAGTTTCCATTCATATGTAAATTCATCCATGTTTCCTCTTTGTTGCAACATTGTGAGTTTTGCGATAAAATATTCTTCTTTGATACCATAGAATCATTAAAATGATTTATGTTTAAATTTATTCCAATTTATTGAATATGTTGATTTCTTCCACAATATGTACTAGTTATATACACCTCCTTCCACTTGCATGGATGCATATCTTATTTTTTCATCATCATTACAAATACCATAGATTTAAAATATTGTTTGATTTGTTAAACAAGGGCATACTTTTTTTTTTCATTCCCATTGAATTTTTACAATTCCTGCTTTTATCTTGGTGGATATGCGAAGACTAGTTGTCTATGTGGTGGGAATTGTTTGTGAATCATCCTTTTATGAAGAGTTATCTTTAACTATTGGTTTGGTGTATTAGCCAGACTTGGAGGTATATTTATTTGTGGGTTTGGTATGTTTGACAAGGTCAATTGGCTTTAAACATATGAAGAAATTTGTTGTCTATTGTTCATGTTCTGTGATTTGGCAGGGTTTGTTATGAATCTTTCTAATATAGTGAATCTATATTTCAATTCATCTTTTTTTTGATCTTATTGTAAAATATCACAATTTTAATCAATATGTACTTGTAACAGTGCATTCTTCACTCTTAACTTCTTATAAACCACCTCATACTTTTTCATCAATTCACTTTTGTTGTTCTTCCATTATAACCAACCTTGTATTGAATTAATTCATTAATATTGTCTTAGTGACCAATGGGGTTTTTATATCTAAATTGGTTGAATTTTAAGTTATAGTCCCTCAAAATTATATATATATATATATATATATATATATATATATATATATATATATATATATATATATATATATTTTATTGTGACTAGATGAATCTACAACTTGGTTGGTATTGTACTCACATTACATGGGGTTGATTCCGACCACTACCACTATGCACTCTAGTTGAGAGTTAAGTAGGTGGGATACCCATAGGGTTTTGAACTGGTGACTATTGTGCAAGGAGTGCCTTAACAACATACCCATTCATTGACTATTCTATGCCTTATAAGATTTATTTATTTATAACATATTATCCTTATTTTTTTTATAATCTTAATTTTCAAAAGATATTGATCCCAAGTTAAATAATTCAACTCGTATCATACAAAATAAAATCCTTTCACAGTACAAACAACATTTTCGAAAGAGAAAAATTAATTGATTAGCGCATGGTCGGGACTGTATGAACATGATGCAAAGAATGTATGATTGGGAATGTACAGACATGATACAAAGCATGGTCGTATGACAATATTTGTAGTTGTACGAAAACAAACTTAGCATCGATTGTATGGCAGGAGTTGTGGTGATGATTTATATGACCCGAGGGGTAGGGGGTGCAGTACAACATATCGACTTGCCTTTGGGAAAAGGTGGAGGCAATTGTGGTGTATGGATGTTGACATTGGTGAAAATGTAAAATTGGCAGTGCGACTTGCCTTTGGGAAAAGGTGGAGGCAATTGTGGTGTATGGATGCTGACATTGGTGAAAATGTAAAATTGGCAGCGATGTATAGATAGATAGGTTATACATGGAAATTAGAGGCTATATAGCTAATAGAAATGGCATTGGTTGTATGTATGGACTAACGAATGAATGCTATATAGATCAGTTGGCTTTGATACCAAATAATGTACGAAATCTTTGAGTGCTCAATAAAATATATTGATTTATAAAACAATGAATAAATAATAAATGAGAATCTTGTTACAATGAATGGGTAATCTTTTAAATATAGCCTAAGGTAACTTTATGAATAATCATGACCATTAAGACATGATTTCTTAATTAAGATTCAATTGTTAGTTTCACTATTTATTTTATATATAACACCTGCCTTATATAGATCATGAACAAATTACATAATTTACAACTCTAATTGTCTACAAAAAGGAACCAATTGATTCTACATAAAAGACAAGATTAATAATAGATTATGTATAACATAGAAGTAAATACAAGGTAATCAAAGCATATATCTCTCATTCCAAATAAAAAAATACTTTTTTTCTTTATAGTATTAGTCTTCAATCAAATCGCATTGGGTTATGAAATATTTTTCAATCTCTAGTCTGATATCTCCTATATGATTTAGTAAATCATTGAAATTTCTCATTGTTAACAATTGATAGATTTTTATCTTTAGTTATTTAAGAACTACTTAAAATATGCAAACAATGCTAATGTGTATCATTTTTTGTACTTTTCAATTCCAAATCCATTGTTATGAAAGCTCATTTTGAGGTTTTCCATTTCTATATTGAGTAGGTTCTTTATCTACCATATTCATCTTTTGTCTCAAGAGTCAAATATTATTGTGACATTTTGCCTACTACCCCTCTTTCAATAGGGGTACATATATGCACATATTCAGTTTTGGCAGCACCATTGTAAGCCTCAAAAACACAAGTTAGAAGCCTTGTAGGCCATGTGGAGGTTATCTATTATGGTATCCTAGGCCCATTATGGTCAACCATGTTTGGTCCCACTAGTACCTGTTCTCAACACCTTTAATCCAAACAGGATTAGAGGACTTGGGTTTGGTCTTTTGGGACTAATGGTTGAGAGGAACCATTGGTATTGTAGGGGTGATTGTATATTGTAGAGCTAGTCCATTGCATGCCTCACATGCACCTATTTCATTTTCACATAGATATTCTATTGAGTCTGTGTGCATTCTTTGGCCATAAAGATTGATCATGTCTTAGTTCTTCAACATGTTAGTCTCACATTTTTCAACATTTCACACTTCCGAATGCATAGGGTCCTAGAGGTCAAAAGTTAACAAAGGTTCAAATTACTTAGCAAAATTTGTGCTTTCCATTTCTCCTAAAAGTTTTGAAAAAGGTCAAAGCAACATTGAAATATTCTCAGTCACAGGGGTCCATCCTCCTTTTGTGGCATGTGTGGAATCTTTTGAGGAAAAAGGGTTGAACTATTGGTAAAATGAGGTAAGCAAGTTATCGAAGGGCATCTACATTTTTCCTTTGCAAGACAACCCATATCCCATAATTGTTGTATCAAGTAAGGCATTGAATATCTCCATTTTTAGATACCTTTCCAAGGGGATGACCACACATGGTGGGATAAGAGATCCTTTTAATCACCTAAATAGAATTTTGAACCAAGTCAAGATTAAAAGACGACAATTTACTCAAAAATAAAATCAAGTTATTAAGAAAAATGGGAAAATAGATCTTAAATTAGGTAAATGGACGAATTTTGTTTCACCAAAGGAGATGTTGGGCATAAAAAAGAAAGATGTTGAGGATTGTTGAGCCCCAAAACTACCTCTCTTCCAAGCATTTTCTTAAACCCTTTTTCTTCTATTTTCCCATGTTAGTGCCTCCTAAGCTATCAAAAGTTGTTACATGTTGATTTCAGGAGTGTATTTGAGTGATTTTCAAATTATATCATTGTGTGTGCTATTTGATCTAGGTTTTGTTTATCAGCTATGGAATGTAGCCACTTTCTACGTCTAACTGGAAATTCTGCAGCTGTTTTCATTGATTTACAGGTTACAGGTGTCAGTAAGAGGAATGAGACACATGGGCAGCTCAAGAATGATCCACACATGCATGAGGTCCTATTTACTTAGCCAGATTTGGAAGGAAAGGTCCCGGTCAAAGGGAGGTCAACTGAGAGTTCTACGTCAACTAGAACTTTGTTCCTGCACGTAAAAGAAGCCTGAAGCCATTCCTGAACTCATGGATCCGTTTTTTCCACCTACAGGTCATCTCCATAATGCAATCCAACATCCACCTCGCATAGATTTACTGCTCATGGCAACCGAGAGGTTGAATCCTCAGATTTTAACCTGTTCACTTGTCCATCGTTGAAGAAATTCCTCTGAGATACAATTATCCATTTTCTCTATAAATATAAGCATTTGCAACATAGATAGTTAGTTCTTAATATTGTTGTTTTAGCGTTATTTTGTTGTTCTGTAACCGAGAGACATATTACTCTGTTTCATAATACAAAACTCTATTTTTCACATGGTTATTTAAGCGTGGTTTGAAGTAATAGCGTGTTAATCCAAAGCTATGTAGAGGGCCCCTGCGTAGCTGAGGTCCCTTCTTTCATTTTTGTATAGCTTTTATGTATATTTTCTCTCATTCGAATTGTATATTTCTCATGTTTAGCTTATGATCATAATCATTCTAACTTTGTACATGTCTTTGCAGCTTGTCACATTTCTTACTAACACTGATAGGTGCACTTCAGAATAGTTCTTTAAGTCTGGTTATGCTCGAGCTTCTTGGTGTAGTTTTGCATCAAGTGGTGATTTGAGACTTTCTTCCTCTGCTGAACTTTAGTCTTCAATTTCAGTTGTTTATTCTTAGTGAGATTTGTTTATTGTTCAAGATAGTTTAGATATCAATTCTTCATGCTATATGATGATATTTCTGGAGCCTTTAGCTTAACCTTGTTTTAGAAGTTATTGGAGAGATATTGTGATTATAGGTGAAGTAATTGATTTTGCTTTCATTAGTTTGCAATTAGATAGCTTAAGATGTTAGTTCTTTCATGCTATATGATGATATTTTTGGAGTCTTTAGCTTAACCCCGTTTTAGAAGTTAATTGACAAAATATTGTGATTATAGATGAAGTAATTGACTTTTCTTTCATTAGTGTGAAAATTATATAATTTAGATGTCATTCTTTTCATGCCATATGATGATATTTCCGGAGTCTTTAGCTTAACCCCGTTTTAGAAGTTAATTGACGAAATATTGTGATTATGGATGAAATCATTGACTAGTTTCCAGTCTCTTTACTTTTTGGTTTTGAGTTGCAGCAGTTTATTAGATTTCAATTTTGCAATTAGGATGGACAACAGAGATAGTAACCTCATTTTCAATACTTCATTTTTAGTTTGGTTTATGTAGCTGCATGTTTACACTCTTATTCAAGTTCTGATTTTGTAGACAACATGTTTTAAGATCTCTTAAGTTCAAAGTTTGGAAATTATCATAAGAAGCATAATCCTTGTCTTCAACTCTACATCCACACTTGAGTTTAAAAGTATTCTTAAACTTTTGCTTTAACAGTAGGTTAGGATTTCCATTGCATTAGAACACTTTAGGAGACCAACAAGAACAAAACCCCAAAACAAGATAAAACTAAAAATAGTGAGGTAAGAAAAGGGTTGTCTAGCACGTACAATGCACTAAACTTCATCAGTTTACGACTCCTGGATTGATAACTTATGTAGCAATTTAGGAAACACTAAATTGAATAAACATTTTGGCGCCATTTCCAGGGAAGTGTAACTAGGTAGCCTATCTCTTACATTAAAAAAAAGGGGGAAAATTAATAATTTCTTGAAGTATGCTCTCCTCTTGCACCTAGTGTGATCTGGAGGATCAGAAAAAAGAATTATTAGTCCAATAATTTCTTGAGTATGCTCTCTTCCTGCACCTAATTTGATCCGGAAGACCAAAAAAAGGATTATTAGCCCAATTAAAATCATCAAAAAAAAGTGACATGCATAGAGAAAGAGATTCTAGGGGAAGGTTTATAGCTAGGGGCAAAAGTTCGATTTTTACAACTCCAACTACTTCAAGGAATAGACAAGATACACCTCCATCCCAGACTCATACTCCCAGCCTTAGGATTCCTGGAATTCAAGGGGAAGCAATTGAATTAGAAGATTCTCCCACTCCATCTACTAAATCTGACCTAGGAGAAGAACCATTTGAAGAAGTAGAATTACCTAGAGAATAAGAGGAGGTAGAAATTCTCTCTCATCAGCCATTAATAGAAGAACCAAAAGAATCTGAGGAAACTATCATGGCAGAAGAAGAGCAAGATGGAGAATTTTCACTATTTGGAGGAAGGGGTAGAGGTAGAGGTAGAGGAAATAATGGAGGACGTATAGGTAACAATGGAGGAGGTAGAGGTAACAATGGGGGAAATAGGGAAGGAGATAACTCATTTGGACTCCCTATAGTAGATGAGGAAACCTATACAACAATGAAAAACATTTGACCATCTGTCCTCCCAAACTTTTATGGATTGCGAAGTGAGGATCCTGAAACATTTCGATTTGAGTTTGAAGTCTTATGTCGAACCTATGACTATTTAGAAGACTCTCAAAAACTCAAATTGTTCCCTTCAACATTGAAAGGGGCTACTCTGAAATGGTTTATGGGATTAGTCACTCAATCTATTAGGACTTGGAATGATACGAGGCAAGCATTTTTGGATAGATACCTGGATTATTGTATTCCTACCAATCATAAGGATGAGGTATTCATAATGATGCAAAAAGAAGATGAGAACTTAGAGGATTTGCTTGAGAGGTTTCAATGCAACTTAAAGAGAGCAAAAATGAACAATTTAGATGAGGAAACCTTGAAAGCCCTTTTATTGAAAGCCATTAGAGATGATGGATAGATATTTTAAACATGGTGAGGAAGGGAGACATCTCTCAACTTCCACTAAGTGACATAGCTAAACTATGTGTCCATCTCTCAAGGGGAAAATCTAAAATAGGAAAAGGGCCTAGAGATCCTTCTCTTATTAGAGAAAACAAATCTGCAATTGGGATAGCAAGTAGGGCAGAAATTGGCAATATGCTTGATGAGTTCAAAACTGACATTCTAGGGAGCCTTAGTGAACAGCTAGACACCCTCAAAATTTAAAACAAGAAAAAAACATAAATTGATGCCTTAGCCATCTTTTTCCCAAAATGTAGAAAGAAACATGCTCTAAGAGAGTGTCCCTTAGATGCAAAAGTTGTAGAAACATGTATGATTTGCTCAGAAAGTCATGAGACCAATGATTTTCCTTCAATCCCAGGGCTTAAAGCTGTCTTTCAAGAGGACCCAAATTCTGTAGAATCCCTTTGCTTTGTTTCAAGAAGACATTGGCAAGGGCAACAAAATCAAGGATTTAACAATCCAATGAATTTTCAGCCCCCACCAAATTGGAATTCTTGGCAACAACCTTGGCCTCAGCCTCAAATAAGTATCAATCTCAATCATGGGCAGAAGGGTTACAAATCCTTATCGGGGATTTGCTCAATATTATCAATATCCTCCATCTTATTAGGGCTATCCTCCCCCACAAAACCAAAAACAAAATCCACAACTTCCAAATCAAAACCCTCAACTTTCATCACCGTTTCCACAACAACACCCTCCTCAACAAAATCAAAATCCTCAACTCTTGCTTCCATTTCAGTAGAAGCCAAATCAACTACCAGCCCAACCATTACCAAATCCAAAAAAAAAAAACCCTTAGAATGCTTACATGGTAGAAGGACAACCATTTCCTACTTACATGACTGTTCCTCTAGATCTTAATGATGTTCAACTTAGATCTGGTAGGATTTTAGAAAAGGAAAATCCTTCTATAGATATTCAAGAGCAAGATGCTTCAAAGGAGGATTCTTTGAAAGTCAATAAATTTTTTGAAGAAGCATCCCTTCAAAACCCAACCATTCAAAAAGAAAAATAAAAAGATTCAACCCACACAACTCCTATACTTGAGCAACCTGTATCGACACCAACACCTCCTTTTCCTAAGAGATTACAAATTGACAGGGGGGTGGAAAAACAAATTTTGTTGCCTGACTATGATTTCCTAGATGAATTAAAGAATGTTTGAATCAAGATTCCCTTGTTACCGGACATTAGAGAAATTCCTATTATAGCAAAAACAATAAAGGAGTTGAGTATCAAAAGACCATGTAAGAAACCAAGAGACACAAAAAGAGTCCACCTGGTAGGAAAAATAGCAGATATCATGATGGGAAAGATTACCATGTAGAAATATGTGGATCCAGGTAGTCCAATTGTTAAGACACACATAAATGGAATAGAAATTCCAAATACATTGATTGACTTATGGGTTGCTATAAACATTATGAGTATATAGACTATGGAACAACTTAAACTTTCTAATCTTCTTTTCACACCTACCTTACTGCAACTTGCAGATAGATCAGTAATCAAACCAGATGGTGTACTAGAAGATATTTCGGTCTCCTTGGATTCTTGGGAATATTCAGTGGATTTCATGATTTTGACTCCCAAGAATAATCTAGGAGGACACCCACTCATCTTAGGAAGACCTTGGCTAGCCACAACTGATGCTTTTATTAGTTGTAGATCTGGTGACATGTACATTTCTGATGGTAGTTCAACAAATAAATTTACTTTGTATCCTCCAGCAAAAGCAATTACAGAAGTAGGAGACAATGAATGGGTCGATGATGAAGATGCTATACAACCTGTCTTTACTCTCTCTAAAGTTAGTGAGGATAGTCAAATCCTGAACACATTAGAAAATTTTGAAACATCTTCAGAATATGATCACACACAATTTCAGTTAGATTCTGATATTGAATATTTGTCATCAAGGCAAATGTCTCTCTACTCTATGGAAGAGTTTCGCAGTTCTGCAGTTGAAATTTTTCCAGGTAAAACATTGAATATCAACAAAAACTTGGAAAAGTTACAACAAGAAGAGCTAACCAAAATCTTACAAAAACATTCTGCTGCATTTGCATGGGAGTATACTGATATGAAAGGTATTGACCCTAAGACTTGCATCCATCATATCTATATTGAGGAAAACAGTAGACCAATCAGACAACCTCAGAGAAGGATGAATCCAAATCTTAGGGAGATTGTGAAAGAAGAGCTCCAAAAATTACTCAATGTGACCTTCATTTACCCAATTTTAGATAGCCAATGGGTTTCTCCCTTGGTGATAGTGCCCAAAAAGAATGGTAAATGGAGGGTGTGCATTTATTATAGGGAATTGAATAAAGCAACCTTGAAGGATCACTTTCCTTTGCCCTTTATAGATCAAGTATTAGATACATTAGCAGGCAAAAAGTACTTTTCATTTTTGGATGGTTTTAGTGGTTATAATCAAATTCAGGTAGCACCTGAAGATCAGGATAAAACCACATTTACTTTAACCGTTGGAGGCTCTGCTCAGACTATTTAACATGCTAAGCTGGATCTATTTCTTCAACTTGTCCTAACGATGAACCACACTAGTTGGTTCGAAACGTGTCGACAAATTGTATCTCATGTGTCGTTGGTCAAGTTAACCGTTCGAGGCTCTGCTCAGACTATTTAACATGCTAAGCTGGATCTGTTTCTTCAACTTGTCCTGACGATGAACCACACTGGTTGGTTCAAAATTCGTCAACAAAGGGTATCTCATGTGATTTTCGCGGAAAAATCTCTCGTAAAGTAGTATAATGTTTGGGATACATTAGACAATGTTGTAAATATTTCAGAGTTTTCATTAGATTATGTTTGGAAACTATATTTTGATGGAGCTAATTCAAGGGAAGGTTTAGGATATGGAGTAGTTTTCATTTCACCCTTAAAAGAGATTATAATCAATCATTAAAGTTATAATTTGAAGTTACTAATAATGTAGCAGAGTATGGGGCCCTCATTCTAGGACTCGAAGTGGTAAGAAAGATGAAAATTCAAAATATGACAATGTTTGGTGACTCTGAGTTGGTGGTAAAATAGGTGAGAAACCTCTGTCAAACTAAGAATTTGAGACTGGAGCATTACATAAATGAGGTATGGGATTGTGTTGAAAATTTATTTGAAACTTTCAATAGTTCTGTTATTCCAAGAGAGGAGAATGTTGCATTTGATTCTATGGCAGCATCGACAAGTACTTTCAAAGTGCCTAACAATTTTCAACTGCAGTATGAAGTTGAGGTAATACATAGACCATCCATTCCAGATAATGTCAAATATTGGAAGGTGTTTGAGGATAATGAACATATAAAAAGGTTCATGGAGGTTATTGATGAATTTCCATCTTATATTGATCAAAAATTAGATCAAGAAACTGAAGGTGATGTTGTATACCTAGGTGCAAAAGTAAAGGATAAAATTGTAGATCATAAGATAATCCAACTATCAATTAATTTTATTCCAAAGGGATTAATGCTTTAATTAGAGAAGTTGTTTGATGAGAATGATTTTCCCACTAGTGCAACTATCAAACCTCAATAAGAAGATATAGAATATTGAAATATTGGAACAAAAGAGGAACCAACGTGTTACGGGGAAAAGTGTCTACTCAGAACTGCTTATCCCACTAAGGTGTGACAGCTGCCTTAGAAACAAACAGAGTGAAGCTACTTTTGTTTTTCCTTTATGAATTATAGATAGAGAGGAACAAAGAAGACCAACCTCTGTCTTGTGCTAATCTCCCGGTTTGATTCCTCTCTTCCTTGATAGTCTTTCACTACTTATTCCCTTGCACGCCCAGCTTCACAGAGTACCTGTAAGATCACAGTAGCATAGCACTATACAAAGACATGGATCTATAATCATAAACAATCTAGGATCATATGTAAATTGACCATACAAATGCAGCAAACATGAATGACACAAAAGTATGGAGGAAAACTTGAATAGCTTTTTATTGATAAACAAGAAAGAGCCAAGAGGAGTTACAACCAGTTGTTCTGACCCAGCATCAACCTCTCAGCAAGGAAGCCCCTCTTCACCTCATACAAAGCTTAGATCACCCAACAATCTGATGTTTGTCTCAACAAACCAACAGCAATTCCTTACAATATGCAAAATTCCAGCCTCTGGATCTCTGGGATGAGGGATCCATATATAGATATTTGTAAGGGATATGAGTCAGCTTGTGATTTGATTAGTGTCTTTTCTCTGATATTTCTTGCTTCCACTTGGATATTGATGATCTCTTATTCATCCTTGGTCGAATTCAGAGAGGCAAGTGTCACAGGAGAAGTTTCTGGAAGCTTCCATTTCCTCTCCACCTTGCGGAATGACACTGCCATTTGTCATGTCTCGCCCATCGCACCCCATAGAAGGGATTTTTGAAATGCAACGCACCCACACAGTGTATTTAGGTGAGATGCAATGCACTTGGCCTGTGGAGCAGCTAAAATGATCCTGTTTTGACCAATTCTGAGCAGTTTTTCATGGAAAACTTCTGGGAGAAGCTGTAATCTGTTGACCTTGTTCCTTTAGGGGTTAGAACAACACTTTTAGGGACTTAGGAGCCCTTGGTTTATGGACATTTCATGCTTGGGGTTGTAGGGCCTAAAAATGTCTCTAACAGTTGCCCCCTAAAGCATGAGGTCGCTAATCTTTTGATGTCGGGTGAAATGCTTTATTATGAGGATCCGAAGTTCTTTCAAGTTGGGAGGAGACCTGTAATAAGATACAATACAATACATTATCTTCATAATATTTTCATGATCTAGCTGAGGCGGGCATTCCCATGCTCAGCTTTATAAATTCATTTTCATGTACATAAGACAGACAATCGTCTGAGTGTAGACTGATGATTCTGATAGAGCCATCATCCCTTTGATTGGATGATTATCTGTGCAGCAATGATGTACATTTAATGTCTTTATTTTCCTGAATATATATCGCAGCCCGGATGGATGAAACTAGATCCAGGGTCTTCAATCTCGTTCGATCTTCACTCGAAGTACAAGTCTATCCATGTGAGAGATGTTCTGAAGTCGAACATGGAAAGACATCGCTTGATTACCAGCCAATAATATAAGTTGTTAACAAGCGCAAGAGGAATCATCGATAATGATAATGACCCTCAAGGTACTGCAGTACAATTCATGTGGTGTGAATAAAGGACTTGGCGTCTAACACCACGCAAAATATTTCGGTTGAAGGCCATTGATGCAAACCTGTCACCGGAAGTGAGAAACTTGCCATTGAGGCATGCAAGCTTCAAAGTACTGAATGGGGTGTTCCTAGATCGACTTCTTGGATAATGAGCTGATGTCGACAAGAAGTGATCCGTCATAGGAGGGCCTTAATGAATCCCACATCAATGACACGGAACGGAGCAAATGACTTTAATGGAGGTGAAAACGATCTGGTGATATAAGGTTCAGGGTGGCGGTCATGAAAGAATGGAGTATAAATGTATTGTAGTGGGTGAGACACAGGTGAATTCTCTGAATGACTTCTCTTGAACATATCGGTGACACTAACGTGATGGATTGGTAGCATTAACCCCAAATGTGGATGGTATGATGGGACCATGGTGATGTGACTGGTGAATGAAACAACCCAACCCGACTTGGATGTGGAGTGACAGTGTCATGTTCAAGAGCGACTTGATACCAACAAAGTTTCTTCAAGTTTTCTTCCCAATTTTTCCCCAGTCATTGCTGACCAGTACCTCTCTATTTTTATCAAGCTTGAGGAGGATAACATATGCTTGTTCTATAATTTGCCCTTTGGGTAAACCCATCGCTATGTTTTAACGAGCCTAGCGATAGTGAAACTCGTTCTCGTCTATAGACAAGTTTGTCGCTATTAAAATTTTAACGAGTTTAACGACAAAGATAACTCGGTCCTTTTCAATTTTAGAGAGTCTGAAAAGGAACTTAAAGGTAACTCCAAAATTCCTTTTTCCTCATCTAATCCCTTAAGTCCGAAAAAGTATAAAACAATACAGAAGGGATGAATTTTCGATACTTTAACGAGCCGAACAAAACAAGCGCTCGATCTTTTTGTGTAATAATCCCTCAGGTCCAAAAAGATTACAATTTAGAGGAGGGATAGCACTTCCGGTCCCTTTAATGAGCTGGAGAGGCCAATGGCTCGGCAATCTTTTCATATTTTACGAGTTAGTTGAAAAGAGCTTAAAGGAGACTCGTCTTTTGAGGAACGAGTGATAAAATGGGTAGCAACTGATTCCAGGTAAGGTTTGGAATTTTCCAATCACAACAGTGTTACAAGGATAGCTAACATGATCACTCTTCGCAGCTGTTCCTCAAAATGGGTAAACAATCAAATGGAGGTGAATGATCGTCCAATGAAATAGTGGAGGTGACGGTGCAAACACGACCAAGGCTTTAAAGGCTAAAGTATTACATTCACGATGGTTATTTACCGGAAATTGGTTCATTTTTTAATGAGCTTAAACTCTGGGGGAACATGTGCTCATTGCTTATGTTTATTTTTTAACGAGCATGAAGTCCGCGCTAAAACTGCTCGATTAATCCAGTCGTGTGATAAGAATGTCTCATATATAAAAACGGCAACTTTTAGAGTTTTGCCCCACATCCTTTCTTTATGCAAGTTAGGAAATGGCCAATCGTACAAGTTTAAAGGGTTAGAGGACCTACAAATTTAAAAAATAAATAGTCGCTCTTCGCTTGCATGCCAAAAGGTTTGCATGCTCCCAGGTATAAAACAGAGTTTCAAGGTTACCTCTTCTTCTTTCCGTTAAAACATTTGTTTTACCGGGAGAGGTCTACCTCTTACAGGTTACCAAAGATTGCTCTATTTACAACATAAACAAAACACTTCTTCGACGATGTTTATCGAAATAAACAAAGGTGAGTGGCAATACCTGCCAACTCACATAACTTTGACAAGAGAATCTTATTCCAGAATAACCCCCTCTTCCAATCACGGACGAGAGTACGGACTAGTCATATTTTCTCGCGAAAACCTACCCTATACCCGAAGTTTTCCTGCCGAAGCAGACCAGGGTGCATGCCCCTTGGGTTTCAGTCATGTCCCATGGATTACTCGCGCTCATCAGGCGGACGGACTAGGGATTGAGACATTTCTTGCGTGAAAAGACCATACAGGGATGGTATATGACTATTTTCTCTGTGTGATCCGGGAAATGAGAGCTGGTCTACGAGCTTGACCACTCTTCCTTCGTGTGGAAAACACATTGCTCTAAAGAGTGAGGAGACAATCTCTCCCATGCAATAAATATAGTCTCGTCCAAGGAGTAGATTATAATCCAGGGGTCCTTGAACTACCATTACGTTCATTTGAACAGTTTTTCCCCTCAATGTTATTGGCACATTGGGAAGGATCCCTAACGGTCGACTGGTTCCTTTATCAAAGCCTGTTAGATTTCTCATCTCAGGCAAAAGCGATGGCGAACCAAGTGCTTTCCAAGCATTCGAGGAAAGGATACTCACAAAAGCCCCTTCATCTATGATGGTACCAGCCATAACCATTCTATATATTTGAACAATAATTCGGAATGGTACACTAGCTGGTAAATGGGGTCTGCCTAGCTGATTCCAGTCAAAGGAGAAAACTAGGTTGCTTGGAGGTGGGACCGAATAGACGGTCGGGTATGACTCTGACGAACTTCCTTCCTGCGGTAAAGGAACAGGTAAATTGCCCCCATGTTCATTGGAGTCTGTGCTTACGAAAAGAATTTGGACGGTGTCATCCTTGTTCTCTTCGGTGACTGTATCATCTGAAGATGGAACCTCTGAAGGCAAGACCAGGTCAACTGCCGCCTCGACCTTTTGACTTTCATCTGGTATGGGTTTAGATGGTTTGTCTTCAATGATAGATGCTTCAGCCGACCATCTGAGCGGGCCGGCCGAATTTTCAACTAGTGACGGACTCGGCAAGAGTTTTTTATATCCAGGAGGAGGTCGTAACGGTGAGACTGGACGATCGTCCAAAACTCTTTTAGCCTCGTCTAAGAAGGGACAACAGTGGACGGCATGATCGCCTTTGCACAGTTTACAAGGAAATCTATGTTTTCCTTTTTGTCCTGGGGCTTCACTTTCACTAGTCGACGGTGTGTTTTCAACATGATCATCAGAGATTGACGACACCGGGTTGTGAAAACGAGGAGACCAGTCCCTTAAGATCCGAGGGATGCAAGGACAATCTCTATGATAGTGGCCTCCTTTGCAAATGACACATGGCGATTTAGGCCTGGTCGCTGCAGTGTGTGGATTTTCGCTAGACGACACTCGTTTGCCCCCATTCGCTTTTGGCTCCTTCTTCTTCTTCTCTTTCTTCTTCTTTTCCTTCTTCTTCTCAGGTACTTGACTTTTGGCTTTACCAGCCCCATCAAGCGAAGAGGAAGGAGGAGAAGAAGAATTAGAGGAAGTAGAAGGTTGGTGGGTAACTCTGGACTCGTCTAGTTGCTAACTCGATTGTTCAGGAATTGCGGTGTTCTGAACGATAGAGGTTGAGAAGAGCCATATAGGCAAGCCGATCGTCAGTCCTGGAAGCGACAATGTGGCCATATGGGGTGCACCAACATCTCCCCAAGAGGAGAAGGGACTAGGATTTCCTCCAAGGGGAATTCCTTGGTTAGTGGATTCCATTTTCTCAACCCAAGATCAACGTAGGAAAGGGTAATGAATATTCCTTTTTAAATAAATTTTAGACACTTTGACACAACTTGTTTTTTCAATTTTTAAGAGTCGAGAAAAAACAAAAGATGACTCTAGTCTCCTTTGATTTTTAATGAGCCTGAAGTGACAAGTGCTCAGATGGACCTTTTCTGTTAAAGAGTCTGAAAAGGAACGAAAGGGACTGCTCTGGAAATCTAGGTAGAGGGATTACCAAACCAATCACAAAACTGTAGAATACTTTTTACGGTACGGCAGTCAATCTTCCCGAATGATGTGTTCAGTGCATTGCGATCAATAGGGCGGCAGACACGGCTTCCTATAAATAAAGGATTAAGCCTATTGGGGTCTCCCAAAATATACTCGACGGTACGTGGGAGCACAAGTCCGTACTGGCACTTATCGTCTCAAAGTGGAGGAATCACCCAACCATCAGTGAGAACAACAATTACTAGGCTTTACGACACCGGAATACGTCTCTAGCCTAGAATTCTAAATGTTGTGCGTTAAGTTCCAAAGCGTTGTTAGATTCATTGAATTTATTTTATAGTTGATCATGTTTATGAATTTTTCCTTTCAGGATCACCGCGAGATGTAGATGTAATTCCTAAAATGCAATATAAGATGATAAACAATCTTTTTATCTTCTTTATGCAATGAAAATCCTAGCTACTAAGGAAAGAAAGACAGAATCCTTTCACAAAGAGCAAAGAGCACACTCTAAATGCACTTTCCTAAATCAAACCAATCAGGCTGTCTAGATGCAAATGCACATGCATGTATTTGTTTTCGACTTTCTTAGTATATGAATGATAAGAAGAAAGTTGATGCACAAATCTGAATTTCTTTTCAAGCGACAAATATCAACAAGTTTCTTTTCGAAATAAAAAATGGAGACGATCACAACACCTTACGATTTTGAAATGAATACTTGTTTTTGACACTAGAAAAATTACAGATTCAAACCAAAAACAATAGTAACAGGATAATCGACTATCAACAGCAATCAAACTCTTTCCTATGATTGAAATCGACACTTGCGACAGTTTCAAATCAAAGGACGACAGTACGATTACGCTACTTTTGCAAAGGAGAACTGAAAATGACTCAACAAACACACAAAAACATTTACAGTTCTTTTGTACAAAGGAGACGGAATAACAACAAGGAAAAGGGGTTTCAAACAGACATATACTGATCATAGGCAGCAAAATTCAGGAATAGAACTAGAAAGAATGAATCACAGAAACCAAAACTGCACAAAGCCTAGCCTGATCAGCGCACCTGTAACACAGGGAATTTGAAATGCAGTGCACCTTCTACACTCGGGAAGTGCGCTGAATTTCATATTCTCAGAACAGTACCTGCGCTGGGCCAGAAACGAGACTCTGTTTGGGTTCCGGGTCACAGTTTGCAGTTCAGTTCATGGGTTTTGGCCGAGCAAAAGGTAATCAGTAACTCAACAATCAGGGGTAGATCTAAGGAGGATCTAAGAACTATCATAAGGGAAATCAGAGAGTTTTTGAATCAATTTTTTAAATCATAAACAGGTCCTGTAGATGGATTGAAGTAGCATTTATCTACTTTGCATTTGCTATGGCAAATGCAGTTCGAATGCTACCTGTAAGTGTATGAAATAGACAACAAGGAAGATAAACAAACAAACTAATTCGTCCCCAGTGGAGTCGCCATTTTGTTACAGGGAAAAGTGTCTACTCAGAACTGCTTATCCCACTAAGGTGTGACAGCTACCTTAGAAACAAATAGAGTAAAGCTACTTTCGTTTTTCCTTTATGAATTATAGATAGAGAGGAACAAAGAAGACCAACCTCTGTCTTGCGCTAATCTCCTGGTTTGATTCCTCTCTTCCTTGATAGTCTTTCACTACTTATTCCCTTGCACGCCCAGCTTCACAGAGTACCTGTAAGATCACAGTAGCATAGCACTATAAAAAGACATGGATCTATAATCATAAACAATCTAGGATCAGATGTAAATTGACCATACAAATGCAGCAAACATGAATGACACAAAAGTATGGAGGAAAACTTGAATAGCTTTTTATTGATAAACAAGAAAGAGCCAAGAGGAGTTACAACCAGTTGTTTTGACCCAGCATCAACCTCTCAGCAAGGAAGCCCCTCTTCACCTCATACAAAGCTTAGATCACCCAACAATCTGATGTTTGTCTCAAGAAACCAACAACAATTCCTTACAATATGTAAAATTCCAGCCTCTGGATCTCTGGGATGAGGGATCCATATATAGATATTTGTAAGGGAGATGAGTCAGCTTGTGATTTGATTAGTGTCTTCTCTCTGATAGTTCTTGCTTCCACTTGGATATTGATGATCTCTTACTCATCCTTGATCGAATTCAGAGAGGCAAGTGTCACAGGAGAAGTTTCTGGAAGCTTCCATTGCCTCTCCACCTCGCGGAATGACACTGCCATTTGTCATTTCTCGCCCATCGCACCCCACAGAAGGGATTTTTGAAATGCAACGCACCCACACAGTGTATTTAGGTGAGATGCAACGCACTTGGCCTATGGAGCAGCTGAAATGATCCTGTTTTGACCAATTATGAGTAGTTTTTCATTGAGAACTTCTAGGAGAAGCTGTAATCTGTTGACCTTGTTCCTTTAGGGGTTAGAACAACACTTTTAGGGACTTAGGAGCCCTTGGTTTATGGAAATTTCATGCTTGGGGTTGTAGGGCCCAAAAATGTCTATAACACAAGGTATATTAAAATTTCTAATTATTACCACAGGAGGTCAAAAACAAGTATATAGGTTTATTTAAACAATAAATTGATGTGTTTTCATGGAAATACGAAGATATAAAAACCTATGATACCTCAATAATTCAACATAAAATTCCTTTGAATCCTAGTGCCAAATCTTTTAGGCAAAGTTGTGGTAGGTAAATCCTATTTTATTGCCTATAATTGAGAAATAGGTTAAAAAGTTGTTGGATGAAAAAAGCATATTTTCATTGAGATATTCTAAATGGATTGTTAATTTAGTTCCTATAAGAAAGGAAAATGGAGAAATTAGATTGTGTGTAGATTTCAGGAACTTGAACAAATCATCTCTCAAAGATAACTATCCACTTCCAAAGATGGATTTTCTTCTTTAAAAGGTAATTGGAGCAAACAAGATTTCAATGCTAGATGGTTTTTATGGATACAACCAAATTGTAGTACAAAAGGAAGATAAAAGTAAAACAAGCTTCACTACCCCTTGGGGCACATCCATGTATGCCAAAATGCCTTTTGGCCTGATGAATGTTGGAGAAACCTTTCAGAGAGCTATGGATTTGGCAATAGTTAGTGAGAATAATAGAATCATTGTTATTTATCTTCATCATGTTACTATTTTTTCCAATTCAAAATCACAACATTTGAGACATCTCAGACAAAAAATTTACAAGTGCATGAAATTGGGCATATTGTTTCTTAATATGGGGTTAAAATTGATCCCCAAAGAATTTCTTTTATTTAAGTGACAAGTCTTCCCAAAACAAAAAATGAAATACACTCTTTTCCTTGGTAAATTTAAATTTTTGAGGAGGTTTATTCCTAACAATGCAATGATAGTAAAAGATATTACAAATATGCTCAAGAAATATCAAGAATTTAGATGGAGAATACAATCAAATATTATCGTTATCTTAGATTAAAAAAACACTCGTAGGAGTTGTAACACACCCCCTTGAAGTTTTTTTTAATGCCCTAATAAAGAGAGGTGGTCACTGTGAAGAGTCTATTCCTAATGTAGTGTATTGGGAATGGGGTCTAAAGGTCTCTCTCTCTTCTAAATCCTCACTTATTTGCAAGCCTCCATTGTATATCTACAAATAGTCACAACTATAGATTGTAGATCGCCATTAGAATATGAACCTTCACAACAGGAGGTTCAACTGCTTCAGTGACTATTACATAAATGGGGTACCAGTCATCACCATCCTTGGGTTAGACATATTTCCATTAAAATTGGTTTTCACACAATGCTCTTAAGTGCAAGTGTGATTACAGAAGTATAACACTCCACCACATAGTTGTATAAATAATCCTCCTAGCTCATAGAACATCACTTCTCTATAGTGCCATACATTCCCAATATCATACTTCAGAGCTATACATATATGTAAACTCATTAGTTTTATAATGCAAAGGTAATTCAATTGTGAATAATACATCTTCGGCATTCTTTGTGAAAATGTATTTTGCTATTTGCTCACACTACATCTTATCCATTTTCACACATGATTTCGTACATGCATTTGTAGCTTTGGGTTTTACAAAAATATTTGTCTATCCCAATGGCCTTCACCTAAGTGATACATTCACTCCAAAGCCATTATATATTAATCTTTTGAGCTTATATTTTTTTTAAATGTCTAAGTTCATTTATCATTAGAAAAGTGTAGGACACCCATCAGTTTCCTTTAGAAAATCAAAATAAGAAGTTAGTGTTTTAATAGCATAAAGTCGGCCATTAAAAGGCATGATTTCTATGACATGAATATATATCAAGATTGGTATTATTATTTGTATTGTTTTTAAAAGAAATACATTGATATGGATGGTATCAACAAGAGTGCCATCTAATATCCTCCATCTGTCATACAGGAAGAGTAAGAGTGACATAGGATATTCCTGACCACCATTTCAAATCATGTACATAATTAAATGGAAGTGAATTTATAAATCAAGAATCAAACTTATCATGAATATTTCTTGCTACAACTTTTGGGTGAAGGGACAAGTTATTGTGGAGCCCCACTTGCTTGTAGGAAGCCATTCAATGCAACTGAAAGTGCTAAAGAATTAGTCATTTGAACTAACACTGAGTGTCTGATAAACAACTAGCAAGAAGCCAAATTTTCCTGAGTGATATTTCTCTTTAAAGTCGTGTTCTATTCTTTTACTTCTCTTGGAAAGTATCTGTCTAGGTTTTAAAAAATTTCCCCACCTATACATGATTTCTTCTCCATGCTTGTGATCACTCTAAAGAATCCAAAACCATGTATCTTCAAATACAATATGCCACAAAATTAGGTCCAAAATTATGCCTACTCCTAATGCATATGTCGGATGAATTTGTAACCACTTTTGATTTAACCCAATGTTGGGAAAACTGTCAAAATCAACCAACACATATGCATGATCGAGTATCTATCTTGGTAGAATTTGAGTACAAAACCAGAAATTGAATAATTTGGAATTGATGCACTTGGTGAGGGGAGGTGTGATCTTGAAAATCAAGGAACTACTCATGAAAAAAGAGTGAGATTCTCAAGAGGGAAATGAATCTTTTTCTAAGGAATACCATAGTGGATCTATCTTCATAGAAGAATAGAAACCAGAATAAGATGCATTGCTATGCCCATCAAACCACTTTTAGTACTCCAGTTTTCTCTTCCCTTGTGTTTGTGAAATGATTAGAATGTTAAAATATTTTGCTAATCTTTAGTTTCAATACTGACTTATGTATTTTTAGAAGGGACTATTAGTCATGTTTCAACCATTAAAAAATAATAATAAATAATAAAAATAAGCAAATAAAAATAAAATAAAAAATAAATTATTGTTTTAATTGTAACCCATTTTGAAGAGCCTTTTAGTTTTTTTGTATTATCACCTTGTATGACTTGGTTGACAAAGTCATATTTAGTTTTTAATTGTCTGGAAGTCAAAATTATATTCAAAGCAGTATTGTCAGTCTATTTGAAAAGCCTGAAATAACTAGAAGTGTTGATGAGTCTATATCTATACTCCCTTTAGATTTTGCTTATAGGTCATTTCTATGCCCTTTTGGGTATGTTAATATATATCAGGTGTTTTAGTAGAGACTCTGATGAGTGCTCTAACTTTGTGTCTATGAAGGGACCATCCAATGAATTTGTTTGGTTGTGTTTAGTTATGGAACACAAATACACCATTAAAAGAGGATGGTGCAACTGAAGATGAGGGAGATAAAAGCCCTGAGCATAGAGTGAGTGTCTCCATGATTGTAATTGTGACAAAACAGAATGAATGAGTTTTTCTTAATCCTCATTCACATAAGGTGGTTCTTAAGTAGTTTAGAAATGCATTACTTAGCAGAACAAAAGTATAGACTAATTTTCAAAACTAGAATGAGTATTTACAAGCTAGCAATGTGTGTGTTTGTCCATAATTACCATTTAAATCCAGGATCACAGTAGATATCATCTGCTAATCTACATCAATATACTTATCTATAATATTTTAAGGAAACTAAGTGCAGGACAACGCTTTTCCACCAAACTGTACACTGGGACTGCAATGTGATCTTTCCCAGTCACCCCTGATCCAAGTTCCTAGGCGTGAGGAGACTGCTTACAAGACTAGGGACCTCACAAATGTTTCCCAACTCCCTTCTTGATCTATATCAAGTCTTCACCTTTGACTCAAATTCAGTACATGTGTTCTCTTTTTTCTCCGCTGCTCTCGACAACATGATGTTCTTAGGAGTGTGTAAACTCTCCATTACTAGCACGACCCCAATTCTCCCTCCTTGGAGCCTTTTGTGTTGTTTGAACTTTCCACTCTCTTCGTTAGAGCCCAATCTGGTCAATATTTTTAGGACTAACCAAAAATTCTCCATTTATCCCTTGTCCTCTAATTTTTATGGTGGTTGGCTCAGTCATCATTGGTTAGTCTTGTTTTCCAATGATCTTCATGCCATTTTTCCCTTGACCCTTGGCTTGCCACCTATCCTAGGTAGCATGTCCACCTCAACCTAGAAACTGGTGTCCCTAACTCAACTTGTTTTATTTAGTTAAATTTTCTTTTTCTAATGTTTATGATAAAGGGTAAATGTGACCAGGGCTATTACAAACCCCTCCCCCTTGGGGGAACATTATCCTCAGTGTTTAATGACACATATACAAACAAAAAAAATGCTTAAAAGACACACCAAAACTAATATGGAGCTTTATATATACAATTTGTTTTAGCTTTTAATAATATGATATATATATATATATATATATATATATATATATATATATATATATATATATAATATGACTTACCCGACTACTTGGTGATCTTTAGCCATATTTCCAATTTCCACTTTTTGTTGTCTTTTGATTCAATCCAATCTTGGATTTGTTCCCTTTCCTTGGAGTGTTTCCTACCTCCAATATCCAGCGCTGCTATCCTTGCTCTCTTTGTTCTTTCAATGAACAATTTTTGGCTCATTGTTTCTGGGATCACCTCCAATGTGCTTATGATCCCACTTAGCTATGCTCATGACCAAAACCAATTTACTTTCCAACCTTCCCTTCTCAACTTTCCAGTCGCTCGGATAATTTGGTTACCCCCCCTTTTGTGCTTCCTCGCATCGGAGGGGTCTCAAAACCAAGGCATATCCCTGCCTTAAAATATCATACCATTCATATCATGCTTGTGGCATTCATTTGGCACCATTGGTGCTAATGTCCCATAATGGCCCCATTCCTGAAATTTTTGGTTTTTGCACAGTGATGTTCCATCTTGTGGCTAGCTTTGTCCGTCTGAAATGAGTTGTCTCAAGTGTATTCCTACATCATAGACACATTGATTCCATGAAATTCCTAATAAAGAAAATTTAATGAATGTAATTTATACCTTATTAACCATATATCCTTGTAATGAACTTGGAACTTTCCAGAATTCCTACAACAAACTAGGTTAGTGCATAAATAGAGTCATCATAAACTATAACACATTATCAGTTTAGCTCGATAATATAAATTATCATAAATCATACTCATAGTTTAAAAATTTAGAAGAGCACTATAGAATTGATACTTATCTTGATTTAATGACTTATTCTTTTTATTCACATGGGGTCGATCCCCTATCCTGGTAAGCTCCCGGACGATAACAAGTCCTCCACGATCCAAATGTTGATCCAAAGTGGTTGCTCCAATACTCTAGGTACCCTCCAAACTATTTTTCTAGGTACCAACTCAAAATTCATGTTGCTATAGGGTTCCAGGTACCCGCCAAGCTAACTTACCAGGTACCCACCCCGCAATCATGTTGGATCACAGTCATGTTGTTCCAGGGCTCCAGATACCCTCCAGGCTAACCGCCCATGTACCCACCCCACAGTAATGTTGGATCGATTCTCAAAGTAACAAAGGAATCTAAAGGCTCACCTCCACCCTGAAGCCCATTCGTGACTATGGGAACTACCAAACTAGGTAGTGTTTTGTTGATAGAAATATTGGGAATCCAGAGGCTATCCTGCCTCCACCCAGAAGCAATATATAGTTTACAAGACCAAACAAGTAACACAAACACACACACACACACACACACACACACACACATATACACACACATAGCATCAAACCACATACACATAACATGATGCCACATAAATATATCATAAACACACATATGACATGGTAATATGTATATACATGCACATATTCACAAAGAATAAGGGAATATAGAGGATTATACCTCCACCCTCAAATCAATATAGGAATCCAAAGATTTTTTTTGAGTTTCACTACAGGAGTATAAAGAAATTGCTCCACCTGTAGGTGTTTTTCCTCATTGTATCACATGCATCCATCATTCTTCCACAAGAAGGACTCCTAACAAAACATGTTCATCAAAATGGCATCCTCATATAGACATATGTGTCAGCATAATCACATATTCAACATATAAGCACATGAGCAACTAAAATTATGGTTAAGATAAATCCCTTTTACCATTTTGTTTTCCATCACCTTACGAACCTAGCCAGCCTACATGGTTGACATATCACATGCCACTTACTCTTTTCTTTGGCATATGATTGTTTCCATGTTTCTTCCAACTTGCCTCATGGTGTTCCATGTTACCCTGTTTTCCTCAACATGTTTTTATCCATGCAAACCATATATTGCCTCTTCCTTAGAAATTTGTGGCTTCCTTGCCACCCAACCATCTTTCCCCAAGGCCCCCAAGTATGTAAATCAAGGGAAAAGTATAAAATCAACAGGTAATGCAAGAGGAAAAATCAAGACAACATCACAAAAGAAAATTAAAATCCACAATCACAATCAATTGCAATTTCAAATGCACACAAAGACAACATGTCCATGCATCTCCATAAATCAGATCACGCATAAAATTCAAAATCATAACACATCAATCATAAAGTAAAAGAGTCCCCAAAATTGACCCAATGTGCTGAATCTGACATTCATGGCACTTTTTGTTGTCATACCCTATATACATATGTGTAACAAAATTAGCTCCCTTTCCTTATCTCTATTACTAGGTCTTTCCGTGTGCAAGTAAACTCAACTTGTTGCCCTATAGTTGTTCACGCATCCATAGGATGGATACTAGTTATACATATATTGTAACCCACAAATAACATTAGTGTTTGTTTTCAAGTTTAGAAACACCTGTGCAGATTGGTCATAACTATCATCCTGCATTTGCACATGCAGGATGTTAATATAACCCAATGAATTTACTAGTAACCCAGCAAAATAGGGATGCATTACCCATTTCATGCATACAAAATGGATTCTCCATTTCTCTGTTGCAAAAAATGATAAATGTGCAAAATTTAAAATATGTTTGAGGGTCACTACAATGTGGTAATATATGTGTATGTTATGATACAACTACATGTCAATATGTATTTATGCACAACCATGCATTATTCATTTTGGCAATTCATGCATGCCTTCAAGTACTTGCATGCAAACAATTATTAACTCTTATATTAACAACATTTATAAGCCCTACTCATTGTACATAGCACATTTATTATTCATATAAATATAAGAATGTAGAAATATTTGAGGTAAGGAGTCCTCCATTCTAATCTCCACATGAATGGAAAGGTTTTCCATGGCCAACCTGACTACAAAACATACATTCGATCACACACAACACACATCAACTACCATATTCTCACCCAAGTAGTAAATCATATGCTCAAGTATATTTTCTATCCTATTTATCATGCAAATTTGTATGAGCAAACAAATATTTCAAGTGAGCAACTCCCTTAGTGACTAATACAGCTCTTGGTGTTGCCTTGTTTCCTAAAACTTGCAGTTGGCATGCTATCATGGTTACATATAAGGGTTTACGTATTTTCCCTTATCTTGAGTTTCCTTAGAATATTATTTCATCTCGGAGAATTCCCTTTGGACTTTTAGTGTATTCCAAACATATTTGTAGCCTTAAACATGCCTTTAGGAATCCACATTAGTGATACAATTCAAATTTATTTTTAAAGTATATGAAAAAAATGGAATAAGCTAAATTTCTTTTGGTTCCAAAGACTTTGCTTTAAGGTGACAAGTTGTAAATAATTGTAAAGAATTCATATGGGTACTCAAGGTGTGCATTGATAAGTAAAAGGATTGAATAAAGAAGTATATCCCCCAAAAGAAAGGAGGAACCCTTTTGTGGGCACATTATCAATTTGTTGGCTCAAAGTAATAAGAATTTTCATTAGGTTTACTTAAGAATGCAGGAGGATAGTAGAAAGAAATATGAAGCTTGGACTCTAGGGCTGATAAAGGTTGAGCATAATACAAAATTATTTGATTTTAAAAAGGTGGTAACCAAACTTTTTTTATGTTAAATATAGGCTGGTAAAGTTGAAAGAGGAAGGAGAAATGCATGTGTCACTAAGCAATTGCACTCAAGAATTTTGTGCGTCCCAAACCAACAAAAATCCTCAAGATGTGCAAGTTTGATTCTTTATTGGACACACAAGACAGTGGCTCTAGCATCTTAAACAAGTGGCTTTCATAACGCAAATAAGAGATTGTTATGGTATACCATGTAGGTGTCCATAAAATGGCCAAACTATATCAAGAATGGCTTGTCTCTTCACTAGACTAATTGGATAGGAAAATATGGCACATGTATGATTTGTATATCATCTACTATACCTTGCATAATAAGGAGACAGGGATTAATTGGGGTGAGGTTATTTCAACTGAAATTATTCTCCAACTCGAAAATTCGTAAAAAGAAGAAGATATTTTTATGTCTTTGTACTTGGTCTTTGCTTTGGTTTTTTTTTTGTACTTCCTTTGAAAGGAAAGTACCACGAGGGAATATAAGCTACCCAATATAATGTTGGTATCCAATTATTTGGATACATAAAGCTCCATTTTGTTTTGAAAGAACCTAAGATGCATTTGTGGAAATATTTAGGCATATTTGACTAGGAAAGAACCTAACCATTTGACAACATAAGATTTGAACTTACTCATAAGAAAAGGAAAGTATTATACCAAAGAGCACTACACTTATATTATTCCCTTACTACATTTTTGTGTGATTGTTTCTTGTTAATAGAGTTTTGCATACAGTATGAAAAATGTTCCAACTTATTTTAATGCAAGAGGAAAACATAGTATTAGTCCACGACTTTCAAATTCATTTACAATTGTTAATAGTATATAGCATTTATCTATTATCACATGCAAATTTGGTTTTTTTAACATGCAGCAAATGTAGTTCCAAGTTTTGAACCAAGGGAAGGTTCACAACCCAAATGATAGGGACCCAACATAGTACCATTTTCCCTGAATATGAAGTATAGATAGAGGGATCTAAGATAACAAAGATGTTAGTATTGAAGATAAACACGCCAATAAAAATTAAAATATTGAATATTAACCCTAGCCTTGTAGGTAAGTCAAAGAATTTTACACTCATAAGCGAAGTTAACACCTTGGTTAATTCCAGTGCACAATCAAAGAATATGATCCTCCAGGAAAAAGAGAATCAAAAAGTCATATGGAGAAATATCATAAAGGAAAATAAAGAGGTAAATCTAGAGCTAGTGGGTAAGGGGGGTCCATTACACATTCTTCTAGAAATGTCATGGATTTGAATCAAAAGGGTACTTCTACTTTGTCAATATGTAGAGGTAAGAATAAAATGAACAGGTATGGTGTTGGGGCCGATGTTGGGCATGCCATTCCCAAAACCATAAGACATAAATCCTTAAATGATGACAAAGAGGATCCATCAAAAGGAATTACTAAGGAGCATACCAAAAATGAAAATGACACAGAAATTGTTGATTCCCTACAAGAACAATTGCACAACTTAAGAAAAAAAATAATAATTGTAAAGGTGGTCATGCAATGGGAACTTCCTTCCTTCGAAGACAATTCTTCACCCTGCACCATAAAAACTATAACAAATTGTAACAAACCTATGATTGCTATCTAGATGAGAATTAGATTGCCCTAAAAGTTGTGAATTATTTCTCCCTAACCTATCATCCTTGTGCCATTCTAGGGGTTTTCATCTAACATAAGCGTTAGGAAACCATCAAGCATACTATTAAGTCTAATTTGAGAGAGGTATTTGCCCCAAGATTCACAGGTTTTCTTTAATATTTGATTCATTTCTTCATTCACCTAGATTTTCTCTTATTGCTCCATTTTGTCTTAGACAACATTGTAGGTAAACTTAGAACATTTTTCTTAGTGCAATCAACTAATTTTGCAATAGATCCCATTAGGTATGAGTGTTGAACCTAAGAGATATTATACCACTTGTAACACACCCCATTGAAGTTTTTTATTTTGTTTTATTATCACCCTAATAAGGAGAGATGGTCACTGTGAAGATTTGATTCCCAATGATTCATCCAGTAACATATCCCATTACTTCTTGTTACGAGAGCTCTTATACCACTTGTAACACACCCCCTTGAAGTTTTTATTTTTATTTTCTTATCACCCTAATAAGGAGAGGTGGTCACTGTGAAGATTCAATTCCTTTTTCTAAATGTCTCTCTCTTTTCTAAATCCTCACTTAGTTGCAAGCCTCCATTATGGATCTAGAAACAGTCACAACTCTAGATTGTATATCACCATCAAAATATGGACCTTCACAACAAGAGGTTCAACCACTTCAATGACTATTACATAAATGGGGTACCAATAATCACCATCCTTGGGTTGTACATATTTCCATTAAAATTGATTTTCACGTATTTTTCATAAGTGAAAGTGTGATTATAGAAGCATAACACTTGACCACATAGTTGTATTAATCATCCTCCTAGCTCACAGATCATCTCTACTCTATAATGTCATGCATTCCCAATATTGTACTCTATATCTTGTACATATATGTAAACTCATTAGATTTATAATGCAAAGGTAAGTCAATTGTGAATAATAGATCTTTGGCATTCTTTGTTAAAATGTGTTAAGGTATTTGCTCACACTATATCTCATCCATTTTCACACATGATTGTAGCTTGGGGTTTTACAAAAAGCTTTGCTTGTACCTGTTGATAAATGTAACTAGTTTTGATCTTCTTAATTGTTGTACTCGTTTCAATATGTATCCTATGTAACAAACAAGAAAAGAAGAAAGAAAAGTTATTATTATTAAAGCACAGGTTTCATTCTCATTATTGATGATCTTCTAGGTAAAAGCATAGTCTTCATGCTTCTAGGGTTTTTTAGGTCTTAAGATTTATTACCATGAGTCAATGGAGTCAACATCATGTTTATAAGACCCTTTCGGGCAAATTGTAATTGTAAAAACAATTATTTTTGAGTCTAGAAATTCCTAGAACCTCCAAGAGTAAAACTCGGCCATGTGATCATCAAATCAACCTAAAAAAGGGAATTCAACCCCTTGAGAAGGCTATATAAAGGAGCATCTCAACTTCATTTTTGATGTCAACCTAAGCCGACAATACCCACAATATGCACATAAAATGCATAATCTCGTTTATTCCCAGGAATTTCATTTATCCTGCCTAGTCAAACCTTCACTAATTAAGGTTTAAGACCTCTTAATAAATTCTCATGCAGAAATGTTTCAAAAACTAATCAATGGTCTAAACCTTAATTAATCACTCTAGCGGAAACTTTACTCAATCCTCATAAACTCTGATTAATTCTTAAACCCGCGCATATTAACCATACCCTCTTACTCTGGTCTCAACACTAATCATACCATGGTTAATTTCCCTTAATCCACTTTATTATAGAAATATAAATAAATCGCTTTTCACTTTACCTTTCCACTTTTTCCACAGCTTTGGCACATTTCCCGAGGCTCACCTAAAAATGACGCAAGATGATGCAGGATTGAACAGCACTTGAACATCACCAATTGAACAAAAATTGAACAACACCGATTGAACAACACTTGCAATTGAACAACAATTGAACATCACCCAATTGAACAACAATTGAACAACACTGGAAATTGAATAGCAATTGCTCCCACATTGACTTTCCACACAAATCTTGTCATATTAATTCTCCACCGTTTGATCAAGACACACTTGATCTGACACCCAACAGTGATATCACATGGACTACTTGCACGACATTTAATTGCCTGATCATCTTACATCGCATGTCACAATTTCTTCTGCCCAGGGTTCATTCACTCATGAATGATGCGATGTGATATTAATCCAATGGTCAGCACAACAATGATCCAACGGTCTACGACCCTTCAACTAACACACTGGTTAAATAATGGTTAACCCCCGCAGTTGACTGTGACGTCAGCGGTTGAAAACACGATCGACGGCCAGGGTTTAATACGATGCTTTAACCATGATCAAAACATTCATCCACTCCTATCCCTGCACTTACTGATAACTCGATTTCATCGCCAGCTCACCATTCCAGAACGTCTTGTTATCAAGTTCAATTTTGCCAACTCATTTCTTCGCTTAGGAACAGCGCGCTGAGACTTCTTTGATTACTCTGCCTGCAACTTATACCTTTGTTTCTTTAACACCACTTCGAACTGGAATACATAATACACTCTGTATTATTTCCCTTCCTTCAGATTTCGTAATTACTTGACCTGTACATACATCTATTAAATCTGACTGGAATCACATGGATTCTACCCAGACGATAAGTCTTTTGTCACTCAAAAAGATTTTCAAAAATTAAACTTGAATTCATTCATCATGGTTTATCACATAGAACCATAAATTCCCAATTACGGATCACTCAGCACATAAAAGGAATGACACACACATCACAATGAATTCAATTTCTTCATTCATTAAACAAATGTACAGATACAAATAAAAATCCGTTTACAATCTAGCTTTGGCCTGATCCTCCTTTACACGGTCTGTATCAATGCCCTTTCTCATTTCAATGCCCGTAGGCTACAATCCAATCCTCTTGTCTACTAACTCTCTCACTAACTACTCTAACTCTACTTGACTAACTAACTTGACTAACTCGACTTACTCAACTTACTCTTTCTCTGCCTTTTTGACTTACATTTATACAAAAGGATTTTGTTTACCAATTTTGGTTCAAATCCTCAATATTCTCAACTAAACCCTAAGAATCATCTAAGTCCTCAATTAGTTCCTAAAATATCTTCTTTATCCCTTAAGGATCTCAACTTTCAACTAGTCCTAAGGATCCTCCATAAATCATGAACTACTTTCTAAGATTAAAATATCTCAATCCATACTAATTACTCATCATCACTCATGTTCTCCTACATTCGGGAACATTTACAAATATCCTCACAATACTTAATTAATTCCTATTTTCATTAAAATCACTCAAAACCTAAGTAATTACATTAATTCAACACTTAGGAAACCAACTTCCTTAAAACACAAGACCCCCCTATGTCTACTAAAATACAATGATTCTTCTAAGCCAAATGCTCCTACATCAGACTCCCAAAGTAGAAAATAATCATGATCTCCAGATCATGTGCTTCTAATATTTGTCCTCCTGGATCCCATACTTTGTTCTGTAATTTATCTTTGCCTATTTATTTTCCTTTCAACTGCTCTGTTGTCGCGGTTGTCTGCTATTGTTTTCTAGGTCTCCATATCTTATGTTGCAATGCTCCACTTGTTATGCTCTCACATTCTTTTGTTGTCTTCCTCTTGTTGTTGCTTCTTTCCTTTCTTGCAGCTATCTTCTTCTGAGACATTTTCGTCATTATCCTTCTTATCAACTCAATCTCTTAGTCTAGTATATCCTCTGTCTACTGATTACCTTCAACTTTTGATTGCTGAACTCTCATTTTTGTTGTTGTCCTTACATCCTTACCCTCTTGTTCACTATTGTCTTCTATATAATTTCGCACCTTTTCAGCTACTGCCATATTATCTTCCAAGATAATTTTCCGCTTTTGTTTGTTTTACCTATCAACTTTTTCTTCCTGGTTGTCATTCATGACAATTTCTTTGTCATCCTTCATAAACAATTTGTTCTGAACATTTACCCTCTTCTTTTCCAGCTTTCTTCTTTGAAGATCTAATTTTCTATATAATTCAATAACTTTAATTGGAGTAGAATTTGAAAACTTTACATGATTTTCAGTACCTTCACTTGTTGTTGTCCCATCATCAAATGATATTTCTTTTGTTAAATCTAAATCATCATGCTTAAGTATTCCAAACTCATTAGGCACAATAAATACCTTTTCTTTATCTTCATGTCTTAACTCATATCTGCTATTCCAATATTCACTATTACCAACTCCACTATTTTTGTTGCATATTTCCATGGGAACTTGCTATCTCCTTTCGTTTTTGAGATCTTGCTATCTCAATCTTAATCTGAACAGATTTCAGATTATGCTCCTCCTTCTTAACAAACTCTAAATTTGTGTCATCACCCTGTGTTGTACCTGCAACCATACACAAATCATTAGTTTTAAAAATACAATACCTTTCGGTCTCAGTTGATGCTTTAGACATCAAGTCTTCTGGCTACTCTGAATCATTCATATTATTCAACTCCTATGTCTCTTCATCACATTCAAAAAGTAATGGTCCATGTTCTGGTTCACATACCAAAACTTCAACACCTTCTCCAGCATTTTCCTTTTGTTGTAGCTCAACTATTTCAAGCTTCTCTATCTCTAATCTTTCACAATGGAACTTCTGGGTTTCAGCAAATCCTCTTTGTTGTGACTCAATTCATTTGAGTCTCTCCTTTTCCAACAAAGAAATATGTATTTTTTCAATTTCTCTGAACTCGTTTATCAGCTTGGCATTCCATTTCTTTTTCAATGGGTTCCATTTGACATGTTTCCTCATTCTCCATCCATGTCTTCGGCCTTCGTTCTCTTTCTCTTGTAGCCATCCCTGTAGTATCTCCAACTGTACTCTCATCATTGCAAGATTTATCCCTCGCTCCTCATTACTCATCTTACCTCTATGGCATTGTTACATAGTAATTTTTCACCGACCTCATGTCAGTCCCCGAGCGACATCTCCACTGTGTCATACATCAAATAAACATGTCCATATATTCCCACTCATTCAAGAATATTAAGCAAGTGCTCTCTAATCCTGAAGATTGGCCATTTTACCTATTTTTCTGCATTGTCACAAGTAAGCATCATTCTTCCTGCAACGATTCTCTGTGTTGAACTATAAGGTCACGTCGTCGTCACAGGGGTACATCTGTTTCCTACGATGGTCGAATTTTAGGGCTCGGCACAAGTCCTCAAGATCCTTCTTGTGACGATTGTTCTGAATACACTGCTTCCTTGCGACGTCGTCACTGAGCCCTAGTGTATGACTTCCAATGATCCAAATATGGAAAATTAGTTCAAACAGAACGCTTCTAGGTGATTCTAGAGCTGGTTGTTGGGTCAAGGAAGTTCGTCTTTCCCCCTTTGGGATGGTAGTTCCACCTTTTGAGAAACCTCCCTTGAGGATAAGCTCCCTCTCCCTCATTTCATGGAGGCTCCTCCTCCTATAAAAGCACTCCCCATTGCTATGATCAGCTAGTTCTTAGTTTTTGGATTTGAGCAAATTAGCTAGCTTTGGTGTGAGTTTGCAGTGTGAGTTGCTGATAGTTTAGCAATTGGTTGTGGATTAACTTAGCTTTGTACTAGAGCTTGTGAGTGTGAGAGAGAGTTATCATCCATTGGGAGACCCCTTTGAGAGTGAATGCTTGAAGAAACATACCAACTGGACCCTTTGAGAAGGCTTGCAATGTCAAGGCTTGGTTGTAAGCTTTACTTTTGATTCATTTTAATACAATCAATGATGATTTCCTATGTCTTGTGTAAAATATACTTGATAGCTTATGGTTCCTTGACTCTGTAAGTAAATAGATCACTGTTGTTCTTGGTTATGTGTTCTGTTGTTCTCTTGTGTTGTTTCAGGATGATTGCTCATTGAGGAGAAGGAAACGATAGCTGAAGTAGCGCAACAGGCTCCATTGAACATTGGTTTGAGGTAGGCTCTGTCAACGATGACCGTTTAAGGAAATTAGTTGTTGTTTTGTTTTGTTGTGACTAGACCCACTCTAGGGCTAGAGGGGTTACCTCTGTCCGCAAAGGGAACATTTCCTACATCACAAGTTGGAAACCATACTAGGGGGAAAATACTCGAAATGGATCGTTATCCTTCAAGAGTTCGACTTGGAGTTTACTATGTCCAAGTCAAAGAAGTCCCTTGTCTTCTCTGAATTGATTTGCTCATTACCGTCCGCTACTGCTCCCTCTCGGTTAGAGGATCACATTCCGAACAATACCCTTTTCTTGATCAGTATTCTCAATCCCTGGTATGGTGACATTATCATCTACCTCCAGATGTCCTCCTTCCATCCTGATTTGTCCAAGGATGCTCGGTTACGTATTTGCCATCATTCTCAGCCTTATCGAATTGTTGTAGACACCTTGTATCGTCTCGGCGTTGATTCAGTTCTCCACCGTTGTTTGATGTTCGAGGAAGTTGAACGAGTCTTAAATGACTACCACTCTGGCACTTGTGGTGGTCATATGTCTGGTTATGGTACTGCCCAAAAGATCCTCCACACTGGTTATTTTTGGCCCTCTATTTTCAAGGATTGCATTCTCGCTATCCGTTCTTGTCACGCATGCCAAATTTACCAATGAAAGATGCATGTGCCCCATCCCCTTTGCACCCTGTCATTACCGTAGGCCCTTTTGCTAAATGGGGCATAGATTTTATGACCTATAACCCTCGCTTGGCCGGGGGGCATGGGTATATTATCATTGCCATCAATTACTTTACAAATGGGCCGAGGTGATGCCTACATTATCTAATGACGGTAAGACAGCGGCTCAATTCTTATTCAATCAAGTAATTACTCGATTCAGAGTCCCTCAAGCTATTGTCATTGATCATGGTTCTAATTTCCGTGGTCATATGATGACTGAATTAACGACCCAGTTAGGCTTGCGTCACGATAGCTCGACGCCTTATTACCCTAAGGCCAATGGCCAAGTTGAAGCCGTCAACAAGGTGTTGGCTACGATGCTTCAGCGTACCATTGAAATGCACAAGTCTAATTGGCATTTGATGTTGCTTTCTACCTTATGGGCCTACCGTACCTCAGTGAAGGATGCCACCAGATTCACACCATTTCAACTCGTTTATGGCCTGGAGGCTACCCTTTCGATTGAATGCGAGATACCTTCTCTCAAGATAGTTGTCGAATTGCTCCAGAATACTACTCCTGTAGAAGAACTCCTTCTTTACCTAGAGCGGCTAGACGAGACCCGTCGACTTGCCTCTTTAGTCATCGAAGCACAGAGTGAAAACTCACTTCAATCAAACTGTTACTCCTCGTTCTTTTGTTGAGGGAGATTTAGTCCTGTTGTATGTTCAAGCAAATGATACGCTAGGGGTAGGAAAATTCGAACCAACGTGGCATGGGCCTTATATTATGAAACATGTTTTGAAAAAAGGGGCCTATGAGCTAATTGACTACAAAGGAAATCCTCTCGATAAGCCCCGAAATGGGCTTTATCTGAAAAAATATTATGCATGAATTTTTGTGCATCTGCTATGTACATACATGTGTTTTTGTGTGTGCATGTGTGGCTTGGTGTGTAGGCATTATTGCGCTTATTGTGTCTTTTTACTTCTTGTGCAGATGTCTGGTGCACCTTATATCGATTTCATTGATGGTGCCTGTCATGGTACATGGAATCTGTCCTCCACGGTATGGGTGATTTACGATCCTCATAGCAAGTTAGTAGACCTTCAAGGTGTTTGTCTAGGGTGTACCATGAACAACGTCGTTGAATATAGCGTTGTCATTGAATTATTGACCGAGGTTGTTAACCTCGATATTCGTGCATTGATTGTGAATCTAGACTCTCAACTTGTTATTCTTCAACTTAACAGGTGTTATTCCATCAGAAACCCTAAAATTTTAAGATTGTATTTGCACGTTCACTTATTGGAAAGAAATTTTGATTTTATCACATATCAACACATTCCTAGGAGGCTAAACACGTTAACTGATGCATTGTCAAATCATGTATTAGACAGACATTTACGCAATTTATAATCAAACAAACATTGTATGCAAGTACTCAAGACACAATAATAAAACATATATATATATATATATATATATATCTTGTGGTGCACCGAGGCGCTCAAAAAATAATGTGTATGTCAAAAAATAATATACATGTTCATATACATCTGAGACATATGTCTCTCAAAATAGTGGAAAATGAAACCTAGGCAGCTACTGTGGTGGGTTTTGCTTTCTATAGCAAACCACCACTCGAACTACTTGTCTCAGTAGTCTATGAACCATGGGTGACACACCCACAGTGTGGTGCTAATACTGTCGTGGGACCTCCTCGAACCCTCTATAGTCTGGGATACCCTTAGTCAAGCCCTCTAGGTTCTGGGCAATCTCCTCCTTTGCATCACCGCCTGGGGGTGCAGGGCCAGTGCTCTGTTCTCCTCCCTCTGCACTATAGGAGCGAGACCCAGAGGTCTCTCAGGTCGGATGTCTGCAAAAATGAACACAATTATTAAGATATATTGATTTTAAAATCCAAAAACAACATAAAATAAAAACTGAAATATAAAAAATATGGTGGTTAACCAAGCATGTTACCTCTCTCATCCCACTGCTCTTCGGGCAGGAGTAGCATGTTTGGATCTCCTCTGAAGTCAGTACCCACATAGGGCTATTCCTTGATGAATACCTACTGTCGATGTAGCCACTCCATGAAGTCGGGACCCCATGATACTGGTCGACTGCCACCTCCTCGTGGCATCACATTCGCCCATCTGGTGATATGGGTCTCTCATGGTCCTGGAAATGGGACTTGCATATCCTGCAGCTGAAGTAGTGGTACCCACTCCAGCATGAGCGGTACCAGGATGGACCCATATACAAATTGTTTGGTCTCCCCTTGGTGGCACTTGGTCAATTGTCTCTTTATGTTCAAAGACACTGCCTCAGTCGAGTCATACATGGTCAGGTTAAGGTAATCCAAATCCAACCAAGTTGGGTTTTGGTAGCCTCGTGCAGTGCCTGAGAGCCTACTGCTATCGTGATCTTGAATAATAGGATGTGCAGTGACAAGTCCTCCACTGTTGGGATTTGTAACTTCCCAATGGTGGGTGACTTGCATGCCCACGGGCACGCTCGTGCAGTCAGCATATCAAGAGACTCTCTGAGGACTCGCATGCCGCCCATGTGGGGTCTTTCTCCTCGGCAAGATAAGTCTGTAAGGAAATATATGTCGGTCACATAGAACTCGACCTCTTGACCTCGAATGATAAACTTACCCTCTGTCGGGTTCCATGAGCAAATCAGGAACTCTAATAAATCTAGTTGCGCTTGCAACAAGGGTGTGAGGAAGAATTTCAATAGTCCACAGTTCTGAAGAACTTGTATGCATTACAGGTCCGTAGCACCTCTTTCATCATCAGCATCATGGGTGCGTTCTTGCCATGCAAACACCATTTTTTCCCCTGCATATGCAAATGCTAATCGATTAGAATTGATTTGAGCCGTTAAAATGGTCTAAAATGGTGTGGAAAATGAAAAACTTATGTTTACTGCTCTGTCACAACTGTTTCTATAACAGTTGCGATGGCCCACTTTCACAGTTCATTGATTTCTGGATTGTCGCAGGGGTACACGTGTTTCCTACGATGATTC
The DNA here is from genome assembly GCA_031772625.1 of Pinus tabuliformis. Lineage (NCBI taxonomy): Eukaryota > Viridiplantae > Streptophyta > Pinopsida > Pinales > Pinaceae > Pinus > Pinus tabuliformis. The sequence goes on from CM062817.1 coordinate 1,118,961,828, forward strand.
TGATTGTGGTGTGTGTAAAATCCCCGATCATCGCAAACCTGCGGGGGACTTCTGCGACAACCGGGGCACGGATTTGAAACCAAAAATCCTCCCAAATCCACCCAAAATCCATGAAATTAGACCTAAAAATAATCAAAATGCAGAGACAAGATCGATATACTTACTTGGAGAAAGTATGGTGGGAAATGGTTGATCACAGGTGGACAAATCGAGCTCTGAAGTTTGCCCAGGTACCTAGTGTTCAAAAATTACCAAGGGTGAAAATAAAAAACAATGTAAAAAATGTTTTTACCGCAAGTCTTATATAAACTTTTTTGAAATTTTAGGGATTTTTAACTATAGGACTTGGGTTCTGCTATAATTTTTGGTTTTTTCCTCATGGTTTAGGGTTTTTGACTAGTTTTCTATTATCATAATGTATATCTTTGTCGAATGGATCTTACATTTGGTTTTCTATGCAGGAACAGGGGTGACAGATAAAGTTTCCAGTCGATGCATGTTTGGTACATACTGAAATTTTCCCACGAGTCCTCTTTAAGCTCTTTTCCAAGTCGTAAAATATGAAAATATTGCCGATTTTTTCCCTTTTTGACTCGTTAAAGCGAATAAAAATGGTGGTCCACTTTCAGCTCTTTTCTGACCGTTTAAAAACAAAAAGATGGTCGGGATTTTGTCATTTCAAGCTCGTTTTTGGTTATGGAACGCCATGTCTCCGATCTCTTTTCTACCTTTTTAGATTGGGAACACTAGTTACGAAAAGTACTCCTTGATCGAAATGGTCAAGCGGTTCTCTCAAGTATTGTTTTCTACCTTTTCAGGCTTGAGGGACACAAACTTACGAAAAGGGACCCCCCTGAAGTTTTGTTTTCCCTGTCTTTTTCAAACTCTCTAAACATGAAAAAGACTCCGAGTTTTACCTATGTCAGACTCGTTAAACCCTGACGACATTGGACTCATCACCATGATGAGACCCGAGCCTCTCCTCCCTAGGGCTCGTTAAAATTTTACTGGGTTGGATTTGTCTGAAGGAAAAACTTATACAACAAGCATATGCTATCCCCTTCAAGCTTGCTTTTCAAAAATAATTGGGTTACCCGCCAGCAATGGTGGGGGGAAAATTTGGAAATCTTCATTGGTTACTTACAGTAGCTAGTCACTCTTGAACATCGACACTTTTGCTTCTCGTTGGGTTTGGGACATCCTCACATCATCGTTGGCCTTCCGAGGTTTGGGTTTGCCATGTTGCCTCATTCCATTTGATCCTTGTCATCTCCATCTGACCTCCGATCCCTTGGTACCAAAATGTTGCGGCCTTCCGGAGTCGTGTTGCCGACATGTTCAAGAGTATAATCCTTCTGCAGTTCACGCCCTTGCCTCCTCCTCTGATTCTCAGTTTCATCCATCTTCATCTTGTTCCTTATCTCTTGTCGTTGATCAGGGAAACATTATGGCCCTCCTGCAATGGATCACTTCCTGTTGACACAACTCATTATCCAGGGAGTTGATCTAGAGATTCCTTTCGGTACCTTGGAGCTTGCATGCCCCAATGGAAAGTTCTTCGCACTCGACGACAGACTTACGCCATTTGTGTTCGATTGGGTGATTCCACGAGTGTTTGACTCTAGATCATTCTTCACACTTTTTGGATTGTACTGGAAATACCTTGAGAACCATTGACACTACTGGTGGTCTCTCTCGCGCTTGTTAACGGTTTACATCATTGGACAGTAATCAAGCGATTTTTTACCATGCTTGAATTTAACACATTTATTCGCATGTTAGAAATTGTACTATGACTGGTTGGGATTCAAGACGCCGGACTAAGATTACATATGTTCAGGTTGCGTGGATTGGTTCGTGATTGCATACATGACTCTTGGATTGGATGGCTATGACCATACCTGAGTCTTTCTGGACGGCTGCAACCATACCTCTATCTTTATATATGGTCTTCTCAACTGGGTGGCTATGTCCATACCACAGACCAAGTTTCATATGTCTTTTGGATGGTTGCGTCCATGCCTAGACTACATGTATTTCACTATCAGAGATATCAGTTGTACTTGCGCCTGCAAGTTTTCCGCGATGGTGTTCTAGTTCGGTTATGATTTCGTAAAGCATTTCACCCCTCCCACTCTCTCGGGCTTCATGCTTTAGGGGGCATCTGTTACACAGTAATTTGTCACCGACCTCATGTCAGTCCCTAAGCGACATCTCCGTTGTGTCATACATCAAATAAACATGTCCATATCTTCCCACTCATTCAAGAATATTAAGCAAGTGCTCTTTAATCCTGAAGATTGACCCTTTTACCTATGTTTCTGCATCGTCGTAAGTAAGCATCATTCTTCCTGCGATGATTCTCTGTGTTGAAATATAAGGTCATGCTGTCGTCACAGTGGTACATTTGTTTCCTGCGACGGTCAAATTTTAGGGCTCGGCACAAGTCCTCAAGGTCCTTCTTGCGACGATTGTTCTGAATACACTGCTTCCTTGCGGAGTCATCGTTAAGCCTTAATGTATGACTTGCGATAATCTAGATATGGCGAATTAGTTCAAACAGAATGCTTCTGGGTGATTCTAGAGCTGGTTGTTGGGTCAAGGGAGTTCACCTTTACCCCTCTGGGATGGTAGTTCCACCTTTTGAGAAACCTCTCTTGAGGATAAGCTCCCTCTCCCTCATTTCATGGAGGCTCCTCCTCCTATAAAATCACTCCCCATTATTATGATCAGTTAGTTCTTAGTTTTTGGATTTGAGCAAATTAGCTAGCTTTGGTGTGAGTTTGCAGTGTGAATTGTTGATAGTTTAGCAATTGGTTGTGGATTTTCTTAGCTTTGTACTAGAGCTTGTGAGTGAGAGAGAGAGTTATCATCCATTGGGAGACCCCTTTGAGAGTGAATGCTTGAAGAAACATACTAACTGGACCCTTCGAGAAGGCTTGCGATGTCAAGGCTTGGTTGTAAGCTTTGCTTTTGATTCATTTTAATACAATCAATGATGATTTCCTATGTCTTGTGTAAAATATACTTGATAACTTATGGTTCCTTGACTCTATAAGTAAATATATCATTGTTGTTCTTGGTTACGTGTTTTTTTGCTCTCTTGTGTTTTTTCAGGATGATTGCTCATTAAGGAGAAGGAAACGATAGTTGAAGTGGTGCAATGAAAGCTCCATTGAATACCGGTTTGAGGTAGGCTCTTCCAACGATGATTGTTTAAGGAAATTAGTTGTTGTTTTGTTTTGTTGTGACTAGACCCACTCTAGGGCTAGAGGAGTTGCCTCTATCTATAGAGGGAACATTTCCTACATCACAGGCAATCTCTAGAACCTCTACTATGACCTTACATGGCCATCTTCCTTCACGATCTCATCTGTGCCCGTTTGGTGATCTGCAACATAGCCTTTTCCTGTAGCATTATTCTCTTGCTACTTAATACCCTATCAAACTTCCTCTCTAAGCTTGATTTCTTCCTAGGTATTCTCTCTCTTGATCCACTCTCTCAAACCTTTTAGAGTCTCATTGCTCCTCTGGTTGTTGTACTCAATCACCTTTCTCCTTTCTTCCAACCTCTAGTTGGATAGGTTCATTGCCATCATCATCAAAAAGTCTGCTTATTCTTCGCTACAAGTATCAAACATCTTCATAGCATTTTTCAATCAATAATTCATCATTAATTAACTGAAATCATAAAGACCATACCTCATTGTCCAAATTTTCTGAATACATGTTGTTGTTTCAGTTTTTCCACTATCCCTTCATAAAAAAAAAATTCAATTTGTCCTTCCAATAATCTGATCTCCTTTCTCCCAAAGTATATTTTCTTCTATCTCTTTCAAAAATCAATTTATCAATCACCAATTTCAAAATCAATTTATTTTTACCTCAATCAGATTCAGATCTGATTCTTCTCTTCGCTTCTGCCACGCCACTCTGGTTTCCTGAAAAATTCTTCACATTCTATCATTTTCAAAGAAAACTCTTCAAAATCTATTCTCTGTCCACAAAGTGAAATAAAATAATTCCATAAGTTCTGAATTATCTTCAAAAGACGAACCCACTCTGATTTTCTCCCAAAAAATATTTTTCCTACTCTAATACCAAAATGATGCCATCCTAAGCTAACAATACCCACAGTATGCACATAAAATGCATAATCTCGTTTATTCCCAGGAATTTCATTTATCTTGCCTAGTCAAACCTTCACCAGTTAAGGTGTAAGACCTCTTAATAAATTCTCATGCGAAAATGATTCAAAAACTAATCAATGGTCCAAACCTTAATTAATCACTCCAGGGAAACTTTACTCAAGCCTCATAAACTCTGATTAATTCTTAAACCCCCGCATATTAACCATACCCTCTTACTCTGGTCTCAACACTAATCCTACCATGGTTAATTGCCCTTAATCTGCTTTATTATAGAAATATACATAAATCACTTTTAACTTTACCTTTCCACTTTTTCCATGGCTTTGGCACATTTCCCGAGGCTCACCTAAAAATTATGCAAGATGATGCAGGATTGAACAACACCAATTGAACAGCGCTTGCAATTGAACAGAACCCGATTGAATAACAATTGAACAGCAATTTCTCCCACGTTAACTTTCCACACAAATCTTGTCAGATTAATTGTCCACCGTTTGATCAAGACACACTTGATCTGACACCCAGTAGTGATATCACATGGACTACTTGCACGACATTTAATTTCCCAATCATCTTACATCGGATGTCGCGATTTCTTCCAATCAGGATTCATTCACTCATGAATGATGCAGTGCAATATTAATCCAATGGTGAGCACAACAATGATCCAACGATCTACGGTCCTTCAACTAACACATTGGTTAAATAATGGTTAACCCCCACAGTTGACTATGATGTCAGCGGTTCAAAACATGATCGACGGCCAGGGTTTAATACGACTCTTTAACCATGATCAAAACATTCGTCCGATCATATCCCCGCACTTATTGATAACTCGATTTCATCACCAGCTCAACATTCAAGAACGTCTTGTTATCAAGTTCATGCCAACTCATTTCTCTGCTTAGGAACAATGCACCGAGACTTCTTTTATTACTCCACCTACAACTTATACCTCTTTTTCTTTAACACCTCTTCGAACTGGAATACATAATACACTCTGTATTATTTCTCTTCCTTCATATTTCGTAATTACTTGACCTGTACATACATCTATTAGATCTGACTGGAATCACACGGATTCTACCCAGACGATAAGTCTTTTGTCACTCAAAAAGACTTTCAGAAATTCAACTTGAATTCATTCATCATGGTTTATCACACAGAACCATGAATTCCCAATTACGGATCACTCAACACATAAAAGGAATGACACACACGTCACAATGAATTCAATTTCTTCATTTATTAAACAAATGTATAGATACAAATAAAAACTTGTTTACAATCTAGCTTTGGCCTGATCTGCCTTTACACCGTCTGTATCAATGCCCTTTCTCATTTCAATTCCCATAGGCTACAATCCAATCCTCTCGTCTACTAACTCTCTCACTAACTACTCTAACTCTACTTGAGTAACTAACTTGACTAACTCAACTTACTCGACTTACTCTTTCTCTGCCTTTTTGGCTTACATTTATACAAAAGGATTCTATTTACCAATTTTGTTTCAAATCCTCAATCTTCTCAACTAAACCCTAAGAATCATCTAAGTCCTCAATTATTTCCTAAAATATCTTCTTTATCCCTTAAGGATCTCAACTTTCAACTAGTCCTATGGATCCTCTATAAATCATGAACTACTTTCTAAGATTACAATATCTCAATCCATACTAATTACTCATCATCAGTCATGTTCTCCTACATTCAATAACATTTACAAACATCCTCGCAATACTTAATTAATTCCTATTTTCATTAAAATCACTCAAAACCTAATTAATTACATTAATTCAACACTTAGGAAACCAACTTCCTTAAAACACAAGACCCCCCTATGTCTACTAAAATACAACGATTCTTCTAAGCCATATGCTCTTGCATCAATTTGGAACACATTCACTTACAAGTTTGATCTACAAGAAAGTGTTTGATCTATAGCTGGAAAGAATAGAGAGAGGAGAGTGAAGGTCTAGAAGAAGTTGGGAGGATGAAATTTCTTGTTTCTGGGGTTTTTGGGTTGCAAAAATAGCTGAAGTTGCAAGTCCAAGTTCCAGTACGACAATGTGCAGAAGTTGGTAGCTAGAAGATGGAAAACCCTTATCTTGACCTCATTAACCTTGGGAAACTATCTTGCTCTAAGTAGGTCTTAGGAGGAGGCTATATTAGGGTTTCCAAGAAGCTGAAGGACAAATTTGGGTCGATGTTGTGGGTCGAGTAACAGTGTTGTAGCTGGTAGATTGAAGTTGCAAGGTGTAGCAGTTTGGTGCAGACTAAAGGAAGCACTTGAGAAAGGGATGGCTTGGTACTTGGAGAAGGACTTGGTCTAGGGATTGAATCTTTTTATCTCATCTGAAGCAAATTCTAAGAAGAGAAAATATTGTAGCTTTTCCCCTTGAAGAGGGGTTTTTCCCTGGTTGAGAACCTATATGTGTGTCCTCTTTTTGTTACTATTATTGTTCTTGATATTGTTTGATGAAATATCTAACTATGAAAGTCAAATAAGATAATTAAAGATTCACAAGCATTATCAAGGTTAAGGAAAATAAGATATAATAGTTGTCGCTTTACATTTTCTAACATGGTATCAGAGCTAATGTGAACAAGGAATAAATATGGAAGGACACTAGAAAATAATTGTTGATCAAAATATAAGAAGCTATCAAATCCTGAAAGAAAAAGACTACAAATAAAATTGTCTCTTGAAGGGATCTTGTTAAAGACTCGTTGGTAAAATATTCTTCTAATCTAGGGTTTATACATTAAATAATATCAAGAATACATCAATCTCGCAAGGAGGGTGTTAATCTAGAAAAAAGGAAGTATATTTGCAAGGCATCAATATTTGAGGTTGTTGGTGGAGGAATCCTAGGGAACATCCTTCAAGGACATCATCAAGAGCTCTCCAACAGTCTTGAAACAATCAAGAAGGTTGGAGACGTCATCAAGAAGAATCTTGGTTATCAAGTAAGTATTATATTATTACACTATGTTTGAATATTCAAGTCATATGGGTTCTTTTTGCAAGGAGCGAAATAAGCTCATTAGGGCTTCAAACTATCTCACATGGAAGAAAGGAATTGACTTGATACTCACATAACAAGAAGTAATGTGATATGTTACTAGAAAAATTATTGAACATGAGAAAGATAAGACACAAGAATTAGAAAAGTATAAGAAAAAGGAAGTAAAATCTCAAAGGATCATAGTTGAATCAATTAAGGATTCCCTTGTTCCATTTGTTGCAAATATGAAGACTTCCAAGGCCATATATGAAGAGATAGTGAATTTGTATTCGGTAAGAACAACAAGAAAAAAGATGACGTTGAGAAACACACTATACAAAATGAACAAGTCAAAGGATGAGGACACGACATCCTTTCTCATGAGAGTCTCTCAACTAAGATACCACCTGCAGGGACTTGGGGAACCTATTACTAATTCAGAAGTAACCATTTGTGTATTAAAAACACTACCACCAAAATGGATCAGCTTTGCAACAAGCTTTTACTCCAATACGGATTCAACTCCCTTTGAAGAGTTGTGGGTATAGTGCATATTGGAAGAATCAAGGATCAAGGTCAAGGATGATATTGGATCATTTGATAAATCTCAAGCCTTTCTAGCCCAAGTCAAGAAGCTGAAGAAGGGAAAGTTTGGAAAGTCCAAGAAGAAAGATATGTCCAAAGTGCAATGTTTTGGATGCAATGAATTTGGACACTTTAAGAGTGATTTTCCAAAAAAGTATAAAAACAATGGAAAGGAAAGGAGTAAAGCACATGTAGTCGAGGCAATGGGAGAAACTAAGAAGAACGAAAAGAAGGAATAAGTGAAGGATATTTACTACTAAAGAAGGTTCACTGAGCAGGTTCTCTGTGAAGTTTAATCTTTATTTTAGGGTAGTATGTTTTGCATGACATCATAAAAAGAAGCATATGATAGTAGCATGTCTAGAATTTACATGATTTAAGTTGTTTTGTAGAGATCATCTAGATATATGGATAGATAGACCATTTTGCATATTGATCATCCAAATATTATCCAACATTATGTTAGAGGTTGTCATCCTACTTAGTTGAATCATCATGACTTATAAAGGACCATGGTTTTGGAAGGTATTTGGGAAAAGCATCATGAAAAAGTTAGAAGACATTTCATGTAATGTGGAATCAATACTAGTAAAGGGATGAAAGAATGAAATGGGTCTGTATGAACGCTATTTGTGATATATATGGATAGCTAGATGATTAGATGAAAGCATAAGAATGCATGCTAAATATAAATCTTTGGATAATATGCACATGTGTAGAATCTTTTGGAAATAAAAATATGCTTAAGTATATATGATGCTGGAAAAAGAATATGATTTGACTTACTTAAAGATGTATAAAATAATTTGGGAATTTATCTATAATATGAAGTTAATGATTAACACTTAGTATAATCTCCAGAAGAAAAATTTGTAACTTGGTAGTCAAGTTTGATCCTTGGGCACTCTGATGCATGAAGGAAGTTTCAAGTGGAGATGGTCAATAAGGATGAGAAGGTCATCATGATGAGGCAATTTTGATTTTCATTATTGTTGGTTATCTAGATAACATATTATTTTTCTACCTAGAAGAATGTTATAGGAACATGTGATGGCAGCTAAGGCAAGTTCAACTATATAGATGAAAGATATTGAGGGAAGCTTGATATCTAGTACCCGGAAATTGTGAAGTCAAGATGTGGACATCTTGGGATTAAAAGGTAGCACTAAAAAAAGATAACTTGAAGGTAAAAGGAAGATCACTTTCAAGAAGAATATATGATCATATTGAAGTTTGGAAAGGATGAATATAATGCCTTCATATCGAAGAAGAAATTGATGAGCAAGAAGATTGGTATGGAACATGTCACAATATTGAAGAGAGAAGATGGCTACATGATACCCTGAAGGAAAGAAAGCTTAATGATACATAGGAAAGAGGGAGCCAAATAGCTATGGAGAAATGGTAGTTGATACCCTTATGAAGACAAGTTGCAAGGCTTGTAATGGTGACTTCTCAAATAGAAAGGAAGTTGGAAATCTCCTCTGGATTTAAGAGGGAGCAAAGGAGTCTCCTTGAATGGGAGAAAGGTTCTATTCTCAAGATTAAGGGAGAATATAGATGTCCTCTTGGTTTGAGAGGGAGTGATGTTTGACATCACATGTGCATTCTCCTCTTCAGGTGATGGAGGGATAATTTTGAAGGATTGGACAAGAATTTGTGGTTTCCTTGAGGATATAGCATCCAAGAAAGGAAGGGATCGATACTCTTTGAGGAAGGGATAGGTATCCAAAAGAAGAGTGGTTGAAGAGGACCGATATTCTTTGAGGACTCAGTATTAGAGATCCAAGATAAGAATAGTACTAAAAGGACGTACCTTGTATACATTTGGATAGGGTATGTACCTTGTAGTGGTAGTTTGGTATCACACGTAAATTTTCCCATCATAATGCTACTAATTAAAGTAGAGTTTGTCCAATTAGGCCTCAGGGGCAGTGCTAGTCATAATGATCATGCATACCGTATGCCTTATCAATCTAACTCTTCTTGTGATAACTCTTTAGTTTGAGAGATGGTGTTGTACTAGTTGTACAATTATGAATATCTCCCTAGTTAAGAGGAAGCGTTGAGAAATTTAACTAGTTTTAGTCTTCATAATTGTTGTACTCATTCAATTGTATCTTATGTAACAAATAAGAAAATAAGAAAGAAATGTTATTACTATTAAATCATGGGTTTCATGCTCATTATTGATGGTTTTCTATGTAAAAATATGTTATTTGTGCTTTTAGGGTATTTTAGGTCTTAGGATTTATTGTCATGAGTCAATAGAGTCACATTCATGTTTATAAGACACTTCTTGGAAATTTTTAATTGCAAAAAGAATTATTTTTTGTTGAAGAAAGTCTAACTAGGTTTGGTCTTCATAATGACAGAATCTAATGTAAATTATGTAAATTGTATTTAGCAAAATATTTTGTAAATTTGAGTCATGGGTGTCACGCTCAATTTTTTTTTGTAGTAGCTCCCATTAACATATCTAGGCTAGGTGATAGGTTTGTGTCATTGATGTAAATAATTACACTTGTAAATTATATATTTTGTGTCTCGAAGATCAAGGGCAAAACCATGTGGAATGTCTCCTCCAAGTTCAAGTACAAATGGCTAGTAAAAGTATCCTCCAAGCGAAGATCAAAATGGCATTGTAATTTCAGAAGAAAAAAAAATGTATTATATTCATGTCAGCTAAATCATCATGTAATTCAGCCTAAAGAAAATTCATGTCAGCCTAACAAGTAGTGTTAAGATGACTATAAATAAGGGCCTCTCCTCCCTCATTTGAACACACTCACAACACATCAATTCAGTCTCTCTCCTATGTAAAGAAGTCTATCTAAGGGTGTGAAGAAAGGGTCAACTCAAGGAGCTATAGGTCAACAAGAATAAGGTTTGTTCTACCATCTATAACCGTAGGAATTTTGTCCACACGTGTGAGGCTAGGGCATCATCCTATGTTCTCTCATCATCAAGGAAAGAGTTCGATCTTGGGTCTATTTGAAGGGCAGATTTGTTTGAAGAGCAGAGACAATTAGAGCAAAGGTTTAGGAGGGCTAGAAGATCCCTAAACCTCTCACACATGTGAAGGAGTAGGTCACAATTAGAGCTGCATTACAGTCCTAGGTCATCTTTATGATAAGGGTTGATTTGAGTACTAAAGAGTTCTGTTGTTGGTCTAGAAGGAAGCTCCAAGAATAGCGAGGCAAGAAGGAGGCTACAAGATCAAGTAGCTCACTTACACATGGGAAGACAATGACATCTTCAGGTCTATTGTGAGGGTTGTTGATCAGTCCACATCAAGGAAGAATACCATCTTGTTTCAAGGCAAGTGTTGAGAAAAACAGCAGGACAAGTGAACTATTTTGGACAAGTGAAGCTTGGAGGAAGGAGGAAGGAAGAGGGAAGCTAATTCATCCATCTATAGTTGCAGGTCTGATCCATGGAACAACAAGTCAGAGGCCAACAGAAGCAGAAGGTTCTAGCCTTGATCTTGGAGACACTTTGGTCAAAGGGTCTTTGTATGGGTCTTGGAAATTTTGTCAAGTGAAGATTCTACAAGAAGAATTACAGTTGATTTTCCTCTCAAGTTGGAGAGGCTTTTCCCTATTTGCTGCCCATATCGTTATTGTTCTTTTGCTTATTATGCATGATTTTTGGTTGATGAAGTTAATAAACATACACATATGAAATTATCTTGTTTGAATAAGGAAAAATATAAATATACTTCACAAGCAATTATCTAAGATAGAGAAATCATTAACATATCAAGCCCTTAGATTTCTCAACATTTTTTAGTCTAGAAAGTCGTGGAATCTCTAATAGTACAAGTCGGCCTAAAGAAGGGAATTTGACCCCTTGAGAAAGATATATAAAGGATCATTTCGACTTCATTTGGCACACATTCACTCACAAGTTTTATCTACAAGAAAGAGTTTGATCTGTAGCTAGGAAGGACATAAAGAGGAGAGAGATGGTCTAGCAAAAGTTGGGAGGACAAAATTTCTTATTTTTTGGGCTCTATCTCTCTCACACGTATGAAATTCTAGGGTTTTTGGGTTGTAGAAATAGGTCAAAGTTGTAGGTCTAAGTTGCATTAGGAAAAAGTGCAGAAGATGATAAATGGAAGAGGGAAAACCCTTATCTTGACCTCATTGACCTTGGGATAATTGTCTTGCTCTCAGCACGTATTAGGAGGAGGCTATATTAGGGTTTCCAAGAAGCTACAAGGATGAAGTTGTTGGGTTGAAGTTGCAGGTCGAGTAGCAATGTTTTCGTTGGCAGGTTGAAGTTGGAGGGTGTAGCAGTTTGGTGCAGACTAAATGAAGGACTTAAGAAAGGGCTAACTTGGTATTGGAAGAAGGACTTGGTCTAGGGATTGGGTCTTTGTACCCCATCTGAAGTATATTCTAAGAAGAGAAGAGTTTTTATGTTTTCCCCTTAAAGAGGGGTTTTTCCCTGGCTAAGAACCTATATTTGTGTCCTCTTTTCATTACTATTATTGTTCTTGATATCGTTTGATGAAAAATATAACTAAGAAATTCAAATAAGATAATTGAAGATTCATAAGAACTATCAATTTTTGAAGAATTCTTCGGCGAAAATCACATGGAGAAATTTTTGTCGACGCGTTTCGAACGAACCAGTGTGATTCATTGTCAGGACAAGTTGAATGAGCAGATCTGGCTATGCACTTTAAATAGATAGGGCAGAATATCCACTGACTCAGATTTCTCGATAAGGTAACAGCTAAAAAGACAACAGCTAGATTTGACCTCATAACGGCTAGTTTGACCATGATAAGGGGTATTATATTAATTTATATTATTTATTTATTTTATTTATATAAAAGAAATTTCAGTTATTAATATAGAATAAATTAATATAATAAGTAAATCATAAAATAAATTAATTACAAATCAATTAATTTTAAATATATTAATAAACCTAAATTAATTTAAAAACTGTTATAAATGTATAGTAGAATAGGTAAAATTAGTAAATCATTAAATAATAATAAATAAATAATTTCAAATATATTAATTAACAATAATAAGAATAAAATTAATTTAGAACTGTTAAATAAAAATATTAGTTAGTTATAACGGCTAGCCAGATCTGCTCATTCAAATTGTCCTGACGATGAACCACACTGGTTGGTTCGAAACGCGTCGACAAAAATTTCTCCATGTGATTTTCGCCGAAGAATTATTCAAAAAATTTGATATGGATCACAGAAGTCTCAATTCAAGAACTATCAATGTTAAGGAAAACAAGATATAATAGTTATTTCTTTACACTTTTTAACAGTCCCAATGGCCTTCACCTAGGTGATACAGTCACTCCAAAGCCATTATAGTCTAATATTTCGAACTTGTAGTTTTATACAAATGTCCAAGTTCATTTATCATTAGAGAAGTGTAGGACACCCATGAGTTTTCTCCAAAAAATCATGATAAGAAGTTAATTTTTTAATAGTATAAAGTTAGCCATTAAAAGGCATGATTTCTAAGACATGCATATATATCTAGATTGGTATTATTCTTTGTAGTGATTTTCAAAGATAGGCATTGATATGGGTGGTACCAACAAGAGATCCATACAATATACTCCATCTGTCAAACACGAAGTTTAAAAGTGACATAGGATATTCCTTACCACCATTTCAAGTCATGTACATAATGAAATGAAAGTGAATTAAGAAAGCATGAATCAAACTTATCATGAATACTGCTTTCTACAACTTTTGGGTGAATGAACAAGTTCTTGTGGAGCCCCACTTGCCTACAGGAAACCATTTAGTGCAACTGAAAGTGCTAAAGTATTAGTCATTTGAATTAACATCAAGTGTTCAATAGCAAACAATTAAGAAGCCAAATTTTCCTACGAGTGATATTTATCTTTACATGCATGATCTATTCTTTTACTTCTCCTGACAAGTATTTGTCTAGGTGTTAAAACATTTCCCCACCTAGACATGATTTTTTCTCCATGGTTGTGGTCACTCTAAAGAATCCAAAACCATGCAACTTCAAATACAATATGCCATAGATATTAGGTCCAAAATTATGCATATTCCTAACAAATATGTCAGATGTATTTATAAACACTTTTGATTTAACCCAATGTTGGGAAAACTGTCAAAATCAACAAATACATATGCATGATTGAGTATCTATCTTGGAATAATTTGAGTACAAAACTAGAAATTGAATAATTGGGAATTAATGCACTTGGTGAGGGAAGGTGAGATCTTGAAAATCAAGGAACTACTCATGAAAAAGGGGCAATATGATCAAGAGGGGAATGAATCTTGTGCTAAGGAATACCAAAATGGATTTGTCTTCATAGAAGAAGATAAACCAGAATAAGACACGTTAATATGCCCATCAAAATTATTTTAATGCTCCAGTTTTCTCTATCATTGTGTTTGTGGTATGATTAGAATATTAAAAAAAAATTCTAACCTTTAGTTCCATTACTAACTTATGTATTTTTAGAAAGAACTGTAAGTCATGTTTTAACCATAAAATATTTTGGTTGAATCATAACCCATTTCGAAGAGCCTTTTAGTTTTGATGAATTATCACCTTGTATTACTTGGAATTGTCAATCTGTTTGAAAAGCTTGCAATAACTAAAAGTAGTGATGATTTTATGTCTCTACCCCCTTTAGATTTTTCTCATAGGTCATTTATGTGCCTTTTGGGTTTGTCAATATAGATCAAGTGTTGCAATAGAGACTCTTATGAGTGCTCTGACTTTCTGTCTATGAAGGGACTAGCCACTAAATTTGTTTTGGTGTGTGTAGTCATGCAGTACAAATACACCATTAAAAGATGATGGTGCAACTGAAGACAAGGGAGAGAAAATCCCTGAGCATGGGGCGAGTGTCTCCGTGACTATAATTGTGATAGAATAGAATGAATGAGCTTTTTATTTAATCCTCATTCACATAAGGTGGTTCTTGAGTAGTTTAAAAATGCATTACTCAACAGAACATACGTATAGAGTAATTTTTGAAACTAGAATGAGTATTTACAAGCTAGAAATGTGTGTGCCTGTCCATAATCACCATTTAAGTCCAAAATCACAACAGATATCAGTGACAACCAATATAATCTACTAACCTACATAAGTATACTTATATGTAATATTTTTGGCAACTGAGTGCAAGATGACACTTTTCCACCCAACTATAGATTGGGGTTGCAATGTGATCTTGCCTAGTCACCCTTGAGTTAGGTTCTTAGGCATGAGGAGACTTCTTATAGTACAAAGGACGTTAGCAATGTTCTCAACTCCCTTCTTGTTTTGTATCGAATCTTCACCTTCGATTCATATTAAATATATTTGTTCTCTTCCTTCTTCGCTGCTCTCGACAACATAATGTTCTTAGTAGTGTGTGAACTCTCCATTACTAGCACCCATCGAGTGCTCCTTCCTTGGATCCTTTTTTTTTTTTTTGATCTCTCTATTCTCTTCGTTAAAGCCCAACCTGGTCCACATTTTTAGGACCAACCAAAACTACTTCAACTATCCCTTTCCCTCTGACTTTTATTATGGTTGGCTCAATCATCACTAGTCAGTCTTGCTAGCCAATTATATTCATGCCATTTGGACCTTGACCCTTGGCTTTCCACCTATCCCAGACATCATGTCCACCTCATCTTAGGAACTCATTTCCCTAACTCAACTTGTTTTATTTAGTTAAATTTTATTTTTTCAATGTTTATGATAAAGGGGATATGTGACCGATGCTATTACATAAGCATCAGTCTTAACTAGTAATGATTATGGTAAGCATTTAAACATATTTTCATTTGCTTCATATTCAACATTGGAAATAGATTTATTACAGAAAAATGAAGATAATTATGAAAAACCAATATATATTTTTAGTAACTTGGTAATGAGAGATGCAAAGTTGAAATATGATATTATTGAAAAGAAGGTATATGCTTTGGTGCAAGCCTTCAAGTCATTTAGAACTTATGTTTTACATTAAAAAATAGCAGCATATATACCAAAGAATGCAGTAAAAGAAGTTTTAACTCAAGTAGACATTGGTGATAAGAGGGGAAAATGGATTGCAAAAATTCAGGAATTTGACCTAGAGATCAAACCAACTAAATTAGTAAAGGGTCAAGGGCTAGCTAAAATATTGCAAGAATCTAATTGTTTAATTTTAGGCATTAACTTTGTGATGCATCTTTCAGATTCAAAAACAAAAAAAATACACAAGAATGTTCTCTGAAGGAAAAAGAGAAGAATACATGAGAACCTTCTCTAAAGGTAAAGGAGAAAATTTTGTCATCTTACTGGTATAAGGATTTTGTCTACTTTACGCATAATTTTCAATGTCTTTTTGGATTAAATAGAATCCAATTGAGATATCTTAGGATAAAGGCAATAAATTTTTGTATCATCAATGAAAATTTGTATCGAAAAAACCCTTTGGGTTTGTTTTTGCTATGCTTGATTGATGATGAAACAAATGGAGTGATAGACGAATTTCATAAGGTTGTTTGTGGATGAAAATTTTCCTAGAGAACCACTGCACATAAGATTCTAAGAGAAGCTTTTCATTTTCCAATGTTATTTTCTCAAGTTGGGGCAAAAACTAGAAGTGTTCCTTGCCATATTTTTGTAGGTAAGGAAAAGTTACCATCTTTGCCTTTAATTCCAGTCTTGGTTGAAGCACCTTTTCTACAAGAGGGTTTAGATTTCATTGGAGAGATTCACCAAACATCTAGTAATCAACATAAATGGATTGTAGTTGTAATTTATTATTAGTAAATGGGCGGCAGTGATTCCAACAAGAAATGCAACAAACATAGTGGTAATCAAGTTTTTAAAAGAAAACATTTTGTCCCTATTTGGTTACACAAAGGAACTTGTCACAGATAATGTACAAGCTTTCATTTCTACTGCATATTATCCTAAGGAAAATGGACTAGCTGAATCCTCAAACAAGAGTTTGATATAGGTGATCAAGAAAGTGTTATCTAACCATAAGAAGAGCTAGGATACTCATTTAAAATTTTATCTTTGGGCTAACATGGTTTCCCCAAAAAGAGCAACATTTAAATATCATTTTTAGCTTATCTATGGTGCTAAGGTGGGTTTTCCTACACAATTGGAATTTACTATCATGAAGATATTGAAATATACTTATGAAGAACTAGATGACTTCACATGAAGAATACATCAGCTTATTGAGTTTGAATAAGCTAGAGAATAGGTGCAGGGTAAGCTACAACAATACCAAGATAAAATGAAGACTTTGCTTGACAAAAAAAACCAGAGAAAGATATTCAACCAAGGTGATTTAGTTCTCAAGTGGGGTGCTAGAAGACAAGAAATGGGTAAGCATTGTGAATTTGATAATCTTTGGTTGGTACCATTCAAAGTGGTTGAAGTAAAGGGGAACAACACATTCATTCTGTAGAACTTGGAGGGTGAGGCTTTGTCACTACCTATAAATGGAAAATATTTGAAACACTTCATTCAATATTGAAGAATATAAGGATTCATTCTCATTCTTAGTGTAAATAGCTGGAATGATTTAATTTTCTATAGAAAGTGTGATAATTTTCTACAACATTTTGACTCCATATCCCAAGGTGAACCACAAGGAGATGAAATCCCCAGATGGAACCAATGTTGTAATATATATAAACTTTAATAAATTTTGATGTTTATAATAAGAACTATCACAGGGCCTCCCTGACCTTTCAAGATTTAATGATGGGGGTTGGATTTTTTCCATTAGTGGATACCACCTTTGGTGATGTGACAATAGCTAAACCATCTTTCACCCCACCCAACCCCCCACCCACCAAGTGATTTCCACTACCATTATGGAGCCCACCCCCTCCCCTCGCATTTTTTTCATGGGTTTCCACCATACCACCTCTCTGACACCATCGTGGGACCAAACCATGTCAGTGCCCGTGATGAGTTAATTAACAAAGTATCCAACAAATAAAGTCGCAATAACTATCTTCTAATGGTTTGAGGGTAACAACAAGGGAAAATGAATTTTTGCCACTGTCATGCAATGTTTGAACTACAGAGTTGTGCAACAAAAGCTTGTCACGCACAAGAACTTCAATTTCATCTTCCAAACACTTTGAACAACTTTGTTCCCGTATTTATAGTAAATTTGAATTCTATTAATTACAAAGATTGAAAGGAAAAGTAGTGAAACCCCAGTTGAAAACCACTATAAAATTTGACGAGCTACAATTAATCAACAGAGGGGTCGATGCTCACAAAAACCAGTGCAAATTTGATCTTTTTTAGCTTCCTACTTGGGCATTTCATGTTGGGTGTGGAACCTGATTATCTTCTTTATTCAGAGGTATTGTTGCATTGGACCCCAGTTCATAATGTGGCAGCAAATATGTCCGTAAATGTGTGCCACTAGGGGGGTCCAAGGGGGGTGATGGGGGCCCAGGGGGGGATCAGGGCCATCGCTCCCGAAGCTAAAAATATATGTAAAATTTCCTTGTAAAATGTTGTAATTTCGTAGTCAATTTTGGACGTTCATTAGGCGGAAATCTAACGGTAGAAGTTATGTTTAATTTAGGGTTTTTTTCCCTAGAAGGCAACCCCTTGCTATATATGAGGGAATTGTATTGCTGTTATGTAGATAGGTATTCTGAGTGAGAAAGAGAGAGGAGATTTTGTGAGAGAGAAGAGAGAATTATAGCGGATCTATTGTAGGTTGTATCTCTCTTGTTTTATGCATTTTCTATGTTTATATTTATGCAATATTTTTATGTGTTCCATTGCTCTGTAATATATAATTTTCTAACATTTCAAGGTTTTCAAGACCTAAAAGAAGTATTGTTGGTTTGGGAGTCATATTTTCCTTAGTTCATAATTCCCCAAACTCACCCATATCCAAAATTTATTTCTTGGTGTTCTGAATAGTATCTCTCAAGTAAAAGAGCAATTGCATCAAAGAGGGGACTATATTCTTTTACATCAACCCAAGTCTATTGTGAAAATGCTCAATATTGTAATGCTCAATGAAATCCAACCACTAAAGAAGAAGTATTGAGTTAATTCTACCATGATTTAACCCTGGAAGAACAATTCACTCCTTGAATCTGTTTTACCTGTTAATTCTCAAATACTAGAACATAACCCAAATCATTCCTCAAGTATTTTTCCCATAACTATCCAAGCATATTATCTCTATGGTCTATTGTTTATTAGGGTATGACCATGATCAAGTAGTAGATGAAATCATCCTAGATTTTTTAGCCTCTATTTCACAATAAAATGTATTTTGTTATATTTCTGTTGTATCGGCTACAACCACCCTCCAAAATTTTGCCTTATCTTCGTTTTGGAGCCTCCCTCCCGACCATCCTCAACAGCATGTCTTGCACTGCCAAGCACATCAGCTTCCCTTGTTTCATAGAGTCTTGTCAACCTGTGTAGGCAAGTTTGTTCTACCCCCTTCATAGGTTGCTTCCGGACTTAGTGTCAATTGCTGGTTGAGAAACTCCCTCTGGGAATTGTGCAATTCTGGAGGGGAACCAGCCTTCCCTCCAGAAATTGCGCAAACCTTGCTGGGCTCCAGAATTACGTGATTCTTCCTGACAGTCTTCCTCTCAAAAATTACGCAATTCATACTGTTGAGCGATGGAAAAGGTATGAATTTTCCATTTATTTCTTTATCTTTTCCTTTGGATCATAACTCCTTTACATTCTAAAATGGTAATATGTTAAAGAATTATGATAGAATTAAGGAGATTTGTGATTAATACAAAATAACTAATTATTGTATTTTTCTATACAGAAGGTGAAGGGAATAGAAAATCACTATTCAGAAGGTAAAGAAAAAAGCAAGGCAACTGTTTTTCATCCATTAGGAAACCATGTCTAGACAAGAAGAACGAGACTGGAGCGCGCAGCTCGATAAAAGACGGAGAAAACAGAGTGGTTGTGCAAGAGGACAAGAAGACAACTAAATATGGAAGATTAAACAAAGCCCTCAAGATCTTTTGATCCTGAGGAATCGCTACTTTAAAAGTTATCTATAACCTTAATGTATCTACTTGCCCATTATAAATGGGGCAGTGATTGTAAGACAAAAGGAGGATTGATTTTTCAGAATTATTGTTGTAATTTCAATTTTGATCATCGACTCTCTTTGAGGAGCGATAGTTGTAACTCTGCCATATATGATTAATATATAACTCAGTTGTTGTTCCATTATCTGATCCTAGAGTAAACGCAACAGTGCTTCCCTGGTGGCTAAGGGCCCAACCCTGGTGGATCCACTTGCTTCTTGTATCACTATTTTACAATTACAATTGTGTGTGGTTTGATTTCCTTTGCATTTCCTTAATTCGCTTTATTCAATAATCTTCTGTTTCTGAACATCTCGTTGAATTACTCTGTTACATCAAGATCGTAATTAGACTGCGTTGATAACACGATTGTTATTCATAACTCAATGTCGTGATGTTCCTTTTGAAACAATATTGCGCTATCTAGTCTAGATTTTGTTGTTCACTCACAACTGCAACTGTTGTTCATTTAATTGATGTTCAATTATAATCATGATTGTCATTCCTTTATACCTGTGATTAATGTTCACTCTGCCAGAATAAGATTACTGATTCTATTACTTTATAGTCGTTGTGTGTTTACACTTAATGAGATTTGTTGTTCCTTTATTATCTGAAGATTGTTGTTCAGTTCATTTCAATTAAATATTGTTCTTCGGTTCATTTCGGTAAAGAGTGTTGTTTGATTCATTTCTATAGATTAAGCTTTGTTGTTCAATCTTTTCAACAGACTTAGTTGTTGTTCCTTTTCTGCAAGGATTTGCTTTCACCTTTTAATTGATAGTGCAGCAAGTGTGTTTTAGTAAGCATTTCCAATAGAATTGTTATTATTTTCTTTAGTGTGGATTGAAAGATCTACAACTGTAAAGAACATTGACTATCCCTATGTAAGTTCTCAGATTGGAGGTCCAATTTATGATTGATTTCATTTATATCAGTTGACAGAGGAAAGAGTTATCACTACTGCATCCTTGACTGACAAATTGCTATAGTTTTCTGAATGAATGATTTAAGTTTTAGAGTACGAAGGTTTCTTTTAGTTACAAGTAGATTCTATTTCCAGCATCCATTTACTCTTGTATTTAACACTATACTGCAAACTAGAAAACATTACTCTTGAATCAAGTGACCGCCTCAGACTGAGTACACTCTTGAGATAAAAAATCGTACCTGGATTGATAATTAATGTAGGGTAAATAGGGGTTAAAAAGACACCTTTTATCACTCAACATTTTGGCGTCATTTCCGGGGAGAGTGTATCCCTTTGTTTTAAGAAGAGAAGTGTGCATTTGATAAGTACCTGCTAGGAGAGAATTGGGTATTAAAAACAAAAGGTAAGAACCTGTGTACGGAGCATGTAACAGCCCTGCACCCCCACCCGCTTTCCTGCAGATTTTTTGATTACATTGGGTAGAAATAAGTATTTGAGTTGTGTGCATGACTAAGCAGAAAAAACCTGAAAATAATCTAAAACCACTACCCAAACCTGATAAAGCTAAGGGATCGGTGACCCTTGGCCGATAGACCTTTATAGATGATATCATTAAAAAATCAGAATCTCAACCATCAATAGGTCCTAGAAAAGTTGATTCTAGACAACCTACTAACTCCCTTCGGGCCACAGAATCACCATCTGTAGCCTTTGCTGAGGTGCACAGCCAAACAAAAGAGCAATATTTTCAAGAAATTGAGAATTCTAGCCCAAAATCTTTACAAGAAGGGAACCTTAGTAATCTGTACAAAGGAGGAGGAGAAACAGGGGAAACAGAAGAACCAAGATCTCCTCTTGGAATAGTTCAACCACTAAGTAGCCCAGATAAGGGAAGTGTTGTCAAAATCATCCAGAACAAAGCTAAAGAACCTGAAGAGCCAAGCTCCCCCTAGATATTACTTCAACAAGGAACTCTCACCATCCCAAACCAAGGAATTGTTGTTAAGACCATTCCTACTCCTTCTAGTCAGCCTAGGAATAACTCCCTAGAAATCCCAGAAGGATATTGGCACATATTTGATCAAATGGCCTGGAATCAGCAAACACCTCAGACCTCCACACTGCAATATCCCATTATGGGCATTGTAGTAAATGCACCTATGAAAGCCATACCGTTGCAGCATATCCCTACATTCCATGGCCTAACATCGAAAGATCCAGATGCGTTCTTGTTTGAATTCGATGTATTATGCCGAGGGTATGACTATACCACCGATCCCCAAAAGCTAAAACTATTTCCCTCCACATTAAAAGGAGCAGCTTTATGATGATTTATGGGATTAGGTGGAGGTGTTATAAATGACTGGGATCAGATGAAAGGTGCTTTTCTAAAGAAATATCAGGATTATTTTAGGTCTAGAGAATTAAAGGATGAAATATTTCAGATGGTAGCTAGACCTAATGAGACACTAGAAGAGTATGTTGAACGTTTTCAATTTAATCTTTAGAGATCTCCTTATGCATCATTACCCTGACCTGACAATGTGTTAAAAACTACATTAATTAAAGGAATGAAGGAACAATGGGTTGAAACACTAAATATTATGGGAAAAGGTGACATCTATCAAGAAAATTTTACTGACATTATTGATTTGTGTATTAGGAGTTCAAGAGGCAGTACAATGCTAAAACCAGTGGAACATGACATGCTCACAAGGGACAACAAGATCTCCGGTGGAGGAGTAACCTACGTAGAAATCGGTAATTTACTAGAGGATTTCAAAACTAATATATTAGGGACTCTAACAACGCATCTCGATATTATGCAAGCTAAACAGAAACAAGCAGAAGCAGAGCAAAACCTGGCAATATTTTTCCCTAGATGCAGAAAGAAACACAGCCATAAAGAGTACCCACTAGATGCAGTTCAAGTCTATGCTATTTGTATAAAAGATCACTCCATAGAGAACTTCTCCTCACTCCCGCGTTTGAAAGCAGTGTACAAAGAAGTGGAAGAAGAATCAGAACCAGTGTACCTACTCAATCAACGCCATCAATGGCAGCCACGACAACCAAGTATGCCCTCCGATCCATCTTCTTCTTTCCAACCTCCACAATATCATGCTCAGCAATATAATACAATGTGACAAAATCATCCACCCTTCCCAAGCTGGTCACAACAACCATTTCCTTCATCACCATGGCCAAATCAAACAAGCCAAACTAATTGGCCAAACTTTCCTTACTCTCCACCATGTTGGAAAAACAATGCATATCCAACACAATGGTCCCTTTCCACTTCGCAGAGTCAAGTTTGGCAGTCAAACTGGCAAAGACCAATGAATCAGCCAGCTGGAACCATCCCCCTCCCTCAACCCACAATGCCAGCATCATATACACTACAACAAAATCCCCAATCCAACTTAAGACCGCAACTCCCAGCCCAACCCAACCTGAACCCTAATAATAGACCGGTTCAATTTGTTCAAATAATCGAAACACCGGAACTTGAAACGGACGTAAGGGAGTGCAACAACCTTCAATTAAGGTCTGGTCGCATAATAGAAATTGAGGGGGATAAAAATGCTCAAGTTGAAAATATGTTACCTATAGAACAACTACTACAAGAAGAGGATGCGGTTAGACAAAAAACTCACAACCAGGCAACCACGTCTTCTCCCCCATTCCCAGAACGACTAATCATACCACACCCAATAGAACATCCTGACTTTGATCTTCTGGGAGAATTAAGAAACTTGTGTATAAATATTCCACTCCTCCAGGCTATCCAAGATATTCTGATCTATGCAAAAACCATCAAATAGCTATGTATAAAAAAGCCAAAGAGGAGAATAACAACTGATCCAACCGTCCAAGTAGTCGGCACCCTATTTGATCTACTATCAGGAAGAGAAGCACCTGTCAAATATGAAGCCCCAAGGAATACTATAGTGACGGTGCAAATCAATGGACAAACCTTTTCAAATGCCCTAGTTGATTTAGGGGTTGCAATTAATATTTTAACAACCACCACTTGTCAAAAACTTGGCATTACATCAGTAAAACCAACTACCACCCTATTGGAACTGGCTGACCGATCAGTAGTTAGGCCAGAAGGTACACTACACGATGTCATGGTATCTGTAGATTACTGGGAATACCCTACCGACTTTATGATATTCAACCCCAAAAACCAACTCGATGGACACCCTTTAATCTTAGGTAGACCTTGGCTAGTGACTGTTGATGCTTACATTGGCTGCCAGCAAGGCAGTATGACTATAACTAGAGGGAGTAATATCAAGAATCTAGCTCTATACCCTCCAACCCAACCAAGTTTAACAATAATGAAAACTAATAAACAACCTGTATCATATCTCATAGAAAACATTAGGTACCCATTAACCATAGAAGATGCCCTCGATTTCAAAGACCAAACAGAGGATGACATTATTAATAACTTCATTAACCAATCCGAATCTAGATCCCATGTACAATGTCACATGATAGAGGCAACATTTGAAAATGAACTAGAAGAATATCCCCTCAAAGACACTTATGATCAATCAATACCCACTACCTCTGTTTCAAACAACAAAACTATAGATATTGAGCCTGGAAAAACCTTGAACATTAAATAAAAACTGACTCCTAAACAAGAAGAAAAGTTGATCCAACTACTGAGAAAATACAAGGAAGCTTTTGCCTGGGATTATCTGGACATGAAGAGAATTGATCCCCAGCTGTGTACACACCACATTTATACAGGAAAAGATGCTAGACCTGTTCGCCAACCCCAATGGAGACTCAACCCTCACCTGAAAGATATTGTGAAAGCTGAGTTACAAAAACTTTTAGATGTAAACTTTATTTATCCAATCTCCGATAGCAAGTGGGTCTCTCCACTAGTAGTGGTGCCAAAGAAGAAAGGAAAATGGAGGATTTTTGTAGACTACAAAGAATTGAACAAAGCAACTCAAAAAGATCACTTTCCCCTTCCATTCATTGATCAGGTATTAAATTCATTAGCAGGAAAGAAATTCTTTTCTTTCCTAGATGGCTTCAGTGGGTACAATCAGATTCAGATTGCCCCTGAAGACCAGGATAAAACTATTTTTACTTGTCCTTGGGGAAAATTTGCATATAGATTCCTACCCTTTGGCCTACGCAATGCGCCTGCCACATTTTAGAGGGCCATCCTCAGCATCTTTTCAGATTTAATAAATGAAGGGCTCGAAGTATATATGGATGATTTCACACTGTATGGAGATGATTTTGAGGCAAAACTAGAAACATTGGAAAAGGTGTTGCAACGATGTATTGCCACCAGGCTCTGCTTGAGCCATGAAAAGTTCCATATGATGATGACCGAGGGACTCATCCTAGGTCATTATATCTCAGCAGCTGGAATACAGGTAGATCCGGCCAAAATTCAAATAATTTTGTTAATACCTACTCCTACCACATAGACAGAGGTACGCAGTTTTCTAGGATTTTCTGGTTATTATAGGAGATTCATAGAGCATTTTTCTCAAATAGCTACACCTCTATACGCACTGACAGGAAATGTTGATTTTATTTGGACAGATAAATGCAACTGTGCTTTTGAGGATCTGAAAAAGCTTGTGTCAATAGCCCAGTGCTCAAAGGCCCAAATTGGGATCTGCCATTTCAAATTTCATCTGATGCTTCAGACACAGCTATTGGAGCAGTCCTTAGACAAGAAGAAGATAAAAAGCCATATGCAATTTATTATATTAGCAATAATTTATCTCCTACTGAACTAAATTATACCGTAACTGAAAAAGAGTTTGTAGTTGTAATACATGTTGTAAATAAATTTAGGCATTACATCACTAGATATCCTGTTGTTTTATATATAGATCATTCTACCATAAAATACTTAGCAAATAAACCTGTTATGTTGGGTTGTGTTATATTCTTTCCACGTAGTTAACAGGGGGTTTGAGGGGCACCCATAACCCCACTTTATGGGGTCTAGGGCAACACCCCAAAAAATTTTGGTTTTGGACCCTATGTTAGGTTGGGTGGACCCACCTATGGTTTTGTGCATGATTTTCACACATGTTTTTTGGACGTGATGGTTTTCGGTCCATGGTATTGGACACGATGGTTTTCAGTCCATGGTATTGGATGCTTCGGCATGTATAAATATTATTATAACATTGAAAGGAACATAATGAAAAATCAAGCTAGTAGTCTTGGTTTTGGGATCCAGGGGAAAATCTCTATGTATATGTGTTTTATGTGTTCTGCTCTCGCATTATTTATTTTCTATGTTTTAGAATTCTTATGCAGGTAATTTCTGTACAGGGCTAAAACCTATATTTGGTATCAGAGCAGATTTGGCTTCAAGGGGACGCCTTTGTTGTTAAGGGGTTTCTCTCGGGCCCGTGGTAGACCCTATTCAGTGGGAGATCTGCAATATCGATTTTGGTGGTGAAAGAAGATGGCGAGTAGTGGAAAGATAGAGATCGAGAAATTTAATGGTCCTAGAACAGAAACAAAAATAAGTCATCAAGTGGGAGATCTAAATCTCTAGGAAAACCTATAAAGGTGGTGTGCTGGAAATGTGGAAAGGAAGGCCACTTCAAAAGGGACTGTAAATCTAAAGCCCCTGGAAAAGGAAAGGGATCTGATGAGGCTCTTTCTGCAGAGGCAAAAACCACCTCAGATGAAGGTGGGGATGTGTACTTGGCTTCTTCAAGTACACATGTAAATCATGAGGCATGGTTGATTGACTCAGGTGCATCCTTTCACTTCAGTCCCCATAGAGAATGGTTTTGTGAGTATGAGAAATATGATGGTGGTGATGTCTTCTTGAGGGATGACAGGAAGGCTAGAATCATTGGTCGTGGAAAAGTAAAGTTGAAGCTGCAAGGTCGAAGGGTTAGAACACTTCCGAGTGTTCTGCATATTTAAGCCTTAGCCAGAAATCTGATTTCTGTTAGTAAGCTGGATGATGCAGGTGTAAAAACAGTGTTCAATAAGGATACATGCAAGATGTTTGGGGAGCACTAGTATTGATGTGGGGAGTTCGGATTCGAACTCTGTAAAAGCTGCAAGGTAGCACTTTTGTTGATGGGTGCAATAGTTCCATGGTTCCTGAAAGTGGAGCAAAAAATCTAGTGGTCTCTGGAGAAAATACCATGTTGTGGCATCAAAGGCTTGGACATATTGGAGAGAAGGGCCTTAGAATACTTCATGGTAAAGGTATGATAGAAGGTATGAGTAATAGCTCTTTAGATTTTGATTTCTGTGAAAATTGTATATACGGGAAGCAGAATCGGGTGAGTTTCCCCTCTGGTGGTAAGAGGGCGAAACATATATTAGAGCTTGTGCACAGTGATGTGTTTGGACCTGTGAAGGTTCCATCACTGGGTAAGTCTGTGTACTATGTATCATTTATAGATGACTTCTCAAGGAATACATGGATATATTTCCTTAAGAAGAAATCTGAAGTATTTGATAGGTTTAAAGAATTTAAGTCTCTAATGGAAAACCAGACAGAGAAGAATATAAAGGTGCCGAGGACAGATAATGGTGGAGAGTTTTGCAGTAAGGAATTTGAAGAATTCTGCAAGAAGTGTGGTATAGCACGGTAGAAGACTACTCCATATACACCTCAGCAAAATGGAGTTGCAGAAAGAATGAACAAGACATTGATGGAAAGGGCAAGAAGCATGCTTAGTGGTGCCGGGTTAGGACAGGAATTCTGAGCAGAGGCAGTGGATACTGCATGTTACCTGGTCAACAGGTCACCTTCATCAACGTTGGAGGATACGACTCCACAAGAGGTATGGACTAGTAAGAAACCCTCTCTTTCACATCTGAGGGTATTTGGATGTGATGCATATGTACATGTTCCAAAGGAGAAAAGAACAAAGTTGGATAGTAAATCTGAAAAGTGCATCTTTATTGGGTATAAGGATGGTTTAAAGGGTTATAAGCTTTGGAAACCAGTAACAAGGAAGGTTTGTACAGCCGAGATGTGGTGTTCGGAGAGGTGAAAGATGTTATTAAACACAAAGTCCAATCAAAGGAACTTTAGAAGATAGAGTTTGAGCTAAAGGAGGAAGAATCAGACTCTACAGCAAAGGAGGAATCAGAAGATGAAGAGCCACAAACTCCGGCTGTGAAAAGATCAGTTCGAGAAAGAAAGCAGCCAGAAAGGTATAGTCCATCTACTTTCTATTCAAATTTTTCTTTGTCTGTTACTGATGATGATCCCATAACTGTGAAGGAAGCAGTGGATTCAGAGGATGGAAAACTCTACAAAGAGGCCATGGTTGATGAAATGGCATCTTTGCATAAAAATGAGGCTTGGGATCTAGTGGAGTTGCCAGCTGGAAAGAAACCCATTGGCAGCAAATGGGTGTTCAAAAAGAAGACAAATGCAGAAGGAAAAGTGGAGAAATACAAAGATCGGTTGGTAGCAAAAGGTTACTCCCAGGTGCTGGGAATTGATTTTGGTGATATTTTTTCTCTTGTTGCCAAGGTAACTTCTATTAGATTACTTTTATCTGTTGCTGTTGCTTTTGATTTTGAGGTAGAACAGATGGATGTGAAGACAGAATTTCTGCACGGGTATCTAGAAGAGGAGATCTACATGAAGCAACCTGAAGGCTTTGCAGTGAAGGGTAAGAAATAACTGGTATGCAAGTTAAAGAAGTCTCTATATGGGTTAAAACAGTCACCAAGGATGTGGTATCAAAAATTTGATACATTTATACGGTGACTTGGCTTCACCAGAAGCAAAGAAGATCACTATGTGTATTTTAAATTAATTGGTGACTATGTTATTTATCTGGTCTTGTATGTGGATGATATGTTGTTGGTTGGAAATAACAAAGAAGTTATCCAGGATTTGAAGACCCAATTTTCCTCCAAATTCTACATGAAAGATCTTGGCGTTGCAAACTATATTTTGGGCATGGAAATTAAAAGAGATCGGGCAAAGAGGAAGCTCTGGTTAAACTAGAGGAAGTATGTCGAGACAATATTGTAGAGGTTTAATATGCAGGATAGTAAATCGGTGAAGGTTCCTATTCCTATAGGTGTGAGGTTATCTGTTGAATAGTGTCCCAAGACACAAGAAGAGGAAGATGACATGTCCTGTGTTCCATATGCAAGTGAAATCGGTAGCCTGATGTATGCAATGGTCTGTACTAGACCAAACATTGTACATGCAGTGGGAGTATTGAGCAGGTTTATGTCAAAACCAGGGAAGGAGCACTGGACAGCAGTGAAGCGGGTTTTCAGGTATTTGCGTGGCACTATTGATTATGGTTTGTGCTACCAAGGAAGACCAGGATTGGACAGGGTGTTGGATATTCATGGCTTTTTTGATGTAGACTGGGCTGGAGATCTAGATCAAAGAAGATCTACAAGTGGGTATGTGTTTAACCTATTTTGAGGTGCAGTCAGTTGGATGAGTAAGAAACAATCTGTAGTGGCACTGTCAACTATAGAGGCAAAATACATGGCAACCACTCATGCAAGCAAGGAAGTAGTTTGGTTGCAGAGATTGTGTTCAAGTATGGGGTTAGTACAGGAAGCTATAAGGATAGACTATGACAGCCAAAGTGCAATTTTCTTGGCAAATAACCCCGCATATCATTCAAAGACAAAGCACATTGATGTTTAGTATCACTTTGTGAGGGATATGATAGAAGACAAAAAGGTGTTGCTGGTAAAGGTGGACACTTTGAAGAATATTGCAGATGCATTGACAAAATCTGTGAGCTCTGAGAAGTTCTCTTGTTGTAGAGAGACAATGGGCATTTCAGGGCTGGAAAAATGACTAAGCTCTCTTGTGGCCCCCTGTGGAAAGAAAACAACAAGTGGGAGAATGTTGGGTTGTGTTATATTCTTTCCACGTAGTTAACAGGGGGTTTGAGGGGCACCCGTAACCCCACTTTATGGGGTCCGGGGCAACACCCCAGAAAATTTTGGTTTTGGACCCTATGTTAGGTTGGGCAGACCCACCTATGGTTTTTTGCATGATTTTCGCACATGTTTTTTGGACGCGATAGTTTTCAGTCCATGGTATTGGACATGATGGTTTTCGGTCCATGGTATTGGATGCTTCGGCATGTATAAATATGTATTATAACATTGAAAGGAACATAATGAAAAATCAAGATGGTAGTCCCGGTTTTGGGATCCAGGGGAAAATCTCTGTGTATATGTGTTTTATGTGTTCTGCTCTCACATTATTTATTTTCTATGTTTTAGAATTCGTATGCAGGTAATTTCTGTACGGGGTTAAAACCTACATGTTACAAATGGTAGAGTAACAAGATGGTTTATTTTATTGTAGGAATTTGACATCACAATAAAATATCGACCTGGGATAGAGAATCATGTAGCTAATTTTCTCTCATGAATGCCAAAGCCAGCGGATGCAGCAGCAGTCGAAGATCAATTCCCAGTTGAACATTTGTTTGTTGTTACTGTCAAGACACCCTGGTATGCTGATGTTGCAAATTATTTAGCAGTAGGTAAATTACCAAAGCATATAACCCCCAATGAACGAAAACAGATTGTGCAACTAAGTACCTGATTTTATTGGATTGGGGGCTACCTATTTCATACAGGAGAAGATATGCACATCAGAAGATGGATCCACAAAGATGAAATATTTGACATTCTGAAATCTTGTCATGACGGACCATGTGGCAGACATTTCGCAGATCGCAGGACTGGTCACAAGGTTTTGCAAACAGGCTATTACTGGCCCACAATCTTTAAAGACGCTAAGAAATTTGCTCAAGCCTGTGATAGTTTTCAAAGAGTAGGATGCCCTGGATAGTCCGTTGAAATGCCTTTAACCCCAAAGTTAGTAATCAAACCATTTGAGCGTTGGGTGCTCGATTTTGTTGGTCTGATCAACCCATCATCAAATCAAAAGCATATATTCTAGTAGCAACAGAGTATCTTACCAAATGGGTTGAAGCGGAGGCACTTCCAAGAACTACAGAGGATTATGTAATACATTTCATTTTCCAAATATTTGTGCAATATGGCCTCCCGAGGGACATAATCACGAACAGAGGAGCTCATTTTGTAGGTAATAAAATCGTTGCAACATTAAAAAATTATCACATTCAGCACAAAATTACCACTCCATCACCCACAGGCAAATGGCCAAGTAGAGAGCATGAATAATGTGATAGAGGCAATACTTACAAAAATAGTTGCGTCGCACAGAAGTGACTGGGCTTCAAGATTGCCCGAAGCCTTGTGGGTACACTGAACAATGTGGAGAAATACCACCGTCCATTCACCATATCAGCTAGTATTTGGAAAAGAACCCATCTTTCCAATAGAGTTCGAAATACAAACATTAAGAATAGCACAGGAGATCGATTTGAATTGAAATGAGGCCCAAACTAACAAATTACAACAAATTAACGAGCTAGATGAAATCAAGCTCTCGGCTCTTCAACACACCCCATTAATTCAACAGCAGAGAGCAAAATGACACGATGCCCTGATCAAAACGAAAATTTTCCACGAAGGAGATTGGGCACTCCTATATGATTCTAGGTTTCAGGATTTTCCGGGAAAACTCCAGACTCGATGGCTTGGACCATATGAAATACAGAAAGTGCATGAAAATGGCACCATTACTTTAACTACTATTGATGGATCTGGACATGCCTTTAAAGCAAATAGTCACCGAGTGCAACTACACCATAAACGGCTTACTCGGGAATCATTTTACCAGTAGCTACGGGAAGATTTTGATATGCAAATTCTTGATGAGGAAAATAATCCTTCCTCGGCATTGGTTCAATAAATAATCCCTTTTTTCTCAAACTTTGTACATAAGTTTTTCTTTTCTTCTTGTATAAACTACTTTCTATACAGACTTTTACGTTTCTACATTTTTTGTTTTTTATTGTTCCTTTCTGAAGGGACAACATTTTCGCATCTTTGTTGTTCCTTTCTGAAGGAATAGCACTTTCACATCTTTGTTGTTCCTTTTCAAAGGAACAACACTTTCGCATTTTTTTTATTCCTTTCCGAAGAACAACACTCCCACATTTCTGTTGTTCCTTTCCGAAGGAACAACACTTTCGCATTTTTGTTGTTCCTTTCCAAAGGAACAACATTTCTACATTTCTGTTGTTCCTTTCCGAAGGAAAAGCACTCCCGCATTTCTATTGTTCCTTTCTGAAGGAACAACACTTCTGCATTTTTGATGTTCCTTTCCGAAGGAACAACATTTCTGCATTTTTGTTGTTCCTTTCCGAAGGAATAACACTTTTGCATTTTTGTTGTTTCTTTCCGAAGGGACAACACTTTCACATTTTGCCATTCCTTTTCAAAGGTGCTATGCTATTAACTTGCAAGACGATACCAAAATACCAAATATGTGAAGAAATATACCCAGAACATAGAACAATGAGAAATAACAATGAGTATTTTATTATTCATAAAGCAATGTTCACTTGCCTCTTCGATGGGGCAACCTCCAATAGAGCTGAGCTCAATACAAAATAAGACATGATGGTCCTCGAGGGGAGTCTCTATCCTTTATATAGGATTCATACATGCAATACCATGGGGCAATACCATGGTTCTTATTAATACCATCTATCTAATACCATAGCCCATTTGCAACTAACTGTGGTCCCTTCATTAAATGTGGGTTAACCATTTACAATTATTAATATGGGTTTTATTGACTCTTTACTTAACTATAATTATGACTTGATTCTATTACATAAATAAGGGGGTTAGGGTGGGACCTTAACATGCCGTCCCCCTTAAGAATCGCCTTGTCCTCAAGGCTGAAGCTGCGGAAACTGCTGAAGAATGGTGGCTATTTCCCAGGTTGCATCTTCCGGAGAGGTGTCTTTCCACTTGACGAGGACTTCCTTGATCATGTGGCCACGCAAGTGTCATTCTCGTGTGTCCAGAACCTGTTCAAGTTGGAGCCAGATTGACCCTTCTTCATCCAGTTCAGGTAGACTGGTTTGAATTCTACAATTGTTCCCAATCACTTTCTTGAGGCATGAGACATGGAAAACTAGATGGATTTTTGCAATGGGTGGCAAAGCTAGCTTGTAGGCAACTTCTCCAATGCACTGAAGTACTTGATACGGTCCGTAGAATTTGGAGATAGTTTCTGAAAACCCTTGTCTTTGAGTGATGTTTGCTTATATGGTTGTAGCCTCAAAAATACCTGATCCCCTTCTTGAAATTGGCGTTCTGAGCGATGTTGATCTACCTATTTCTTCATGTGGTTTTGAGCTTGATGAAGATTCTCCTGAAGATGGGCCAGCATGGTTGTGCGGTTATGTAGGAGTTGATCCACTGCTTGTACCTTCGAGCATCCCTTGATATAAGAAGTAGGGGAAGGAGGGAGTTTACCATAAAATGCTTCATATGGATTCATTTGGTGGTGGCATGATAGTTGGTGTTATACCACCATTCAGTTAGAGGTAACCACTGTATCCAAAGATGTTGCTTTTCTTAATTGAAACACCTAAGGTAGGTTTCTAGACATTTGTTGACTGCTTCAGTTTGACCATCATTTTGTGGATGATAGGAAGTACTGAGTTGTAGTTGGGTACCTTGTAGCCAAAAGAGTTCTTGCCAAAAGTTACTAGTGAAGAGCGGGTCACGATCAAACACAATGGAAGTGGGCATGCCATGCAATTTGAAGATCTTATCCATGAAAGATTGAGTGACCAAAGTCAGTGTAAAAGGGTGGGGTAGGGCGCAAAAATGAGCATAATTAGAAAGTCTTTCCACAGCCATCATGATGACTGACTTGTTTCTTGACTTTGGAAGACCCGTAATGAAATCCATAGATTCCTCCGTCCAGATTGATGCCGGGATGGGCAATGGCTGTAATGTGCCTAGTGATTTGATTGTTTCTCCTTTGTGGCACTGACAAACGTTGCATTCAGCTACAAAAGTAAGAATGTCCTTTTTCATGCCTATCCAAAAAAAATATCTTCGAGTGCGAGCATATGTCTTCTGAAAGCCTGAATGTCCTGCAGTGGGAGATGAGTGCAACTCCGCCAAAATGCGACTTTTGAGGGTGGATATTGGTGATATTACGACTCTGTCCTTGTAGCGAAGAATCTCATCCTACCATGAGTAGCCCGCTATGGAATTTGTATCCGCCTACAATTGAGTAATGAGTTGGGAGAGCCAGGGATGTGAAAACCATTCCTTGCGAGCCTCTTCAATCCATTCTGGAATGGGAAGGGAAATTGCGAGCAGGGTACTTTCATCCTCAAATTGGTGGGATAATGCATCTGCTACAATATTTTCGTGCCCTTTCTTGTAGATTATCTCATAATCAAATCCCAGCATTTTGGCGAGCCATTTATTTTGTTGTGGTGGGGATAGGTGTTGCTCCAAAAAATATTTAAGACTTTGATGGGCTGTGCAGATTCGGAAACGTCGCCCCAATAAGTATGGTCGTCAAGTATCCACTGCATGTAACATGACCATCATCTCCTTCTCATAGGTAGATTGTCCCAGATTCTTCCCACTTAGTTGTTGGCTCGTGAAGGCCAAAGGTCGACCTTCCTACATTAAGACCACCCCAATACCCGTACCCAAAGCATCACATTCAATCACAAAATATTTGGTGAAGTCGGGTAGTGGTAA
Source organism: Pinus tabuliformis (assembly GCA_031772625.1). Taxonomy (NCBI): domain Eukaryota; kingdom Viridiplantae; phylum Streptophyta; class Pinopsida; order Pinales; family Pinaceae; genus Pinus; species Pinus tabuliformis. The sequence continues at coordinate 1,118,996,244 of CM062817.1, forward strand.
GATTGGAGTGGAACACATGGAATTTTTTTAGAGTTGTAAAGGCCTGTTGTGCTTCATCATTCCAGAGGAATGAATTTTTCTTGAGGATTTAAGTGAGGGGCCTCGCAATGCAACCATAATTGCGGAAAAATTTGCGATAGTAACTTGTGAGACCAAAAAATCCTCTCAGACTCTTCAAGGTCTTAGGTTGAGGCCAATCCTGCATTGCCTGGATCTTTTTGGGGTCCACCCTGACACCTTCACGCCCCACAATGTGGCCCAAATACTCAACTTCTTCCATGCCAAAAGAACACTTGGACTTCTTGACAAATAATTTATCTTTGCGGAGCAGTTGCAAGAGCAGATCTACATGTTAAAGATGTGTAGCCCAAGTGCGACTGTAGATGAGGATGTCATCAAAGAAAACAAGGACAAATTTTCTGAGATATGGTTTGAGCAGGTAGTTCATAAGGCTTTGAAAAGTGGATGGGGCATTACAAAGACCAAATGGCATGACCAGGAACTCATAATGGCCTTCATGAGTTCGGAAAGTAGTCTTTGGAATGTCGACTTGTTTCATGCGAATTTGGTGGTAGCCTAAGCGAAGATCAAGCTTAGTAAAGAATTGAGCCCCATTTAGTTCACCCAACAAATCATCGACAACCGGGATGGGAAATTTATCTTTGACTATCAACTTATTAAGGGCCCTAAAGTCTGGACACATACGCCATTCCCCATCTTTCTTGAGCACCATGACCACCAGCGATGAATAAGGACTAATGCTGGGACGAATGATGCCTGCTTCCAAAATTTCCTTGATTATTTTTTCTATTTCATTCTTTTGGGCGAATGGATATCTATATGGGTGCACATTTGGTGGTTGGGCCCCTGGGACCAAAGTGATGCTATGATCATGTTCCCCTCTCGAGGGTGGAAGCTCATGAGGCTTGTCAAAGACTGGCAGATGGTTATTTAAGATCTGTTGCATCTCAGGATGAATATGAAGAGAATTGGGTTCGAAGGCCTGGATGGCATTAAATTGAGCTATAACTCCATGGTGGCCCTTTTTTAACAATTTTTCCATCCGATGTGAGCTGATGATAGAGAGAGCTCCTGCCTAGAGTCCGCGGAGGGTATGTATGTGCTTGTTCTGCTTAAAGCTCATATATAACTCTTGGAAATCCATTGTGATTGGTCCAAGTGTGCGGAGCCATTCAGCACCGAGGACAATGTCGCACCCTCCCATGTGTATGGCAAACATGTGGATCTTTAACTGATAATCCCCCATTTGAAGTTTGACATTTTCACAGCAACCTTCACATTTCATTGTTCCCCCATCAACAATTTGGACTTGGAAGTTAGAAACTACTCGGACAAAACAATGCACTTCTTAATAAAACCTCTGATTTGGAGAGTTTGAGGCGAAGAAATCCCTGCCAAAGCATGCAGCGAGATAACTAGTTCTTCAGGTACATTGTCCTACTGGTTTTCCTCTTCTTCATCCTTTGGTTCCTCAAGTGGTGGGGCTTCCTCTGATGAACTGTGATCAGTAGCATCAATTTGAAAGAATTTGGGCTCCTTGCATTTATGCCCAGGGGAGTATTTCTCATCACAGTATTAACATAATCCTTGCTTTCTTCTTTCCGCCATTTCTATTGGTGACACCTTTTGAACCTTGAGTGTTTGGGTAGTGCTTTGAGCTTGTGGGGGGTGACCCTTGGCGATGAAATTTGGGCAATTGGACTGGGCCGCTAACACATTTTCTACTTCATGAGCTATCCTGCAAGCCTGCAGCCATGAGCTAGGGTGGTGCAGTCGGACGTGGGCTTGTATGGCTTCTTTAAGACCACTGACAAAACATTCTGTGTAGAACTCATATTGTAGACCTCCAGTGCGGAAAGCTAAGGCTTCAAAGGCTGTAATATATTCATTCACTGTTCTTGTCTGTCGAAGCTTAGTGAGATGACCCAAAAAGGAAGATTCATGGTCAAAGCGATCCATAAGAGCTTTTTTTAATGTCTCCCAAGTCAAGGGCCTTCCATAGCAACGTTGATGCCATTGCCACCATTGCCATCTTTCATTGTCCAAGTACATGATACCCACACTAAGCTGAGTCACATTATCCAGGATGTAATTCAGATTGAAATATTGCTCCATTTGTGCTATCCATGTGGCCGAGTGAGAGCCATCAAATTTATACATGTCCATCTTGGGTGGTCACGGATGGGATTGTTGGTGGGTGCCAAAGAGGTGAAACGACTGGCTAGACTCACCCTCATTGTTTTCATTGCCAATATAGGCCTCCTCGCGTGCCTCCACCTTGCCCTTAGAGAGTGTTGTATTTAAGTTCTGCAGCAGCGTCACGACCTTGTTCAATGTTGATTCAAGTTTTTCGATCCTCTCATTTGCCATAGCTTGATCTCTAGTTTCTACCATGCACCGATCCGATGTACTTGAAATTTTTGGACCGCCCAAATTTTTTTGGCACTAACATGCCAAAAGTACTGCGAAAATCGCGCCTAGGTATAGGAACCCACACAACTACTCAGATCTGGATGGAAGATCTGATGGATCTGAGAGATCTGAATCGCTGATCTGATAGATCTGAATGGCGAAACTGATTACTGCTACAGCTCTGATAGATCTGAATGGTTGTTCTGATATATCTGAATGGTGGAACTGATTGCTACTACTGTGACAAAAACCCCACTTGTGAGAGCTAATCTGGCAAAGATTATGCATGATCCAGAGATAGAGAAGGAACTATGGTCTCCAGGAGTGTCAGGTGCTACAGATCGCAATATACATAAGGGTCTGACAGTAGTACTCGGCTGAATTTTTCAGGGCACTAACCAAGGAGGATCAATCGTACCCTAAGCCATACAACCCGACTACCCTATCGTACATGCGAGTAATCTCTCTGAGTTCTGTTCTCGGTGTATTATAGCAACAAGACGGCCAACGATTTATCTATGGAGAGGTTTCAAGGGAGCTAGGGGGCTTCCGATATACCCAGAGGGTACTTGGAAGACAGTCTGTGCGTGGTTCTGTCTAATGCACTACTACTCGAAGGGGTACCCACAGGGGTTACAAGGGAGTCCAACAAGCGTGACCACCTCTTGTATTTCCTGCATGCATGCCTCCCCAAATTCACAGGTTTATGCACTCAACGACAGATCTCATGGTTTAAAGACATCGGAACACATCTCTAGCCAAAAAAAAATTGCTAAAAATTGGAGATCCCACCGGCCCTGGAAAGCGCTCTGATACCACTTGTTATGCTCTTAACCTATAGGACGATACCAAAATACCAAATATGTGAAGAAATATACCCAGAACATAGAACAATGAGAAATAACAGCAAGTATTTTATTATTCAGAAAGCAATGTTCACTTGCCTCTTCGAGGGGGCAACCTCCAATAGAGCTGAGCTCAATACAAAATAAGACATGATGCTCCTCGAGGGGAGTCTCTATCCTTTATATAGGATTCATACATGCAATACCATGGGGAAATACCATGGTTCTTATTAGTACCATCTATCTAATACCATGGCCCATTTGCAACTAACTGTGGTCCCTTCAGTAAATGCAGGTTAACCACTTACAATTATTAATATGGGCTTTATTGACTCTTTACTTAACTATAGCTATGACTCGATCCTATTACATAAATAAGAGGGTTAGGGTGGGACCCTAACAAAAGGAACAACATTTCCACTAGATTGCATTTTTGTTGTTCCTCTTAAAGGAACAACACTTTTGCCCGATTGATTTTTCTGTTCCTCCTAAATGAACCGCACTTCCGCCAGATTGTTTTGCCGTTCCTTTTAAAGGAACAGCCCTCCTTCACATTTTTCTTTTTTCCGTTCTTTTTTAAGGAACAACATTTTCTATTTCGAAGGATCCGTATTTTATTTCGCGCTTGATTTATTTGTTGTTCCATTTAAGGAACAGTTGTTGTCCCTTTTAAGGAACAACAATTTCGAGTGTATTTTTTTCTTTTGTTTATTGTTCTTCTTAAAGGAACCACGGTTTTGCATGCAGATATTATTTTTGATGTCCCTCTTAAGGAACAGCAGTTGTTCCATCTAAGGAACAACACTTTTTGAGTGCATTTTTTTTGTGTGTGTTTCTTAAAGAACATCATTTAGAGGATTTTTGTGAATGATGGTTCACTGTTCATGATCCCTTTAAGGCACAGACATACATTCATGCAAGAACACAAAAACTAGAGGATACTGAAATCAGCAAACCAAAGAAAAATCGTTATCTTTAGAGAAATTGCTTTATATCAATAAGAAAAAAGAGGAAAGGACATAGCTATTTATATCACTTTGTTGTCTTTATTTTCACTAAAACTAATTTGATTGATTATTTTTATCATGTTGGTTCTTCCTTAATCTTCATAATTCTCTTTGATCATTATTATTAAATAAGAATAAGGGCATATTTTTCCTCTATTGAGATGTTCAGACTTCTTCCACCATCCCTACTCTTAAGGAGTGTTGAGCCATCCTATGTATATAAATAGGAAAGTGCTATATAAAAGAAAAGAAAAAAAAAATAGAGAAAAATATATATCTATATGATTACTAACATGATTTGTCGGATAAAGGATAGGGGGTCTCATCAAGAGCCAACCTACCCTGATCATAAGGAAGCAGTGAAGTGGCATTCCCACTATGGCCACCAAACCAGGGATATGATCTAAGAGGCATATTAGAAAAATAAAAAAAGTCCTTGGAACAGGAGGTCTTATCACGAGCCGACCTGCCCACCTTTCACTCCTTCCTGGTGAATGGCATTGTGATTCATCTGGTTACCAAGCCAGCAAAATGGCCTCCATTCTGACATCACACAACACTTTCCTAGGCTTACATAAAGGATTATGGTTCCAAGGGTGAAACAAGCAACTTTGTCAAGGTTATGAACACCTGTGGGCAATAGAGCTTTGCTGATGGTATTGAAGTCATACTTTTCATACACCAATAGTCATTATAAACCCTTTTCTTATATCTTTATCTTGATTTCAAATGAGATTATGTTATATAACCCTTTCAAACCTCTTACACATGAAATATCGGCTATAAATCAATCATAATGGTTAAAGTGGATAATGACCGCATAAGCATTTTTACTTATGTCAGTTATCCTCTCCCCTATGTTTCGCATCATTTCATAGCATTTCTATATCTATTTGTGGTTTCCATCATAACCCTCGATTTCAGTAATTCGCTACTTTTGCAATCATGCCATGAATATATACGTTGTTCCTTTTTTTTCTGTACGGTTGCCGTCCAGTACGCCACTCCTCCATTTTCCAGTCGAGGACGACCTATAACATTTCAAGGGGGCGTAGGTGATCTCCAAAATACACTGGTAGACATGTCAATTCCTTATTTGGAGGTACTATGACTCCATTAGATCTCAGAAATAGCAAGTTTAACAATATTGACATTTTCCAATATGCACAGCTTGTTGTTCCATTGTCATTTCTGTGTTTATTTTTTCTCTGTAAAAATTAACAGTGTGCTAAGCTTGAACAAAATGGGAGGTAGAGCAATAGGCAGCGAACCACAAGTGCTGATAATTTCTGACGCTGCATGAGCAATTCTGGAAAGAGCAAGATGGATCAATTACCTTACACGACTACAACAGTCCCATGAAACTGTGGCCATTTAATTTCTACAAAATTTACAAGAAGATTATTCCATGGTGAGGGGAAGGTGAATAACAGTAACAGAGGTGGTAATTGCCAAAATATCTGGACTATCAGTAGTTGGACCAGTATGGACCAAGAAAAAGTAAGACTTTGAGGCGCCATAGCCATCTTCCGAGACGAAGAATAGAACCTTACCATCAAAGGAAAATGATTCCTACCTGCAACCCTGGGAGAACCATGGGCAGAATTAGCCAGAATAGTGAAAAGCTACATCACATGCAATGGGAGAAAGGATGTGATATGACCACGCCATCTCAAATTATTAGCAGTATTAAGACAGAAATGTGTTGTAATTTTGCCTGCATATTTAATTTCTTTATTGCATGATGTCGCTCGGAGTATAACGAAATCACGTCATACATAAATGGTAGTAATTCATCATGGTTTAATTCGATTAATAGTCAATCATAGTCTTGCTCAGCAACAGTCTAGTTGGGAGGAATTGGTATTTTCAGTAGATGGGGGATTGGCCTTACTAGCCCCGAAAAGAAAAAGAACCACCAGCACATCAACTAGACCGCAGAAACGCAGACAGTCCCTTAGATCGAGGAAAAGTAGGGGAATGTTGGGAAATCTCCAAGATAACAGTAGTCAACCCTTAGAAATACTGGACTCTAAGGATGAGCAACCCCCACAACTCGAAGGAGGGGAAATGTGGAAGAAAAATGGGAAGAAGAATTGGAAGAAGAATTGGAGGAAGAAACGGAGCGCTCTGGTGCAATTCCACTACAAAGTCCATTGCAGGAAGATGAATTGGCCCAAATTTTAATTATATTCAACCATAGAGCCCACTCAACCTCAATATTGAGGTAGCACAATCACATGAACACTCTGCTCATAGCAAGAGTGCATATGAGGAGATGAATAACAAAGAAGAAGTAGAAGCAGAAGCCACCTGGGAAATAGCATATCAAACTAGGGTTACCTCCCCTGAGAAACCCAATTAGGAGGATGAGAACACTAAAGAAGTGTTCCGAATAGAAAATATGGAAATAAGCCAGGGTGAGGGTACAATCCCTGAAGAACAAAGCCCAGGTCCAAGAAAAGAAACAGTTGTTCCTTCGAAGAAGAAGATGAATGAAATCAAGAGGCTACGAAAGGAACAACAAAGGCTACTGAATGTAATAAAACAACTCAGACAGCAGATAAGGGCCCTAAAAATGGGGAAAATCTCAAAAAGAACCACAAGAACAAGAAATGCAGCCACCCAAATGAAACCCCATAAAATAAAGGCCATGGGGACTCAAACGGAGCCCATATCCATTCAAGACAACAAGGAACAACATGCAACTATTACAGACGTAGCAGCCCAAACAGAAGATACACCAGTCTGTAATAAGGATGTCCAAACAGAGGCACTATCCTCTAGCGTCACGACTGACCAAACAAAAGGGACACAGACTATAGGAACCAGATGTCACAATAAGAAGATCCAGGTAGATCTTCAGCCCAAAAGTGTTTCGATGGACAATGATCCTAGGATAGTGAAACTCCAAGAGGATCTAGCACAGGCTCAGCAGACGATAGGAAAACTCACAGAAGAGACTGTTCCTCTGGAGAAATACCAAAAGTTACAGCAACAATTTAAGAACATCAATGCATCAAAGAGTGAGGCCTTTGATAAATGTCGGAAGGCAGAGGAAAAAGTTGAAAAGGTAACAAATAAGCTAAACTCAGTCATAAGCCGAATGGATACCCTCTGTTCTCTATATACTGATGTTCTAGCCTGTAGGGCACCTGCCAAAAATTATGCTTTTTTTTTTTTAGAAAGGTATTTACAGTTAAAAATTAAGGCTGTCAAGGTAGGGGTACCTATAGAGTTAAAAACTATTGATGATTTCATAAATTGCTGTAAACATTATGGAGTGAAAGTCCAGCAATTGCTATGTGAATTTTATTTGCACAATTTTGTGTTGGAGGAGAAAATGGAAAAGAATCCCAGTCCTTTTGTGGGTGATATCTAGTTTCAAGCATTCATTTCGTTTGCTTTTAACCAGTTAAAATGGCTCAAGGCCCATAACACCTTCCAGAAACAAGAAAACGGTTTAGACCTTTGGGTAAGGGGTGAACCGAAAAACCCATTACAACTATGGGATAAGCATATAAGCTTAATGAGAAAGAAGAGTGTGATCCAGACATTGGGACCCATTCATAAAGCAGTTGTCCAGCAAGGGGTACAATACTTCCTATCGATCAAAGACGCCACCATAGCAGCAGCTAAACTCCGATGGAAGACTTCCAATCGAAATATCCAGGACAAAGAACCCTTCAATTATAAAAATTTTAAATTAGTTGTCGATCACCTGGTTACCTACAATAACCTCAGCTTGAGAGAAGTTCCACTTTGGCTAGGTTGTAGATTTCGAAGCCCCATTATTTGTTATCCTACAACAAGATATAAGGCTATATACGAATTTCCTGAGGGACAGACATGAGCCATTTTTGAAGTTTTAGCTGTAAATCATGGTTTTAGACCACTCCATGAAAATCCCTTTCCAGCCTATTCCCTAACTGCCTTGCATGTAAATTACATGGTTTTCATGAGGACATGAAAAAGGGTAAGTAGGGGGGTGTGTTGAGCAATGGAAAAGGTATGCATTTTCCATTTATTTCTTTATCTTTTCCTTGGGATCATAACTCCTTTACATTCTAAAATGGTAATATGTTAGAGAATTATGATAGAATTAAGGAGCTTTGTGATTAATACAGAATAACTAATTATTGTCTTTTTCTATACAAAAGCAAGGCGACTGTTGTTCCTTCGTTAGGAAATTGTGTCCAGACAAGAAGAACGAGACTGGAGCACGTATCTCGGGAAAAGACGGAGAAAACAGAGTGGCTATGCAAGATGACAAGAAGACAACTGAAGATGGAAGATTAAGAGAAGCCCTCAGGATCTTTTGATCCTGAGGAATAACTAATTTAAAAGTTATCTATAACCTTGATGTATCCTCCTGCCCATTATAAATGGGGCAGCGATTGTAAGACAAAAGGAGGATTGATTTTTCAGAATTATTGTTGTAATTTCAACTTTGATCATCGACTCTCTTTGAGGAGCGATAGTTGTAACTCTGCCATATATGATTAATATATAACCCAGTTGTTGTTCCATTATCTGATCCTGGAGTAAACGTAGCAGTGCTTCCCTGGTGGCTAAGGGCTCGGCCCTAGTGGATCCACTTGCTTCTTGTATCCCTATTTTACAATTACAGTTGTGGGTGGTTTGATTTCCTTTACATTTCCTTAATTCACTTTATTCGGTAATCTTCTGTTTCTGAACATCTCAATGAATTATTTTGTTACATCAAGATCATAATTAGATTGTGTTGATAACACGATTGCTATTCATAACTCAATGTCGTGTTGTTCCTTTTGAAACAATACTGTGATGTCTAGTCTAGATTCTGTTGTTCACTCACAACTACAACTGATGTTCATTTAATTGTTTTCAATTATAATCACAATTGTTGTTCCTTTAAACCTACGATTAATTTTCACTCTGCCAGAATAAGATTACTGATTCTATTACTTTATAATCGTTGTGTGTTTACACTGAATGAGATTTGTTGTTCCTTTATTAACTGAAGATTGTTGTTCAGTTCATTTCATTTAAAGATTTCTATTCAGTTCATTTTGGTAAAGAGTGTTGTTCGATTCATTTATGTAGATTAAGCTTTGTTGTTCAATCTTTTTCAACAGACTTAGTTGTTGTTACTTTTATGCAAGGATTTTCATTCACCTTTTAATTGATAGTGCAACAAGTGTGTTTTAGTAAGCATTTCCAATCGAATTGTTATTATTTGCTATAGTGTGGATTGAAAGTTCTACAACTGTAAAGAACATTGACTATCGTTGTCTAAGTTCTCAGATTGGAGGTCAGGTTTATGATTGATTTCATTTATATCAGTTGACAGAGGAAAGAGTTATCACTACTGCATCCTTGACTGATAAATTGCTATAGTTTTCTGAAGGAATGATTTAAGTTTTAGAGCATTAAGGTTTCTTTTAATTACAAGTAGATTATATTTCCAACATTCGTTTACTCTTGTATTTAGCACTATACTGCAAACTAAAAAACATTACTCTTGAATCAAGTGATTGCCTCAAACTGAGTACACTCGTGAGATAAAAAATCGTACCTGGATTGATAATTAATGTAGGGTAAATAAGGGTTAAAAAGACACCTTTTATCGCTCAACACGTACCAAGACAATGGCTCAGCCCAGAAATTGTGCATACAGTTAGACAAGCTTCCTTGAGAAAATTGTTGCTCACCTCAAAAATTGCAAAATACAGTTAAACAAGCTTCCTTGAGAAAATTGTGAGGTCTGACCCAAGACAGTTCCTCAGCTCAGAAATTGCACAATACAGTCAGACAAGCTTCCTTGAGAAAATTGCGAGGTCTAATCCAAGACAGTTGCTCAACTCAGAAATTGCGAAATATAGTCAGACAAGCTTCCTTGAGAAAATTGCGAGGTCTAACCCAAGACAGCTACTCAACTCAGAAATTTCGCAATACAGTCAGAAAGGCTTCCTTGAGAAAATTGCGAGGTATGACCCAAGACCACTGCTCAGCTCAGAAATTGCGCAATACAGTTAGACAGGCTTCCTTGATAAAATTGCGAGGTCTGACCCAGGACAGTTGCTCAGCCCATAAATTGCGTAATCCTAGGAGACAGTCACCTGTTCCTCCCAGAAATTGTGCAATCCCTCAAGGACAACCATCTCTTCTCAACCCAAAAACTATGAAGATTTTCATCCTAGGCTTGCAAACTGATGCATGTTCCTTCAGGTTGATCGGTTCTCTCCGGGACCAAGCAAAACTGATTTGCATGCATGGACTACTTTTTCCAAGGCAGCATGTAAAGGAATCCCTTGATTCAAGGATCTATTTTTAGCAGCTCGAGGTTACATGCAAGGATCAATTAAGAAACATCCCGCTAAGTGTCGCTTTTCCTAGATTTGTGACATGCACATCATAACCTCAATTTAGCAAAACCTATGAACATATGCTGCAAAGTTCTTTCTTTGCATCGATCTTGCATCTTTAACATCCCACATTGCATCTAGGAGCCATTGGCACATTTAGCCCAACTGTTTCATGGTAAGCTCACTTTTCATGTCTTGTGCGGCGTTTCTGTCACTTTTTGTGTTTCACCTTGTGTGAGTGTTGTCTTCTTGATTTTGGCGAGCACTTTTTGTCATTTTCATGTATGTTATCCTATAGAAGCACCATTTCAATTTTCATTCGCATGTCACTCTTGTCGCATGCATGACATTGTTTTTGCACGGACAGTTGTCGTTGCGACAACTCACTTCACACACATGCATGTTTTCCCGTTTTCTGAATCCTGCACTTAATGTTTGCATGTACGATCATTCACTCTTTTTTTCACTCATCTCATCATGCATTTAGACTTCTCATGTTTTCGGTGGCCCGTCGGCTGGTCTAGGATGCCTTGGCTCGGACCGTGCCTTGGCCCGAACCATGCCTTGCCCAACTAGCACATTGTATTTCCGGAAGCGAAGGCTCTACTTTCCCTCCAGAAATTGCGCAAGTCTAGCCCATCACTGACCTCCATGCTTGAATTGTGCAATTCTTAGGGGTAGTGTCATGTTGGATCTAGAAACTACGCAATGCAGTTTGCTGGTTGCAAGTCACTGCTGACTGAAATTACGCATTGCATAGTTTCAGTCCTCAACAGGCCAGGTTGGACTGTGCATTGCGTATTTCTAGTAGTCAGTCAGCCTCCTAACAACCCAGACTGTGCCTTCCATAGTTTTCACAGTCAATCTCCCAACCTCCCAGCAGAAATTGCGCAACCTTCAAATCAATCACATAGGTATGTTGCAAGTCTGTCCTCAAGTTTGTTTTGGTTTTCGACTGACAGATTGCTTGCCATGAATTTTACTATGTCTCCAGGAATCACATGTGTTCGTTTGTATCTCAGCAACACAAGTACAATGGCCTTCAGAGGACACCATTGAGAGCACAATAGAGGTTGCAGCCATGCAAGTGTCTATGAGCTTGTCTACCTATGAAGACATCAAGTTGTTCATAGACAAGGACATCAAGATAAGATGGGAAAATCATCACAGCGAGCAGCAGCAGGAGGCAGCACACCCGCATGCGGCGAGTGCAAGAGGAAGGTTGTTGAAAACATAGAGGTGAAGAAAAGCTGCAAGTTCAAAGTAGACCCACTCATGACGAAAATAGCTTTGGAGATTGAGGCTATGAGGAGATGGCGGGACAAGACAAAGATTGTGTGAAGGAATAGATAGAAATAAAGAAGGAGTTGCATGTGTTGAAGCGACAACTCAAGGAAGAACAGGAGTTGCATAGACGAGAGAATGAGTTGCAGCAGGAACAGGTACAATAGGGGGCGCAACATGCACAGACGGATGACACTATGCTCACACAAGTTATAGATCCATCCCAGAAGCTGGCGTGGAGCAGACAAGGTGAGAAGTGTTGTTGATCACATGCAAGGGAATTTAGCATGCATGTCATTGTGCGCACGCATGTCGTCCCACCCATTTGGAACACTCACCGAGGTGAAGACGAGAAACAAGTCTGAATGGAGCTAAAAATGTACTTCTACAAGTTGATGTGCATGGTCACCAACACACACTTGGAGATCAACACAGACACTATGCATCAGTATGATGCTGGTCTAGCCACATTCAAGAAGATGATGTGCATGCTATCAAACGAGTTGGATAGAGGGACCATATCAGTGTACTCAGATGCAATGGAAGCAAGATTTCGCTTTCAAAAAGTTGTCACCATTGAGTGCACGAACACCATCACGGACGACCAAGCTTGGCATCACTTCACCACCATCGACCATCACAAGGATTTCAAAGAGTTGGTCTCACCACAACGGTCTGAGTGTCAGTGATGTCTTGCATTGTTTGCTCAAGCCATTTTGTCTCACATGGGTACATGTGTAGATTGTATGTAACGTCTTGTCAAATGGAAGTTCAATTGTCGATAGTTGAATGTAACAGTCATAAAGTAGTTGAAGAGTCATGAGGGTAGATGAACAGTCACAAAGGGGGATGTCAAGGGCCACCCCACCCTTTGTTATAAATAGTCCCTCATAACTCATTGTATAGGCTTTTGGTCAGCCAAGTTTCCGATAGGAGTATCTTAGGGAGAGATTGGATAGTATTATAACGAGCCTTGGCTTCTCCACTGTGTAGAACTAGTATATCTCTTTAGAGGAGTAGGCGGTAGTGACTGTAATGTTCCGCTTTCGGAACTAGTGGTTGGTCATGGTTGTATTGTATGACTGGAACTTACACTTCTTAATATGACAGAGCCAACATGCTTCATGTATATGTCATATTGTATTTCATCTATCTTGTTAACGCTAAATGATATATGTATTTGTTTGCTTATGCATGCATGTGTAGCTATTTTTTGTATATGTATGTATGAATCTTACTGAAATGTGATGTCGTTTTAACCATCACTTTGGATTGCTAGCTTACTTGCCTTCCATGTTGTGACATCTTTGCTCGTGTGTTCCCTTCTTAACTACGTGCTTTTATAGGTTTCCAAGGGGCGCACTCACCTCACCCCCCGTGTTAGAACCGCTCATGCACCTTCCTTGACTTGCTGCATATGTCACACCCTTGCTACCAACAGGGACATCTTACTTGCCTCTGTGTGAAACCGTGGTCAAGACGATACCATACGACCCACTGTTGGGACTCCTACACCAAACGGTCTGACGTCTAGTTGGGACTTCTTACTAGGGAGATCCCCTGACATGTTGGCGGGTCCAGCACCGTCAACATTTATGGTGCTAGAAGGAGGGCCATATGACGAGGTGTGTCCTCTCATCCAATTTTGAACCTTGCACATCTATCATGGGTACTGTCACACTCACGCCTCCATGATGTTTTTCATATGCTGAACCTCTCAACATCACGAGGGAGTTAGATAATCTCTTGGTAGAATTCACGTATGATGGTGAAGGCGAAGTAGCCTGGCCTGAGTTCTTAGAAGAATTCTATGCATTCCTTGCAGACGAGTTCTATGCAGAAGAGACCAGAGTGCTGCTTTCATACACACTTCGCGAATCTCCACTATAGTGGTGCTAGAGTCTGCCACCCAATAGCATGCACTCACTTGAGCAATTCTATGATCTCATTGAATCTACTTTCCATCATTTTGATCCAGAACCTATTTACAAAAAATTGTTAGAGAAATGGAAGGCTCCGCAAGAATCGCCTGATGATTTTTGAAAGCGCTTCCGTGTTTTGCAGTTTCAAGCTCCGAAGAGTCAGATGAAATTTCAGTATCTCATTGACAGATACAAATATTGTCTTATCAAATCTATCAATCCCAAGAAGAATTTCAATCTTAAGCCACGCTTAGCATACTTTCATGATGGAGCTGCACAATCACAAATTGAGATAGTCATTGTCACAAGTGATTATCCGTCGTCCCCTCATCAAACAACTCCACCACTGCAGAGTGATGTGGGACAACATGCGCACACATTTTTTGAACCGTCATGTCCTCCCGACATCTCTCCTTCCGATTTTTGCGCAGAATTGGTTGTGATTCCCATACATCATCACATGTATTTTGTACCTCAACCTCCATTCTCGTATTCTGATCATCCTCCGGATTTCACTGTCTTGTGTTCTTCTATTCCGGACTATACACCTGTTTTGAACGAGGATCAATATATCGATGGAGTTGGTGTTGCACAATCAACATGTGCTCGCATTCATGAAGAGTATTAATGGGAGCTTGAACATCCACCAGCAGCAGAGGACCATCCCTGTCTGTCCATACCTCCTTCGTTTTTTCATAACCTCCTTAGTGATCCTGCCATCCTGGATTTTTCATGTGTATCTCCGTCCACAAAAGCACCCATTGTTGATCATTCATAGGACACATCGGATGTTAGTCCGTCATCTAACAATGGAGAGGACCAATCGTTCTTTGAACACCCACTTGATTTTTCATCTATCTTTTCCCCAAATGTAGAGGACGAACATTATTGCTTTCCATCTAGCCCTTTGTGCGATTCATCGAATCATGACGATGCTGACCAACATCCTGAGTTTTCTAATCTTGGTTGTCATGATCTCTTTACCTCATCATCCGATCATGATGTTGAATCACTCATTGTTAATCCATCTAAGCCACTAGTCTACAATGATCCATCTATCAAGGAAGTCGAAATCCCCCAGACTGTCGAGGCACTTTAGCCTGAGCTGATGGTTATGTCAGGCCCTCGCTGTCCTGAGGTTGGTTTCACTTATGATTAGGAAATTGTTCAAACACCGAAGGCTCCTCATCACTCATCTATATGCACTCAAGAACAATCCAACACTCACATTTCACTTCCTCCACTCAAACTACATGATCCCATCGCTTATGCACTGGAGGACTCTTACATAGAAAGCACACTTGTGAAACGTAAGTGGTCTACCTTCCTCACGTGTGCTTGCATGTCACAGTTAAGAGTATCTGTGTTCTTAACATCTACATGTAGTGTCACACAACATCATGGTATGTCCATGGACTGCATGTCATGCACTTTCACTCATTTTTGTTTTGTGGATGCTTGTAAGGTCGGAGTGTGTATGTCTTCATTTTTGTATCTTTCACATCTGTTGGTTCGCACAACTGTGTTGTTCGCGAACTGCGCAGATGGCTGCATTGGAAGTATACTTCACGTGAGACGACCCATTCACTGTTAGCTTAGGAGTAGGAGTAGTGTTTGATTTTTGAGTTGTTTGCTTGCATGCATGTTTGCTTCTTTCTTTATGTGTTTGTTTGCTTGCTTGTTTTCTTACTCACTTTGCTTTTGCATTTGCTTCTGCTTCTTACTTTGCTTTTTGGTTTGTTTTCTTGTTATTTTCTGTGGGTTAGAATTGCATGGACTGTGTGTGACTCTTGAAACAAGCTAGGTAAAGTACAAGAGGACTAGTACAACTATCAACTTTGGTTATCAGTTGTCTGCTCTCTTATGTAAGAACTTGTTTCCTTCATTCCATGATACATCAATGGAAAATGCGTACCATTCTAAGTGAACCTTGGTGAAAACACAACATTTGCGCGCTAACTAGTATCACCTACTCTAGTCTCTTCTTTTTGGGTTAATCCTCATCAACTCAGTCAAGTAGAGTAAGGTGATGGGGGAACCTTAACAAGAACGTCAGAGGTATATATAAAATGTTTCTCTGAAGGAACAACCTCTTCTGCTCTCAATAAGTTAGGATCCCTCTTTCGCCTTTGAAATGAATAAGTGCTATGCACAGTTATGAAAATGAAAAATGAAAAAGTGAAAAGTTTTGAAAAAATGAAAAAGGCAAAAGAAGAGAAAGGCTTCCTACATAGAGAGGTGATGCAAGTAACTCTGCCGGGGTACTGACCAAGCTCCCTGGCAGTGGAGCGATACTTATGTTCCTGCGTGACTCCTCCAGGATACTGTCCAGGCCTGCTAGCAGTGGAGCAACACCAAAGATGAAACTAAAACTCTGACGACTATATTTCCTGTGCACCAATATACCCCTCATCCCCAATCAAAACAACTATGTTGGCTTGCCATGGGATGTGTTTCGACCAACTAAGGGTTTGGAAGATGCTACATCCTACAATCAAGCAAGTGTGAAAACCAAGATGACCAGAGAACTGAACAATACTTTCGGAGGTGTTAGACTTGATTTTCACGAACAAGGACCATTCAGAGAGCTGGAGTTATACCAATGTGTCACCAAGTGTTGTAGCGGCTACAACCACCCTCCAAAAAAAATTTTTAGCTTCATTTCATAGCTTCCATACCGGCCATCCTCAATGGCATGTCTTCCACTGTAAAGCACATTAGCTGCAGTTGTTTCATAGAGTCTTTTCAACCTGTGCATGTAATTTTGTTCCACCCCCTTCACAGGTTGCTTCCAGACTTAGTGTCAGTTGCTGGTTGAGTAGATCCCTCTGGGAATTGCACAATTCTGGAGGGGAACCAACCTCCCTCCAGAAATTGCGTAAACCCAGCTGGGCTCCAGAATTGCGTGATTCTTCCTGACAGTATTCCTCTCAAAAACTGCGCAATTCATCCGAAGACAGCTTCTCAGCCAAAAAATTGCGCGTACGGTCAAACAAGCTTACTCGAGAAAATTATGAGGTCTGACCCAGGACAGCTACTTAGCTCAGGAATTGCGCAATACATTCAGACAAGCTTCCTTGAGAAAATTGCGAGGTCTAACCTAAGACAGCTTCTCAGCTCAGAAATTGCGCAATATAGTCAGATAGGCTTCCTTGAGAAAATTGCGAGGTATGAGCCAGGACAGCTTCTCAGCTCAAAAATTGTGCAATACAGTCAGATAGGCTTCCTTGAGAAAATTGCGAGGTCTGACCTAGGATAGCTGCTCAGCTTAGAAATTGCGCAATATATTCAAGTATGCTTCCTTAAGAAAATTGTGAGGTCTAACCCAAGATAGCTGCTTAGCCCAAAAATTTCGCAATCCCTCTAGGACAACCATCTCTACTCAGCCAAGAAACTGCACAAGTCTTCATCCCAGGCTCGCAGACCGATGCATGTGCCTTTAGGTTGACCGGTTCACTCTGGGACTGAGCAAAACTAATTTGCATGCGTGGACTGCTTTTCCCAAGGCAGCATGCAAAGTCATCCCTTGCTTCAGGGATCTATTTTTAGCAGTTGGAGGTTACATGCAAGGATAATTTCAAAAACCTCCCCCTAAGTGTCTCTTTTCTTAGATTTGTGGCATGCGCATCATAGCCTCAATTTTATCAAAAATTATGAACCAAACACTACAGAGCTCTTTCCTCGCATCGATCTTGCAGCTTTGACATCCCACATTGCATCTGGGAGTCGTCAGCACATTCAACCCAATTGTTTCAGGGTAAGCCTGCTTTTCATGTCTTGCACGACATTTTTGTCGCTTTTTTTGTTTCGCCTTGTGTGAGTGTTGTGTGCTTGATTTCAGTAAGTGCTTGTTGTCGTTTTGATGTATGTTAGCTTGTAGAAGCATCGTTTCAATTTTGTTCGCATCTCACTCTTGTCGCATGCATGGCACTGTTTTTGCATGGACGGTCGTCGTTATGACAACTCGCTTCACACACATGCATGTTTTCCCGTTTTCTAAATCATGCAATTGTTGTTTGCATGTATGATCATTCACTCTTGTTTGCACTCATCTCATCATGCATTTAGGCTTCTCATGTTTTTAGTCGCCCGTCGGCCAGTCCGGGTTGCCTTGGACCGAACCGTGCCTTGCTCGGCTAGCACTTCGAATTTCTAGAAGTGAAGGCTTTGCCTTCCCTCCAGAAATTGTGCAAGTCTGACCCAACACTGACCTCCAGGCTTGCATTGCGTAATTCTTGGAGGCAGTGTCCTGCTGGCCCCAGAAACTGCGCAATGCAGTTTGCTAGTTGCATGTCACTACTGACTGAAATTGCACATTACGCAGTTTCAGTCTTCAGTAGACCAGGTTGGACTATGCATTGCGCAGATCGAACAGTCAGTCAGCCTCCTGATAACCCGAACTATTCCTTGCGTAGTTTTTGCAGTCAATCTCCCAACCTCCCGACGGAAATTGCGCAACCTTCACGATCAATCACACATGTATGTTGCAAGTTAGTCCTCAAGTTTTTTTTTGTTTTTGACTGAAAGATTGTTTGCCATAGCATTTCTATGTCTCCAAGCATTATAGGTGTTCATTTGTCTCTCAGCAGGACAAGTACAATGGCCTTCAAGAGAGCAGAGTCAAAGGACATCATTGAGAGCACAACAAGGGTTGGAGCCAAGCAAGTGTCTATGAGCTTGTCTACCTATGAACACATCAAGTTGTTCGTAGACAAGGACATCAAGATAATATGGAAGCAACATCATAGTGAGCAGCACCATCAACAGCAGTAGAAGGCAACATACCCGCATGTGGCGAGTGCAAGAGGAAGGTTGTTGATAGCATAGAAGCGAAGCAAAGCTGCAAGTTCAAAGTAGACCCACTCATTGAAAGCAGCTTTGGAGATTGAGGCTATGAGGTGACGGCGCGACAAGATGAAGATTGCGTGAAGGAGGAGAGAGAAACAGAGAAGGAGTTGCATGTGTTGAAGTGACAACTCAAGGAAGAATAGGGGTTGCACAGATGAGAGAATGAGTTGCAGCAGGAACAAGTACAACAAGGGACACGACATGCACTGACGGATGAAACTGCGCCCACACAAGTTATAGATCCAACCCAGCAGTTGGCACGGAGTAGACAAGGTGAGAAATGTTGTTGATCGCATGCAAGGGAATTCAACAGCATGCATGTCATTGTGCACACGCATGCGATCCCACCCATTTGGCGCACTCACTAAGGCAAATATGAGAAGCAAGTCCGACTGAAGTTGAACATGTACTTTGACAAGTTGATGCGCATGGTCACCAACACACACTAGGATATCATCATAGACATTATGCATCAGTATGTTGCTGGTCTAGCCACATTCAAGACGATGATGCGCATGCTATCAAATGAATTGGACAAAGGGGCCATATTAGTGTTCCTAGATGCAACGGAGGCAAGAGTTCGCTTTCGGAAGGATGTCACCATTGAGCGCACAAACACCATCACATATGACCAAGCTTGCCATCAGTTCACCACCATTGATCATCACAAGGATGTCAAAATTTGGTCTCACTACAACGGTCCGAGTGTCAGTGATGTCTTGCATGGATTTCTCAATCCATTTTGTCTCACATGGGTACATGTGCAGATTGTATGTAACGTCTTGTCAAGTCGAAGTTCAAGTGTTGATAGTTGAATGTAACAGTCATAGAGTAGTTGAAGATTCATGAGGGTAGATGAACAGTCACAAAGGGGGATGTCAAGGGTCACCCCACCCTTTGCTAAAAATAGTCTCTCATAACTCATTGTATAGGCTTTTGGTCAACCAAGCTTCCAATAGGAGTTTCTTAGAGAGACCTTGGACAGTATTGTAACAAGCCTTGGATTCTCCACTGTGCAGAGCTAGTATATCTCTTTGGAGGAGTAGGCGGTAGTAACTGTAACGTTCTGTTGTCGAAACTAGTGGTTGGTCATGGTTTTATTGTATGACTGGAACTTACACTTCCTAATATAACAGAGCCATCACGTTTCATGCATATTTCATATTGTATTTCGGCTATCTTGTTTACTATAAATGATATATGTATATGTTTGCTTACGCATGCATGTGTAGCTATTTTTTGTATATGTATGTATGAATCTTACTGAAATTTGTTTTTGGTTTAACTATCACTTTGGATTGCTAACTTACTTGCCTTCCATATTGTGATGCATCTTTGCTCGTGTGTTCCCTTCTTAAATACGTGCTTTCACAAGTTTCCAAGGGGTGCACTCACCTCACCCCCCGTGTGTTAGAACCGCTCATGCACCTTTCTTGACTTGTTGCATATGTCACACCCTTGCTACCAACAGGGACATCTTACTTGCCTCTATGCAAAACCGTGGTCAAGGCAATACTGTACCACCCATTGCTGGGACTCCTACTCCAAACGGTCTGAGATCTAGTTGGGACTTCTTACCGGGGATATCCCCTGACATGTTGGCAGGTCCAGCATCGTCAACAATTTCATTATAACCAATACCTATATGATGTCATTAATGACCAACTGGAGAATTCCAGTACTACCAAGCCTTTTAGGTATCAGTCTGTTTTGGTCTATATGTTTATGTACTTTCATGTGGAGAAACTCTCTAGTATTCAACGATGAAAATAGGATTCAAGTGGAAATGTAATTTCTATAATCCAATGGACTTAAATGTTTAGGAAGCATTCACAAGAGTTTTCAATTTCATATTTTTATAATCTTTTTTTATCAGTGTCCTTTGACCTTTTGTATGATGCATCACCACTAAGAGTATTTCCAAAAATTAAAAGTATTGTGTAGCTTAGTGAGGTAGAAAAGGTAGGAGATTGGTATTTATAAGAGGAATTTACTAAAATTGGAATATATGGATGTGAATTGGCACCTTTTAAGCTTCCAGTTTTTTTGGCTATGAGAATTTTTGCATTGGAGTTTATCAAACAAAGTTTAAGTATGGATCAAATTCATTTTTTTTTCCTAGGAAATGCCTTGCTTTCTTCAAACGTAAAGTAAAGGTTTGACCATTTTTTTCCAACACCATAGTAACAGCTCAAAAGATTAAAATTAGGTTACAGAAGACAAAATTTTCATAGGGGGAGGTTTGACATTATGAACCTCATGACATAATATCCAAAAGAAGAGTTGAACAAGGTTCAACTCCCTACAAACATGTGCCAATATCTGAGGTGGAGTAGTATGTCGATAAGGAAATTTGGGAGCAATATCATATGTCAGTTACACAAGTGAATGTTGATGTGGGTCAACCCTCAAAGTCAGATATATTAAAAACCCCATAACAAAGATAAAAAGAACTAAAGAGTGTATTTCTAGATACACAACAATCATATAATGAATTAGAAAACACAAAATGCAGGGTCTAAAATACGTAGATATTAGAGGAGCCAGAGGTTACAATTGCATAAGTTACATCAAGCGAGGTTGTCACATAAAGCAATTGTGTTTTTAATATGGAATTTCTACCATCTACTGCTTTAGAACCAGAGGAATCATCATCTGGTGTGTCACCTTCTACATCAACCAAACAAGACAAAATATTTTCTCATTTTATGGAAATAAAAAGGAGAAATGAAAAACTAAGGAGACCTATATTGAGATTTAGAAGCAAGGCACTACCTCACAAACTAGATTAATATCAACCCTAGATTATGAAAAAGGATATCTTCAAATGGAAGATTTACAACCAAATCTCAAATCATTAAAACTACAGAGGATTACAAAGTTGTTAGGCTCACTATTGGCCTAAAGCAGATTCATGTGGTTGATCAGATGGATCTCCAAAGGAATACATGGGAGATGTTGTGTAGAATTTTTCAAGCTCAACTGCTAATGTTGCTAAGATGGAAAATTTTCTAAGTAAAGTGAACAACCATTTAAAGAAAGAAAATATTTCTACCAAAGAAAAGCATATGAGGATTGAAAATCTAGATAACATTATAATAAAGTTGGGTGTAGACCTAAATGAATCTTCCTCAAAATAGGCTTTTATAAATTTTGGAGATACATATATCCAACTACTCAGGAAAAAGCTCAAGATTCCATATTTGGAGCATGTTCAAACACCATAGTTAGAAGCAATTCAAAGGGAAAAAGAATAATTACTTTCATTAATCATAGAATTTAACAAACATATTAAAAAAACCGGAATCGCAGTTTGAAAGTTTGTTGAAAGACAAGGTTAAGCACATATGTAGTAACCACTTTTGAGATATTTATGGTTGAAGAAAGCCCTTAAGAGATTTTTTCCTGAAACAATGTCAACACTCAGCTTAAAGGATCAATAAATGTAACTAGTTTCAATGGTCTTCATAATTGTTATTGTACTCATTTCAATATGTATCTTATGTAAACAAAAAAGAAAAGAAAGAAAAAGTTATTATTTTAAAGCATGGGTTTCATGCTCCTTATTGATGATCTTCTAGGTAAAATCATGTTCTTCATGCTTCTAGGGTTTGTTAGGTCATAGGATTTATTGTCATGAGTCAAAGGAGTCAAAATTGTGTTTATAAGACCCTTCTGAGCAAGATGTAATTTGTAAAATAATTTATTTTGTGTCTAGAAAGTCCTAGAAACCTCCAAAGTACAAGTCAGCCCTAGCAGCTACAAGTCGGCCTAAAGAAGAGAATTTGACCCCTTGGAAAGGATATATAAAGGACTAGATTTGAACTCATTTGGTACTCACTTACATACAAGTTCGATTTATCAATAAGAAGTTTGATATGTAGCTGGGAAGAAAGAAAAAAAGGAGAGTGAAGGTCTAGAAGGAAAAGAAGAAGCAAGAAGATTTGTTTTTGGGCTCTATCTCTCTCACACGTGTGAAACTCTAGGGTTTCTACAACTTCTAAGAAGGCCAAAATTGCAAGTCTGAATTTTAAAAGATCAAGTTGCAGTATCAAGTTGCTAAAAGAGAAAATATTATGTTGTGGCCTCATTAACCTTGGCATAAATTGTATCGCTCAAAGGAGGATCTCTTGCAGAACTGAATTAGGGTTTCTACAGCGGTGACAAGGCCAAAGTTGTAGGTCAATGTTGCAGGGACAACACTGGGGTCAAAGTTGTAGCTGCAAGTTGATTGAAGCAGGATCAAGCTTTGTTGATTTGATCTACTTGAAAGGATTTCTTGAAGGGCTGACTTGGTACTTAGAGAAGGGCTTGGTCTAGGGCTTGGGTCTTTGTTGTCTCATTTGAAGCAGATTCTATAAGAAGAGAATATTTTTTCTGGGTTTTCCCCTTGGAGGGGTTTTGCCCTAGCTTGGAGCCTAATATATGTTTCCATTGTCTTTATTGTTTTGATCTTGATATTTGTTTGATGAAAATATGTAATGAAGAAACACAAGAAGATAAATGAGATTCACAAACAAGTATTAAGGAATAAGGAAAATCCAAATTAATCACTACCACATTGCATTTTCCAACAAACGACTCTTTCTCAATACAGTCTTTGATAAAATTTAGAGATACATATATCCGACTGCTCAGGAAAAATCTCAAGATGCCAGGTTTGGAGCATGTTCAAACTCCATATTTAGAAGCAATGCAAAAGGAAAAAGAATAATTACTTTCATTAATCATAGAATTGAAAAAACATATTGAAAAACTAGAACCACAGGTTGGAAGTTTGTTGAAAGAGAAGGTTGAGCACACATGTAGTAACCACTTTTGAGACAGTTATGGTTGAAGGAAACCCTTAAGAGAATTTGGTTGAAACAATGTCAACACTCAGCTTAAAGGATCAAGAAATTGAAAACCTAAAGAAAATAGTGCAATTCCAAAGTGATGCATTAATTCAAACACAAGAAGTATTAGCAAACAAAGATAAAATTGTTAGTGATGAATTCAAGCAAAAGGCTTCTCTACAATATCAAATTGAATGTCGTAAGAAACAATTTATTGACACTCAATGATTATTTGAAACTAGAACGATATTATGGAAGAACATTGTCAATTATATTTCAAAATTGTGGGACTTTGTTATGGTAATTTGTGAGGGAGTAGAATTATTAAAGATTGCTAAAAAGACTACATATCATATTCAACGGGATTTAGGGAACAAATTATCAGTTGCAAATAGGATAATCAAGTTTCTTAATTTTAGAGGTAAAGAACAACTTAGCATATTGGGGATAAATGAGAGAACCAGCTTGATAATGAAAAATGAAGAGAAATTTTATGCAACAAGTACTAAAAAAATGCAAGTTGATTAAAAAAAGAAATAGATTCATTTAATACCATATTTAATATTTTAAAAGGAATGGGGATGTGTTAGGCCCCTATGCTACTAGTGTAACCCCTTATTGTTTTTTTTTTTTTCTCGGTAAAGATTAAGTCTATTAAAGGAAAGTAATGTACATCAGGAAAATACAACCAGGAGAAGCAGGAGCACAGGCAGCCGGAAAGGATATGCTATCCACCTCGGCTCCTGGAAGAAGAGAGAAGAAGGAAGAGATGAGCAGGAATTAACTAGAAGAACCAGGGAGCGAAAGCAAAGAATAGGATTCTACCCAACATGGGCAGAGTCGACTATTCGGCACTTTTTCCCTTTCTTTTTACCAACTTTGACCCATTCAGGAGGGCAATGTTGAGCTGGCATGGATTGCAAACTGAGCTGGGTTGACTGAGAGTTTTCCTTATCTGAATCCGAGGTAGAAGATTCATGAATTCTTTTCTGAGAGAATGGCTGGACGGACAAATTTTCGGGCTCAGCCGAGGGCGGATCCTGTGCCATCTTTGCATCCCCTTCCTCCTCATTCTCCTCCTCTTCATCCGAGCTGAAATCAAAATCGTCCATGGGTGGAGGATCATGAGGCTTCCAGCTTTTGGATTTCTGCTTAGGATTGGCTTTCTTTTTTTGGGCTGGCATCGAGGGGCAAGAGCTTTGAAGGTGCCCTGTGTGATGGCAGTTGCGGCAGCGGAACGCTGTGTTCTCGTAGTCCAAGTTCTGAGTCCAGTGGAAGTCTCCAATCTTGAGATTGATCTTGTCCGGGAGACCTTTGCTCATGTCTATTTCTGCACAGATTCTGGCAAAAGTGTATAGGCCTTTTTCTCCTCTTGACGTGTCTGTGTCTAGAAGGCGGCCTAGAGAGTTACCTATCCCTTGGAACACTGCGAAGTGCCATAGATGTGCTGGGAGGTTAGGCAGTCTGACCCATATTGGGAGTTTGGTAATGATTGCTGTGGATGGATCGAAGTCTGGGAACCAGGGGGTGAGGAATAGACCTGCTGAACCCCAGAACCATGGCCCTCCTTTTAAGGCCTTTTGGTAGTCCTCATCAAAAGCAAACACTGTAATGAAAAAGCCTTTTGAGCATAACAGAACTCGACAGTTGTTGGTCCAGTTGGAGTGAATCCACTGGTAGAGGTCTGCTGTGCGCGGCCATAGCCCATTGAACCTGCATATAATACCGTGCTCTGCATACTTTTGGGTTTGCTCATCCAGCGTTGGATGCCCTATTTCGATTGAGGGGGTTTCCTCCAGTTTGTCCACCAGAAAAGGTTTGGGAGCCTGGACTGGTGGAACTGTTTTTTCCTGTTTCTGTGCATGGACAGCCTCTTTGTATGAGTATGCCTTGGCAGAAGATGATTGTCCTGCAGCTCCCCCTCTCAAACGAAGGGCAATACTAATGGAAGCATTTCTTTTAATACTGTAAAAAGAAAGAGAGTATTGATCCTCAAGTTGTTTACCTTCGAAGAGGAGCCGTTGAGCTGCCGAAGGGATCCCCAGCTTGAGATCCAGTGCGTGCTTGAGGTCCTGCACTAGATCTGTGGAATTCACCCATTGGAGCAGGGTTTTACCGGAAATGAGCTTTATTTGGATCTGAAACGAGACAAAAAAATCAGAGCTCCTCTTTCCTCTGCAGATCTGAGACACGGGGAGGCGGGAGTTTTGCTGGGTATTCTTTTTCTGAATTTGCCTGAAGGGCATGAAATAAGAGGATAGGGGAAATCCTTCGTCATTGAGCCTGTTGATGCAACCTGCGCTATCAGACCTCCAAATGACCCGTCCAGATAGATCCAGGGTTCTGAGGAAATTCTGGTATATAAGAACAGAGTACTGGCTTTCTTTGGGGGGCAGAGGAGGAGAAAAGAAGGTTGAGCAGCTTTCCATATTACCGAACAACTTCCTGTTTGCCGTCATCTGAGGAAAAGCATGAGAATGATCCTCCTGATCATCCTTGGCCTTCAGGTTTGCAGTCTGAGGTAAGCAAAGGATGCCTGAAGCCGCCACGGAGGGCCAAAGATCGGCAGCCCCAGAAATCCTAGCGGTGGCTCGAGATGCGTGGGCAGCTTTCAAACTAATATGAAATACCTGCATCTCAGTGTATAAAGGACAAACCGTCGTCCTGTGGCTGAAAAGCGCTCCGCCAATAACCTCCGGGCCGAACAGAGGCCAGGCAGCAGTTAGTAGAGGAGAGGCGGCATCCAATGAGATAGGGTTCATCGATCCATCCTGCAAATCGTCGTTTAAGGGAGAAAACAGCGTTCTGGGGCTGAAACGTGCTCCACTGTCCGTAGCATGGCTGTCCGTAGCATGGCCGAGCAGGGACCAGGCAGCGGCCGAGGGAGAGGAGGCGGCGTCTACTAAGCTAGGGTTCATCGTTCCGTCTATCCAGCGTCTGGTTCTCTCTATCAACCCCTTATTGTTATTAGTATAACCCACTTATTATATTGATGTACCCATGTAGTACCCATATTTTTACTATTGTGCCCCATAGAAGCCCACTATTGTTATTATTGTGCCCTTACATTATTATTTTTATGTCGGCTCTGATTATGTTATGGCCCCTTAGACTCCTATATATAGAAAGGAGGTCCTTTCATTTGTATCATCGAATAATTGTTCATTTATGTAATGTAAAGGAGGTTGCCCCCTCGAAGAGGCTGAATTCTAAGGCGTTGATCTATCTTTTCTTGAGCTGGTTTCATAACATTTGGTATCAGAGCTTTGGATTCTAGGGTTTTGCTGCTCCAAACAGGTCATCGTGGAATTTTCACTATAACTTTTTTTCTGTGACGTTTCAAAAGTCGCAAAAAAAACTCATTTGAGAAGAAATCGCGCTGAACCTTGGGTCCGAATTTCAGAGATTTTCGCGCGATATTTGCGGAGATATGATCTGAGGAAGTTGGTCTTTTTGCAGACTCCTGAATTACATCAAAACAGGTGACCTGGGGAAAATCGTCATAACTTTTTCTCTGGGGATCGGATTGAAATTTCATCAGAAGGTACAAAAAGAGGACGGACTGTAGTTTCTTGTATGCGTTTTTCAGATCCAAAGGTTGAAACAGTGACACGTGGCACTTCATACAAGTTCGCTCTTCTGGAAAGGTCTATAATCAGGTCATCTTGGGAGATTGTGCATAACTCTTCCTTAGAGAATCCAATTTGGATCAGACTGGTGGCATTGGAAAGAGGACACAGAGGGCTAATATAGGTCACAATTTCAGAACTTAAAGATCCGAAAGTACAGAGTTACAGTCATTTCAAAGTCAAGCTCCTAAAATCAAGAAAAAGCAAGATGAGGAAGTTTGATGGCAAGGATCCGGTAAATTGGATACTTCAGATGGAGAAATATTTTGATCTACATGGTGTACAACTGTTACAAAAGGTATGTATTGCATCTTCATATTTAGAACCAGATCAATTTTCATGGTACAAAGGGCTTTGTTCTCGTAAACAACTTGTTACGTGGTCAATTTTCACGGAGGAAATGATAGCACATTATGAGGATACAAAGAGCAACAGCTTCTTTAGAGCAACACCACAACAATTGGAAACAATAAAAGGGCTTTGTGACATAGTGGAAAGCAAAATTATGGAAAGCAGGAAGTGTACCCCTCACAACTATAAGGATGGAAGTGTTGTTTCTCCTAGCCTTCCACAACCTACAAGGGTTACACCACAACAATTGAAAGAAAAAAGAGAAAAAGGGCTTTGTTACAATTGTGATAGCAAATGCACTAAAGGTCATAAATGTGCTGAGAAGAAATTATTTTACATAGAATATGAAGAGGAGGAAGAAAAGGATCAAGAAACATCAAAAGAAGAAGATATACACCAGGACCCCACCCCAGAGAAAGAAGAAATGAATCAGACCATATCTTGTAAAGCATTGGCAAGAATTACCACTCCTCAAACTCTCAAGATAGAAGGACATATCAAGAAGAAAAAGGTGCAAGAAGTGGAAGATCACATCGAGAAAGAAGAAATGAATCCAACCATATCTTGTAATTCATTGTTCGAAATTACCACTCCTCAAACTATCAAGATAGAAGGACATATCAAGAAGAAAAATGTTCAAGAAGTGAAAGATCACATCGAGCATCAAGAAATGAATCCGACCATATCTTGTAAAGGATTGGAAGAAATTACCACTACTCAAACTCTAGAGATAGAAGGACATATCAAGAAGAAAAAGGTTCAAGCAGTGAAAGATCACATCGAGCATCAACAACAAGTTCTCCAACTTTTAGAGGATAACACCACTTTGGTGCAAAATCAAACGAAACAACAGGTAGATCAACATCGTAGTGAAAAATGTTTTGATGTAGGTGATTTGGTATTTTTACTGCTACATCTCAAGCAAGCTGTTTATGAGAAGGAAATGTTGGCAATACTACATGCACTTAAAAAATGGCGACCTTACCGAATGGGAAGACTCTTCAAGGATGAGGATGTGGAAGCATTGTTTTGTGCTATTTATATTATCCAAACAGATTGGATAAACGAAGCAAGGGATGAATGGAAGAAGGACGAAGAAGTATGACCACTTATTCAAAAGTTGCAAAAGATCCTAATTCAAACAATATTTCCAGAAATTGAAGAGGAAGGAAAAATCATATTGGAACCTGGAGCAGTCACAGAAACAAGAACCCGACAACTACGAAATCGATCAATTTCAGAGTATCTCATCAAGTCGAAGAACTTACCCGCTGAATATTCCACATGGGAGGACAAGAATTTTATACAGAGGCATCAAGAACTACTCAAGCGTTGAGGACAACGCTTTTTGAAGGAGAGGGGCATGTTAGGCCCCTATACTACTAGTGTAACCCCTTATTGTTATTAGTATAACCCACTTATTATATTGATGTACCCATGTAGTACCCATATTGTTACTATTGTGCCCCATAGAAGCCCACTATTGTTATTATTGTGCCCTTACATTATTATTTTTATGTCGGCTCTGATTATGTTATGACCCCTTAGACTCCTATATATAGAAAGGAGGTCTTTTCATTTGTATCATCGAATAATTGTTCATTTATGTAATGTAAAGTAGGTTGCCCCCTCGAAGAGGCTGAATTCTAAGGCGTTGATCTATCTTTTCTATCTTTTCTTGAGCTGGTTTCATAACATGATACCTTCATGTTAGGATTCAAATGGAAGGTTGATACTTCTAGACGCATAAAAAAGATATTATTTAAATATGGGACAAATGATGGTAAGTTCTTTGATATGAAGCCTTAAATGGTGAAGAAATTGTGGATAACCTCACAGATGACTTCTACATTCACTTCCAAGTCAGAGAGGAAATGGCATCATACAATTATCAAACTAGACCTTATTGGGAGCGGTTAGTTAATCTACTTCCATGACTTTCTCAATTACTACAACAAAATCTAGGAAAGAAGCATAAGTGGAAGTTCAAGATTGAACCGAGGAGAAACTATCTATTTTAATCTTAAAGATCCAATCATTTTGTTTTTATAGCAATATATGTTTATAATTTTGTATAAAATATAGAAATCAATTCAAATGAAGGGTTTGATTCGGGAATAGAGCACTTGTAATCTTTATTGAAGTACTTTATTTTCAGAAAGTTTATTACAAGGATTATTATTTCCATATATGGTAGTTTGTTTACTATGCGAGCGATATTTCTTGTTATTTCCATAATTTATTCATCCAAACAATATTAAAATTATATGGAACACCAAAGAGGTTAAGCTAAGGATCAACTTCCATTAATTCTCTTTGCAACTTTATGTTTAACACTAAGATTAAAATATAAACAGGTTGTTTGTATTTTCCCTCTATACTCATTTATTGTTCTATTTCATATAATTGAGATATGTTCTTTTGTTGAACCATTGGAGTTGATTTTTGCAGCATCGATAGGTATTCCTTGTTGGAAATCATGATTGTCGTTAGACCAAAACCCATAGGTTTTAGTCAATGATTGAATCACTAGAGATAAGGATCCATGAGAGGTGGTTAATCCATATCGCAAAACACATGAGGAGTGTCATGTTATCCAATGTCCAACAATCTCCCCCATAGTTCAAGTCGAGTGTGTATCGAACTCGTAACATACAATCCAACACCACTTGTTGGAAATCACAATTTTTGTTAGACTAAAATCCATAGGTGTTAGTCAAAGGTCGCACCGCCAAAGATAAGGATCCACAAGAGACAATTAGTCCATGTCATGAAACACATGTGCAGCATTGGTTTATTCGATGTCCAACATTCCCACATGCCTAAGTCGATCTTGAAGAAAAATCAAAATAAATTTACTTTTTGTGGCACCAAGTCGGCCCAGCGACATGAAAGGCTGTGTCCCTTGGGAAAATTCACCCCCATTCAACAAGTATATATGAATGATGTGGCATTTCATCTTGACCATCAAGCAAAGGTCATTCCCAAGTACAACAAGGCACATACGTAAAAAAATTGTCTTGGCATAAGAAATTGGCAATTGATATTTTGGCTTACAAACTGTCGGGCCGCAGGGACAAAAAAATAATTGTTTGACCATTGTTTATTGTTGTAGTTTGATCATGATTCACTAGTATTTTTTACTTGAATTTTGGCACAAATTTCTAAACAAATTGGATTTGTAAACCGTGTTGAAGAATAATTTCACCTAAAGAAAAGTTGTTGGGTTTCCCAGGGAAAAAAATTATCTCTATTTTGCGTGGTTGAATTTCTATGATATTTACTATTTTCGTTGCATTTATTGTTGATATTTTCTTTGTATAATTGATCAATGATATGAATGGCATGAGATAAATTGATTGAAGGTAATTAGGTAGTAATTATAATATTAGATTTGTTTTTCTGTTGTGTACCTTGTATAAAATTCAACACAGTGTTAGAGTTTTGTTGAAAGAGTAGTCATTAAGATCAGCCTATGAGACAAGTATTCAAGAAACATTAGGAGTCTTTGTGAAGGAGTAAAGGAGGTTGCATTTCTACTATGTGAACTTGTGAATGAGATATGTTTTCATAGATCTATTTGTTGATCCATGCACATATGGAAATATTGGAATAGAGGAAGGTAGTGCAAGTTATAGAACGATTCCAAGGTTGTTGCATATTCCTTTTCCAAGAGTTCGGGGTCCTATTAGTCCTAGTTCCACTATTGATCTCTTCACGTGACAACCTAGAGCTTTTATTTCTATAACTAGTGAGAATGTTCTAGCTCCAAAGGTTTGGGTTAAAAAGATGGTTCACGCTAGACAAGAAGTTGTTTTAGTTGGGGGTCCTCACAACCTTCATCGTCATTAGAAGTTAACAATTGATATGTCAAAATCTCTATGCAGTCGCTCTCTCCATGAGACAAATACATATGGTTGTTTTCATGTCCAGATTAGAACATATATAGATGGTTTTATTCTTAAAGAAAAATGAAAACGAGATGGATGGTATCATTCTAGAGCTAAAGGAAACTGAGGAGAAAGTCTTTGTCTCCACCCTTTCAAGCACTAACCAATAGTAGTTATGTTTGGATGGTGGACAATGGCGCTTCTAGGCACATGACAAGCTTTTTATTTTTCTCAAAAAGGGGATTGACAATCCTCAAAAATTTCTTCCTTAATCAAGAGATAAGTACTTCATATTTTTTCCTTGATTATTACTATTAGTTTTTATTTTTTGGTTAGCCTCTTATTTTTGCGTGGTTATAGTTCCATTTTTCTTCCATGGACTCCTGAGTGGAGTTTTGCAGAAAGGAGAAATTATGGAGACTTCCAAGGTGATGATTCATGCAAAAGATGCCAGCATTGAGAAGTACCAAGCAAGGTTTGTGACAAGAGGGTTCTCCCAGAAAGAGGGAGTGGAATACGAAATGATTTTTGCTCTAGTTTCTTGATGGTCAGATTCTTGGGCTTGAACATAGACTCAACAGGAGTGATTGATGTTTGAGAGGAAGCATAGTTCATATTGTTAGGACATCCAAAATTATGCCAAATGACGAGAAGAGATTCTAAATCTATGGGAGAAAAAAGTCATGCAGATGGAAGGAGCAACATTCAAAGAGGATGTGATAAATTTGTTATATGCTCAAAGGCAGGAGGTCTCTAGGATTTATATGCCTTCTATGAAGGGGCCAGGTCAGACATAAGAGTATGATTCAATGACAAATGGAGTAGAAGTGGTAGAACGAATTTCTTACATGAAAAAGGGAGTAGGATAGATGGATTTGCTTCAGTGTTAGAGGGAATTGGCCTCAGAGTTTGAGATGAAATACCTTGACATGATGCATTATTTCTTGGGATTGGAGGTGTTGCAGAGAGTAGATGATAACTTCCTTGGAAAATGGAAGTGTGTTGTTCAGATTTTGAGGAGATTCAGTATGATGGACTGCAAGTCCATGGCTACACCTATGGTGGAAAATCTAAAGAAGCTAAGTGATTCCACTTCAAATTCATATTTGGTGGATCCCACGATGTATAAACAGTGGATTGGAACCTTAATGTACTTGGTTAACACTAGGCCGAATATTTGCTTTGTAGTGAACACCCTGAGCCAAGTTTATGGTTGATTTGAGGCATGTATATTGGGTTGCAGCGACACATGTTGAGGTACTTTGTGGTATAGTTGGTTATATTTTGAGATATGTCTTAGGTGGTGTACCTCGTGGAGTGTTGCTTCAGCTTGGGATTGGCTATGATATATAGATTCAAATTCAGTAGGGAGTGAATAGGACAGAAAGAGTACCTCAAGGGGTGTTGCTTCAGCTTGGGATCAACTATGATATCTTTCTTTAGCAGGAAGTAGACTTCTATCACACTCAATATAGTATAGGTAGAGTATATCACAACCATTGTTGTAAGTCCATAAATAGTGCGGCTTTAGAAGCTAGTTGCAAGGCTATCTAATCAAGTCAAAGCACAATGAGATCAAATATCACTTCATCTGAGACATGGTGCAAAGAGGAACAGTGAAAATCGAGTACATATCCATAGACAAGTAGGTTGCGAACATTCCCACCAAGCCTTTGTCTCGAGCGAAGTTTGTATACTTCATAGAAAAGTTTGGCATGACGTTGAATGTCTCCCTCATTGAGAGGGAATGTTGATGTATTTGCAGGATCAAGAAAACCATCTCTTGAGAATCCATAAGGACTTGGCTAGGTCATCTTGATTTGACCAGGGGAGATGGATACATTCACGTGAGAAGCCTCAAGGACTTGGTTGAGTCATTTGACCAGAGGTGAATGGTCTTGGGCAATTACAGAATTGGACAAATCATCTCCTAAGAAGCCAAAAAGACTTGGATAGATCATGTTGATTTAACCAAAGGAGGTAGATGAAATTCACCTGAGAAGCCATAAAGGACTTTGGTTGTGCCATGATAATTTGGAAAGGGGTGAATAGTCCATGGGCAGATCCTCTCCTAAGAATCCAAACATGCTTGGCTAGGTCATGCTAATTTGACTATATGAGATTAATACATTTACCTGAGGAGCCATAAAGGACTTTGGCGAAGCCATGTTGATTTGGCTAGGGGTAAATGGCCCATAAGTCACAT
Source organism: Pinus tabuliformis (assembly GCA_031772625.1). Taxonomy (NCBI): domain Eukaryota; kingdom Viridiplantae; phylum Streptophyta; class Pinopsida; order Pinales; family Pinaceae; genus Pinus; species Pinus tabuliformis. Next base: position 1,119,029,841 of record CM062817.1, read on the forward strand.
TTCCTACTCTAGGATGGAGTGATCTATAGACATGCATGTGAGGATTCATATTGTCTACTCCAAGATGGAGTGATCTATAGACACGCATCAACATAGAAAGCTCATGAACTTTTCTTATGAATGAGAAATCTCAACAAAGGGGAAATATGTTGCATCCAAGAAGAATACCTCCCTTTCTAAGAGGGAGTGTTGATTTTTGTAGCATCATGGGGTATTCTCGCATGCCTAAGTCAGTGTTGAAGAAAAATCAAAATAACTTTTTTTTGGGGCATCAAGTCGATCAAGGAAGACAAGTCAACCCATCGACAAGAAAGGGTGTGTCCCTTGAGAAAACTCACCCCCATTTGACAAGTATATACAGAAAATGTGACATTTCATCTTGACCATCAAGAAAAGGCCATTCCTAAGGATTGTAAGGCACATACATAAAGAAGTTGTTATGGCACAGGAAATTGGTGTTTGAGATTTTGCCTTGAAAATCACAGGGCCACATCCGCAATCACAGGGCCGCAGAAAATCCCTGGTCAAAGCCACAAGGATGAAAAATTAATCATTTTACTCGTGTTGATTTGTTGGAGTTTGACCAGGTTGGAGTGGTATTTTGACCTGAATTTTGGCCAATATATCTAGACAAATTGGATTTGTAAACCTTGCTAAAGAATAATTTCTCCTAGAGAAAAGTTTTTTTGGTTTTCTCCCAAGTTTGGGTTTCCTAGGGAAAAAATATTGTCTCTATTTTGCATGGTTGTATTTTTATGATATTTATTAATTTCGCTACATTTACTGTTGAGTTTTTCTATGTATAATTTCTCAATGATATCAATGTCATGATATAAATTGATTGAATCCTTCATTAGGTAGTAATTACCATATCATAAACTTGTTTTCTACTATGTACCTTTTAGAAAATTCAACAACTGGAATGTCAATCGATTCCTTCAAGTGAAGCAACCCAAGTAACAATGGGAAATCATGGATGTAATGTCAATAGACACCACAAATAAAGCAAGGTTTATTAGACTAAAAAAGAGGGTTTTTCCCCTATTTAAGTTGGAGATTATTGTCTTGACCTTTGTTTGCAGTGTTATGTGTTAAAAATAGTAACAAGAAATCCTAATTTAATACGTCCTTGAATTAAATTAGGAATTAAATCAAAATTTTATTCTCATAGCAACTTGTAATAGTTAACTAAGTTAATTTTACTTAGTTGGCTTGGCTTACTAAATTTGAGTTGTAAGTCTATTTAGAGTCATGTAGAGTGATTCCTAAATTTTAGGGGTTCAGGTTGAGTTCTTTTGAGTTGTAATTAATTAACTCAGTCTAACTAAGTTAAAGTCAGTTAAACTAGTTCAAACAGTCAGAGGAAATAGTAGGAGGCCTAGTAGTGGGGATCATCCTCAGTGCAACTTCACTACTCTACCAGTTAACTAAAAATTCCCTCATAAATAACTCATGCATGTTAGTTCAAAGGAAGGCCTGGTTGAGATTAGAATTTAGGGACAATGTACTATTAGTTGTATAATTTTCCAAGTTGTACAGACGGTGCATGAAATCAGTAAAAAGCCTATGGATGGATTACGCAATTATGAGTGGAGAATTTCCCAATTAGATATGGGCTAATTCTCTTAGGAATTGCTCAAGGAAGTAGGGTCTTGGCAGGCAGTAGAAAAGTGTTGGCTTGAGCTGGTTTGTGAAGTAGAGAGATAGATTGTACTTGTGCAAGAATTTTATAGGGTTGAACAAGCATTGTATTTTCTTCTCAGATCTTCTGGTTAATGCAATATATATAGTCAAGGTTTTGAGTGGTTTCTTTCCCTGGAAAAATATTGTCTTATGTGTGATTGAAATTCTTCTTTTTCTGCTTAGTGTTTTCATCGATCAATTTTGGTTTCCGCTTATGAGTAGAGTAGATTCTTGTATTTTTTTAGCATATCACATAAGTTGTTGAATATACAAGTAAAAATATACATGGTATCGGAGCTAAAGACATTATAGAAGAGGAGAATACAAGTTTTTTGTGGAGGTGAAATCGAATTTGCAGTTTCATACTTCAGAGTCAGCAGGATGTAATTATATGGTTTGAGGCTTGAGTATGCCCTAGAGGGCAACTTGAATTACATAGCTTGGAAGGACACGATGAAGGCAGTGTTGGAAGACAACGGGATGAAAAAATTCATAGATCATGATATTCTGAAGCCTCCAACATCTGATGCTAAAGATTTGGTTGAATGGAGAAAGTGCGTGGAAAAGGCGAGAAGGATTATACTAGAAGGAGTTTGAAATCATATTGTCTCAAATATCCACGGCAACTAAACTCCATTTGCAATGTGGAAGGCATTGACGAACCTGTTTCAAAATAGCAATGACTACAGGAAGTTGGCAATGAAAGACAAGCTTAGAAAGATAAATATGGAGAAGGGCGACTCAATTCCGAAGTACTTGACCAAGTTCACCCAATGTCGGGATGAGCTTGGAAGTGTCAAGATCATTGTTTCTAAAGACAGTCTGGTGAGCCTAGCACTTCTAGGACTTCCCAAGAGCTGACACAGTTACTAGGACTCAGTTAATGGGAGGGAGAAGCTACCAGAGTGGGAGCAATTGTGGTCTGACTTGGTATAGGAAGAGATTCGGCAGAACACTAGAGACGGATCCTCATCAAAGCATGATGATGAGGAGAATTGTGCCTTAGCTGGTAAGGCAAAGAAAGGGAAGGGGAAGTCATCCCATTCCAAATCAGATTCTTGTCAGGGCAACAAGAAGAAGGACATGTCGAAAATCAAGTGTTTTCACTGTCACGAGCTGGGACACTTTGCCACAAAGTGTCCACACAAAAAGGCTGGTAAGAAGCCCTAAGGAGGAGCTACAGTCGAAGGTCTTTCTTCACAGTTCAAACTGGATTTTACCCTCATCGCTTGTATGGTGCCATCAATGATCTGTAGTGTGTGGTACTTAGACAATGGATCTTCTTTCCATATTATCGGTAACAAAGAGATCTTCAGTAACTTGGAGGAGAAGGATCTCCATATGCATATCGAGATGGGTGATGATGGGAGGTATAGTGCAACTGACATTGGTACAGTTTCCTTTCAAAGGGAGTTTAGTTCTCCCCTCACTTTATGACATGTTATGGGTTTGAAGAATAACTTGGTTTATGTTGACATGTTGAAGGACAGAGGCTATGATGTGATATTTAGTAAGGGAAAGGTGTTAATTTGTCACATAGCCACAAGATAGGTGAAGCGGTTAGGGGTTTGAGTGAAGAACTTCTACAAATTGGAGGTAGAACACTGCGTTGCTTTGAGTACTAAATCAATAACATGGAGAGCCGAGACATCGGCAAGTTGTGGCACAAGAGATTGGGGCACTTGCATCATGGTGCTTTGAAAATCTTGCAGCAAATTTTTGCAGGGCTTCCCAAGGGTAGACTAGAGAAGAGAGACATGTGCAAAGGGTCTACATTGGGGAAGTACACCAAAGCTTCCTTTCATGACAAATATAGTCAAGCACAGGTGATCCTCGATCGAGTTTACTCAGATGTGTGTGGATCATTCTCAACAACATCCACAGCCAAGCATAGGTATTATGTAATATTTTTTGATGATTTTTCTCGCAAGTGTTGCATTTTCTTCATGTAGAAGAAAGATCAGACATTCGCTAAGTTTTTTGAATTTAAAGCACTTTTCAAGAACGATACTGGCATGAAATTTAAAGCTCTCAGAAGTGATAACAGTGGAGAGTATGTGTCGAATGAGTTCAAAACTTTTGTGAATCAAACGGCATTCGACAGGGGTTGATAGCACCTCATAACCCACATCAAAATAGGGTGGCTGAAAGGAAGAACATAAGTATTGTGGGAGCGACGCATGAAATGTTGCATGATCAGGGCCTACTATTAAACTTGTGAGTTGAAGCATGCAACACAATTGTTTATTTGCAGAACATATTTATAACATCCTTTTCCTTCTTTATAGATCAAGTCATGAGGATGAGTCTTGTTCTAGACTCGAAATGTTGATCATAAAAATGAATACTATGGAATATCCGAGTCCAGAATCTCCAAAACCACACCACAAAAATATACAGAAAATTATTGTTACCCTGTACAGAGGGGAAACATGGAAAGAGATCTGTGATCTCGAGAAAATTAAGGTTAAGATACAAAGAAGGGAATCATCATATTTATAACATAATTTTCCTTCTTTGTAGATAAAGAACTGAGGATGACTCTTGTTCTAGACTCGAAACGTCGATCATAAAAATTAATACTGTGGAATATTCGAGTCCAGAATCTCCAAAACCACACCATAGAAATATACAAACAATAATTTTTACCTTGTACGGAGGGGAAACATGGAAAGAGATCCGTGATCTCGAGAAAATTAGGGTTAAGATACAAAGAAGAGAATCATCATATTTATAACATCTTTTTCCTTCTTTGTAGATCAGTTCCTGAGGATGAGTCTTGTTCTAGACTCAAAACATCGATCATAAAAATGAATACTGTGGAATATCCGAGTCTAGAATCTCCATAATCCCTCATCGAATTCTCAGGATGAGTACACTGGAAGAGGCTTTTTCAGGGAAGAAACCAGATGTGGCACACTTCAAGATATTTGGTTCATCATCCTATTGTCGTATTACCAAATATGCACCGAAAAAGCTAGAGCCAACAGCGGAGTTGGGCATATTTGTGGGCTACAATGATACACCTCACAACTATCGGGTGTACCTTCCAACCAACAAAATGACAAATATTCACAGAGATGTGAAATTTGATGAAGAGAATACCATGAGATGTTCCCTTGAGAGGGAGCTTCAACTACATGCGGTTAAGGAGCTTCAGCTACATGCGGTTGAGGAGATTTTAGCTCCAAAGGAGGAACCTCAAGATGATGTGGATCAACCACATGCAGAGGAGCAGGGAGTGGAAACACCCACTCATGCACAGTCTCCCAGAGATGGGAGAAAGTGCACTAGAGACGCTAACATGTTATTGCATGATGCTAGAGAGAATGTGGGAGCACCCACATCACAACACAGGTAGAGGAGGTCACCAGAGATGTACACTAGTTACATGGCTCTGATGAGCAGAAGTGTAGAGATTGATCCATCCTATTTTGAGGAAGCAGTTAGAAACCAGTTTGGGTTGATGCCATGGTTAAAGAGTATGACTCCATTATCAAGAACTGTGTTTGGGAAGTGGTCCAAAACTGACAGACAAGTCAATGGTCAGTTCCAGATGGCTTTACAAGGTAAAGCAAGCAGCACATGGTAGTGTGGAGAAATAGAAGGCTAAGTTTGTGGATAGAGGGTTCTCTAAGGTGGAGGGAATTGATTATGATAAGACGTTTGCTCCAATAGCAAGGTACTCATCAACCAAATCCATTCTAGCACTGTCAGCGCAGATGGGATGGAAGATACATCAGATGAATGCAAATACAACATTCCTCAATGACATGATTAGGGAAGAGGTGAATATTGAGCAACCTGAAGGATTTGAAACCTTCAATAAAGAGTCACATGTGTACAGACTCAAGCGAGTGTTGTATGGACTGAAACAAGCACCCTGTGCTTGGTACAACAGGATTGATAGCTATTTCACTAGGGTTTGGCTTCACCAAAAGTGAAGCACATGTGAACCTTTACCATATTATAGTTGAAGGTAAATTGTTGATTATTGTTTTATATGTCGACGATTTGATTCTGACAGGTGATGATAAACTGACCAAGTCTTGCAAAGAGGATATTACAAGAGATTTCGAAATCAAGGACTTGGATCTCATGCACTATTTTCTAGGGATGGAAGTATGGAAAGGATATGAGGAACCGTTTGTCTCTCAAGGTAAGTATGCCAACAAGATACTGAAGAAGTTCCACATGGAGAGCAGTGAACCCATGGAGACTCCTCTAGCTGGTAACTGGAGGAAAGAGTATGCTACTTCCGGTGAAATAGTGGAGGCTACTATTTATAGACAACTTGTGGGTTCACTCATGTATTTGGTGAACACACGACCGAACATGTGTTATGCAGTTAACTAGCTTAGTCAAGCTATGGTTAAGCCGACCAAACTGTATTGGAAGGCAGCGAAACATGTGTTGAGATACCTCAAAGGCACCACTCAGTTTGGTCTTTGGTACAGACATAAGAGGGAGGGAAGCTTCAAGGCTTCACCGATGTATATTGGGCAGGAAGTCCATTCAACAGGAAGAGCACATCAGATGGGATCTTCAGTATTGGGTCAACAGTGGTTTCTTGGTACAACAGGGAGCAAAGATTTGTTGCACTCAGTTTAGTAGAAGTAAAGTACATGGCTACTAGTCAAGCAACTTGTGAGACTATCTAGATGAGGAAGATTCTTGTTGGTTTGTTTGGTCAGCAGATGAATCCAACAATGATTTACTGTGACAATCAGAGTTGTACCAAACTATCTAAAAATCCAGTTTTTCATGATCGGTCCAAGCATATTGATATCGGGTATCACCATCTTTGAGACTGTGTGCAGAGGAGGATGATGTTGTTGGAGTACATTCCCACAGAGAAGCAGGATGCAAATATTTTGACAAAGGCCTTGTCAAGATGCAAATTCGAGTTTCACAAAGGCAAGATCAAGGTAGCAGATAATCTCTTTCTTGTTGAGAGGGAGTGTTAAAAATAGCAACAAGAATTCCTAATTTAATTTGTCCTTGAATTAAATTAGGAATTAAATCGAAATTATATTCTCATAACAACTTGTAATAATTAACTAAATTAATTTGACTTATTTGGCTCAATAAATTTGAGTTGGAAGTCTATCTAGAGTCATTGTAGAGTGATTCCTAAATTTTAGGGGTCCAAGTTGAGTTCTTTTGAGTTCTAATTAATTAACTTAGTCTAACTGAGTTAAAATCAGTGACACTAGTTCAAACAGTTGGAAGAACTAGCAGGAGGTCTAGTAGTAGAGATCAACTTCATCGCAACTTCACTTCTCCACCAGTTAACTGAAGATTCACTCATAAATATCGCATGCATGTCAATTCAAAGGAAGACCTAGTTGAGATTAGAGTTCCATGATAGTGTACTATCAGTTGTATAATTTTCCGAGTTGTACATGTAGTGCATGCAATCATTAGAAGGCCTATGGATGGATTGCGCACTTATGAGTAGGGAATTACCCAATTAAATATGAGCCAATTCTCTCAAAAATTGTGCAAGGAAGTAGAGGCTTGACAGGTAGCATAATTGGCTCAGTGTTGGCTTGAGCTAGTTTGTGAAGCAAAGAGAGAGATTGTACTTGTGAAGGAATTGTTCGAGGTTAAACAAGCATTATATTTTCTTCTCATATTTTCTAGTTATTGCAATATAGATAGTTGAGGTTTTGGGTAGTGGCTTTCCCCAGAAAAATAGTGTGTTATGTGCGATTGAAATTCTTCCTTTTTTGCTTAGTGTTTTCATCGATCAATTTTGGTTTCCACTGATGAGTAGAGTAGATTCTTGTCTCTTGTTTTAGAATATCACATAAGTTGTTGAATCTACAAGTCAAAATATACATTATGGTTGCTTCTAGCATTGGTATTAGGTTGAGGGTTTTGGGTCCTTTAGCTCCCTTAGTTTTGGCATTGGTCATCTTATTTTTCTTTCCCCTTATTTTTTTTGTTGTTATAATTTGGGAGGATGGGTACATTTCGATGGCAATACACCTATCTTTGAAGAGGTGTAGCATGACCAATGGGGTTTTGGAGGAATTGAAGTTAACGACTAAGTGTTAGAGAAAGGATAACAAGGAGTCATAGTAACCCCACTACAAGAGGAACTAATACAAGCATGTCCATGAACATGTTGATGTGCATGGGGTGTTGCACACAAAGTGCTAGTTCCTGTTTGAATCATGGAATAAGTAGAATCCTAAGAGGGGTTAGGATCATTGTAAGGTGTAGAAGGACACCCAATAGGGGTTTGAGGAAATGAATTACAAACCCCACCATACAAGATATTGCATCCACTAGGTCTAGTGGGATTGGGATATGAATGATTACATAATACACACTCTATAACACTATTGGCCACATGGGATACCCCTAATGCAAAGAAGTCACCTAAGTGAGCGTGAGGAGCATCAGAAAAAATAATGTATAAATACCCATATTAGGCATAGATAATGTCATACTACTATGCCTTTTGGATGGTTTCATATTCACTTCTAGACATGGTCATGACTACATTCTTTGCGAAGTGAGGAAGTAGTGATCTCAAGAACCAACACATGAGGAACCTATTGTTAATGTCAGTGTTTTACAAACCACATTGTCTATTGTCATTTATGTTCAATTTAATCCATGATATGGGACACTGTAGTTTAACAAAAGTTAATAAGAATTTTGATTCCTGTGTCATGGTGGGTTGAAAGTTGAAAGAAGGTTAAATACACCTTGGTTATGGACTCAAAGGTCGTATGGGAAGGGGCTAGTTGATATATGTACCATTTCACAGTCACACCCATGGGAGTGCATTAAAATAGTCTCAATCTAACTGACTCTTCCATTACGCTTTTAAAGGAACACCAAAGGTGGAAACACATGATGTGGTTGGAGGAATATCCCTGGGGATGACCTTAAACTTAGGGATATACAAAGGTTGCTTGGTTGACATTGTGGGTCAATTGGCATCACACTAGATATGATGATTGATAATTTTGGTCAAATCATGGCTATTCAACCCTACCATATAAGCCAACATGGGTTGATTAACATTAGTTCCTCCCATAATAGAGACTAGTGTGAAACTAAGGTTAGATGAAGATGAACTAATTGAAGAAGAACTAGGTTTAGGAATAGGAGGACCAATAGTCATTTAAGGGAATAAATCTAAAGAAAATGAACTTCCCAAACCATGGATGAAGGCCCCAAAGGTGGGCTAGGTAGAAGAACCCAAACTCATTGAGTAGGGGATATAATATGTCTAAGATTATTAAAAAGGGTGAAGGTCCTGGAGTCTACAGAGAGTCTCCTTGAGAGGGCTATGATTCCTAGATGTAAATATTACTCCTAAAGATGCAATAAGTCTATTAAAGACTAAAGTAACAAAGCAATGAATGGGGAAAATTGATAAAACAACCTACACTACGTGCTCAGGTGGTGCAACAAGTGGTTTCAAGTGTGTTTGAATCAATACAAAATAACCTAGTCAAAGCTTTGTCCTAAATTTATAATCCAATAAAAAAAACACCCTAGCCTATGATATTAATTAAATGTGCTCAAACAAGTCCTAATATATGGAAAAGGTTGTTCTAATCAAATAACAACAAGGGGGATGAGGTCTGATATGTAGATGGGTCAAGGTATGAAAGAGACAATTATAGCTAGGAGACAAAAGGTAATGAAATTCCAAAGCTCTGCAAAAATTCGTCTTAGATGCCCCCCCTCATACAAGAACCGCCTGGGTAAAGATGCTAGTAGAAAGACAACTAAGTTGTGTCTTCATACACACATGTAACAAGTTACCATGCCCTCAATATGAAATCAAAAGTTTGGGGAATTTTCAATACTTAAAAATATAGGAGTCTCAATCACACCTCTAGTCCCAACCCTAATATAATCTACTCCAAAGGGTGTGTGTTGCTAAACAAGTTGTAATTGTGTCTATTAGAAATTATTTTAAGTACTCTAAATGTCAACCACCATGTCATAATGCAAATTCACTATGACGAGTTATTTAGATAACTATCCACATGTACTTACAATATTGTTTTTGACCTCAATAGAGACTTATGTGTGTCTTAGGGTTGAGCTTGGGCTCATGAACCAATCATATAACTTAAAGTATGAAGTATCTGCACAAATAATATTACACTTCAAATAAAAAACGTCTACAAAATAAAATAAATTGCATCAAATAAAATCTAAAATTATGAAGCAATTAAGACAAATACTTACGTAAATAAACTTTTTATTTATGGTAATAAATTAAAAAAAAAAAAATTGATCTTGCAAATAATTTACAAAGTAAAGCAAACTACCTCATGACTCATGACTAGGGGTGTGTTAAGTTATGGTATGTTCTATGCTTATAACAGTTTACTTCTTTTTTTTCTTATTATATTCCACCGATTAGCAATCACATGTACATAAAGTAAAGTGCAAATAGAACATTAAACGATCGACAGAAAACAAGCCAAGACAAGAGACACAAGATGTGGCGGCTAGCCAGGGACAAACCCCACAATGTGTGGGGAAACCCTTTGATCAAATCTTCTTTTATCTTCAATAATTCAGCAGAGAGAAATAGTACAATAAATCTTATTCATATCAGCAGTAGCAAACCCTAGATCAGTAGCATCAGCATTAGCGGCTTCATTATCAAACTAGGGCAGACCATATCTCACAAACCGACAGTCGGATTGACTTCATTCCACCACCAAAAGTTTCGGCTTCCAGAGGAGGTTCAGATGAACCTACAGCGCAGATCAGATGAGAGATCTTCTAGGCCACGCAAGTAAATCTTTACTTCTGCAGTTGCAGCGTCAGTTTTAGCAGTTTCCGGCTTCAAACTAGGGCAGTTGATATCTTGCAAACCGTTCGTCGGATTGACTTCATTCCACCACCAAAAGTTGCGGCTTTTAAAGGAGGTTCAGATGAACCTATAGCGCAGTTCCAAAGAGGAGATCTTCTAGGCCACGCAAGTCAATATTTACTTCTGCAGTTGCAGCTTCAAATTCAACAACTTCCAGCTTCACATGTGTGAGAGAGAGAGACCCATTTCAGCGCAGTAGAGAAGAGACTCATATCTGCGCAATAGAGAGAGAGAGATGTGATGAGATGAGTGAGTCCAAATGAGGAAAAGTCCTCTTATATTTATACACAACGTTGGTGGGTGAATAGATGCGACTGTTGGGCTTCTGAGCCTACATGAGTTGTAGGTCGGCTTGATAATAATTCCATAATCAAAATAAATTCATATCTCCATGAATACTTATCAGAATTGGATGATCTTTATATCAATCCTACACCTCTCGACGAAAGTAATCTAATAAAAATATTATTAGCCATGAATAAGATGACCCACATGAAGTTTTGCCCTGGTTGCCAATTTTAACACTCCCTCTCAACCATGGAGAACTTCATCTGCAATCTGTCTATCGGTCGTTACTATTCATCCATCAAATGCACTGCCTTGTACAGCCTGACCCTTGCCCTGCTCTGCTCTATTTTGCCTGTTCTGCTTTGACTTGTTCTGCCCTGCGCTGATCTGTACTGTTTTGTTCTGTTCTGCTCTGCTCTTGCATTGTTTTGTTCTACTCTGCTTTTGTCCGAATTATGAAGAAGAAGAAATGATCGAGGATGTATCATACTGACTCAAAGTCAGTCTCAGAGTATGTACCACTGGTCCCAGACCAGTGTCAACCAACCCAAAGTCAGCGTCATAGTGAGTACAACTCCAATGGTCCCAGACCAATATCATCCTCCACTGACTCAAATTCAGTCTCAGAGTATGTACCACTGATCCCAGACCAGTCTCAACCGACCTGAAGTCAGCGTCATAGTATGGTACAACTCCTACCACTGGTCCACCACCAGTATCATTGATCCTAGATCAATGGAGGTCATCCTAGCGTAGGGAGTACGGTAGTTACAACGATGCGTCCATCGGTACTACTATGGTCCCTAACTTCATTTCCCTACTCATTGATCATATGAGAGGTACTTCCCATGAGTCCCAGACTGCATGGATAGGATGCCTCGATAGAAGAACTAATCAATCCTGTCCTCACAAGAGAACACATCAATCCTGCTACAATTGCCATGGAGAACACATCAATCTAGGCCTCACAGGAGAACACATCAATCCTACTACAATTGCCATGGAGAACACATCAATCCAGGCTGCCATGGAGAACACATCAATCCAGGCCTCACAGGAAAACACATCAATCCTACTACACAGGAGAGCGAATCATCCTGTTCCACAAGAGAGCGAATCATCTTGTTCCAGTGCGCACCACCAAGGGAGGGTGAGTCACCCTGTGGTCGTATGTTGCTCCAGTAAGAACCATAAGCCCTCAGAGCTCCCAGAGCTCAATGTATGCAACATGCAAAACCCTTGTACAAGGGTTTCTTGACGACTCCAAGTCGTTTGGGAAAATCACATATTAGATCTTTCCTCGGGGTTTTGTCAAGGTGTATCGACCTGTACATCATCTTAATGCGATGGAGCCTCCTTGCTCATCGACTTACCATTCCCAGAGGATGTCTATCTGCTGGAGCAATTGACGAATACAGGATTCCTCAATAATCGAATCCCACCTCTGGTTGTTACAGAGAATCACAGTGGTATCCAATGTAAATCCAAACAGCTCACTGAAGAGCTTTCGCAACCACACTGCCTCACACGAGTTCATGCTAGCAACAATATATCCTGCTTCGGCAGTGCTCAAAGCCACCGACTTCTGCTTCCTGCTTATCCAGGATATCGAAGCAGATCCCAAGGTGAAACAACACCTGAAAGTGCTCTTACGGTTCACCACACTGCCTGCCCAATCAGTATATCCAAGTAGTCTCACATCTCCGGCAGTGTATCTTAACCCATTGTACCACGAATATATCTTAGAAGATTCTTGGCATCAATCCAGTGAGGCTCAACCAAATATGAGCTCACAATGCTAACTGCAAAACATATGTTCGGATGGAGGTTCACCAAGAACATCAATGCGAATGAGTTTATGAAACTCAGAGGCATTTCCCAAATTTGGTCCGACATCACTACCATATAACTTCTAAAAGTTAAGATCCTCGAGGTAGTCACAGGCTTGCAGTCCATCATACCGAATCTTTCCAATATCTTTACCACATATTTTCCTTGAGATAGGAAAATTTCCCTTGGCTTCTGCCACACTTCAAGTCCTTGGTCCTTAATTTCAAATTCAGAAGCCAACTCCCTCTTACATTTGAGAATGAGAGGGTTTGCACCTGTTAGAAAGAGGTCATCCACATACAACACCAGTATGAGAGGCTTGTCATCTTCAACCTTAAAGTAAAGGTTAGGATCAGCTTCACTCCTAGTGAATCCCAGCTTCATCAAGTAGCTATCGATCCTCTCATACCATGCTCGGGGTGCTTGCTTCAACCCATAGAGAGCCTTCTTCAACCTGCATACATGAGATTTTCAATCATAAATCTCAAATCCTTCAGCTTGCTCCACATAGTCCTCTTCTTTGATAGAACCATGCAAGAACACGGTCTTGACATCCATCTGATGTAGGTTCCATCCTTGTGAAGCGGCAAGGGCTATGATCGAGCGTATGGTCGTATATCTGGCAACAGGTGCAAATATCTCATCATAGTCTATACCTTCCTTTTGGGAGAAACCTCGAGCAACAAAACGAACCTTATACTTTTTTGTGCTTCCATCTGCTGCATGCTTTATCTTGTAAAGCCATTTGGAAGTAACAACAGTCTTGTCCTGGGGTCTGGGAACTACTTCCCAAACATCATTCTTTATGATAGACTCATATTCTTCGGTCATAGCATCCTTCCATACTTGATGCTTGACAGCATCTGAGAATGACGAAGGCTCATTTTGTATGATCGTGCTCATGATGGTCAGGTATCCTTGATACCTATTAGGTTTCTTACTTTCACGAAAGGTTCCTCGGGGTGCAGCATGTCCTTCAGCATCATCAAGTAACCCCTTAAGCCATGAAGGCCTCTTCCTAGAAGAGGAAGGCTCATATGGAGGAGGATCAATTCGATCCATGGGTTCTTCTACATCAGGCATTGATTCATCATCATTTTCTTTCGGTTCCCTGGTGTCGGCTTCTTGAGAGCTCCTCAAAGTCGGAAGATTGATCACCTTGCTGAGAGCCATATCTTCATCAAAGATGACATCATGACTAATTATGACTTCCCTTTGACCGGCTACATAGATTCTATAGCCTTTAGTATTTTCACCATAGCCCACGAAAATTCCTTTCTTTCCAGATGCTCCCAATTTATTTCTTTTCTCTTTCGGCACATGAAAGTATACAGGGCTTCCTAAAAATTTTAAAAATGAGAAACATCAGGTTTCTTACCGGTGAATTTTTCTTCAGGAGTCTTGGAACCCAATGCTTGATGAGGGCATCGATTTTGTACATATACGGCAGTGTTTGTAGCTTCAGCCCATAGAAACTTAGGAAGACTTTGATCATGTAGCATGGCCCGGACAGCTTCCATAATTGTGCGGTTCTTCCTTTCTGCCACACCATTTTGTTCAGGAGTATATGTTGTAGTAGTCTCCCTCTTGATGCCAACCTCAGGTATGCCTGAGTAAACCAATTGTAATATATCGGAGGTCTTGCTTTGGCTTGAGGGGAATGGTCCCCTTTTGAGTGTTCCTTCGACACATCCCGGACATACACCTTCTTTCTCTACTTGGAATTCGGGCATCCTTGTTACCATCTGTCTTACATCGGGTAGAGCTTTGTAATAAAGGTGGGAAAACCTCCGATGCCAAAGTTTGGACTGAAGAGTTGTGTCACAAGACATGACACCTAGCGGACTTCCATCGACCTGATATAATGAATCAACACTAAACCCAAGAGTAAAGGCATCTTTAACATTATTTTTCCATATACATACCTTGCCATTGTTGAAGGTTACCTTATAGCCTTTGTCTTCCATTGCCGAGATGGACGCTAGGTTCTTTTTGAGGTCAGGTGCATTTAATACATCCTGGACTTTCTAGCATTCTTGAATGGTTGTCCTCTTCCTTGATCCCCAGCTCTCCTCTTACCTTTGCTGTTGAATTTTTCATTCCTTTGATTGCCATCAGAGGGATTTCGAGTTGCACCACTGGATATTGTACCATGCTTCTCTAATCATGATTATCATCATGCTGCCCATGTCCATGATTTTATCCGTCATAATGCTGCTCAAACTAGTGTGCATCATCATCATGCTATCCTATATGTCCATGATCTCATGTTGCCCTTTATGTCCATGATCTCATTCATCATGATGCTCATGATCTCATACATAGTGACTTGCTTTATCGCAAATGTAACATCGTCATTTTCTTCTAGCCTTAGGTCCAACCTTTCCTTTGATTTAGTCCCAGAATTATTTCTTTTCTTAGCATGAGAAGAAAAAGTAGCAGGAGGACCTTTAGGCAAGGGCATTTCCTGCTCTTCTACCCTTGTCTGTTCTTGAATGCATCTAGCCATTAATTCCTCGAAACTAGGAATTACATTATTGTTCAAAAGAGTAGTCCTGAACACATACCATTCATATGGTAATCCTCCGAGAGTTGTGAGTGCCATTTCTCTGTCAGTAATGATTTCCCCAATAGATAGGAGATCGTTCTTGATCTCGGTGATTCTTAAGAAGTATGCTTGCATATTTTCATCTTTACCCTTCTTGATTTCCCTCAACTTATTTCTAAAAAACAAAACTTGATTTGCATCATTAACTTTAAATAAACTCACCAGTCTGTCGTAGATTTCCTTGGAGGTGTCTAGATCAGAGATGTAGGCCACCAAGCGCTTGTCGATAGAGTCCCGGATGATCTTCTTTGTTTTGACTTCTCCATTTTTCCATTTTTTCCAGGTAGCAGTAGATGCATTTGATGAAGGCTCAACAATATTGCCTCTTACATGGTCCAGCACTCCTTGATCTTCAAGGGTTAGATCGATAGACATCTTCCATCTGTGATAGTCAACTTTCTCACGGAGCTTGTCTTCGGCAGGAAAGAGTGTTGAGGACCCCATAGTTCTTTTAGGATAGCCTTGCCAATCTTCTCTTCAATGATTGCTCTTGCTCTTGTTCGGGCTTTGTCTTCACCTCAGCTCTGATACCATGTTAAGTTATGGTATGTTCTATGCTTATAACAGTTTACTTCTCTTTTTTTCTTATTATATTCCACCGATTAGTAATCACATGTACATAAAGTAAAGTGCAGATAGAACATTAAACGATCAACAAAAAACAAGCCAAGACAAGAGACACAAGATGTGGCGGCTAGCTAGGGACAAACCCCACAATGTGTGGGGAAACCCTTTGATCAAATCTTCTTTTATCTTCAATAATTCAGCAGAGAGAAATAGTACAATAAATTTGATTCATATCAGCAGTAGCAAACCCTAGATCAGTAGCATCAGCATTAGCGGCTTCATTATCAAACTAGGGCAGACCATATCTCACAAACCGACAGTCGGATTGACTTCATTCCACCACCAAAAGTTTCAGCTTCCAGAGGAGGTTCAGATGAACCTACAGCGCAGCTTAGATGAGGAGATCTTCTAGGCCACGCAAGTAAATCTTTACTTCTGCAGTTGCAGCTTCAGTTTCAGCAGTTTCCGGCTTCAAACTAGGGCAGTCGATATCTTGCAAACCATTCGTCGGATTGACTTCATTCCACCACCAAAAGTTGCAGCTTTCAAAGGAGGTTCAGATGAACCTACAACGCAGTTCCAAAGAGGAGATCTTCTAGGCCACGCAAGTCAATCTTTACTTCTGCAGTTGCAGCTTCAAATTCAACAGCTTCCGGCTTCACATGTGTGAGAGAGAGAGACCCATTTCAACGCAGTAGAGAAGAGACTCATATCTGCGCAGTAGAGAGAGAGATGTGATGAGATGAGTGAGTCCAAATGAGGAAAAGTCCTCTTATATTTATACACAACGTTGGTGGGTGAATAGATGCGACTGTTGGGCTTCTAAGCCTACATGAGTTGTAAGTCAGCTTGATAATAATTCCATAATCAAAATAAATTCATATCTCCATGAATACTTATCGAAATTGGATGATCTTTATATCAATCCTACATCTCTCGACGAGAGAAATCTAATAAAAATATTATTAGCCATGAATAAGATGACCCACATGAAGTTTTCCCATGGTTGCCAATTTTAACAGGGTGAAACTAGGATTTCAAAAATAACAAAATTCAAAAAGAAAAAAATCACAAATTTAAGAAATACACAAAAATCCAAAAATAACTTTTTCCTCATTGAAAGACTCTAATTTAAACTATATAGCCTACTAAACGAGCAAACAAATCATATTTGAATGTTCGAAAAGAAAATGAAAAAGCAAGTTGGAAAAACCAAAGATTAGGATCTTATAAGCAAAAGGTGTCCAAGGGGAGATTTGAGTAGGAAGGTGAAGTATGACTTGTTTTTAAAATAAAGCTTGGGTTGGTTTGACTTATGTCTTGAAAGTTGGTGTGGTGAGTGCTAACAAGGCTGCTTCCATAGAAAATACTATGGTAGTTGCAAGGGAAATTTTGTAAGTGCTTCAACATTCTTAACAATAGGAGAAGTTGTTTTTTTAAGTGCATATCTTTTTTCCAGGTGCATACAAGAATATTTAGTACAAAGTGTTGATCAATAATGTGAAATTTTTACATTTTATATTTATAAAATATCTTAGTTTGTTTGGCTGTGAAATAGTTATTATTATATAATTTAGATGTACTTGGTTAGGTTTTTTTTTTTTATCTTAGTTTGTTTGGCTGTGAAATAGTTATTATTATATAATTTAGATGTACTTGGTTAGGTTTTTTTTTTTTTTTTTTTTTGTTGGTAAAAAGGTGTAATTTGGTTGCATTGGATTTAAAATAACAAAGTAAAAAAATAAAAATAACAATCGGAAAGTGAATTCTATATAGTTTTGTTTTTTCTGGGCAAAATTGATTTGAAATTTGATAATAACTATATAAAAATTTATGATAAGAACATCACACCCTTGATGGTTTTGGACAATTTTGAAGGAAAAACAGATCTTCCATTTGTGAAAAAACGATCAGTCAAACTTTGATTTACCAGGGAAACGAAGCCCTTAATAATTTAAATGCCTCAGAGTCAACCCTCCGTGTATTTTTTTAATTAAAGAGAATATATATGAAAGCACTTGAATGTCATTAATTTTTTAAATAAAGAACTAGTAAATTCCGGGATAATAATTCGTGAACAATATATATCTTAAACTCATAATTCAGTCTAAGACCAAGACTTCTGGAAACTATTTAAACCAAACTTGTATCCCGACTCCAACAAAAAGCCTATTCTTGCAGCGTTACTATGACATGCCATATCTAAAAAGACTTGAACCCGAATTGCATATAAAAAGTATTGAAGCACTGGCGACATATATATCTTTTAATTAAAGAAATTTATCAATGTACCTGAATTTCAGGACTTTTGTAAAAACATAGATGGGAGTATTATAACCACAGCTGAAACCTAAGGGGTTTCTGTAAAAATGTCATTATTGAATGTGTTGCCACATCATAGTTTTTATCCGTCATAATCATGTTACCTCCAAACTATTATACAGCTCTTGAAGAGAATTTCATAAGAGCAAACAACCTCATCGAGCTGATAGCCACAAGCGTATATGAAACAATTTGGCAATGATAAATCAATTCACAAATAATAATATCTGCAGCACTGGAGGTCTTAACCTGCATGAGCAGACTTGTCCCCTTCATTTTTTGTTCTTCATGCTGATTTGATTAAAGAAGTCACCAGTTCCTTGACAACGAAAAACATTGAGATGTTATCCTCATGGTTAACTAAGCAGGGCTTCATAACTTCTGTTGCAGTGTACAGACTTCTTGCTAAATTCTCAAATTCATCCTTCTGAGTGACATGTATGCTAGCAAACGGTATCCAATAACCATAGCCATCATGATCCCTGCTTCCTCGAATCCTCCATCCAAGGAAATCCCTCGAAGAGAGGGAAATGTTGCTACACTTTTACATCCTCTGGGACTTGAACAATCATACTGTTGATGTGTGTCATACTGTATTTTGAGTAAAATCCTATATGTATAGTAATTAAAAGAGAGATACTTGATCCATTGTATAAACACAGGAACTCGCTGCAGGAAGCAAAATATTTGGAGTGAGACATAGTTAAAAAGGGTGTTCTCTTAAATCCAACACAATCCTATCAACTATAAACATAAGGGACATTAAATATTTAGAGTAGCATTGTGTCCTTAGTATGAGCTATGATGAGGGGATGTCAGGGCCCAACTGATTCATAGCTTCTACCTGTACAAAAAATCCCCCAGCAAGCATGAATGTCAGCATAGTAATAGAGGCTAGAGTAGTAGCCTTCTTTATGTTCATAAATGCAGCACCTATGGCCAATCCAAGACCCTGAATCATAAAGGTCCAGATTTGAGATCATAAGCATGCCCCTTGATACAGTCATAGAAGCCAAAAATCAACATATAGCGTTTCTACTTTATAGTTTTGCAATGGACACAGCTAGAAAATAAACTTGAACTTTTTGGAAAGCATACCTGAGCTGCAATAATACTGAGGAATAGTGTGAGCATGGTAAGAAAAAAGGCTGCAACCGTCATTCTTAAGTTTGTCATGAAGTAAACTATGAGCAAATATACAACGGGAAGAAAGAGGTCGAGTGGCATGTCACTGAAGTTTCGAGCCATAAAGTATGCGCTTAATCTGTACATGTCTACTGCCCGCTCCTTTGCTAACATGGCTCGTTCTTGAGGAAATGTAAAAATTGTAGTAAAAACTGGGAAGAATCCCCAGAAAACAGCAATGAAAAACAATAGCCCTGTCTGCATTCAGCGACGAAATTCAGCTTAAATACGGAAACTAGTGGAAATTATCTATGCATATGCCCAACAAATATGCATTCAAGAATGCATCACCAATCAATTTCAACACATATTAAGCTGAGGTGTTTTGCTTCATCATACCTTGATTTTTCCTGTTTCCTCTGAAGTCATTCGTGTGTAATACAAAGGAGAGGTAACGATTCTGAAGTCATTCGTGTGTAATACAAAGGAGAGGTAACGAGTCTAGTATGGAGAGAAAAAAATCACCCAAAAAAATTTTTTATTAGATGATTGATTATGGTTAGTTGTCTATTATTTAGTGCATGGTGTTTAATATTTAGTGCATGGTGTTTAATATTTGATTTTTATTTGTGTTTAATATTTAGTGCATGGTGTTTAATATTTGATTTTTATTTAAGTTTGTTTTGATTAAAATCATTAATGCAGTATATATTTAGTTTAATTCGGGTATTATTATAATGTATTGAATAACAAAAATGCAAACTAGTTTATTGAATATCACTTTATTCTCATCCTACAACAACATTTAAAGGCAGTAAACCAATTATTAGCTTCATGCATAGTGGCTTAATATTTAATCTCTATTTAAATTTGATACGGTGAAAATCATCAATCCAGCATATATTCAGCTTAACTCAAGTTCTATGAAGAGTAAAGGTATTGAAAAAACAGAAACACAAACTTGTTCATGTCTAAAAAGATTGTATTCAAGAATCAGAATGAAGATATACTGGGATTTTTTTTGATTTGGTAGTTAATATATATAAAATCAGAAACACAAACCTAAACTTATCCATGGTTAAAATAACATGCCTAAACATTTTAGTCTTTATTAACCATCTTTATTTCTATTACACATTTTGGAATATTCTAGAAATATGAATAACAACCGATTTGACTTAACTTCTATCTAGGAATTTAGACTTCTGTGATCCATAACATTGTTAGAAAATCTTCGGCAAAATCACATAATCAACGACGCGTTTCGAAAACAGTGTGTTCATCGTCAGGACAAGCTGAAGACTAATCTGGTTAAGCTGGTTTAAATATAGTATGCAGAGATTCAACGGCTATAATGCCAACGGCTAATGACCAAAGGTCCAAGTCAAACCACAATTATTTTATTAATATCCTTCGGTAATAAAATATATATAAAGGGATTTCCTTTGTTAGAAATCTATATAATTGGTAATTCAAGTATTATTAAATTAGTATTCTTGTTAAATCTAATATTTAGTTACAATAGGTAAATCCATAATTAAAGAATAAGTTTATTAATAATAGAATATAGTAAATTGTGTATTAATTTAATAATTGTTTAAATCTAACCATAACCTTATTGTATTATTTTAATTAATTATATCAAAATAGCCATTTATGGATCTATATAATATATAATCCCAAAGTTTATTGAATTAGTATTCTTGACAAATCTTTAATATTTAGTTACATTAGGTTAATACCTAATTAACTTCTATCTATCATATTTCCCCAATATTCCAAAATCTGCTATCAAGTTGAGCTTAAAATTCATTAGCATTGCAGAGATGGCGCTATAAATACCCCTGGATACTCTCGGTGCAATCAATTTGAATTCTTACGGATACAGATAGTAAAACTCTAGATTGGATTGGTCCTGTTTGTAGTATAAAACCACTAGAGCCCCATGAGCTGTAGACTCTTACTCCTTACTACTGTATGGATTTAACGCCTAAAACAGAGGCACGTCTCATTCAACCTAACATATGCAATGCCTGTCAACTATGTAGTTTGAAAATTCAAGACATGCTAGGTTACTCTGAAGAAAAAGAGGATCCCAAACCAACCTGATCTTGAAGCCCTTTCGGAGTATCAATCTTTGACTGCCACCAGAGGAGCCCAAGTATGAATGCCGTTGATAGGACTTGTGCAACTCTCAGACAACTCAGATATTCATGGCGTCTTTCCTTTATGCCTCGCCTAAACAATATAGAATATTGTTCCCACCATGTTGCACCCCATTCATGTCTAGAAGAAATTGCTGCTTTCCAGTCTTCATTTATGTCGTTCAATACCAGCAGTTTTTCCTTTATTTCAGGTGCAATGCGAGACTGATAAGCCTCCACCAGGTACTGTCCAAGAACAAGAAGTCTTCAAAATGCCAAATACCTTATTTAAGCCACTCTGCTAGAATTGATCTTAAAAATGGAAAGGCTTTCCTTAATTACCTCAAGGACATCATGTGGAGATGGCTTTGCTGTTGCAATCAGGTCGCCATCCATTTCTAAGTTAGCTTTCATATTGTAAACCTTCTCCTCCAATTCTGGTGGTATGGAGACATCATTAACGTTTCCATTTGCAAGGTCAAGCAGAAAATCACCCGGATTCATTGTTATGACAGGAGAGCAACCAATGGATGAGAAATATTCTGTTGCACTTGATGCTTTCCCAAAGTATATTGAATGTCCTTCCCCAAGAAGGATCAGCTTATCAAATTTATGGAAAAGTCTACTGGACGGTTGATGAATTGTGGTCACAATGGTTCGCCCAGCCTGCAACAAGATTTTCTCACGTGATGCATATATTTCAGAAAACGTTAAATCAACATTGACAATTAAAATGGCCCAAGAAAATTCGCTTCCAGGAGTTACATGATTCCAAGATATTCACACACCTCGGCTATGTCATGTAACAATTGAATAATACGTAATGCTGTGGTTGAATCCAGACCAGAAGTCGGCTCATCTAGAAATAACAACGAAGGATCAGTTAGGATTTCATGGCCAATACAGACCCTCTTTCTTTCGCCTCCAGAAATTCCTCTAACAAAGGCTCCTCCTATAATGGTGTCCTGGCATCTGCACAGCAAAACTGTATTGACACACAAACCCTTGAAATGCAGACATAAAGGATTAATTTATAAGGCCGGCGCTGAGTTCATTTTACAAAGAAATCTTAGGCCCCATAATGTCAAAAATGCAGAAAAGACAACTCTTCTATGCAAAAACTGATTGATTGCGTTATCTCCTTAGAATATCAAATTCCCAACAATAACCTATCGTGTTATGTTCTTCAGAAAATCCAGTCGGATAAAGTTTTCAGGTTTTGGCGTGTCTGGATAAAGTTTTGCTCGTAATAATCAAACATTTTCAACTACCTTGCAGACTTGCATGAGGTTTTTAGATTTTGATCCAAAGAAACAGAAGACAGGAAAATAACTCCATGTTGGTCAAACACTTCTTTACATGGTGGTGACTTAGTAGGGAGCTCCATTTCATGGTTGCTGTGAGGCTTTAAGTGCCTATGTGTGCTTTGGCCAAACATCCTATACTTGCTTGCTTGAGGTTTTTAGATTTTGAGCTATGGAAACTGAAGACCGGAACATAACTTCAGGTTGGTTAAGCACTTTTTGCTTGTGATGAACTTAGTACAGTAAGGATTTCCTTTTCATGGCTTCTTTGAAGTTTGAAGTGTTTAGACTTCTGGTTAATATATTATTTGTATAATTTTTTAGTTAAATTTGTTACAAATTTTTGTAGAAATTAGTTAAAATCACATATATCAAATTTCATTACACCACAATATTATCAAACTTCATTAAGCCAATAGTTGCTTATTATCAAACTTCATTAAGCCAATAGTTGCTTATTTTATGAGATGGATAACAAAGTGTACTACCAAATATATTTTTTTATATCAACAATTTGGCTGAGGCGTTTCGAACTAACATATATTTTCAATTTTCATTGTCACTATCTTTTAAATTCTCCTTAAATCCATGGAATTCTTTTGATTTTGGACAAAAACAATTTCCGACAAAAGTATAGGTTGATCTCAACTCTCTTACCAAAATAAAAAAATCAAAAATAGGTACATGCTATAGGAAAAAATTATTTGCGATTTGAATTTTGAAGATTTCTTGAGATAGTAAAGAAATATAATAAAAATTTATTAATGATTATTTTAAAATAAAATTTTAATTATTTTAATTTAATTATTAAGTGAATGACAAATTGCAAAATATTTTAAAATATTCATAATAATATATAAAAATTAAAGATGGAGATTTATTTCAAAGTTTTTATGTTTTTTTTTTTTCTCTTTTAATTTAAATTGATTAATTAGAAAAAACGTAATATGAAAGTGTCATATGAAATGATTTATGATTTTTTGGACATGTGATATTGATAAGTCATGATATACAACCTATTTGCAAATTAAAACTTTCTATAATAAAGTGAAATTAAATCTCACATTAAAAATTTTGTCCCATATTTTTTAAATGTATTTATGTTTAAATTACATATTAATTTTTTTATAATTAATAACAATAGTGATAATTTAAAATAAAGTTAGAGACGCCCTCGCTCAAGGTCTACATGGCTCTTCTGTCTGGTCCTTTAGTTTCTATTGCTGTCTGTGTTAGCTTAGTTTCGTCATGTATGCATTTTGTATGTGTTCAAGAACCTTTGTTGATGGTCTGGGTTATGTCTGTCTCCCCTACGGGGGATCAATTGGATTTTTGGTTGGGGCCCCTGAGTGGGCTAGCTCCTTTGAATGGTCTAGTCCTTTGGACCTTGCAGTCTCAACTATTCCAGGTTAACACCTCAGGTGCCTGGTTCTTTCTGTTTTGATCTGATGTAAATTTTGGACTTCTATATATAATATATTAGTATAGTTTTACCGAGGAAAAAGAAAAGATAATTTAAAATAAAGTTATAATTTAGGTAGTTTTTATGAATTTTTTATTTTTATTTTAAAACCATGAGACATATCATGAAGTATTATGATGTTTAAAGTAAGTGTTATAATGCTTCTTATGGATTGATGTCTATTAATATTAGCTAGTCTAAAGAATCTACAAATTAATCAGGGAAATAGTGGAAATTCTGATATGATTTTGACAAAAATCGAGCATAATTTTTTGAAAATCTAGGTTATAGCTGTCAAACTTCAAGATTTTTGGTGCTTCAAGGGTTCTTATTGGTGTTGAATCCATTTCCACTGTCCAAAAAACAACTAACACTCCAATATTCATCTGCAATCCAGATGAATTTGTAGCCACAACTCCTTCACATTTACCAACTCTTTTATTTATATAACTAACATTTATTTTAAATATATTCAACTTAATTTTTTAAGTAATACTTTAATTGCTAAAATATTTTGATGTCCAGAAGGTCTTCCATTCTATTTATTTTATTAACCTGATTTAAAAAGAAAATTAAACTTAAATTTTCATTCATGATGTATTGAGAATATTATTTAAAAACCAATATAAAATACAACAGAACATTTGACAATATAAGATAGCTCCAGAATTAAATACCTTTCGAGGCCCAACTCATAAACCACCTCTCGTGCTCGTTCCTCTTTCTGCTGCTTGGTTAGTGTGCTTGGCAGGCGCAGCAGAGCAGCATATGTTAGTGTTTCTCTCACTGTCAGATTAGGGAACAGCACGTCATCCTGCGTCACAAATCCTATCCTGCCCAACAAAATAAACATATAACTTTCTACTACGATTGCATTTGACTTATTCAAAACCTTACAGCTTACGAATCAACATTCAATACAAAAATGTGAAAAGCCAACCTGCGCTTCAAGGCTTTTGTGTAGGGCTGGTCATTGTATGTGATACTTCCTGATACATTGTGTTGTATTCTGCCACCCAGAAGGTTTATGAGGGTAGTCTTTCCACTCCCAGAGGGTCCCATCATGGCCAGAACTTCTCCAGGTGCTACTGCACCTGACACTCCATGGAGAATTTCCTTCTCTAACAGGATTGAATCGACATTGTTGCTGAATAAATTTTTCAAGAATCTCATGGACGTTTTACTCTTCAAAATTACTTTGTATTTGACATCTGAAAACTGCTCATCCAAAACAATCATGTGTCATTATTAAATCTCTCTGCCATTCACATGCTTTGTAGATATAAATATGGGTTATTTTGTTTAAATATTTGAATATATTTTATTATAATATGAATTTGATGTATGAAATATATTTTAAATTTTAATAAATTTAATAATAACATGCATTTTTTGAATTATAGATTTAATTTAAACAATCGTGTTTTCAAAGTTATTTGGATAAATAATATACACGAGAAAATTTGTGTCACCGACAGAAGAAAGTTTATATACTAACTTACTTAATGTCTAAATCTCATACCTATGATTTAATAATAAACTTGAAATAGAAAAAACATATCATACTCATTATTATAATTAAAAAAACAATTAATATAATAATAAAGAAAAATAATTATAGAGAAAAATCAAATAAAAATATAAAAAGATGGTTAATTTAATATAATATAACAAAGATAAATGAGATATCTAAAAGGGGTATTTTAAATTTAAATAAAAATATTCTACAAAACATATAAGAAATTTATATTTTATATAAAAAATATTAAAAACATCATATATATAATTTGAGAGAGAATATATATATTATTTAATTAATTATGATTAATGATATTATACATTTGATTTATTCCATGTAATTATATTTAATTTATATCATTTTTTGTTAAAGGATATTAAATATTGATATGAAGAAAAATAATTATTGTTATCTATTTTTAAGGTTGGTAAGTGAAACATCAAATTGGTGTATAAGAACCTTTTGTTTGTGGGACAAGTGGTGTATAAGAACTTTTTGTTTGTGGGACAAGGGAGCCATTTCTTTGTAGCGATTTGAAGGCATACATACTCTACTTTTGGTTTTGAACCTTTAACTACCCCTACTCTACCCCTTTTGGTTTTGAACTTGTAACTATCCCTTTTAGTTTTGAACCTTTAACTACCCCTACTCTACCCCTTTTGGTTTTGAACTTGTAACTATCCCTTTTAGTTTTGAACCTATAACCTTTTTGAAGGAAACACGTGCTCATAACTATTAAATCAGCACAAAAAAATCAATAAAATTCTCAAAAAAAAAAATAATTTTATATATAAATTTTTAACTTGTAACATTACATCCATAGGATCCAAACTCTATCAATATCTTTATATCTCTGTATGTTTAACAGATACCTTAAAACTGATTTATACATATACACTTCAAATTCCAGTAGTTAGGGCCTGTTACTCATGGCGTTACCTTGAGGAAAATTGGTAAAGGAAGATTCCGGAAAAACGGTTCTCCATCTGTTTGTATTGCTATTTTAATCTCCTTAGCACTCGCTTTTCTGTTTAGAGCCATGCTTGCATGTATTCTTGCCTCTTGCACTGCAGAACATTCATTCAGGAAGTTACAGAGATTCAATATAATTCATATTACTTTTAATTATGCTTCCTGGTCATGAAATTCAGAAACAAACTCTGTTATATATATATATATATATATGATCTCTGTATAATAAAATGTGGATATATGTATTCTTACAGTCGTTGATGAGACCAAGGTCCCCATGTTTGGGAGTGACAACAGGCCCTCCAATGGAGAAGGAAAGCCCAACACTAGTATTACTAGAAGCTCTACTCAGTGCCGTCTCTTCAAAAAATGAATTACTCAATTCGTCCTCGATTCTGAATTGCCCACTTCTCCTCTTAGGAATCTCATGGCCACTCAGTCGTGGAGAGGCCATATTTTTCTTGCTCATGCTGGACATTCTTCCAATCATTGTCATCTCGTTATCTGTTTGTTCAGATGCTGTACTTCTGGTTCTGCCCATCATATAATTACTACTGCCTTTACTCGGCATATTCTTTGCCTCTTTACTTGCTTCAGGACTCTGTACCTGCAATATCTGTTGATCTGATGAGGACTTCTTGATTGCAGACTTCTTGATAGCGCAGGGGGGCCTGACAGCTTCCTTACCTCCTTCCAACTGCTCAGAAACTGCTCGTGGCATGTTAGACTTCTTGCTCGACTCACTGGCTGCCTGCATCTTCAAATGCTCAATATTCAAAAACCCAACTCCAACTTTTTATTCTTCAATCCCAATATATATGTAGATGCCCTTAAAGCTGGTCTAATAGTGCCCAATCCCCATGAAATATCTTTGCCATTACATACAGCTGGTGCAAAGGTAGCTAGAGTAACAAAATAGCACAAGTTGCTCAAAAACTGGGCCTAAGATGTGAGGATGAGTTTGGGATCTTAGCATCAATCATTTCAAATACCAAACATTGGTTGCCAACAAATGTTATCTGGATGTGAATACCCTTTAATACACTAATCCTAGATGCATAGGGATACCAACCTGTGAATAATAGCTCTTCCCAGGAAGGAGGCAGACAACAGAGTTTGTGTTAATCCCTATGAATCGAGAGAGAAAGGCACAAACAACTATATTTATCTACTTCCAAGGAACCGTAAAGCCATTAATATTGTTTAAGCACAATAATATCTTATAACCTCGATTTGCAAGACACTCATGCTTGGTAAAAAGGGTGCAAGATGCAACTTGTGCATGTTACATTGCAAAACTTCAGGCCCAAAACATGAATTAAAAAGGACAGTGATGACACAAACCAGAACCACGTCTTCGTTTAATCCATCATTACTTTCCTAGCAATTCAATTCCCCAATAAGATACAAATGCCGGTACTAAGAATCATACATATATTGCCATCTGTCCACTCCGTGGATACATTACTAGTGGAATTACCTATCTGGGCGCAAAAAGCATTTGGTGGGGGTTCCTTTTCATTTAGTGCCCTCCACTACATCCGCCATTAATGTAGCTACTATCAAGTCAACGGCAATCTCATGAAAAAGTTTAGATAAACGCCACGCGTTTTACACACGCCCTTTTCTCGTGCAAAGAGTTGAGTTGACGTGACTGGGTTCTGTACTCCACGTTTAATGGCCACTGGCATCACTGTGTGATGTACCTCTGAATCCATCACGTCCGTGCCACTTGTTTCTTTTTTTCATCTTCAGGTACCGTTGGGGTTACAGAATGGGAGTCGGTGAAAGGGCGGTGGCGTTTCTGTGAAACACGATATACAACACACTTCAATAAACGCTAATAAGGGCCACTCAGTGCTATCAACGTCAATGGCAGGAATATCGGTAAAGTAGCAGAACGTCTTTATGCAAAATCCTTGCTGGAAGCTTCGCAATCTTCACAGTTTTTTGCGCTATGGACAATGGTGCAATTAATGCATGTCTATAAACGTTGCTATTCCACACACCGAAGGTACTATCCCAAAGAATAGGCGATTCCTATTTCCAATCCCATAGGAAATTTATTGCGCCTGACATGCGCCGAGATAGCCATATATAACACGCCAGTATTTTTTTTCTCTGTAGCCATCACCACCGGCGTGTTATATATGGCTATCTCGGGCGCGTGTCAGGGCGCAATAAATTTCCTATGGGATTGGAAATAGGAATCGCCAAGAAATATCCCAACTGTCCTTTTATCGCTATTGACGATAATAAAGTTGATGCACAATTCAGTGCTCATGAAGAGGTAACAAATTATGTAATAAATGGGTTTTTATTGTTTTCACCTTTATGTAAATATATCCTTAGCCGTGTGGACTTTAAAAATGGGATAGCTATGTAAAGATTTTTATTTTTTTTTCGTAAATTTGGCAGGGCTTTACTTGTATTATTTTTTTCAAAAAAAAATTATCCTCCATTTGCTGCAGGTTGCTTATCTGCCCGAATAAAACCACATAGCCACTTGTTAGCATTATACACTGTCCAAAACTTAAAGAGGTTTATTGCTATCCATCTAACATCACAGATTTGACTATCTATACTATTGTTCCTAGAATGTAATTTAAACTCAAACATATTACTGAACTTCATCAAAAAGAAAAAAGATTTTGCACTCCTGCTCGTTCTTTTGCTTCAATCCTCATCCGAGGATGTTACTGGGGTGACACCTTGGCGCTTGATCCTGGCATCTCGCTCCTCTGCTCAATCCTCCACTTCAGGTCTTTGAGAGTCTGTTCAATTCTACCCAGGGCCAGATTGTTTCGGTAGGTTTGAATTTGGATTGTCGCTATCTCCCTAAGTAGTTCCGCCCTAACTGGGTCCTTTTCCTTGTTCTTCTCCTGTTCCTCTTCTCTTTCCTCTGCTATTTGCTCCCGATGCTGTGTCATAGCCCGTGCCACCACATTTTTCATTACCCAATACTGTTGAATAGTCTGCCGGAATAGGGATTGTCTTCCCCGTGTGTTTCCCGGGTCCTACACCATATTTTCCCATTCTTCCATTGGGATATCATGTTGCTTGATGTTGTTGTTTAATTCTCTCTCCCAGCTCGTTATCTGGGCTCTAATTTCCGGTGGATTCCCGACCATATAGGCATCGATGATTTTCTTCATTTGTTCTCCACTGGGTTTCCGGCCTCTTTTCTTCGACAATCCACTTGTGCCTTCCTCCATTTTTGTAACTCTCGATCCTTTCCTAGGGGCCATTATGTTCTCTGTCTGAACGTAGCTCTCTGCTTCCTGGTAATCTCTATTCTGGTCCCTGTCTTTTTCCGAGACTGTTACTATACCTATCACACAATCACAACATTTGTCAGATTTATAATACTGAATCCTCGCAATTTCCAAATTGCTCAGGTTTCTATCTTTTCCTAGGTTTACAGCTCCCATCGGGATTTTGGTCAGGTGAAGCTTGGAGCCTGTCCTTATCATAGCCCTGGTTGGGAATTTTCTTGGGTTTCTTCCCTTACGGCTCCCCTGACAATCCTGGTTTCTATCAGTACTCTGCCCATCCCAATTTAGCAGCCTCCTGGGTTCATTCGCGGCTGCAGGTCGATTTTGTTTCCCTCTTCCCTTGAGTCTCTCAGGCTTATCTATGGATATCCTAAAAGTCGATCTCCTACTCTCCCCCCTAGAGAGCATGATTTCCTGAGTCCCACCAACCCTTAAGATTTTCCTCACCCAAGTTTCTTCCCATGATTCTTCTGAGTCTCTCCCCATCTTCCCTACAGTCCTGAGCAGGGTCAAGATTTTGTAGGAAAGTTACAGGCTTCTACCCCCGGGTGAACCTCTGCCGTCCTGGCATCAGGACCCTTCCTCCCACTCACCATTCCCGTGGAATTCTGGTGATCAACGGAGATGGTTTTGCCTCTATCACAGGAATTTCTGATTCTCTTTGAATACGTCGGATGCATTTTCCAGCTCAAACTTCCTAGATTCCTACTGATAATACTATTGAATTTAACAGGAATATGGAACGAGAGTGTAACATACCAACTTGTTGATTTGTTTCTCCTTCTTTCGGCCACCTGCGTCTTCTCTCTTCTGCCACCTTCCTTCTCGTCAGTTTTCCTCGTCTTCGTTTGCATGCACTTTGTTGTTTTCTTATTTTTGTTTATTTTTATCCCTCTCTTCCTCCTGTCCCTTGTCTTAACCGCCACCTGTCGGCCTTTGTTACTGGCACAGATCCCTTCACCTTCGTCTCGGGATGTTGCCCTTCCGTCCTTTCTACCGTTGCCTCTCATAAATTCCCACTTTCTCTCGGCTGCTCTTGCCGTGTTATGACTGTCCTTGTTCTGCCACTTGGTGTCATGCTTCTGCCCGCCTGTCTACTCTCTGCCTCACCCTCCTCACTGTCATTCGCCACCGTCACCTCCCTCGTACACTCAGGAGGTGTACCTCCTCTGCCCTGCTTAGACCTCTGCCAGATTTCCTGTCTATTCACTTCATTCCCCGTTATTGTCCTTTCCCTCGTCTGTCCTCCTCCTTCCCTTTCTTGGCCTCTCTTCCTCGAATTCTTTAGATTTTCTATCGTGTTCGTATATCTTACTTTATCTTTTTCGAGAAGTTGTTTCAGGTTTGCCATCTCCTCCGTCTGCATTAGCTCAACCTCATTTGTATCCAACGTCCTTCCCCTGTTCCTGCATCCCCAATTTGCCAGACTGTCAGCTGGTTCATTTCCTTTCCTTCTCACATGGGTGGGAAGGATGTAGGCTATCTATTTTAGTAGCTTGCTTATCTCCTTCACCAAACAGACAGTTCTCCAGCTGCTACTGATTTTTTCCGTTGGTGTTCCCTGCTACAACTATTTGACAATATCCACTACCAATTTTGCGTCCCCTTCTACCTGAAGCTTGTGGTATTCCTCTCGTATGGCAATTTCTAGCCCTCTTTTCAACACATGGAGCTCTGCTTCATTGTTTGTTGCGTGTTTGCAATCCATCGCATAGATCCTGCACATCGTTCCCCTGTCGTCTCTGAAACTCCACCAATCCCTGCTTCTCCAGGGTTTCCTTTCACAGCGCTGTCAACATTTAGCTTAATGAACCCCTGTTGAGGATTTCTATATTGCTTAGCCTCTTCCACCTCATTATTTTTGCGTTTCCTTACTATCATGTTTGTCATACCAGGCTTTAGTTGCAGTCGTGTCATTATTCTTGTCTTTGTTTGATCTGTCTTCCAATCCTCCTCGTACCACCTCTCTGTGAGGATGGTCTCTCTTATATTTTGGGTGATTTGATTCCATATCCTGTTCTTTGCTCTGCTGTCCTTGAAGATTAGGGGGTTCCTCTTTCCAGATGTTCCACAGGACGAATCCTAAAGACAGGTTCCATGCTTTGTTCAGGATTGGGTTTTGGTAAGGTTTGTTTCTCCACTTTTCAATCGTTATTTTCATGTTGTTTATATCTCAAAGAGTTGCTGATGCTGTCTCCACAGGTTACTGCTGACTATGCATTCATTGGTAAGATGTTCCATGGTTTCTTCTTGTTCTCGACAAAGGGCGCATCGCGATGGGCCCTGCGTTCCTTTTTTCCTCAGCTGGTCCCAAGTTAGCGCTCTCCCGTGGCTTAATATCCAGGTAAAGAATGTCACCTTCGGCCATGTTTTCATTTTCCATATGTTTTCCCATTTTTTGTTTCTATTTGTTTATTGTATCCTGCTTTTAAATAGTATCCCTCTGCTATAGTGAACATACCTTTAATTCTGTTTCCCCACCTTAGCGTGTCCGTCCCTTCTTTAACCGCTATTTTCCTTGATTCCATTTCCTTTTTATATATTTCCCAGTTAGCTTCTCCTGGTGCTTCTTGCCAGTTTTCCTTTTGTTTCCACTTCCTCCAGTAGCCGTCCGACTCTGTGCTCCAGTAATTACATACTTTGTCACCCTCTGTTTGGATGGTGAACTGATATATCTCTTGGAGTAGGGGCTGTTGGTTTAGTTTTCCTCTCTGTTGCCACGCCTCTTCCTAGAATTTCGCTTTGTCCCCTTCTCTTACTTCCCAGAAACTGTGCTCTCTGATTATTTCCTTATTGGCTCTTGCCAAGTTCCAGATTGTCGAACCTTTCCTCTCAGTTTGGCTTCTCAATTTACCTTTTGGAGACCTGGTCGTCTCGTATTTGTTCTCCCACAGTTTTTTCCATAGGTCGTCACCTCCCTGTATCCAGCGCCACCACAACTTGGCCCCCATTACCTGATTTAGGATATATGGGTCTCTCAGGCCTAATCCTCCTTCTTTTATTGATTTACTTAACCAATTCCAGGATAGCAGTGCCCATTTTTTTTATCTTGCTCGACCCTTGCCAAAGGAACTTTTTAAACATATCGACCATTTTCTGGCAGATTGTTTTAGGTGCAGCTTGGCTGGTCAGTTGGTAAATCGGTATGGCTTGTAGCACCGACTTAAGCAGGATTATGCGGCTCGGGATGTTCAATGCCCTAAATGTCCAGTTTTGCATTCTCTTTTGCATCTTGCCTATCAATGTTCCCCAGTTAGCCACTCTGTTCTGTTGGTCACTTAACAAAGTACCTAGGTATTTTGTAGGAAATTTCCCAACTCTGAAGCCCATTGTTCTTGCCAGGAAAGCTTGGGAGGAAGCTTGTGTATTGAAGAAGTAGATTTCCGATTTCTCTTTACTTATTTCTGTCCCCGATGCCTTAGTAAATTCCGTGAGAATTCCCATTAATTGTTTTGCTTCTTTAAGTGTTGCCTGGCCATATAACATAACATCATCAACAAATTGTTGATGGGTGAGAGGTAGGTCATTTCCCCATAGTCATAATCCCTACAGCTGTCTGATTTGCACTGTCTTTTATTATTCTTCCTAGACCATCCGCTGCAATTATGAACAGGAACGGGGATAGCGGGTCTCCCTGCCCGAGTCCTCTGGATGGATTGAAGGCTTCTGATGGTGATCCATTTAATAGGATTGACATAACTGACGTGTTGATCATTGACATTATCCAGTTTACCCACCTGTCCTCAAAGCTGTATGCCTTTAGGATTTTTTGTAGGTATCCCCAGCTAAGTCTGTCATATGCTTTTTCTAAATCCAATTTTATCAGCATCCCTTTGGTTTTTGTATTCTTCAAAGAATGGATTGCTTCTTGTGCTACTACTATTCCATTAGTTATCTGTCTGTATTTAGCAAACCCTGTCTGTTCCTGGGATATCAATTCTGAAAGTATTGGTTTAGTCTATTCACCATTATAGTGGCTAGGATCTTATATATGACGTTACAGAGCACTATCGGCCTAAATCCTTGTGGTTCTTCTGAATTATTTGACTTTGGTATCAGAGCTAGGAAGGTCGCATTTAATGCCGAGTGCATTCTATTTTCTCTCCCGCTTCCTTTTCCTCCTTTTCGATTGGGTCACTTTGTGCCTTTCTCTTCGTCTGTGATTTGCCTTGACTTATACTGCTTTCCTTTCCCTTTTCTCCCTGATAATCCATTGTTTGGGTCTCATTGTCTTCTTCTTCCTCTTGTAGGATTTCAAAGCTATTTTTGTTGCTTGGCTTGGTTTGTTTTCCTTTCCTTCCTTCACTGGGATTCTCTCTTGTATATCTTCTTTTGCTTTTTACTTCCTGGAACCCTTCCTAATCTTCTTGATTTTTCCTCTGTTGTTTGTTTCTTCACTCCTCCTCTTCTATTGTGAGTGGGCATTCCTTGAACAGGTGTCCATACTCATGACATCTTCTGCATCGGAAGGGTATGTGCTCATAGTCTAGGGTTTGTTGCCATACTTCCTCATGATACTCTAGTTCGACTGTATCTGGAATAGGGTCAGCTATATTCATATAAACACAAATTCTAGCATATGAGGTGTATCTTCCCTTTTTTGTGGTTTCAGCTATTTTAACAAAGCTTCCTATTGTATTTCCTATTCCCTCTAAGATTTCAGGATCCCAGAAGTCTATTGGTAATCCGAATAGTCTTACCCACACCGGAGCTGCTAGGAATTTTTCTTTATCTGGGTTATAACATTCCTCCCAGTATCTCATAAATAGTCCTGCATTATAATGGAAATATGGACCATTTTCAAACACTTTTTCTTTATCTTGCAGGTTCGAAAAAATTACCATGAAGAAGCCTTTTGCTCCCAGCTTCAGCTCGATGTGTCCTCGGGGTTGCCATTTTTGTTGGATCCATCTGGTGAGGTCCTTTTCCTTTAGCCAAACTTCGATGAATTTGCAGATTAGCGCATGATATTTCATGTAGCTTCTATATCGCTCTAGCTTGTTCATTGGGATTATGAATCTTGGTTTCTCCACTGCACATGGTAAACACTTGCCTC
This sequence comes from Pinus tabuliformis, assembly GCA_031772625.1. NCBI lineage: Eukaryota > Viridiplantae > Streptophyta > Pinopsida > Pinales > Pinaceae > Pinus > Pinus tabuliformis. The sequence continues at coordinate 1,119,064,859 of CM062817.1, forward strand.
TGCTTCCTGCCTGCCATCTAGCTCCAAGGACAGGTCCTTGCTTTTTTGTTTCTTCCGCCTGGTTGCTATTGTTCTGACCTTCCCCTGCTGCTGCATCTCGATAGGAGGGGATCTCTCCCCTCTTTTCTTCCTTTGTCATTACTACTGTTTCTTGTTTTCCGTGTCTGTTGCTTGGTGTATTTTTTGGTTTCTGCGTTGCCTACCTCATGGTTGCCTAACCATTAGGGTTTTTCCCAAATATCTATTCAATGTTAGCTATGTAAATATCTTGATAGCCAGTTTTTGGGATAATTTATTCGGGTCATAATTTATTCGGTCAGAAGAAGATCCCTAAGAAATTGGGAGCTGTCGGTGTCACACTGCTTAGGAAAAAAATTGAATGCAGAAATTAGATGGGAAAATAGTTTGTCCCCTGTGCTTAAAATTCTTCCTTCTTCTCTAGAAATTTGATATATATATATATATATATATATATATATATATAAAGGCTACAATAATTTTATTAATTCCAAAAATGTGTTACATCAAAAATGTCAAAAGAAAGCTTAACATCTAAAGAAAACCTCCAAACCAGACTCCTCATGATAACCCAATAATTGAGCTTCATTTTTCTAACACTATCCACCTTTTACAAAATACAAGCGACGAGGAACAAATAATCCACCAACCCAAAAAAGAATGAAGAAACATAAAGATACGAAATACACCAAACTAAGCAACGAGAAGAAAGAAAATCATAACACATTTCCACATGTCAAAAAGAACTGGCAGGTAAAATGACTTGCACTAACTGACATAAAAAAAAAAAAAAAGAAAAAAAAAAAAAAAACCATAACATAATGCCACAGTACCAAAGAGAAACTACATGTAATATGAGTTACTCAACACACCATTCTTGACTATTCTTGTATAAGAAACACAAAGGTCAACCTCAAAAATCGTAACACAAAACCACATTTTTAAAAAATGCCTAAACTAGCAACATGCACTAAGGCAACATAGACGAAGAACCAACACAATCGTCGAGTGCTAACATCGATTGCTAGTGTAATAAGCCATAAATCCTCACACTCTTTAAAATATAAGGCCAACACAAGATGAAAAATACACTGCCAATTACCTCCACAAATTTGTGTCTTAGAGCATAATAGGGTCACAAGCTTGATTGAAAGAGACTTGAAACTCACTATCCGAAGAAGGTAACTGCGAGAAGACAACCACTAATTCAAAAATTGCCCCAAACTCATAGTTGTGCAAATACAACAAAAAGAACATAGACACTTTGATATCAAGTTACACCCGAGCACGAGTAACCAGAGTACCAAAGAACTAAACCAAAACTCCTCAACACATATCCCAACAAAAGAACGACTCACAACACATGAATTGAAGTTAACAGTAATGGAGAGATGAACCTCATCTCCATTCCTCAACAACATGTTCATGTGCCAACCCATACAAAATTAATGGAATTTAAAGCAAAGGGACATCAGGTCAACAACCCAACCTCGCTTCCCAAGACACTGCCACGCTATCCAACTTGCCAGACAAATGTAGACATCTTATATCGAGCAAAATTTTACTATGATTTAAGATTTTATAAAGTACTACAATATAATAACAACTTTAAATTAATCTACATTACTCCAAAGTTATTTGATATTTATAATTTTTATCTATTTATAAATAATTAAATAAATATGAAAAAATTATTTTATTGCATGCAACTTTACCTTTACTATATGATTTCTAATTTTGCTACTCTTTATCTTAACTATATATAATTGTCATTTGTATAATTGATTATCAAGTCATTTTCTTATTTCGCTTTATATCAAATATTACATCATATTTTAATTTATACCATAGTTAGAAATTATATTTTAACATATAATAGTTTAAAAAATTATTTTCACATTTTATATTTTATATTTTATATTAATGTTAAATTATATTTTAATTTAATATAATATAATAGTTAAAAATAAATTTTTTATATTTATAATTTTTCTAAAAAACTTTAATACTAGCCCATAATACTTTGCATGATAAGAGCCTTACATTTTAACACCTAATCCACCTATTGTTTCTAACGCTCCCTCTTAAACTCCTCACAAATATCTCCTCACAAATATATATGTTTTAGCTAAGAATGAATTGTTTGTATTAGTATTATTTTCATATATTGGAGTTGTTATGATGTGATCCATTTTTGTTAACATTTTAAGCCCTCCACTAAGGTTCATTTTCAAGACAAGACCAATGTCAAATTCTCTTTCATACTTTTTCCATATGCATGGCTCATATTAATATTTAAAATGGATGGATAACAAGAACTCCATATGTATGGCTCATATTAATATCTAAAATGGATGGATCAACAATAACTCTAATTGAGTTGGTGTATCTATATATATATATAAATATAAATATTCATTAACAATAATAAGAAAAGTTTTTCTTATTTATAAAATTAATTAACAATATGATTTTTTAGAGGGATTGAAATTTTTACCGTAAAAACATTTATGAATTTCATGATGTCATAGAAAACATCTAAACTCTTTTTAGAGGAAGAAAGTTTTTTTAGAAGACATAGAATGCAAGGTTAAAAAATTAAGTACATCAAAAGCTATCAAGCAAAAATCTTAAAAATTGGATGGCCTAACATCATCTCTCACATCCACGAGCTCTTGAATTTAGCGATAGGGCTTCTTTAAACCCTTTCTACAAAAAAACCAACGCAAGAGTGTATTCTCTTATCTAAGCTTCCTCCATATCTATCCGTTCCCCCTGGTTTAGCCGGTGCCACGAAATGATTGAGAACTACGACATCTATGGGGTCATAATGAATTTGGTTCTCCATTTGAAAGGAGTATTGCATGACCGAGTAATTAGAGGAGGGACGCACAACAGGGATGGTTTGTATAAGTCTATTACTCATGCTATCTTTCGTCCCGCGAAGCTTATTTGGGAGAAGGAACCCTATGCCCAAACATCATTGTACCTATTTTCAAAAGTGGGGAGAAAAATATTTCGTCTAACTATGAGAACTTTATGATTAACCACATTTTAGCCAAGTTATATGGAATTATTTTATAAGATATGATCATCCTATGGCTAGAAATCCATGGAAAAAGAGTCCAAAAGTTAGACCACATTTATGAACTAAATCACCTTATTATGGTTAGGATCATTGTGGAGGAGTGTTACAATAATAAAACCAATCTCTTAATGGTTTCATTGACTTCTAAAACACTTGTCACATACTACTCAAGACTAAACTTTGGAATATATTACAAGAGCTTAAAGTTCTTTTCAATTTAAGATATAATGCAATAAGGTTCTATGAGAATATTATTACCAAGTTTAGGAACATTGATGATTGGTTGAAAGAAATTAATTGTAATATAAGAGTTAAGAAAGGTTGTCCCCTATCACCTACAAGTTTTTGGCGTATGCGTTGAAAAGCTAGATGGTTGTTTGAAAGAAGCAAATAGTGTCATCCTAAATCTAGTTAATATAGTCATCATCATTCTTATTTTTAGATGATATTGTTCCCTATGATCTATACAAGTGACTAAAAATTCTCAAGGATTTCTTCTCTAGTACAATTGTGATTATTAAAACTAACAAAATAAAGGTTATGATAACTTTAAAATGATTACTTATGCTAATTTTGTGCATGAAAATAACAACTTGGAGGAAATGACTTCATATAAATATCTCAGCGTCAATCTTCTTCATAAGCTTAAGTAGAATTATAACATTAAGAAAATGATAAATGGAAAGCAAAGAGCTATGATTATGAGCTTGAAAGAAATTGTAAATTAGTGGACTTTTGGCTATGGAATAAGAGAAACTCGTCTTTGAGATTCTTGATACTTTGGTTATCTTATATGGATGTGAAATGGGATTCAACATCTCTAGAGAATCATGGAGAAAGATAAAGAGAATCTGAATTTTCTTTATAATTTATATTCTCAAAATCAAAGACAATACACCTTATCACATTCTCTTTGTAGAAGTGAATATTTCCCCCATTTAGAACATGAGTCACGATGATAGTAACAAGCATATATATATATATATATATATATATATATATATATATATATATATATATATATATATATATATATATATATGCTATGATTATGAGCTTGAAAGAAATTGTAAATTAGTGGACTTTTGGCTATGGAATAAGAGAAACTCTTCTTTGAGATTCTTGATACTTTGGTTATCTTATATGGATGTGAAATGGGATTCAACATCTCTAGAGAATCATGGAGAAAGATAAAGAGAATCTGAATTTTCTTTATAACTTATAATCTCAAAATCAAAGACAATACACCCTATCACATTCTCTTTGTAGAAGTGAATATTTCCCCCATTTAGAACATGAGTCACGATGATAGTAACAAGCATATATATATATATATATATATATATATAATGAATTTGAAAATAGATGACGAGTTATAATGGAGGCCATCCTATATAAATACTAGTTGGATGCCTCATTTACATGAAGAGGTGTGTCCCTTTGAATAGGGCATGTCATTATATTTCCTTAACTAATTATGTTTGTTATAATGACTAGATGCATAATGTACAAGAACAAGGGCTGATGGAGTAGGTATTTGCTAGAAGATTCAGAGTTCAGTTTGATCAAAGTTCCTCATCATATAGTGGCAATTTGATCACAGTTCCAGGGATGTAGTGGTTGCTTAATCACATTGAATAGAAATGGGGTTTCCAACCTCCTGGAACACGATGTGGAGGACTATTTAAATATATGTTATTTTTTTCTTGAGTGATGAAAGTCCTTTGTGGAACACATGTGTTGGTTGCTTTATAAATCTTAAGCTAGTGCAATAGACTTGATAATAGATCTTGTAGTTGTTAATGTTGTAATGTGAGGTCGCCCTCTACTGAATGATTTTTGTGTGGTTTCAAGTTAATATTTTCCATGTCAATAGTGTTTAATCTAGAGTGACAATTAGTGTAGCCACTGTTAATTGGGAAGTTTTCTTAATTACTGGCTTTTTGGATAGTGGATGTGTTAACACTATAACTAGTTGGATGAAAGAATTTTGGATCAAGCGGATTTTTGTGAAGTTTTTTTTTGGAAAGTTTTTATTTCGCTTACCTGGGCATCAGTAGGGTGGATATTTACCTATTTATCTGATTGAACCTCTTTTGTGGGCATTATTTACCTCTATGTTTTCCTCTATATTGAATATTTACTCTTGCACTTAATGTGTTTTGGGCATGGGAGAAAACTTTGGTGATGCTCTAGTGCTTTGTAGTGGTTGATGACTCTAACATTGAACAATATTATTTCCTTTTTAAACTAAATTCTCCTTTGCTACTATTTTTTTCCCTATGTCATTTATTTGAGGTGTCGAGTATTTAGTTGTTGGTGGGTGTAGTCTATTTGACATTTAGTCACTTTTGACTTTAATTGCTAAACATGAATCTTTCTTTTCAGAGATCTACCTAGATTCAAATAGGACATTAGCTTTAAATGACTCTCTAAATCTTAATTTGTCATCATATCATCTCATTATATGAGTAGGTGGGTAATCAAGTACTGTGTCATCGAAAATATGTCCCATTATGGATTTGATGGGTATGATGCATACAATTGGCATTTTTTTTTTCCTTTAGGTTCATTTTCCAAAGGCCATCAATGAGGTCGTTTGTGAGTGTTTTATTCTCTTGTGACTGTTGGCTACGCCCTACATAGTACATTCATAGTGATCACAATTGTTCCACCTTGACAATATCTGTCTTCTAACATGGCGAGATTACAGGATCCCCAAATTTGGTGAACTGAAGTTATTTATTTTTGGACATTTAATCCTCATTGATTGTTGCTAGCTTATCTAAGTAATATTCTTCTCTTAGGTGATTGGGATGTTTTTATGTGGTATATCTGGGTTTCTTTATTCATTGCTACTTTATCTGGTTGTTTTGTCTTGTGTTATTGACAATTGGTCGATATGGCACATATATACTTCCTCACACCTTTTGGTGGCTTCCTTTCGGGTTTTTATTATATATGTTGCTCCTTCATTTTTCACAGTTCCTAGTATTGGTCTGACATGGATTTTCTTTCAGTGGCATTGGGGGATGACTCAACGGGTTTCTTCCTGATTAGCTGCTTTTTTTGGGTGGTGGTAATTCCAACTGTAGGTCATCGATCAAAATACTAGATGGCAGTTATTCTATGATAGATGGCATTGACATGCAATGTCTTGTCCTTCTCGTTTGATTACATTCGAGATGAGATGGAAGCAGAGACTCTTTTCACTAGGAAGTGTTATGGGCACACATATGCAGTTTCTCTATCTGGTTCAACCCCATTCTCACCATCTTCTTCAGTAGTTGAGGTGCCTACTATTCACACTTTTTCGTCGAGTGACCCAGAAAACATATATCTTACTAGTGGGTGTCATTTAAAGGTTGTTCAACTAGTGGAAAGGGTTTTTTTTCCTCACTTTTGGAAGGGGTGTATTTTGGGATTAAGTGGTGGGTTTGCAGTAGTGGGTGATTGTGGGGCATTGGGAACTCAGTTGAATGGATGGTTTTACAGATGAAGGCATGGGATGAATCCAAATGGGCTTCCATAATAACATATACGCTAAGGATTAGCCAACTATTGAATGAATGGTTTGTTTTTCATTTTTTGCATTTTGGATGATGTGGACAATATTCTGACACTTCCATGGGTGTAGTTTTCTTTCTTTGCAGTGATGGTACATGGGTTTCAACTCACCCAAGGAAGTACAGAGGAAAAAACTAGTTTGGGTAAAATAACCGGGTTTACCTTTGGAGCTTTAATCACAACCAGCCTTGACAACTATCGAGAATTTGTTAGGGAAATTTATTTTCGTGGAGGAGCATAGCTTGTGCAACCTGGACAAGCGCATAAAATAGGTGCTAGTGGAGGTAGAATTTTCTAGGGGTCTCATAACTGAAGTGGATATTGTCTAGGGTGACATGACTTTCAAACAAAGGGTTGATTATTGGTCTATCCCCTTTAGATGTTTGCGTTGTCACACTAGTGGGCGCATGCTTGTCGACTGTTCGCGCAGATTTGGATTGGCTCGACAGAAAAACACCATCATGGCAGATCATGGCCTGGTAGAAAAATGAGTGCCATCGATCTGGTGCGGTTTCAGTGGGGACCCACACTTATGTTAGAATGAAATGTACTAGGTATTTATCATCATGTACCTAATTCTTCCCCTATTACTTCTCCTATTGATGTTTGTGAATGAAATGTGGTTTCTCCTGTACAAAATTTTGTGGAAAAGGTGGTACATGAAAATGATACTTGCATTAATCCTTGCATTAGGGTGGGTTCTTTTGGTATTTCTATGATATTTTCCTCACAACCTCTTTTTGAGACCCATCCCCACATTTTGATGACTCTTGGCACCAAAATTAACTAGTGGATCTCGTCCTTAATGACGAGATGAGGGATGGAGGCCATCCTCTTGGACATCAGTTACCAAAGATTAAATTTGGATCTTTTAGCGAGGAAATCTCTCCCACTAATTCCATTGGTAGTGATTTAGAGATTCAAGGGCACAATCCATTACTAGACCTGACACCTCTTACCATATGTGCGTCTCAGTCTCTAGCAGGGGATTTATCAATTAACCCTTTTTCAAGGAGTAATGTAACCATTAGAAAGAATAGGGGTGGTAAAGGTAAGCGAGTGTCATAGGGGGACATGTCCTATATTTTTAATGCACTTAGTTTTTTAGAGGGCCAAGAATCCCTTCATGTATCTTCCATTGTGGTTTCTGATTCTCAAGCTCTTAGAGATTTTTCGCCCATGCAAAAGGTTTCCCCATGAAGATCATACTATTCACATCCGTGGATTGGGGGGTATCCAAAAATGATTATACTTGCGTCATTTGATTATGGTACATCGTCCTGCAATTGTCCTCATTCAGGATTCTATGGTTGATAAGGGAAATCCTAGTCTTATTTGTTGAAAATATGTTCGGGGTGGCGAGTTTGTGCAAAAAATGCCTCCAAACGATATGGAGGCTTAGCTGTTATATGGGACCCTCGTATGTGTAATTTCATGGCATATAAATCATGTGCAAGGATTTTTCTACTAGGGTTTGCTAGGGGTTTAAATATGTGACTACACATAATAAATATCTATGTGCCATATGTTTCTAGGAAGGTGTTTTGGGGTTGATTGGACGATAGTGATTTGCTAAAAATCGGATCACTAATTATGGCAGGTGATTTTAATCTAATGGTGGCAACGACAAAAATATGGGGCATAAGGTGCAAGATGGGGGTGGGTTTAGGAACCTTTTTGGGAAAAATCATCTGGTGGATGTCTTGTTCGACCCTCTCATGGCGACTTGGAAAAATGGGTGCATTTGATTGGTTGGCATGCAAATAGTTTAGACTAGTTCTTGGTTCATGAGAAGCTGCTGGAGAGATTGGGTGTGATACAATCGTCGGTGGTCCCATATGGTTTGTCAAATCATGACCCATTTTTTTCCAATGGTGTGGGTAATAAAATTGGAAAGGTTTTCCTCTTAAATTCAACTATTCTTGGCTAAAGGATAGGGACTTTGAAATATGGTTTGGGATTCATGGAATAGTTTCGAAAAAAAAATAAAAATCTCCCAGATGGATGTGGTGGGTCAGAAACTATGAAATCTAAAAGAGGTGGTAAAAAAATTGGAAAGGGAAAAAAGGAGGAAACACTTGGAGAAACTATATGTTTTAGGAAAAAATTGGTGGATATTTTTGACCTAACCACATTGGATTTCTTCTCTGAGGGGAAAAAGAAATTAGCTCTAGATCTCGAAGGTCATCAACGTGATATTTTATTGCTACATGAGGAAGAATGAAAACTTAAAATACGTGTTATCCAGATTAATGGGGGGGGATAACAAAGTTGTTTCATCATTTTGCCTCAAATCATAGAGGCAAAACACCATTTTGGTTCTGAAGGATGGTGAGGACAATCACATATATTCCATAAATGAACTTCACAAAGAGGTTGTTCGATTCTTTGGAAAATTTTATATTGTGAGGGTAGGTGTGGACTATTAGATGGAATACTTGCAAGTATATCCTATGATATTCAATGAATATGACAACAAAAATATTGGTCGATAGATCACACTGGAGGAATTGATTGCAGTTTTAAAATCTTTCACAAAGGATAAGAGCCCAAGTCCAAATGGGTGGTCGGTTGAATTATTTTTACATTTCATTAACATCATGGGGCCAGACTTATTACTTATGGCGGAGGAGTCAAGGAATCTTTGCAATATTTCTAGTGCCATAAATTCTACTTTCATTGCATTGATTCCCAAAGTTTCAAATGCTAAATCCTTTGTTGATTATGGGCTTATCTCATTGTGAAACACTATATACAAAATAATTTCAAAGATTATTTCATCCATATTAAAAACCACTTTATCAAAATTCATTTCACCTTAACAATTCAGGTTTTTGGAGCATCTTCAGACCTAAGACATAGTGGCAATTAGACAGGAATGTTTACATTCCATCAAGGGAAAAAAAAAAGAATACGTTTTTATTGAAGTTAGACTTAATTAAAGCATATGACTGTGTTGATTAGGTATTTTTAATATTGGTTCTTCATAAGGTTGGTCTATCATTTATGATCATTGAATGGATTATGGCGTGCATCACTTAAATTAATTTCACGGTTTTAATAAATGGTGTTCCATCTCAGTTCTTTAAAACTAGTGGACTCTGACAAGGTTGTTCACTTTTACTACTCCTATTCTTGCTCATCAGTGATGGATTGAGTAGGAAGATCTCGGAGGCTCACTCCTATGGTATTTTTTCAGGGTATTGGATCACCGAGAATATTTCTATTACCCATACTATTTTTTTGGATGATGTTTTAATTATGAGGGAGGTATCATATGTTGAATGTGCTCATTTACATTGAACTATATACACTTTTGGTGATGCTTTGGGGCTCTATATGAGAAAATCAAAATACTTATTGATTTCTTCAAATCCGAATGAGGTTTCTACTCATTCGATTGCAAATTTATTTCAAGTTGGGGTTGCCCCACTCGATAACAATTTCATGTTTTTGGGCTTAATTCTCAAACAAAATAAATATGGCATTCGATATTGGAGTTGGTCGTTGGAAAATTTTAAAAAGAGAAATTATTTGTGGTCACACAAATGGATCTCAATGGGTGGGAGGTTGGTTCTCATTTAGTTAGTTCTTCAAAGTGTTGGGGTCTATTGGATGCATCTCTATATGTTGCCAAAAAACATTCTAAAGTGGATCAATACTTTCATCTCAAATTTACTATGGATCAGATCTAAGGGTGCCAAAAAAATACATCTCATCCTATTGGAGGTTGTATCCATGCAGTAGGAAGATGGGGGTTGGGGGTTAAAAAATATAGAATGTTTTGGATGGGCCCTGCTGGTAAAAATTTTATGGCGAGCATTTAATGGAGGGGGACTGTGGCAAAGGATCATTAAACAAAAATATATAAAAACAATGTCTTGGAGAGTGTGGTTAAAGGATGGGGCTGAGAATCCTTCCTCAACATCTTATATTTGGAATAATTTAAAGAAAGTAAAGCATTGGTTGTTTCGAAATTTCAGATGAGAAATAGGATTTGGTTTTGTGGTGGAGATTGGACTAGATCCAATCAGGGGTTTTATTGGAGAATATTCATTGCCTGCTCAACTTATTTGACTTTTACACGACCCAGGTATCTACTATTTGAAACAAATTTAGGTAATTTCCAACCACACTCTTTATGTCCATCAAGGCTATGCTCATGGGATCTTGACATATTCGGGGACTTGGAAAATATTTGGGATCAATATGTTTATAATTTGTATATGGCCAGCATATATTTGAACAAGGAGGAGGGAATTTTCACATGGGATGGAAAAACAAAAAAATGGTCAAGTCATGGTAAAGGAGGCTTATTATTATATATCCATTGCTCATCGTTTCATCAAGGATTATGGATGGTTTCAAAATATTTGGAAGTGTAACTTTCCATTAAAGTTAAAATGTTTTGGCTGGTTGTCATGGAAAGATAGCATTTTAACATGGGACAACCTGTGTAGAAGGGGATACAAGGGACTAGGAAGATGTGTATTATGTCAGATGACATCAAAGGATGTAAAACATTTATTTTTATTGTGTCTTGTTGCATGATTTATCTAGTATGGTGTATTGGATATTGGGGTAACTGTGGAATGGAACACCGGATCTTTGGATGCATGCCTATGTGACTAATTTGTAGAATATAAGGCTTTGTGCACCCTCCCTTTTTACATTATATGGCAGTATTTGATGTAGTAGAAATGCAATGATCTTTGAGGGATCTCCATTGGATATTAAGGGGACGTGTATAAAGATAATTGCTTTCTTCAGTGAAATTGGGCCAGTGAAGAAAAGACGACCTACGAGATGCACACATCAGACGAATATCTAGAGTCGGTATCCTGTTGGTTTTTTTGATGGAGCGACATGCTTGGATAACTGTGGGAGTGGGGCATATATTTTATTAAATCTTGAAACATATAATATTTTTTCTTGGAACAATGGGTCGAGTTCTAATGCCCATGTAGAGTTGATTGCCCTATGTGGGGTTCTATTATGTGCAAAGTGGATTTCCATTGAGAAAATGGACGTATATGGAGATTCAAAAGTGGTCATTGATTGGATTCATGAGTGATCAACTTTTTAGCCCCCATTACACATTAATTGGATGAAGAGAATCAATGTGTTGTTGGATTGTTTTCATGGACTAAATTTTTCTCATATATATAGGGAGTAAAATGGTGTGGTCGATGCAATATCTAAGGAGGGACACAATAAACATCCTGAGGTGATTATTTATAAAAAAAATTACAATGACTAGTTCCATAAGACGAGGAAAATCCACATCGCTTAGTCTTTATTGCTACTAAAATCGATCTCTTAGTTTTTTTTCTCTCCCTTACTTATTGTTTTAAATTTGTTAATAAGTGTGATGTGGGGTACAAATACTATAATATCTAGATGGGCACTATACGAGGACTTGTTACCAAACTGTATGTTGTTTTTTCTTGTATGGGATTTAGGAAAATGACATCTTGGTGCATTTTTACAAACATGTATACATGAACATGATGTGACGTTTATATTTTGTGGTCATGACTATGGGTATGTAATGGGAATATCTGAACATATTCTATATGTAACAACTTTTTATTATTAATAGAAAGTTGCTCGTTTTTTATTCTAAAAAAAATATATCGTACACGAATAAGATAAAAAACATGGTAAATAAGAGGCTTTCTAAGATTGCTTCAAAATCTAGTTAAAACCACCTATAGCACAAACAAGGTTGGCATAAAGATGACAGGTCTTAGATAAGTCATTGGAAAATAAAGGAAGAGGTGACTCTACATAATGAGGAAAGTATTAACAAATTTATTACATCTAAATTTAAGAAGAAATTGCCATGTGATGAAGAATTAGAGGATAAAATAACATCAAGATACTATAAGGGGTTGGTCAACCCTAATCTAGAAGATCAAAAGTATCTCTCTATTTTGACAAGCCAAAAACAACAAAATCAACATTTCCAAAATAAAAACAAAGTCTCATGAGTTTCAAAGTGAAATTAAGGCATAGGGAAATTCTTAAAACATTGTGGATTGAAATAATTTATCATCTTTGTGACACTAAGAGCTAAAGACAAAAAGCACTTTTCTTAGAATGTCCTACGTATACACACACTATACCAAAATTTTAAAATATATGTTACAACACTGACCCTCCTAATTTTTAACTCATCAAAACTATGGTGATTTACGAACACTTTTCTTAAAGCTTTTCAAGCACACAATTCTTGTTGACATAGATTGTCATTGATGTCAATATGGAAATATTCGAGGAGCCAAGAGGAGCAAACAGAGCCATCAGAGGAGCAAACAGAGCTATCGGAGGAGCCAAGAGGAGCAGACAAAGCCATCAGAGGAGCAAACAGAGCTATCGGAGGAGCAAAGAGTAGACAGAGCCATCGGAGGAAGCAAACAGAGCTATCGGAGCAATGAATGCCAAAGAATACACTATCGGGAGCCATCGGGAGCAATATAGTGTATATATAGGCCAAATACACTATCGGAGGCGGAAGACTTAGTTATATTGGAATACACTATCGAAGCGGAGAAAGATATGTATATTGGTGATATGATAATCGATGGTTCGATTATGTGCCATCACCCCAAACCCCTGACAGCGACATATATGTGCGGACCCGATGGAACATATAAGTTCAGGTGCATAAATAGTGAAGTCCACCAAAAGTGTTTCGAAGCATTTTTTTGTGTATTTCAGCGTTTCGGGCTCTAAGCCTTGGCGCGTTAAACCATGCAAATTTGCATTATATGTATAAATATCATATAATTGCGATATGTGCGGACCCGCTACAACATTATGCAATGGTTTAATGATATATCGCATCCGCCCATCGCAATAATACCCAAAGGGTTGTCCTCCTACAAGCACCGATTGCGATGAATGTTGCGGACTCGATGCAACATTGTAGTTTAGTCTATTGCTATGTCACATCCGACACATCACAAGTGCTTAAGGCCTTGCACCCCTGAAAGCATCGATTGCGATATACACAACGGACCCGATAAAGGTATAAATGTGGGCGAAATGAATTTTAAGTCTGCCCTTTTAGCGTTTTGGTCGTTTTTTCATATGTTCACATGTATTACATTTGTGACCATGAAAAGGCGGGCCCACATTACCTGAGAATCCAAACCTCTACCATTGATCATCTCTTTGTAGATCCAACGGTCTACATATATTTCATGTGGACATTATCTCGAGGAATACCCACCTGAAAAAGCGGTATCCTCTTCCTTCCTGTTGCTACGTGTCGCCTGCCGAGTGGAATCGGAAGCCATCTGCTGAATACCAGATTCCACTTCAGGACCTTCCGAAATACCACTTGTGGTATAAGAATAATTGTATTGCATGGGGTTTTTCAGGCCAAAAGGCTTATGATAATAGTTCCAATAGTTCAGGAGGCCTGAACGAAAGCTGATTGCGATTGCGACTGGGATGTGGCATGTGGGTCCATCCTGATTGACAGAGGAAGCCAAAGGATTGGGAAGCCGAAGAAGAAAGCCAACGCAAAGGAAGCCACAACGACTGAGGATCAAGCGAGCCAGGGGAAACTACAATGAGCATTGAAGAAGCTGAAGAGCTAGTGGGAAGTGGAAACGAACAGTCAGAGGCATCAGGAATCAAGGAAGTGTGTGCGAAAAATTAGTGTGAGAGGAAGCAAAAGTTCAGGCAGAGGCAGCAGAAGCTCAGTAGGTTTGGGAGCAAAGAACTACAACAAAATAGTTTATACCAGGTTTGGGTTGGAGCCTCAGAACTGAAGGGACTAGAATCCTTGGGAGTTGGTGCTCCTAAGTGCAGAACTATTGCCATGGAAGAACAGAATTGGTTCTCTAGAGGTTGGACCCTCACAAAAGTCCAAGTTGGTGCTTGGCAACTGATTGCAACCAGTTATATGTTGTGTTTATTTCATTGCACTGTTTGTGTTAATAAAAGCATTTATTTGAGCTATCTATTTCTATGTTCCATATATATATATATATATATGTGTGTGTTTTGGTGATAAAATGAACAATTAAAAAGAAATACTAATTCACCCCCCCTCTCAGTATTTCCAACAATTGGTATTAGAGCGGGCTTCTTCATTTTAGTGCAACAACTTGAAGAAGGATTCATAGTCATGATGAGAAATCACGAAGTACCAGGAAAACCTCCTCTGTTCAACGACACTAACTTTGGTTTCTGGAAAAAGAGAATGACCTACTACTTAATGTCCCTTGGACCTGAATTCTGGCATTTCATTCTAAATGAGTACCAAATTCCTACCACTGTTCCAACAAATCAAGACAAGAGGAAATCCTACATTTCAAATGCAAAAGCCTTTAACTTCATCGCTAGTGGAATCACTGATTCTGAGTTTACAAAAGTCATGAATTATAACTCTGCCAAAGAAATGTGGGATAAGCTAGTTGGCTTATACGATGGGGACTCAAAAGTCAAGAAGGAAAAGCTTCAAACTCATGGAAGGCAATTTGAAAGTCTGAATATGGAAGATGAAGAAGATATTTCATCATACTTCCTTCGAGTAGCTGAAGTGGTCAATTCTATTAAAGGATTGGACGAAAAGATTGAAGAAAGTACCATTGTTCAAAAGGTCTTAAGATCTCTTCTAGATAGATTTGACTCCAAAATAAGCGCCATAGAAGAAGCAAAGGATTTGGATGCTCTCAAGATGGATGAACTCCATGGAATCCTCACTCCTATTAGATGAGAAAAGGTGGCCCAAGCTCCAAAGATGCAGCATTCAAGGCCTCAAAATCAAAGAAGGGGAAAGAAAGGAATGATTGTAGTGATGACTCAGATGTGGAATCCGAATTCGCTCAATTTGTATGAAAGCTGAAGAAAGGATCTAAGCTAAAAGGTAAGTACCCTCTTATCTGTTTCAAATGTGGAAATATAGGTCATTATGCTGCAAAATTTCCTCATAAACATGATAGTGATGATGAAGGAAATTCTAAAAGAAGGGTATACAAAAAGAAAGGGATCAATAAGAAGAACTTCTTCTCGAATCAAGATGAGTCCGATGAGGATGAATTTGTAGTCATCAAAAAGAAATTAGATGAGGAAAGTGACCATGATGAAAGCCAAGAAACATTATTCATGGCATTGACAAATGATGATGACTCAGGGCTAGAAGGAAATGTAGATGAACTGTTAATAAGTGCCATTGAAGAGAATGAGAAATTACGAAATAAAATCATTTCTCTCAAGGTAGAAAATGAGGAAACAAGAAGAAGATAAGATCTCTTGGAAACAAAGCTAAAAGAAAAAGAAGAGACTTGCGAAAAATGTGAACCCGAAATAGTATCTCTGAGGAAGGAATTGGAGCAAGTTAAAAAAGGTTGGAAAAGCTCTGAAATACTTGAGACTATCCTGAAAAGTCAAAAACCTCAACATGACAAGTCTGGAATAGGTTTTAAAGGAGAATCATCAAGCACTAAGAATAGTGCGAAAAGCTATGCTGATGCACTTTTCAGCAACCCAAAAGAAGAAAAAGTATGTCATCAAAGGCGCATCCCAGATCCAAAGAATGAAGAGAGAATAACTTCAAAGAATAAGTGGATTTGAATCATGGATACTATAGCAAATACAAGTCAGTATTCCATCAAAGGTCCATCTCAAATCCAAAGAATGAAGTAGGAGTAGTTCCAAGGAGGGAAATTGACTCAAACCGTGGCTACTACAACAGGTACAAAACTATCTTTATTGGACATTATTTTCATTGTAAAAACTTTAGTCATCAAGCCAGACATTACATGGCTCGCAAGAGTGAAACACCAAAGCTAAAGGATCAAATAATCAAACCATATGGCCCCAAAAGGCAGGGACAAATCAAAACCTTCAATTCGTTTAATCCCTTGACCAAATTTGATCTGATTTCATTATGCTACAATAATGGACACTTTGAACAAAAATACCCACTCAAAAGAGGAAAAACAAGTAGTGAGAATCCCGACATGGATAAATGTGGCCTAGCTCTATTGCTCAAAATAATGAAAATCATTGGTTTGTGGATAGTGGGTGCTCCAGACACATGACAGGGGACAAAAGGAAGTTTGTCTCATTGAGCAAAAAGGAAGGAAATGTATCCTTTGGAAGTGGATCTGGCAGAATTGCGGGAAAAGGAACTATTACTCTCATCAATGGAAAAGGAAAAGCTCAAGATGCTCTGCTAGTAGACGGGCTCAAACACAACCTCTTGAGTGTCAGCCAAATCTATGATCAAGGACATAATGTTGTCTTTAGCACCAAAGACTGTGAAATAAGGGACTCTTCCTCAAGGTAACTTGTGGCGAAAGGGGTTAGAACACCAGACAACATTTACATTCTGAACAAGATTCAAGAAAATAAATGCTACCTGAGTTAGACAGATGAAAGTTGGTTGTGGCACAAGCGACTTGGACATACAAGCTTCGAAAATCTGATCAATATTAGCAAGATTAAAGTTGTATGAGACATCCCAAGGCTATTCAAACCAAATCAAGGAGTATGTGGTCCCTGTCAACATGGAAAGCAAACCAGAACCAACCACAAGATCAAGGAGCTCTCTACATCAAAGCCCTTGGAGATCATCCATGCTGATTTATGTGGACCAACTAGAAATCAGGCACTCCAAGGAGAAAGGTACTTTGTTTTATTTGTTGATGACTATACTAGAATGATGTGGATATATTTTATAAAATATAAATATGAAACATTTGAGTGTTTTAAGAATCTAAAAGCACTTGTAGAAAATGAAAAGGACTCAAAAATTAAGTGCCTCAGAATAGATAGAGGGGGAGAATTCACATCAAAAGAATTTAATGAGTTTTGTAATATACATGGAATTAAAAGAGAATTCTCTGTTGCCAGAACACCCTAGAAAAATGGGGTAGTTGAAAGAAGAAACCGAACAGTTCAAGAAATGGCAAGAACAATGTTATTAGCAGCAGACTTGCAGCCAAAATTCTGGAGAGAAGCAGT
This sequence comes from Pinus tabuliformis, assembly GCA_031772625.1. Classification (NCBI taxonomy): domain Eukaryota; kingdom Viridiplantae; phylum Streptophyta; class Pinopsida; order Pinales; family Pinaceae; genus Pinus; species Pinus tabuliformis. The sequence goes on from CM062817.1 coordinate 1,119,082,518, forward strand.
TGGGACAACTGTCTATACCTTGAATCGAACTCAATTAAGACCAAATTGTGAAAAAACTTCTTATGAATTATGGAAAGGAAGATCTGCTTTAGTAAAGTACTTCAAGATCTTTGGAAGCAAGTGCTTCATAAAAATCAATGATGGCTCACCAGGAAAGTTTGATTCTCGGGTTGATGAAGGGATATTCCTTGGATACTCTACACGGAGCAAAGCCTACAAGTGCTACAATTTTCGACTAAAGAAAATAGTGGAAAGCATTGATGTAAAGATTGATGAAGATCTTCCAGAAAAAGAAATTGAAGAACATGAAGATGATCCTCTCATTGAAGAAGAAGAACCTAAAGAAGAAGAAATAGATCAGGAAGAAGAAGAAGAGGAAAAAGAACCACCTCATACCCCTTCAAAGATGAAGTTTCTCTAGAAATATCATCCAGAAGAGCAGATTATTGGCAATAGAGATGAAGGGATGCAAACCCGAAGAAGGATGATAGTTACACCAAAGAGAAACGTTATTGCTCTTCTATCCATGATAGAACCAGAAACATTTGCACAAGCAAGGATCCTCATAAAGCCATGGAAGAAGAAATGTCCCAAATTGAGAAGAACGAGACATGGGAGCTGGTACCTCGTCCAAAGGACAAAAACATAATAGGAACCAAGTGGGTATTCAAAAATAAAATGAATGAAGATGGACAAGTTATCAGAAACAAGGCAAGGCTTGTTTGCAAAGGCTATTCACAAATTGAAGGAATTGACTTTGAAGAGACATTTGCACCAGTAGTTCGTATGGAAGCTATCAGGATGTTCTTGGCATTTGCTTGCTCAAAAGGATTCAAAATATATCAAATGGACGTAAAATCAACATTTCTGAATGGGGAACTCAAGGAAGAAGTCTACATGGAGCAACCAGAAGGGTTTGATCTAACAAAAGGAAAAGACTTAGTCTGTAAGTTGAAAAAGGCATTATATGGGTTGAAACAAGCTCCCAGAGCTTGGTATGCAAGATTGGATCACTATCTACAACAACAAGGCTTCAAGAAGGGAGTGGCAGGAAGTAATCTCTACATAAAGACGGATGAAGGTAAGTTACTAGTCACACTTGTTTATGTTGATGATCTGATTTTTGCTAGCAATAATGATGAAATGAGCCATGAATTTTCTCAAAACATGTCAAGAGAATTCGAGATGTCAATGATAGGAGAGTTATCTCACTTCCTTGGACTACAAGTATCTCAAACCAGAGTAGGATTGTTTATATCTCAAGCCAAATATCTTAAAGACATGCTTAAAAGATATGGAATGGAAGACTGTGCACCCATGAGCACACCTATGACCACAAATTGCAAATTGAGCAAAGATGATGACTCCCCTCCAGCATATGCAACCAATTATAGGTCAATAATTGGAGCCCTTCTGTACTTAACTGCTACAAGACCCGACATAATGCAGGCAGTAGGAATGGTGGGAAGATTTCAATCTGCTCCTAAACAATCCCATTTGTTAGCTGTAAAAAGAATTCTTAGATATCTGAAAGGAACTCCTGATTTCGGTCTTTGGTACCCTAAGAGCTCAACACTGACTGTAACTACATACACCGATGCTGATTGGGCCGGAAGTGTAGATGATCGGAAAAGTACTAGTGGAAATGCATTCTTCCTAGGAGACTGTTTAGTATCTTGGCTCAGCAAAAAACAGACATCCATATCATTATCCACAGCCGAAGCCGAGTATATAGCTACAACAGACTATTGTACTCAAATACTATGGATGAAGGAAGCTCTAAAAGATGTCAACATAGGTACAGATCAACCAATTACCATCTATTGTGATAACACAAGTGCTATTAGTCTCAACAAAAATCTAGTGATGCACTCAAAGACCAAACATATACCAATCAAGTATCATTTCCTTTGTGAACAAGTAGCTAAACAAAACATCATCTTGGAATATATCAATACTAAGGAGCAGATAGCTGATATTTTCACAAAACCTCTTCCTCGAGAAGCATTTGAACATCTTCGTCAAAAGATGGGGGTTATTTCTTTAGCATCACTCAAGTTCATTCATAAAGATGTTGCAGGACAGGGGGAGTAGTTCTACAGGGGGAGCAGTTCGACAGGGGGAGCAGTTCGACAGGGGGAGTCCATATGCATTCCTTTGCCATTGATGTCAAAGGGGGAGAGAAGAAGAATATTGCCATCAATAACAAAGGGGGAGATTGTTGACATAGATTGTCATTGATGTCAATATGGCAATATTCGAGGAGCCAAGAGGAGCAAACAGAGCCATCAGAGGAGCAAACAGAGCTATCAGAGGAGCCAAGAGGAGCAGACAGAGCCATCAGAGGAGCAAACAGAGCTATCAGAGGAGCAAAGAGCAGACAGAGCCATCGGAGGAAGCAAACAGAGCTATCAGAGCAATGAATGCCAAAGAATACACTATCGGGAGCTATCGGGAGCAATATAGTGTATATATAAATACACTATCGGAGGCACAAACACATATATATATGCCATTTACACTATCGGAGGCGGAAGACTTAGTTATATTGGAATACACTATCGGAGCGGAGAAAGATATGTATATTGGCGATATGATAATCGACGATTCGATTATGTGCCATCACCCCAAACCCCCGATAGCGACATATATGTGCGGACCCAACAGAACATATAAGTTCGGGTGCATAAACCGTGAAGTCCGCCAAAAGTGTTCCGAAGCATGTTTTTTTGTGTATTTCAACTTTTCGGGCTCTAAGCCTTGGCATGTTAAACCATGCAAATTTGCATTATATGTATAAATATCATATAACTACGATATGTGCAGACTCGTTGCAACATTATGCAATGGTTTAATGATATATCGCATCTGCCCATCGCAATAATACCCAAAGGGTTGTCCTCCTGCAAGCGCCGATTGCGATGAATGTTGTGGACCCGATGCAACATTGTAGTTTAGTCTATTGCTGTGTCGCATCCGACACATCGCAAGTGTTTAAGGCCTTTCACCCCTGAAAGCGTCGATTGCGATATACAGAACGGACCCGATAAAGGTATAAATGTGGGCGAAATGAATTTGAAGTCCACCCTTTTAGCGTTTTGGTCATTTGTTCATATGTTCTCGTGTATTACATTTGCGACCATGAAAAGGTGGGTCCGCATTACCTGAGCATCTGACCCTCCACCGTTGATCATCTTTGTAGATCCAATGGTCTACATATATTTTAGGTGGACATATAGCTCGAGGAGTACCCGCCCAAAAAAGCGGTATCCTCTTCCTTCCCGCTACTACGTGTCACCTGCAGAGTGGAATCGGAAGCCATCCACTGAATACCAGTTCCTGCTTTAGGCCCTTCTGAAATACTGCTTGTGGTATAAGAATAATTGTATTGCACGGGGTTTTTTAGGCCAAAAGGCTTATGATAACAGTTTCAATAGTTCAGGAGGCCTGAACGAAAGCCGATTGCGATTGTGACTGGGACGTGGCATGTGGGTCCATCCTGATTGACAGAGGAAGCCAAAGGATCAGGAAGCCGAAGAAGCAAGCCAACGCAGAGCAAGCCATAACGACTAAGGATCAAGCGAGCCAGAGGAAACTACAACGAGCGTTAAGGAAGCTGAAGAGCCAATGGGAAGCGGAAACGAACAGTCAGAGGCATCAGGAATACAAAAACAAAAAAAAAACAAGGAAGTGTGTGCGAAAAATCAGTGTGAGAGGAAGCAAAAGTTCAGGCAGAGGCAGGAGAGGCAGGAGAACAGGAGTGAAGCAGAAGCTCAGCAGGTTTGGGAGCAGAGAACTACAGCAAAACAGTTTATACCAGGTTTGGGTTGGAGCCCACAGGGTTGGAGCCTCAGAACTTAAGGGACTGGAATCCTTGGGAGTTGGTGCTCCTAAGTGCAGAACTATGCCTTGGAAGAAAAAAGTTGGTGCTCTGGAGGTTGAAGCCTCACAAAAGTCCAAGTTGGTGCTTGGCAACTAATTGCAACCAGTTATATATTGTATTTATTTCGTTGCACTGTTTGTGTTTATAAAAGCATTTATTTCAGCTATCTATTTTTGTGTTCCATATATATATATATATATATATGTATATGTATGTATGTATGTATGTATGTATGTATGTATGTTTTGGTGATAAGAAGAACAATTAAAAAGAAATATTGATTCACCCCCCCCCCCCCACACACACACACAGTATTTCCAACAATTCTAAAGAAAATCAAGTAATTCCTTACCTTTTGTAAGGTTCAATAAATCAAATTTGATCTCATTGGATGTTAATCATGTGCATAATTATCACTACCATCATATTGTTATGTATATGTGTGTGCGTGTGTGAATTACAAAGTTATCTTCTTAATTTTACACATGACAATTATCATGCTAATTAATACATTTCATTAAATCGATATGAAAATTATATACCCATAATGAAATCAAATTTCTTTGGATCAAACCAATTATGAATCACCAACTTAAATTTGTTATATCCATTTTAGTGGGCTCATTATTGTCTTAAAATATAAATAATATACTCCTTTAGGGGATTAGGATTTTTCAGATATCTTTTAAAAGTAAACCATTTTATATTTTTAATACTCAATATTATTTTTGTCCAACTTCCTCCCTACCTCAACATCCATGACACAATATTGTGCTCACTGTTGTAGGGGCTCTAGTAATTGTGACAATTCAGGTAGCTCTTGAGCCCCCCTATGGGCTCAGGCATTAGCCCGAATTGATCATGCTCAAAGTCCATAAAAAAAATCAAGAGGAAATTGAGTATGTAGAAGCAGATGTGATAATGGATCATTCTTAACACAGAGATGTTAAATTTTTAACATTCCCAACAAAATGAGTGCTAGACCTAGGGCACACCCAAGGGTGCCAAAACCAATACTTATACACCATTGACCTATAATAATGTAAGGTTCTCTGTAAGAGAAACTAAGCCAAGCAAAAGATTATGTTATAGTTGGACAAGATGCAAATAGAACATAGAAATATGGATGAACAAATGAATCATGTAGAAGTAACTCTGGCTTGTGACAAGGGACTTCTGAACAACCCTGTAGACCGAACTCCTATAGAGGTTTCTACCTCGTCTTGATATGGCTTCATTGGCTTACAATGCTGCTATGCATCCTCAAGAAGCTTTCTACTTTTTTGTTTATTTAGATAGCTATGCATGTTTTGCTATTAGTTGGTTTGTTATCAGGTTAATTAGCATAGTTTGTAGTCTTTTTTGGTAGTAAGATTGGCCTTTCAGGATGGGAAACCAACATAGATGGCATAAACTTTAATTTTGTATATTTTTGTTATACTTTTTTCGGTTCAAGATCTCCTATTTTTTCATTGGTTTGGTTTCCCCAATGACAAGCCACAACAATAGGAATCCTAGCAAAAATGTATCTCTAATTATGTGATTAATGAAAATATTATTAAATTAAAAATTTTAAAATAAAAAATAAAATAAAAATCATCAATATTATTAAAAAATTAAATCAAATTACACATGCAACACTTTGCATTAAATTGCATAGACATGATGTTAGTAAACTAAAACAATAACAACCTGTTCAACAAAACACATTTTTAAGATGATATTTTATGTAAAAATGATAATCTTTACAACATAGAAATATTCATGATTGTCTTTGAACATCATAGTTTCAAGATGATAGGTAGTGATCATAAATAACATGAACTTAATATTTGTATATGGTTATTATACTTTATTTATTTATTTGGAATATTTTATTTTATTATTGATTTGGTTTATGTAATAGCAAACTACAACAAATAGAAATCTTAAGATTATGAAAATATTACTAAATTAAAAAATAAATTACTCAACATTATTAAAAAATTAATAAAATTACGCGCTTTACATCAAATCACCTAAAACATGATGTATGTAAAACTTAAACAATAACATGAACATTTTTAAGATGATATTTTTACGTAACCATGATAATCTTTACAACATACAAATCTTCATGACTTCAATGACGCGAAATTATCTTCGAATCTCATGGCGATTCGACATGAGTACATTGTTTGAAATTTAATAATATGAGACCATATCTTGTGACTTCAACCCTTCCAAATAAGGCGTTTGTGAGCTAATTAGCATTCAAATGCCACATTCTTGGTCATTTCCCCCGGGTGCAATGAACACAACCATTATTGGTTATTTTAACATTTTTTAAAGGTTTTGAAATGATTAACTTCTACAACATTTTAGTGAAATTATTGACCCTTTTTTTAAAACATCGTTAATTTTCGTGACTTCAACTTTTATATTGTCCTTATCATTGTGTAATATTCTATCTTATCATTTCGGAGTGAACATTAATTTGTCATTTCCTCATCTACAATTTATCTTATAGCTTTGTTTTACATTCTTTTACTAGAAGATTTTAGAAAAAATAATATCTAATTAATATATATAGAGAACAATATTAGCAGTTAATTACATTGTAATATATTCAGGTTTACCTGACAATATTAGTCGTTAATTATATGATAATGTAGTACTTTTTATTTATAAAAATGATGACATAAATGTTTACTTGTGTTATTATTGGAATTCCTTGAATCTATAAAATGATTATTAAAAATTTCATATATATATATATATGAGTTAATAGGATTGAAATTATGTCCAATGTAAATATATTGCAAGAGTGTGAAGTTAGAGATCTTTGTTATTATCTCAAAAGAAAAAATAAACCAGCACCAAGCTAAAAATAATTTTTTATTGAAAAATAAAACTAGTTCTAAAGAGAATATTGAAAAATATAACCATGAAGAATATGCTTGTATATAAAAAGATATACGCAACATGAAACTTTAAATGTTAGGAGTTTTGAAATAAGAGTGATATGAAATGGATCATTATATAATTTTGTCATCTATTTTGGTGTTTTATGGGTGGAAAATTTGGAGCTATTGAGTTGTATGGCTTGTTTTAGGGGCATGTTTGGGTTTAGTAATTAGAGGTCTAGAACCTGCTAAAGCTCATTTAAGTTTTTAAATGTTTTTTTGTTAAATCTTTATAGACAAAGTTCCAACATCTTAATATTGTTCTAAACAATAAGAGTTTTCCAATGGTGCAAAGATCACCTCAATTAGGCATATGCAAAGTTATGTCTCACACGATTTAACCTATCTTATTGTTCACTATGATATCTAGTGGATGCCATGTTAGTTCATATTACTCATATAATAGGAGCTAGTCACATTTGGACTTTCAATAATATTCTATAAGGTCCAAAACCCAAACATTAATAAAGGTTCATGCATGTAAAACCCTAATCCTAGGCCTATATTACTATCAATCCATCTTAAATTCTAGGCCACTAGGATAGGGGGGAGTTTCACTCTTATTACATTATTTATTATTCCATAATTGAGTAAAGTATATTGGAGTGAGATGTTTAAGACAAATATAGGAAGTTGAAGATCCTAGAGCTAGCACATTGGTTGCAATGTCCATGGCAACTCCATAGTGAGCGACCGTTTCTTTGTATATGAATTTCATAATAGAGAAGGAAATTTGAGAGCATAGGCCTCATCTTATAGGCATACCTCATATTGAGTTTTTCTAAGGTACATGTTGTGTTCACTATGTGAATGGTACATTATTTTCTTAGTTTCTTTCAATTCGATCTCAACTATTTTAATATTTCATGTTTAAAGTTAGTAACATTAAATATACATCTAAAGTAAAATAGTATATAGGAAGAGATTTCAAAATATTGTAAGATATGTTGTAATGAACCTATTCTAATAGAATATTCAAAATAATTTACAAGTCAAGAAGCTAAGGAAAACAAATTATATTCATCAATATCTTGTAATAATATATATAGTCAATAGATTATTTCATACATTAATTTTTATATTCATGACATCGATTTCACTTGAAGGCTACTCGTCCTCATCATCTCCCCCTTCTTATCATCATCTTTGCTCATATGGAAACATAATTAGATAATTTTTATCATGTTAGAACTTACTATTAAAAGATTCAAAATATATCACAATGTACTTAAAAATACTTAAAATTTTGTAAACTTCAGAAATATTGTGTTAACCTATGTTGAATCTATTGACCATATGGACCATGCTTGAATAAAGTTGTTGACAATAATTGACTACTAAGTTCATTGTAATTGGCAATGCCAAGTTGACTATGTCTAGATTGGATATGTTAACTACAATTTATTGTGTTAACTATGTTGAATATCATGGTTGACAATGATTGACAATGATTGACTACATTGATATTAGGTCACTTTTGGTATTGACATTTAGACATCTAAGCACAATTTTATTTGACATAGTTAGCTTACAAATATCTTGAGAAATTTTCTACTTGTTTAGTACTTTGTTTGGGGTGTCTTATTACACAATAGTCAATGACATATCTTAGAATGTGATTTTAGTGTTATAACATCTATTTCAAAAGATAATTGAATTCATTTGTTCCTAGTAATTCAAAGACTCTTGGAATTCGTAGGGATACATAAGGGTGTGGAGTAGTTTAGGAATGATTTTGGAGACAAATGTATTGCAGATTGTATTATTCCCACTAAATTTAAATTTGTCTAGAGTTACCTCAATATGACAAGATTACAATATTTAGATCTTTTTAGACTTCCATTACATATATATCTTGGTTTTGGTCTCCCTTTAATGATCTATTAAATATAATGGATTGACCCTTGGAGAGAAAGATCTTATCTTAGGGCGAATTTGAGGAATCATGTTATATGGTTGAGAAAAAAATGATATGCACAATCTTAGTCCCTTAGTTGATTAGGCAATGATAACATCTAAACTTAACCTTTAACTTTATTATTAGCAAAAGTAACAAGAAAATAATCTCTAATTTATTGTAAAGATATGTTGTTGATATCATCTTTTGTGATATATCTAAAATACTTGCATTCTTCTTGATGTAAATAATATTCAAAATTGATTATACTATTTTCATTAATAAGATTATTAAGATATATAAAAACTAGACATAATATAATTTTAAGATCCATAGACTTAGCCTTAGATCAATATAAAAGCATGCACTTGGAGAATCATCATCTATGATAGCAACACAAAGTTGAACCATGATCTAAGATAATAATTCAAAGATTTAGAAGTTTTTAGAATTAGCCAAATGAACTCCCTAACCATGTTGTCTCTATTACTTATGTCTTTTTTTAGGTTGTGGTTCACGGACACCCTGGTCAATGGGTGGTGTTACGTCCATGGAAAAATTTGGGCTAATCGACCTCGAAGGGAATCTAGCCCCGCTGCCCATTAGCAAGGCCTAACCCCAAGGGCTTCGGGGAGATTGGACCCTGTGACCTCCCGATGGCGAGGCACTGATTTTGACCACCTGAGCTAACCCTTGGGGCTAGTCTCTATTACTTATGTTGAACATGTTATCTCTATTATTTATGTTGACCATGATATGCATGGAAACTAAAAAACTATACATATTCCTTATCATTCATGGCTAATATCATGAGGCTACATAGGTTCTCTTTTTTTGGATTGCTAATAGCTTAAAATTTTGAGAACTTGTTTTACTCATTCACCATAATAGTGGTGTCATACATTTACAAACAACCTTTTGGACCAAGCATTGTTATATTCAAAATTTTAAGAATTTTTTTACTCATTCATAATAATAATGATGTCATACATTTACAAGCAACCTTTTGGACCAAGCATTGTTATATTTCATTTGAATATTTTTAAAACCCAAACGTAAATATTGACTAATCCCTTAATTTTTTGAACAAGACTACATTTTAAGATAAGATCTTGAATCTTGACATTTGGATCCGTGTATGAAAAAATCAACTTTAACATTAAAATCAATTAAATATCCTCCATCCCCTTTAGTAAATACCATGTTTCAAACAACCTCAAAGTGTCATTGCTTAATCAACGTTACCTGCATCACTTAATCATTGTTACATGCACCAAATGGATTTTAACAAAGTGAAAAATATTTATAGTGATTAAACTATGTGGCTAGTTATATATGCATATCTATTTCAACTCAGGGTTGATGTAGGCTCGTGGAATTTCATTTTTTTTTAAATCAACGAGCAAGATTCAATATTCACGGAATATGCTTCATCTCATTACCACATCTACGACTGTGATTTCTGGGAACGCTCTTCTCTTGAGTGTTACAACTTAAAAAAAATAAAAATATTTGAATTAGAAATTAGATCAGAGCAGAGCAAGCGCAAGAGCACAATGGAGTTTGATTCAGAGAAGCTCGATAGAATGATGAGTGTAAACATGAAATGAGTCAACCTTGAAATGAAACTTGCAACAATTGGGCTTGATGAATACACGACATCAAAGCACGCCATCATTGGCTTAATAAAGAATGGTGCATGTGAAGTAGGAAAGTATGGGATTCCAGTGAACTTCATCTCTCCTTTTGGAGTTGTAACATCCATGTTGATATATTAGAGGCTTATAAGTAGATGCTTTGTTTTATAAACCAAAAAACATTCATACATAATTAAAATTTTTAAAAATTAAAATTTACAGTTATGACATATATCAATCACATTTATAATTAATGTGGTTGTGCTAATAAAGAGAAATGCTTCGAATGAATATTGATGAGTATTTTATATTTCAATGCTTCAAATGAATATTGATGAGTATTTTATATTTCAATGTTTGTAATAGATATATATTTTTTGTTTTAAATCATTAGAATGATAAACTATCTTTTTTTGTCTTAAGAGTTGGAATTAAATGATATATTATAAGTGGTAATTTTGAGACTTTTACTACATTATTCAAGTCATTATTTTCCCATAATAAAAAATATATTTGGCTGGAATTTATAAGTATCATTATGAATTCTCTATATCTTAGTTGGTTTGGAATGTATGCTTGTCATACTAATGTTTGAGAAAATTGTTTTGTTGAAATAGATAATAAATTCAAATTACACTAATGCAGGTGTTGTTGCGTGCAATTGGGTGGCTAATATGGAGGAAGTAACCAAATAAGTCTTGCCTTCCATCATGGATATTGTTCTTGATAAATGTGATTGTGGTTGACATTCTTGTTTAGTAGGAAATGGGTGTGTGCCCTTTGACCTATAATTAACCTAATTATTGTTATTATTATTACATTTCCATGCTCTTAAGGAATGTTTTTCCCCAAAGTATAGTAATTAGGATTCTCTCTAGCTAAGCATGCTTTCTTGATGATGTTCGTTTTCTTATAGGGCTTTGGCTTGGTTCCATATTTGAGTGTTGATGAGGTTCTACTGTAGTAGCATATGCAGTAAGTATTTTTACATGTTTTTTGAACATGAAACCTTACGCTCCTGGGTAACATACTTCTATTGCATTCATGTATGTTTGACTATGTTTCTTACCCATTTTTCATTAGATCTAGGTCTTTAACCTTCCTTAGATGAAGGTCTAATATATTTTGTAGTTTGTTCTTTCTAAGCAGTAGTTTTTTTTTTTGGGGACCCTATCTTCAATCTTATTTTCTAGAATTATTGATATTGATGCTAATAACACTTTTGGTGGTGTTTTTGCCATTATTCGATTTCAAATTATAGCTTATAATAAGTTCTTTTTCTAGTTTTGAGACTTCTACTTCCTTCCATTCACTATTTTAAAGTAGTGTAACAATGGTTCTTATCATCTATACCTTAAAGTCTAACTCTTGTCTCATCCACAACAATTGTTTTCCTTCTTTTCATCTTTCTAAATGGTGATATTTACTATCATTGCAATTGGTTGTTTTCTTTGAAAGTTCAAAAGTTACCTCTAATTGATTAGTTAACTTTCTTTTGACCAATTTTCAATACTTATAGCTTTTCAACCAAGTTCTTAGGCCTTGGTTGATACATATGATATCATTATATTATTTTTCATTAATTTCTATGCTTCTAAAGCGAAAAAATTAGGGGAATCAACTTGCAAGGTCATTTTTACCAGTGGATCCCAATTTGGATAATTAGGGTCTAGAACCTTCTAGACCCATTTTAAGGCATTAAATGATGTTTTTTGGGGTAAAAAAACACTTAATTATGTAATACACTCTAATGTTATTATACACTCAGTGACCTTTCCAACTATGTAAGAAAGATGTTAATTAGAGTTCATATGCAAAAGTAATGCCTCCTGTAGAAATTCCCACTATAGATCAACAGATTATGCAATATACTAAAGCAAAATACAAGATCTACTTCTACAACAAACTTTGTGGAAGCTTAATCGAATATGAGCAAGATCAAATAGAACACATATAACAGATGAAGAGAATTCAATCACACATGAACACAGAAGAATAACCCGGGGAAAGCCTCAGCCTAAAACCCCAATCTCTGTATTATCATACAAGTGGAAATATGTCCAGATTACAAAAAGAATCAGCTCACAAGCTATCCTGCTCTCTCTGTAATCAAACTGCTGCTCATAGACAGTCAAAGGCTTCTCACAAACCTTCTTCTCTGCAATCCAACTGTTGCTCATAGACGGTCAAAGGATTATCACAAACCTTCTCTTCTGCCCTCCAAACCTCCTATTTCCTTGCGCAGTTTTCCTTGGGGTCCAGTGCTGCCACCTGTGTGAATTGGCCTCTTCACACACTCACTAACCTCTGATCTAACTACACAATCTTGAAGGAGATAAATCCTTATCCATGGATGAGTTTCCCTTATAGGAAAAATCCATCCAACTGATAGTACACTGTCCCTCCTCTGATCTCATCTGGGTGTCTGTCTAAACTGACACGCATGAGTTATTTATGAGAGAATACTCAGTTACCTGAAGTGCAACAGTTACATGCATGCAAGCATTAACTAACTAAAATTACATTAATTCAACAAACTATTTGAATTAATCTAACTGGACTTGACTTAGTTAACTGAGCCAACTAATTACAACTCATCCTTATCTCTTTAACTGATGGATAAATTCCTCAATTAATGGAGAAACTATTGCATGTCCCCACATAGACTTCATGTTTGATTTTCCTTAACTAATTACCAAGATGAATTAATTAATTATTTTACAAACAACTGCTAAGATCAAATTCGAATTCTACATCACTATTTTAGTTTATGGACTGATTAAAATAGGAATCCATCCTGAACTGCATTCCTTGTTGCTCAGTCCAGCACTGGTACCAGAACTGCTATTTATAGTAGTGCTATTTTTAACACTTCTATTTTTAGCATTTCTTGTTGCCATTTTCAACACTCCCTCTCAACAAGAAAGGCTTCAACTCGAACCCGATCCTGAACCTTTGTAATGTTCTGCAAGTGCATGCAACACTTATTCCAAGTGTGGACATTCCAACGACTCTAGAAACAAAAAAACTCCTAACTGACCTCTCTGTTGGGCTAGAAACATACTCTGATGTTGAAGCTCCCTCTGCCACTAACAAGTGCTCCCTCTCTGACCTCTGAGCTGCTGCAACATCTCCATGCATCTCGCACCGTTGCACACCCCTCTATGCCATCCTGCACTGGTGCAACACTCCTGTGCCTCTCGCATTGCTGCAGCCTGCTAGCTCTACACAGTCTTGGGACTCGTGCACTGTAGCTCTCTCTGCCGCTCCATCCACATTTGCCTCTACCCACTCAGCCAGTCCTGCTACTCCTCGTCGAGGCTCCCGTAGCAGGGTCTAATCAAAGAGGTTGGGTACCTCAATGATCTTGCCCCTATTTCAGCCTTGGGACTCTCACTCCACATCGCCCCACCTCCTACCTAGAGGTATGGATGCATGTGATCCCTCTGCCCACTTGGCTTGAAATTTTCCCATACTAGAGGTCTCTACATGAGTGGATGCCTCCACTTGGTCTCCTCTCGGCTTCTCCAGTTGTAGCTGCTCCACAACCTCCTGAAGCTGCTTCACCAATTGTGGCTCCTCCACAATTGTCTGAGACTTCTTCTGGCGCTGCATGTTGAGAGGTAATTTACTCTCCCTCTCAACCACCAAGTATCTAACCTTTTCCTTGCTCCTCAAGGCTTTGCATGCATCTTGTACCTCAAGTGCAGACAGGTTTTTGGCTAGCACACCAATCTATTTCATCTTTCCCACTGTCATGAAATTTTTTGGAAAAAGAGTTGATTTTAAATCAGCAATATCTCCCTCATCCGAACTCCGATTCGGCCGATTTTTTTTTTTGAATTGGGTCTTTTTCAGCAAGGAATCCAGATCTGCTATTTGTTTCTGAAAATTTTGCTCAAAATTGTTTAGATTTGCTCTGAAAACTCGCGGCCCAATTTTTTTTTTTTACTTTGAATTCTCTTCTTCGTATACTGTTCTTCGCTTTGATCACCTTTGCTTTGATACCATGTAGAACGTTTTCTACAAAACCTCGCTCCGATACCATGTAGAAATTCCCACTGTAGATCAACATATTATGCAATATACTAAAGCAAAATACAAGATCTACTTCTACAACAAACTTTGCGGAAGCTTAATCGAATATGAGCAAGATCAAATAGAACACATATAACAGATGAAGAGAATTCAATCACACATGAACACAAAAGAATGACCCGGGGAAAGCCTCAGCCTAAAACTCCAATCTCTGTATTATCATACAAGTGGAAATATGTCTAGATTACAAAAAGAATCAGCTCACAAGCTATCCTGCTCTCTCTGCAATCCAACTGCTACTCATAGACAGTCAAAGGCTTCTCAAAAACCTTCTCCAATACCCTCCAAGCCTCCTATTTCCTTGTGCAGTTTTCCTTGGGCTCTAGTGCTGCCACCTGTGTGAATTGGCCTCTTCACACACTCACTAACCTCTGATCTATCTGCGCAATCTTGAAGGAGATAAATCCTTCTCCATGGATGAGTTTCCTTTATAGGAAAAATCCATCCAACTGATAGTACACTGTCCCTCCTCTAATCTCAACTAGGTCTCTGTCTGAACTGACATGCATGAGTTATTTATGAGAGAATACTCAGTTATCTGAAGTGCACCAATTGCATGCACACAAGCATTAACTAACTGAACTGACATTAATTCAACAAACTGTTTGAATTAATCTAACTGGGCTTGACTCAGTTAACTAATCCAACTAATTACAACTCATCCTTATCTCTTTAACTGATGGATAAATTCCTCAATTAATGGAGAAACTGTTGCACGTCCCCACATAGACTTCATGTTTGATTTTCCTTAACTAATTAACTCAAGATGAATTAATTAATTATTTTACAAATAGCTGCTAAGATCAAATTCGAATTTTACATCACTATTTTAGTTTAGGGACTGACTAAAATAGGAATCCATCCTGAATTTCTAAAAATAGCAATGCTATTTTTAGCACTTCCATTTTTCATTCCTTGTTTCTGAGTCGAGCACTGGTACTAGAACTGCTATTTATAGCAGTGCTATTTTTAGCACTTATATTTTTAGCATTTCTTGTTTCCATTTTCAACACCTCCTAGAATTTCACCTTTCAGTTTGATAACCATGATTCGAGAGGATGTGATGTCATCTCCATTACTCATGCAAAAGGGACTAGCCATGTGTTGACTATGAAGACGACCTAGAAGGGTCAAAGTAGTAACTTTACTTGAGATTTGAAGGAGTCAAACTTAACCCCTAGTTGGCTATTGGGTTATGTTAAAGACGAACCAGTAGGAGGAGTAGGGGTTCCATTCTATGTTATTGTATTTTGTTCCATAAAGAGAAGATCAATTGGGATTGCAAGATAGCAAGCATAATAGAGAAGGTTAATTTTACGTAGCAGAGTAACATGTCACAATTCTCAAGTAACTCCATGAAGAGTTCCTTCTCCATTGTACTTGCATTATTTCCATACCTAAGAAAAAAGAGAAAAGCAACATCACCTTCTAAATAGGTTTTCTCTGTTAAGGGTTTCCCAAAGAAAATATTGGGGTTTATTGTGGACAGTGTGTGATTTTATTTTATTTTCTCTATTTTTTGCATTTTATCTATTTCACACATAAGCATAAAATTAGTAATTAACAAATCTATAATTTGAGGGAATTTTACCTTCATAGTGTAGATTTTAGTTTATTTTATCAAATCTATTGTGATGAACTATCTAGTGGAATAGCCACAATAGGTTACAGATCATTGATAGTATTACTTCATTGTGGATAATGAGTTGTAACCTTGAAATATATATTTTTTTACAATCAACCATCTATAAAATCAAGAAATATAATTACTAATACTTGTCATTCATGTGTATATTTGTTAGCTAGCCATATTTGTTGTAAATGTGTGAACACGATATCATTGTCATCTTCTTCACCATCGTGAAATTAAATAAGAAGATCATCTATGAACATTTTCGAATGAATGGGGAAACCACTAGTTTTTTTTGGATCACCATATGACCCAATCATAAGCACCTCCTTCTAAGTATAAGGATTCCATCAATATCTTTTCTAATTCATATTTATATGAATTCATAGCAAAAATTTCCTTCATTTTATTAATTGATATGATAGATTTTGGATCATCTAGTCCATCATTTAGGTATCTCTATTTTCATTTTATTTAGATAACTTGTGTTATCTTGTTATCTCGAATAACTTGGGTTTGGAAATTAAGCGTTTTGTGGTGATTTTTGGTGGAGTATGTATTATACAAATAATGCATCTATATTTTTAGTTAGTTGACCAATTCCTTCACTATGATCAATAAGTATTTACAATGTTCCATCATGTTATTGTTTCTCATTCATGGAAAATTTTAGGGGCGAATTTTCGCCCTTGGGCGAAATTAAGGGGTTTTATATTTTTATTGGGCGAATATTTTGTATCACAGTACATTGTTACAAATCGCCTCAAATTTATTTTATAAAAAAATTAGGTATGGAGGTTAGCCCACCTTATTTTAAGGGAGAGAGTAAAAAAAGTAAATTTAGCCCTTGAAATTAGGAGTTACAACCTTCCATTCACCCTAATTTTCAAGAATAGGTATTTATGATAGTTATTTCACCCTCCACATTCGGTGTAAAAAAGGTTTTTTTCTTTTTCATTTTATTTAAAAAGTCTCTTATTTTCATGTTTACTTAAAGATTGAATAATGTTCTTGCCATATTCCAAGTTTGCATCTGTTTAGTCATAATTATATAAAGAATAATGGAAAACATTTTTTTATATTTACTCCATAAATCACCTTATATTTACGTGTAAATAAATAAAAATATAAATAAAGTGGAGTATGGTAAATAAATAAAAACCTCTTTTTATACTTACTCCAAAGGATGGTAAATAAATATAAATATAAATAAACTAGAGGTATGGTAAATAAATAAAACATCTTTTTATATTTAGTCCATAACCCTCTTTCTATTTAACAAGGCTCGAAAAAGAGGTTTTATTTAAGTGAATCCTATGGGCCAAATACCATATTTATAAAAGAGGTATGGTAAATTAATAAAAATATAAATAAATGAGAGGTATGGTAAATAAATAAAACATTTTTTTATATTTACCCCAGAAGTCACATTATATTTAAGAACACTCAAAAAATGTGTTATATTTAGGTGAAGCCTATGGGCCAAATACTATGGGCTAAATACCATGGGCCAAATTATTATTAATACCATGCAAAAAAAATTATTAACCCATTATTAACTCTAATATTAGCATTAATAAAAAAAGACGGCACATGGTATTGACCCATGGTATTCATGTGGAATGTAGGCTATTTAAACGGGGGAATTAAACCAACATAGATCCATCTTTACTTTGGATCTACTAACCCCCGGAGGGATCAAATATCGTGATATGCAAACTAGCATAGAGTGAAAAAGTATTTGATCCTCGGGCTTGGTAGATCAAGGGTAAAATTGGATCTTGTAATTTAATGTCACTTAAACATTTTAATTTGGTTAAAATAAAAAACAATTATTAATTTTATTAATTTTTATAAATTACTAATAGTAGTTTTTAAGCTCCAGGTTTATGCTAACCCATGGTAATATCATGGTATTCATGTGAGCATAGACTATTTAAAGGGGAAATTCTATCAACTTAGATCCATCTTAATTCTGGGTCTACGAAGTGCTGAGAGGGATAAATAGATTTCATCCCTCCAAGAGTGGTAGAAGTGGAGTTAAGATGGATATAGGTTGGTAATGAGGATATTAAATAGACTTTGGAAATTATATTATAAAAAACATCTCAAGGTGAATGGTTAAAGCTACATTTAGTCACTTCACAAAATTTAGTAAAAAATACCCAATATCTCCATTAATATTGGTTTTTCTATTTAACAAAAAAAAAAATTCAAAACAGTGAAATCTTATCACTCTTTCCGCATCACCCTCGCAGAAGAGAGATAGTCAGTGCCTAGATTTCCCACCATTTTTCAAACGTTCTCAATATGATATCTTCATGAAAAAGTTAAGGTACTGATGTTGGATTAGTTGTTTCAAAAATATGTTGGTTTGTACAACCTTTCATCTTTTCTATTATTCTTAATTTGTTGTAATGATCTGTAGGGGTTGGGCCAGTGCTTGAAAAATATGCTGGTTTGTACAACCTTTCATCTTCTTTGTTTTTCTTAATTTGTCGTAATGATCTGTAGGGGTTGGGCCAGTGCACCATATGGGGTTGGGCCAATGCACCATATTTTCCTAAAAGGTGGAGATTGTGCACCAAAAAGGAAATTAATCCACATGTTACAACGTTGTTAAAAAATGCAAGACATATGAAGGTAGTGAAATATGCTAATAAGCAATTTAGATTGGGAGAGACATAATTAAATTTTATTATTTAATTGAATATTTCCAATTAAAATAATAATAAATCTATATGTATATATTAATATATTGATTGGAAGGCTTCTGACAACAGTCACTTCTTTCCATTAGATCCCCTTCAGGTCTTTGGGATACCTACTACTTTCTTATATTATATAGTTGGGGCTTACTACTTGTTGGCGTGTTGGGGTAAACAAAATGTGGGGTTTTTTTTTTTATTTTTTTTTTTTTTATTTTTATTTTTTTTATTATTATCTCACAGTTGGGTTCTATGGAATAAGAAAGAAATTTGATAGCTTGACAAAAGTGGTAGAGAAAAGATTAATCCCTCCTACCTTGATAGAACTGGAGGTCAAGATCAACACCTACAAGAACGTTGTTGTGGAATATTACCAAAACTAATAGAAGGATATGAAAGAGTGTACAGTAAGAACCTTGACAAACATGGCCACTGAAACTTGCAACATTGTTTGTAGGAAGAGAAAATTATGTTTCTTTTTTCTTAACATGTATGTTATTATATTACAATTTAATGAATATGTTTTCCTATTATCATATATGGTTTCATACTTTAACAAAACATTCGCCAAGACTTCACTTTTTATTATTCAGTGAAGATTTGCCAAGATCTTACAAGATTTTATAATTCATTGATAGATTCGCCATGACTTTACAAGATAATATAATCTGGTGAGATATTTGCCAAAAAAATTATATATACATGGTTTCATACTTTAACAAAACATTCTCCAAGACTTCACTTTTTATTATTCAGTGAAAGATTTGCCAAGATCTTACAAGATTTTATAATTCATTGATAGATTCGCCATGACCTTACAAGATAATATAATCTGGTGAGAGATTTGCCAAATTTTTTATATATACATATTATATTATTGATAAAATCGCCTCCCGTTTTTCCTATATATCATGGGGATTCGCTCATTTATTATACATATAAATTTAGGGTGGTTCTTAAAATTTTCCCTGTTCTCATTATTATTATGCTTACCATTATTTTTCACAAACTTCCATTAATCTGTCATTTTTTCCCTAATTTGTTTTGCCTCTTTCCTAATTCTTTTTCTTCTCTCAACATTAGTGAGGTGGTACCTTAAACCATTGGCTTCATCTCTACATTAGTTAACATCTATGTGCAATTTATTATAACTAACAATCTTGGGTTTAACATCCATCCATGTGCAATTTTATTTTACTTTTTATATAATGTATATCAAGTTCAATTAATTAAAAGAAAACGATTTTATGAAAAGTGAGTAAACATATATTAAAATGCCAGAGTAAAAATAAAATCATCTGATTTGAGGGGGTGCAACTTGGACAAACCAAAACTAGTGCAAATTTTAAATGGAAGTTGTACAACCTAATCGATGTGAAATTGTATGGTACTAGCATACACCAATGAACAGAAAAGTAGTTACATATCACATGGGGATAAGAAATATGGTTATATGCAATACGGTTTTATAGTATGAAAAATTTAGAGATTTTATAGTGGAATTGACAAGGTGGTGCTAGAGTGCATTGTTGATCATATAGAGGGATGTACATATAGAACATGCAGTGAATGATATAGATGATGTACATAACAATTAGTTGAGGTAGTATCATATGGATTTGACAAGTACAAAATTGTTTATTTTGGTAGTGTTCGAATGGGTAAATTAAAGGAGTAACCCATGAATTTGGCTAATTTTTCCCTTAATAACAAATCTAGCATACATATTCTTATCTATTATGAGAATTCTATAATATTTCTGCAATTAGATAAGATCTATTGAATATTAAATGATAAACACTGAATTATGATGTTACAATAAACCTTATGATGGTATACTTATATGCAACGACTAGTCATAAGGTGAATGGGTGTGTATCTTTGATCTTTCATTAGCCTAATCAATGTTATTATTATTTATTTTGATTATGATTATTATATTTAGTGTTATTATGTGTATTACAATAATTATTGCACATCAAAGTAATCACAAAAGACCATCTCAATATGATCCTAAACTTCCTTTAATTAGTCATGGGAAATGTTATTTCCTCTTGCAAGAAATGCAAGTGATTAGTACACAAAAGAAGAATTAATAATACATTGTGAATAAATATTACTTAGATTTTAATCATGGAGGAACCAAATTTTCACCTTATTAAGATAAACAAAACATTTGTTTCTTGTTTTTTTTTTCAAAATTCTAAATTTTTTAATAGTTTGATGCTAATTGTATTTCTTTGTTTCTTAATATGAAGATAAAAATGTCCCAACTTGAAATTTCCAAGGGTGAAAATTGTGGTACCAATGGAGAGGGTGATAAATATTAAGCTGATCATAAGGAAAAAAAAGGATTTGATATGTTTGTGAAGCCATGAGAAATAGGTGATCCATGACACCTTTGATGCAATGGGTGAGGGCACACCCAAAGATGAGATATATGATTGTATTCATGATGGATTCCTTATCAACAAGCCACAAAAACTCATGTACATAGACTCAAAGACATGTCTTCTCTTTGTTATTTAGTTGTTGGTCAACTTGAGGGTACTGAATGGTATTTCAAATTTGTATGACACAACTTATAAGGTATGCAATATAATTCTTTATATAAATAGATGTTTTTGTCTAATTTTTATGATTGTAATAATTAGATTGCATATCCACAATTCTATAGATTAATTTAATTTTTCTTGTATATTGTTAGGTATTAATCTCCTAGTACCATCATCAAATATTGTACCTCATACATGCCAAGAAATGCATTCTCTTATGAATGATATAGGAATGGAGTATCAAGAAATTGATACATGTCTTATTAATTGCATCATATATTATGAAAACAATGCAACAAGGATGACATTCTTTGAATATGAAATTAATAGATGTCAAACTAATCAAGTGACAAGTAAGGGCCCCCAACTTGTTCATCATATCCCATGTCTCTACATTTTCAATTATTGCTCAAGTAAAAAGCATAGCATAGACTATGCATTAAATAGAAGTGAAGATAGGTTATGGGAATGTCTACATATGGTTCTACATTAAATGACATTGAATAATGATGGCCTATTTTTAAATAAGAACCTTGTATTGATACACTTTCATTTGTGGTTGATGGTATCAATATTTGGATAACTCATGTCCACTTACTAAGTGTGGCCAATTTTTGTTATAGATAATAATTACCTTATTCCTTTGATGTCAAGAAGAGGAAGCACACAATGTTGGTAATAATTTTTCCATGTACTTATTTTTTGGAATGTTTATGACATGTAGATTTATTTTTACTGTTTTATTACACATTTTGTATGCACAAGGAATTAGTTATGTGCATTTTCAATTAACCATGTAAGCGCTAAGTTAGAGATGTGGATGCATATATTAAGGTTATTATTGGTGAAATTTTAGAGTTCTGGGTTGGCACCACTATGTATGATATCTCCAAACCGCTAGGGAAAAAATAATTTCAATCCCATGGAATACTTATATGAACAATCCATGATGCCATTGAGCTAACATTTATCTATGGTGTGTAAAGTGAATTTAGACTCTATGTATCCTCTATTATTATTATTTAAATTTATTTTATTTACATTATTATATATCTTGCATTCCTTTAAATAAGTTTACGTATACATTTTGAGAGCGTTGTCATGTGAAAACATTTAAACATTTAGTATATTTAGGAAATGAGGTATATGACGAGTATTGGAATTTCCTCCCTTGGAACCATAAGTATTGAACTACAAGAAAATATATAAACTATATATTTAATGGTTAGGAAGAGGTTGTCAAAAAACCATGAAGAATGACATCTTAACAATTAGCTCATCTGTTTGACCCAGTGCATATGGGAATAATGTCACAAAATGACTATGGAGAATTTTAGATGGAAGAATATCATAGATAAAAATTCTAAAGTTATAAGTGATGTTGAGGAAACAAATGTGATGAAACATTTAAGTCATTCTTATAGTGATGGACAACCAGTCAATCTTCCATGGTTATTGATAGAGCAAGAGAAAAATATTCTAAAAGGGTTTGTATGGAAGATAAAACTTCCAACTAGTTTTGCCTTGAATATAAATAATATATCAAAGAAGAAGGGTATTTTTGGCTAGGCAGAGACCCATGATTGTCATATTCATTAAGGCTTGGCATTTTCTAATATTTATGATAATGTCATGGTATATATGTTATTTTCTAGTGCCAAATGTTTACCATAATGCTTTCTTCCTTCTTATAGTAATTTTTACCTCTATCACTCTAAAACAACTTTGAAAATAGTATAAAATGATTTATATATGAAGGCTCAACAAGTACATGAGGTAAGTAAAAGTTATAAATAAAATTTTACTTGTAGAACTTGTTGAAGTTTAATTTACCCACATGTAATATTAATTTGACACATGATATTTCCTTATATGTGTAGGTAGTTGTCATCTAAAGAAATCCATAAATAAGATATCAATAATTGAAAGAGACAAAGTCATTATCTAACGCGCTGAATGAAAAAATATCTATCTTCAATATTTTTCAATGGATAATAATACAACCTCATAACCCAAGTCAAGTACATTTATATATTTGTACCCTTTCACACATAAGAATGTGGTTGGTGGACAGTCACTTGAAGACATTAAAGGTTTTGTTAGACAAAGTTCATGTCTAGACGGTCATATGGTATATCATTCCATAATGCATATTAGTGCCTATCTACCCCAAAGTAGTCATTAATACCAATGTGCTTCTCCTTTGGGATGTCAATTCCACTAACAAATTTGAAGGGGAGGTTTGGTTGGGGAAACATAGATGAATAAAAATGAAAGGTAGTAGTTTTGATTGCCATCACTTTTTTCGTATAGATATTATTAAGATTGATTGGTACACAAACCAATTGTTATTTCCTTATCAAGGTAGTAAATAGTGATATGCATTGAATTTATACATCGCAAATAATCTCAATTGAATGAATTATGGATAAAATGATGAAGAAGTTAACCTTAATCTATAATCCAGTAAGGTGATGGATTATATTAAAAGGGATTATGTGATAATGAGACCAACCTTATCCAAAAGGGAATCAATTTAACTTATAGTGCAAAAGGTAGAAAATAAATCTTTACTTACAGATTTTTCACATTTATCTCCTATTTATGTGTTGGTATTTTGTCCCTCAAATTAACTTATACACTTTTATCTATTAACAATCCACTTTTAACATGTAGATAAAAAATAACAAATATATGTGGTACAATGGCTACAAATATCACACCAGACAATTGGATGATAAGAAGAAAACCTCTAACAATGGGATAATAATAATTTTCTTCGTAATTAATATTTTCCATAGGGGTGATATACATTTGATCACATCTAATTTTGATACTATGGTTATTTGGAAGTATATGAGATGTACTTGAAATCCTTCAACATGGTTGTCTTTAAGGTTAGGTGGTATACATTGTTGGTACAAAGTGTGAAGGTACTATTATTATTCACAATAATAGATTTATCATAATTAATACTACTTGGTATGAGTCACTCAATGGATTCATACGTTCTTCCAAATGAACATGTGTATTTATGTTATTCATAGGTTCCATATAGAGCAAGTTTGTCATACAATGTTATTTTTTATCTAAGAGGAAGGTCACTTGCAAAATATGTAACAAAAGAAGATGATAGCAAAAGAGACTGAGAAGATTCACAACAGAAGGAAGAAGTCTCAAATGAGGTAAATACATGAGGTATGTCTCACCAAGTACATGAGGTAAGTAAAAGTTATAATTAAAATGTTACTTGTAGAATTAGTTGAAGTTTATTCACCCACATGTAATATTAAGTTGACACATGATATTTCCTTATATGTGTAGGTAGTTGTCATCTAAAGAAATCCATAAATAAGATATCAAGAATTGAAAGAGACAAAGTCATTATCTAATGCGCTGAATAACAAATATCCACCTTCAATATTTTTCAATGGATAAGAATGCAACATCAATCCCCAAGCCAAGGAAATTGATATATTTGGACCCTTTCACACATAAGCATGTGGTTGGTGGACAATCACTTGAAGATATTAAATCTTTTGTTAGACAAAGTTCATGTCTAGAAGTTCGTATGGTATATCATACCATAATGCATATTAGTGCCTACCTACCCTAAAGTAGTCATTAATATCAATGTGCCTGTCCTTTGGGATGTCAATTCCACTAACAAATTTGAAGGGGAGGTTTTGTTGGGGAAAGATAAATGAAGAAAAGTGAAAGATAGTAGTTTTGATTGCCATCACGTCTTCATATAGATATCATTAAGATCTATTGGTACACAAATCAATTATTCTTTCCTTATCAAGGTAATGAATAGTGATATACATTGAATTTACACATCGAAAATAATCTCAATTAAATGAATTATGGATAAAATGATGAAGTTAACCTTAATATATTATCTAGTAAGGTGATGGATTCTATTAAAAGGGATTATGTGATAATGAGACCAACCTTATCCAAAAGGGAATCAATTTAACTTATAATGAAAATGGTATAAAATAAATCATTAATTAGATATTGTTCACATTTATCTCCCATTTATGTGTTGTTTTTTTGTCCCTCAAATTAACTTATACATTTTTATCTATTAACAATCCACGTTGCACATAAAAAATCACAAAGATATGTGGTACAATGGCTAAAAATACCACATCAAACAATTGGATGATAAGAAGAAAACCACTAACAATGGGATAATTATAATTTTCTTGGTTATTAATATTTCCCATAGGAGTGATAGACATTTGATCACATCTAATTTAGATACTATGGCTATTTGGAAGTATATTTGAGATGTACTTGAAATCCTTTAAGATGGTTGTCTTTAAGGTTAGGTGATATAGATTGTTGGTACAAAGGGTCAAGGCAATTTTATTATTCATGATAATAGATTTACCATAATTAATACTACTTGGCATGAGTCACTCAATGGATCATTAGGTTCTTCCAAGTGAACATGTGTATGTATTGTATTCATAGGTTCCATATAGAGCAAGTATGTTATACAATGTTATTTTTTTATCTAAGAGGAAGGTCACTTGCAAAATATGTAACAAAAAAAGATGATAGCAAAAGAGTCTGAGAAGATTCACAAGAGAAGGAATAAGTGTCAAATGAATTAGGTCCAAGCACTTCATTGTACAGACTTACATCATATTAATCATATTGATGATGATGATTATATGGGTATTGACTTAGTGTTATACATTCCAAATGTGGTTATAGATATTTTTTTCAATGGTTATGAAGGGTTAGTTATAAATTATGATCTTGTTTAGTTAGATTAAACTGGATACGTAATAAAATTTATTTAAGGTGAAGACTTCAACATTTTTAACTATTATTTAATCCTACAATTTGGTTCAATTATTGTATGTTTGCATGACCTTCTTATTTTTAGTCCTTTTAATAATTCTTTCATATCTATTCATCTTTATTAGATTTGATATTTAATGGTTCATCCTACTTCTTAATTAACATCATAATACCCATAGGGCTTGCACCTAGTAACTAGGACTTCCCTTTTAGATCACCCATCCCAAAACTCCTCTAGCTCATATGTGCTTAATTATGGAATTTTCCTATATTCCAACCCGCATAGCATGAAACCCCAAACCTTAGCAAGTATTTTTCCTTAGGAATTATTCATTTAGAGCTCCCTTAATACCTTTAAGGAATTTGGGAGCTTCCATACTACAACTTATGAGATATCTTTTCTAGGATTATTTAAATAAATGAGTCACAATCATGACCCATATCTCATGAACAATAGCTAAGATGACCAAATTTGTCATGATAATGAATATTCCATTAGCACTCATTGCATTACGTGATGCTCATATGGGTGACTAAGTGTGATTGAAACTAGTGAAGTGAATCTCATGCCATCAATTGACACTTTCAAGGCTTTTACCTACTAACCAAGACTTCTTAGGAGCTCACCCATCCCAAGACTCCTCTATCTCAAGCACACTTGACTATGGGATTTTTATTATATTTAAGACCACTTAGCTTGCAACCCCATTTTCAAAACCCTAGAAAACATTGTTGCTTATGAACTATTCATTTAGATCTCCCTTGACTCTTTATTTTAAGTAATTGAGGGCTTCCATATACCAATATATGATATATAACTTTTGGGATTATTTGCATAGAGATATCATTTAAAATCTTTTGATTGAATCCCTTGTTGGAACTAAGCCCAATTATATTATTCGTTAGTAGCCTCCCCATGGCATGGCGTTCATAGCTTTATTATCTCTACCATTCTTCTAATAGATTCTCGTTCACTAAGCAACTAGTTGGCAATCACCGAGCTTGTTATTCCATTAACTTGATAACTTGTAGTTAGACTAGTGTAATAGTTCATAAGCCACTATGCACTAGGAAATATGTAAAGTACCTAATGACTTATGGCCATTTGGTTTTCCCTCTACATGTGAATGCTATTTTTGCTAGATCTCATTCACAACCCCATCAACCATGTGACCAGGGGCTGAGCCCGCCAGAACGCTAGCTACAGGGAAAACTATAACCTAACAAAATGAATTATGGTTGGTCATATTGTTGCCCTTCAGATTTAATCTCCTCTATGGCTAAGTTCTTAGGCACTACCTCACCAACCATGTGACTAATGACTGAGGTTCGAACATCCAATCCCCAAGCAAGCCACTAGCCACCAAAACTATTAATAACATGTCTTTATGACTTGCAAACTACAAACAACAAAATCCAAACATGCTTTATATGCCCCTACACAGATTCAAGGTAAACTAGACCTCAAATTTGGCTATGGTGAAAACATGGATTGCACTAATCCTTTCCATCAAACTCTTCGGTGCAGTTCCTCCTAAGTTGAGTTTAGTACCATCAATATGCATGAAATACATGGAATTTCCATGATTATATGCATATAATTGACCTCAAGATCAGAGCTAGGAGATCCCTATAATATTGAAAGCATAATTACGTACCTATCCATTAGGAAATTGTGTTACAACTAAATATAGGAGGTTAAACATTGAAAAGCATAGCATATACAAGGATTTATCCATAAACCATACCAATTAAATAACTAATATATAAAAATGAATTTACCAAGGTTAGAAATTAACTTCTATGTAAAAAAAAGATGGCCAACATGTTGGGTTGTGTTATATTCTTTCCACGACTAGCCCACGTAGTTAACCGGGGGGTTAGAAGGGGGGCGGAGCCCCCCTTTTGTTGTTCCGATTGCGTAGTGAGGGGAGTCACAGGGGGTTTGAGGGGTGCTGGTAACCCCACTTTATGGGGTCCAGGGCAACGCCCCAGAAAATTTTGGTTTTATACCCTATGTTAGGTTGGGCGGACCTACCTATGGTTTTGTGCATGATTTTCACACATGGTTTTGGATGTGATGGTTTTTGGTCCATGGTCTTGGACACGATGGTTTTCGGTCCATGGTATTGGATGCTTTGGCATGTATAAATATGTATTGTAACATTGAAAGGAACATAATGAAAAATTAAGCTGGTAGCCCAAGTTTTTGGATCCAGGGGAAAATCTCTGTGTATATATGTTTTATGTGTTATTCCCTCGCTATTGTTTATTTTCTGTGTTTTAGAATTCATATGCAGGTAATTTCTGTACGGGGTTAAAACGTACATTTGGTATTAGAGTTGTTTTGGCTTTAAGGGGATGCCTTTGTTGCTGAGGGGTTTCACTCGGGCCTATGGTACACCTTGTTCAGTGGGAGATCTACGAGATCGATTCTAGTGGTGAAAGAAGATGGCAAGTAGTGGAAAGATAGAAACAATGTAAACTTTGAAACGGGAACTATAAACTCAAAACGGGAACTCTGGCCCAAAAACCCCAAAAAAACCACAAAAACAGTGCTCAAAATGAAAAGTGTGTATACTGGAACGATGTTTTTTTTTTTAGGTGTCAATTTTGCGGCTGTTTTAAAAATGGCAGTGACTACGAAATTTTCTACGAAATTTTCCTGCAAAATATAGCTTCAGAACGAAAGTGTTGATACTGGAATAATGATTTATTTTTTTAGGTGTCAATTTTGCGGCTGTTTTAAAAATGGCAGTGACTACGAAATTTTCCTGCAAAATATAGCTTCAGAACGAAAGTGTTGATACTGGAATCGACCCGCCGCCGGTCCGGTGGGGCGGGGCGGCCCGGGGGTGCCACCGCGTGGAATTGGTAATGTGGATCGTCATTTGATGCGTGGAATTGGTAAAACCCAAGCTGCCCGTCAATGGAGAATGTCTGCGTCTTTTCACTTTGCCGAGTCTCTCTGTCGCGTACTGTCTCTCTGTCCGTTGTATCGCACATACAAGCTGACGTCCACCCTCGAAACCTGTAGTCGGGGATGCGAAGGCAACCTAACGTCACCTTAAAATTTTCATCAAAACTATAATGCTAACTATATATAATTGGAGTACAGACAAAATAATAGAGCTCGACCAAATATAGATATCGTTGCTCAAACATTCACATAATAAATAACAAATTTAATATATACAATTAATTTTTCAAAAACATGCTACTTGGACCATTGCTGACCTAAGAGGCATCCGTCATAGTATCATATAATAAAATACAATATATTACAATAGTCTTATAGAGTCCATGAAGTGTAATATGGTCTTGAAATACACTATACATGTGAGGACTTCCAACCAAAGGGCGTATGCATCACTAAAGAACTTATCCAATCCTAATATTTGTATTGTTCCAAAGCATAAGGGTTCAATGAATATGCACGGTTGTTTTTTAACTAAGCGCAATCATATCTATGAGAATCCTCCTATTTGAATTCTCTCATGCATCCCCCTAGCAACTTCCCCTGAATCCTTCTTCTTATTCTAAGAATGGAGGTGAGACACCTCTTTAGTCTTCCTAGTCAGAATTTGCCTCCAAAATTTCTTAGGAGCTAGCTTAGAGAGGTGTTAGAGATTCCCTTGTCTTTGACGAATGTATTGCCTCTTTTTCCTTTTAGTTAGGGCTTTATATATTTTTATCTTGTCCATTTTAAGAGATTCATCAACAGCTTCCTTAATTGCTCTCCTCGCACTTTTACACTCTTTGTCATACCATGGATTGGTTTTGCTATTTCTTTTATTATTTGATATAGGAAAAATTAGGATAGATCGAATGGCCACAAGACAAGGGTAGATCGAGTAGTTTATAATCGTTTCCACGTTTTTATTGTTACTGCCAGAGAATGGCTGCAATTTAATAGCTTAATGCTATTAATATTGATTTTCCACTTCTCCTTTCGAAAATTGGCCGTGGGAGCGCTTCCTAAACCTTCTATATCAATACTAAACCTTCTATATCAATACATAAGGTTCTGTAACTCTAGATTGATAAATAAGTTTTGATTGTTATTGTCAGAGGATGGCTGCAATTTATTAAAAATAGACACAAAGATTTGTTAAAAATAGCAATCCATATTCACACAAAGATTTGTTAAAAATAGACTCCAGACTCCAAAGACCAAAACTCGAAAAACCAAAATTAATGATAAAACTTACTTTCATATAAACTTACATCTACATTGTGATTAAAATAAAATAAGCTAGTCAATAAAATAAAATGATTAGTGAAAATATTTCTAAATTTATAATTATAAATGAAACGAAATTTAAATTAGTATTTAGTATTTTTTTCTGTTATAAATAATTAGTAGTTTTGGCATCAAATTCACCAGACCACCGCTGCGTTGGTGTCTCTCAAGGGCGACGATGGCAGCACTGGAGAGGGAGCGGCGGTGTGTCACAGTGACACGAGTGCGTGGATATGTGTGAAATATCTAGGGAGGAACTATTAGTACCTGCACTAAGAACCGAATGGTGTAATCCAGTTGGTCAACAGAGCTATCCACAGATCTGGTATATAGGAAAAAGAGATTATAATACAGGGACAGTTAAATTAGTCTCATTCATAAATGAATTAATGTACTAGTGTTGTTAGGGTTGGAATCGTCTTCGAGTCGATGAGATTCCGAGTCGAAACCTCGCCCCAACTGGAAATCATGGGTTACAATCCCCAGATATTTTTTAACGCGAGATCGTCGGAATGGTAAGAGAATCAAACCAAGGACTGTAGTATACACGAAGGTCTACGATATCAATGCATACATAATTATATTATCCATCTAAACAAATGAATAAAGGAATCAATACGTATATAATTATATTACCCACCTAATCAAATGAATAAGGAAATCAACACATATACATAACACGAGAAATAAGAAAGAATAAATAGGAGAGTATGTATTCTCCCGCCAATTAAATATTATCACAGAAATCTCGGGCCATAGAAAACAACGTAGAGACTCATATACAAAATGACAGTATATGAGACGATGTAGACTTGACTAACAATCGACAACATATTGAAATTATATTATTCTTAAAAATGGAGTTATAGCCATCACCTAGAACAAAAAAAAAAACAGCGGAATAGATTACATCATAGGACGTATATCCTCTTAGATAGAGTTGGTACAAGGATAACCTCTGAGATGGGCGAACAAATATTCAATTCATAGTCAGAACAAACCTAAAATGAGTGACCTAAATACTATATTAACTTAAATTCAAACATATTAAAGTCATTTGAAGATTTCAAAGATAGTTGAATGCTAAAATGAGAATGTGAGCAGTTAGTAATTTTCTTAACAATATTGTACAATTTCCGTGCTAAAACCGTTGAATCCTTTAGCTTGAGGGTCAATGGAATAAAAAAAAAAAATAGAAACTAGAGAACCACGATAGTGACAGTTAAGAGCCAAACAGCTTGCTCCGGCCCGAGCCACCTTGAAGTCTACCAGTTGCAGAATGAAAGAAGCTCGGTAATATCCGCAAGCAAAGTTAGATGAGCAGAGAAGACCAACCTGGACATAGTTTAACCTTGAGGGTTAGGAGCGAGCAACCAGTGCACAAATACCAGAGGATTACGAAAAATAGGTTTACCTACGTTAAAAGGAAATGCTGGATTAGCATCACATGTAAATATTACTAAACCTTAGTCAATGATATCTAACAATTAAGTAGGAAATAGGTTACCTCGGAAATACGCATAAACTGGAAGTCGGCCCACAAACCTGAGTGAAGAATTCAAGGTAAATGTTAGTATGTAAATGTAAACCTCCGAGCTTGATCTCTTCAGATTTTTTTTGTAGAGCGTCAACTTTGCTCCAGTGCGCAAGTCCTCCTCCAGGAAAAACGTCGCCGACAAGGAATTGATGGCATTGTCCTCTGCCGCGGAATTGTAATTCAGATTGCATATCTGTATAGTGCATCCCTGTGTGCGGGCAAGTTTAGATGTAAGGGCAGGTTCTCCCGTAGAAACTTTGTTGCCCTCTCTTATCGCGTTCAGCAGTTCCGACGTTTTCTGGGATGAGAAAGGGAAAATGAGTTGCTGCAGAGCATCAGGAATGGGCGTCGTTGGCAACTTGCGATGCCAGTAACTCAGTGTCGGAGATGCAGAAGACTCTAGCCATTGCTGGTACGTCACGTATGCCGGTACGGGTCGATTCCCGGAATCGACCCGCCGCCGGTCGGGCGGCGCGGGGGTGGCGCCGCCACCCCCGCGCCGCCCGACCGGCGGCGGGTCGATTCCGGGAATCGACCCAATCTGAAGCAATGGCTAACGAAACCATTCAAGGCAATGGTATTGCTTCTTATTCGTAATGGCTCTGCCTCCGAATTCCTTCTTATTAGGATAGTAAAAATCTACAAATATATAATGATACAACCGAAGGTAATTGCTTCAGGTACATCTAAAGGTAATTGCTTCTCGTATATGCTTTTGGACAGTCATCATGAAGAAAAGATAATATCTATTTAATTTAAAGATAATTCTTAACAACTGATTAGCGAAGCTAGTGGAAACTATAGTTGACTATTCTATTATGCGATCTTTCTATATTAAGTGTACAACCCACACATTATTCAAAAAGATAAAATGTCCACGTTATGATTGCATAGTTGTTATATCGAAATCACAACTACCCTGTGGAATTTTCGTTAATGCTCAATATTTTTTATCTTTACTTCCCTTCAACAATTTTAAAACTATAGCTCTTTGTTTCTTTTGATAAGTAGTGGGTTTCCTTTTAAAATCATATAAATGCAGTGACAATTCAAAATAAGTAAGTAAGCCAGGTGGGCAACTTTAGCCTCTTTGATCTTTCCACACAGTAAGCAACCCAAGAACACACAAGCAACGACAGCAGCAAAAATGACGGAGGTCCTCCTTCAAAACTACTAATTATTTATAACAGAAAAAAATACTAAATACTAATTTAAATTTCGTTTCATTTATAATTATAAATTTAGAAATATTTTCACTAATCATTTTATTTTATTGACTGGCTTATTTTATTTTAATCACAATGTAGATGTAAGTTTATATGAAAGTAAGTTTTATCATTAATTTTGGTTTTTCGAGTTTTGGTCTTTGGAGTCTGGAGTCTATTTTTAACAAATCTTTGTGTGAAAATGGATTGCTATTTTTAACAAATCTTTGTGTCTATTTTTAATAAATTGCAGCCATCCTCTGACAATAACAATCAAAACTTATTTATCAATCTAGAGTTACAAAACCTTATGTATTGATATAGAAGGTTTAGTATTGATATAGAAGGTTTAGGAAGCGCTCCCACGGCCAATTTTCGAAAGGAGAAGTGGAAAATCAATATTAATAGCATTAAGCTATTAAATTGCAGCCATTCTCTGGCAGTAACAATAAAAACGTGGAAACGATTATAAACTACTCGATCTACCCTTGTCTTGTGGCCATTCGATCTACCCTAATTTTTCCTATATCAAATAATAAAAGAAATAGCAAAACCAATCCATGGTATGACAAAGAGTGTAAAAGTGCGAGGAGAGCAATTAAGGAAGCTGTTGATGAATCTCTTAAAATGGACAAGATAAAAATATATAAAGCCCTAACTAAAAGGAAAAAGAGGCAATACATTCGTCAAAGACAAGGGAATCTCTAACACCTCTCTAAGCTAGCTCCTAAGAAATTTTGGAGGCAAATTCTGACTAGGAAGACTAAAGAGGTGTCTCACCTCCATTCTTAGAATAAGAAGAAGGATTCAGGGGAAGTTGCTAGGGGGATGCATGAGAGAATTCAAATAGGAGTAAACAAACTAGAAAAAAAGGAATGAAAAGAGAAGTTTAAGAGAAGAGAATGGGATAAAATGAAGTGCGACGAGTATATAGACTAGATCAACTCTTAAAAAAGGTGGATCCATTTTCAACATTGTCCCTCCTAACGTGCGTCTAGAAATAAAACAATTTCATGTGAAGGTGGGAGAATAAAGTATTCATTGTTTGATTCGAAATTACTTGAAGATTTGGGTAGATGTGTTCTAGATCCGTGCAGCGCCACCCACGGGCCGCCCCGCCTCGCCCGACCGGCGGCGGGTCGATTCCCGGAATCGACCCGCCGCCGGTCGGGCGGGGCGAGGCGGCCCGGGGGTGCTGCTGCCGCGGAGGGGGCAGGGGAGGGGGAGAGGGAGGGGTGGCCGAGGAGGGGGCGGTGGCAGTGGAGGGGTGGGCAGGGGGGCCGGGAGGGGGCGGTGGTGGGGGATGGGTGGGCGGGGTGGGCGGGGGGGCCGGGGAGGGTGCGGTGGCGGGGGATGGGTGGGCGTGGTGGGCGGGCAGGGGGCGGTGGCGGTGGGCGGGGAGGGGGGTGGCGGTGGGCGGGGTGGGCGGGGGGACCGGGGAGGGGGCGGTGGCGGGGGAGGGGTGGGCGGTGGCGGTGGAGGGGGGGCGGGGAGGGTGTGGGCAGGGTGGGCGGGGGGGCAGTGGCGGTGGCGGTGGCGGGGGATGGGTGGGCGGGGAGGGGGCGGTGGCGGTGGAGGGGTGGGCGGGGGCGGTGGCGGTGGAGGGGTGGGCGGGGGAGAGCACAACTGTGATTTTCGCATTGATTTTTAAGTTAATTATTATTTTTTGAAAAAAAAAGTTGTTATTATTATTTTTTTGACATGAAATTCATAAAAAAAACTATTATTTGACCATTTTTAGTTAGTATTTTTGTATAAAAATTGTGATTTTGACATGTTAATTCTAGCAAAAAATTATCAAAACGTTTAGTTTTTTTGTTATATTTATGTTAAAAATGGTTATTTTTATGTCCATTGTTAAAAAATGTTGTTTTTTAGAAACAATTATTTCATGTGGATTGAAAAATTAATTAAGGATGTATAAATATGTAGATTATCTAAAATTCAAACTATCGACTTTCTAATTTAAAAACGCAAAACAATAAAAACCCCACTAAAAAAAAAAAAAATTAAGATAGAGAACAAGAAAATATGAATAAAATGACGACTTCAAAAACTATCAAATTTAGAAAATAATTTTTTACATTTCACACACTAGAAAATTTAAAGTCAAAAAATAGGTCTTTTAAAAAAAGGGTGTGATGCAGAATACTCACTTTTTAAAATCAAGATGAAAATCACTACCATTCACCGAGCCTCACCCACTTAATGCACATGAAAAAAATTAAAGTTCCAAAAACCATGTTCTTAAAAAAACATGTGTATTCTGCATCAACACTTTTGAAAATCGGGTCATTTTTTTGCCACCTCTACAAAACGGGTAACAGTATCAGTTCCCGTTTCAAAGTTTACATTGTTTAGAGATCGAGAAATTTAATGGTCAGAGTTTTGAGTTGTGGAAACTCAAGATGGAGGATCTGTTGGTGGATAAAGATCAGTGGATTGCGGTAGATCTAGGTACTAAACCAATAGGAGTGTTCGATGAAGAATGGAAGAAGTTGGATCGAAAGGCAAAGAACACAATACGATTGTGTGTCTCAGATTCAGTATTGCTGAATGTATCAGGGGAAGTTACGACGAAGGATTTATGGGAAATGTTAGGGACTTTGTACCAATCTAAGTCTCTGGTGAATAAACTATTCCTGTGGAAAAAGTTGTATAACTTGAGGATGAAAGATGGAGACTTGGTGATAGAGCATCTGAACGCATTTAATACTATGGTAAGTCAGTTATCATCTATTGATATTAAAATTTTAGATGAAGTGCATTAGTTTGTTGTGTTCTCTACTAGATTCGTGGGATAGTCTGGTTATTGTAATAGGTAGTAATGCAACTGCCTTGCAGTTTGATGAAATAGTCTCATCCTTGCTGACGGAGGAGATGAGACGGAAAAATATGGAGAGCCAGAATGGTGATGCCTTGTCTGTATGAGGAAGGTCCCAGAATAGAAACAAAAATAAGTCATCGAGTGGGAGATCTAAATCTAGAGGGAGATATAAATCTCCAAGAACACCTATGAAGGTGGTGTGTTGGAAATGCGGAAAGGAAGGGCACTACAAAAGGGACTGTAAATCTAAATCTCTTGATAAAGGAAAGGGATCTGATGATGCTCCTTCTGCAGAGGCGAAAACCACCTCAAATGAAGGTGGGGATGTGTACCTGGCTTATTCAAGTACACATGTAGATCATGAGGCATGGTTGATTGACTCAGGTGCATCCTTTCACTTCACTCCCCATAGATAGTGGTTCTACGAGTATGAGAAATACGATGGTGGTGATGTCTTCTTAGGGGATGATAGGAAGGCTAGAATCATTGGTTGCGGAAAAGTAAAGTTGAAGTTGCAAGGTGGAAGGGTTAGAACACTTTCGGGTGTTCTACATATTCCTGCATTGGCCAGAAATCTGATTTCTGTAAGCAAGTTGGATGATGCAGGTGTAAAAACAGTGTTCGAGAAGGATACCTACAAGACGGTTCGGAAAGCATTAGTATTGATGCAGGGAGTTCGAATTGGAACTCTGTACAAGCTGCAAGGTAGCAATGTTGTTGATGGGTGCAACAGCTAGTGGTCTCTGGAGAGAAGACCATGTTGTGGCATCAAAGGCTTGGACATATTGGAGAGAAGGGCCTTCGAATACTTCATGGTAAAGGTATGGTATAAGGTATGAGTAATAGCTCTCTGGATTTTGATTTCTGTGAAAATTGTGTATATGGGAAGAAGAATCCGGTGAGTTTCTCCTCTGGTGGTAAGAGGGCGAAACAGACATTAGAGCTTGTGCACAGTGATGTGTTTGGACATGTGAAGGTTCCATCACTAGGTAAGTCTATGTACTATGTATCATTTATAGATGACTTCTCAAGGAATACATGCATATATTTCCTTAAGAAGAAATCTGAAGTCTTTGACAGGTTTAAAGAATTTAAGGCTCTGGTGGAAAACGAGACAGAGAAGAAGATAAAGGTGCTGAGAATAGATAACAGTGGAGAGTTTTGTAGTAAGGAATTTGAAAAATTCTGTAAGAAGTGTGGTATAGCATGGCAGAAGACTACTCCATATACACCTCAGCAAAATGGAGTTGCAGAAATAATGAACAAGGCGTTGATGGAAAAGGTAGGAAGCATGCTCAGTGGTGCCAGGTTAGGACATGAATTTTGGGCAGAGGCGGTGGAGACAGCATGTTACCTGGTTAATAGATCACCTTCATCAGCGTTGGAGGATAAGTCTCCACAAGAGGTATGTACTGGTAAGAAACCCTCTCTTTCACATTTGAGGGTATTTGGATGTGATGCATATGTACATGTTCCAAAGGAGAAAAGAACAAATTTGGATAGTAAATCTGAAAAGTGCATCTTTATTGGGTTTAAGGATGGTTTAAAGGGTTATAAGCTTTGGAACCCAGTAACAAGGAAGGTTGTGTACAGCCGAGATGTGCTGTTCAGAGAGGGTGAAAGATGTTATTAAACATGAAGTCCAACCAAAGGAACCTGAGAAGATAGAGTTTGAGCTTAAGGAGGAAGAATCAAACTCTATAGCAGAGGAGGAATTAGAAGATGAAGAGCCACAAAGGCAGCTAGAAGATCAGTTCGAGAAAGAAGGCAGCTAGAAAGGTATAGTCCATCTGCTTTCTATTCAAATTTTGCTTTATCTATTACTGATGATGATCCCAGAACTGTGAAGGAAGCAATAGATTCAGAGGATGGAAAACTCTGGAAAGAGGCCATGGTTGATGAAATGGAATCTTTGCACAAAAATAAGGCTTGGGATTTGGTGGAGTTGCCAGCTGGAAGGAAACCCATTGGCAGAAAATGGGTGTTCAAGAAGAAGACAATTGCAGAAGGAAAGGTGAAGAAATACAAAGCTCGGTTGGTAGCAAAAGGTTATTCCCAAGTGCCGGAAATTGATTTTGGTGATATTTTTTCTCCTGTTGCCAAGGTAACTTCTATTAGATTACTTTTATATGTTGTTGCTGCTTTTGATTTTGAGGTAGAACAGATGGATGTGAAGACAAAATTTCTTCACATGGATCTGGAAGAGGAGATCTACATGAAGCAACCTGAAGGCTTTGCGGTGAAGGGTAAGAAAGAACTGGTATGCAAGTTAAAGAAGTCTCTGTATGGGTTAAAACAGTCACCAAGGATGTGGTATCAGAAATTTGATACATTTATACGAGGACTTGGCTTCACCAGAAGCAAAGCAGATCATTGTGTGTATTTTAAATTAATTGGTGACCGTGTTATTTATCTGGTCTTGTATGTGGATGATATGTTGCTGGTTGGAAATGACAAAGAAATTATCTAGGATTTGAAGACCCATTTGTCCTCCAAATTCGACATGAAAGATCTTGGTACTACAAACTATATTTTGGGCATGGAAATTAAAAGAGAACAGACAAAGAGGAAACTCTAGTTAAACTAGAGGAAGTATGTCGAGACAATATTGCAGACGTTTAATATGCATGATAGTAAACCGGTGAAGGTTCCTATTCCTGTAGGTGTAAAGTTGTTATGAAACCAGCTCAAGAAAAGATAGAAAAGATAGATCAACGCCTTAGAATTCAGCCTCTTCAAGGGGGCAACCTCCTTTACATGACATAAATGAACAATTCTTGGATGATACAAATGACAAAACCTCCTTTCTATATATAGGAGTCTAAGGAGTCACAATATAATCCAGCCGACCTAACAATAATAATATAAAGCCACAAAAATAACAATAGAGGGATTCTATGGGGCACAGAAATAATAATATGGGGGTAATAGGGGCACAACAATATAAATAAGGGGTATAACTACAATAGTAATGGGGTAATCACTAGTATTATAGGGACCCAACATGCCCTCTCCTTCAAAAAAGTGTTGTCCTCAACGCTTGAGTAGTTCTGGATACTTCTGCATAAAATTATCATCCTCCCATGTGGAATCTTCAGTGGATAAGTTCTTCCACTTGATAAGATACTCTGAAATTGATCGATTTCGTAGCTGTCGAGTTCTTGTTTCTGTGACTGCTTCCGATTCCAATATAATTTTTCCTTCCTCGTCAAGTTCTGGCAATATTGTTTGAACTGGGAGCTTGTCGCCTATAACCTTCTTTAAACATGAAACATGGAAAATTGGGTGCAATCGAGAAGCTGCAGGAAGCTCCAATTTGTATGCCATAGTGCCAATCTTTTCCAACACCTTGTACGGACCATAATACTTTGGTGATAATTTATTATCCTTCTTAGCTTGCTTTAGGGACATTTGCTTATATGGTTGTAGCCGTAGGAATACCCAATCACCTACATCAAAACTTCTTTCACTGCGATGTTGATCTGCATGTTGTTTCATTCTATTTTGTGCCAACACGAGGTTATCCTTTAAGAGTTGGAGGACTTGTTGTTGATGTTCGATGTGATGTTCCACTGCTTGAACCTTAGAATTTTCTCTTAAATATGATGTGATTGATGGTGGTTGGTACCCATAAAGTGCCATAAATGGGGTCATTTTTGTTGCTGTATGGAAGGAAGTGGTATACCACCATTCAGCCAGAGGCAATCATTTGACCCATTGTGTCTGTTTATCAGATACAAAGCAACGAAGATATCCTTCCAAACATTTGTTTACTATCTCAGTTTGCCCATCAGATTGAGGATGATAAGATGAGCTATGAGCTAACTGAGTACCCAGACAAGAAAATAATTTTGTCCAAAAATTTCCAGTGAAAATGGGATCTCTGTCACTTACAATAATCTTTGGGTTTCCATGTAGCTTTTGAATTGTTTCCATAAATGCAGTAGAAACTGTACTGGCTTTAAATGGATGTGATAATGCACAAAAGTGTGCATACTTGGTAAGCCTGTCAACTACCACCATGATGACACTCTTTCCCTCAGACTTGGGTAAACCTGTGATAAAATCCATTGAAACCTCCTCCCAACGTTGGCTTGGAATGGATAAAGGTTGTAATAGACCCGGTGTCTTAATTGTTTCAACTTTATTTTGTTGGCAAACCAAACATTCCGCCACAAACTTTTGAATATCTGATTTAAGGCCATCCCAAAAAAATTCCTTCTTAACCCTGTGGTATGTTTTTAAAAATCCTGAGTGCCCTCCTAAGGGAGAAGTGTGCAATTCCATAAGAATCTTTTGTCTTCACTCGAGACAATTCCATAGGATGGTTTGTCTTCTGCAATACCTACATTTACACACAACTTGTCAGTTTTAAAACCACAAGACCTCATGATCTCACTTGATGATTCAATCATTAAGTCCTTATGATGTTCCAAGTCCTCTACATGACTCAAAAATATTTCGATGGTCTTCTCTTCAATCTCATCAAGTCCTTCACTTGGTTGCTTGATATCCTTCCCCACTTTTTCTTACTTTTGGCCATCATCATGAGTCAAACTTCCTTTGCTTCTAGCCCTTGCAATATGCTGAAAAGTAAAACCTTTTCCCAACTGTGTACAAGCATTTACATGATACCTCGCTATCTCATCTTCTTTCATAACAGAATTTATATTTTGCTTGTCTTCTTCCTCCTTTATGACAATATCAGCAAATTGTCCTTCTTCACATGTTTCACCTGCAAACATATATAAATTATCAAATTTAAAATCATGCGACCTTTTGGTCTCACTTGAAGTTTCAGTCTTCAAGTCTTTCTCCAAATACTCATTTATTCTGAGTATTTCTTTCTTCAGTCGAGCATTCATCATTTGCTCTTTCAACTTTTGTAGTTTATGCCACCTTATCTTTCTTCTCATAATAAAGCCACACCTCTGGTCTTTCTCATTCCTCTGTAACAGTTCTATCAGTACTTCAAGATGGACTATTATCTCAGCCTTCTCCCTCTCATATTCATCATTAATTATCTGTCTCCATATTCCATTTGCTTTGGCATATTATTTCTTCACTTTGTGGCTTTTCTTTGAACCCCTGCTATGACTATCAATAGTCATCTTCTTCACCATCTCTTTGATTTCCTCACTCACTCATTATGAGCTACACAAGTCTCTGCAACAGCAAGTCCTCCTTGCTGCATGATATCTTACTAAGCTTGTCTCCTCTGAGCTCAGTCTTTTGAAATCTCTTTGATTCTCTCCTCTGGAACCATATGAGCACTCCATGCTCTAGACTTCAACTCATCTGTACTTTTGAGAACACAATTGTCCTCTTGTATTTAAAACACAAACGAAATACTAGGTTCTGCCACTCTCTCTCAGAAACCCTTACTAGCTTCCTTCATCACTGCTCTTCAAGCTTTGATCTTCTTGCTGAGATGCTTCACTAATTATTGTTACCTGCATATCAATGACATTTAAAAAAAAATCATTCCCAAGCTTTCAAAATCTTACTTCTGCCAAATTTCTATGGCCACTCTAAAATGCTTTTGCTCAGCTTCCTTCTGAGAACACTCTTGTCCTCTCTGTCCAACCTTCAGTTGGATTCTTCAGGTTCACTGCCACTTGTTTTCCAGTCTTTCATTCACTTTGTTCTTTAGAACACATACAACTTTCCTTGTCTATCTGCTT
Organism: Pinus tabuliformis; assembly: GCA_031772625.1. Classification (NCBI taxonomy): domain Eukaryota; kingdom Viridiplantae; phylum Streptophyta; class Pinopsida; order Pinales; family Pinaceae; genus Pinus; species Pinus tabuliformis. Next base: position 1,119,124,185 of record CM062817.1, read on the forward strand.
CTATCAATCTTTACTCTGTCTTTAACCTGCCAAACTCAAACCAGAGTTAAATAAAACAATACTTGTATGATTTCACAAGCAGTCTCCATCCACTCTTCACATTCGAGTGAATCTCCATTTTCCTCAAGAAAACAAACATTACTGTGCTTTATTTATGCTTCTGCAATCTCTTCTTAAGAGTATCACTTACTCTCATCTTATGTCATGCCTTCTACTTATCAGATTCAAATAACCTGATCTCCTCTTTCTTTTGCAATCACACTTGCACTTTGCACAATTCTGCTTTAATTAAAAGAGCTTTAACTAGCTCTGATACCAAATGATGCAGCCTAAGCTGCTTATACCCACCTTATGAAATAAGTTTGCATGGTACATACATGTGTACATGTCCTCCCAGGATTTACCATATTCCATACTTAGTGAAATCTTCACTAATCAAGGTTCTATGCTTCTTAATTAATCTTCATGTGGAAATGTCTCATTTTACTATCTATAGTCTAACCCTTAATTAACCTTTGAGTGGAACCTTATTCAACCCGTCATAATCTTTGGTTAATGTTTAATCCTTATAACTTAACCCTTCGGTAAGCACCTGCACACATTAACCATACCCCATACCATGGTCTCAGACTTTGGTTAAACTCGACTTAACCTTTTAATTCATTAATCCACTTATTTCTATTATAACTCTTATATAATATAAATACTCCACAAAACACATGTAAACCTTACCTTTCCGCCAATCCACGATCTTGACACATTTACCGATGCTCACCTTATCGTGTTCAACCTCTACCATTGATTTCACTCCACCAAATCAACGGCTATCGCACAATCTCCATTCATCCTCCGGAACTCAAATAAATTTAACTTGAATTGATAAACACATCCGGTCTGCTCAGAATATTAACCTGCGCACACTTTTCCATATGATTACCATTCGATCCGTCAACCAATGGACAGTCTTGATCACCGGATCTCAACACGGATTTAATCCCGTTGAATAAAAGCTCATCACGTCTGATTTCCAAGTAAACCCCGTGCACTTTAACCACGTGATATCCATCCGATCACAGGTTCAACGGAAGACTGTGATCTATCCAGACTTCAACCAGATTAGATTACAGTCTATAACTTTCTCGGGTCCATTTTTCAAATCCTGCTTATGGTTTTGAGGCAGCACGAGAAACCACTTCAAGCCTACGAAAACCACTCTTCTCTTCCGCTAACACGTGGCTTCATCTCCGCTATTCATCTTCTTAACTCTATTCTACGTGACTTAATCCTGGTCGTTTATCTCCATCATTCTTGTTCGTTGATCCGATTGATCCAACGACTCTTGTGCATCATCACTTCATTTCTTCATCCTTCCCTTTACTTCATTTTTATGCCATTTCTCAGTGTTCTTCTATGGTTTCGGGTTTCTCCAAGGATCTGGTCTTTGGTTGTTCTGCAACACAACTCCCTCTTGAGCTTAACACTGCATACTCTTAATCAATGTCACATCTGAACTTCACTTTGATCCTTTAATCGAATTCAACGATCAAACCACGATCCTTCATACTCCACCTCTTCTCTGTGTTCTACTCAAACTTCACCTACATATATATACTATGCAGAATTACACCAATTCATACACAATTCATAACTCCATTAATCAATACACACCACACACCTCAGGAATCAAATTCTCTGTATTGATAAATAAATATTTACATAAAGAGTCTCTCTCTGGCTTGATTTTCTAATCAGTGGTCTCTGTTTTCCTACCTGCCCGTAGGCTTACAATCAAACCCTTCACAATCTAACTAATGACTGACTGACTAACTCGCTCTAAGCCTTTTAAGCTTACATTTATACAAAAAGGTTCTGTGAACCAATTTTGGTTCAAATCCTTAATAATTTCAACTAAACCCTAAGCATCCTCTCAATCCAATAAATCATGAACTAATTCCTAATTCAAGGTCTACAATTAATTTCCAATCTATCAATTCCGATGAACTCTCAACTATCTTGATTCTCTCATGATCCCCTTTATTCGAGAACATTTACAATATGCCTCACAATACTTAATTAATTCCTATTCTCATTAAAATCACTCAAAAGCCTAAATAATTACATTAATTTAACACTTAGGAGACCAACTTTCTTGAAACACAAGACCCCCTATGTCTACTAAGATACAATGATTTTTTTGAGCTGAATGCTCCTGCATCTGTTGGAAATAATACTGAGAGGGGGGGGGGTGTCAATCAGTATTATCAAATCAAACACTTTTTCATTTTCATACTCAGATTCATATATGCTACTTCAGTGAAGGGAACCTGTGTGTACACGCAACTGTGTCTAATGCAACTAGCGTATATCCAGTAAACTTATGATTCAGTTAATCCATTAAATGTTGATCTTTACTTAGTGCATCAGAACTTTTATTAACCATATGAACAGTAAACAGGTGCAGTAAAACAGAATAGATCATCACACACAAGAAGCACACATGAACATCATGATGTAAGGTGGAAACCCAATGTGGGTGAAAACCAGCTGCTGCAAGTCATCTCTATCTTCTTTTAATAAGAAACTTATTTTTACAATATTTTTGTACTGGTGCAGTCTTATACTAGTACACAGGCTTCTACCTGCAGAAGACTACAACCTTCTCTCGTTCTCCAGCTTCTCTGGAAGGGAGCTGCAACCCCCTTAGCTCTTGTACTAGCCGATCCTTTTACTAGTACATAGGTGCCAACCTACTAAATGCTCCAATATTCACTCGTTTTCCAGCTGCTACTGGAAGGGAGCTACCACCCCCTTAGCTCTTGTACTAGCTGATGTACTAATATGTAGGTGCCAACCTACAGAAGACTACAACCTTATCTTTCTTCCTCTAGGTACCACGTTTCATAAATTTTCAGACTGGATACTCCTGAAGCAAAACACCATAATCTAAAGGCCACATTTCATCCAATTTTCATACTGGACCCATCAATATCATTGAAGCACACAATCAATCAACACTAGCATCATCAATCTCTGAATCACCCAATACTGAATCATTAAAACCCTGTCAACAAACTGCAATCACCAGAACACAGAGCAGAACACAGAACTCTGCAACAATATTCAAAACCAACTGTATCATCAGAAATCATGCATCAGATTGCATACGCTACTTGGAAGAGTTGAACCAGCGTGTATACGCAACTTCACCAAAGTGAACAAGCATATATGTCAACAATTACTTACTTATAACTTTGTTGCACTTCCTGACTTCAGACATACCCAAATCATTACATATACAAGGATAATACGTGTGTTAGCAACTAGATCTTAGTCCATCAGATCACATAAAGATAGGTCATTATGATCCTGATCCATTGTTAGATTTCATCCATCAATACTGAAGCTAAACACAATCAATCAATCTGAATATGCAGAATATTGACACTAGTAAACAGTCACCAAAACTCATCAACAACCAGAACCACCTGTAACTTCAAACATCATAATTCATATGGTATACGCTACTTAGATGTATCTAACCTGCGTATGTACGCGCTTTTAACATAGTCAACCAGCGTATACATCTATAAATATTCATTCATGATTTGTAGCTATTCCAAAACTTGAGTTATACCCAGGGCATAATATTTACAGAACATTACATGCGTTAGTATATAGATCTAGAATAAGTGTGATCAAACTATATAGAGATGATTCATTCCAAGACATTAGATCCCAATCTATCCTTAGATCTTGTTCTCCATCAACTGTTGAGATTCCTCCTTAGCTCAGATCAAGCAAAGCATTATGGACTCATAACCTGCATACTAGATCTCATACTTCATCAGATATTCAAGACTTTCTGAGTGCCTTTGCCTAATGATCTTCTCCTCCTTCTATAGTCTTAGGCCTTACTCACTACCATGGTCCAAAACCATAAAGAATCAATACCATGGACCCAATACCTGGGTTCAACACTTCGGACGAGATACCATGGTCCAAAACCATAGGTACAAATACCAAGGACTAAATAACATGGACCAAAACCCAATGTACGCGCCTTCCCTTGCATGAAATTGCGTGTATACGTATACGCACCTTTTGGTCAGCTAAACCGTGTGTATACGTGGCTTTATCAAAGGGAACCTGCATATATCTCTTTTTCTTCGTTCTATGAGCCTTAACTGTGATCTGTCATCTTAGTAAGTTTCCATCAAGGACAACACCTGTATCATAATGCCAACAACATCAACATGGCTTCTTCCCTGAAGACACTTCTTTCGATGTCATATTGTCAAGGATTCTATGAGGACTTCTATTTTGTATGCATATCGTTTTCGTGGTTTCTTATTCCCATAGAAATTTTGGTAGGTCTTGGTCAAATATCATAGTCCTTATGCATTCTTCAATGGTTCTATTCTTCCTTTCAGCTACTCCATTATGTTCGGGGTTGTAGGGAACAATGATCTCCCTCTTAATGCCTGCTTATTTACAATATGCTATAAGTTCTTTTGAAGTGTATTCACCTCCATTGTTGGATCTCAGAGTCTTTATATTTATTTCGCTTAGGGTCTCAACTTCAAATCTAAACTCCTTGAACTTCTCAAATACTTCATCCTTTGTCTTGAGAAGATAGAGCCATGTCTTTCTAGAGTGATCATCAATGAAGGTCACATAATATTGATGGCCTACAAGAGATTTATTAGACATGGGCCCACATACATCAGAATGAATGAGATCTAGTATCTCCTTAGATCTTGTATTGCTGCTTGTAAATGGTTTCTTAGTATTCTTTCCCAAGGCACAACCCTTGCATACTCCTTCATGGTCCTCCTTGATGTTGGGGGTGTCGTTCACCATTTGACTTAGAGAGGGTATTATCCTATAGTGAATATGTCCATATCTTCTTTCCAATGTTCGACGGGACTAATTTCCATACGAACAAGGACTTGAGGAGATGGAGTTATAATTGTATATAATCTTCCTTCACGAATCCCAATAACCCTTTCCTTTTCAAAACTAGAATATTTTCCCTAAACCAAAACTTTACCATCTACAAAAGTAACTCTATCTCCTTTATCCTCTAAACAAGAAATAGAAAGTAAATTCTTTTTCAAACCTGGGATATTGATGATGTTGTTTAGGCGTAGTTTTTCTCCACTTTTTAGCTTCAATGATGTAGATCCAAGGCTCTTGAATGCATATTTGTTGTTGTCCCCAAGCTCCATTTCATGTGATGATGATTCTTTTGATAGAGTTTGAAGTTGTCCACTTTTTCCTGTCATGAGTCTTGAGGCTCCACTATCAATAATCCATGCATTGTCATCATCAAGTGTACCTATAAGTGCAACCAAGAATCCTTCACTCTTGACTCTCCTAGATAGATTGTAGATGATCCTTCCAACCAAGCTTCCTGCAATTTTCATGAGATTGAGTCCCATCTTCAAATAACTTGCCATTGAGAGAGTGATCTTTTCTTCCAAGATTGCTTTTCCTTCCTTCAATTGATAGCCAACAAAGTGATCTTCAACTAGTCCTTCTTTCACCTTAACTCTGATACCATGTTGAGAAATCGATACACGTAGGTATTAGGGTTTGATTATTATTTTCTTGATAATTACTTGTTATTTATGTTGCCTTATTTTACTTCTTTATTATGTTGTATTTCATCAAGCAATTACCAAATTAAATGTATATGAAGATCACAAGAAAAAGAGACACAAGATGTAGGCACTCAGCCAGGGAAAAACCCCTATCTAGGGGAAAACCCAATCCAACTCTTACACTGGTATATTCAAATCAAGATGAGACAATCCAAGACCCTTTATACCTAGACAAAGACCTCCTCCAATCACCAAGTCAACCATTCCTTCAAGTAGATGATCTCTGCCAAATTTTCTAAGTGTCAGCTCTTCAAATGCAGCGTCAACCTATAATATCGACCCCAAACTTCAAAATTTTAGCCCCTAGCTTCATAATTTCAAACCTACAACTAATTCATAAATTTCAGCCCATAGCTTCAGTCCAGAAACCCTAGCAAACTTTTCACATGTGAGAGAGATGCCCAGAAACTTTGATTTTTATTCTTTCTTGGCTTAGGTCTTCTTCTCCTACAATGCTCTCTACTTTTCGTCCTCTTTCTCTATGTAGATAGAACTTGTGTGAGTGTGCTTCCAAGTGAGTCAATCTCCCTCTATTTATATTACTTCCATGAGGTCGAATTACCTCCAATAGGGTTGACTTCTCAAGGACAGGCGCGACTAGGTGAGGAGGGACAAAATGACTACTTTGGTCAAAAATAAATTTCCTTACATGATACAAAAGCCCAAGGGTCTAATAAATGTGACAATGACTCTTTTGAATCTTAACAAAACCTAGAAGCCTTCAACGGAGACTATGCCCTAGAAAATAAATGAAAGAGCATGAAACCCTTGCTTCAATAATATTTTTCTTTTACAATAATTTTTTCTTTTGACAAATACAATTATGAAGACCGACACTAGTTACATTCTTCAACACAACCTATCTCCCCCTGACATGTTATAATTCACACAAATTTCCATAGTGGTCTATGCATCAACAACATAGGTCCTTTTGCAATTTTGTCATTAAATTTTCTTGCCAAAACTGCTACTTCACATAGACTGCCCATAATGTCGATGATTGCTTCACATTTTCCACATGTCAACCTATCAATGGTAGATATTCAAATGTGCAACTACTACTACATAGACTTGCCCTCTTCAATATTCATGGATTAAACAAGTTGGATACTTCAGAATAATGTATGGACCAATTCTTCGGCTAGATCATCCTGAATCTTTCCATCATCCAATGTACCTATTGATTCATCATGACCTTTCTCTTTTAAAAAACCTAAAATCATGACTACATAAACCTTTTCATTTACTTGATCTTATTCATTTTTCTTTCTTCTCCAAACCTTCTTGTAATTAATTTTAGGGTTGTCATTCATGGAAGATTCCATCTTGTGCCTGCATTCGTGAGTTATGTGCCTATAGTTATGGCATTTGTAACATTCAATGTTGGGCTTGAATGATAGAACTAGTGACATATACTTTCTGTTGACAAAGTTTGTTTGAAATTTGTCTTGCTAACCTACAAACTTGCCTCTAAGGTTTTGATAATGTCTTTGATAATCACTCTTGTCATACATTCTACAATCCCTAGCCATATACCCATAGTTAGAACATGAAAAAAAATAACCATCAAACATGCTAGGGTACCTGGATGGGATGTCCTATCTTGATGATCTTTTGTATCCATCCTTCCTTGGAGGAGGTGCAACCTTTTGTTCATGACCTCTTGGACCAACCACGTTTTTAACCTTCTCTATCCTTCATTTTGATTTGGTTTTTGAGGGATCCTACTATGAGGCTCCTCATCAATATTTCTTTGTGGGGGCTTAGACCTTATGTCTTCATTGCATGGGGATTCTTCTATTTATTTTTCCTTCATCTTTAATTGAGAAATTTCATTGCTCTTTCTTTCATTATTCAACAATTTATCCTTCTTCCATTTCCTAAGCTTGTCTATTTCAGTTAAGGCAATGTCAAGTTTTGTTTTCTTTTGAGAAAAATCTTCTTGAAATCGACTTTTCAAGACTTTCCTTCTTTTTTCTTCTTCTTCTACTTGTAGCTTTAGAAGAGTGGCCTTTTCTGCTTCTTTGTTAAGAACCTGTATTTGTTCCTTCTACCTTTCACTTTCCTTCCTGAGCTTGTTTATTTATGCAACAACTGTATCCAATCACTTTTTCTTTTGGCTAACTTCTACCTCACACTTAGGAAGAGATTCTTCTAATTTCATTTTTGCTTCCTACACTTGGAATTTTAACAGAACAACATCTTCTTTGAGTGCCTTATTTTTCTTCTATGTGTTCTCCCATTCCTTGAAGGCACTGATTAATGATTTCTCCACGTCCTCTTTTGCTTCTTCTTCATCAGTATTGTTTGATTCTTCAACCTGAGAAACTACCTAGTTTGAAACATGGTTATTATCAACATGATCTTGACCGACACTGAATATTTTGAATTTTTTCCCAAAGATGTTTGGCATATGAGCATGGACTTATATTGGATTTCACATAATCTAGCAATGCACTTAGAATGATACTCATGGCCTTTTAATTGTACCTTCTTGATTCATCAGTGGATGTATCTCTAGTAAAAACTGAAAACCATACATTACTTCTAATAGCTTGCAAATAGGTTTCCATTTTAGCTTTCTAAAACGCAACATTTGATTTAGTGAACAAAGGAATTGGACCAACCTGTTTCTTTTCATCAACTATAATATGATCTAAAATTATTTCAATACCTAAAACTTTCAATGATTCCTTTGAATGCTCGATGACTTTCTTCTTTGATTTTCCCATCTCTGCACTCTGAGATCTGCCTTCTAATTGTTAATTTGTTATTGAAGGGACCAAATCAGATGCTAATTGTTAGAAATACTTAGAGGGGGGTGAATCAATATTTCTATTCAATTGGTATATTTTTAACCTTATAAAGTATTAATTAACATTATCATCAAATGTAACATAAATCAACAATAAACAACACCATTCAATAATGTACAAACATCAAGACAATAGACAACATATTTTTAGGTGGAAATCCCTCCAGGACAAAAACCACTGAATGCTTCTTAATTTTTGTGTTAAAAAATGTAGAAATAAAGGCTCAATTTGACTTTAGCCTTAGTAAAATTGAGTAAAACGAATTTCCACATCAATAGGAAAACTTGGAGCCAGTTAACTAGTGTGACATGGCTCTTGTCACTTAGTTAGCTCAATAAATTCGAGTTAGAGGGCTTGGAGTTCAGTTATGCATGTGTGATTGCTAAATTTTAGCAATCTAGTTTAGTTTTTTCAATTGTATTCAACTAACTAACCTCTAACTATTGATAGCTTTAGTTGAAGGTCAATTGCACAGTGGAACAATAGTCTAACTCATAGATTTGTCAGTGAACTGATCAATCAACCCAAAATAGCTAATGCATGCAAGGAATTCGAATTCTTCAGCTGAAGTGGAGATGACAAGGTAGTGTAACATGATTTGTATACTAGTTTGAGCTTACAATTGTCGCATGAGGTCAAATGATCCATCCTTGGGAATTGTGCAAGAAAATAGGAGGAAATTCCTATATTTTAGGAGCTAATTTCCTCAGGAATTGTGCAAGGAAATAGGAGACTGGAGGATAAAATAATTAGCTAAGTGTTGGCCAGACTCCAGAGTTTCTCATTCAACAGAAAGAACAATTATTCTTTGCAGGTTGTGTTCAGAGTTGGAGCAAGTAATTATAATAGTTTCTCTATTCAATTGATTAATGCAAAGAGGCTTGAGGGCTTTTTCCCAATTGGGTTCCCCTAGAAATCACTGTGTACTTGTGGTTTTTCTTGTTGCATGTCTATGCATGTTGTTCTAAATTGTGATTTTCATTCCACAGACTAGTAGAGTAGAATTGTGTCTCTTGTTTCTTAGTTTGAAATCTTGAGCAATTGCAATTTCTATCAAATTTATACAATTTATCTTCAAACATTTATGTCAAGTTTTCAACTCCAACTAAAGGAGGCTCCAACCCCCTGATTTACAGACTCTAAATTGAAGGATGCTTTAATGCTTTGATTTACTAACTACAGTTGGGAGGACACTCCAACGCTTTAGTTTACAAGCTTAAACCTTAAGGATGCTTCAACACCTCGTTTACCAGTTGCAACTAGACGAACGCTTCAACACCCTGTGTAAGCTCCAACCTACTCTAGCACCACCCTGCCACCCTGAAGTATTCTAAGGCCCTAACCTAAAGGATACTCTACTCTCCTACCTTGAACCACCTAACCACCATGATCAGTAGACATCCCATGTTTCACAATTTTTAGACTAGATCCACATGTGTTCAAAATCAAGACAAAGGAACTGTAAGACAAGAAACTGCCATACAATCCCTATTAATAATTTTTTCCTTTGCTCAAACTGCATATCAAACCATAGCCATTGAACAACTCATCTATGCTCAATCTCAACAACAACTTTGACCATAACACAAATGTCAAAAAAAAACTCTACTTTTGCTCAATGTCAGTACCAAACCCGAAGTGCTAACATAATCAAGTCCTAGTTTAAAAAAACACTAAATAACTCCAACATTCATCCACCATCCACTGCTTCAACAATTTCTACCTAACTCAACGATTATTGACAATAGAATTTTTTTTTTAAGTGACATCAATTTCTTACGTACCAAATACATCTCTTATTCTGAAGTGTAGACCCTACATATGCCAAAGAACCCTGCTCAATGTACCTTTTTCAAATCCTAGCAACAACAATTATGAAATCATATTGTTGTGACATGTAGTAGCCTCACTGAATATAGAACCCTATTCAAGAATCAAACCCTAGTATCATTGCATATAATTCAACATGTAAACCCTAGCATCAAAACACGTTAGTAAAACACATCGGGTGTATATGTTATCTCAAACCCTAGTTTCTTACAATCATCCCTACAATGGGCTTTCAATATGATCAATGTCAAATCCTAGCCACTGATGCAAACTCTTCAATCCTCTGCCATACAATTTCTATCATTCAAAATAATTGTTTTTCTGCTCATGAAAATTACAGTTAGCACTGACATACATCACATACATCATATGTCTCTGTCATATATTAAAGTCATTGTTAACAGGATCACTTCCATTGTTACTATATATTAGGTCATTGTTATGCCAAGGTTTGTTGCTATGTCAAAGTCAACACCAAGTCACTGTCAAATAGATTCAATTCGTTGTCATGTATAACATCCTCTCGTTGTTATATAGATTACTATCTCATTTTGTATCTCTGGTCTTATAGATACATTGTCATATCATTATCAACCAATACACCATTTTCATATCATTGTAACATTTTCTCACTTTAATATCATTGTTAAGACATGCCTCCAAGTTATTGTCACATATACATATCACTGCTATATATATCATAATTCATAAATAAGAGTTACAACTATATGTCAGAATCAATTATCATATATATTTATACGAGTGGTAAGGAAATACCTACAAACTTTACTGCCTTGAACAAGTATTCGTTGTGCAAATCTATGTGAATAAAAGTTTTGTGCCAAACTATTTAACAATTATGCCTCAAAATTCTCACGGAAATTTGTAATGCCTTTCCTTCAGATTTTCATCAAGTTCCTTAATATAATTCACCAAACCAAGGTACTATAGGTTGTGACTAACTATATTCATCAAGTTCCTTAATATAATTCACCAAACCAAGTTACTATAGGTTGTGACTAACTTAGCTATAGTAGCCACAATCTGAGATGGCATTCCTAGTTTGTGCATTAATTGAGCATTCTCGAAACCACACACCCACTTATTCTATTCATAGATTTTTTTTAATATATAAATAGTATGCACTGAACTTTTAATATATGCAAACAAAATACCTTTTATACTTGTACTTGTAGAGTTGCAGTGAAACCAGGATCCTTCAATAGTTAAAATTTAAAATGTTAAAACATTTCAACGAGCTCTATAGCACCAATTCTTGTATAGGCTAAAGGTTTCACATGAGATAGACCGCAACTCCTATCTACTTAATTCTCCACTAAAACTTTCATCATTTCCTTAGAGATATGACCATAATAAACTCGCATTTTCCAAAGACAAAAAGCCAATCAAACTCACATTAGGTTCAAGAATTTAGCCACAGAGAACTCGCATTGCACAACAGAAAACTTCAAAAAATTACATCTTCAAATGAATGAGATTTCATTAATTCGGTCATCAATCTGGAGCGACAAAATCATAGCCAACTTGTCAAAATTTCTTATGCACAAGTTCTAGCAATGCATCACATGCATTTTTCTTGCGGATCACATGCATTGTTCCTTTGTGAATCCTTCAGTCATTCAAACGCCCTCAGACCTGTGCTAGGATAGTAAAGAAAAATAAAGCAACTCCAAATCGCTTCGTCAATGTGCATCATAACAAAAAGGAACCTCACTCAGAATTTTTTAAAGAACAATTTCAAAGATTATTATCTTATAAATCGACTGCGAATTCACTGTATAAGGTTTGGTTGAGCCGGTTTATACGGATGGGTGACCATCCAACCATATTAAAAAATAATGTTGAACCATAAATAATGTCCAACCATAAAAATTGAGAGCATTGACCAAGCGAAAAGCCAAACATTGATAAGAGAAATGACCTCAACAAGGTGTGTTAAAATAGTCAACCATATCTCTTTAATTGAAAACCTTATGGACGACAGGGATCAATTTAATATTATATTTAATGTAACCATGGTTCTTGACCAAACCATAAATTAGGTTCATGTGTATTCTTTTCTCTTTTTTTCCTTTTCTTTTTCCTTTTTTTTAAATAATGGGTGCTTTACAAATATATTAAAAAATATCTTTAACAAATTTCGAGCTCATATTAATGTAACTAATGTCGACTAACATTATGCCATTCATGTGGGGCACCTTGGTCATCACTTCAAGGCACAAACTTTGAGAAATAATATCTCCATAACCATGAGAATTCATGCAACGTACAACCTACTGTTGGAATCGATACAACGTGAAGAATCAATTAATGATGGTCTCGTGATTAAAGTCAGTATCTTTTACATCCATTTTCTTTGACAAGTGCGAGGCATCTAGGGTTTTTAAGGGCTTCTTCCTTTGGAGCTTCCAACTGATGTTATCCAAACAAATATTAAGAGTGTTCAATAATGGATGTTGGCATAAATGGCAACACCATTCAACAATGATGTGTCAATATTGAGATCAATTAGATGGATATCAAAGATGCTCTGCCATACTAATAGGATTATCGATTCATAAAGGAGGAACTTGTGGCCCACTTGCTTCACAAACATGGATGTTGTGTGGAAAAACAAATGTCAATCTTTATTCTCAATATATTATAGATAACTCTATCTTTAGAAAGGCTACAAGTCCCTTGTTCTTGATGAAAATCTAAATCCAGGCTCCTTCACAAACCTCTTTCTTCACTATCCTTTAGTTGACTAACTCTTAGGCTTGATTGTTTGGTTGTCTTATATAGAGAACTATATTATCTGAATGGCTTCAAGGCCTTTGTTCTTAGCGTAACCTTCACTAGACGACTAGATATCAATGGCAATAAAATTCTCCTTAATACTAATGGCTATTGATGTGTGGCTTAACAATAGATATTTCCATAATCTTTATTCAAAAAAATGGAGGGTCATGGCTAATGATCGATTTTTATGACACCCTTATGTAAAAAAAGAAAAAAAATGCATTCATAAAATTGCCTCAAGTAGACACATTAGCTAGGGCCATGGGTTGTTTCCCTCTTAGAGGGTTTTAACCACATAAAAATATTCATGTTATGACCTTAGATTTGGTTCTATGATTGTTTAATGAATGTGTTTCTCATGTATGGAATACTTTGTTTCCCAACATATATATCCTAGGATACATATTGATATTGGGATATTGGTATTTATATCCTGATATATATTTTAACATAATATACTAGTATATATACTAGCATAACATGTTAGCATATATATCAAGATATATATTGATATTATACAAGTACTCACATAATATGTTGATATATATATCAACATAATAAGTCAGTATCAACATATATGTCAGGATACATACTGACATAATATGTTGATATATATCATGGTATATATACTAACATAATATGTAGGTATATATCTCCGTAAGTATATATAATGGGATATATCCCAACATATATAATGACATATTATCTCATTATGCATATCAAAATATGCACTAACATATTCTATCGATATATATCCCAAGACATATACCTATATAACATGTATGCATATATACTAATATGTTATGTCATTATGTCGTCACTGTATCCCTGGTATCTATATATGTTATGTCAGTAGTATATATAGAGAGATATATACTGACATGTTATGTTGGTATATATCGTAGTATCTATAATAATAGGGATATATGTATGTATATATGTATTAGTATAAATACTAGGAAATACACTAAAATATATATATCACATAATATGCTAGTGTGTATATATATATGTGTGTGTATATATATATATATATATACTCTCTCTCACACACACACACACACACACTATATATATATATATTGATCTTATGTCAATATATATATTGAAATATATACTGACATATCAATGTTTTGTAGTTAAGGGTGTCACATGCGATGAAATCAAATAATTGGATTTCTTTATAATCCTACATTCTTCTTGCCATTGATGATGATCCATCCATCCAAACTCATTTCTTTTTAATTCTTATCCTTGATAGATGGTTGTTGCATATTTTTTTTTTCCTTTGATTACATGTAATATTGTTGTGACTTCCCCAATTTGTAGTATTTGTGGGTCTGTGATTATATCTTATCGAATAATGATTTTGTGATGCCCTATTCCATGAATATTGATGAGTGTTAGAACTTCCTTAATAATGTTGATGTTGTTTTTCTTCTCTTCTATGAATACTTCATAGTACTGAGGATGTTGATACAATTTCACATATGTTGGCCTTCCTTCACTTTTCTTGCCCATTTTGTTTGTCTTCTTTTTAGAGACAATGACCTCCTTTATCCTCTTTGTTTAGCCTTTGATTACTCTCATCTTAGAGATAATACCACAATACTTAACATGCACATCTTCTAGATGGAGTTCAACTTCTTCAATTATGTTTTAGTGGCCTTCTTGAATCTTGACCATAATTTTTTTATCATATAATGCTTCTGAACCTTCTCCTTCCATAAGAGTGTTTTTCACCATGAAATTTATCTATTGAATGGGCGAATAAATACTTGCTTACAAAGTATTTAGTTCTTTATGTTAGGTTTAATAATATCAAATTTGAAGTTATTTAAATTAGATGGTATAAACGTCACATATAAAATATTAAATGCTTTTTAGCCAAGTACTTATCAATGACTATTAATCCATATTAACCAAGGATCTGACAAGCATCGAGAAGGATCAAATCTCTTGAGGTGCAAACTTCTTTTAAAGCATAAAATGAAAGAAAAAATCGCACATCGAGACATTTGATTCCTCTCCACGTTTCCTAGATCCCATGGTTAAGATGAATTTATATTGGTTTTACACACACCATGTGTAATTTTTCATTTTTTAAATTGCATTTTTTAATGCATAAATAGATTTAACACCTTGAAAATCCCCTTGAGCACTTGGATTGTGTAGACTTCACAACCTAAAATAACAATTCGAACAAATTTTTGTTGGATTTGAAACAAAAATTGACCAAAATATACTTGAAAAAAAAAAACAAAAAGTAGAATAGTGAGAGTACTTGAAATGTTTTGACCATAAAAAGTATTTTTTTTTCAATTTCTTTCAATATATATATATAGAGAGAGAGATTATACTTAATATGGACATGAAAATATTTTATTTATGATCCACATTGATTTTTCTATTTGTATTAATATTCTTTAACGTCTATGTCTATATAATACCATATATAATATATACATAGTTGACATTGAAATATTTTACTTAATACAGACATTGGATATTTTATTTATAAACCACATTATTTACATTAAAAAAAAATTGTTCTTATTGATTTCGCCAACCTAGTATGGAAGAAATGGTGTAATGTCTTACCATGTTATGTAAACAAAAATAATAAAATGATAAACTAAAAATAAAAATAAATCATAACCATACATTAAAATAAAGATAATGTATTGCCATGTCCACGGGGCGTAGCGCAGAGGGTAATAGGGTATTTTGTTAAGCCACCTTGTGGTGTAAAGGTCATTAGTTCAAAATTCCATGGGAAAAAATACAGTGATGTTAAGGGATGACCTAGATAAATCTTAACTCTAGATCTCCCGAACGTGAAGAGGGTTTTAAAATAGGTTTGCACCTTAAGAGATTTGATCTCTCGACACTTGGTAGATCGGGTATTAAGATAGATCTAGAATGGTGTGTTTCTAAATATTATTTAACCTTAGATAATGCGATATGTTATTTATGACCCATATTGATTTTTTATTATTATTAATATTTTTTTTATCGCGAGAGAGGAACCAAAATTTCCTCAAAATTCAAATTACTCAAAACCTGATAAAAATAGTGTCATGTCGAAAAACACGACGAGACCTTTCGAACCCCTATTAAACAAACAAACTCCGGAGGTTATCACATTCTGAAATTTTCATGAAACAACAAAAGTTAAACATAGCTACCATGTGGCAATATATATATAAAATGTTGACATGGCAACGTGTACGATAGGTACACAATCAAAGTACCACTTACGTGGGCCTACACTAACATATTCTATGGATCTAAAGATGTTCCATTTTTTTTTGTGAAGTTATGATAGTGGCCTTATTTTGAATCCAAGGCATCTAGAACCCCCACCGTTCAAGCGGCATGCCTCTTATTCTTTGCAGCAACGACAGGGAATCCTCCCTGCATCCAAACGCGTCAACTAGATCGCAAGCTCCGGATGATCGAAATCCTTCGCATGAAACCCTAGTCAAGGAGATTTTAAAGAAACAATGGGATTCCCTTTTCTTATTATGCCTGTGGTCGCAGGGTATAACGCATTTCGAAAATGCGTTGGCTCGTCAATTATCTTTCGTTTCGTTGACAAAAAAATTAAACCAAAATCTTATATACTGTACATTATGGAAGATAAATATTTTTTTTTTGTTTTTCAAATTTTAATTGGCGTATAGCATTGGAGTCTTATTGGAAATCATTACTGCGTCACCGGATTGTATGGATACTCCTGTCACGTGTACAACATGTGCATGCCATTTAATTATGTTGAGACATATAACAGTACGAGAGCATATACAACTTGAGTATAACCAAGATGTGATACTTTGGTGGCATCACCGACATACAAAAGTACAATTTTAGAGTTTTAATGGGTGAACGGTCACGAGAGTATCTTGGTTCTTCTTTTGAGACTCTCGCAATCCATGAATACATATCATCTACAAAAGGGCTAGAGAAGAATTCTGGAGTGTAATTTGTTGAAGTCTTTTAAATTTATAATATAATATTAAATATTTTAATATTCATTATATTGGAATGCATATTTTACAGTTTAATATATAATTGTGTTAATGTTAACATATTAATTTGTAGAAAATATTGTGTTAATGGTAATATATATTTATTAATAAAATTTAAAAAAAAATGATTATTTAATCATATATACAGTTTCAGTGGCCTAATGGTTAAGAGCATTTGTTTTCTTTTAAGAGGTTATAAGTTCAAACCAGAGGGGTAGAGTATGTATACTGTCATAGACTTGTCCCACAAACAAGGGGGTCTCATACACCAATATAGTGTCTAGCTTTACCCCTTGTCCCACAAACAAGGAAGTCTCATACACCAATATAGTGTCTGGCTTTACCCTGACCTTAAAATTGGATAATAATAATAATAATTTTGCGATGACACCTTAAGCAATGATTCAATTGCTTTAACTCTCCGTGTTTGCGATGACACCTTAAGCAATGGTTCAATTGTTTTAAGTGCGATGACACCTTAATCAATGGTTCAATTGTTTTAAGTCTCCGTTGATTTCAACGTCATGTACTTTTATGGATCTGGGGTCCATATCATCCTCAGTGGTTCCCAATCCACACGTGATTCAACATAAGTAGTTTGCTTGGATTATAAATGATGTTATGTATATTTGAAAATGATTTTTCATTAATCCGATGTTTATTTTAGAATATTAAAAATCAAAATAGATTTATTTTAATTTCAGATCTATTAAGTGTAGAGATATCAAATTTTTAGCAAATTTATTCTACAAATTCATATTATTATTCTTAATACTATTATTTATATTTATGTAAAATTCACACACACATATTAATTTTTGTTAAAATCATGATACATATAATTAGATGTTTTATAATTTCTTTAATTTAATTTTTTAATGTGATGTGTGTTAATTATAAATATTAAATTTTTATGTCTATTAATTAAATTTAAATTGAAAGTT
Organism: Pinus tabuliformis; assembly: GCA_031772625.1. NCBI lineage: Eukaryota > Viridiplantae > Streptophyta > Pinopsida > Pinales > Pinaceae > Pinus > Pinus tabuliformis. Next base: position 1,119,142,271 of record CM062817.1, read on the forward strand.
CTGAAATATAATACTTATGAATATGAATCATTATTTTGTTTTGTCAAGTTGTTTGTGACCTCTATAGTTTAACTTTTGGTTTGAGAAACCATGACCTAGGGGCATCTAAGCCATCAAAAAATAAAATCACTTGGGGAATGCACCTGACCTGGGCCACACTAGCCCTTAACATGAGTGGATTTTTTCCCATGGATTTTTGAATCGGTGACCTTCACATCATGGACTGACTTAACAATACACCCCATCACCATATATTATAAGCCTCATTGACAATATGAATCATTATTTACATTTGAATAGTCAAATAGATCTTATATATATATATATATATATATATATATATATATATATATATATATATATATATTATTTTAATTTATTTTAATGTGATAAGTATATTATGTTATGATTTTTTTTTGAAAAATTGTTTGCAATTTAATTAATAAAAATAAAATTATAATATGACAATCTCAATTAATTTGATTTCTTATTTTTGTTATTTTTTTAATTAAGTTAACATCATGCTTCTTATTTTATTATTATTATTATTATTATTATTATAATGCTTTATTTTAATGATACTATAACATTTGTCCAATATTAAGTTGACATCTACATGTTTACATTTCTTTGCAATCACTACAACATCTCTTCCATATTGAGCCACCATTTTAATTTTTACACTCATTTAATGACACTAAAACATCTCCCCCATAATGTCTCTCAACTTAATTAATTTGAAAAAGGTGTGTAGATTAGTAGTATATTGTTATAATTTAATTTTTTTAAGTGAAGAAGTTTTCACTTTTAATTAATGAACCTTATTTATGTATGTTGGCAATTTTGTATTTTGAAACATGCAAGATATAGTAAAATTCTTTTAGATTTGATTGACTTTGTGTGTAGTTTCATTGATTTAATTTTTATAATAATTTAGAGATATCTATGTATACATTTTTTAGTATTTGGGGAAGGGGTTGGTCATTGTTCTTTTGAACGGTTGAGTCAATAGACATTCTAAAGTTAGAGATAGATTACTAATGACTCTTAACTAAATTTAGGCTTGATGGCCAATGTGTTGCACTTGGCCTATAAATTTTTAATTTGTCTATTTTGTTGCAACATAGTGTCTATTGTCACCACTAGCCCATTGTTATGATTTTCCTCTTGAGCATAAATTATTCCTATTGTAAAGAAAATGGAAGTCTTATTATCTACAATAATTGTGTCTTGTCCTTGAACTACACATTGAATGCCTATAATCCCGTGCATAAAGGGAAATACCCTAGATGATTGTGATTTGTCATGTATTTCAAAATCCGAAGAGAAATGTTCAAAACCCACTAATTCCAATACTCTTTCCAAAATCCTCTATTGATGTTGAGAACCACTCTAATTTAACCACCAACTTGATACAAAAAACGCAATGAAATAGGATGTAACTATATAATTAATGGAGCAACTAACTTCATATGTTTCCAGGGCTAATTAGAGATGCCTCCAAGTAAATACCATACACAAAGTAAGGAGACACAATTCCTATACAATGTTGAGCCAATAGAAGCCTCTAAAAAACCAACCACCTAGAATGAACATAGAATACATTATCCCACATACACCTAGGGCCTTAATAAAACGAAACTCAAAGGGTCACTCCATTAAATCCGAAGTGTGCAGTGGTACAGGGGATATAATGACCTTTGGTTTTTATCCTTTTGACTTCAATTTGACGTGCTATTTGGCTTAGTTAGTTAGTGGCATGCATCCCTTTGGTTTATTCATTCTAAAAAATAATTAAGAAAGTGGGGAGAAAGACACTTAAGGGTTCCACTTTTCAGGTAAGTGGCTTCATTAACATTAACCATAACATTTTATCTTTGATTATTATTAAAATTAGAGTAACCATATAAATTAAATAACTCAAAAACACATATAGACATAAAAATACTTTTATTATAACTTCATTATTATTAGTACTATTATTGTTAATTCTAAAAAGGATTAATATATGATTTAAACATATATATGTACATTTTAAGATACATGTAATGAGATATTTTGCCCAATTTAAATAAAAATAAAAATAACTTAACTTGATTATAACTTCATTATTATTAGTACTATTATTATTGATTCTAAAAAGGATATATATATATATATATACATTTTAACATATATGTAATGAGATATTTAATGATGTAAATTAATCTCACTTGGTATGAAGATTTCTAACTTATAAATAGACTTTGGTACATTACCATGGCTTGCTAATAGACCACACTCCAAAATCCTTAACTAGTGTTCATATGATATAGGTTTTTTTAATTAACTAATTTAATTAGAAAAAAAAAAAAGCGCTTAACTACTTTTTCAATATCACATGGTTAAGAAACATATAGCTCGTTTTATAGGACATTTCTTTAATTAATTAAATTAAAAAGGAAAAATGGTCATAACTATTTGGAGATAAATCTTAAATATCTTCAATTTTTTATTTTACATATTAAATATCTTAAAATTTTAATTGTTAAATGTTTCTTCAATATTTTTGACAAAATAAGTGGGAAAAGATGCCATAAAATGACCATTTGATTTATTAGTTAAATTAGACAAATATCTATAGCCTGTGTAGCCATTGTTCAATTGTGGGAGCTGGTTTATACTTTTCTTGTTCAATTGTGGGAGTTGGTTCATACTTTTCAAAGTTTAGTAATTAAATTAAGCTGCAAAAAAAGTCATCTATAGCATTGGAGCCCCTGTTCAACTGTGGGAGTTGGTTTATACCTTTCAAATTTCAATAATTAAACTAAGTTACTGGGAACTTTAGCTATACGACCTTCTTGTGAAATTAAAATATAAAATGTATAACTTGTATATTAGTGATAAATTTTATAGCTTAGATAATTATGTAATATCGCTAGTGATCCATATCATATGTGATGTTTAATCAGTGATGTTTAATCAATTTCACTAAAGTAATGATAATTCAATGGTGAATCTTTTTAATATATATGACCAGAAATTATCATAATCATAAATTTAGTAGAGAAAAACCAAGAATGTCATAATCATTTTCTCCAAACTCCATTAGACGTTTCCCATCTCGGTTTTGAAATCTAGATATTCTGAACATTGAAGTTTGGCTTCTGTTCCCCTCCATTCTCAATTAAGATATTGAAAATTTTAACATTTCTTCTAAGTGATACCAATGATAAATGTGGGGCTAAGATCGACCTGCATTACAGTGATTTTATACATGTTTACGAGGATGCATTCAAATGGTGGGCAGACCAAAGTGACAGACAGGCGCTTTTCTGCCTCACCAATGAATCGGCACATTTTTCAGGCCTCCTGCCTGTCTTTGTTCTCCATCATCCCACTCATCTGGGTTCTAACATCCACCAGGCGCATTACACGTGTTTTTCCCACATTGTAACATATGGCTGTTACAGGATGTTACAGGCGCCTTTCGCTGTCAACACATGTCCAATTTTCGCTGCTTGTTCTCATCCCTCGAATGTTATACGTAATAGATTACTGCTGTCTTCTCTTTTATATTTCGATACATAGCCTTCTTGCTTCCAATACCAGGTTGTTTTGCCTTGGTAAAATCGCTGGATTTTGACTTAGCCTTTTTTGCTGCTGATCAATATGTGCAATAATGTAATCATATTTTCCAAATTAGTCAAATTCTCTTTTATAATCATAGTCTTCTTGCTGCCAATACCACTTGGTAAATGTTCGCCGATGCTCTCTTTTATATCTTGACACATTTTTCATGCTTGATACTCTACAGCAATAGAGCTATGGTTAAGACTGGGTAACATGACATATTCAATATATATAATTTCCTCTGAAAAAAAAAAAAGCTTTGGAGATTTCAATAGAAAATTATAAATTCAAACTCGAATCGTTTGGCTTCTGTCCATTCTCATTAAGATATTGAAAATTTTAACATTTCTTCTAAGTTACCAATGATAAATGTGGGGCTAAGATCGACCTGCATTACAGTGATTGACTTACAGGTCCAATTTTGGGGAATGTTATACGAGTAAACTCGAGCTAAATTAAGGAGTTATCAATAGAAAATTATAAATGTACAAACTCGAATCTCCCCCGAACGTGTCACATATGCAATTTTTCTCTTGAAGAGAGAGGTTTGGGGACATATTTATCTAGAATTTTCAAATGGTCAAATTTTAATGGGGTGCACTAGTTAACGTTAAAGTATAGAAACTTTAAGTTATAATCCTTCTACAACATTCATGTTGGCATGGAAGACTAACTTCAGTATTTTTGGTGGCACCTCAGTGCCCCAAGGAAAACACATTTTTCTGTTCTCAGGGGAACTTAAGTTTCTATGATAAAATTACCCAAATTTGAACATCGACTGGCATGAAGAGCTAAAATCTTTAGTTGACGTGATGTTTCTGTGTCACTTTAGTTTCCATGGGAATTATCTACTGTGTTGGTTTACTTACTAATTGTGTACCATTGCAGTCATCCAATTTTGTACTTGACTCTTGTTTAGTTTCCATGGGAATTATTAACTGTGTTGGTTTACTTACTAATTGTGTACCATTGCAGTCATCCAATTTTGTACTTGACTCTTGTTTAGTATAGTTTGCAAAAGATCGCAACCTTCATTTCAATTGGCAACCAACCGCTATTCCAAGAATTACAATTTACAACTCACATCCTTGTTTGCATCTCAAATCTGGTGATTCTCAATCTGCAACAAAAATTCAGTACAATTCTCTGAGATAGATAATTTAATTCATAATGACTTTACTAAATGCAAGGGATAAAGTCACTCATGTGACTACATGGGTCCTTAACCTTCATTCCTCCAAATATGTTCAACCTTCCTGCCTTGCATCCAACAACGATCCAACAATTGTATATGCACAAATCTGGAGTACATCCTCTCTCTTCATTTCATCAGACAAAACAACTTCTCAGTGACATCCATTTTCCCAGTGATTCCAAAAGCATGGATACATCTCCAAAATGAAAATTCAAAAACCTAGATCAAAATTACTAGAACTCTTAAAATCTAAATTGAGATTATCGTTATTATATTTTCTTACTATGCTAAAGAAGATTTAAAAGATCCAACATGGCACCTCTCGTGCCAAAGCGAAAAATCATACCACTAAACCAATGGTGGATTTACTTTGTGATGGAGAGAGGGCTTGCATATCATGCAAAATGGTGTCACCTAATAGCAATATTGCTCTACATTGGCTAGATTAGTTTTTGCATATGTAATGCAAAAACCATCTTTCATGGTTTTGTTCCCATGGTTTTCATAGAATTTTAAAATAACAATTAATAATGTTACAAGAGGCTCTAGAGATAGAAAACAAGAATGGAAAAACATGAAGATAGCATGGCAAATCATAAAAGAATCAATAGCAGTAAACAAAGATGTGATCATTTCTAAAGCAACTTAGGTAGATACACAAGTATCTCAGCAAATAGACCTTTCAAAAGAGAAAGCAAAAAAAAACAATAGGAAAGACGGTCCAAAAGAAATCAAAGCTAGAGCTGAAGGCGCTAATGGTTACATAATGATAGAAGAAAAAGAAGATGCAAGTGCTCGTGGAGCATAGGAAAGAGAACACAAAGAAAGAAAGGACACGGAAACAAACTTTATTATCGGGGGAATAAGAGATTATGGGAAGAATGAAAGAACTCTCAATTTGACAAAGGACTTTCTGAAAGAGAACCTACATGGGAAAGGGCAAATTTGCCATGCAAGGAGGGTGGGGAAGATATGTGAAGAGATACCTCGAACCATGAAATTCACCATGGCAAGCGTGTAAGACAAAGACCATCTCTTGAGCAAAAAGAAACTCTTGAAAGACTCACACTTCTTCCTAGATGAAGATTTCACCAACAAACAACAAGAGGAGAGAAGGGAAGAAGTGGGGAAAATTAGAGCGGCAAGACATGAAGGAAAAAGGGTATGGTTGTACAATGGTAAAACAGTGATTGCAATGTTTGAGCCTCGTGGCAAAACAGGGCAGCAAGCTGGCAGTAAAAAAAAACAAAGAATTCAATAATAGGGAGGAAAACAACAAGATCAACATGGATGAAAAGGGGTGAAGACTCAAATTTGAGTCTTATGTGCCAAACTGCGTAGCAGTCAAATCCTATCCAGGTCTACCTAAGTCTAGTTTGTTGGAATTGTAGAGGTTACCCTTGGAGGAGGGGACCTGGGTTAGGGCCTATTGCGGAAGGTAGAGACATAATTTGTCTCACGGAAACTCATGAACATGATGGTTGCAAAACTCCTGTGTTTGATGGTTATTTGAAGTTAGTGGTTTGGAACAAGGTAGCATAAAATGACACCAGGTATGGGGGAATATTAGTTTTAGTGAAAAAAAAAAGGTCGTCACATTCAGTTAATAAAAGAATATGCAAATAAACAATATTATGGTTCAAAATATCAGAGAATGAGAATCAAATAAGAATTGCAGCGTGTTATTTTGCCCCTCAAGTCTCAAAAACTTACAAAAATAAGGGGCTAGAAAGCAAGGATCTCTGTATGCACCTTTAAAGCAAGATATTGTTGTGTATTCTTAGCAGGGAGAAGTTATTTTAGTGGGATATTTCAATGCTAGAACAACAAATCAACAAGTTAGTATTCTTCGTTGTAAAGAGGATCACAATCCTATTTGGCTCACTGAAGAGGAGAATCCCAAATGGGTGAGATGTTCAGAAGATGACAAAGTTAGCAATCATTTTGGAGAGGAGTTGCTTACATTGTGTGGTGCTTTCAACTTAATTATTTGCAATGGTCTAGATAGATGGAAAAGGTCTGGGAACTTCACTTGCAACACATACAATGGGACAAGTGTCGTTGACTATGTGATTTGTTCACAAAGCTTGATAGAAAAGATAGATGAAGTTAATATTGGAGAGAATATTTGGGACTTAAAATTAGAGTATAACCCAATTTATATAAATTTATCATGGTTGCAAGAAAGGCAACATAGGAGGAAAACCCAATGTTCTTGGCAATCACTATCAAGGGGAAAAATTCTTCTAACACAAGAAAATTGTACTATCTTTAAGACAATGCTAGAAAGATTAATTTAGAAGGAAAAAATTAGTTTCCAAAGCTTCAACAGCCATGAGTTAATAAATATAATTCAAAGTGCATTTGAGAAGTGAAAAAGAAAAAAAAAAAAGGAAATCAGAATCAAATTGTTTTCTTGTAAATGCTTGGTTTGATGAGAAATGCAAAATGGCAAGGAGAACCTTGAAAAAGGTAGGCAAAGAGAAAATGAATTTAAAGTTATATAAGCATATACTAAAAATGAAAAAATATTTCATGCAAACACAGTGAAATGAGTTAATATATCTAGGCAAGAATAACCCAAAGCTTTTCTGGTAGGAACTTCAACCAAGAAAGAAGCAAATCGAAAATAATATTACAGCTAATCAATGGTTTGAATATGCAAGGCAACTCTATGAAAAAGAATCATAGGTTGAACCTCCCCCCAAGATCAACACAATTGCAAAGCTCTTCACGTTACAGGAGGTGGAGATTGGAATTAAGAAGCTGAAAACAGAAAAGGCAAAGGACTTGGTTAAACTTCAAACAGAGTATCTAAAATGGGGAATGAACACTCTTGCACCACACATCATGGAAATATTCAACAATACCATTCAGCAAGGATTCCCAAGAGACTGGACAACTAGCCTAGAAATACCCATTGTTAAAAGTGGAGACATTAACAATCCGTCCAATTATAGAAACATTATGATCATTAATTTGTTTGCAAAGCTTTTCGGCAGTATGGTATAAAATAGAATCAATAAGTGGCTAGAAGTAAAAGAAAATAAGGAAAAAGGACAAGTGAGTTTTAGGCCGAAGCATTCTACAGTGGATCATGGTATTACGCTGAGACACATTATTAAAAAAGTTTGGGGGGACAAAGAAGAAGTATTATGCTGCATTTTTTACTTCAAAAAGGTATTTGACACAGTCCCTAAAGATAAGTTCTGGCATAGAATGTAAGAACTTGAAATTCCTTTGCATTATAGAATTGTTGTCCATAGACTTTATGAAGAGGTGAAAGTCAAAATTAGTACCTCGGCTGGTATTTCAAAAAGCTTTAGAAGTGGCATTGGAGTCAAGCAAGGTTGTCATCTATCCCCTACTCTTTTTTGTTTATATATTGATAAAATGGAAGAGTGGCTAAATCCGCAAGGTAGAGATAGTGTTCAGTTGGGGGAGTTTGTGATAAATCTTATTTTATATGTTGATGATCTTGTATTGATTGCTAAATTGGCCCATGGATTGCAGATCCACCTATATGCCCTTGAGAACTTTTGAAGAGTAGTGGGGATTCAAGTCAATACTAGAAAGACCAAAATAATGATTTTCTCTAATAAAAGGAAGCAGAATCAGTATACGTTCTTCTTTGAAGACAACATTCTTGAAGAAGTAAATGAGTACAAGTACCTCGACATTGATTTCAACAACAAACTTAATTGGGAAGACTGCAGAAAGAACAAAATTTTAGGAGGGTGGAGAGCATTATATGCTCTTCAAAACAAATGTAGAGAGGCAGAGTTATGAGATTGGAAAACGATTAAAGTGCTTTTTGGACTCCTAGTTTGTCCAATGATGCTAAATGGGTGTGAACTGTGGGCTAGCAGTACCCCTATCTCAAAATGGAAACAAATTGAGAAAATCCAAAAACGCTTGAACAAGAGCAAGTTCAAAATAAAAAGTTTGGTACCTTATGAGATAATGTTGAGTGAAACACATGCAACTCTCATCGAATCAATTCAACTCCCATCTGTTAGGTCCCTATAATACTAGTGATTCCCCCATTACTATTGTCATTGTAACCCTTATTATTATTTTTGTGCCCCTATTGTCCCCATATTTTTATTAGTGTGCCCCATAGAAGACCACTATTGTTATTGTTGTGCCCTTATATTATTATTGTTATGTTGGATTTGATTATATTGTGACCCCTTAGACTCCCATATATAGAAAGGAGGTTTTGTCATTTGTATCATCCAAGAATTGTTCATTTGTGTAATGTAAAAGAAGTTTCCCCCTCAAAGAGGCTAATTTTGAAGTCGTTGACCTATGTTTTCTTCTATTTTATGAGTTGGTTACATAACATTTGGTATCAGAGCTTTGGATTCTAGGGTTTTGTTGCTCCAAACAAGTCATTGTGGCATTTTTGCTATAAATTTTTTTGTACGATGTTTAAGAAGCTAAAATGAAAACCCATTTGAGATGAAATCTTGATGAACCTCGGGTCCGAATTTAAGATCTTTTCTCATGATATTTGTGAATATATGATGCAAGGAAATTAGGGTTTTTGTAGGCTCTCGAATTACATCCCAAACAGGTGACCTTGGGAAAATCGCCATAACTCTGAGCATCAGATTGAAATTTCGTAAGAATTTTCAGAAAGAGGACGGACTCTAGTTTTTTGTATCTCATTTTCAACTCCGAAGGTCGAAACAGTGACACGTGGCACTTCATACAAGTTCGATCGACTGAAAAAGTATATAATCAGGTCATCTTGGGAGATTGGGCATAACTCTTTCTTTGAGAATCCAATTTTGAGCAAACTAGTGGCGTTGGAAAGAGGACGTAGAGAGTTACCGAAATTTGTAATTTCAGACATTGGAGATCCGAAATTTCAGAGATACAACAGATTCAATATTGGCCTCCTACAAAGCAAAGAAAAGTGTGTAGTTATTTTTTTTTTAATTTGCATAAGTTTGGTTTGAAAAATTAGTTTGAAGTGATTCAAAGGGCATAGTGAGGCATAATTATCATTAATTTATGCCCTGAAGAAAGAAAATGTAAACACCTAGTAAGAAACATGAAATCTCTACCATGACTCATGAAGAAGAGGAAGAAATGCAACATGATATATCAAAATTACGAGACCAAGTGCAACAATTTTCACTCTCACAAAAAGTAACAGAAGTTAAGATGGATGGATTAAAGAAAGGCATGGAAGCTAAGATGGATGATATAAAACCAAATCTTAAAGGCAACATGGAAGATTTAAAGATAGATTTGACAAAGTTGCTACAAGAAATGTTTATTAATGGTGAAAGGGTAGTAAAAGAAACTCATGATGAGAACAAAAGAAACGTTAATCATGATTTTATAGACTCTAACGTTGGATTGAAGACCCACCATGTTCCGAAGATCGATATGAGGAAGTTTGATGGCAAGGATCCTGTAACATGGATACTACAGATGGAGCAATATTTTGATTTCCATAATGTGCAAAACGCACAAAAAGGTACGCATTGCAACTTTATATTTGGAACCAAATCAGTTTGTATGGTATTGATGGCTTTGCTCTCGTAAACAAAATTTTATGTGGACAATTTTTACGAAAGAAATGATAGCACATTATGGGGATATAAAAAGAAACACCTTTTTTAGCCAATTGATAAATCTCAAACAAAAGGTTCAATGATGGAACACATTGAAGACTTCCAAAAATTGAATATAAGGGTAAAAGATATTCCAGAGGAGCATAGGATTGATGTGTTCATAGGGACTTTAAAGGATAAAATCCAATATGAAGTTCATCTTTGGGAACCTGATTCATTGGAGAAGGTGTTCAAGTTGGCAAGAAAATTTGAAAGCAAAATTATGGCAACAAGGAAGCCTACCACTCACAACTATAAATATGGAAGTGTCGTCTCCCCTAGCTTTCCACAACCTACAAGGTTGACACCACAAAAATTGGAAGAAAAAGTAGCAAAAGGGATTTGTTACAGTTGTGATAGAAAATACACTGAAGGTCATAAGTGTGCTTAGAAGAAATTATTTTACATAGATTGTGAAGAGGAGGAATAAAATGAACAAGAAATGTCAAAATAAGAAGATATACACCAGGAAAAAACCCTAGAGAAAGAAGAAATAAATCCGACCATATATTGTAATGCATTGGCTGGAATTACCACTCCTCAAACTCTCAAGATATAAGGACATATCAAAAAGAAAAAGGTAATAGTGTTGATTGATTCAGGTAGTACCCATAATTTTATTTATTGTAAGATAGCCAAGGAATTGAATTGCTTCCTATATCCAGCACCAGAGTGTCAAGTGATGGTTGCAAATGGAGGAACCATAAATTTCTCTAGAAAGTGCCATAATATCAAGCTATCCATGAGAGAATATGTATTGAATTTCCCAATGCTTTCCATTCCAATGGGTGGTGCTAATGTTGTACTAGGAGTCCAATGGCTATAATCTTTGGATATGATAACTTTTAATTTTCAAGAACTTTTCTTGAAAAAAATTTCGGAAGGAAAGGAAGTTGAATTAAGAGATATCGCAAGGAAATCGGGAAAGATAATCAGCTTTAATGGCGTGACAAAGCTTCTAAAGAAAGAACAACGAGGCGTAATTTCACAATTATGTTCGTTAGAGGTTCCAACATCAAAATCATCTACTTTCCCAGATCTCCAAAAAGACTTGGACAATCATTCCAATGTATTTGAGACTCCCAAAGGCCTCCCACCTATTCATGATCATGATCATGCTATTCATTTGATACCAGGAAGTGTTCCTACAAACATCAAGCCTTACAGATATCCCTATTCCCAAAAGAGTGAAATTGAACGTATGGTTACAGAAATGCTAGAGGCTGGTATAATTAAACCTAGTCAAAGTTCTTTCTTTGCTCCAATAGTAGAGGTGCACAAGAAGGATGGATCATGGTGCATGTGTCCGGAATATAGGGAGCTCAAGAAGCTCACTATCAAAAATAAATTTTCCATTCCTGTCATTAATGAATTATTGGATGAATTACATGGATCAATTTACTTCACCAAGTTGGATCTTCGTTCAGGATATCATCAAATCAGAATGAAGACTAAAGACATTCTGAAAACAAAATTTAGAACTCATGAGGGCCATCATGAATTTTTGGTCATGCCTTTTGGCCTTATCAATGCACCTTCTACATTTCAAGGTTTTATGAATTCCATTTTCAAACCCTTCCTTAGAAAATTTGTGTTAGTATTTTGTGATGATATACTAATCTACAACAAGTCTTGGAAGGATCATGTTCAATATGTTGACAGGGTGCTCAAACTATCAGGGGAGAAACAATTATATGCAAAAAGCTCCAAATGTTTCTTTGGAGTACAAGAGGTGGAATATCTGGGTCATATCGTATCTCATGAAGGTGTTAAGGTATACCCTAGCAAAACTAAAGCCATTAAGGAATGGAAAATCCCCACATCCATAAATCATCTACGAGGATTTCTTGGATTGACAGGGTATTATCGCAAGTTTGTTAAGAATTATGGGAGAATAGTAGCACCTCTAACAACTTTATGGAAGAAAGATGCATTTTCATGGACTCCAAAAGCAATGAAGGCCTTTGAACATCTTAAAGAGGCAATGTGTCAAGCACCGGTCTTAGCTACGCCAGACTTCACAAAAACCTTTATTGTGGAATGAAATGCCTCAGGAAATGGAATTGGTGTTGTTTTAATGCAAGAAGAAAGAACCATTGCTTTCGAAAGTCGTCCAATCAAAGGAAAATATTTATGCAAAGCTATTTATGATAAGGAAATGTTGGCAATACTACATGCACTTAAGAAATGGCGACCCTACCTAATGGGAAGAGACTTCAAGGTAAAAACAGATCATGATAATCTTAAATACTTTTAAGAACAAAGATTATCTTCAGAAGAGGAGCAAAAATGGGTCACAAAGATGTTGGATTATGACTTTGAAATCATCTACAAAAAAGGGAAGCTAAATGTTGTTGCAGATGCACTGAAGAAAGGATGAGGATGTGGAAGCATTGCTTTGCGTCATTTCTATGATCTAACCAGATTGGATAAATAAAGCAAGGGATGAATGGAAGAATGACGAAGAAGTGTGGGCACTCATTCAAAAGCTACAACAAGATCCCAGTATATCTAATAAATTTAGCTGGAAAAAATATTCATTATGGTACAAAGATCGCTTATACCTCTATAAGAATTCCTAACTCAAACAAAAGCTTTTTATGGAATTGCACACCTCTCCCTTAGGAGGGAACACGGGATTTTTAAAAACTTACCACAGGGTTAAGAAGGAATTTTTTTTGGGGTGACCTTAAATCTGATATTCAAAAGTTTGTGGCGGAATGTTTGGTTTGCCAACAAATTAAAAGTTGAAACAATTAAGACCCCAGGTCCATTACAACCTTTGTCCATTCCAAGTCAACGTTGGGAGGAGGTTTCAATGGATTTTATCACAGGTTTACCCAAGTCCAAAGGAAAGAGTGTCAACATGGTGGTAGTTGATAGACTTATCAAGTATGCACACTTTTGTGTATTATCTCATCCATTTAAAGCTAGTACAGTTGCTATTGCATTTATGGAAAGAATTTAAAAGCTACATGGAAACCCAAAGATTATTGTAAGTGATAGAGATCCCATTTTCACTGGAAATTTTTGGACAGAATTATTTTCTTGTCTGGGTACTCAGTTAGCTCATAGCTCATCTTATCATTCTCAATCTGATGGGAAAACTGAGATAGTAAAAAAATGTTTGGAAGGATACCTTTGTTGCTTTGTATGTGATAAACAGACACAATGGGTCAAATGGTTGCCTCTGGCTAAATGGTGGTATAACACTTCCTTCCATACTACAGCAAAAATGACCCCATCTAGGTCACTTTATGGCTGTCACCCACCTTCCATCAAATCATATTTAAGAGGAAATTCTAAGGTTCAAGCAGTGGAAGACCATGTCGAGCATCAACAACAAGTTCTCCAACTCTTAAAGGATAATTTCACTTTGATGCATAATAGAATGAAGCAAAAGGCAGATCAACATCGCAGTGAAAGAAGTTTTAATCTAGGTGACTGAGTATTTCTATGGCTACAACCATATAAACAAATGCCCCTCAAGCAAGCTAAGAAGGATAATAAATTATCACCAAAGTATTATGGTTCGTTCAAGGTGTTGCAAAACATTGGTACTATGGCATACAAATTGGAGCTTCCTGCAGCTTCCCAAGTGCACCCAGTTTTCCATGTTTCATGCTTAAAGAAGGTTATAGGTGACAAGCTCCCAGTTCAAACAATATTGCCAAAATTTGACAAGGAAGGAAAAATCATATTGGAACCTGAAGCAGTCACAGAAACAAGAACTCGACAACTACGAAATCGATTAATTTCAGAGTATCTCATCAAGTGGAAGAACTTACTCGCTAAATAATCCACATGAGAGGATGACAATTTTATACAAAAGCATCCATAACTACTCAAACATTGAGGACAACACTTTTTTGAAGGAGAGACGCATGTTAGGTCCCTATAATACTAGTGATTTCACAATTACTATTGTCATTGTAACCCTTATTATTATTGTTGTGCCCCTATTGTCCACATATTGTTATTAGTGTGCCCCATAGAAGCTCACTATTGTTATTGTTGTGCCCTTATATTATTATTTTTATGTCGTCTTTGATTATATTGTGACTCCTTAAACTCCTATATATAGAAAGGAGGTTTTGTCATTTGTATCATCCAAGAATTATTCATCTGTGCAATGTCATTAGGGGAATTTTAAGGTCTAAAATGGGCTTCCTTGGAAAAATGTATAACCAAAATAAACTTTATAAGAACCAATAGGGTTCAAGATGATGATGTCAACCATGGGGAATGATTCACCATTTTTGGAATAAAATTTTAAAAAGATTAAAAAATAATAAAATAATAAAACTACTTTTTCAACTTGTATTTTCAACTTATCTCCCTAAGTTTTTACTCAAATTTCGAGTGGGATTACTCGTTGGATGCAAATTTTAATTGTTTATCCAAGGAGTACCCATGTTGCATACTTTCGATGATCCTGCTACACAAAAAATGATAAATACATGAAAAATTTTATTACAATCACATTTTTCATATATTTCTCATTTTTCATGTAGCAGGGTTCATCAAAAGTATGCAGCATGGGTACTCCTTGGATGAGGAATCAAACTCTGCATCCAACAAATGTTGCCACTTGAAATTTGAGTAAACCCATAAGGAGATAAGTTGAAAACACGAGTTGAAAAAAAAAAATTTATTTTTATTTTTTTCCTCTAAAATTTGATGATGTAATCTAATCTTATTTTATTATTTCCACTATTATTTTACAATTTCCTTAGGAGACCCATTTTAAATCTCAAAACTCCCTTAATGAAAGGAGGTTGCCCCCTCAAAGACACTAATTTTGAAGTCGTTGATATATCTTTTCTTCTATTTTATGAATTGATTGCATAACACCATCGAAGCAATTGCTATGGTGTAGATCATAATATATCTAAAAAGAATTGAGCAAATGGGAGTAGGTAGATGACCTAATATTATTTTCATTGAAGGCATGAGTGACAGAAAGAAAACATGGATGAAACAAAACTACACATGGATGCAAATATAGAATATCTACCTCAATGCATGTCCCACAAATAGCAAGGAGCTAAAGAATTTTGTTATGGAGAAGTTTCGTAAACGGGTATGGGGAAAGAGTTGGGTAGGAAGAAGTACTACATTGAGGAATTCGGCCCTACATGTGATTTCCAACAAAAAGAGTACATTGGAGCTATCATTCCGTGGAGGGAAAAACTTCTTATTGCTCAATTAAGAACCAACTCGCATCAACTTCGGTGTGAAACAGGATAGTGGAAAAAGCTTAAAAGAAATTGGGAAGAACAAGTGTGTACATTTTGCATGTCTAGGGTAGTGGAATCGGAAAAACATTTCATTTTGGAATATGATACATTCAAAGACATCAGAGAAAGTTCTGGGACTATGTTAGCATCAGTTTCTTGACATTGTCTTTTCAGCAAGGAGATTGTTAGAAGGTTAAGTCAGCTTATTATCAATTTAAATAAAAAAAATGATTAAATTAAAAAAATAAAAATCACATAATCTATTTTTAACCTCTAAACATTAATATATCATTTCATTTTTATTTCATTTTCCAATTTCTAACTTCCCACACCTAATCAATATCCCAAAAAAAAAAACGGAATAGCTCTTTTAATCATTAAACCTCTACGTTGAAACCCATTTAGAGAATATAGTAATTAATAAAGATATAAATACATCATATCCATGTTATGATTGATAGAACAATTAATTCATGGACTTAATAATTACATTTCTATGGATATCGATTAAAGATATCTCTCCTTTAAGTGTTTCTTATTTTTGGTTTTTTTTCTCCCCTTTTCCTATTATTTTTTAATTAAATGTTTAAATGTGGATAGATTGTTTCTCATTTTAATGCAGTTGCATGACATCTTTGCATGGATTTTGAGATTTATTTATTTTTTTTAATATTATTTTATAAATGATTAATTAGTATTGAAAAAAGAAATGAAATTGGATTATAGTTAATAAGTATTAGTATTATTCATTTTGTTTTATTAGGTGAAAGCATTGCATGGCAATGTGTCTTAGGATTAGATTTTGAATTCTAAAGGTTATAATTTTTCATGAAATTGGTAGAATTTAATTAATATTAGATATTGGTTTTTGGTAAAATATAAATAATGGGATTTTAAAATTGCAATGAGACCATTGTAACTGTAGAGTCTCTAAAATGTATTCAAAATATCATCCATTTTCACCTTTATTATCGCCATTTCATTCACATGTCACAACTCCATGATCATATAACCTTTTATTAGCCTTCATTTTCATAATTATATGGGTTACCTTTGTGTTTTCCAAAAGTTAATGATCTCTAGTATTATAAGCGAATTAAATGGTTAAAATTTAGAAAACTGACATATACTTGCTAATACTTAAAAGTGGCTTGAGTTTCATGACATGTGTAGGTCATTTGGAAGCTTCCAATGCACCCTTATGTGGCATCCAATACTCAAATTCAAATTATCTTCAAGATATGGAAGAAGATTTGGATAAAGGTCAAAGAGGATATGTGTCTCATCATTACCTATTTGAGTTGTAACTCTATCAGATTTTCTAGGGATTTAGGGAGTGAATAGTGGACCTCCATTAATGAAGTAACTTCTTATGTTTTTGTATAAATAGGAGAACCTTCTCCTTTGAAAGGCATGTGTAAAGTTGGAGATACTCGAGTGGAAAGTTAAGATTACTTATGAATGGAATTTAGATTTAGCACCATGTTCATGAGTGGTGTTCACCTTGATTGGTAATGCTTGCACTGGGAGCCTCTCAACTTGCCATCTCTCATGCTTTTGGATTGACCACTTATAATGTGTGAGATTTATTGTTTTTCATAGATTAAGATTTATTGCTTTCATATATTTTCCTGTGTGAGAGGTTAAGAGTGATTGTTTTATTTTCTTTTATATATTTTCCTGTGTGAGAGGTTAAGAGTGATTATTTTTATTTGCTTTCTACCTAGAGGTTAAGAGCGATTGTTTTTATTTTCTTTCTACCTAGAAATTAAGAGCAATTGTTTTTATTTTCTTTCATATATTTTCCTATGTGAGACGTTAAGAATGATTGTTTTTGCTTTCATTTCTCAAAGAGTGGTGTGCTTTTCAATTCTTGCAAGATTTAAAGATTAAGATTTCAATTCTGCACGTTGTACTATAATTGTACTATAATTTCTTTTGAGTTGATTGTTGAATTAGAATAGGTGAATTTGGTTTGTCATTATTTGGTTTCGTAGTTAGATTGATCTAAATTGAAAGTTAATTTCTAGCATATACAGTGCACGCATGCTTCGCAAGTTTTACAAAACCCCCGGGTTGACAATTAAATGATAGGTAATTAATTTTCCTCAACAGTAACATAAAATGAAAATAGAAATTTAGAGTTGATATGGAAGATTAATAAAGATATATAATTGAGTCATAGTAATCGATGAGTTATAACTAGTTTGACTCTTATAAAGCATTATTTGGTCAACCTTGCTCCAAAGACAGTCTTTTTAAGAATGAAAAGATAATAAGAAAAAAATATAATAAATTTGTCAATTTAAAATGAATAGTGTTGTATTGGTTTAGTTTCCTTTTAAGTACTTATAGCCATAATATAACTTTGAAAGATGTTGATAAGAAGTAGAAAAAATTTATAATTAGTTTAAGGGATGTTGTTGGGAAAAGTATCCAATACGGAATGACCCTATCCCACTCTAAGGGTGATAGTACCTCAGCAACAATCGAAGCAAAGCTATCTAAGATTTCTTCTTTATGAAAGTAAAATAAGAGAGGAAGAGATCCACTAACCAATGTCTTTCGCTAATGATTGATCCAATCTTCTCTCCTTGCTGCTTGCTCCCAGCTCCTTGCTCTTTCATTGGCCCAGCTACACCAAGATCCTGCAAAATGGCAAGAGAGGGAAACTACAAGAAGCATACATTCATAATTGATTCAAGGATTAGAATAAATCAAATACACAAGTATAACAATACACCATTGAGACACATGCATATAGAAGAACCTCAAATGCTTTATTAATGGAAGAAGTAAAGTTCAGGAAGTGATACAACCATAAGAGGCCCAATCCAGCATCACCTCCCAGCAGAAAGAAATCTCCTCTTCACCTCCTTCAAAGCAAATCACCCAATAGTTCTAAACTCAAACCAACAGCACTTCCTTACATTCACAAGATTCCAGCCCCCCCTAGACCTCATGAGAGAGCTCTATATATAGGAGTTTTGGAGAAAGGATGAGTCAGCTTGAGAGCTGACTAGTGTCCTCTCTCACTTCAGTTATACTTCAGTTCTTGAGTCCACT
Organism: Pinus tabuliformis; assembly: GCA_031772625.1. Lineage (NCBI taxonomy): Eukaryota > Viridiplantae > Streptophyta > Pinopsida > Pinales > Pinaceae > Pinus > Pinus tabuliformis. The sequence continues at coordinate 1,119,161,014 of CM062817.1, forward strand.
TGGAGGTTCTTGCTTCCACTTGGAGATCTAGACCCTCTTACTCATTACCAGTCGAATTCCTTGATCCAAGTGTCATTTTGGAAGCTTCCTGGGCATTGACACCTTGAGGAATGACTGTGCCACATGTCCCAACTCGCCCAGCGCAGGTAGCCTTCTTTGCAATTGACATTCAGCGCAGGTAGACAGTGGAGCAGTTGACATTCAGCGCAGATGCTCAGTGGAGCAGTTGACATGATCCAGAATTGCCTTGTTTTTGAGTGTTTTCAGGTGGAGAACTGCTATTCAGTGCTGTGGTTTGCTGACCTTGTTCCTCTAGGGGTAGGAACAACATGTTTAGGGACTTTGGATCCCTTAGATTATGGACATTTCATGCTTCATGCTGTAAGGCACAAAAATGTCTATAACAGTTGCCCCCTAAAGTATGAGGTCGTTTATCGGGTGAAATGCTTTATCAGGAGGATCCGAAGTTCATTCAATCGCTGAGAGGTGACCTGTAATAAAATACAATACAATACATTATGATTCATTCTGCTTTCATGATCTAGCTGAGGCGGGCATTCCCATGCTCAGCTTTATAAATTCATTTTGGTACATAGAACAGACGATCGTCTGATGGTAGACTGATAATTCTCTGCTGAAATTATCATCCTTTGAGTAGGATGATCATCTGCTGCAATGATGTACATGTCAAATGTCTTTATATTTCCTGAATATATATCGCAGCCCGGATGGCTGAAACTAGATCCGGGGTCTTCAAACTCGTTCGATCTTCACTCTAAGTACAAGTCGATCCATGTGAGAATTGCGCTGAAGTCGAACATGGAAAGACATCGCTTGATTACCGGTCAATAATGTAAACCGTTAACAAGCGCGAGAGGAATCACCGATAATGATAATGACCCTCAAGGTACTACAGTACAATTCACGTGGTGTGAATAAAGGACTTGGCGTCGAACACCACGCAAAATCTTTCGGTCGAAGGTCATTGATGTATACCTGTCGCCGGAAGTGAGAAACTTGCCATTGAGGTATGCAAGCTTCAAAGTACTGAGGGGGTTGTTCCTAGATCAACTTCTTGGATAATGAGCTGAAGTCGACAAGAAGCGATCCGTCAAAGGAGGGCCTTAATGAATCCCACATCAGTGACACGGAACGGAGCTAATGATTTTTAATGGAGGTGAATACAATCTGTGACATATGATTCAGGGTGGCGATCATGGGTGGATGAAGGATAATGTATGGCAGTGGATGGGACACGGTTGACTCTTTCTGAACAACATCTCTTGAACATATAACGACATTGATGCGATGTATCGGTAGCATTACCCCAAATGTGGATGGTTTGGCGAGACCATGGTGATGAGACCGGTGAATGAAACAACCCAACCCGATGTGATACGGAGGAAAAGTGTCATGTTCAAGAGTGACTTGCTACCATTAAAGCTTTGAGGTTCTCCCAATTTTTCCCCAGTCATTTCTGACCAGTACCTCTTTATTTTTGTCAAGCTTGAGGAGGATAACATATGCTTGTTCTATAACCTGCCCTTCGGGCAAGCCCATCGCTATGTTTTAACGAGCCTAGCGATAGGGAAACTCGTTCTCGTCTAAAGACAAGTTTGTCGCTATTTAATCATTTTAACGAGTCTAACGACAAGGAAAACTCGGTCCTTTTCATTTTTAGAGAGTCTGAAAAGGTACAGAAAGTTAACTCCAAAATTCCTTTTTCGTCATCTAATCCCTTAAGTCCGAAAAAGTATAAAACAATACAGAAGGGATGAGTTTTCGATAACTTTAACGAGCCGAATAAAACAAGCGCTTGACCTTTTTGTGCAATAATCCCTCAGGTCCAAAAAGATTAAAATCTAGAGGAGGGATAGCTCTTCCGTTCACTTTAACGAGCTGGAAGGCCAAAACTCGGCAAACTTTTCATATTTTACGAGTCAGATGAAAAGAGCTTAAAGAAGACTCGTCTTTTGAGGAACGAGTGATAAACAGGGATAGCAACTGATTCCAGGTACAAGTTGGAATTTTCCAATCACGGCAGTGTCACAAGGATGGCTAGGTGAAATCACTCTTCGCAGCTGTTCCTCAAAATGGGTAAACAATCATATGGAGGTGAACAATCGGCCAAATGACGGTGGAGGTGGCAGGTGCAAACACGACCAAGGCTTTTTATGGCTGATAAATTTACGATCACAGAGGTTATTTACCGGAATAGGTTCATTTTTTATTTAAAAATGAGCTTAAACTCTGGGGGAAACATTGCTCACTGCTTTTATTTATTTTTTAACGAGCATGAAGACCGCGTTAAAACTGCTCGGATCTTGCGTTTATTTTTTAACGAGCATGAACTTTATGCTAAAACTGCTCGAAATACCAGTTATAAGATAAGAAATGTCTCCTGTGAGATCTCTATTTTTTAAGGAGTTTCATCTTCACTAAGCTTTACTCCATATCCTTTCTTTATGCAAGTTCGGAAACGACTAATCCAAAAAACAGATAAATAACCGCTCTTTGCTTGCACTCCAAAAGGTTTGCATGCCCCCGGGTATAAAATACAATTTCAAGGCTGCCCCTCCTCCTTCCCACCTCTGTTTTTCTTTGGGTGTTCACAGCTACTTGTCGTCTTGCCAGTCTAATGTTAACGATACTTGTCTTCTCGTTATTTTTAACGGGTCTTATGCGATACTTGTCTTCTCGTCAGCCCAATTTTTAACAGATCTTTCGCAAGATCGCAAGAGAGCAGCTACTTGCGACAAGAGAAGAACACTACTCAAAGACAAAACATTGGTGTTATTGAGGGAGGCTTGCCTCTTTCTGGTTACCCAAAGATTGTTTCGTTAATCTTTCAAACAAAACATTTCCTCGGCACTGTCTACCGAAATAGACAAGAGTGAATGACTGTTGTCAAACGCGTAACCTTGACAAAAGAATCCTATTGCAGAACAACCCCTCTTCCATCCACGGACGGGGTACGGACTAGTCATACTCTCTCGCGGAAATTCTACCTTATATCCAAGGTTTTCTCTGCCCGAAGCAGACCAGGATGCATGCCCCCTGGGTTCCAGTCCCATCTTTCCGAATCACTCGCACTCATTGGGAAGAAGGACTGGGGGTGGAGACATTTCTTGATTGAATAGACCATTCAGGGTTGGTAAGTGACTATTTGCGATGCGTGATCCCGGAAATGAAAGTTGGTCTACGAACTTGACCATTCTTCCTTCGTGTGGAAAACACATTACTCTAAAGAGCGAGGAGACTATTGCTCCCATGCAATATATATAGTCTCGTCCAAGGAGTAGGTTATAATCCAAGGGTCCTTGAACGACCATCACGTTCATTTGAACGGTCTTCCCTTTCAATGTAACAGGCACATTGGGGAGGATCCCTAATGGTCGACTGGTTCCTTTGTCGAAACCCGAGAGATTCCTTATCTCAGGCAAAAGCGCCGGGGAACCCAGTGCTTTCCAAGCAATAGAGGAAAGGATACTCACAGATGCCCCCTCATCAATGATAGTTCCAGCCATTACCATTCTGTAAATTTGGACTATGATTCTGAATGGTATACTGGCTGGCAACCGGGGTCTGCCTAGTTGGTTCCAATCAAAGGATACAACCAGGTTGCTTGGTGGTGGGACCGAATACACGACCGGATATGACCCTGACGATGTTCCTTCCTGCGATAAAGGAATGGGCGCATTGCCCTGATGCTCATCAGAGTCTGTGTTGATGAAAAGAATCTGGATGGTGTCATCCTTATTCTCTTCGGTGAGGGTGTCATTTGAAGATGAATCTTCAGTGACGGTGCCATTTGACGATGAAACCTCTGAAGGAAGAGCCGGGTCAACTGCCGTTTCGACCTTTGGACTTTCGTCTGGTCTGGATTCAGTAGGTTCATTTTCAATGACTGACGCTTCAGCCGACCACTTGAGCGGGCCAGCTGTATTCTCAACCAACGAAGGACTTGGCACGAGTTTTTTGTATCCAGGAGGAAGTCTCAACGGTGAAATCGGACGATCTTTCAAAACTCTCTTCGCTTCGTCTAAGAAGGGACAACGGTGGATGCCGTGATCGCCTTCACACAGTCTGCAGGGGGATCTTGCTCCCCCTCTTTGTCTTGATCCTTCACTTTCGCTGGTTGACGGTAAGCATTCAACATGGCTATCAGAGGTTGATGCTCCCGAATTGTGCAAACGAGGGGACCAGTCCCTTAGTATCCGGGGAATACAGGGACAATCTCTATGGAAGTGGTCTCCTCTACATATGACACATGGCGATTTAGGCCCGGTCTGTGCTGTGTGTGGATTTTTGTCAGATGTCTTTTGCTTGCCCCCAGTCGCCTTAGGCTCCTTCTTCTTCTTTTCTCTCTTCTTCTTCTCCTTCTTCTCCATGGGAGCTTAGCTTTTTCCGGCTCTACCTTGCGAAGACGAAGGATTGGAGGAAGAGTTATAGGAAGTAGAAGGCTGGTGGGCAGCTCTAGACTGATCTAACTGTTGACTCGACTGTTCAGGAACCATGGTGTTCTGAACTACATTGGTTGAGAATAGCCAAACCGGCAGGCCAATTGTCAGTCCTGGAAGCGACAATGTGGCCATGTGGGGCGCACCAACTTCTCCCCAAGAGGAGAAAGGACTAGGATTTCCATCACAGGGAATTCCTTGGTTAGTGCGTTCCATGTTCTCAACTTACAGATCAACGCAGGAATAGGAGGTGATTATGTTCCGTTTAAAATAAATTTTATAACGACGCTTTAGACACAACTTGCTTTTTCACTTTTTAAGAGTCGAGAAAAAGCTAAAGATGACTCTAGTCTCCTTCGATGTTTTAACGAGCCCGAAGTGACAAATGCTCAGATGGACTTTTTCAGTTATAGAGTTTGAAAAAGGCCAAAAGAAACTACTCTGGAGATCTAGGCAGAGGGTGTGCCAAACTTTTCGCAAAACCACAGAATACGTTTTACGGTACGGGTGGTCGATCTTCGTGAATGTTGTGTTCACTGCATTGCGATCAGTAGGGCGGCCGACACGGCTTCCTATGGATAAAGGCTTTGTTCCTATAGGGGTCTCCCAATATATACGCGACGGTACGTGGGAGCACAAGTCCGTATTGATACTTATCGCTTCACCGTGGAGGAATCACCCAACCACTCAACGCTAAGATATCACGTTTAATGACGCCGGAACACGTCTCTAGCTTAGACCTCTATGTGTTTGCGTTATGTTTCAATGCGTTGTTATGTAAATTCAATTTATTTTAAGTTGATCTTGTTTAGCAGTTTGCCTTTATGGATCACCACGTGATGTATAATACAACTTCCTAAATGCAGCCTAAGATGATAAGCAAGTTTTTCAATCTTTCAACTTTGAAAATCTTAACTACTGAGGGAAAAGAAAGACATCATCTTTTCACACAGATCATAGAACACACACTAATGCACTTTTCCCTAAATCAACATTCAAACTGTCAAAATGCACATGCACAATGCAGGTATTTCTTTTCTCTTTCTTAATGTTGATGTACTATAAAAAGAAAGCTGTTGTATAACTTTGAATTCAATTTCAGGTGAAAGCAAACAAGCTTTGTCCAAAATCAAAAGACACCTTAAGATTTACTTGTTTCAATACTAGAAATGCATAAATTCAAACCATATGACGAAAGCAAAAGCTCAATCAGCTATGAACAGCAAACAAACTAACTCTTAAGATCAAAACGACACTTATCACAGGTCTAGATCCAAGAGGCCACAGCAAGACTAGTTCACTTTCGTTATGGGAAACTGCAAATGATGTAAGAAATACACAAAGAACAAATACAGTTTCTTTATACAACCGAGGCGGAATAGTGGCAAGGAAAGGTGGTTTCAGATAGGTACATTGACTGATAACAGGCTGCAAAAACAAGGATGAAAACAGGGCAACAAACAGCAGGGAACCCCAGTTGCACAAGGCAAAACTGGTTCAGCGCAGGTAGTACACTGTCAGTTTGACATTCAGCGCAGGTAGCCCCTTCGGGACCTGCGATGAAATGCAGACTGCCTTCACAGTGCCTGCAATGAAGAGAGAAACTCTCGTTTCTCTGGGTTTCCGGGTTACATATTGCTCAAAAATTCACAGTTTTTGGCCAAATCAAAAGCTATCAATCAAGTACACACTAAAGGGTAATTAGGAGGATGAAAAGCTATCACTAAGAGCTGTTCAGAGTCTTTGTGGATCAGCTCTTCAAATCATAAACATGCCCAAAAACTGAGCTAGAGTAGTTGCCCTCTACTTTGCATTTGAAAGATCCAAATGCAGTTCGATTCGGTACTCCCTGTGTTTAAGAAATGAATAGCAAGAAACACAAACAACCAACAAGATACGATCCCCAGCGGAGTCGCCAATTTGTTGTTGGGAAAAGTATCCAATACGGAATGACCCTATCCCACTCTAAGGGTGATAGTACCTCAGCAACAATCGAAGCAAAGCTATCTAAGATTTCTTCTTTATGAAAGTAAAATAAGAGAGGAAGAGATCCACTAACCGATGTCTTTCGCTAATGATTGATCCAATCTTCTCTCCTTGCTGCTTGCTCCCAGCTCCTTGCTCTTTCACTGGCCCAGCTACACCAAGATCCTGCAAAATGGCAAGAGAGGGAAACTACAAGAAGCATACATTCATAATTGATTCAAGGATTAGAATAAATCAAATACACAAGTATAACAATACACCATTGAGACACATGCATATAGAAGAACCTCAAATGCTTTATTAATGGAAGAAGTAAAGTTCAGGAAGTGATACAACCATAAGAGGCCCAATCCAGCATCACCTCCCAGCAGAAAGAAATCTCCTCTTCACCTCCTTCAAAGCAAATCACCCAATAGTTCTAAACTCAAACCAACAGCACTTCCTTACATTCACAAGATTCCAGCCCCCCCTAGACCTCATGAGAGAGCTCTATATATAGGAGTTTTGGAGAAAGGATGAGTCAGCTTGAGAGCTGACTAGTGTCCTCTCTCACTTCAGTTATACTTCAGTTCTTGAGTCCACTTGGAGGTTCTTGCTTCCACTTGGAGATCTAGACCCTCTTACTCATTACCAGTCGAATTCCTTGATCCAAGTGTCATTTTGGAAGCTTCCTGGGCATTGACACCTTGAGGAATGACTGTGCCACATGTCCCAACTCACCCAGCACAGGTAGCCTTCTTTGCAGTTGACATTCAGCGCAGGTAGACAGTGGAGCGGTTGACATTCAGCGCAGATGCTCAGTGGAGCAGTTGACATGATCCAGAATTGCCTTGTTTTTGAGTGTTTTCAGGTGGAGAACTGTTATTCAGTGCTGTGGTTTGCTGACCTTGTTCCTCTAGGGGTAGGAACAACATGTTTAGGGACTTTGGATCCCTTAGATTATGGACATTTCATGCTTCATGCTGTAAGGCACAAAAATGTCTATAACAAGGGAACAATGTCACTATTTGGTACACTTCCTACAACATGTCAACATTCATAAATTATATGGTAGTTATGCGCTAACAAGTGCATGAAAAAATCATGATGTATCCTAAGTTCCTAATAATAAACTTAGAGGCATGCCATGGACATTGAAAAGATGTCATTAGATATAAATTAGTATACAATCATATAATATGGAGAACCGATAATTGATTTTTTTAGGGCCTTCTAACCAAATTGGGGAATGGTAATTCTTACCACTCAAACTAGCATGGGTCCTAGGAGGGGATCCTATAGAGCGACTACTAGGTCAAGGGACAACAATGGAGCGATAACCCACTCTCACCTAAACTAAGGCTCTCTACTCTTTACGAACTTTCACCGATGGGAGGAGACTCGATATAAGAGGAATCACAGTATGAATAGGCCAATGAAAGGATAAAGGGTGATTCCAATGGCTCATTTACAAGAGAGACTTAACAATAAGGCTTTATTGTTTGAAAAACAAGGTGATAAGATCTCTAGAAAAGGCTCAGAGGATCTTTGAGGCTAGGGTTTTCGAATATATCTTATCCCGAGAATCCTTATAGAGAATTGATTTTTATGTGATCTTTATAGAATTAGAGTTGTAAGGTTGCGGGACCACATGGGACCAAGTGGACCCACAATTAGGTCAAGGATGTGGTGTCGAACAACTAAGGAGGGGCTTGACCTAATTATGGAAGAGGAGGATCAAAAGAAAAAATTTCTTTTGAGAAATGAATGCAATGATCCAAATGAGGACACTAGCCAAGGGAAACCCAAGGCAAGAAATGATCCTTGAGCTAGGGTTTGTTATATCTTAGGATCGCACCATCAAAATTGCTTCAAATTTGGAGGGCCTTTAGAGGAAACCCTAGCGTAGTTATGGACAAAAAATCGAAGTATTTTGATGGCTACAATGAGACTTATTCGATGCCCTACGTGAGCTATAGTGGCTAGGCTTAGAAAGAGAGAGGAGGCAAGAAAAATAGGTGTTTAGGTGACCACCAGTGGATGAAATAGTGCCTTGCCTTTGGGAGAGATGGAGTTAAGACGAACTTGTGATTTGGAGGGACTATACCTAATCAAGGGGACCTCTAGACAACTTCGCATGGCAATTAGGGCATGATAGTAGCTGCTAGAAGATTTTATACTTCGATATGCAATAATTGATGACTTATCAAGGTATTTTCAATAAATATAACCTCTAGGAACATTCACCCATTCATACATGACACATGCAATGATGAAATGCTTTAAAAGACCAAAAATTCCACAATTTCGCATAGAATAACAACAAATTTTAGACCTATATAACAAAAATCCCAACAACATTCATGTGACAAACTAAATAACAAGAATAAGCATGAAAAAGAAAAATTACATGTACAAACGAGTATATCCAATCATCAAATTATGCCAATAATGAAGCTCCAAGACAAGAGAAATAGATCCAAACATCAAAATTCATCTATGCAATCCAAACTCATCCTCCAAAAGGCAATGTGAAATTCTCAAGTAGCTACTAAATCCAAATCCAAGCGATGATGATGAAAATAAATCACCTCACTTGTATTTATACAATCAATAATGAGTTTGATTTGCCTGATTTGGCCTAGTTGAGTCGGAAATAATGAAATAATGTGCAATAATAACATCCCTTGGTGACAAGCCCACCAAGATAGCTTAATAACAGAATAATAAGTCTCTCAAGAGGGTAGAATGATCAATAAAATGAGTTGTCGGGCCTTTTACATGGCCTAATGAAGTCCAAAGTGTGTCATGATGTGAGAATGGACCTCAAACATAGTGGACAAGGGGTTGGTCCCTTGTTTCCAAGCAAATCCTTGTGGTGCCCCCAAGTGGGTGTGAGGGGCACAAGGACATTTTCAAGGATCTCCAAGTGGATCAAAAATTCCTATAAACCATTTGTAAGAGCTAGTTTGATGTCATAAGCCTTCATCTGGACTCGAACCATCTACCAAGTGGGTGGTGCAAGTGTGGAGTCAGTTGGGCATGGTGAACCAGGTGCATCATCCTCATCCAAAGGTGGAACATGAGAAATCAATGAGTGGTGTTGGGGATCCATGAAGTAGTCTTTGCTATGGTGGAGGCCCATGGCTCTCAACACTCACCCTACAGGTGCCAATGTGGCCCTCTGGAGGGCTAGGACCTTGTATAAGGAGACCAAGCCCCAAATGGAGACCCACCTGCAATCTTGCATAAGATCCAATGTGTCCTCTTGCCCTCCAATACAACAAATCATTAGAATAATCAAGTAAAAGAGCTTACAAGTCGTGGAATCAATGGGAAATTTCTTGGTGACATGACCTTCCAAAGTGGGCTTTGGCATGTACAAGTGCCTCCAAGCTCAATAAGGGGGTTAATCAAGAACCCTATTAGGTGGTTTCAACCTTTAAAGGGGGTGGCATGTCCATGGTACATTCTTCAAATGGTAGGTTGCAAATGATATAGTAATGGAATGGTGTGGGGATCAAGGGAATCATCCAGACCACATGTCATGGTACAAGGGTAGCTACAATAAGGGAAGCCCAAACCTAGGTATATGAGTCGAGGGAGAAAATTGTGATCCATGAGTTACCCCGACCTTTGTTTTTACACCCTTCTTTATATGTCTTTTTCCTTTGAATGTTTGTTCTTCATAACAGCTCGGGGCTCTAGGGGATGAGAGCATGTTGTTTAATATATAGCAGTGGATACCCCATTAAGGTAGGGAAGTTCATTGACCACCATGGGTTGGGACAATCATGGGTTCTTTAATGATGGAGGGGGTTCATCTAGGGCCTAGAGGAACTAGGGTGATGGCCATGGATAAGGGGTAAAACCCATGTTTTACTTTTGCCCACGTGCTAAACTTGTATGTCCTGGCCATCTTTTGCATTTTGTGGTACATTCCCTATTGAGAGTGACCAAATTATGATTTTTCTTTTCTTTTTAGTTACATCAACCTACAGGCATTGTTCTAGGCCCAACCCAAGGTGTGAATAAGGGAAGGAGGAGGCTAACCCCATGTGGACCTAGTGGACACATGTGGAACTGAATGGCCACAGAGATGAATGGGGCCTAAATGAGTGGAAGGGAGTGATGAATATGGTGTCGGGAAGTAGGACCACCCAACCAAAATTGGGATTTCCCATGTAGTTCCAACCCTAAAGTTCATGGCTAGTAAAGAAAATCCCACGGGATTAGGATACAAAGCTAACCACAAAATCGAGTAGTGGAGACAAGAGTACAAAATTAGCCCACTCTTTTCGTTGAATCCCCCCACCAATCCATGCCCAAAAGTTCCCATGAGAAGTGAGGAAAATTACTCAACTATACCAATGAAAATCCATACCTTCAGGGTCAGGAGGCCCACCTTCAAACATATAATCATAACAAGTGGGTGGAGGACCACATGGCTAGCTCAGGTAGCAGAGATAATGGCACATCAATCTATCTAGTGGTTGCAAGGGGCTATTGGTTGCTGGTTGAGGACCATCTAGGAGAAAAGTTTTATCCTATATATGTTGATTTCTGGTGGCATCTGATGTGATAAGTCTCAAATTTTGTAGGGAGCCTTAGACACATGCATTCTCCAATACCCAGAAATCGTTTTGGGAAATTCTACCTGGAGATAGTTTTATTAAAATAATTAATTATTTTTAATGGGTCCCCAAGTCTAAACTTGGGAAATTAAAATAATTAATGGGTGTTAATCTAAACTGTGGGTGAAACTTCTAAAACAATGTGGAGATCAAATCAATATGATCCTAGCCATTGATTAAAATCTAATATGGGCAGTTGATTGATCAACGAGAGGATTATAAGAAAAGGCTTGATGGGCACTTGGAGAACATAGAGAGAGAGTTCAAAAGATCGAATTTATGAAGCAGAGCAACTACATGTGAGAAATTCAAAGTGAGAATTTGCAGTGAGGGGCAGGGATAGTATCCGAAGGGAAATATTTCTCGATCAGAGAATACTCAACAGAGAAGGCAGAGGGAGATCTAGTAGTGGCAGCGCAGAGCTAGAGGAGTTGACGTAGAGCTACGCAGGCCCACACAGAGGCAACGTAGGTTGACACAGAGGCAACGCAGAAGCCGAGAGGAAGTCCAAAAATTTGCTGAAGGAATCGATTTTAGAAGCTGGGAGCCCAGGTGTGAGACCAGGAGGCAAAAATTGAAGTTCTTGGGACTCAAATCGATCAACTGGTGGAGTGACATTGTCCCCAGAGGGTTTGACGTTGGGCTGATGCATGCACTGTGCAGAGGCAGCCAGGGGCAGTCATTCAGGCGTTGGATCAGCTAGGATTTCTAGTGATAGTGTGAGGTAATCTCACAGATCTCCCTATCAGTGATATTCTCTATAAATGGATTGTCAGGAAGGCATCTAGAAGTTGTATTCATAAATTACTACTGCATAATAATAAAACCCTCAGTTGTTTCACTGGTTTTCTCGCATTGGGTTTTTCCAAGGACATTTGTCCAAAAATAATTGTGTAGATGTGTGTGCTTATTATTTCTCTCTTGTGCTATATTTAGTTTCTGTAGTTTATTTTTGGTGTCGGTTGCAGTGTATGTATTTCAGTGTTTTTTGTAGAAAACTGCAAATAACTTGTTCCATTAATTTTACAAGTAGGTGAAATATAATTAGTTTGTCGCAGTAAGAATTAGGTAACTGATTTTTCACATGGTATCAGAGCACAGATCGTGAGAAGAAGAGCTCAAAAGCAGAAAGGAGGAGGGATTTTGAAATTCCTGCAGAGGCAGCAATTCGAAACCCCAAGAGGCAGCACAGTTCAAAGTCATGAAGGGCGAAGCCTGAGGAGGAATTGATTTCTATGAGAGAGTCGAAAGAGAAATTCGATTTCCAGTTCCAAAACTTCCAGATGCAGAACCAACAACGTATTTTTCCTTACAGCGCAGATCTTCAGCTGGGATGCATATATTTTGCAGTAGTTGTCGGGAGAATAGTGTCAGTTTGAGAGAAGGAGACACACTGAGGGAATTTCTTCCTCAGAGAATTCCTAGACAAGGAATTCAAATTATCATTTGTTGAGCAGCAACAGAAGAGAGGAGGTCATTTGACTTTCTATTTGGGAGAGATGGCAACTAGTGGACTGAGAGATCAGGACAAGTTGGATGGGGCATCCAACCATGTGATCTGGAAGGCAAGGATGTCGTGCCTTCTGGATGAGCATTTTCTCAATATCTATGTTGACATCGTGGTAGTTGAGCCCATAGATCCATATTAGCTCAAGAAGTACAGGGGAGAAATAGTAAAGGCCAAGAGGATGATCCTTGATGGAGTAAAGAATCACATGGTATGTCACATTACTAGCAGAGGCACTGCTAAGGAGATGTGGGATGCCTTGGCGACGTTGTATCAAGGAGCTTCCAGGCAGTGGAATATGTACTTAGAGCAAAAACTGAGATCTTCACAGATGCAGAAGGGGGAGCGCATTGATCCATTCCTCATGAAGCTTCAGGAGACCTGTGATGAGTTAGCGGTTGTGGGATCTACACCTCAAGGTTCTGAGATGGTGAGACTAACCCTAAACGCAGTCTCAGAAGAGTGGCAAGTCTTTGTCTAGAGCATCCTCGGCAAGGTAGCTTTGCCAAACTGGGATAGTATGTGGGAAACTCTTAAGAAGGAAGAGCTGAGGAGAGATCTAGTCAAGTGTAAGCTTGACGGAAGCAACAACAGTGGGTCGAAGCCCAAGGAGGAGGAAGAGAATGCAACCCTCGCATCCAAGGGAAAATAGGAGCAGCGAAGGTGGAAGAAGGACGTCTCGGAGATTAAATGCTTCAAGTGTAGTGAAATGGTTCACTACGCAACACAATGTCCTCTCAAAAAGAAGGACAAATATGAGAAGCATGATCTGAAAGTTGCAGCCGCGAAGATCGAGGAGGATGATTTTTCCATGACAGTCGAGATACCTACAGGTGGGAGGTGGGTTGATTTAGAGTTGTAGTTTGAAAAAGCTAAAGATGGGCAGGATCCTTGAGGAGCCCACCTCTTGGATCAATTCCTTACTATGGGAGCCCAGATCAGAAGTAACAGGATGGACCAATGTTAGTTGGTACAAAGGAGTGCGGGAGTTATAGTTGCAGTGGCTAAGAGCGCCAGAGAATGAGCATCGCAGAGTAGAGTTGGCAGCAGTGTAGTAGGCACAGAGCATAAGTCAGCAGCAGCGCAGAGGCTTCAAAGGGTCAGCGTCGAGACTGGCAGCAGTCAGAATCCAACAGCTAGATACATCATACTGAACGCCAGTTCAATAATTTGGGATGTTTTTTCGTTACGGATGCAGTAGCAGTAGCAACAACAGTTGGAGAAGGTTGCAGTGTAGATGCAGTTGGCAGTGCCAGCAGCAGCATGGATGCATAATTCAAAGGGAGTTGCAATACGAATGCAGTGTTGACAATGGCAGGGTCAATAGCAGTACAGATGCAACATTTGCATAGTAGTTGGTGGACAGGATATCACACATCAGCAGCACAAAAGGAGATGTTAAAGAACAGAGTCATGCTTCAACAAGTTGCATTGTTAGAGCACATTCCTCGCTAAGAGGGAGTGTTGATTTCTGATAGCATCGGATGTGATCTAAGTCTCAAATTTTGCAAGGAGGCTTAGACACATGCATTCTCCAATACCTAGAAATCGTTTTGGGAAATTCCACCTAGAGACAATTTTATTAAAATAATTAATTATTTTTAATGGGTCCCTAAGTCTAAACTTAGGAAATTAAAATAATTAATGGGTATTAATCTAAACTGTGGGTGAAACTTCAAGAAAAAGGTGGAGATCAAGTCAATATGATCTTAGCCATTTATTATAATCTAATTTGGGTCGTTGATTGATCAGCAAGAGGATTATAAGAGAAGGTTTGATGGGCACTTGGAGAACACACAAAGAGAGTTCAAAAGATCGAATTTCTGAAGAAGAGCAGATGCAGGTGAGAAATTGAGCTTTTGCAGTGAGGAGTAGGGATAATATTCTAAGGGAAATATTTCTCGATCGGAGAATATTCAGCAGAGAAGGCTGAGGGAGATCCAACAATGGTAGCACATAGCCAGAGGATCTGACGCAGAGCTATGTAGGCCCACGCAGAGGTAGCGCAGAAACCAAGAGGAAGTCTTAAAACTTGTTGAAGGAATCGATTTCAGAAGCTAGGAGCCGAGATGTGAGACCGGGAGGCAGAAATTGAAGTTCCTAGGCAACAAATCGATCAATTGGTCGAGTGACACTATTCCCGGGGGTTTGGCATTGGGTTGACGCAGATATTGTGCAGAGGCAACGCAGAGGCAGCCAAGGGTAGTCATCTAGGGGTAGTCATTCAGGGGCTGGATCGATGAGGATTTCCAGTGATAGTGTGAAGTAATCTCATAGATATCTCTATTAGTGATATTCTTTGTAACTGGATTGATGGGAAGGCATCCAGAAGTTGTATTTTGAAATTACTACTGCATAATAATAAAACCCTCAGAGTTGTTGCACCAGTTTTCTTGCATTGGGTTTTTCCGGGGACATTTGTCCAAAAATAACTATGTAGATGCGTGTTCTTATTTTTTCTCTCTTGTGTTGTATTTAGTTTCCGCAATTTATTTTTGGTGTAGGCTGTAGTGTTGTATTTCAATGTTTGCTGTAGAAAACAGCAAATAGCTTTTTCAATTAATTTTACAAGTAGGTGAAATATAATCAGTTTGTTGCAGTAGGAATCAGGTAACCGATTTTTCACAATATACACTACCCACAGGTGGTGGATAACATATGGCTCCAACTGGGACATGAGCTCTCATAGAGGTGCATGAAGTTACTCGAACGGGAGGTCATGAGAACACCAATAATCTCTTGGTACCATAGACCTGTTTCCTACACATATCAAAGACCAAGCACAAGGGGAAACATGTTTTTGTGATATCTTATGATCACCCATGCTTAGTATTACGCCATAAAAATCAAGAAGAAAGTAAAATGAAAATCCATCTAATCTATCATGAAAATATCATACGATATTAGTTCTAATGAGAAAAATGAGCATGCAATGCATCCTACCCTAACATGCATGTTAGATCACCCAAATACTAAGTGTAATCATAGACCAAATGTAACCAACATATTATCTAATCAATATGAAAGCAACTTCCCTTATGCTTAGTCATGCAATAGATCTAAAGGCAGGGGTAGGAATGACAACATGGAAGGTCACAAGGGCGGGAGGCGGGAAAATGAAGTGAGCACGCATGGAGTATCACGAGGAAAGAGGGAGCCAAGGGATGCAATCTATTCCATAGGATCCTTTCTTTCAACCAAAATATAGAGATATCAACAATTAAGCTCATTAACCTTCGGTGGATAGCAACCTCGGGCATATCATCCCCATTATGGTCCCCATCATTAATGTCATGTTTTATGACCACCATAGGGTCATGACTAGGTCACTCATGAAAAGGGGAGACACAACAAGTAGGTTGCTCATGATGATCATATTCGGAATCCTGAGGGTACGAGGTGGGAGGAGGGATATAACTGATGAATAGATCTTCATCAACATCGTACCTAGGAGGGGGGAAATGATCATCAATGATGGTGCTAATGTGAGAAAGGGCAGGGTGAGGGCTCAAGGGTAATGTAGCTATGATATCGCGATCCTGGGGAAGGTATGGGAAAATAATGCCTTCATCGGTGTCATCATTGGTGTCATAAATGGGTCTTGTCATTTCCAATAAACCTTCTTCATGTGAGGGAAAACCACAATCCTCCCTTTCAATGGGGTGAGTAGGGATATCATTACGAGTAATGTTCTGGAGAAAAGGAGAATCAATTTCAACCTCATTTTTTGTGCCAATGTCATAAATAGGGTCACTGTCAAAATGATGGCTACCCACATCCCATTTTCCCTCATTAATGCACAAGAAATGAGAAATGTCATCTTCACAGTAAGCTACAATACTCATATCTTCAAACCCCCTTTCTTGAATGTAAGCCTCCATTTCATCATGTTCATCCTTATGATCTTCAATGGGGCTCTCACTTATGTCATGCACATTCTCAATCCTTAGGTATGCATCCTGAAGGTCCTCTGTGGTATTATGGCTATCATGATCTTCTTTAGATGGATCCCCTTCTTTATATTCCTCACTTTCATGATGGTCCTTCACACTTGAACTTTCTTTAATGTCACCTTGATCATCTAATTGACTACATTGTGTGGGGATTTGCAACTAATTATAATATTTTTCATTAATTAGGTTAGTCATAATATTAAAAGCACAGATTAGGCCAACAAATTCAAAGAGAACTAGGATCCTTCTCATAGGCATGCATCATATTGTAGAGTTGTTTTTGTGTTGACTTATGGAACCTAAGCATGAATTTCTTATCCATGTTTTCCAATAAATCTTCATAAAACTCAACGTATTTGTCCACATACTTCTGTGTTTCTTGAAGATCTTGATCATTGAGTTTTGCAAATGGAGAGCCAAGGGTAATTTCTTTTTGACAATAATCCATTTTTCATGATTTTTCATATTAGGATCAAAATGGAATCACCGGGGTGAATTAAAATGCCTTGATAGATGCTTGCTTCACCCTATAAGCATTAACTTTAAATTTCAATGAAGAACTAAGGCTTCGTTCTTCCAATAGTGTCGCCAAGAATGATATGTCAATGACGTCATAAGGGAAACAAGTCAGGCATCTCGTGTCCGTGACAATGGCAACAAAATTGTTATCAGTCAAACTAGCAAAAGCCCTAGGAGGGGATCCTATAGAGCGACTACTACTTCAAGGGGAAACAATTGTGTGATAGCCCACTGTCACCTCAACTAAGGCTCCCTAATCTTTACAACTTTCACCAATGGAAGGAGACCCAATATAACAGGAATCACAAAATGAATGGGTCAATTAAAGGATAGAGGGTGATTCCAATGGCCCATTTACAAGAGAGACTCAACAATGTGGCTTTCTTGCTTGAAAAGCAAGGTGATAGGCTAGGAAAGGCTAGGAGGATCCTTGAGGATAGGGTTTGGGAATATATTTTATCAAGAGATTTCATAAACCCAAGAATCCTTATAGAGCATTAGTCTTTATGTGATCTTTGTGGAATTAGAGTTGTAAGGTTGCAGGATCACATGAGACCAAGTGGACCCACAATTAAGTCAAGGATGTGTAGTTGATCAACGAAGGAGGGGCTTGACCTAATTATGGAAGAGAAGAGGATCAAAGGACAAATTTTCTTTTGAGAAATGAATACAATGATCCAAATGAGGACACTAACCAAGGGAAAGCTAGGGCAAGAAATGATCCCTAAGTTAGGGCTTGCTATATCTTGGGATCCCACTGTCGGAATTACTTCAAATTTGGAGGGCCTCTAGAGGAAACCCTAGCATACTTATGGACCAAAAATTGAAGTGTTTTGATGGCTACAATGAGATTTATTCAATGCCCTAGGTGACCTATGGTGGCTAGGCCTAGAAAGAGAGGAGGAAAGAAAAAAAGGGGTTTAGGTGACCACCAATGGATGGGTTAGTGCCTTGCCTTTGGGAGAGATGGATTCAAGATGAACTTATGATTTGGAGAGACTATACACAAGGAGACCTCTAGAAAATTTTGCATTGTAATTAGGGCATGAGAGCAGCTGCCAAAAGATTTTATACTTTGATATGCAATAATTGATGATTTATCAAGGTATTTTCAACAAAGATAACCTCTAGGTGCATTCACCCATTCATACATGACACATGCAAAGATGCAATGCTTTAAAAGACCAAAATTTCCACAATTTTTCATATAATAGCAGTAAATTTCATACCTATATAGTGAAAATAGTAGTAGCATTCATGTGACAAAGTAGATAACAATAATAAGCATTAAAAATATCACTTACATGTACAATTGAGTATATCCAATCATCAAATTATGCCAATAATGAAGCTCCAAGACAAGATAAATAGATCCAAACATCAAAATTCATCCATGCAATCCAAACTCTTCCTCCAAAAGGGAATGCAAAATTATCAAGTAGCTACTAAATCCCAATCCAAGTGATGATGATGAGAATGAATCACCTCACTTGTATTTATACAATCACTAATGAGTTTGATTTTCTTAATTTGGCCTAATTGAGCCCGAAATAATAAAATAATGTGCAATAATAACATCCCTTGGTGACAAGCCCAACAAGATAGCTCAATAACAAAATAATAAGCCTCTCAAGAGGGTAGAATGATCAATAAAATGAGTCATTGGGCCTTTGAGGAGGTCTAATGAAGTCCAGAGTGTGCCATGATGTGAGAATGGACCTCAAACATACTGGACAAGGGGTTGGCCCCTTGTTTCCAAGCAAATCCCTATGGCGCCCCCGAGTGGGTGTGAGGGGCACAAGAACATCCTCATCGGTCTCCAAATCGATCGAAAATTCTTATAAACCATCTGTAAGGCCTAGTTTGATGTCATAAGCCCTCATCTAGACATGGATCATCTGCCAAATGTGTGGTGCAAGTGTGGAGTCGGCTGGGCATCGTGAACCAAGTGCATCATCCTCATCCAGAGGTGGAACACGAGCAACCAATGAGTGGTGTTGGGGATCCATGAAGTAGTCTCTACTGTGGTGGAGGCCCATGGCTCTCAACACTCCTACAGGTGTCAATGTGGCCCTGTGGCATCGTTCCAGGCTTGACCCAAGGTGTGGACGAGGGGAGGGGGGGCTAACCCCATGTGGACCTAGTGGAAACATGTGGACTCGAATGGAAAAAGAGATGAATGGGGCCTAAATGAGTGGAAGGGAGTGATGTATATGGTGTCAGGAAGCAGGACCACGCAACCAAAATTGGGATTTCCCATGTAGTGCCAACCCTAAAGCTCATGGCTAGTAAAATAGATCCCATGAGACTATGATACAAGGCTAACCACGAAATCAAGCACTGGAGACAAGGGTACAAACCTAGCCCACTCTTTCCGTTAAATCCCACCACCAATCAATGCCCAAAAGTGCCCATGAAAAGGAAAATTACTTAACTATACCAATGAAAAGCCATACCTTCAGGGTCAATAGGCCCACCTTCAAACATACAATCATAACAAGTGGGCCAGGGACCGCATGGTTGGCTCAAGTGGCAGAGATAATGGCACATCGAGATATCTAGTGGTTGCAAGGGGTTGTTGGTTACCGGTTGAGGACCATCTAAGAGAAAAAAAAATCGCCTATATACACTACCCACAAGTGGTGGGTAACAGTAGCAACATTTCAAAGCTCAACAATTTTACACATTAAAGGAGGAGAAAAATAAACTATGCTCACCACAAGTGAGAAGTCAAATAATATGATAATATGTTCCCTAAATTCAAGTAGGTGAAGAAGTTTCTATCTATGAAGTTAGTAGATATGGATTTTAAGAAGTCGAGACAAGTAGGAATTTTCTGGGTAGGAGGAAGTGGAAGCGTGACAAGTTTGCTTAATGATTTTGATGAGTGAATTGGGTAACGTGAATGATGATTAAGGATGATTAGTGAGGGTGATAGTAATGATCTCTATAATTTTAAAATGTCCAGATAAGTTATTGTGAAATCTAAAAATACTTGCAACTAGCTAAGGATAGATTGGGAAAAGGTTATAAAAGTTTAATGATCAAGGATAAGAATTTTCTACCTTTTGGCAGCTATAAAATGAGCCTTGAAGATTAATGAGCTAACACCTAACATTAAGAATAATAATGTAGCATGCCTATGATGAATTATGCATTTGGTATAGAAGAGCCAAAATGTATGAGAGAGAACAATGTTAACTTAAACAATGATGACCTAGTGGTTACATGTTATTGGATATAACGGTCTTGAAATGGATAAACAAAAGATGTGAGGTGAAAAGAAAAAAAAAGCAAATGGTATACAAGACTAAGAATTTAAATTTGATATTGATGGGATGGGAATGTTAGCAAGTTTTGTGATAGCTTAATAATAAATTTCACCAACCTTTCCTAGATAGGGAAAAATACATGACTAGAGATTAAGGATTAAGACAAAGAAAAATTTTAATGGTGTACTTAAATAAGGAAAATATATGTGAACTTGATGTCTATACCTACTTTGTAAATTGTCAACTTCCTTCTTGAAAGAAGCGGAAATGATTATTAGAAAGAGACTGGTATCTTGATAGGAACATAACACTAATAATTTTGATGATATACCCAATATCTTAGATGGATATCAAATAATCTTATTTCATTAAATGCAATAGTTGGTATGCATTGTTTACACAACCTAATGAATTTGATCTTTGTTAATGAATAATGATCAGAATGTTTATGGTGTATTATTGCTCTACATTTGATGTGTTCAAATAATTATCATATTTATGATGTTATGATATTATATTATATTAACATGTGGTTTCATTTACCTTCCATTATAATGACACATTATCAGTGGGGGACAAACTGAATTGGCTACTTATGTCAACACTTCTTTTTTCTTGTATAATTTTAGAGGGGATATGGGATAATCTTGACAAGGCCTACTATTGTAGTTGTGATGTCGAAATCGAAGAAATTGCTAAAGTGTTGCTTGCTAGTGGAGTTATGGGATTGGACTTCGATGCCTGGGGTTGTGTACCTTAATGAGTTGTGGCAGGAGTTGGGCTAGCATTTCGAGATGCCTAGAATATGTGAGTACCAACCAAATGCATGCTTGTGCAGATGAGGTCTGAAGCCTTGGGGTCATGATACATGGAGATGGCTTTAAGACCAATATTTTGTAAGTAGCAACATGCTTGAGTGTTGCTCACACTTCCTGAGATCTTTTGAATGCTTGTTTTCCAAAAGTAATGAAATGCTCAAGTGTTGCTCACATTTCTTGGGAAATTTTGATGCTTGTTTTACGAAAGTAGTAAAGTGTTAAACCATTATTTACATTTCCTAAAAACTTTCGATGAGTGTTTTCTGAAAATATCAAAGTCCTAGAGCATTGCTCATACTTATTGGGAACTTTTGATGCTTGTTGATGTCACATGGGATGGCCTCAAGGAAAAAAAGGTAATAACATAATCATAATTAACTTTGGAATGAAGTTGCTTGAAGAGGGGAGTATATAATTCCCCATATTATTAAATTTATAAATAATAACAATATCAATAATAATATTAATAAATTAACCAATAAATAAAGTGAAAAGAAAGAATAATTAAATAATAATAATTATTAAATTATTAAATAATAGATAATAAAGTCAAGTTAAGAAAAATAAGAGTAAACTAGCCAAGTTAAGAAAAAAAATAAAATGAAAATAAAAATTGCATGGCATGTTGTATGCGTGAAGATTTTTCTTCCATTTTTGGAACAAGTTGTTCTATTTAATGGATGAGAAAGGTGTGAAACATTCTTTTTCTGAAGGATAATTTTAAGAAAGAGAGATTCACTGACAAAGTTACTTGATTGAAGGCTTGAGGGTGACCAACGATAAAAGAACATATGCAACTAAGCCTATGGTTGAGTTGAGAGTCATCCCCAACACATTGGTTGCAATTTGCTAGATCAAAGGCTAGTGCACTTCAATTCAATCTCTACAAAGTTGTAAGTTAACCAGATTCTCATCACCCACTACAACAATTAAATATTCTAAATGAAATCCTCTTTACGTTTATAAACTAATGGTTTCAATTTATGTATATAATTTGTGCCTAATTATGTTTTAAGACCAAGATATTACGCTGAAATTTATATAATATTCATTAAATCTAGCCTGGGACAATTCCAAAAATTGACTTGTAATCCACAAAGGGAGATTATGTCAAAATACAACAAAGATATGCCACATGTACAATAATCCCCCCAAGGAAGGAGGTTGTCCAATAGATGCATCAAAATATTTGCCATGTGACCTCAAGAGCCAGGATGCTCTTTGTTGAAGAATCTAGGGCACATGTTGTTAATGGGATTCTTCTTGACTTGATAACTATTTGTGAGGCTTTTTAATTTTCTTATTCACACAATATTTTCTTTGACATTATTAGAGTGTGTTTCTTATTTCATCAAATAGCTATCAAAAACAAAGAGACAAGAACACAACATGTTGGCATTCTGCACATAATTCTTCTTATAGAGATTCCAATTAACGAACACCAAGACCATGACCCTTGACTAACTATGCTACTCCAAGACCAAGACACCAATCCTCTTATTTGTCACTATTGAAATCATCTTCATTATTGTTGCTTCACTGAGGTCATCATTACAGTAGTACCATTATTGTACCTTCATCTACAGGATTGTTGCACTTTTACTGAGATCATCACTATGTCAACTAGATCTTTATGCTGGCCTTGTCTTCATCGAGATCATGATAATGTTTACATGATCACTGCCATGAGAGTATAGTTGTTACTTAGAATGTATGTCGAGATAGAGAATATTACTGTAGGATCACCAAAGTTCTTATCATAATAGTTATGTCAAGAACGTGACTGTGTCTCTCTTACTGATGTCTTCACCGAGATTGTAACTATATTCTTCTTGCATCAAGAACACAGTTACGTCGAGACTGTGAGAGAGTGTATCCCTTGTCATACCCATCCGAAAGTTATGGTATCTTACTCCAACCGAGACACTTGTAATACTCCTTCATTCGAGATTCTTGTAATACTGAACTTGACCGATATTTCTGAGAGGTATGTGAGATCTTTGAGACTGTGATTACTCACTGTAATCACCACCAAAACTTTAGAGACATCCACATTTTTTCTGCCTATAATGTGGATACTTTCCACGCCTATATATAGTAGTTAGGTTCCATAAATAAGCCGACATGACCACTGAACCAGTGTGTCATCTTGTATGAGCTGACTTGACAGCCATATGACTTCTCTTCATCAATTGTTGGAAATCTTCTTTGGAGGATGGTGCTTGTTTTGGAGGGCTTCTTGACACTAGGTTGACCCACGTATATTACATAAATGGTCATAAAGAGCTCTTTAACATACTTTTGACTCTTTGAATTTCCTAGAACTATGGAATGAGCAAGAAACTCATGCATATAATTTTATAAAAGTAATATTTCTTTTTCTTGACAAGTAAAAAGATCAAGATTGCATTAACAAATACCTAACCTAGTTACACTTTTCTTCAACACTCCCTCTTAACTAGGGAGGTATTTACAATGGTACTTAGTTATTCTCAATCTGAAGAATTTCTCATAAGAAGAATCAGATTGGTAATCTCATGTGTATAGCATCATATCAATCAGCGTTGTCATAGTGCAAGGCCTTGACTAACAGCGCCATCTCTCCATGAGACCATGAGCTACAATGCTAGCGAGAACAATGATTTATAGACACCTTCATCATTGTCTCTCAAGGTACATACCCACCCGGGTGTTCACTAAGTATGACCTTCTAGGACTATTCTTATCTTGGGTTCCCATCCCTCAAAGAATATCGATCCTCTTGCCTACTCTTATATTGGATGCCCTACACATCCTCAAAGAGTATCGAATGCCAAATGATTACTAATCCTCCCATTCTTTCTTCCCAAGTGAAGACAAGAATGTTGTGTCTATCATGTGTCTACATTTCCATTCATGGCCTTCATCTAGACTTATGGTTGTTAGTCCTGGTCTAGTGCATGACACATGACATGGAAAAACACAATTTTCAGTCCTTTATAATCAGGGGTGAACTTATTCAAACTCCCTCTTGATCAGGGACCTGTCAAAGCTCCTTCGTAGCTAGGGACTCTTCTATATATCAACAAACGTTTCTTTTTGGGTCCTTCAACTGCTTGATCAACTTCTCTCCTTGATGTCATGAAATATAGTTGAGCTTCTTCCTTGTAGGGCAACAACCATCGATCACTTTCCTTCTTATTCTATCATGTCATTCATTTCTTCATGGAAAGTGGCCTTCTTGGTACATATCTGGAACCTTCTTCATATGGCTACTTCTTCATCATCATGTTTCTTTCAGGAATTTCCATGAATGCTAGTTGTACTTGTACTTATAACTCTTGTGCCAATAGCCCTGCATGAACTCATCCAGATATTATTCAAGAAATCAAAACATAACATTAAATCAAATTGTACCTTTCGAGATGGCTCTTCATCATGACATCTTCCTGTAGGTATCAACATCCTGCATACATGTTGACACATCTCCCAAAAATATCCATTGTCAAGGGTCTTCATATTTTTCAGACTTTCATTAGATTCTTCATATCTTTCTAGGGGATTTCCAAGTCTTCTTGGTCTTTTGGATGTTGATCGCCTTCATCATGGTTGCATATCTCACGATCTCTTCCTTCCTCACACATTCCATTTCCAGGAGCTTTCAATCAGAGTTTCTTAGTCAACTACCTCATACTTCATATGAGGACATATTATGTTGATTTCATCTAGTGTGACTTATGCCTTCCTGCATTCTTTCAAAGGAGAAGATCATTTTTCTCTTGATCATGCTTCTCAAGATAGAAGTAATGATCCATGTTACCTGCAACCATATGACATGACATTATAATATTAAATACTAGCATACATACCTCATTTTACCCTTAGGTCATATAGCCTTCTTCCAGCAGCTTCCTTGATTGAAAAGATATTCAATCCCTTGATCTGCTTCATGTCATCACACCATCATCCCATGAATTCCATAAGTGGGAGTTCCTGATGAAACACTTTCTTCCTCTCTAGATTAGTGAACCCTCTGATGAGGATTCCATCAGAGAACCTTGAGGATGTTGCATATCCCCATCTGGCACATGTTTCCTTTTTGCCTTGATGTATGATGAGCCTTGTTCCGGATGACATGTCTTTCCTTCAATGTTCAATGAGATTCCCAAGAGCTATATCCTTCATGTTTGACTGCCTTGGATTTTGTCTATTTTGTCCTTCATGATTCCCATGGTGATGTCATGAGCTCTTAGTTTTAATGCTTCCATGATGCCATGATGCATCTTATTATCATAAGCTCCTATATAGGACCTTTTTGTGAGGGATACTATCTTACTCATAGGAGAGATTTGTTACTCCCTCTTTCCTTGGCCCTTTTCTTCAGCGTCCTCCATCTTTCAGTGATATGAGCTTCCAAAATATTTCTACAACATTGAATCTTAACTATACTTATTTTGTCTTGCTTGAGGACAAACCTTGCCTTCCTTTTCTACACAAGGTTGAATTATTTTATCCTTTAATACTATACACTGCAATTTGCCTTTCTCTATCTAGCATAGAGACCACAAATTGCCGGGTGAGGTAACCTTCTTTGTTCATTGATATTTGTTACCTTGCTCATTAATGATGACTACCATCTTATCATCTTTCCTAGATCTTCATGAAGTTATTCCTTCATTCTTTGATACCTTTACTATTGTATAGGTCTAAGTGACCTTCTTTCCTTTAATTTCCGAGTATATCTAGCATTTCATATATTTCTCTTTATGTCTACTCTTCTACTATTTCTGTATGAGGGGACTTTTGAGTGATATCATATGAATTCTATGAATCTCTTGATGGATTCCATAGACATTTTCATACAAATCAATGACTTCTCTTTTCTACGAGGATTATGACAATCCTCCTTATTATATGCAAGGACTTTCGATTATCTAACCAATTTATAAATCCCCTTGCAATCATGAAATCATTTAACCAAATTTGATTATAAAATTGAAAGATAATTACCTGGTGTGTGAAGAGGAGATCTTCACCTTGATGCTTCTTTTGCTTGAGTTGCCCATCATTAGTATCCTTTCATCACAACTTCCATGGAGGCCTTCTAGCACCATGACATTAGTGGTCTTGACATCACCGAGATTGTTTCACGACCTTCCCAATTCATTTTAAGGTACTTTTGACTTCAACATATTATTGACATGTTAGTGATACTATGTTCTGATCTGGGCACCATGCTATTGAGATCATAATCATAGACAGAATTCGAGACTATGACAAGTATATTGATATGGCACTGCACAGTGATGTCTATGTGCATTGTGTAGAGAGGCAATGTGTTGAGAGCCCAAACTTGTCAATAAATAACATAACTAAACTGTGGGTAGCACTGTATAGATAGATTGTCTGATCACTAAAACTGCTTTGATGTAATGACTACACTGAGACAATGATGTAATCATGGATTGTGAGAGGTATTCCTTGGATTACTTCTGCAATATATATATATATATACCTGAGACTATATTTTATGGCATGGGGAAAGTTCAATGATCAAGAAGTGAGGATCACTGATATACTCCATCAAACTGAGCATGAGTTGAGTGCATCACTATAATTACTGAAGTTGATACTCCATCACTATTGTTGACCTACTTGTTGTATACTTGCTCCTTTAATCCTTTCAACCTGCTTTGATATCCTTGAAGACGGATATTTGTATGTCTCTTTTGTTGCCCTTCATTTGACTTCGGCACCTTACCTTTGATACCATGTTGAAGAAACTAGGGCACATGTAGTTAATGAGATTCTTCTTGGCTTGATAAATGTTTGTGAGGCTTTTTTAATTTTCTCATTTGCACAATCTTCTCTTTGACATTATTAGAGTGTGTGTTTCTTATTTCATCAAATATCTATCAAAAACAAAGAGACAAGAACACAAGATGTTGGCATTATGCCAGGCCAAAACCTCTCCCTCTTGGAGAGGAAAACCTGCACATAATTCTTCTTATAGAGATTCCAATTGACGAACACCAAGACCATGACCCTTGACTAACTATGCTACTCCAAGACCAAGACACCAATCCTCTTATTTGTCACTGTTGAAATCATTTCATTACTGCTGCTTCACTGAGGTCATCATTATACCAGTACCATTCTTGCACCTTCATCTAGATGATTGTTGCACTTTTACTAAGATCATCACTACCTCAACTAGATCTTTATATTGGCCCTGTCTTCATCGAGATCATGACAATGTTTACATGATTACTTCCATGAGATTATAGCTGTTACGTAGAATGTATGTCGAGACAGAGAATATCACTTTAGGATCATCGAAGTTCTTATCATAATAGTTATGTCAAGCACATGACTATCTCTCTCATTCTGATGTCTTCACCCAGATTGTAACTATATTCTTCTTGCACTGAGAACACGGTTATGTCGAAACTATGAGAGAGTGTATCCGCTGTCATACCCATCCGAAAGTCATGGTATCTTACTCCAACTGAAACACTTGTAATACTCCTTCATTCAAGATTCTTGTAATACTAAACTTGACTAATATTTCTGAGAGGTATGCGAGATCTTTGAGACTGTGATTACTTACTGTAATCACCACTGAAACTTCAGAGACATCTGCAAATTTTATGCCTGCAATGTGGATACTTTCCACACCTATATATGGTAGATAGGTTCCATAAATAAGCCAACGTGACCACTGAACCGGTGTCATCTTTTGTGAGCCGACTTGACAGTTATATGACTTTTCTTCATCGATTGTTGGCAATCTTCTTCTTTGGAGGATGGTGATTGTTTTCGAGGGCTTTTTAACACTAGCTTGACACATGTATATTACATAAATGCTCATAAAGAGCTCTTTAACATAATCTTGACTCTTTGACTTTCCTAAGCCTATGGAATGAGCAAGAAGCTCGTTCATATAATTTTATAAAAATAATATTTCTTTTTATTGACAAGTACAAAGATCAAGATTACATAGACAAATATCGAACCTAGTTACACTTTTCTTTAACACTCTTCACCTTCGGATGACATCAATAATGAACTCCCCAAATAAGCAAAACACTCAAGCAAAAGGATTGGTCAAAATTGCAACAGAAGTTTCTTGCGGCATATTTTTAAAGTACCATAATTGTGTTGATTTTTTCTCAATTTTAACAATCTCGCATCCATTCTACATATAATGGCTTTGATCTAGTGGAATTATCTGCACTTACTCAAAAGATAACCACTCCTAAAGCTAGACCACCCTTAAAATATATAACACACTCCTAGATCTAAAATTTGGAACCCCTTACATCCTTCTCAAGGAGAGATGTCCCATCAACAATAATGATAAAAATGAGCCAAGTAACCTGCAAGGTGGACATCATCCTCAAAGAAAGCAAGTGGATCAATAATACAAGAGCTTAACATGTGGAATGTGAATAACATTTAATCATCTCCATGAAAAGAAGGGATGCCCCCCATAAAATTTACTCCAATGGTCATATGTGAGGTCTCAAATATGTACCCTCCACATCCTTATATCATGCAAGTGACCTCAATAAGTGACGTAATTACCCTCTCCAAGTCAAAAGGAAACCACTCATGCTCAAATGGCCAGTAAATAAGCATTCCTCAAGGATTGGCCTTCAAATCAAGTGAAGAAAGAGAGGAGCATTCAAGGATCTTCGATGTGGCATGTCAAGAGGATACCCATGCATATAAAAAAAAAAACCCAAAAGTGCCTTTAATGATTTGACCAATGCCTGGGATACATAACTTGAGATCTATGAAACTATATGAGCAATTACAAAATCATCTCTAAAATCCCATGGGCAATTCTTTACAACATAGAGTAACATTTTTACATATAAAGAACTATGAGATTCTAAGGGTTCCCCTAGATCATCTCTTATAAGATCCATCTAAAGACCCTCGCATACAAACCCAGCTGATAATGACTAACATGGTATCAACTTAATGCCTCCAAGGCAATGCCATAATAAGCCATAAGAGTAAGGATTGTCATGAAATGGGGACTACAAGGGCAAGCCATGACTAACCACAAATGGTTTGGAGATACCACCTAGGTTAAACACTGTAACATCGATCATCTAAGCATGACCCAATACAATACATTAGCACAAAGATAACTACACTTGCGACGAAACATGATACAATAGCACCAATAATTTGCTCTTATGATAGGTCACATCCAATGAAAAGATACAAGGTACATTGAAGAGACTATGATGGATAACACATAGATGCTTGGTGGACAAACTATGGTAGAAGAGTATCCAATTTACATAAACTTGCCATGAGGGTGCTTAGCCAAACATGTAACTCTTTAAGTTGTGAGTGTGACTAGAGTGTCATCGTAATTTATGTATTACAACTTATGATCCTCATATAGGTTTAGAATCTTGGCATTTTAATCACATGGTTTATGTTTACTACAATCTCCAACTGTAGATGAAACGACTTGAGAAAACACTTGACATGGAGGTAATTTTGTTGTATGGGATTTACACTATCACTACTTGGAGGTTGGGCATTGAGAGAGCCATCATGTAGGAGAACCCAAATAAGTTATAAGAGGAGGACGAATCAAAGGTAGAGGGGGTGGTGTGGTAAAGGAGGATGTTCCAAAGAAGACACCTATAAAAGGAGATATTGAGACTAAGTGATGTAGGAGAAAGCCAAAAAAAACCCAAAATGATAACTAATAATGATGTAGGGGGAATAAAAGGTACATGTATTTAAAGACTTGTGATGTAAAAATGATTGATAAACCATGTACGAGAAAAGGTTTCATAGAGAACCAATGAAGGAAGTAATTTGCGACCTTTATATTGCGATGGATGGTAATCTTTTTATATGAACTCCAACAATGTTTATATTTTGCGGGTAAAGGTGAAGAGGATTGATGACCAAGAAAGAAGACCAAAGATCGAAGAAGACAGAGAGCATCAAAGACAGAGAATGAAGATGAAACAAGTTCAAAGGACTAAGTGAAATAGAGAAATTATGGGATCACAAGTATTCATTAAAAAGGAGTTTAATGAATAATTCCAACTTGTAATGTTAATGAAATAAATGATGGTTGTGTAATAATGTAGAATAATTCTAGAAGTCTATGTATGACTAAAAGATGAGGACAAATGAGAGAAGTTAGAGATGGGAATCAATTGAGAGCTTCATGGAAGAATTTGAGATATGTGGAGCGATCACAGGAGATAGCTATGCATTTAATTGAACAAATTAACTAATTATGAATTAGCTGTTATGATCACCTATTGTTTTATAAAGGGGTCATTTGTACAGTGAAAAAGCACATGGGAATGATTATTTAGTAATATCTCCTCCTTGGAGGATTTTTTAGCATAATCCTTGGTGTCCCTTGCTTTGCAAATTGTCGTACATGTAGCAATGCTTTTATTTAATGTTGTTGGTATAGATGTCTTAAATTTTGAAAGAAAACAATGTTTTTGTATTTTTTAAGCTTGTTTCTCAATATTTTCCCCAAAGTTGCCAATAAGTCCTTTTTTGAGACCCTCAGCAACATATGCATTTTAAAGAGCCGAATTTAAAAAAAAAAAACCTTGAACCTAACATTTTGATAAATTGTCACTTCTTACTTAAATATGCCCTGACTGAGTCCTGATTTTTTCAACCAAAAATATTTTCATGATACCATATCAGATCATCTAATTTCAGAAGTGAATAAAGCACACATTCGAATAGTTCACAATGAGCAGGTATGATAACAAGTACAAAGAACACGGATTTTTTTAACATAAGAACTAAGTTGGGATAGAAAAGTTGCATATTTCCTAGATTATAGTTGTATGTCTCTACAGATTCTAAGCATTGAGACTTCTTGTACAAGGAAGAAGTCTGAGGTATAACTTTTGAAAAAGGAATTGTTTATGCATGAATATATGTAATAAATTCATGTTCATGTTAAAAAGGCCAATTACTCAAAGAGGACGCAATACACTTCACCCTTAAAGCTACAGAACCACTTCTAAATTTTACGAAGCTTTACCAGTTTCTAACTAGGCCAGCACACATTCTATTTTCATTTGAATATTCTCTCAGGAGGCGGGACAACCAATACGTGAACATGCTACAAGCGAAGTAACCGGGTTGACATTCTCATTTCCAAGAGAACTGAAATGGAAAAATCAATACCAATTAGACAATGAAAAGGTTCCTTAAATTTCCATGCCATAATGTCACAGGGTACAATTGAAGATAACTCAAATTAGATAGAGACTATCCACAACAGCAAAGCCTGCAGCAACACCACCCTCATTGGAGGAAGAAACTTTTGTTCTCATGAGATAACCACTTTGGTTGTTCAGTATCACATTGTCTTTACTCCTGCAAACATTCATTGATAAAAGGAAAAAATTTCAGGGTGCATAAAGTATTCTAGCTGGCAGCTTCTCTATCGCACATTCCAATCACAAAATATACAGTCATCAATTGGAATTTATTCTTAATCTAATCAGTCATCAATTGGAATTTCTTTTTAAGCTAATATAACCAAGTAATATATGCTTAATTCTTTCAATAACAAACAAGTGACATTTAAATGCTAAAAATGGAGTCCAATAGAGGGAGAGTTACAAACCGTAAATATGCACCAAATATGCCAAGTTCAGACACAGTTTCACCGTGTTGATAGATACCACCACGGACAAGATATGACACATGAATTGGAGGAAAGATCCTTTGCATTAGTATGTAAGCAGCATGTCCATCACCACCATTTGTTTTCAACTCAAGTAATTTTTCCTTGACATCATTTCCATATATGTTATTTCCTGAACAACAGATACTGTACATTAGTTCCAAGTATAAATTTGAAAAAGTACAGTGGATTGCCAATCTTACCTGCAGAATCAGTATTCTCTGCACTCATAAAATAATGAAGAAACACCAAAGAAATAAGATCCTACTTAAACATATATTAGCAATTTACCCCCTCCTTCACGCTGGGGCTTCAGCACAAATGATTCTGGCCTTCTGATGGCACCTTCTATAACATTTGCATTATTGTCCAAGCTCCATAATCCAGCAAAGCATTTCCTAAGATTAGAAATGTCATCTTTATTATCGATGAACCTGTCAAAATATCGATACAATTAACATCTTCAGCACGTGCATTAGTCTGATTGCATGTCTGTGCATTTCTTGCATTTGAAATTTATTTTACTTGAACATCCTCTGCAAAATGGCCCTAGGAGAAGGCTTGTCCACAAATGACAAAAAAAAGTCCATGGATCTGATCAGTACATGTAATGTCAATTTTCCAAGCACTGGGAACAAAGACTAACTCAGTAGCCTAGCCATTCCCATAGGCTACAGATTAAAAATTAATAACGTAATATCAGGGAATGAGTTAAATAAAAGTGACTAAAGAAAAGAATATTATGTCACTTTATTAAAAGAAGAAAACAACCCATGGTATTCGGATGAAATTTGAACCATGGTATTCCTTTAATAGTTTGAACTATTAAAGGAGCTGAGAGCTCACTCCTTATGCATGCATTTTTTGCTTCTTGTTTTGTTATTGAGTTGAGCTCTTTGAGCTTCTCTGGGTGAGAGCCCATATGAAAGGGGTTAGTTTCAGTGGTAATTGATCCACACTAGTTGATCTAGTAAGGGGGGCTTCAGTATTGAGATCCTATACCCTAGCCACTCAAAGAGGAGGGATCAAATCAGATCCTCTCACTGGTGCTTAACGTGGAGATCACGATGAGAGGTAAATCAGATCTCCTAGGTGCATAACGTTGGAGAAGCTATTGTCAGCCATACATATATTTTGCTGCTGTTTAACAGATTCTCAGAATCATATTTAGCATGTAATTCCCATATCCATATTTAATATAATAAGGCTGAGTTTTGTTGCTGCCTTGCAAGATTTCTTGTGCTTGTTGCCAAACAAGGGTTTCGTGTTAAATTATATGCAATATGTTTGACAAAAAGTCCTTGCCTTGATAATTAGCGGAAATTCGTTTGTCGTATCATATTTGTGAAGTGTTTGTTAAATGTTTCAATGAAAAGTTTGAATAATCCACAAAATTTAAAAAGGAATATTACAGTAAATGGTCATTAAGAAAATCATGAGGAACTGCATTGGACGTGTCCAACCTAGGCATGTTGCATCGGTTAACTAATAAAAAATGAATGAAGTATAAAAAATGCTTAGTCAGTAAAAGAGATGAAAAGTTAAGCATCCAAACATAATGTTGAGGATGTGTGTGTAAGAAGCAGCTGCCTAGCATGATGAACCACATTTACAGGTCATCATCAACCACCATAAAATTGTGTATAGTTTGTTGACTCGGGCGCTTAGGGAGGGTTTTTAAAAGCATACATTATCAATGCTTGTTATATATTCTGGATTGGTGTTTTGTAATGTCCCTTCTTAAATTAATTTAACACAAATTCATTTTCCACAATTTTGACATTTTTGGAGGCCATGGGACCCACAAAATTTTGGGAAAAAGACTTAGGAGGAAAAAGGGGGCCATAATGTTTTGTTGATGGAGCATGGGGGCCACCCACATGAAGAAACACGCACTTGCCTAAGGGAAAAGTTCGAATAGCCAAGGAGGGAAGTCGAAAGGCTAGATGGAGGGGCCCACATGGGGAAAGAAGGCCCACGAATTATAAATAGGAGAGGCTTAGCCTCATTTGGTATCTTTTGCCTATCAAACTCACTCTAGTTGCTCGAGCTGCTTAGCCAGGTCACTTGTTGTTTAGCATCGAGTTTTCCAAGCGGAGAACTCACCCTTTCTTCGATGGACTATGAGTGCCACCCTAGGGAGGTCCCATCATATCATTTTGGAGGAAAGCTGGAGGGGATTCAGAGCTTAACATTCAGCAATTTACCCAGTTAGTGTGTATTCTAGGAGGACGTAGGAAGGGAATACGTGGGAGTTGTTTCAGGGGTCTTCCGGGGTGTAATTGTCGAGAGAATTTTGGTAAAGGAGCTTCAATGGGATACTAACCTTTGGGAGGAGTTTGGGAGTGGCTGCTTGAGAGCAGTACGAATTGCAGCATCCAAGGCCAGCACAAAGCCTCTCTCTGGGCACACATGGGGTTTTGTGGGGCAAGTTGTGGGGCAAGAGTTTGCTAGGAGAAATAAGAAAAACCTTGGGGGAGTATATCTTAACATTTTTGAAGTGAATTGGGAGGGCTTTACTGGAGTTGCAGGCAGGCCGTATTTTCCAATAGCTGGAGGAGGATGTGGTACTTGGGGGCCAAATTTCCAGGTTCAAAACCAGGCCAAACCTTTTCTGGGTTTTGGTGGGTTTTGTTTGAAGAGCTTGGGATTAATTTTGTGGAATTTTCTGAGCACCGGAGGTAGGGTTTTTAGCAGCATCTTTCCAGCAAACAGTGTAGTTTTACTAGGGCAGCGCATGGCATCATTGTAGCAGTTGATTCTCCCATCTGGGCATGTCATATTATCCCCTGGGCTTTGTCACACTTGCCATTGAGGCAAGCCCAGGTGCACTTCTTCCACACTATTGTTCTATTGCTCCCATATCTTAATAAAACCACTCCGCTGGTTATCAATTCTAGTCTCTACATGGGTGTGCACTAAATGTTTAAATTTTCTAGTGTTGTATTTATTGTTTGCTTTGCATATCATTGATTTTCCTAGTTTGAGACATTACAATGGTATCAGAGCTCAGATCTTGGCTCAGTCGTGGGAGACATTTCCTATGAACAAGGAGGACAGGAAAAACATTACTTAATGGAGGCAGAGGTATAGGAGCAAGGAAAGAGAGTTGGAGATTACACCCAATTTGGAGGCATGTGGGAAGATAGTAGTTATAGCTAAGATGGGGGAGCCAATGGGTAAAGAAGAAGTAGCATTCGATAGCCCCTTGAAGGCCTTGAACAATTTGGCTAAGGGATAGAAAGAAATGTTGGAGGAAATTAAACAAACAAAATAGGGACAAGAGCCTTCATCGTGAGTTCCTAGTTGGAGAGGCTTCAAGGGCCTCACACTAGTATGACCACCCTTTGCTAGCCACTCACCCACCAGGTTTCAGTGGGCCATCCAGAACTACGCTACCTACTTTCCTACCATCAACACCCAGTGAGCATGGAGGACTGGATGATTGGCTGCGAATGCGGGATTTCTTCAGGGAGTGGCAATCCATGGGGGAAGATTTCAAAGCAGCCCTGTCATTCAAAGACTATTGCCAGCTCAAACAAAATGAGAAGGGCAGGTACAGTGGGGGACCGAGTACACAGAACTCAGAGTTACAGCGTACCATTGGGAGGATGTATTTCCCCACATATGATGGCTCTACCAAGTGCACAACTCGAGCTTGGGTGGAGAAGTTGGATACTTATTTCCAGCTTAATCGGATGACGGAGGTGGAAGCCATCAAAATGGCTACCTTGCACTTGGAGGGGGAAGCACATGAGTGGTGGTTTCATGGCTTGTCCACATTGGGGCATGCCAGCGTGACCTCTTATGAGGACTTCACACGGAGAGTGGTGGAGCGCTTTGATAGGAGGGACCCGGAGGCTCACTTCAGGGAGTTGACCCAACTTAGACAGACTGGCCACCCTGAGCATTACATATCAGAGTTTTTGAGGGTTTCAGTTATGGTGCCAGACCTATCCGAGGCTAGGAGGGTGTACACATTCATAGAGGGGTTACTGGAGCCATTGCATGGACTGGTGAAGTCATGCAGGCCCTCTACCTTGTAGGAGGCGGTGACTTGTGCTAGAGATTTGCAGGGGGCAATCCCCAAGACTAGAGCACCCATTCCATCACAGACTCCCTACCCACAAAAGGGAGGTGACACTAGACCCCCACCATAGAGAGCATCCCAAGGGTGTGGGCAGTTGGATGATGAGACTAGGAGAGACCTACAAAGGAGGAAACTATGTTTTACTTGTCTGAAGCCATGGGTACCAGGCCACCGGCACACAGCTGGCAAGGCCCACTATATCGAGGTCTTCTCGGATAGTGATCAGGAGGATGATGTGCAGTTGGAGTTTGGCAGGGGAGATAGTGAGGGTCAGGCAGTAACGTGACCACCACCACATGGGGGAGCACCTTTCGCACCAACTGGGGGAGTCCTTACTTCTTTGCATGTTGTTCCCAAATTTTTGACTTTGAGGATCCGAGGCACAGTGCAGGGACAACGTGTCTCAGTTTTAGCAGATAGTGGGGCCACCCACAATTTCATTGATGCCCAGATGGTCCAGAGGCAAGGCATCACTACAGAGGAGTTCAAGGGGTTCTCAGTTCTAGTGTCAGGGGACAGAACTATCTAGGGAACCCAATACGTTCTCGCATTGACAATGACCAAGGGGAACTATTCAGTGACGGATCATTTCTTCGTTGTGGATGTGTCGGAAAACCAACGTGATGATGGGTGTCCAATGGCTCTGCTCCCTTGGCCGTGTCACCGCTGATTGGAGGAAACTAGAGACTGAGTTCACAAGGCCAAATGGCAAGTTGTTAGTTCTTCGGGGCATGCATTTGTACCCTCCATAGACAGTTTCAACACACAGGATGGAGGCTGACTTGAGGCACGGGAACATAGCATGGGTAATGGAGCTGAGGATTTCAGAGGTTGGAGGACAGCCCAACCCGCCTCACCCAGACATACAAACCATTTTGGATAGATACCCGGTACCGTTTGGCGACATACCACCAAGGCAACCACCTCACAAGGGTTTTGAGAACACCGTTGAGCTAGAGCCTGGGGTTCAGGCGGTCATCACCATTCCTTATAGGCATCCTAAGGCCTACAAGGACAAGATCGAGCGTGCTATCAAGGAGTTGTTGGCATTGGGGCACATTATGCCGAGTTCTAGGCCTTTCTCGTCATCAATAGTTCTGGTGAAGAAGAAGGATGGGACCTTGCGCATGTGCATTGATTACAAGGAACTCAATAAGAAGACCTTGAAGAACGGATACCCCATCCCGCGCATTGATGAGCTAATGAATGAGCTTGGAGGAGCCAAGTACTTCTCTAAGATAGATTTGTGTTCGGAGTACCACCAGATCAGGGTGAGGGATCAAGACATCCCCAAGACAGCTTTCAGGTGCCATTATGGGCACTTTGAGTTCTTGGTCATGCCCTTTGTGCTGACCAACGCACCTGCTACTTTTCAGTCATGTATGAACCATGTATTCCATGGGCAGTTGTGGAAGTTTGTATTAGTGTTCTTCGATGATATCTTGATTTACAGCCAGACATGGGAGGAGCATTTGCAGCACTTGGAGATGGTGTTGCGTATTTTAGAGGAGCAACAGTTTTACGCCAAGTTGTCCAAGTGTGAGTTTGGGCTGACAGAGATGCTCTACTTGGGACATATCATTGGCGTAGATGGAGTGAGGGTGCACGAGGAGAAGATCAGGGCCATCCGGGATTGGCCTGAGCCCCAGAATGTGACCGAGTTGAGGGGATTCATAGGTATATGCACCTACTACAAGAAGTTCATAAAGGGCTTCTCACAGCTAGCAACTCCCCTCACAGATCTGACGAAGAAGGGGGCTTTCACATGGACAGACAGGGCACAGTCAGCATTTGATCGCCTCAAGGAGGTGATGAGTAGCTGCCCAGTTTTGGCACTTCCGGATTTCACACAGCCATTCACATTGGAGTGTGATGCATCAGGAGAGGGGGTTGGCGCAGTATTGTCTCAGGATGGACACCCCATTGCTTTTGAGAGTCAAAAACTCCTTCCACATGAGAGGTCGTATTCTATCTACGACAAGGAGATGTTGGCCATCATGCATGCGTTGGCCAAATTCCGGCAGTACCTAGTGGGCAACAGATTCCGAGTGAACACTGACCACAATAGTCTTCGCCATTTTATGGGGCAGCAGGGCCTCAGTGACAAGCAACAGAGGTGGGTTAGCAAGGTGCAGGCCTACGATTTCGACATTGAGTATGTCAAGGGCAAGCACAACATAGTAGCAGATGCATTATCCAGGAGGCCCACGACACTTTCACTCATGAGCATTTGCCATGATTGGAAGGCGCAGTTGTTGGTGGAGTACTCCAAGGACTTGGCGGGCATGCGAGATATTGGAGGGCATTCATGCTGATGAGTGCTATAGGGTGATGGTTGAGGTCATTTACTACAAGGGGCATATATTCTTGGTGCCAGGTTCGCAGTTGAAGGAGAGGATTCTCCATGCAACTCATGACTCCCCACTATCGGGACACCAAGGGTTCCGGAAGACATACATGACAGTCAGAGAGTGTTTCACATGGAAAGGCCTCAAGGGGGACGTATTGAGATATGTGCAAGAGTGTGAGGCTTGCCAGAGGAACAAGGGGGAGTTGACTCACCCAGCTAGGTTGTTGCAGCCACTTCCCATTCCTGAGGGGAAATGGGAGAGTATCTCCATGGATTTCATCACGGGGCTCCCAATGGTGCAAGGGAAGGATTGTATATATGTGGTGGTAGACTAGCTGACCAAATATGCCCACTTCTTCGCCATACCGACCTGGTATACAGCGTCACAGGTGGCTGAGATATTCTTCAGGGAGGTCTTTCGTTTGCATGGACTCCCTAAGACTATAGTCAGTGACAGAGACAGTCGATTCAAGGGAGCATTTTGGCAGGAGATTTTCATATTAGTGGGCACTGAGCTCACCCTAAGCACAAGTTACCATCCACAAACTGGCAGTCAAACTGAGAAGGTTAACAAATGGTTGGAGGGCTATCTTCATAACTACGTGACCGGGCAGTAGAGAGAATGGATTCAATGGCTACACCTAGGCGAGTACTGTTACAACACCACCCATCACATGTCCATCGGTATGTCACCCTTTTGTGCCTTGTATGGATACGATGCTTTGTCTTTTACTCACATTGTTTTTGGATACAATCAGGCCCCAAAGGCCAAAGATTGGATCCAAGAGAGCCAAGACATCCTCAAGGCTCTCAAGGATAACATATTGACAGCTCAAAATCAGCAAAAGATGTATGCAGATAGGCACAGGGTTGAGAGGCAGTTTGAGGAGGGGGACTTGGTTTACTTGTGATTACAGCCATATCGCTAGTCCACATTGAAGCAAAAAGGGGTCAAGAAGCTATAGTCACGTTTCTATGGGCCATACAAGGTGATTCAGAGAGTTGGGGAGGTTGCCTATGAGCTAGAGCTTCCCCCGGGGAGAAAAATCCACGTCTTTCATGTTTCGTGCCTCAAGAAGGTGTTGGGGCAGCAAGTGACGGCAGTTGTGGAGTTGCCACCACTTGATGATGAGGGGCATCTGGTTCTGAGCCGGAAGCCATTCTAGAGACTAGGGAAAGGAAGCTGAGGAGCAGAACTATCAGAGAGTATTTGGTGCGTTCGAGGAGTTTACCAAATGAGGATGCCACCCGGGAGAGTGAACACATACTTGAAAATCTAGCGCTAAAGTTGCTTGGGGACAAGAAACATTTGGGAGGGGAGGATTGTAATGTCCCTTCCTAGATTAATTTGTCACAAGTTCATTTTCCACAATTTTGACATTTTTGGAGGCCATGGGACCCACAAATTTTGGGAAAGAGACTAAGGAGGAAAAAGGGGGCCATAATGTTTTGTTGATAGAACATGGGGACCACCCAAATGAAGAAACATGCACTTGCCTAAGGAAAAAGTTTGAATAGCCAAGGAGGGAAATCGAAAGGCTAGATGGAGGGGCCCACGTGGGGAAAGAAGAACCACGAATTATAAATAGGAGGCTTAGCCTCATTTGCTATCTTTTGCCTATCGAACTCACTCTAGTTGCTCGAGTTGCTTAGTCAGGTCACTTGTTGTTTAGCATCGAGTTTTCCAAGCGGAGAACTCACCCTTTCTTCGGTGGACTATGAGTGCCACCATAGGGAGGTCCCATCATATCATTTTGGAGGAAAGTTGGAGGGGATTCAGAGCTTAACATTTGGCAATTTACCCAGCTAGTGTGTATTCCAGGAGGACGCGGGAAGGGAATACGTGAATATTCAATGGGATACTAACCTTTGGGAGGAGTTTGGGAGCAAGAGGTGGCTGCTTGAGAGTAGTACGAATTGCAACATCCAGGCTCAGTGTAGAAGCCTCTCTCCGGGCACACTTGGGAGTTTTTGGGTCAAGTCGTGGGGGCAAGAGTTTGCTGGGAGAAATAAGGAGAACCTTTGGGGAGTGTATCTCAGCATTTTTGGAGTGAATTGGGAGGGCTTTATTGGAGTTGCAGGCATGCCATATTTTCCAACAACTGGAGGAGGACATAGTACTTGGGGACCGAATTTCTGGGTTCAAAACCAGGCCAAACACTTTTTGGCTTTTGGTGGGTTTTGTTTGAGGAGCTTGGTATTAATTTTGTGTAATTTTCTGAGCACCAGAGGTGGGGTTTCTAGCAGCATCTTTCCAGCGAACAATGCAGTGTTACTGGGACAACGCAGGGCATCATTGTGGCAGTTGATTTTACCATCTGGGCTTGTCATTTTATCACCTGGTCTTTGTCACGCTTGCCATTGAGGCAAAGCCCAGGTGCACTTCTTTCACACTATTGTACTATTGCTCCCATATCTTAATAAAATGGCTCAGCTGGTTATCATTTATGGTCTTTACATGGGTGTGCACTGAATGTTTAAATTTTCGGGTGTTGTATTTATTGTTTGCTTTGCATATCATTGTTTTTCCTAGTTTGGGGCATTACATGTTTGGTTGCTGCTGCTAGGTCATATCTCAGTTGTTGCTTCTAGTTCTAGGTCATGCCTCTTCTACAATTCAAGGCCAAGACTCTCCCAGGGCTAATTGATTTAGTGACAAAGCTATCTTTATAGCTAATATGTCATGTCCTAGAAATTCCATCACTTAGAGAAACTGTTCTGACTTCTGTCCAAAGGGTATTCTAACCATTTGTACATTAAGACAATGATATTTGGCCCTCCACCAATCATTGATGTTGATCAAATGTTCTTAGAGACACTGTCATTTTTCTCAATAAACAATCGTACCAATCTCCAATCTCTTAATATACTGCATAATAGAAAGATAACTTCTTTGTTTTCTCTTCTAATTGACATAAATAAGAAACAAGTTGTTCTCAATGTAGTCGAATCTTGACTTCAACCAACAATTGGTGGCAGCAAATCATCAGCTGACCAGAAGCAAATCTCAAACAGTGAGAGTGGTAGAAGTGAAGGCAGCTGGCATCACAGATTTATGACGCCTCCAATTATGTATACTTGTAGGATGTGCTCTCTTACTGAGTTGATAGCAAGATATTAAAACCACAGAACCAAAACTGGCCAGTTTAATTGCTTTCATACCAAACTCGTAAAGGCACACCTGTGGAGATGTTGCAACCCAAAATGATAAAACAATTAAAAACTTGAAAACTACCCTATCTTGCCATCATATACCCTAAAATGTTGTCAGATAAACACCCCCCTTCTATTTTCTGCAAACCAATCTAAACCCTAAATGTTGTTATATAAGCCCCCTCCCACCAAACCCAATTCACCTCAAACTACTCTAAACCCTAAGATGTAATATTCCTACTAGGAAATAACAGTGATAATCAAGCAAAAGCTACAGCATGCAACACAAAATTCAATCCATGCATTAACAACAACAATTTTCTCCAAAACTGCACCAAGTTGACCTATTTTATTAACTGAAGCAAGAGGAGTACAAATGTATATGGAATAGGTGCACCTGGGCTTTCTACAGCAAGCAAGACAAGATCCCAAGAGAGAAATGGAAGTGCCCAAGCACTGGAAATGTCTCTGCTACTAAATTTGCATCCACCCAGAAAATTTGTTGTTGCTGCTACGAAAGATCTGTTGATTCAGACCTCCAGACTGCTCCAAAAATTTCAAGAAATTAGCCACAGCCTCTACTCCACCAGCTCAGAAAAACCCAACAATCAAGCTAATTTTGTCTGACCCAGAAACCCCAAAAATGTGCACTCCCTTCTTCAACCAGAAATGTGCACTACAGGAATAAGCACCTGCAAACAACCTCCCAAAACTCCCAGAAACTACACAACAATCCCACTACAAAATCTCCTCAGCCAAACCCCAGTTCCCAGCAATCCTTCTCCACAAATCTCCCAACCTCTTACCCCATGAGCAGGCCAAGCCAAAACCCCTCTGCGCACTGTCAAAATGCTAGATAAATGCTGCTTCAAACTCCCTCAACTCCAACCCGGCAAAACACCCAAAACCTCCAGCAAATACCAAGACAGTAGCTCCCTGGAAGGCCCAAAAGTTGATAAGGCCGGGAGCAATTTATCCCACAAGTGCGTGCTCCTCTAACTACGCTCAGTGTGCTCCAAATGAAGTTTGTATTCCCCAACAATACCCACCCAACCAACTCTGAAATGTAACAGGAACTACCCTAGGGTGGCACTCGAGATCCACCGAAGATGGAGGTGAGATCTCCCCTCGAAAATCTTTGTGCTCAACAACACGCATAGACTTGGCTGAACAACACAGGAATACAAGAAGCTCAATTCTCAAATTAGCAAAAAGTCCCAAAATTGTGCATGCTCCTCCTATTTATCCTTGGGCTCCTCTCTCCATGTGGGACCCATAATTCGTCCCCCTTTCTTCCCTTTCTCATCCAGAAGTGTGAATTTCTCCAAGCAATGTGTATTCCCTCTTGGAGTGGCCCCCAGGCCCCCCACTACCCACTTGTATTTCGATTTTCCACCTTTTTCCTATGTTTGAGTCTCCTAAGTCCATCATGTCAAAATACCAAAATTGTGCAAAAATGTATTTACTTCGCAGAATTGTTAAGTGGGAACATCACAATCCTCCTCGCCTAGATGCTGCTTGCCCTCAAGCAACTGCAGTGATGGGTATTGAAGAACTTGTTCTCCTTCCCTCGTGGCATCCTCCTCAAGCAGGTCCTTCCACTTCACCAAGAAATCTCTAACGGTCCTACTCTTGAGCTTCCTTTCACTTACCTCCAAAATGGATTCTGGCACCAACACCAAATGCCCCTTATCATCTAGAGGTGGTAACTTCATGGTAGCTGTCGCTTTCTACCCCAAAGCCTTCTTCAAGAATGAGACATGAAATACGTTGTGCGCTTTACTCCCGGGTGGGAGTTCCAGCTAATATGCCACCTCTCCAACTTGTCTAGTCACCCTGTAAGGTTCATAGAAGTGTGGCTTGAGCTTCTCAGCTCCCTTTTGCTTCAAGGTGGACTACGTGTATGGTTGGATCCTCAGAAAAACCAAGTCCTCGACCTCAAAGTGCCTCTTAATCCTATGTTTGTCTACATATATATTCTATTGATTCGAGGTTACCTGAAGATTATCCTTGAGAGCTCTAAGGATGTCTTGGCTCTCCTGTATCCAATCCTTGGACCCCAGGACTCAACTGTCTCCAAACACCATATCAATAAAGGTCAGAGCATCATAACCATATAAAGCATGAAATGGATACATACCTATAGACACGTGGTACGAAGTGTCGTAGCAGTACTCTCCAAGATGAAGCCAGCTCACCCACACACGATGCTACCCGATCACATAATCGTGCATGTACCCTTCCAGCCACTTACTCACGATCTCGTTATGACCATTTGTCTGTGGGTGGTAGCTAGAAATAGGTGTGAGATCAGTCCCCATAAGGCGAAACAACTCCTGCCAAAATCCTCCCATGAACCTGCTATCTCTGTCGCTAACTATGGTCTTAGGAAGACCATGTAGTTGAAAGTTGAAACACCTCCTTAAAAAACAACTCGACCACCCGTGAGGCTGAGTACCGAGAGGGTATGGCGAAGAAGTGGGCGTACTTGGTCAGCTTGTCAACCACTACATAAATACAATCTCATCCCTGCATTGTTGGCAATCCCATGATAAAGTCCATAGACACGCTCTCCCACTTCCCCTCAGGAATTGGGAGGGGTTGAAGTAATCCAGACAGGTGTGTCAGCTCTCCCTTATTCCTCTGGCAAGTATCACACTCCTAAATGTGCCTCAATACGTCCTCCTTGAGGCCCTTCCAGGTGAAGCGCTCTTGATGGTCCTGTAAGTCCTTGTGAACCCCTGACGTCCTACTAGACAGTGATCATGCATTGCCTGCATGATCTTATCCTGCAATTGGGAGCCAGGTACCAAGTAAATCCAATCTTTGTAATAGATCACCTCGTTCATCACTTTGTACCTATCAGCACCTACTAGGCCATCCATGACCTCACATGCACGATGCCCCTTGGAATACTCAAGCAACAGTAGGGCCCTCCAATCCTGATCAATGCTCATAAGAGAGAGAGTCACAAGCCTCTTAGACAATGCATCCGCTACCACATCATGTCGGCCCTGAACATACTAAATTTCAAAATCATATCCCAGTAATTTGTTGACCCACTTTTGTTGTCTCTCATTCAATCCCTTCTGCTCCAGGAAGAACCAAAGACTGTTGTGGTCAGTCTTAACCTTGAACATATTTCCCACTAGATATTGTCGAAACTTGGCCAATGCATGCATGATGGCCAACATCTCCTTGTCATATATAGAGTACAATCTCTCATGCTTCTCCAACTTCTAGCTCTCAAACACAATAGGATGCCCATTATGCATCAGAACTA
This sequence comes from Pinus tabuliformis, assembly GCA_031772625.1. Lineage (NCBI taxonomy): Eukaryota > Viridiplantae > Streptophyta > Pinopsida > Pinales > Pinaceae > Pinus > Pinus tabuliformis. The sequence continues at coordinate 1,119,205,708 of CM062817.1, forward strand.
CCCCAAGTCCCTTTCCAGAGGCATCACACTCCACGAAGAATGGCTACGAAAAATATGGTAGAGCACCGGACAGCGACTCATGACCTCGTTGAGGCGCTCAAAAGCCTTTTGCGCCTCTCTTGTCTCCACAAAATCCCCCTTCTTCATCAAATCTATCAAGGGTGCTACAAACTATGAGAATACCCTCACGAACTCCCTGTAATTAGGTGCAAATGCCCAGGAATCCCCTCAACTCCATCACATTCCTCTGTGTAAGCCAATCCCGAATGCCCTGAATCTACTCTTGATGTACTCACACCCCATCCTCTCTGATGATGTGGCTAAGGTATAACATCTATGTCATCCCAAAATCACATTTGGACATCTTGGCCAATGTTGCACGAAGCGGGGACGTTTTTTGGAAGCGGGGACGCGGAAGCGTCATTTTCCAAAAATCTAGGAAGCAAAGCGTCTGCGGAAGGGTCTGCTATATATATATAGCAGACCCTAATACGCTGCCAAAAGGAGCCCTAACAACTGCCTAAAGGAGGCCCTAATACGCAGCCAAAAGGAGCCCTAACAGCTGTCTAAAGGAGGCCCTAATACACAGCAAAGAAGGAGCCCTATACACAGCCAAGTGGAGGCCCTAATCCGCAGCAAAGAAGGGAGATCTACCCACTGTTTAGGGGAACTTCTACACGCAGCAAGGCAGCCCTAATCCGCAGACATGAGGAAGCCTTAAAGGAGCCTTAGCTGCATATCTAAGGAAGGGTTAAACGTGCCCTAGACGCAGTCTATACATGGCTGAATGCAGGCCTAAACGCAGTCACCTTAACACTATTCTAGGCCGCATTTGTGGAGGGTTTCATGTGCCCTTAGACTGCTGTGAGAAGGGATCTGAATGGTTCCTTATATGCAATCTCATGACTGCCCTAGCCACAAGAAAAGAGAAGGTTACAGCAGTTCATTAGTGGGACGATTTGGGAGGTCTACTATAACAAGGAGGACTGTTATGACGCAGCATGGAGGGCAGCAACTCATTGGAGGACAACCACAGTCATTAAGAGCAATTCTGGGCCAGCTTAGATGGGTTGTTAGGGACTGTGGTCAGTACCCTAATCAGTCCCTAAATTGCAGCGTTACAACATGTTCAAGAGTTGACATTTCTATAGACTAAATGTCGTTGCGTTAATAATGATTGGACTCTATCTGGGATACGTTTGTTGCTATGTGCTAGGCCGCAGGCCATAGCACCATAGCAAGAGTTGTTATGGGCAGTGTATCAGGGTGTGCAGCGCAAGTGTATCAAGGTGCAACACAAGGGGATGCAACATGATAGGCACAGTAAGGTACAGTTTGAAGATGCAGCGCAAGGAGGTGCAGCATGATGATATGGTGCAGCAGCATGATGTGTGCAGCATGAAGATGAAGAGCAGCAAGATGGGTACAGCATGATGAGCTACAGCTCAGCAGTGATGCAGCATGGTGTAGCTCTGTGATGAGACATGGTATGATGGTGCAGCATGGAACAGCACTGTGATAAGGTGATGGAATCACATGAGTCCATATTAGTTACCTCATGAGACATCTTCTTAGAGAAGATCTATGTTCTTATCTTGTCAAGTCAAAGTGTTGACTTCTGATGGATATGTACTATCTCTCTCTCTCTCTCTCTCTCTCTGCTGAACTATTGAAGAACATATAAGAAGAATTGATCAAGGGTTTCCCCACATTGGGGTTTGTCCCTGGCTAGCGCCACATCGTGTGTCCTCTTGTCTTGGCTTGTCTTCTGTGATTTATGTTTATGTTCTATCTACAGTTTACTTTAATGTTGATGTGATTGCTAATCTGGAAGAGATATTGAGCTAACTATGAAAATTGAAATAAATTGCTCTAAGCATAAAACATACCTAAAATTAACATTTTATGACTTGCATTTTGAGAAAATGAGCTCTTGGAGAGTTTTTGGGCAGAAACTTACGGTTCGAGAAACCCTAGCCACCATTGCTAGCTTCGATGTTGAAACTATATACCTTAGTTCGTTTAGAAAGTGAAATCACTCAGATTTCACCATTGCACTATCAAGGAGAAAAAGATTTGTAGAAGAAATGGAGGTACAAGGTTTTATCAGTTGATTTTATCTTCTTATATAGTGTTTCCTATCTCCATTTTGACATGTTGAGCTTCAAGCTGAAAATGGGATGATTTTAGTGGTAAAGGTGGCTGAGTTCTCCTAGCAAATAAAGAGTTGAAGCCTGCCATAAGAGGTCCAGTTTTAAAGAGGGACAGAACATGAGTTTTGGGGACTATTGTAGCACAAGTTTCTCTACCCAAGGAGGTCGAATCATATCTGTCATACGTGTTGGCCAAAGTCTGCATCAAATGGGTCGAGTTTGTTGTCATAGGGCCTGCGTGTACCTGGGTTAAGAGATCAAAGTCATTGTAGCTTGCTAATCGTGTTTCTTTACTGATTGGAAGGGTCACATTGTCACCATTTCTGGGTCGAGTTGTCTCTCCTCTACACTGCCTGAGTTGCTCACTCTCAGAGACCGAAACTGAAGTTTAATAGGAGGTCATGACACATCTCACAGACTGAGTAAAGTGTGGGTCCAAGCCTGGGTCGAAATCTGCCTGTAGTTGATTCTGGTCATTTGGCATCCCTGGGGTAGCGTATATATCAGTGAAACATGAATCTTCGATCATTCGCGATTAATCACGAGTCAAACTTTGCTCTTCCCTCAAACAATCTATTTCAACTCTGGGCGAGTCAAACTCGTGTTGACCTAGTTTGACTCATGGTCAACATGAGCTTGTCTTGTGACTGATTGACTAATTGCCATTTAGGTGACTGAGGCGATTTTTCAGCCCTCAACTCAACGAGCACAGGTTTTAACTTTTAGGGTTGCTGCATTTTTTGTTGCGTGGTTTAGTTAGGTGAAAAATTAAATGCCAGTCTGTAACTGACTTCTCAGTTCTCACTGCTCAGGCCCGCAACTCATATGTCGAGAAGGTAATAGAGGCATGGTTTTAGTTTCAAATTACTCTGCGTAATAGATTCATAGTGTACTGTGTAATAGAGACGTAGTGTGCAGTGTGCTCCAGTGTAGCTTCAGCGTGTGCTCTGCCAGAAATTTCAGTAGCAAAACATTATGATATCATTTCAGCAGCAATCAAGAGATTTCAGTCACTGTTTTTTTACTGATTAATATGCAGTATTTTATAAACTTTTAAAAGAAGATGCTTCTGGTTCTATGTAGTCACCGGTTAGGAGTCAGGACTCAGTACTTTGGATCATGTTTGGACTCATAACATATATGAGATACTTATTCATTCATAATATTTTGGACATCTATTGATATTATGCATTGTTTGGACATGGCTTTATTGAATGAAAAATGTTTTTTTTTTAATTCAATATATGCGTATATCTTTATTTATTGAATTCACCGATTTTTCTCCGATCCGATTAAAACTCTTCGCTCTTTTGCCTCGCCAATTCCAAATCTGGTAACATATATATATCAGTGAAGACGAGGGATCAAGCTGTTGGTATTTGGAGGCTGATATCTCAGAGGAACCCACTGCTGAAATTATCCATCAAATAACCAGAAAGGCTGAAGCTTAAACTGTTGAAGACAAATACCAGGTTTCTTGTTAGATTATTCACTGTATCTTTGTTGCTTGATCAATTAGTGATCGTTTGTGCTGAGATCTGTTTGCATTCACTTTGTATTAGTCTGAAATACAATTCTGGGTTATATATATATATATATATAAGAGGAACCCACTGCCGAAATTATCAATCAAATAACTAGAAAGGCTGAAGCTTACACTGTTAAAGACAAATACCAGGTTCCTTGTTAAATTATTCACTGTATTTTTGTTGCTGGACCAATGTAGTGATCGTTTTATGCTCAGATCTGTTTGCATTCACTTTGTATCAGCCTGAAATACAATTCTGGGTTATATATATATATATATATATATATATATATATCAGTCCAGCATTTTGAAGTTTCATTTGGGCGTGTATTCTTCATTATATATGTTTGCTTGGCAATAAACTTCTAGAAAACCATCTACAATTCCTAGAAGCATCTATTTGTCTTATGATATTCACTGTCAATGTTATTTGCAACAAGTTGAAAAAGAAATTACAACAAAAGCAGTAGGCCCTCGATGTGTTTGTCAAAAAGGCTTACTGAAAAGATTCATTAAAACTCAGAAAACTCAGCGGTCATTTTGGTGTATTTCCAAGAGGGAATCTTACAAAGTAAATAAGAAATTTAGAAATATTCCCAAGGGAAACCCCCACACCATTTTGGGGGTGGGGCTAGTGGACCCAATACAGAAATGCTTGAAAGAATCAGTCCATGATTTTCAGAACTGTGTCACCGCATTTGCCAATTTTCAAGAAAAAATTTTGAAATTCACCAAATTTGGAGAGGAGAATTAATTCGGAACAACTCATTGAACTCAAATTTCTCAGCGACTTTGGAGTCTGTGCGTCATGAAATTCAGCTGTGGCATTGAATTTGGCAAAGGCAATAGTATTAGGCGCATGGTTTTTTTTAAATTCTCGTGGTTTCATCCAATCCCTGTAGTTTTATATTTGTAAGATTCCTAATTGGAAAATAACAGTAAATACCAAAAACATGAATATGAAAAACAATTATAATTAAAATCCAAGCACCCTGTTGAAGTTTCTAAGTCTACTAGTTAGAAACCCTCCATGCACTTCACTGATTTATTCCTACCTACTTGTTATGTTACTTAACAAGTTATTTACAATGTAAATACTGAAAATAAACACTTGTGCATGCTCAACATATTACAGATCATCAACTGAAGGAAATAGAAACAAGCACACACAATGACACCATTATTTTTGGACCAATGTCCCCTGAAAAACTCAATGCGGGAAAACCAGTGCAGCAATCTGAGGGTTTTCTTATTAGGCAATTTCAAAGTACAATCTGGGTGCCAAATCCGGCTTACCCCACAGAGAATTTCCTTGGGAGTAGTACCTCTCAGTGTGAGACAAATGTCCCAGCTGAAACCCCGGATAAACCCCCCTGCAGCTCCTCACCTCCAATCTACCCCAGAAACCCTAGCGTCTGCCTCTCTGGACTGCGTCAGCCGCTCTCTGCCCAACGCTGGCCCTGCGTCACCCTGAATGGGCCTGCGTCAGCCTCAAGAGGCCTACGTCAGCCTCAAGAGGCCTTGCGTTAGCCTTCTGGTCCTCTGCGTCATCTATGCTGGCCTCTCTAAAGCACTGCACAGCTCATGGATGCCTCTACGTGGCCCTGCGTGAACCTTGGTTGCTACTGCGTCACTCTCTCTGGCTCCTTCGCTAATCTCCCGACACTATTTCTGCCTCTCTGTCTCTATGTACTCAATGCCCCTGAGTTGCAACTCCGATCAATGATTCTATCTCTCTTAGCAAACCCCACTCTAGAGAATAGAACGACTAATCATATGGTGTACCCTCCAAGTGACCCTCAAGCCTCCTCTTATACTTTTCTCGTTGACATATCAACGGTCGAAATTAAGTCCCAAATCAACAGCTAAAATTAGATCTGGCTTGATCCATGTCTTTTGGACCATTCTAACACAATTTTATATTAATCCACATTAATATTTTAATTTCCCTAAGTTTAGACTTAGGGACTCCATTAAAAATATTGATTATTTTAATATCTCCCTACCTGTTTAGAATCTGCCCAGGCCCCAAACCCTTTCTGGGTTTGGAGATCTCATGTGCCCCAACCTCTCCACCAAATTTCGTGACTAGAGCACATCCGATGCTACCCCAAATCAACACATCCAAATCAAAACGCCATAGAAAATAAGCAAAATAACTGAGCCATTTTATTAATATCGAGAATGATGAGTACAATGAGTAAGGAAAATGGAACTTGGGCTTGCTATTGCAAGCTATGCAAAACCCGGGTGAGACAACTTTGATATAGAAATACTGACCCAAACTAGAACTCTGCACTATCCAGGAAATTATTGTTGCTGCTACTAGAATGGGACTGAGGATTCTACTTTGAAAAATGCCTACATCACCCTAAAATTGCAGCCACAGGCTCCACTCCTACCCAAAAATACCCAAAAAGGGTTTGGCCCAACTCCAAGCCAAAACTAAACCCACAAAGTGATGCAAATTTACCAGCTAATAAGTAATACACCCTGTTATAAGAATGAGGATTTCGGGCCCAAATATCGCCCAAAAAATTCTGTAAAATTAGCTGAAGACTCCTCTTAATAAACCCACAGAAACCCAAAAAGGGTTTGGGCTGAATCCACGGACCCCTCGTGACATCCACCAAGTGTGAATTGCCCAATCTGGCCAAAAAACGCCCCACAGTTTTGATACTTTTGAATTATGCCCAAATCTACCACGGGAAATTTCTCTCCACTCTGGTTAAATTCTTTATTGAGAAATACCTCCTATCTCTAGCCCTTACCTCTCCCGATTCCACTTCTCTAAACCCCTGGCACAGCATTTCGTCAATAGCTTCTGTGTCCTTGCCAAAACATAGAAAAACCGACCCAGTTAATAGCCTCCAATCTAGCTCAGCAAATCGCTATCCAAACTCCAGTCTAACAATAAGAAAATTACCTACAAAATCTCGGAGCCTCTAACCCACGCTTGCTCCCACAATGTGCTCCACAAAATACCTTTGCGCCCAAGAAAAACGCACTACTGAATAAACTCTAGCAATGATGTCCAATGGAAGCTCTGAATTGAGCTCCCCAAATTTCCTCATTAGGGAAACAATCAAAGTTCTCTGAAATGAGGGTGGAATTCCGCTTGGAATTCCTGGTGCTAAACATCAATCCGGCCCTTGTGCTAAACAGCTCATAGAGAAGACGAAATATGAAGTGTAAAAGCCAAAAGATAATCCACAAAATGAGTCCATCCTCCTTTTATAATTTCTCCTCATGCCTCTAGACTCCTTTTTAATATTATTTTATTAGTGAGGGCCATTTTCCACTAAGTTACTTTTGTCGCCATTTAATAAATAATAATTTGCCGCTATTCTCTAATAGAATAACACTAGCTGCCTTTCTCCAATAATAATTGCCCCTTTTTAATTAATATTACTAAAATTGGGAAAAATTCCTTAGTGACTCCCATGCTCACAAAATTGGGGATATTACAGTTCTCCCCGTCAAAAATTGCTTGTCCTCAAGCAATGCTCAAACAAGCGCTCCCTCTCTCTATTGACTCAAACTATAACTGCAAACAATATCGGGGTCCCAAATATGCCACTGAGTCACCCTGAATCCGTACACCATCTTGTCATAAATGAATCCCTCGATACCAGGGTCCCATGCTAATCTAAAAAAGATGCCACCATGTCGACGTTGCGCCACTCTGATTACATCTGACTGCCCATCGTGCGCATACCATATCCTCCTCTCCTGGAACCTGATGGTGAAATACCGATAAAGGCCAAATACATCCTGCCTACACATCTCCATGATAGCAAAGCCTACCCATCTAAAGATAAACTCGAACCTGTGTAGCAATAGGGAAATCCTACCTCGCCATACGATGAAGGCCTCTGTGAACCTCCATGTATCAACCCAAGAATGAGCTAGATCACTCTCTGCCATAACACCCCTCATCAAAAGACAGAGTGATCTACCAACCAACTAAATCCCTGGATCCCATAGCCAGACCTATTATGGCATAGCTCTTATGACTATTGGAATCCATTTGTGCCTCGTCTCAAGTCCCTGCATACAATGAATATATAGGCTATATATATCATGAACTAATCTGATGCATGCTAAACTGCCCTGTGCCTTCCATTGCGTAGTACTAATGACCGCTAGAAACCACATGTGCCAAATGTGCCAAATCGCTACCCCTTGAATGCAACCAATAGATGGGTATCCAATACTCGCAATCGACTCAGTGTTTGTGGGCCCATCCTGGTCCTACCAACCATCACCACTAAGTCTGCCACCCGCCCTCTCGATAATGTGCCAATACAATGTCTGGAGCCTAGACACATACTAGAAAATTGCCTCAGTGGTACACGGTATCCTCTACTCTTGTATGGTCCTAACATGCCTTGTGGAAAGAGTGAGACCACCTCCCTAGGCGTAGGCTCAACGATGAACAATAAGCTACCCCTGCAGATGATCACATCATCCCCCAACCTATGGTTGTCAACTCGTGCACCAACCCAATGCCACCATTGAGAGGTCTCTCCACTAGTGCGTTGAGTGTCATCTAAATATCTCAAGTGAGCTCCCTATCCCCTGCTGCTTGTGCCAGAGTGTCAAAGGACAACAACCAAATTGTTTGTGCTTGTAAGTGATGTAGAAGAAGGACAGGCGTGTGAGTCCCCATGGATACCATCGAGAGAGAACTACAACCAAAGGTATGCCCTATGTCTCCATACATAAGTCTCCCTAGGGGCAACCCTCCAAGACCTCGTTGTGCAGCACCATACGCCCCTGCATACCACCAAGCATCCCTGTACTCCTCGTGATCCGAACTTAAACAAGAACACAACAAATTACAGATATAACCATAAATATAGAGATCTAAGTTGCACAAAACAGGGAAACGGGTACGAGTTTCTGAAACGAGCACGAGTGCGAAACGTGACCCCTTTGGAAACAAGGAAACGCAATATATATAAGGACATTTAAGAAATATGTGCAATCATAAAGCATATATGATACATTCTAATTTATTACATTATGATTAAATTGTCAATTGTCAATGCATAAACTATAAGTCTCTAAATTTACATCACATTTACTCATGAATGATCACATAATGAAAATAGCAATATCCAAAATCAGCCACGAGAAATTTCTAATTTCTTGTCTCATGCTTGATGGGAGTCTCCTCCTACATAATCGAACGACCTTAGTGCTCTTGATTAAATACAATTTCCATACCCTAGTACCCTGCGTGCTCTTGATTATTGGGAGTCTCCCCTGCATAGAGGGCTTGATTCTCTTGATTAAATACAAGTTCCATACCCTAGTACATGACAAAATCCAATGGAAACATTCGAATCCCCCCAATCCTGAAATCCTGAAAAACATATAAGTCTGCTGGATTTTGAGTGAGATCTAAAATTCTACTTTCTCCATATGAAATCCAATGAGGGCGAAACCACTGTCAAACATCCTAAGTCATTTCATAGTAATGTTAAAAATTTAAGTAAAAGGATGAAAATGAAATAACACTTCATTTCATTAATATTAATATTAGAGATGTAGCAGAAATAACACTTCATTTCATTAATATCAAATATTGAATACGCTTACAAACAAAATGGAAATAAGACTAGCTCAGGCGATGGTAGCTTATCTCTGAGAAGAGATGTGGCGGCTACATGCCTCTGAACTATGTTACAATGAGGCTCGGAGGCCTATTTATTATTGAGAAACAATGGAAAACCCTAAACATCCAAAACCCTAACCCTAGGAGATGAAGTGCCAAAACTATGGGCCCTGTTTGGGTAAATTAATACATCCACTTCCCGAGGTCGTAACTTTGGCATACGATCTTCGTTTGAAGCGCACAATACCTCGTTAGAAAGATCTATCCGAGCACTACAACTTTTGAGTGGCCAACAGTAATCAAAGACCAATGTTGGCCCTGGTTTTCCCAAAAACGTCGTTTAGGACCTCAAAACGGCTCCGGAAGTTCAGAACCCAAAAAATTGCCAACAATAGTAAATTGTGCTACAATTAATGAAACTGAAAAACTGAAAGAGACAGTGGTGGTGGTCCAAGTGGAATAGGTGGGTGGTCACCAACATCCACCTAGATCACCTTGGCATGCCACTGTACATCGCAGCCTACCCCTATACACTGCTGGATACCCCCTGCTACTGTTGCCCCATCCTGCATCATCTCGTGTCCTGCTGGTGTCACTGTACCGGACACTCCCCACAGGTACTCAATGCGATGTGAGTCTCTCCTCTTACTCCATAATGTAAACCAACATGCTACCGCACACCACCACACACCTCCATGCTCCTCTCCAGGCCACTGCTCCTCACTGCACAGCGCTGCACACCACTGGATGCTATGGCCTAAAATTGGGTCTGTACACTTCAATTTGCATCCCTCTACATAACACTGGACCCTACGACATAACTTTGTGCAGTGTTGTGTACTAATACCTATTGTCATACCACCCTGTAACACACAGTATCTCACATGTGCAAAAGTATCCACCACTCTGCTAGTGAACCCACCATGACATGCGTCATATCTCTTTGTCCGTCCCAGTATGCCTGAGTGGCCTAACTCCACTCCTGCTAGAGGGGATATCTCTGCTGTGTCGATCCTTGACGACTCCTGCGCCCAATACCTCAATGGGAGAACATCATCTCCATACCAGTCTGACGGCCTACCCATGCCACCTCCAACCAGCCCTTTCCAGAGAATGCTAATCATCCTACGACCCCATGCACAACCAACATGCCAAAATAACCCATGGAATTGGCTCACAAACCGCCTGGCCACTAGTGTCGACTGGAACTCCACTAAGGAACGCATGTGCTCAGTCACTGGGTCGATTACCTCATCAATGCCATAGCCATCTCGCAAGTATGATATCGATAAGAAGCCCCACCTGAATCCCAATGCCAACCTGGGCCTCCAGTACCCTCGATGTTTGAGAGCTTCCACTGGGCTTTACTCCATACTACGACCATCTCCATGACTCCAGCCCACTCCACCGGGTACCAAATCAGCATCTCTCGCCATCTAACCCCAAGAGAGGGATCAAATGCATTAACTCCCGCACATAGAACAAGCCCTCCATCTTGTGAGTGTTGCACCCTGCGCACCTCATGTAGCAAGGTGACTCTGCATCTCCCTCTCTATTATGCAAAGGTAGCCTAGCAATGTTGCAAGCCCCTTCTATATGAGCCCAAAGAGAACCATTGTGTGGAACTACTGAAACTTTGCTGACAGTTTGTGCGTCTATCTGCTCTACATCGGTGGCTTGCCCAAAAGATGATTGCTCATCCTCCTCCATCATGGGCTCAACATGAGCCTCAAACTGCTCCTCCATAGACAACCCGACATGCAAGACATGCTCACCAGTCAACTGTAGGTGGTTGTCGTCCTAAAGCTTTGTCATAGACCTAGATGCCTTTGTACCTATCGGCACCTCATCAATGGTGGAGATGTCTCCCGGCACCTCGTCAACTTGTGGTGCATTGTTGTCACCTAAAAACTCGGTCACAACACTAGGTACCTCATCAATTGTCGGCATCTCATCAACGAGTGTATGCTTATACGCCTCCTTGCCAACCATGGCCCCTTCATCTGCCTTTTCATTTTCTTCCTTTGATCCTATTGGAAAATCTAGGGCATCAAGTATTAGGTGATTTCTCTTCGTTAGATAATTGCTTGTGAATGCTTTTTACTTCTTAGATTAGGATCTTATTTTACTTAAGTTAGTATTATTCTTCATCAAACAGCTACTAATGCATGACCAATAAAGAGACAAGAGACACAAAATATAGGCTATCAGCCAGGGCCAAAACCTCTCCCACTTGAGAGGAAAACCCGAACAAATTCTTCTTCTTATAAAGACTTCAATTGACGAATACCAAGACGAAGACCCTTGACCTATTTTCCACTCCAAGACCAAGACACAAAGCTTCTTCTTCTTTCTTGAGTTAACGAAAGTAAAACTCCTTGTTCCTTCCTCCTTCACGGTAACCTCAGCTTCCTCTTCTCTATTTCAGACCTACAATATGTCGGCCCTAATTCAGAAACCCTTAGCACATGAGAATGATCAATGTTGGCTCTTGATTGTCCTCGCTCTAGAAGGAGACTTCTTCTTGATACTTTGGCTTGAGACCTTCCTTGTTCTTCACCCAAAAACTATCTTCACAATGTGACTGTGGTAACTCGCCCTTCCTATAGTAGACAACAGTAGATTCTAGCACATGTGGAGTGTACCTAGCCCAATACAGGCCCAAAAATAGCACCAAAGACTTCGCTCTTCTTTTTCCCTTTCTTCGTTGGTTATGAGGCTCCCTTTTAGTGATTCTCGCACTTCTACTTATTTCAGACCATGACTGAATTGCATATTTCTAAAATGAGGTTGAGCTGCCTATTTATAGTTGTTGCCCATGATAATAAGCCAACATAACATATGTGTGAGCCGACGTGTCCTTTGGTGAAAACCTTTTATTCTATCTTGAAGTCGACTTGTAGGAGGTATCTTTGCTTGGTCTTGGAAGGCCTTCTTATACATTTAATGACTCATACAAAAATGTAACATGCCCAAGAAGGATCCTTCAGACATGACATTGACTCAAATTAGCTTTTATGACTAGATGAAAAAACCTAAAGGATCACAATGGGAACCTTAACTAAAATAAAAATTTCTTGATCATGAAACCCATGATTCAAATACTACAAAAAAAAATGTATTTTCTTCTTTTCATCAATTAAATAAAATCACAATTACACTGTCATTATGAAGACTGAACCTAGTTACATTTTTCAACAGATCCTCCTCATCATCCCTACATAATTCCACTGAATTCCCACTAATTTGTGCACATCTCTTAGTTCACAAAACTCCCAAAAAGAGAGGGGCGCCTGAATGGCATTTCCCAATGATCGGTATGCCCTCCAATTTGTTGCCAAACATCATTTGCAATCATGTCTTGCCATCTTGACGCATTATCCATCATTTTGGGCATAGTGGATTAGTTGTATAATTGAGAATGTTCCTGATTCCCAATTTTGGTGTGTATTAGCTGCTCCCCCACATCAATCATCATTTGTTGCATCCTAATCACCTCATTCAAGGTTACTGCCATGTTGTTTGATTTTAATCTTTCTGTGGATCCCATGATTTCTTAGCTTTTTATTTTGGCCTTGTCATCACTTGGCTTAAGGCCCACAACTTGGCCAAGATCATGGCTCTGATACCACTATAATATTCCTAATTGGAAAATAACAGTAAATACCAAAAACATGAACTAGGAACAACAATTAAAATTAAAATCCAAGCACCCAAATCAGAACACCATAGAAAATAAGCAGAATAACTGAGCCATTTTATTAATCTCGAGAATGATGAGTACAATGAGTAAGGAAAATGGAACCTAGGCTTGCTACTGCAAGCTATGCAAAACCCAGGTGAGACAACTCTGATCTGGAGGAAATATGGCCCAAACTGGAACTGCGCACTACCCAGAAAATTACTGTTGCTGCTGCTAGAATGGGATTAAAGATTCTGCTCTAAAGAATGCCTGGATCACCCTAAAATTGCAGCCACAGGCTCCACTCCTCATACCCAAAAATACCCAGAAAGGGTTTGGCCCAACTCCAAGCCAAAACTGAACCCACAAAGTGATGCAAATTTACCAGTTAATAAGCAATACGCCCTGCTATAAGAATGAGGATTTCGGGCCCGAATATCGCTCTGAAAATTCTGTAAAATTAGTCAAAGACTCCTCTCAATAAACCCACAAAAATCCAAAAAGGGTTTGGGCTGAATCCACCGACCCCCAATGACCCCCAACAAGTGTGAATTGCCCAATTTGGCCAAAAAACGCCCCACAGTTTTGATACTGCTAAATTATACCCAAATCTACCACAAGGAATTTCTCCCAACTCTGGTTAAATTCTCTACTAAGAAATACCTCCTATCTCCAGCCCTTATCTCTCTTGATTCCACTTCTCTAAACCCTTGCGCAACATTTGGTCAATAGCTTATGCACCCTTACCAAAAGATAAAAAAATCAATGCAGATAATAGCCTCCAATCTAGCTCAGCAAATCGCTATCCACACTCTAGTCTAAAAATAAGAAAATTCCCTACAAAATCTCGGAGCCTCTAACCCATGCTTGCTCCCACAATGTGCTCCACAAAATACCTTTGCGCCCAAGAAAAACACACTATTGAATAAACACCTGCAATGATGTTCAATGGAAGCTCTAAATTGAACTCCCCAAATTTCCTCACTAGGGAGACACTCGAAGTTCTCCGAAATGAGGGTGGAATTCCGCTTAGAATTCCTGGTACTAAACAGCACTCTAGCCCTTGTGCTAAATAGCTCCAAGAGAAGATGAAATATGAAGTGTAGTAGCCAAAGATAATCCACAAAATGAGTCCATCCTCCTTTTATAATTTCTCCTCGTGCCTCTAGTCTCCTTTTTTAATATTATTTTATTAGTGGGGGCTATTTTCCACTAAGTTATTTTTGTCGCCATTTAATAAAATAATAATTTGCCGCTATTCTTCAATAGAATAATACTAGCCACCTTTCTCCAATAATATTTGCCCTTTTCTAATTAATATTACTAAAGTTCAGCAAAATTCCTTAGTGACTCCCATGCTCACAAAATTGGGGATATTACAATATTTAAGAGATGAAATTCAGTTGTGCTTGATGAATAGACTTAAATATATTTGGTTACAGACTTACAGACTTTGGTTACATATATTTTTATTTTTATTTTCATTTATTATATATATTAATATATTTTCATTTTTTTTTCATTTATTATTATATATATATATATATATATTTCTTAGTTTGTCGAATTTAATGCCCGATTTTATTCCAAAAATTTTTGTTGTCGAATTTTTCTCAAATTTGAAGGTCATCAAACTCGAATTCAAATTCGAACCAGGTGACATAGGTTCAGAGCAATAATAAAAGAGGAGATAACAAGGCTCTTTCTCCAAGAAGACATGAATTTTTCCACCATAAACCCATAGGCATCCAGTTAAATTCCATTTATAACGCAAGAAGTTTCCATATACATCTGCTAGTAGTGGAAACTAAGATATAATATGTTGCGATGTTCACGCAGATTTAGTTGTTAAACGGTTAAACCACTCCAAATAACCTTAACTCTTATTTCCATTGTGTATAGCATCTGGTAGATATTCTCACACCTCTAACTCATTCTTCAATCATTTGAGGGTCTATCTAGTGTCAAGCATCTTATAAAGCATAAGTTATTACTGCTTGACCACACAATAAAATCAAGTGGTAAAAGAACCTAGGAGAGATAGGGTTAAGTACTCCAGCTCATCTATAAGTGCCTTAAACTTGTTCAACAAGTAATTTTTGTATTATGAGGAGACAATGATCTGCATCATGACATATTTTACAGCCCCCTTGCTTTATCCCAGAAGAAGATTATGTTTGCTAGATCTCTATTTACAGTCGAATGGGAATCTATAAGGTGCTACATGCTTATTTAGCCTCAGGATAGACAATGTCAAGAAATTATTTCCACATAGAAAGGGCAAGATGAATGATGAAACATTGGCAACTGTGATGTTCCTACTTAGCAATTTTGCTAAGTAATTACAATTTTGCAAAATTTTGAGTTTCGCTATGATGGACTTAGGAAAAGTGGGTTAGGAGGACCCCACTTTGCAATTTTGGCTAAGGGAGGCTCCAACATAGGAGAAAGGGAAGCAAATTGAAATCATAGTGGATGGTGGGGGCCACCCCAAGAGGAATATGCGCCCCTTGGAGCAACACGCATTAGGGGAGAGAAAAAGACAAGAGGGGGTCGATGTGTCGGACCCACATGGAGAGAGAAGGAGCTCAATGATAAATAGGAGGAGAATGCATCATTTTGGGGTTTTTGATCATTTGACAATTGAACTCTCTTGTACACTTGAGCTGTTGAGCCAAGTCTACACAGTGTTGTTCAGCACACGAGATTTCCGAGGGGAGATCTCACCTCCATCTTCAGTGGACTTCGAGTGCCACCCTATGGGAGCTATTGCTACACTTTGGAGCTGTTCCAGGAGATTCTACAGGGGAATTTGAGCCATTCTTGGAGCAGAATGGGTGCAGAAGGGCACATGCATTCTTGGGGACAAATAGCTTTAGTGCAGACCCGGTTTCGAGCTTTTAGGGGCACACTTCCTTGGTGCTTTGCAGCAGATTTGCAGTGGTTTGGACTCTGGAGGGCTGACCTGGTGGCCATTTCTCAGGCCGAATTTCTCTTTTTCTGGGCATGCGCAGAGGTGGACTGGCTTGGCTTGCGCAATCCCTTGAGGAGCAAAGTTTTTGTGGGAGGTTTGTCTGGGGGCTTGAGGATGAGATTTGCCAGGATTCATAAGGGGAATTTTGGAGGGATTTCTCAGTATTTTGGAGGCCTTTTTGGTAGCAGACTCACAGGTGGTGCGAATAGCCAGTTGGAGGAGGAACCACATTATTTGGGGATTTCTCGGGAGGTTGGAACAAGGCCCTACCCTTTCTGGGTCTTTGTGGTTTTGGTGAGGAGAGCCTACAGTTTATTTTACAAAATTTACTGAGCATCCTAGAGGGGTCAACCGTCAAACACCAATTCCTTTCCAGCCAGCAGCAGAAGAATTTCTGGGTCAGTGCAGGGGATGAAAGATAAGTACTTCGTAGCATCCGGGCAGCACATTTTCCTCACCTAGGACTTGTCTAGCTTGCTTTAGCAAGCCCAGGTGCACATACTCCATACATATATTCTACTCTCCTTGATTTGATAATAAAATGGCCGAGCGTGGCGCAGATTTTGGGAAATTTGTGGTTGTCTAATTGCATCTTTGGATTTTGTGTTGCATGTTGTGATTTTGCTTGATTATCACTGTTAATTTCCTAGAAGCAATATTACAGCAACATTACATAAAACTAGCATATTATATTTATCTTCATCAAAATGGCCAGGAGTCATTCCGTTACTCTAGAACATGCTGTTTTGTTTATCATTTCTCAAAATGTATTAGTCACTAGAAACCTTTGATTACAGAGCACTTTAAAACACAGCAAAAGAAAACTAAAAATTAGATCCACATTTACATGTGCAAAAATTCTAGAAAAAGGAAGCACAGTGCACCTTTCCAGAACATGAGGTTTAGCCAATTCTTGTTGAATTTTTTTTGTGCCTGCTAAATGATATGAAATTGAAGGGCATTTGATGGCAGACGACTGCTCCAACATTAGTCTAGCTCTCCATTCCTGGGATAATCAAAGACAATTAGCATCCTAATATGTAATATGGACTAATCAGAGCATCAGCAAACATCTCTTGATCACAATTGAAGTAATCCAATTAGTTAGACTGTGAAATTAAAATCAGAACAGCGTGTAATGCTTGCTTTCATAACTGAAATTATGAACTAAATGGCAGAATAAGAAAGTATAATCAATGGATAATGCCAATTACATACTGCTTCAGAGGGATAATCAACAGGTGTATATCCAGCCCTGAAGTAAACAACAGCAACGGCTCGTTGTCCTCTGCTCAAATAGAACAACTTTAATAGTGAAAATGATTATTAAAACTTCCTTACCTATCCATCGATCACTAAAATGAAATGTGGGCAATGAATAAACATACAGAATACAAGTTACTCCTCAATCTAAGATCATTGCTGTAATGGATAGGCGTGTTAAAAGAATACCAATATTAGCTAGAAATTTTGCATTTGACTTGAAACAATGCTTACATGTGAAGAGTTCCATTTGATAAAATTTCACCCTCAGCATCAATTTCAGCTAGAGTTTTCCGGATAGATGGCACCGCATATATATATCTCAGTTAAGGTTTCAGCAAATTGCTAAACAAGAAGGGTGGTGAAAATAAGAAAACCTGACGCAAAACTGTAAATTGTACTTCAAAGGAAAAAAAATGAAGCATCCTTTATCAGCAGCATGACTGAGGATATGATTCTTTCAGCACCATGCAAATCCAGTGTTGATCATACATATTACGCTCCTCTGGCTGCACAACTACCAGTACTACAGAACTGTCCAGGATAATCTTAGTAGGAAATTAAAGAGCAGTTATAAACACATAAAATGTACACTAGAACACAAAATTACTGACAGTCATGTACCTTAAGTCATTGAACTCCTTCCAGGCTAGGGCCAATGCCTCTGCAAATTTGTTTGCTGCTGTGTTTTCAGGTACTCTTTTTGAATCCAAGCTAAGTTGCTTCCCAGAATGATTGATCAAGTATCTGAGAAGTAAATCCAAACAGCTTATAATTTTATTTAAATTCCATTTAATTATTTATTTTAGACTTCCCATTAAATCTAACAAAGATAACATCTCTCAAAAACCTTGCATCATTAACCATTCAATCAATTAAAAAAATTGTGTTTTCAAACTCGGACTTGGACTTGAAATCAGTCGAGGGTCAACTCAGACAATGATTGACTCAGACGAATCTGATTTCAATAACTTGGTTTACTAACGATACATAAAATATTTAAATTTTAATGAAAAACTTATATTTTAAAGATTCCAAACCATAATTGCAAAAACTTACTAAAATTTTGAAAGAAAGCATTATGAATAAATGAGCAACAACATTTAAATTTTAAATGACAAACAATGTTCTACCATTGCTTATATTGGGATCCTCATCATTAGCATCACCCTTTGCCTCTCGTCTAACCTTTACCTCTAGTCCTCTAAGGACATAAATCAACACTACCCAGTTTTGATAAAACTGCTTAATCCCAAGCCTTGTAACATTGTACGTAAAGGTTAACATGCCTAATCAATGATTTTGGTTTGCATGAAGGATAAATTTTTTCCAAAGCCATGACAAAGGAGTTCAACAATCAATACCTCCAATATTGAGATACCTAAGGCGCTTGTTTCTCTTGATTAAATGCCAATACCATACCCTCATACATTATACAATCTAATGAAAATGCTGCAATCCTACCAATCCTGAAATCCCGAAAATTGTTAAGTCTGTTGAATTTTGAATGGGATGTGAAATTCTACTTCTCCATATGAATTTCGATGAGGTTATTGAGTATGTTGTCATTGATGACAAAGTGGGTGCAGGTACAATAGGCACAAGCCAAGGTTACTTCGGAGCAAGAGAGGAAGCGGGGAGCAGAAGCGGAAGCAGAAGCAAGAGCGATATTTTCAAAAGCTACCAGTTTGGGAGCGAATCGGGAGCGCATTTTTATATAATATATATTTTTATATATTTTGATGCATAAATGTCAACAAAAGCATGTAGAATAATGAATTATGTAATGTTCCTACTCAGGCAAAACAGTGATATGCAAAGCAAAACAATATATGTAACACAAAATTCCAGAACATTCAGTGAACACCCATAAAAACTCCAAAAATGTCAACTAGCTGAGCCATTTTATTAAATAATTGGAGCAGTACAATAGTGTGGAAGGAGTGCACCTGGGCATGTCTCAATGGCAAGCTTGACAAGACTCAAGAGATAAAATAGGAAGCCCAGATGAAAGAACGAGCTGCTCCAATGATGCCCTATGCTGCCCCAGAAAACTGCAATGTCTGCTGGAAAGATACTGCTAGAAAACCCAATTCCGGTGCTCAAAATATTATATAAAATTAACTCCAAGCTCCTCATAAATAACCCACCAAACCCTAGCAAGGATTTGGTCTCATTCTAATCCCCGAAATTTGGCCCCAATTACCATGTCCTCCTCCAACAGCTGGGAAATACGGCTTGCCTACAAACTCCTTGAAAAATCCCTCCAATCACTCCCAAAATGTTGAGTCTCACTACCCCAAAGTTCTCCTTATTTCTCCCAGCAAAACCCAGCTCCAAAACTCTTCCCACAAACTCCCACGTGTGCCCAGAAAATAGCTTATGCGTTGGCCCTGGATGCACCAATTCGTGCTGCCTTCAATCAGTAACCTCCTGCCCCAAAACTCCTCCAACGGGTTGATCTCTCCCTGAATCTCCTATGCCAAATTTCTAGCGGCAAACACTACCCGAAAGACAACTGAAATGCGCCAACCATTGCCCCTCCTGTGTCCTCTTGGAATATGCACTAGCTGAGTGAGTGATTGTTTGTTTAGCTCTGAATCCCTCCAAACTCCTCTCCAAATTGGTATGATCTGACCTCCCTAGGGTGGCATTCGAAATCCCTCGAAGAAAGGGTGAGCTTTCTGCTTGGAAAACTCGGTGCTAAACAGCAATGTGACCATGCTAAGCAACTCGAGCAATAATGGAAAGTTCAATTAACAAAAGACCCCAAATGTGGTTGAGCTTCTCCTATTTAGAATTTTTGAGTTCCTTTTTTCCCACGCGAGCCCCTCCAACAAGCTCTTCGACCCCCTTTCCTTGGCTATTCGAATTCCTTCCTTGGCAAGTGCGTTTTCCCCATGCGTGTGGCCCCCATACCCCACAAGCAAAACATTTCGGCCTCCCTTTTCTCCTAAGTCATTCTCCAAAAATTCGTGGGCCCCATGGTCACCGAAAATGCCAAAACTGTGGAAATAAACTTAAGACAAATTAATTAGGAAGGAACATTACAGTCCTCCCCTCCCAAATGTTGCTTGTCCCCAAGTAACTTCAGCGCTAGATGCTCGAGTATGCGCTCACCCTCCCAAATGGCATCCTCATTTGGTAAGCTCCTCCAACGTACTAAGTACTCCCTGATAGTTCTACTCCTCAACTTCCTCTCCCTAGTCTCCAAAATGGCTTCCAATTCCAAAACCAGATGCCCCTCATCATCAAGAGGAGGCAACTTTGTAGTTGTTGTCACCTATTGCCCCAACACCTTCTTGAGACATGAGACACGAAACACGTTGTGAATATTCCTCCCTAGTGGAAGCTCAAACACATAGGCCACCTCCCCAACTCTCCTAGTCACCTTGTACGGCCCATAGAAACGTGGTTGTAGCTTTTGGGCCCCCTTCTGCTTCAATGTAGACTAGTGATATAGCTATAGTCGTAGAAAGACCAAGTCCCCCTCCTCAAACTGGCTTTCGATCCTGTGCCTATCCACATACATATTCTGTTGATTATGTGTTAAGTTTAGGTATGTTCTATGCTTAGAGCAATTTATTTCAATTTTCATAGTTAGCTCAATATCTTTTCCAGATTTGCAATCACATCAGCATTAAAATAAACTACAGATAGAACATAAAAATAAATCGCAGAAGACAAGCCAAGACAAGAGGACACAAGATGTGGCGCTAGCCAGGGACAAACCCCAATGTAGGGAAACCCTTGATCAATTCTTCTTATATGTTCTTCAATAGTTCAGTAGAGAGAGAGAGAGAGAGATAGTACATTTACCACTGAAGCCAACACTTTGACTTATCTAGATGAGAGCATAGATCATCTCTACGAAGATGATACATGAGATTGGTTGAAGACATGCTGCTTCAACTGATTCTCCAAGGTGACTCCTTCACCTATCATCGTGCTGCATCTAGTCATCATGTTGCGCCTCACTGTGTTACACCATGCTGCACCCATCATCACAATGCTACATCTCATCATGCTTCATCAATCATGATGGTACCCATCACTGTACTGCATGATGTGCCATTGCTGCACCATGTTGCCATACTAACCTATGTGTTTGTTGCACCTAGCTAGCTTGTTGTCCCTTGCTTGCTTGTTGTCCCGAGCATGCTTGTTGTCCCTAGCATGCTAGTTGTACTTGCTGCACTAAGTATCATGCTACTGTCCCAATGTGTTATACTAGCAGCACTATGAACTTGCTATATCATATTGTTGTACCTCACCATTGTGTTGCCCCTCATTATGCTATGATACACTTCATCGTTGTACCCATCATGCTGCAGCATTCATCAACATGCTGCTGCAATATATCTGTTGCTTGCAACATCATGCTGCTTCAATGTATCATCATTGTTTTCTCCATCCAAGTGACTGTACTATTATCAACACAGTCCTAACATATGCTGCCTTGCTAGACAAACTTCAACATATACGCTTCAGCACTCTTCTCCATATCATACAAGCCGATTTCAGACCTTCCTTCCTCCATGGCTGTGACTGGGCCATGCTTGAATAGTCTTCCTTTATATCACTTGGAGGACTGCAGTTAGGGCAGCATAGAGTTTCTCCATAGGGCTGTGTATAGGGCAATATAGGGCTCTTCATAGAGTTACATACAGGGCAGCATAGGGCTCTCCAATAGAGTTTTGTATAGGGTAGCGTAGGGCTCTCCAATAGAGCTGTGTATAGGGCAGCATAGGGCTCTCCAATAGAGTTGTATGTAGGGCAGCGTAGGGCTCTCCAATAGAGTTGTGTATAGGGCAGCGTAGGGCTCTCCATAGAGTTGTGTATAGGGCAGCGTAAGGCTCTCCAATAGAGCTATGTATAGGGCAACATAGGGCTCTCCATAGAGTTGTGTATAGGGCAGTGTAGGGCTCTCTTTTGGACCAACAATTAGATCTCTCCTTGTTGCGTTATGTAGGCTTCCTTCACTACGTTAAAATCTTCTCCATGATAGCGTTAGGATCTAGGGCAGCGTATCCTCTTTAGATCACTCCTCCCACCAAAACCCAAAGACAAGTGGAGAGGAAGAGATCACCAAGAGGATGTGTGTCCAAATGACTTTCAAGGAACCTCTATTTATACTAAAACGTTGAGCACAAGTGGGGTTTATTTGGTTGCTGGCCAACCTTGATGAATTGTCCCATAACACAAATAAATTCATATCTCCATGAATACTTATCGGAATCGAATGATCTTTAGATCAATCCTACACCTCTCGATGAGAGGGATCCAAGAAAAATATCAGCTGCCATTAATAAGATGACCCACATGGAGTTTGGCCCTAGTTGCCAATTTTAACACTCTCTCTCAACTAGGGAGAACTCCATCTGCTGATCCATATGTCCGACTGTACTATCTCTGCCATCAGTGCCCTACACTGCTCTGCTCTGATGAGCTCTACTCTGCTTTGCTCTGCTCTGTTGAACCATGAAGAAGAAGAATTGATCGAGAATGTCTCATACCATTCTCTACTGACCCGAAGTCAGTTTCATCTGAAGAGAGTGTGTCATATCACTCTTACTGACCTGAAGTCAGTTTTATTGATCCCAGATCAATATCACAAGAGAGTGTCTCAAACCACTCATACTGATCCCAGATCAATGGAGGTCATCCTAGCATAGGGAGTACGGTAGATACAACGATGCGTCCATCGATAGTACTACTATGGTCCCTAACCCCATTTCCCTGCTCATTGATCAGATGAGAGGTACTTCCCATGAGTCCCAGACTGCATGGGTAGGATGCCTCGATAGGAGAACTAATCATCCTGTCCCACAGGAGAACGAATCATCCTATCCAACAGTCGCCATAGGAGAACTAATCATCCTGGCCCACAAGAGAACTAATCATCTTGTCCCAAAGTTGTCACGGGGTATCACAGGGGAAGGTTGAACCTTTCACCCTATACATAGCGCACCACCAGGGGAGGGTGAGTCGCTCTGTGGTTGTATGTTGCTCCAGTAAGTACCCCAAGCCCCCTAGAGCTCCCAGATCTCAATGCATGCAACATGCAAGACCCTTATAAGAAGGTCTCTCAACGACTCCAAGTCGTTCGGGAAAGTCACAGATTTGACCTTTCCCTGAGGCTGTGACAAAATGTCTACGACCTGTACATCAGTCTCAATGCGATGGAGCCTCCCATATCCCAGATAAGGTAGTATCTGATGTCTATCTGTTGGAGCAATCATCGAATAAGCGATTCCTCAACAATCGAATCCCCCACTGGTTGTCACAAAGGATCACGGTGGTATTAATCATATGTACAAACAGCCCACTGAAGAGCTTCCACAGCCAGGCAGCTTCATACAAGATCATACTCGTAGCTATGTATTCGGTCTTGGCGGTGCTTATAGCAACCGACTTCTACTTCCTGCCCATCGATGATATTGAAGCAGAACCCAAAGAGAACCAACACTGAGAAGTGCTCTAGCGATCCTCCACACTGCCTGCCTAGTGAGCATTCAAATAATCATGCAGCTTCATATTTCCAACAGTGTATCTCAATCCATGAGAGATTGTGCCCCGAAGATATCTCAAAAGATTCTTGGCACCAATCCAGTGAGGCTCAACCAAATATGAGCTCACCATGCTAACTACAGAACATATGTTCGGACGTAAGTTCACCAAGAACATCAATGCAAATGAGTTTATGAAACTCAGAGGCATTTCCCAAATCTAGTCCGACATCATCACCATATACCTTTTAAAAGTTAAGATCCTCGAGGTAGTCACGGGCTTGCAGTTTACCATTCCACATCCGGAATCCAACTCCCTCTTACTTCTGCAAGTGAGAGGGTCTGCACCTGTCTAAAATAGGTCGTCCTCAGAAGGTGCAGGTATGAGAAGTCTATCATCCACAACCTTCAAATAATGGTTTGGATCGACTTCACTCTTAGTGAATCTCAGCTTCATCTGACAGCTATCAATCCTCTCATATCAAACACGGGATGATCTGCTTCAAGCCATAGAGGGCTTTCTTCCACCGACACACATGAGATTCCCAATCATGAATCTCAAACCCCTCGGGTTGTTCCAAACCTGTGGACCTGCTACATGAGGGGAATGGTCCCCTTGTAAGATTTTCCCTTCGATACATCTCAGACATGTACCTTCATGCTCCTTTTGAATTCAGGCATCCCTATCATCATCTGACTTACAGACCTCCAGTGCTGTGTCAACTGACATGGTCCCTAATGGACTTCTATCCGATGAGGTGCCTTGAAGCACTACAATCAATAAGCCAAATTCCCAAAGAATATGAAGGAGAGGGCCAATACAAGATAACGCTTCTTTATCTTATCAAAAACAACATCTGATTCTTCATACCTAGGGTTCCTTGCTTTCTCTGAAGAGTCGGTCGTTTCCTTGATGACCTGCATTACCTGTCATTCCTTTGATCATTCAAGATGTCCCTGGAATGATTGTTATCATCATCAAGTGATGTGTCCCTACCATTCGGACACTCCTTCACATAATGGCCGAACTTATTGTAACCAAGGCATCTGCCTTTCCTTCCACCCTTAGATCCAGACTTCCCAATGAATTGATCTTTAGGTAGGCCATCAAAAGCTTCCACTGCACTATTCTGATAATATTCTTTGCTTCGATTTCACCCTTAGTGAATTTGAAGAGGGATAAGGAATCCACTGATCCTTTTGTCCTTTTCCAACTGTCTTCGATGATTTCTCTTTCACTCTTGCTTGGGCTTTGTCTTCACCTCAGCTCTGATACCATGTTAAGTTTAGGTATGTTCTATGCTTAGAGCAATTTATTTCAATTTTCATAATTAGCTCAATATCTTTTCCAGATTTGCAATCACATCAGCATTAAAGTAAACTACAGATAGAAAATAAACATAAATCGCAGAAGACAAGCCAAGACAAGAGGACATAAGATTTGGCGCTAGCCAGGGACAAACCCCAATGTGGGGAAACCCTTGATCAATTCTTCTTATATGTTCTTCAATAGTTCAGCAGAGAGAGAGAGAGAGAGAGAGAGAGAGATAGTACATTTACAACTGAAGTCAACACTTTGACTTATTTAGATGAGAGCATAGATCATCTCTAAGAAGATGATACATGAGATCAGTTGAAGACATGCTGCTTAAACTAATTCTCCAAGGTGACTCCTTCACCTATCATCGTGTTGCATCTCATCATCATGTTGTGCCTCATCGTGTTGCATCTCATCATCATGTTGCGCCTCACCGTGCTGCACCATGCTGCACCCATCATCACAATGCTACATCTCATCATGCTTCATCAATCATGACGGTACCCATCACTGTACTGCATCATGTGCCATTGTTGCACCATGTTGCCATACTGACCCATGTGTTTGCTGCACCTAGCTAGCTTGTTGTCCCTTGCTTGCTTGTTGTCCCGAGCATGCTTGTTGTCCTTGGCATGCTAGTTGTACTCGTTGCACTAAGTATCATGCCGTTGTTCCAATGTGTTATACTAGCAGCACTATGAACTTGCTATATCATACTGTTGTACCTCACCATTGTGCTGCCCCTCATTATGCTATGATACACTTCATCGTTGTACCCATCATGCTGCAACATTCATCAACATGTTGCTGCAATATATCTGTTGCTTGCAACATCATGTTGCTTCAATGTATCATCATTGTTTTCTCCATCCAAGTGACTGTACTATTATCAACACAGTCCTAACATATGTTGCCTTGTTGGACAGACTTCAATGTATACCCTTCAGCACTCTTCTCCATGTCATACAAGTCGCTTTCAGACCTTCCTTCCTCCATGGCTGTGACTGGGGCATGCTTGAATAGTCTTCCTTTATATCACCTGGAGGACTGCAGTTAGGGCAGCATAGAGCTTCTCCATAGGGCTACGTATAGGGCAGCGTAGGGCTCTCCATAGAGTTGCGTATAGGGCAACGTAGGGCTCTCCAATAGAGTTGTGTATAGGGCAGCGTAGGGCTCTCCATAGAGTTGTGTATAGGGCAGTGTAGGGCTCTCCAATAGAGCTGTGTATAGGGCAACATAGGGCTCTCCAATAGAGCTGTGTATAGGGCAGCGTAGGGCTCTCCTAGAGCTGTGTATAGGGCAGCGTAGGGTTCTCCATAGAACTGTGTATAGGGCAGCGTAGGGCTCTCCAATAGAGCTGTGTATAGGGCAGTGTAGGGCTTCTCTTTTAGACCAGCAATTAGATCTCTCCTTGCTGCGTTATGTAGGCTTCCTTCACTGCGTTAAAATCTCCTCCATGATAGCGTTAGGATCTAGGGCATCCTCTAGGGCAGCATATCCTCTTTAGATCTCTCCTCCCACCAAAACCCAAAGACAAGTGGAGAGGAAGAGATCACCAAGAGGATGTGTGTCCAAATGACTTTCAAGGCACCTCTATTTATACTAAAACGTTGAGCACAAGTGGGGTTTATTTGGTCATTGGCCGACCTTGACAAATTGTCCCATAACACAAATAAATTCATATCTCCATGAATACTTATCGGAATCGGATGATCTTTAGATCAATCCTACACCTCTCGATGAGAGGGATCCAAGAAAAATATCAGCTGCCATTAATAAGATGACCCACATGGAGTTTGGCCCAAGTTGGAAATTTTAACATTATGGGTTGTCAATAAGTTACCTTGAGAGTCTTGAGGATATCTTGACTCTCTTGGATCTAATCTTTGGCCTTTGGGGCCCAGCTATCTCCAAAAACAATATCAGCAAAAGACAAAGTTTCATAACCATACAAGGCACGGAAAGGTGACATACCAATGGACAAGTGATGGGTGGTGTTGTAGCAGTATTCGTCCAAATGTAACCACTGAATCCGTGCTCTCTGTTGCTCGATCACATAGTTCAAAAGATAACCCTCCAACCATTTGTTGACCCTCTCGATGTGATCGTCACCCTGCGGGTGGTAACTAGTGTTGGCGGTAAATTCAGTGCCCACTAATTTGAAAAGCTCCTGCTAGAATGCCTCCACGAACCGACTGTCTATGTCACTGACTATGGTCTTAGGGAGTCCAAGCAATCGAAAGACCTCCCTGAAGAACAACTTGGCCACCTGTGATGTTGAATACTGTGTTGAAATGGTGAAGAGGTGAGCATATTTGGTCAATCGATCCACCACCACATAAATACAATCTTTGCCCTACACTGTAGGGAGCCCTGTGATAAAATCCATGGAGATACCCTCTCATTTCCCCTTGGGGATGGGAAGTAGCTGAAACAACCCATCTGGAAGGGTCAGCTCCCCCTTATTCCTATGGCAAGCCTCACACTCTTGCACATATCTCAATACGTCTCCCCTAAGGCCTTTCCATGTGAATCGCTCTCTAACCATCATATATGTCTTTCGGAACCCCTGGAGCCCTGGTAGTGGAGAATCACGAGTAGCATGGAGAATCCTCTCCCTCGACACCAAAAATATGTGCCCCTTGTAGTATATGACATCAGCCATCACCTTGTAATGCTCATCATTGTGAATACCCTCCAACATCACACATGCCCACCGATCCTTGGGGTATTCCACCAACAACTGTGCCTTCCAATCATGGCAAATGCTCATGAGTGAAAGTGTCGCGGGCCTCCTGGATAATGCATCTACTACCATTTTGTGCTTACCTTGACATACTCAATATCAAAGTCATAGGCCTGCACCTTGTTGACCCACCTCTGCTGCCTGTCATTGAGGCCCTGTTGCCCCATAAAATGGCGAAGACTATTGTGATCAGTCTTCACCTGAAATCTATTGCCCACCAGATATTGTCGGAATTTGGCCAATGCATGCATGATGGCCAACATCTCCTTGTTGTAAATAGAATACGACCACTCATGCCGAAAGATGGGGTGTCCCTCCTGAGATAAAATTGCGCTAACCCCCTCACCTGATCCATCACACTCCAAGGTGAACAGCTGAGTTAAATCCGGGAGTGCCAAAACTGGGCAACTACTCATCACCTCCTTGAGGCAATCAAATGTTGATTGCGCTCTGTCTATCCATGCAAAAGCCCCCTTCTTCGTCAGATCTGTGAGGGGAGTTGCTAGTTGTGAGAAGCCCTTTACGAACTTCCTATAATAGGTGCATATGCCTATAAATCCCCTCAACTCAGTCACATTCCGGGGCTCTGGCCAATCCCGCATGGTACAAATTTTCTTCTCGTGCACCATCACTCCATCTATGCTAAAGACGTGCCCCAAGTAGAGCATCTTTGTCAGCCAAAACTCACACTTAGACAACTTGGCGTAAAATTGTTGCTCCTCTAAGATGCACAACACCATCTCCAGGTGTTGCAAATGCTCCTCCCATGTCCGATTGTAAATCAAAATATCGTCGAATAACACCAATACAAACTTCTGCAACTTCACACGGAATACATGATTCATGCATGACTGAAAAGTGGCAGGTGCATTGGTCAGCCCAAAGGGCATGACCAAAAACTCAAAATGCCCATAGTGGCACCTGAAAGCCGTCTTGGGGATGTTTTGATCCCTCACCCTGATCTGGTGGTACCCCGAGCGCAAATCTATCTTAGAGAAGTACTTGGCTCCTCTAAGCTCGTCCATCAACTCATCAATGCGCGGGATGGGGTAGCGGTTCTTCAAAGTCTTCTCATTGAACGCCCTATAATCAATGCAAATACGCAAGGTCCCATCCTTTGTCTTCACCAAAACAATTGATGAAGCGAAGGGACTAGAGCTCGGCCCAATGTACCCCAACGCCAGCAACTCCTTAATGGCACGCTCAATCTCATCCTTGTAGGCCTTGGGATGCCTATAAGGAGTGGTGATAACTACTTGCACCCTAGGCTCCAGCTCAATCGTGTGCTCAAATCCTCTGTCAAGTGGCTGCCCTGGTGGTATGTCCCCAAACACTACCGGGTACTTGTCTAAGATGACCTATATGTCTGGGTGTGGTGGCTTGGGTTGTCCCCCAACCTCCGAAATCCTCAACTCCATTGCCCATGCTATGTCCCCATGCCCCAAGTCAATCTCCATCCTGTGTGCTGAAACTGCCTATGGAGGATATGAATGCTTGCCCCGAAGACCACCAGCTTTCCATCCGGCCCAGTGAACTCCATCTCCAGTTTCCTCCAATTAGTGGTGACCCGACCAAGGGACTAGAGCCACTAGACACCCATCACCACGTTGGTGTCTAGCACATCCACAACAAAGAAATGATCTGTCAACGAGTAGTTCCCCATGGTCACTGTCAAAGCGGGGACATATCGGGTGCACTGCATAGTCCTATCCCCCAGCACCAGAACTGAGAACCCCTCGAACTCCTCTGTAGTGATACCCCACCTCTGAACCATCTGGGCATCAATGAAATTGTGGGTGGCCCCACTGACCCAGCCAAGGGAGTAGAGCCACTAGACAACTATCACCACGTTGGTGTTTGGCACATCCACAACAAAGAAATGATCTGTCAACGAGTAGTTCCCCATGGTCACTATCAAAGAGGGGACAAATCGGGTGCACTACATAGTCCTATCCCTCGGCACCAGAACTAAGAACCCCTCGAACTCCTTTGTAGTGATACCCCACCTCTAAACCATCTGGGCATCAATGAAATTGTGGGTGGCCCCACTGTCTACCAAAACTGAGACACGTTGTCCCTACACTGTGCCTCGGATCCTCAAGGTCAAAAATTTGGGAATTCCACGCAAAGAAGCGAGGACTCCCCCAGATGGTGCGAAAGGTGCTCCCCCTGGTGGTGGTGGTCCCCTCTCTGCCTGACCCTCATTGTCTCCCCCGCCAATCTCCAACTCCACATCATCCTCCTAGTCACTATCCGAGAAGACCTCACTGCAACAGGCCTTGCCCATTGTGCACCGGTGGCCTAGTGCCCATGGCTCCCGACAAGTAAAACATAGTTTCCTCCTTTGGAGGTCTCTCCTGGTCTCCTCATCTAACTGCCCACACCCTTGGGTTGCTCGCTGTGGTGGGGGCCTAGTGTCATTCCCCTTTTGTGGGTAGGGAGTCCATGATGGAATGGGTGCTCTAGTCTTGGGAATTGGCCCCCACAAATCCCTAGCACAAGTCACAGCCTCCTGCAAGGTAGTGGGTCTATGACTTCACCAGTCCACGCAATGGCTCAAGTAACCCCTCTATAAATGTGTACACTCCTGGCATCAGACAAGTTTGGCACCATGACTGAAACCCTCAAAAACTTCGATATGTAATGCTTTGGGTGGCCAGTCTGCCTAAGTTGGGTCAACTCCCTGAAGTGAGCCTTTGAGTCCCTCCTATCAAAATGCTCCACCACTCTCTGTGTGAAGTCCTCATAGGAGGTCACGCTGGCATGCCCTAGTGTGGACAAGCCATGAAACCACCAATCGTGTGCCTCCCCCTCCAAGTGCAAGGTAGCCATTTTGATGGCTTCCACCTCCGTCATCTGATTAAGCTGGAAATAGGTATCCAACTTCTCCACCCAAGCTCGAGTTGTGCACTTGGTAGAGCCATCATATGTGGGGAAATACATCCTCCTAATAGTATGTTGCAACTCTGAACTTTGTGTGCTCGATGCCCCGCTGTACCTTCCCTTCTGATTCTGTTTGAGCTGGCAATAATCTCTGAAGGACAAAGCTGCCTTGAAATCTTCCCCCATGGATTGCCACTCCCTGAAATAATCTCCCATGGGCATCTGGTCATCTGGCCCACCTTGCTCACTAGGTGTTGATGGTAGGAAAGTAGGCAGTGTGGTCTTGGTTGGCCCACTGAAAGTTGGTGGGTGAGTGGCTGGTGAAGGGTGGTCGTATTGTTGTGAGGCCCCTAAAGTCTCTCCAAATAGGAACTCACGATGAATGCTCTTGTCCCTATTTTGTTGCTTGATCTCCTCCAACATCTCCTTCTGCCCCTTAGCTAAATCATTTAGGGCCTTCAAGAGGCTATCAAATGTTGCTTCCTCCTTACTCTTTGGCTCCCCCATATTTGCTACTACTACTTCCTTCCCACGTGCCTCAGTATCAGGTGTAATCTCCAACTCCCTCTCCTTGCTCTAGTACCTCTGTCTTCGGTAAGTCACGTTCTGCCTATCCTCCTCGTTCATAGGAAAGTTCCCCCACGGCTGAGCCAAGATCGAAGCTCTGATACCACTGTAATGTTCCTAATTAGGAAAAACAGTGATATGCAAAGCAAAACAATACATGCAACACAAAATTTCAAAACATTTAGTGAACACCCATAAAAACTCCAGAAATGTCAACCAGCTAAGCCATTTTATTAAATAATTAGAGGAATAGTACAATGGTGTGGAAGGAGTGCACCTGGGTTTGCCTCAATGGGAAGCTTAACAAGACCCAAGTGATAAAATAGGAAGCCCAGAAGAAAGAACGAGATGCTCCAATGATGCCCTGCGCTGCGCCAGAAAACTGCACTGTCTATTGGAATGATACTGCTGGAAACCCCACTTCCGGTGCTCAAAAAATTCTATAAAATTAACCCCAAGCTTCTCACAAATAACCCACCAAAACCCAGAAAGGGTTTGGTCTAGTTCTGACCCTTGAAATTCGGCCCCAATTACCACGTCCTCCTCCAACCGCTCAGAAATACGGTCTGTCTGCAAACTCCCTGAAAATCCCTTCAATTACTCCCAAAATGTTGAGTCTCACTACCCCAAAGTTATCCTTATTTCTCCCAGCAAAACCCAACTCCAAAACTTTTCCCACAAACTCCCATGTGTGCCTCAACAATAGCTTTTGCACTGGCCCTGGATGCACCAATTCGTGTTTCCTTTAATTAGGAACCGCTTGCCCCAAAACTCCTCAAACAGGTCATCTCTTCCTAAAGCTTCTATGCCAAATTTCTCCCAACAGACACTACTTGAAAGACAGCTAAAATGAGCCAAGCATCACCCCTCTTGCATCCTCCTCAAATACGCACTAGCTGAGTGAGTGACTGTGTGTTTAGCTCTGAATCCCTCCAAACTCCTCTCCAAATTGGTACAATCTGACCTCCCTAGGGTGGCACTCGAAGTCCCCCGAAGAAAGGGTGAGCTCTCCGCTTGGAAAACTTGTTGCTGAACAACAACGTGACTTGACTAAGTAGCTCGAGCAACAATAGAAAGTTCGATTGACAAAAGACCCCAAATGTGGCTGAGCTTCTCCTATTTATAATTTGTGAGTTCCTTTTTCCCACGTGGGCCCCTCCAACAAGCTCTTCGACCCCCTTTCCTTGGCTATTCAAATTCCTTCCTTGGCAAGTGCATTTTCCCCATGCATGTGGCCCTCACGCTCCACTAGCAAAACATTTCGGCCTCCCTTTTCTCCTAAGTCTTTCTCCAAAAATTTGTGGGTCCCATGGTCACCAAAAATGCCAGAATTGTAGAAATAGACTAAAGACAAATTAATTTAGGAAGGGACATTACAAATTAGATATAAAAAGCATAAAAACATGGATTGAACCATGTAACATCAATCATCTATAAATTATTATTCTCATCAACCACGTCCACAAGTTAGTAACATAGAACATATCAAGTCTCGTGACTCATCAATCTTAAATTTCCAAGCTTTCAAAATTCTGTATGTAACATTTATCATCATTAATCACTAAAGTTGTAACTTGTACTTGTAACCATTACCATTACCAAGTAACCAAATGATAACAAAAAATATCTAACATGAAATGAAATGTTTCAACTTTCAAGAAGCATCATATTCATAATTCATTACGAATGAGTTATAATTGCCAACTTCAAACTTAAATTGTGATGTATTGTATACAAAAAATATCATAATAAATATGAAAGAGTCAACAGTTATAAAAACTACTAGAAAAGACAAGAAAATCTATTATCTATTGCTAATGTTTGGGCCTCTTGTCACCACGACTATAATGTCCCCAGTTAATAATTTTGCTAAGGGAAATTTTCAATTTTGCAATTTTGGCGAATAATAAATATTTTTAGATAAATAAAATTAGGAGAAATAAGTTGTGGAGATATTAAATAAATTTTGGAGAAAAGACAATGGTTGGGGCTTAAGAAAAGAAGAAAAAATAAAGTGAAGATAAGTTGTGGAGATTACCAAAATGGAAATCAAACCATGGGAAGAATCAAACCATTGTATCAAAGCACAGCGAGAGAGAAATCGAACCATGGGAAAAATCAAACCATGGTATCAAAGCATAGTGTGAGAGAAATCGAACCATGGTATGAGGAAAGGAAAGCAATCATAAAAGGAAGACTAGAGCCTCATTTTGATCATTGTATTTTTTGGCATTTCATTTCAAAATTGGAGAGTTTGCTTGAGCTGCTTAGCCAAGTCAACTAGTGTTGTTTAGAACAAGGAATTTCTAAGCGGAATTCCACCCTCATTTCGGAGAACTTCGACTATCTCCCTAGTTAGGTAATTTGGTGAGTCCAATTCAGGATTTCCACGGAGCTTTATTGTAGGGATTCACTCAGTCGTCACTCTTAGGGCACAGAGGCAATTCGAGTTGCTCATTGGAGGATCGTCTATTGTGGGTTGGATTTCCAACTATTTTGCAGAGGTTGAGCAAGTAGTGTTTTGCCGGGTATTGGAGCTTATTTTGGCCAGAAGTTTGAGGAACGAATTTTGCAAGGATTTGGAGGAGTTTCCCTTCAAGGGAAATTGTGCATTCTTGCAGCAGTTCGATTTTTGTAGCTCACTAGTAGTGGGTGAAGGCTACATGCAGATTTTGAGGTTTCAATGACTGGTAGATTTAGCCCAATAATTTTCTGGGTTTTGTGAGAAGAGTCAATGATGACCTCGGTGAAGCAGCAGTGATGGTGATAATCTCAGCAGTGACGAAGAAGAGGATTGATGTCTCGGTCTTGGAGTGGCTTAATTAGGTCAAGGGTCATGGTCTTGGTATTCGTCAATTGGAATCTCTATAAGAAGAATTTTGTGCGGGTTTTTCTCTCCAAGAGGGAGAGGTTTTGGCCCTGGCAAAAAGCCAAACATCTTGTGTTCTTGTCTCTTTGTTTTTGGTAACTATTTGATGAATATAATAAGACACACTCTAATAAGAACAAATGAAGATTGTGCTCAGAAGAAAAATTAAAATACCTCACAAGTAGTTATCATGCTAGAAGAATCTCATTAAATTCACTTTCCCTAGATTCTTCAACATGGTATCAGAGCTAAGGTTCACAAGTCAAAGGAAGAGCGGCAAAGAGACATACAAGGATCAGTCTTCAAGGGCATCAAAGCAAGTTGAAGGGTTTTGTCAAGATTGAAGGATCAAGTCTACAACAAGCAGTCTACAACAACAAGAACTTGTGTCTCCACAACCATCATCAAAAGGCCACCAAGACCCTCATCAAGATGTTTACAAAGCAAGGTAACTCAAAGGATCTCAAAATCAAAGATCACCTCATCTTGAAACAGGTTGAAACCCTAGTAGCAATCCTAATCTACACTGCTAAAGAAGGCAAAGCATATTGAAGAAGAAAAAGCATTGTCATCACCTTCTAGGTTATAAAAGCGAGGATCATTTCCTTGCCCTAGAAGAAGATCATCCAAGGGAAGCAGCAGATCATCCACATCAAAAGGGACCAACCTTTTCCATTGAAGAAGGCTTTCCATCGAAGAGAAGATCATCCAAGAGGAAACTCTAATACATCTTCTCCAACCAGCATATCAAGTAGAAGAGTTCATCTTCACTTGTCAAGTAAGTATCTTTCATTTTTATAATCAAGTTTGCTTCAATGACTTCATGACTGCAAGGAGATACATGGATCGAATGGGTCATCAAAGGTCCTTGGATGAAATGAGGAGGATTGTCATAATCCTCATAGATAAAATAAGTCAGTGAACATATCAAGGAAAAAAGGTCTTCTTTGAATTCATGGGAAGGAACTCTTAAGGTTCTCTCATCCCCTTGTACCAAGAAAGAAGACATCAAAGAGATATATGCAATACTAGAGGATACATTCTCTACAAAAATGCAGTATAGAAGGTCACATCACTTGGACCTGATGAAGGTATCAAAGAAAGAAAGAATATCTTCATGAGATCTCAATTGAGAGATCTAGGAAAGATGATAAGAAGATAATCATCAAGAAAAGAAAGGAAAAGACAAAATAGTATAAGATTCAATGCTATGAAAAGAATATGGAAAGAAGCTCATATCGCCGAAAATATGGAGGAAGCTGAAGAAAAGGGCCAAGAAAAGAAGGAGCAACAAATCTCCACTACGATTAAGATGACCTCTGTCACAAAAGGATACTATCATAAGCTCCTCGATTTTTTGTTAAAGATATGACCATGATATTAAGATGCATCGTGGCATTAGAAGCAAGAGCTCGTGGCATCACCATGGGAATCATGAAGAGCAAAATCCATGGCAGTCAAACATGAAAGACATAACTCTTGGGAACCTCATTGGACATTGAAGGAAAGGAAGAAGTCATCCAAGACAGGTCTCATCATACATCAAGTCAAAAGGGAAACATCTGCTAGATGAGGATATAAAAGATCCTCAAGATTCTCTGATACAATCC
Organism: Pinus tabuliformis; assembly: GCA_031772625.1. NCBI lineage: Eukaryota > Viridiplantae > Streptophyta > Pinopsida > Pinales > Pinaceae > Pinus > Pinus tabuliformis. Next base: position 1,119,241,433 of record CM062817.1, read on the forward strand.
TAATCGGAGGATTCACTAATCTAGAGAGGAAGCAAGTGTTTCATCAAGAACTCCAACTCATGAAATTCGTGGATGATGTTATGGTGACATAAGAATAGAAGCAAATCAAGTGGTTGAAGACACTTCAATCAAGAAAGTTGTTGGAAGAAGCCTAGATGACCTAAAGGTGAAATGAGGTATGTATGCGTGTATTTAATTTTATAATGTCATGTCATATGGTTGCAGATAACATGGATCATTACTTCTATCTTGAGAAGCATGATCAAGGGAAAGGGATCTCCTCCTCTGAAAGGATGCAAGAAGGCATAGAGTCACACTAAGATGAAATCAACATAATATGTTCTCATATGAAGTATGAGGTGGTTGACTACAATTAAAAAACTTTGATTGAAAGCTCCTGGGAATAGAATGTGTGAGGAAGGAAGAGATCATGAGATATGAAACATGATGAAGGCAATCAACATCCAAAGGACCAAGAAGACTTGACTAGGAAGTCTCCCAGAAAATATATAAAGACTCTGATGAAACTCTGAAAAGATGAAGACCCTTGACAATGAATATCTTTGGGAGATGTGTCAACATATATGCATGATGCTAATACCTACAAGAAGATGTCGTGATGAAGAGCCATCTCGAAAGGTACAATTTCATTTAATGTTATGATTTCTTGCAAAAATATCTGGATGAGTTCATGCAGGGCTACTGGAACAAGAATTGTAAGTACAAGTACAACTAGCATTCATGTGGTGGATGGAAATTCCTGAAAGAAACATGATGAGGAAGAAGTAGCCATATGACGAAGGTTCCAGATATGAAGAAGGCCACTTTCCATGAAGAAAGGAATGACATGACAAACCAAGAAGGAAAGTGATCAATGGTTGATGCCCTACAAGGAAGAAGCTCAACTAAATTTCATGACATCAAGGAAAGAAGTTGATCAAGTAGCTAAAGGACCCACGAAGAAGAAGTTGTTGATAAAAAGACAAGTCCCTGATTAAGAGGGAGCTTGGATTGGGTCACCCCTGATTAAAAAGGAGTGACAATTGTGTTTTTCTATTTCATGTGTCATGCACTGAACCAGGACTAACAACTGTAAGTCTTTGTGAAGGCCATGAAGAGAAATGTAGACACATGATGGGTGTATCCTCCCTAATTGAGAGGGAGAGATAGACACAACATTATTGTCTTCATTTGGTAAGAAAGAATGGAGGATTAGGTAATCATCTGGCATCCAACGCTCTTTGAGTATGTGTAGGGCATCCAAGATAAGAGTAGGCAAGAGAACCAATAGTCTTTGAGGGTTGGGAACCCAAGATAAGAATAGTCCTAGAAGATCATACTCAGTGAACACCCGGGTGGGTATGTACCTTGAGAGACAATGATGAAGGTGTCTATAGTCATTGGTCTCGCCAACATTGTGTGTGCTCTAATCTAATGAGAGATAGAGCTCTCAGTCAAGGCCTTGATGTGGAAACAATGTTGGTTAATATGATGCTATAACAGAAGTTACCAATCTGATTCTTCTTACGAGAAATTCTTCATATTGAGAATGACCAAGTACCATTATAAATACCTCCCTAGTTAAGAAGGTGTTGAAGAAAGTGTAACTAGGTTCGATATCTACAAATGTAATTTTGATCTTTGTACTTGTCAAGAAAAAGAAATATTATTTTGTAAATTATAAGAATGAGTTTCTTGCTCATTTCATAGGTCTAGGGAAGTCAAAGAGTCAAAGTCATAAGGAGCTCTTCTTGAGCCTATGTTCGATGTATACAAGTCTATAAAAAGTGTCTAACAACCCTCCAAAATGACGAGCACAATCCTCTTCACGTCGGCCAGCAAATGAATTAAATAGAAGTCATGTAGTCTTGCAGAAGGAGACACATCGGTTCACTCTATCAAGTCAGATAAACATGGAGGGAAAACCACTATATATACCTAGCTAGGGTATCCGCAAAACAATGACACAGAACTCGGACTTGTCTGAGATTTTTGGGGTCTGTCACAGGGTAAAATTCGGATGGGTACAAGTCAGGGATCCGCATTACAGGAGTGAGGATCCTCTGCAATCTTCGGAAGAGTACACTCTCTGTGATCCGCACTACAGGAGTATAATTCGGATGGGTAATTACAGTGACAACATTTTTGTGTCTCAGCCATCTCATGATCACAGTCTCGGCATACTAAACGAAGTCATGATACATACAAATCACAGTCTCTGTCTCAAGATGAAGTCATGGTCTCGGTATATTTGTGATGAAGAGATACACACCCTGCATACTCTTTAGAAACAAACACAGTCAAGGTGTAAGTATGATGACAAGGATCTCAGTGATCCCACAAAGACACACTCTGTCTCATATTCTGGACGCAGTCATAATCTCGGCACATTGATTTCAAGAAGAGATAATTATGAAGTCATCATCATAATAAAAGATCTCGGTGCAGTTTCAGTATATAGATTTCGTTGGTACAGTGATGATCTCTGTAATTGTACAGTGATGATCTCAGTAAATATACAGTGATCATATCAGTGAATGCATAGTAATGATCTCAGAGCAGCTATGATGATCTCAATGATGACCTCGGTGAAGCAGCAGTGATGGTGATAATCTCAACAGTGACAAAGAAGAGGATTGATGTCTTGGTCTTGGAGTGGCTTAATTAGGTCAAGGGTCATGATCTTGGTATTCATCAATTGGAATCTCTATAAGAAGAATTTTTTGCGGGTTCTCCTCTCCAAGAGGGAGAGGTTTTGGCCCTGGCAGAAAGCCAAACATCTTGTGTTCTTGTCTCTTTATTTTTGGTAACTATTTGATAAATATAAGAAGAAACACTTTAATAAGAACAAATGAAGGTTGTGCTAAAAAGAAAAATTAAAATACCTCACTAGTTATCATGCTAGAAGAATCTCATTAAATTCACTTGCCCTAGATTCTTCAACAATCAAGTCTTCTGTAAAAATGATTTTGGAATAATTTTAGCTAATTGGCTAAATTATTTTATTACAAATCACTTAGTCTACTAGATCATATTGAGTCGCAGAATTGGGTAAAATAATTGAGGGTCTATAATGAAAGGGTTTTCCCCCTGTGAGAGTTGATATGCAATTATCTTATGTAAATAATATTTTAACCATGGTGCTAAGATATTAGAGAGTTGAAAAAAATTATTAATCCCTTCATGTGTCAATTAATTAAATTTTCTAGCAAAAATAAATTAAAAATCTTAAGCCAGAAATTTAATTAATTAGAGTCAAAATTAAAGTCTTATGGAAAATAAATTCTCCAAATAAAAAATTTGTGGGTCCTAGAGAAATTAATTTTTGGAGGTCCCCTGACAAGGGAATATTGAAAAATTTCAAGAAATTTTGGACCCTTGGGCCTTGGTGGTTAAGTCAAAGTCAATTTTTTGAGGAAATTGGCTCAAAATAATTAATTTTGAGCTAATTAAAAATGAATTAAAAGATAAATTCGAAAATTCCTCAAAAAATAAATATTTTGACGGTGGAGATTAAAAATAATCAAATATTTATCAACGGTTGAGATTACTTTGATAGGGATCAAGCCAACTAGTTGTTTGGAGAATTCATTTATAAATTAGAGGTCATTTGTCTCACAAAAGATCAAATCTTTGAATCGAGTACTAGCTCTCGAAGCTCTCTTGTAATTTTTTCCTGGAATAATAATAATGCAAAAGTCTTTGGGGTTTTCATTGATGGTGGTGTTTCTCTCCTACTTCTTATGGTAATATTGTTCCTAATGCTCTGCTGAAGTATATTTTAGAAGTTGTTGATTATTAGCCTTCGTGGAATAACTTATTGCACAGGTATCTTGCTTAGGTTATTGGATCTAAGATAGCATTTTAATTCAATTAAATTAGCAGGTATCTCTAATTTTTTGAGAATTATAGTGTTATTTTCTATCTCTATTGATTTGACAACTTGATTTGAGTGTGCAGAGATCTTTTATATTTGAAAAATTGGGCATAAGGGGAAGTCCTCGGTTGGACCAGCCAACTTCCAAGGCATAAGAACTAAAAAGTCTCCCTGATTGAATCCCAAGACTTATCTAACGAAGTTTCTCGTGCAGGGTTTGTTGGCTAGTGCCTCATTCAAAATAATTTATCTTTTATATATTGTATTTAATTGATAGATCTAGCTAGTAAGAGCTTGATTCTACTGATCTGGGAGTGGACTTGGACTCGTACTCCTCAGATACAGTATATCTATATTTTATTTGTATAGATCTAATTAATTTGTAAAGTAAATTTTAAACCTTTGGGGTTTTGGGTTTTAATTTTATTTCTATATATACTTGGGATCTGGGTTTTTTGTTCTTTAATTGTGCAGGTAGAGATCTCAGCTTATTCAAGGAAATTTTGGGGTTTGAGACAGATCTAGGCCCTGGACGGCAAGATCTAGTCTCAATTTTCGTTTCTAGGGCCAAAAAAATCAAGATTATTCAGTGAAGGCGATCTGGGGTTTAACAGTTTTTTTGGTGAGGTTAGTCAAAAATTTGAGGCCTTATGGCCTAATGCCGTCCTCTAAAAAAACCTTACGGCACTCCTTTCCCTCTCGACAGCCTCATCTTCCTTTTCATTCCTCCATTCTCCTCATCCACAGCTGTTTTCTCTCACGGCGCTGCCTTAACCCTCTGCTTTGCCTCCTTTTCTTCCTTAACCTCCTCCACTCAGCCCTCCAGGAGCTCTGTTGCCTCATATCTCCCTATTGCACCCTTTCAGCCTGCCACAGCTCTTTCCCTTTGTCGCTGCTCCCATCTCCCTCTTCCCTTGCTGTCACAGCTCCCTTCCTCCCTTGCGGCATCCCTCCAACCCTCCACAACTCCTCCACTGCCCCTGCTCTGTCTGCTGCTGCTCCCTTTCTCCCTTGTGGCTTCCCTCCTTCCTGTCGCAGCCCATTCTTCTCCTCGGCAGCCCCTTCTTCTCATCCACTGCCTCCTCTTTCCCTGTCGCAGCTCCTTCCTCTTTCTCGACAGTCTCTTCCCCTCATCCACTGCCTCTTCCCTTGTCCTCTCGCTTCCTAAACGCTACCTTCTTTGCTGCCTCTTGTTGCCTGTAGCAGCCCTCAAGGCTCAACGCAGGCCTGTCTTCTCACTGCTGCCCCTTCAATCTTACCTTAACGCTGCCCTCGCAAGCTTGGCAGTCACCGTGATATAAATTTTAAGCATTTACTGAAGTTAAGTCAAGAAATTTGGCATTCAAATGTGAGGTGGGTGATTTGGCTTGCTGATCCGGCAAGTGTCTTCAAGCCTTAGGGCTTCCTGGTGCATTTTTCTAACCCTTTACCTTATCGTTTCAGTTAAATGAATTTGCATAACAGTGGTATTAAAATTCACCTAACACTGAAAAATGCTTAAACACACTTGGGCATTTACTTAATAAATTTTATCACAAATTTTAAGTGACTCGTAAAGTTTTCAGAGGGCTGATATATCTGTTTGCAGTAGGTACTTTCTGCTGTCATAAGTCTATTTGATGCTCTTATAATCACTGAACCTAACTTCTGTCACAAATTTAATCTCTGAAATTTCAAGTAAATTTAGCTCATTTTGTGAAAGGGAATTGTTTTGCATCATCAATAAGGTCGAGAGCAATTATTGCCATTGGTATTTAAGAAGTTACAATCTTGTTATCTCTTGAATTACATGCTCTGAATTTGTGCACACACAATCTCACATCCTAAAGTACATTTGTTTCACATACTTGGTCAAGAAGACAAGTTTAAGGAATTGTGGGCATCTAATTTGCTCAAGGGTATTCTTGTTTCATTGATTTGAGAAAGTTAATTGTGCGAAAGATCTATTTCTCTCTAAGACTAAGTAGCATTGGAGGTGATAATTGATTGATTGAGATCTAATTGCATATTGGGCATCTTTTAGATAATTGGTTTTGGAATTTCAAGCAATTGTCATTGGCATTTTTCATTGAGATTGGATAAGTATTCTATTGTGGATCTATGGCAAATTGTACATATTTCAATTATCAAGTTAAGCGAGTTCCATTTTATCTTGTTGGCATTTTCATAGTTGGCATAATCGAGATTGTCTAATCGAAATTTCTTGAATAAATACTTGGCAAAATAACTCAAGATAAACCATAATCTAAGTCTCATAAGGCTTTAGCAATCTTCCTCTAATAATCATCCTCTAACTCCGCATTTCATTTACATCTTAAGCAAGTATTGCATCTTAAAACTTACCTCCAAGCATAAGCTTGGTTGATAGAGAGATAGGAACACATTTTCTTCTTCTCTTGAGAAGTCTAGTCTTTCTAGTATTTAAAACGGTGACCTTGCAGTCGTCAGAGCCACAGTCTCTGCAATGTCGGAGGCACTGGGTACGTTAGATTTCAAGGAGAGGGATCGCTAATCACGCCCTTGTGTGCTTCACCTTGACTTCTCTCTGCCACTTACTATAGATTTTAGGCTCAATATGGATAAAGATCAAAGGCCACACTTAGACTAAGCATTCAAGTAAAATCAACCAAGATTCTTGCATTTCACATAAGTCCTAGGAATTGCATTTCATATAGGATAGTTACGCATTAAAGCAGTAGTTGTCCATCCGGTACTTGGTCTTAAAATTTGTAAATCAGGAGTATTGACTCCATAAGGCACTAATTTCAAATATCTAAATCCAATCGAATCCTTAATCTTGCTTCAATGTGGACTAGTTGGTTCCCAAGATATTAAGGATTCGATTGTATTTAGATATTTGAAATTAGCGCCTTATGGAGTCCTTCTTCATTCTATTTCCAAAGTGTCTAACCCCCATAGTCTACTGTTGGGAGACAGCTTAAACGGAGAGGTTGGGAATTAGAGTGACAGCCCCCGACCTGAGTCGTTGTCGTAGTGCCTATACATTTTGAGCGACAACAATCCTTAGACGCTTACTAGATGCTCCCTAATGGTAATGTTAAATACTTAAAGTAAAAGGATGGCTCAAATTTTTTACATTACCATTAATTGACTCACGATGTTTCAGAGTGGTTCCAACATCATCAAACTCCATATGGAGAAAATAGAATTTCATATCCCATTCAAAATTCAGCAGGCTTGACAGTTTTCAAGATTTCAGGATCAATGGGATTGTGGCATTTCATTAGAGTCTATCACATATGAGAGTATGTGATTGGCATTTAATCAAGAGCACCAAGCCCTATATGTACCCCAGTGTTGGTGGTGTTGATTGTTGAACGCCTTTGCCATAGGCTTACCAAAATGTACCCTTTACTCAAACCAAAATCATTGATCAAGCATGTTAAGCTTTTTCTACCATATTTTAAGGCTTGGATTAAGCGGTTTGATCAAAATTAGCTGATGTTGACTAATGTCCCTAGAGAATCGAGGTAGAGGCAAAGGCTAGCCAAGAGGAGAAGTATGAAGGATGATATTGGTGATGAGGATCTCAATACAAGTGATGGTGGATCATTGTTCATGAAGCAGTGGTGGAACATGCATGGCGACGTTACCCCATAGCTACAACATTCGGTAACATGGGTGCTTCCACAATTTGTGAACACTTCTTTTGTAGAGAGTTGTTTAGCAATTAGTTTAGTTTATTGTTCTAGACCTTTTGGTCTTCATATTTCGGCATGTAGATGGCCTATTTTGTAAACATAACTATTTGGCCATGTTATTGTTGACAGTTGCTAGATAGCCTATTTCATTCCATAAGGTGATGATCTACTTTCTAATATATGACATAAAAATTTGTATGTTTGTTTGTAATTGATAGAGTCTAGATTCTAGATGGTTGATGCTCAAATAATTAATCATTAATGTACTATGGATGCCATTTGTGTCTTGATTTATGTACAAGTATGAATGTTTTCATATATTTTGCAACTAATTAGGCATTCTGGATGTTGTTTTTGAATATAAATATAATGATATAAATGTGTTTGTGTGTGTATAGATGCTTCTGGGACGCTTTGCTTCTAATGATTTTTGGAAAAAGGCGCTCCGCTTCCAAAAATTGCACCCACTTCATCCCCACTTCGTGCAACACTGAATTGACCATCAATATTCTTTTTGACAGAGATTTGTTAAAATATTTCTCATCCAAGAAGATATGTAGCAGCTTGACATTCCGATAAATCATCAAGCTGTAATATAAAACAATTCCTTGTGCCAGCTGAGTCAATCTCAACCTCTCTTACATATTGTAAAAGACTTCTTATATGCCTGTCCTGGACATCAATCTGAATCCAAATTGTGAGTGTTCCCATCTTTTTTTACGTGGTCGGTACTAGGATTTCATGTTGTGAAAGCTTAACTTCATGGCTTCTATGATTCTAAGTTTTTCATTTCAATGATGCAACCTAGGTCGAAAAATCAGGACTTAACCATTGATCAGAAGGTGTACACTGTAAATTAATGTCTTAACACAACCCTCACCCAGAATAAATGAGCTAAATCTTGCTAGGAGTACACAATAGATTAGATAAGAAGTTGGACTGACCTATCTTAATGTATCATAAAACTAAATGACTTGTGCTTTGTATTTCCAATATTATAATTTTCAAAAGAAAATAGTCCCCTGATGAACGTAACAAAATGAGAAATCCCAATAAAATAAAAAAACACCTGTGAATCCAAGTCTAAACCCAAATTCTGGCTCTGGAAAGGGATCTGTGAAAAAGTAATAGGCATCAAATTGGACATGAACATCAATATTTCTTCTGTCTCACGCCAGTTGACTAACCTGTGAAGCTGACTAACAAGGCAACCAAGTCCTGCAAAAGACGATGATATTGTATTAAGCTCTACTTGTAGCAGCTTTCCTGTAGCTATATCAAGCATATAATCTGAACGATGAAGACCCAAGCGTATTTCCTGAAATGTAACATAAAAGTAGCTTCAATTAGCATTTTTTTGCCTGCGGAAAGGAAAAAACTACAATCGTATCTCTACCATTTCCAAAATATTAAATTGTTTATGGCGGCACGACCATTTCCCTTTGACCAAAGCTTATACTTATAATGTAAAAACAATACTTAAGTAAATTAAGTGGCTAGCATTTATGAGGCTGACAACAAGACATGCTCACACCTGTTTTATGTTATCTTTCATTATACTAGAATGGATATCTAAGAGTCGAGCAGTGAAGGCATCAGCTGTCTTTGTCCTGCACCAAAAAGCATTGCTTTTATGTTTCAGCGAATTGATTGATATTTCCAAATATGAAACAATGGAACCAATATACAGTTTTCTCAAACTATGAAATCACAAAGACATTTAATATGTGCAGAAAATAATCATTAGTACATCAGCATAGTAGTGATGACATATATAACACTTGATTTTGCATTTACTCTGAGACCTAAGGTATCCAGTATGATTACTTTTTCATCAAGAACAATGAAACACAACATCATTTACACAAAAAACACAAATTAAACCATTAATCTCACGGCATTCTGCATTAAACGTATAACCCCATAAGAATTTGAGAGACACCTGAGAACTAAACATTCAGCCCTGTTTCTGCCTGATAAATGTCAGAATAATAGCATATGCTAATATCAGAATTTACATTTAACTAGTTAGAACCTTTTTAGCCAATATAAATAAGACCCCCATTTTGTGGGAATTGACCCTTGTTATAGCTTAGCAATTCATTATAGACTGTATGCAATATTAACTACCACAACAACAATCTATTCCCCAGAACATGACCCTTTTCCCACCATCCTGGTTGCATGGAAACCACTCTTGGTATCTTGCAAACTCGTTTCCAACATTCCAGAGTTTCTGGGAGCTTTGAAACAGGTACAAAATGTTCTTGATTCACTAGGAATGGTTTTGGTAGCGTTGTCTGAACTGGCAAGGTGTTCCAGAAGCAGTTCCGTGAGGATTTCCTACATCTGGCAGCTTGTAGAGGCACCCTGCCTGTTAGGGAGCACCCACCCACTCCTCCATAAAGAGAGATGATGCAACAGTGCAAGCCTGAATAGAATCTCAACATGCACACCTGTCAGAAGCAAAAGCTACTTCTAGGGTCAAGTTGCAGAATGCACCAAATCCTCATATAGAGTAACATCAGTTTCAAGCGTGGGGCTTTTCTGACCTTGCCCTTTTTATGCCACAAAAAATACCCTTGGACACATCTTGTCAAGCACTGCCATAATTTCGTCAATTCCATCTAAGTCAAGTATTCATTTTCAGCATGACTTGACAAGACTTGACAAGTCAAATACACTAGAGAGAAGTATGCAAAAGAAGAGGACTTCAAGCAGGTGTACCAATAGCTACAAGGACAATGAGAACAAGCAGATGTTGATTGCCATCTACAAGGTGGGGAAGCTTTGTGTACCAAAGGAAGAAAGAATACAACTAGTAAGGGAGGAACACACTTCCAAGGTTGATGATCATTCTAGTGTTGAGAAGACTATGGTTAATGTTGCCGCAAATCTAGCAGGTCTTGTGATGGGATTCACAAGGAAAGGGCCAAACCCTGGAGCAACAATGAGGGAGACTGCCACTTTCACCTCAGCAATCTTCCTCTTCTTGTTTAGTGGAGTTTCAGCACAAGGGAGGCTTCTCTGTATTCAACTATAAGGATAATCTAGTTATAAGGCTCCAGATGATGCAAATAGGCTAGGTGAAGATACTTTATGTTGGACAAGAGTCAATTATTCTTGATAATGGAGCAAATGTATCATGCACCTAGACTAGATAAAGACTTCTACACCCTAGGGTTTATTGAGATGCAATAATAAGGGAGTACCTAGACATACATAAGTTAAAGGAAAGAGTTTAGTTGAAGATTGGATCAACAAAGTAATAATGTAAACCCTCAAATAGCCTTCAAGTTGAAGCTCAACAAGGGTTTAGGGTTTCCAAGGCATAAAACTGATTTAGGAGAGATGATGTCAGCTCTATTAAGGGAAAGTTTACCACAACAAAGGGTAGATTTTGCATTTAAAAGGTATAGGGAGATAAACCCTTAGTTTTTATCCACAAAGATGCATCCAGATTCCAAACTACCATAGAAGCAACCAATGAAACTTTAACATCCTTCATCAGACCATACACAGGGATGGACTTCGAGTCAAAACCACACGAATCCTATATAGCATAGTGATTTGCATTTCCAATTGGTTCATGACTCTAAAAGGCATTACATTTGTTGAGGCACCAAAGCAAGCATACAGTGGTGTGATATTAGATTATTTACCACTAGAGGTAATAGGAATGGTGCATGTCCTCCATTTCTTCGATCATTGTACAAATTTTTGTAGGAATTTACAGGGTAAGTTCCTCAGACAGAACACCAAAGGACACCGCTCACAAACAGATCACAGATCAATACACCAGTATTTTGATGTGGTTAAAACCCTCAAAGAGGGAAACAGTCCACGGCCTGAGCCAACGCGGCCACTTCAGGCAATTTATTAATAAAAGAATGAAATTTTACATAAGCTTCTCTCATGAACAGTTAACCTACAAATGACCCTCCATGCTCTTTAAATAGAGATAAATGGACCAATCGAGTGTTAAGCCACGAATCAAGTGTCGGTAATACCAAGGAGAGAATGAACCGTCAAATCACTACATATCGTGACCGTCGAATTGTAAGTTACAAAATGAACATAGTAAAGAAACACACTTTACCTAACTCTATACTAGACCAAGTTATACTTAACTATTTCCTATGTGTCGGAATATCCTAACATCCCCCCTTAAGAACAACTTGTGATAGGATTGAAGGATTTACAAATATGACACAATAGGAGAAGGAAGGAGGCACTAGAGCCTATCCCCCCTTAGTGACAACTTCCTGAACTCCAACCATAAATCGAAGTTTAGTGAACTTCGCCTCTGTGAGAGCCTTTGTAAAGATGTCTGCAACTTGATCATCTGTTGAACAATATTGCACTTCAAGAACATGGTCGTGGATGAGCTTTCTGATGAAGTGCATGTGCAGTTCAATGTGTTTGCTGCGCTGATGTTGGACTGGATCTTTGCATAGTTGAATGGCACTTTGATTATCACACCAAAGTGTAGTCGGATGTTGTTGCTGAAAGCCAAACTCTGACAGGATCTGACGAAGCCACAAGGCTTCCTTACTAGCTTCTACGGCACCACGATACTCTGCTTCTGTTGAAGAAAGAGAAATGGCACCTTGTTTCTTGCAAGCCCATGTAATAGGTCATGAACCAAGAGTGAACACATAACCTACAGTAGACTTCCGATCATCAGGGTCACCAGCCCAATCAGAATCAGTGAAACCAACCAATAGAGGAGCTGCTTCGACACTATAATGAATCCCAAACTGCACTGTACCTCGAACATAACGAAGTATTCTTTTAGCTGCTTTCCAATGACTTTCATGTGGGTTTTGCATAAACCGAGCAACAAGGCCAACGGCAAAGGAAAGGTCAGGACAAGTATGGGTTAGATACAAAAGTTTTCCTACAAGTTGACGGTATAAGGTAGCATCAACTTCAGGAGAAGTACAAGTGACTGAAAGTTTGACTCTAGACTGAAAGGGAGAAGGGGCTGGCTTACAGTCTTCCATGTGAAAATGGCGTAGAATATCACAAGCATACTTGGACTGGGAAAGGGAAATACCTTCCTTGGATTGCAAGACTTGAAGACCAAGAAAATAATGTAAGTGTCCTAAGTCTGTCATTTCAAACTTCCTTTTAAGGCTAGACTTCACATGGTTTATAAGGTTGGGATCACTACCAGTCAGGATAAGATCATCAACATAAAGAACAAGAATGATAAGAGACTTGTCCACTTTCTTGGTGTAGACAGTATTGTCAGAATGACACCTAGAAAAGCCATTTTCTAAAAGAAAGTTATCCATTTTGGCATACCAAGCTCGAGGAGCTTGCTTGAGACCATAAAGGGATTTCTTAAGCCGACATACAAGGCTGGAGTCTGTTTGTATAAAGCCAATAGGTTGTTCCATATAGATTTATTCATGCAAGTCCCCATGCAAGAAGGCAGATTTAACATCCATCTGATGGACTTCCCATTTGAAAGAGGCAGCAAGGGAAATAACAAGGCGGATAGAGTTCATTTTGGCAACAGGGGAGAAGGTTTCAGTGTAGTCAATGCCTTCAACTTGTGAAAAACCCTTAGCAACAAGACGAGCTTTATGTTTATCAACTTTCCCATCTGGTCCATACTTGGTTCTGTAAACCCATTTGCATCTAACAAGTTTTCGTCCCTTTGGTAGAGGACCAAGATCCCATGTATCATTTGCCAATAATGAATGATATTCTTCATTCATAGCTGCTTCCCAATCTGGATGGCCTGAAGCTTCTACAAAGGTGTCAGGATCATAATTCACTGAAGCTTGAGCCAGTAAAGAAGAGGCTCTATCAAACTGAGAACGTGTACGTCGCTGATCTGTAGGATCACCGGCAAGATCACCTGCTGCATCCCGAGTAGCACGACCCATTTTGGAAGCTGAGGAGCTGAAGGAGGATCCTGAGAAGGTGGGGGAGGATTTTCATCCTCGCTTTCACCATCTGAAGAAGAAATATTTTCAAAAGTAGAAGAGATAGGAGAGGTGGCACATCCGCCGAACTAGGCTCGTAGGCCGATATATTTTCAGCAAACTTTACATCTCTTCTAATGATAACATTTTTGGACTTAAGTGGAATAAGTCTATATCCTTTGACATCTTCAGAATATCCAACAAAAATACATTTTTCACTCTTAGGTTCTAAAGCTTTATGTTTCTCATCTGGAATATGGGCCCATGCTTCACTTCCAAAAACACGAAAGTGACTTACATCTGGTTTAATTGAGCTCCATGCTTCTTCTGGAGTGATATTCTTTAAAACCTTAGTAGGAGTGCAATTTATTATGTAATTTGCACAGTTAATTACTTCTGCCCAATAATTAAGACTAAGTCCTTTAGGTTGAAGCATACAATTAGCCATTTCCTTTACGGTGCGATTCTTCCTTTCAGCTACACCATTTTGTTGTGGAGTATATGGAACAGTATGTTGCATTTGAATTCCATTCTCAGTGCAAAAGTTGATGAATTTGTTGTTAACATATTCTCCGCCATTATCAGATCTTAGCTTAAGAATTTGATGTCCAGATTGTTTTTCAACAAAGGCCTTAAAGGCCAAGAACATGTTAAATACTTCACTCTTGAGTTTTAAGAAGTATACCCAAGTGCGTCTGGAGAAATCATCAATGAAAGTTAAGAAATACTTGTAGCCAGAGAATGAAACAACCGGAAGTGGACCACATAAATCACTATGCACGAGCTGTAAAGGGGCTGAGGCGTGCCAAGAGGCACGTTTTTCAAAACTATCCCGATGATGTTTTCCGAGTACACATCCGGAACAAACACCATCTCTGCAAGATACCATTGGAAGACCTGTCACCATATTTTCTTTACATAGATTCTGAAGGGAGCAATAGTTTAAGTGACCAAATCGCTCATGCCAAAGTTTGCTCACTTCATCGTTATGAGCAACAAATACTGAGGGAAGATTTGATGACCCAAAGTTGTGAAACTTATACAACCTTGTAGAATCATCAACAATGCCAGTAGCTAAGATCTATCTAGGATCTCTTAGGTCCTTAATTACAACATCGTGAGGTGAAAATTCAACGATTTTACCTTCACCTGAATGAGTTATCTGATATACAGATAGAAGGTTGCAGGATAAGGTTGGAACACATAATACATCATTAAATTGACCATTGTCTATATGAACAGTTCCAGTCCCTACAACACTAAGAGATCTATCATCACCAACATATATATTTTTGGTGTTACAATCATTTAAAGAAGAAAACATGGCTTTGTTTTTGGCCATGTGATAAGAAGCTCCACAATCAATGAGCTACTCATGAGAATGAGAAGAAGAAGATACATTTAGTGCATAGCCAAACCGAGATGCTTGACAACCACATGCAGAAAGTGCCATTCCTGAAGATGAAGTTGAAGTTGAAGAGTGCTCCAAATGGATATTATGCTTCTTCATTGCTGCTTCCAAGGCTTCCATCTTCTTAAAGCATTTGGATTCTAAGTGGCCATCTCGATTACAAAAGTTGCAATGTCTATCAGTCTTCTTCCCTTTGTTTTTATTTGTCTTATCATTTTGTTGAAATGATTTTTCATTTTGAGGCTGAAATTGCTTAGGACCCTTGTTTGGTTTAGGAACATTCCTTTTAGGATACAACTTCTTCGGATTCTTTGAATTTGGTTGCTACTGAGCGGCTAACACTTTCTTAGAAGAGTTTTCAAGATGAAGAAGACCAAGGTGTAAGAGATTTTCTTGTTCTCTTATTAAAGAATCACAAAAGGAATCAAAGGAAGGGGACTTGTAGGCTTGTCCTTGAGAAATGAAGGCTTCTCTTGTAGAATGGAAGGTGGAAACAAACACAGAATAGGTTGATCTTAACTTAGTAAGAATGGAGTAGATAAGGCTACTATCTTCTTTCTTAACCTTAACACCTTCCAAGAGAAGTCTAAGGGTCTTGAACTTGGACAAAAAATCTTCAATGCAAGAAAAATTATTGGGGTCCAATGTAAGCAACTCATTTTCAAGTTGATGGGCTTTAAGTTCATTTTTAATTCCAAAAACTTTAGTGATCTATTTCATTGCTTCTTCAAGAGTATCAAGTTCTGCAATATGGAATCTAAGATCTGGAGAAATAGACATCCCTATCAACCCACGTGCTTGATCTTGCCTATTTTCCCATTTAGTTGCCTTATCTTCATCTTTCAGTTTGGTTTCTTAGCCTGAGGCTATTCTGTAGAGACCTTTACTTCTAAGTAAATCAACAATGTAGGACCACCATTGGAAGTAGTTAGTGCTGTCAAGAATAACTTGGCATGGACTTTCCATTTTAACAGAAATTGAAGCTATAGATGCTGAAACTAAGTGTTCCAATGGAAAGATCTCGAAAAATTAGGCTAGTTCAAAAAACACGGCTCTAAAAACGGCTTCCGGATGAAGAAGTTATGGCTTTTTGAAGAAAAGTTGATGAAGATGCCGACGAAGTGCGGGAATGTGTGGAAATGAAAAATCCGCCCCCACAAAAAGGAGACTTGAACTCAAGACCTTTACTCTCATAAATTAGCTTTGGACCAAGTGAGCTAAACTAAAAGTTTGAGAGAGAGAGAGAGGGGGGGGTGATTTTTTAGTCACTAAAGCTTTGGGTTGCGTGCTTGCTTGAGAAAGCTATTTTTCCCTACAAAACAAAAAACATAAAACCCAACATGGACATACAAAAAAAATGAACCTTACGGCTCGAAGTTAGCTTTAGCCGGAAACTAAATATTTTCCTCAATGTTTCTGATTTTCCGAGATCACACTAAGGCGCAGCGGAAAAGAGCATACGCATGAGAAAAATCCTTCCTTTCTGTTTCTGATTTGCCCAGATCGCACAGAGTCGCGGGGCAAAGAGCATACGCAGAAATGAAAGGTACAGATCCGGTAATAAAAAAAGCTAAATAAACCGAAACCGAAATAAACAGAAAGAAAATAACTGTAAACTGCAAATAAACACTGTATACCTCCAGATCTTAAAAATGACGTAGCTAGGGCTACCGGAAACCTTTTTGCGTGAAACAAAAGGGGTTCCTCACTAGAACAGATGCTCCCAACACAATAGAGCAGTCCTCTCGGCCCGAAAGTAGTCAGAAATAGTAGATCTAGGAAACGACAGTCGGATGCAGTTCTACCGGCTTCAGATTTGGATCACCAACGGACGCGGCCCTCAAATAGCTCTGATATCATGTAGGAATTTACAGGGTAAGTTCCTCAGACAGAACACCAAAGGACACCGCTCACAAACAGATCACAGATCAATACACCAGTATTTTGACGTGGTTAAAACCCTCAAAGAGGGAAACGGTCCACGGCCTGAGCCAACGCGGCCACTTCAGGCAATTTATTAATAAAAGAATGAAATTTTACATAAGCTTCTCTCATGAACAGTTAACCTACAAATGACCCTCCATGCTCTTTAAATAGAGATCATGGACCAATCGGGTGTTAAGCCACGGATCAAGTGTCGGTAATACCGAGGAGAGAATGAACTGTCGGATCACTACATATCGTGACCGTCAGATTGTAAGTTACAAAATGTACATAGTAAAGAAACACACTTTACCTAACTCTATACTAGACCAAGTTATACTTAACTATTTCCTATGTGTCGGAATATCCTAACAATTTTAAAGTATCATGGGAGGGTCCTCAAACCCTTTTTAAAGGTTAACCACCTTTTTAACTTGCCCTTCTTTGGGATCAAGTTTGGCCAACTCTAATAGAGGCACTTGTGCATTCATCCTTGCCAAAACAATTCCTAATCCACATCCAAATACATGTTGTTGTAATAAGATGTATTGGGTTTTGGGGTGCTCTTAGGAGGCATAGGTGGTCTGGCACTCTTTTGATGGATATTACTATTACTACTACTTGCTTGGAGGTGATTTTGCTCATTATTCCTCCTAGAGTAATGCAACCCTTTGAACCTAACTCCTACTTCAAAAGCCATATGTGGCTCATCACGATCACTACTAGACTCTTCAGTGGTTCCTTCATGTTTTTTTTGAGAAGGAAAGAACGATTCACCAAGCAAGGTATTGAATGGATCAATATCATTTATCATATTCAGATGCTTCGGCCTCTCCTCTTTTTCAACTTGATTATAAGGGCATTCCTCTTGACTACGGAACTCATTACATGTATGACACCAAGTGGATTCTTCTTGACCAACCGCGCTAGTTGGGGCAAGTGTATTAGGTGTTTAAAAATGTGTAACTAGGTTCGGTCTTCATAAAGATGAAATGTATTTTTTATTCTTGTAAAGTGTAAAATGAAAGAAAATTAATATTATCATTTTTGGAGCATGGGTTTCATGCTCAAGGTCTTTTAATTTATCAATCAAGCACCCATTGAGTGCTTCTAGGGTTTGTCCTAGGTCAAGAAGTCAAAAGAGTCACTGTCATAAGTTGAAGATCCCATTAGGCACATTGTAACTTGTAAAGAAAATTATTTTTGTCTTAAATAGTGTCTAGATACCCTCTAAGACCAAGTCGGCCTTGCAGTTGGCAAGTCGGCCAAAAAGAAAGAACCACGTCCACCTTGAAGGGCCTATATATAGGAGGAAACTCAACGTCCTTGAGACACCTTCATCCATCTCTCATTCTAGCGAAGGAGGAGGAAAAAGAGGGCAACAAAGAAGGAAGAGGACAAAGGAGGCTTTTGTTTGGGCTATTTCTCTCTCACACGTGCTAAGGAGGACTAGGGTTTTTGCAGCAAATATAGGGTTTCTATCTATAAGTTCGATCTTGGCGAAAAGAAGGCAAGTAGGTCAAGCGAAGGTCACCAAGGGTCATCTTCAAGCTCCAGAAGTGAGGGAAAGGCAAGCGAAGGTCAAAGGAAGGCTCAGAAGGCAGATCGAAGCTCACACGTGTGGCAGCAGCAACTATTGAGGGGGGCAAAATTTCAGATCTACAGTGGAGGCTAAAATTCTGTAGTTGGAGGTCAAACAAGTGCTACTGGAAGAGGTTTCACTAGGTTTGACTGCATCAATGTTAGCACATCATCCGGAGAGGTTGGTCTTGGTCTTCGTCTTGGAGGGTATTGGGGTCATTCTTAAGGTCTTGGAATTCGTCAAATGAAGAATCTATAAGGAAGAGAAGAGATTTGCGGGTTTTCCTCTCAAGTGGAGAGGTTTTGGCCCTGGCTTGCATTCTATATTTTGTGTTCTTGTTCTTCTTGGTTTTGGCAGTTGTTTGATGATACACACATATAATAATAAGTAACAAAGCTAATACATAAAAATACATCACAAACAGTTATCAAGTAAAGAGAAATCATTGTAATCATTGCCCTTTAGATTTCTCAACATGGTTTCAAAGCTAAGGTTGGCTAAGGGCATTATGAAGATCTCTACTACATTGAGGAAGCTCTTCAAGAAGTGTTCAAAGGTAGCAAGCCATCTAAAGAAAGGCATGAAGGAAGCAAGGAATCTTCTATTCACGCAAAGAAGCAAGTAACCAAGATAAAGGATCAAGGACTCTTCTTAACACTCACTGGCACATTCCAAGACGAGAACATTTGGGTAACTAGACACATGACTAGTCATCACAAACAACTGAAGACATTATCAGAGGGACAATATTCTTACTCAGTGGAACTTGGAGATAATAAGAGCTATCCTGTAAGAGGAATTGGATCAACCTCTATAGAGCTAGAAAATGGAAGCAACATTCATCTCAACAACATCCTATTTGTTCCAGGTTTGCATAAGAACTTACTTTCTATTTCAAGTTTAGAAGATAAGGGTGATAGAGTAGCTTTCATTGATGGAAGAGTTGTAGTATGGAGTAAGAACTCAAGCATAGAGAATGCTAGAGTAATTGGTATTCATGAAGGAAGACTTTACAGGTTGATATCTCCTCTTGCACAAGCTTTGGTTCACATTGAAATCATCCCATGTGAACTTTGCATAGAAGATTTGACCATCTTCATTTCAAAATCCTTCCAACTCTAAGTTCTATAGTAGAAGGAATCACTGAATAAAAAGAAGATCACGAAGGAGTATGCAAAGGATGTGCATTGGGTAAGAATACCAAGAGAGCATTTGGAAGCAATGCTTCTCAGGCAAAAGAAATCTTGGATCTTATTCATTCCAATGCCTGTGGTCCTATGACTCCTAAATCACTTCGAAGTCATCTATATTATGTCACATTTATAGATGATCATTCAAGGAAAACTTGGGTTTACTTGATGAAATCCAAGGATGAAGTATTTATAAAATTTCAAGAATTCAAAGTTGAAGTTGAGAACCATACAGAAAGGAAAATCAAGATACTAAGGTCTGATAATGGAGGAGAGAATACATCCAAGGAAATTATAGCTTTCGGTAACGAGTTTGGGATTAAGAGGGAGTTGATAGTCCTGTTACCACTCAAACTAGCAGGGGACCTAAAAGAGGTTCCTAAGAGGGCAACTACTAGGTTAAGGGAAACGGTGGAGGTTTAGCCCACTATCAACACAGCTAAGTCTCCTTGCTCTTTACGGACTTTCACTGATGGGAGGAGTCCTAGTAGTGTAGGGATCACCTGTAAAGTATATGTCAATGGATAGGTGGAAAGTGACCCTAGAAACCCTTTCCCAAGGATGGAGTGAAGAATGGAACTTGCTTGCTCTTTAATCAAGGGATTTGGTCCTCCAAGGGTAAGGGGTGAGGATTGGAGGGCTGAGGGAGAAGAAATAGGCTTATAGACGAAGTTCTCCATCCCTATAATCCTTGGGAAACTTGGATTCCCAAATGGTCCTTGACAAATAATATTTATTGAGAGGTAGGACCACACAGGACCAAGTGGACCCAACCCAGGTTCGGGGATGAAATGTAGCAACCAATGATGTTCCTATCCTGGACAAGGTGAAGGGGAGCAAACAAGAATATTTACTTCAAAAGGTTGAATTGAACCTCTTGAAGTCTAGCCTTGGGGATGCCTAGGCAAAATTTGTAGGAGATGGAGGGGACCCACCAACACCTGTAGGAGATCGAAGTTTTTCCTTGGGTCAATTCCCAGGAAATTGATGCCCTAGGTGACCTTTGAGAGCTAGACCTGGGAAAAAGTGGTAAAAGGTGAAAAAGGTGAAGGAGATGGCCACCCTGTTTAGGGATCAGTGCCTAATTCACTTGGGGATATGGAGTCAAGGATGATGATGAGTAAGAACTTGGTTTCTTGATCAAGGAGGCTTGAAAAGTCAGCTTCATCCAATGTTGAAAGAAAGAAAAGATAAGTGACCTTCAAGCAATTATACTTCAAAGCAAATGATGCAAGCTTATCGAGACAAATAATCTTTACGACATTTCATTAATATAACATTGGCCATACATTAAATTAGCTAAAACATGCTTAATTCCACATTTCAATTATGCAGCAACTAGCCCTAAGTTTAGTAGTATGCAGCAACAAGAATAACAACGTTAAAATTCACTTACAACGTTATAGAGTATATCCAACCAACATTTCATTTACGAGATAAAGCTCCAAGACAAGAAAAAATAGCCCAAATCCATACATCAAAATTCATCCAACTCCAAAAATATCCTCCAAGGAAAAAAATGTGAAGTTTTGTATGATTAGGGAGATCCCAAGTCAAGTGATGATCCAAATGAGTGTGTCTAACATCAATATATAGCCTCCTAAGGAGTTCGAATTAGCCTATGGGCCTACATTAGCCCCTAATGATAAAATAATGTGCAAATAAAACCCCTATTGGTGACAAGCCCACCAAACTAGCTCACAAGTGGAAAAATAAGCCTCACAAGGGGCCAAATAATAATATGTACATGTCGTGGGGCCCTCCAAAAGTCTAATAATGTCCTGAAGTGCCATACTAAGGAATAAATTCCTCAGAATATGTTGGACAAGGGGGTGACCCCTTGTTCTCCAAGTAGTAGACCTGTGGTGCTCCCAATGGGTCTGAGGGCACATAAATGACCCCATGGGTCTCCATATGAATCGGAGATGCCTGTAGATCCTTTGCAAGGGTCCAAGTGGTGGAATGAATGCTGCCATGACATCGTACAAGTCCTGGGACACTTGCCAAGAGTGTGGGGCGCTTGCGGGGGCCTGTTGGGCATAATATACCAAGCATATCACCATCATCGCAAAATTGGATCGTTAGTAGTCTCTGAGCATCGATGAATATCCGTGGAGTGTTGTCTATTGTTGTGGAGGCCAATGGCTCTCTATACACACCCTATATGTGCAAATGTAGACCTCTGGGGGTTAGGATCCTGTATAGGGAGACCAAACCCAAATGGAAACCACCTGTAATCCTGCATAAGATCCAATGTGTCCCCTAGGCTTCCAATACAACCAGTCATTAAAATAATCGTGTAAAAGAGTTTACAAACCATGGATAACAAAGTGGGCACTTCATAACGGGATGCCCTTCTGTAGTGGGCTTTGGCATGTGCTAGTATCTCCAAGGTCCAAAGGGGTTAACCAAGTACCTTATTAGGTGGTTTCCACCCTTAAAGGGGATAGTATGTCCAAGGTACATCCCTCTAATGGGGGTGGAAAGTGATAAATAAGTGGAATGGAGTAGGGAATGAGAGGGGCAATCCTAGGCCACATATTGGGCCATAGGGGTAGCTAGATAAGGGGAAGCCCACTGCTAGGTATGTAATGTGTAGGAGGGAGGAATCATGGTACATGAGGTGCCCCAACCTTGATTTTTACACCCTTCTTTATATGCCTTTTGCCTTTTATGAATTTTCTTTAATTAACTGCTCAGGGCTCAAAGGACAAGAGCATGATGTGTAAGATATAGCAGTGATTACCCCCTTTTAGGTAGGGCAGTTCATTGCCCTCCAGGGGTTGGGACAATCATGGGTTCCTGAATGATAAAGGAGGCTCATCTAGGGCCTATGGAACCAGGGTGATGACCATGGATTGGGGTAGAGCTCATGTATTGGCTTTTGCCCACGTGCTAATTATTTTTGTCCCGACCATATTTTGCATTTTGTGGTACAATTTCTTGTTAAATGTGGCCAATTATGTTTTTTTTCTTTTTCTTTTAGCTGCTTCAACCTTCGAGGCATCATTCTAGGCCTAACCCAGGGTGGGGGCAAGGGGGTAGGGAGGTTGGCGCTATGTGGACCCAGAATGGAAATGCAGACCCAGGTGGGAGAAATGATGAATGGGGGTATAGTGAGTAGAAAGGGAGTAATATATGCGGATAAAGGAGCGGGACCGCACACCCAAAGTCGGGGTTTCACAAGTAGTACCACCCTACAACCAAATGGTCAATAAAGGAGATCCCACGGGACTAAGATCCAAGGGTAACATCCAAAAGAGATCAAGGGGGCAAGAGCACAAACTAAGCCTACTCTTTCTGCCAAATCCCCCCATCAATCCATGCCCAAAAGTATCCATGATAAGTAAACCCAATACTCAATTACTAAATGACAAGACATACATTTAGATTCAGGAGGCCCACCTTCAAACATACGATTAATACAGGTGGGTGAGGGAGCACATGGCTGGCTCAGGTGGCAGAAAAATGGCACAACGAGCTAGTAGGAAGCCGCAAGGCGCTGCTAGCTGTCAACTGAGGTTCATCCAAGAGAAAAATTTCTCCTGGGGATATCACCCACGAAGTGGTGGGTAACAAGTCCCATACAATACTGAACAAAATGGAGTTGCAGAACGAAAGCACTGATCCATTGAAGAAAGTGTAAAAGCAATGTTGCATGATCAAGATCTACCAAAATTTATATGGGGAGAAGCCACTAAGATAGTTGTAATCGAAGTCCCCACAGGTCACTAGAGAACAAAACTCTGGAAGAAGTATTCACTGGGAAGAAATCAACTGTAGATCATCTTTGAATCTTTGGTTGTCCTGTATATAGTCACATGCAAAAGGACAAAAGAAATAAGTTGGATCCATTAGGCATGAGAGGAACATTTGTTAGCTACAGCAACTCCTCTAAGGCCTATAGAATCTACATAAAGAAAGGACAGCGTATAGAAGTCAGTTGAGATGTCATATTTGATGAAAGTATTGCATTCAAGAAATCAAAGGAACTTTCCATGGACTCTGACATATTTGATGTCCACCTGATTGGATATACGGATTCCGACTGGGGAGACAATGAGCAAGATGGAAGAAGCACTACAGGAGGATGTTTTAGTTTAGGATCCTCCACAGTCTCATGGATGAGCAGAAAGCAAGATATAGTTGCTTTGAGTAGTGCGGAGGCGTAATACATTGCATCCTGTTAAGTAAGCAGAGAAGCGTTCTCCTTGAATAAGCTGCTATCTCACCTATTTAAAGGACCAATGAACCCTATAGTGATATTTTTGTTGATTTCTAGTAGCATCAGATGTGCTCTAAGTCTCAAAATTTGCAGGGAGGCTTGGACACATGCATTCTCCAATACCCAGAAATCGTTTTGGGAAATTCCACCCAGAGACAGTTTTATTAAAATAATTTATTATTTTTAATGGGACCCTGAGTCTAAACTTAGGAAATTAGAATAATTAATGGGTATTAATCTAAACTATGTGTGTAACTTCTAGAAGAAGATGAAGATCGAGCCAAAATGATCTAAGCCATTGATTAGAAGTTAATATGGGCCATTGATTGTCCAACAGAAAGATATAAGAAGAGACTTGAGCGGAACTTGGAGAATACACACAGAGGGAAGATCAGAAGTTCGATTTTCTGAAGCAGAGGAGCTGCCAGAGAGATTTTCGAAAGTGATCTTTTGCAGTGAGGGGCAGGGATAGTATCTGAAGGCAAATCTTTCCCAGTTGGAGAATACTCAGCAGAGGAGGCAGAGAGAGATCTGGGAGAGGTAGCGGAAAGCCTTGAGGAAGTCTGAAAATTTGCTGGGGAGATCGATTTCTGTAGTTGGAAGCCAGGGTGTGAGACCAAGAGAGCAAAAGTCAAAATCTCAAAGGAAAATCGAACAGCTGAAGGGGTGACGTTGTCCCTAGAGGGTGTGACGCTGCGCTGACATAGTGATTGCGCAGAGGCAACCAAGGGCAGCTGATTCAATCGCTAGATCAACCAGGATTTCCAGCGATAGTGTGAGGTAACCTCACTTATCTTTCTGTCAGTGATATTCTCTGTAACTGGATTGCCGAGAAGGCATCCAGAGATTGTATTCAGAAATTACTACTGCATAATAATAAAACCCTCAAAATTGTTGCATTGGTTTTCCTGCATTGGGTTTTTCCAGGGACATTTGTCCAAAAATAACTGTGTAGATGTGTTGTATTTCTTTCTTGTTCAGTTTCTTGTTTCCGCTTATAAATTTAAATGGTGTAGGCTGCAGTGTATTCGTTTCAGTGTTTACTATAGGAAACAATAAATAATTTGGTTCAATAATTAACAAATAGGAGAAACGTAATCAGTTGCTGCAGTAGGAATTTGGGCATCCAAATTTTCACATGGTATCAGAGCTGCAGGTGAAACAAGAGAGCAGTGCCGGAAGAGCCCAGTGTTGAAGGAAGAAGGGAAGTCGAAGTGTTGCATAGGCAGCAAATCGAATCCCCCGAGGGATTGCGCAGTTCAGGCCAGGAGGGCAATTTTCGTAGTAAATCTCTCTCTGAGTGAGTCGATAGATAGGTAGGATTACCAAATCGAAATTTGTCAACGGCAAAGGGAGCAACGCAGCAGAAGCTTCAGCGAAGAGGGGTTTCTGGTGGGACGTAGTTTTCTGTAGCCAGTTGCTGGGCAGAAAGACATCAGAAGGAAGAAGAGACACTTGAGGGAATTTCTTCCTCAAAGAATTCCTAGCCAGGGAAACCGAATTCTCATTTGCTGAGAAACAGCAGGAGAGCGGATGTCATTCGACTTTTTCGATTGGCAGAGACGGTAGCTAGTGGATTGAAAGATCAGGATAGGTTGGATGGGACATCCAACTATGTGATCTGGAAGGCAAGGATGTCATGCCTTTTCACTGAACATTTTCTCAAAGTCTACGTTGACAACATGTTAGTTGAGCCCGTGGATCCAGATCTGCTCAAGAAGTACAATGGAGAAATGGCGAAGACAAAGCGAATGATCCTCGACGGAGTGAAGGATCATGTCATCTGTCACATTGCTGGCCAAGGGACTGCCAAAGAGATGTGGGATGCATTGTCGACGCTATATCAAGGATATTCCGAGCAGTGGAAGATGTACATAGAGCAGATGATGAGATCTCTGCAGATGCAGAAGAGGGAGTGCATTGATCCGTTCCTCACTAAGCTTCAGGAGACCCGAGATGAGCTGGCAGTTGTGGAGTCAACACCGCAAGGTTCTGAAATGGTAAGACTGCCCTAAATTCAATATTTGAGGAGTGGCAAGCCTTTGTCCAAAGCATCCTGAGCAAGGCAACTTTGCCAAATTGGGATAAAATGTGGGCAACTCTTAAGCAAGAGGAGTTGAGGAGAGACTTGGTCAAGTGTGAACTTGATGGAAGCAGCAGCAGTGGGTCAAAGCCCAAGGAGGAGGAAGAGAATGCAGCCCTCGCATCTAAGGGACAGCAAGAGCAACGGAAAAAAGAAGAAAGATGTTTCGAAGATCAAATGCTTTAGGTGTGGTGAATTCTATAACTACGCAACACAGTGTCCTCTCAAGAAGAAGGACAAAGATGAGAAGCATGATCCGAAGGTTGCAGCTGCGAAGATCGAGGAGGAGTTCGCCATGACAGCCCAAGCATCTCCAGGAGGGAGGTGGGGTGATTTAGAGTTGTAGTTTGAAAGGACTGCAGATGGGCAAGATCCTTGAGGAGCCCACCTCTCGAATCATTTCCTTGCTACAGGAGCCCAGATCAATTGTAGCAGGATGGGCTGGGTCAGTTGATGCAGAGGAGTGTCGAAGTGACAATTGCAGTGGCTAGGAGCGCCAAAGATTGAGCAACGCAGAGCAAAGTTGGCAGCAGTGCAGATGGCATAGAGCAAAGGTCAGCAGCAGCGGAGAGGCATCAGAGAGTCAACGTAGAGACTAGCAGCAGTTAGACTCTAACAACAAGATGCATCATACTGAACACTAGTTCAATAATTTGGGATGCTTTTCCGTTGCTAACGCAGTAGCAGTAACACTTGGAGAAGGTTGCAGTGCAGATGTTGTTGAAATTTCTAAGTATTACCCGTTAGGAATTTTATTTGTATTCTTCTAGTTTATTTCTCCTACTTGTTAATTACAAACAAGTTATTTAAACATATAAACATCAAAATAAACACAATACAGTCTCAACATCTTCAGATCATCAGCTGAAAGAAAACAAACACACAATTGACACCGTTATTTTTGGACAAATGTCTACGGAAAAACCCAATGTGGGAAAACCGGTGCAACTATTCTGAGGGTTTATTATTATGCAGTGTTTCCTTGAGTACAACTGGGTGCCAAACTGGCTCACCCGATAGAGAAAAACAACTGCCAGCAATACCTCTCTATTCGGAAACAAGTATTCAGAAAACCTGTCCCATGAAACCCTCTCCAACGACTCTGAAGCTCTGCGCTGGTCCTTCTGGCCTCTGCGTTAGCCCCAAACCCCTTTGTGTCAGCCCTTTGAGGCACTACGCAGCCTCTGGGACCCTCTGTGTCACTCCAGCTGCTCTCTGCGTGGATGACGCAGTCCCTCTAGCCTCTGCGTTGTCCCTGTTGGGCTCTACATGGCCTACTCTGGCGGCTGCTTCTCGCTCTCTACCTCTGCGCTGGTCTCTTGGCACTGTCTCTGCCTCTCTGTCTAGTACTCACTGCCCCTCGCTACTGATCACTGATTTAACTTTGCTTAGCAACCCCGCTCTAACAAATCGAATAACTGATCACTCTGGTGTGTCTTCCAACTGACCCTCAAGCCTCCTCTTATACGTTTCCTGTTGGTCCTTCAACGGCCGAGATTAAATCTCTAATCAACGACTAAGATTAGATTTGGCTTGATCCATGACTTTTGGAACCTTCTAACCCAGTTTTATATTAATACCCATTAATATTTTATTTCTCCTAAGTTTAGACTTAGGAACTCCATTAAAAATATTAATTATTTTAATATCTACCAAACTGGGTACAATCTTTCGAAACCATCCATGGGTCTTGGAGATCTCATCTGCTTTAACCTCTCCACCAATTTTCATGGCTAGAGCACATCCGATGCTACCCCAAATCAACACTCCCTCTTAGCGAGGTCGATGCTCTAGTAATACTCCTCACTGAGCATCACTCTGATTATCTGGTACCTGTGCTGATGCTAGGTCTCCCTGCCCAACATCCTCTGCACTGCTACATCCTGTACTACTCCCCATGGCCCTGCCACTGCCACTGTTGTGTCCGTACAGCAGGTCCCTCTACATCTGTGTTGCTGCTAGTCCATCCTCCCAACACTGCATCCCCCTCTCATCATGCTACATCGTGCTACTACCAACTGCTACTGCACTGCAACTCAGTTACTGAGAAATAAGTAAATGATCCACCCAACTTCTGACATCCCTGTCAGGCTAGAAACACTCCCAATGTTGAAGCTCCCTCTGCCGCTAACAAGTGCTCCCTCTATTGACCTCTGCGCTGCTGCAACAACTCCCTGCATCTTGAACCGTTGCAACCCTCTTTATGCCATCCTGCACCGTTGCAACACTCTCATGCCTCTCACACTGTTGCAGCCTGCTAGCCGCGCGTTGCCCGAGGACTCCTGCACTGTAGCACTCTCTGTCGCTTCATCCGCATCAGTCTCTACCGACATCCACCAGACCTACTACTCTCTCTTTGGGGCTCCCGTAGCAAGGTATAATCCAAGAGGTTGGGTACCTCAAGGATCCTGCCCCTCATCGCCTGTAGTCCTCCTGACTATAGCTCGATGTCTCCCCACCTCTTCTCTAAAGGTACATGAGCACTCATGGCACACAAAACAGACAGGATCCTGGCCTTCCAGATGACAAAGTTGGATGCCCCGTCCAGCCTGTCCCGATCCCTCAGTCCATTCATGGCCATCTCTTTACTCGTCTGTCGACTCCTCCGAATCTCTCTACTCCCCCCTGGAAGTCTTCTCTTTGACTCCTGCTGAGTCTCTCTACTTCCTGATTGGAAGTTCTCTACTAGACTCCCTCTGAGTCCTGATTTCCCTCCTGGAAATCCTTCTGCCAATCGTCAAGTTGCCCCTCTCCGATGTCTGTGCAACTGCAACAATGATCTAGATTCCTTAGCTAGAAATTTGCCTTAGTAGCAACTCCCTCTACCTTGGTTTTGCCCTGTTAGGTACTATTCTGACCACAGTACCCCACCAGCTTCGCTCCCGCAACTGCCCACAGCTTCCTATGCCCCATCAACTGAAGGACTGAGCCTCTAGGCTCTGCGCAATCCCAACACTGACAAAACAGCTCCCTTAGACAACTGCGTCAACCCTCCTGGTCTTTGCATGGATCTGCGTGAGCCTCTTTCTGCCCTCCTCAGCGTCTGTGCTGGCCTCTCTCTGGCTCGAACTGATGACGTAGTCCCTCTGCATCAACCCTTCTTCTGTCGCTTCTGCAAGGATCAGCTTCTGTCACTCGAGACAGCTGATTTTGCTGCAAATGCTCTGCTTAGTTCATGCCTCCAGCTCTCATGTGATTTGTAACCACGCTCTGATACCATGTTGAAATTTCCAAGTATTACCGATTAGGAATTTTATCTGTATTCTTCTGGTCTATTTCTCCTACTTGTTAATTACAAACAAGTTATTTAAACATATAAACATCGAAATAAATACAATACAGTCTCAACATCTACAAATCATCAGCTGAAAGAAAACAAACACACAATTGACACCGTTATTTTTTGACAAATGTCCCTGGAAAAACCCAATGCGAGAAAACCAATGCAGCTATTCTAAGGGTTTATCATTATGCAGTATTTCCTTGAGTACAATTGGGTGCCAAACTAGCTCACTCGACAGAGAAAAAAAAAAAAAAAAAAAACTGACAGCAATACCTCTCTATTCGGAAACAGGTATTCAAAAAACCTATCCCACGAAACCCTCTCCAGCAACTCTGAAGCTCTGCGCTGGCCCTTCTGGCCTCTGCGTCAGCCCCAAACCCCTCTGCGTCAGCCCTCTGAGGCACTACGCAGCCTCTCGGACCCTCCGTGTCACTACAGCTGCTGTCTGAGTGGATGACGCAGTCCCTCTAGCCTCTGCGTTGTCTCTGTCGGGCTCTGCGTGGCCTGCTCTGGCTGTTGCTTCTCGCTCTCTACCTCCTCTACGCTGGTCTCTTGGCACTGTCTTTGCCTCTCTGTCCAATACTCACTGCCCCTCGTTGTTGATCATTGATTCGACTTTGCTTAGCAACCCCGCTCTAGCAAATCGAATGACTGATCACTCTGGTGTGTCTTCCAACTGACCCTCAAGCCATTTCTTATACTTTTCTGGTTGGTCCTTCAACAGCTGAGATTAAATCTCTAATCAACAGCTAAGATTAGATTTGGCTTGATCCATGACTATTGGAACTTTCTAACCCAATTTTATATTAATGCCCATTAATATTTTATTTTTCCTAAGTTTAGACTTAGGAACTCTATTAAAAATATTAATTGTTTTAATATCTCCCAAACCGGGTACAATCTATCCAAACCATTTCTGGGTCTTGGAGATCTCGTGTGCTTTAGCCTCTCCACCAATTTTCATGGCTAAACCACATCTGATGCTACCCAAATCAACAGATGCAGTATTGGCAGTAGCGGTGCCAACAGCAGCACGGATGTAGAATTGAGAGGGAGTTGCAGTACGGATGCAACGCTGACGGTGTCAGGGTCAACATTAGTACAGATATAGCATTTGCACAGTAGTTGGTGGGCAGGATGTCAGACATCAACAGCGCAGAAGGAAATGTTACAGAACAGAGTGATGCTTCAGCTGGGTGCATTGCTAGAGCACATTCCTCACTAAGAGCAAGTGTTGGTTTCTAGTAGCATTGGATGTGCTTTAAGTCTCAAAATTTGCAGGGAGGCTTAGACACATGCATTCTCCAATACCCAGAAATCATTTTAGGAAATCCCACCCAGAGACCGTTTTATTAAAATAATTAATTATTTTTAATGGGACCCTAAGTCTAAACTTAAGAAATTAAAATAATTAATGGGTATTAATCTAAATTGTGGGTGTAACTTCTAGAAGAAGACGGGGATCAAGCCAAAATGATCTAAGCCATTGATTAGAAGTTAATCAAGGTCGTTGGTTGTGCAACAGAAAGATATAAGAAGAGGCTTGAGGGCCACTTGGAGAATACACACAGAGGGGAGATCGGAAGTTCGATTCTCTGAAGCAGAGCAGCTGCCGAAGAGATTTTGGATAGTGATCTTTTGCAGTCAGGGGCAGGGATAATATCCTAAGGGAAATCTTTCCCGGTCGGAGAATACTCAACAGAGGAGGCAGAGAGAGATTTGGGACAGGCAACGTAGAGCCAAAAGAGGTTGACGCAGGGCCACGCAAAGGCAACGTAGGCTGACACAGAGGCAGCATAGGCTGACGCAGAGGCAGCACAGAGCCTTGAGGAAGTCTGAAAATTTGCTGGGGAGATCGATTTTTGTATCTGGAAGTCGAGGTGTGAGACCGGGAGAGCAGAAGTCAAAATCTCAGAGGCAAATGGATCAGCTGAAGGGGTGACGTTGTCCCTAGAGGGTGTGACGTTAGGCTGACGCAGTGACAGCGCAGAGGCAGCCAGGGGCAGCTCATTCAATGACTGGATCAGCTAGGATTTCCAGTGATCGTGTGAGGTAACCTCACTTATCTTTTTGTCAGTGATATTCTCTATAATTGGATTGTAGGGAAGGCATCCAGAGATTGTATTCAGAAATTACTACTACATAATAATAAAACTCTTAGAGTTGCTGCAGCAGTTTTCCCGCATTGGGTTTTTCCGAGAACATTTGTCCAAAAATAATTGTGTAGATGTGTTGTATTTCTTTCTTGTTCAATTTCTTGTTTCCGCATATAAATGTAAATGGTGTAGGTTGCAGTGTATTTGTTTCAGCATTTACTGTAGGAAATAATAAATAATTTGGTTCAGTAATTAACAAATAGGAGAAACATAATCAATTGTTGCAGTAGGAATTTTGGCATCCAACTTTTCACAACATTGTGATAACACCCGTTGTATACAATTGTCTGAAGACCCAGTGTTTCATGGAAAGACAAAGCATATCAACAACAAGTATCACTACATTTGAAAGCTAGTACAAGATGGTGTGTTGCAGCTATAATATATCTCCACTGATGAGCAGGTAGCTAACATATTCAAAATCTCTTCCTAATAAGAAGCTTGTGTATTTGAGAGACAAGATTGGTTTGGTTGATGCATCCTCCCTAGTTGAGAGGGAGAGATAGGCACATCATTCTTGTCTTCACTTGGGAAGACAGAATGGAGGATTGGGTAAACATCTGGCATCCGATTCTCTTTGAGAATGACGTAGGGCATCCTAGATAAGGGTAATCCTGGACCGATATTCTTTGAGGACGAGCTATCCAAGATAAGAATAGTCCAAAGAAGGTCATACTTTGTGAACACCCAGGTGGAGTAAGTACCTTGAGAGACAATGATAATGGTGTCTATAAATCATTGGTCTCGCCAGCATTGTGCTCTGATCTCGTGGAGAGATAGAGTTGTTAGTCAAGGCCTTGCTATGTAACAATGTTGGTTGGTATGATCCTAAACAGATGGGTTACCAATCCGACTCTTCTTATGAGATCTCTTCAGATTGAGAATGTCCATGTACCATTTATGAATACCTCCCTAGTTAAAAAATGCGTAACTAGGTTTGGTCTTCATAAAGATGAAATGTACTTTTGATTCTTGGATAGTGTAAAATGAAAGAAAATTATTATTATCATTTTTGGAGCATCGGTTTCATGCTCAAGGTCTTTTATTTTATAGGTCAAGCACCCATTGAGTGCTTCTAGGGTTTGTCCTAGGCCAAGAAGTCAAAAGAGTCATTGTCATCAGTTGAAGACCCCATCGAGCACATTGTAACTTGTAAAGAAAATTATTTGTGTTAAAAAGTGTCCAGATACCCTCCAAGACCAAGTCAACCTAGCAGCTAGCTTGGCCTAAAAGGAAGAGCCACATCCACCTTGAAAAGCCTATATATAGGAGGAAACTCCACCTCCTTGAGACACATTCATCCATCTCTCATTCCAACGAAGGAGGAAGAAGAAGGCAACGAAAAAAGGAAGAGCGCAAAGGAGGCTTTTGTTTGGGCTATTTCTCTCTCACAGGTGCTAAGGAGGACTAGGGTTTCTGCAGCAAATCTAGGGTTTTTATCTCTGAATTCGATCTTGGATAAAAAAAGGCAAGTAGGTCAAGCGAAGGTCACCAAGGGTCATCCTCAAGCTCCAAAAGTGAGTGAAAGGTAAGCGAAGGTCAAAGGAAGGCTCAAAAGACAAATCGAAGCTCACACGTGTGGCAACAGCAACTATGAGGGGGGCCGAAATTTCAGATCTGCAGTGGAGGCCGAAATTCTGCAGTTGGAAATCGAAGAAGTGCTACTGGAAGAGATTTGACTAGGTTTGACTGAATCAAGGTTAGCACATCATCCAGAGAGGTTGGTCTTGGTCTTGGAGGGTATTGGGTTCAGTCTTAAGGTCTTGGAATTCGTCAATTAAAGAATCGATAAGGAAGAGAAGAGATTTGCGGTTTTCCTCTTAAGTGGAGAGGTTTTGGCCCTGGTTTGCAGCCTATATTTTGTGTTCTTGTTCTTCTTGGTTTTGGTAGTTGTTTGATGATACACACATATAATAATAACAAAGCTAATAAGTAAAAAGACATCACAAACAGTTATCAAGTAAAGAGAAATCACTGTAATCATTGCCCTTTATATTTCTCAACATTAGGCACCCTCTATTGTGTGACATTTTTGCCATTGTAAGGGTTTTCTTAGGAAACCTCTCATTATTAAATTGTGGTTTAGGAACGAAATTTCGTCGTGATCTCCTTTCCATTTCCAAGATTGACAACTTATTCATCATGGCCATCTACCCTTGCATTATTTCACTAGTAGCTTTATCAAATTTTTGGACAAAGGCTTACAAGGCAAGGTCAATTTGGGGGCTAGTCTTGGATTTGAATTCAGCTTTAGCCCTTGGATATGCAAGCATATCAATCTTGGACGAGCTTAGATTGTTTTCAATTATGACAACCAAAATTTTGGCTTCATCTAAGCTTCGAGTTCCCTTATCTTTCGATGTACAAGACAAATGAATGCCTCTATATACTATCAAGGATAGTTTGATTAGTTGGTCTAAACAATTTGAGCAATTTGTCAAACCTTTGTGTATATTCCTTAACATTCTCAGTCTTTTTGGCTCCCTGGAACTTGTCTAGAAGTTGCATGCCTTCTCTGACCATAGCCCATCTTTTTTCAAATGCTTGATGGAAATCATCCCAGTTTTTAAGACCTCTTGTATGTAAATCTAGGTACCAATCCCTAGCACTTCCTTCTAAGGACGGGCCAAACAACATCATAACAATGCCTTCTTCGTCGATTAACTTTCCACTCACAACCCCATAGAACTCATGCATTTTCTTCTCAGTTGTGATAACAACAGTGCCATTGAATTTCGATATCCATTCTTCACAGTTATCGCTCAATTTATGACAAGCATCAGGGGAAGCCACTCACATCCAATGGTTTGAATCTTGCACTAAGCCATGGCCTAGCCATGGTGTCAAGGGTGGATAAGCTTACCAAAGGGGCTCCTAACCACAGGATATTTGAGAACTGTAGGGAAAGTGGAAGTAGTAGCCATATTGCGGGTAGTTCTTTTCTTCCTTGAAGTTATAGACGAGCTACTAGGGGAAATAGTTACTTCATATTTTGGAGTCGTCAATGTTGAAATTCGAGTCCAAACTAAAATTTCTAATCATGTTTCATTTTATTATTTACTTCTTTTAGTTATGTCATCAAGCAAGTATGCATTCAAAAATATAGAGATTATGGTGCACAAGAGACGAGACACCATGAATTAGGCTAGATGTCAAGGCAAAACCCACAAGGGGAAAACCCACCAGTCCTTTCCTTATAGAATCTTTGTCAACAAGAGAAATCCAAGTCATAGATAAACTAACCAGAAGCTTGTTACCCACCACCAGTGGGTGACCCCATAGTAGAATTTGTTTCATAGATTTGTCTTCAGCCGACAGCCAGCAGCCCATGACAGCCACCAATGTAGTTGATGTTATGCCAGATATCTCAGCTCTTTGAGTTGTTCATATGTCCCCTCGCCCATCTGTCAAGATCGTATGTTTGAAGGTGGGCCATCCAATCCTAAATGTATGATTTTTCATTATGCAATTGGGTGCTTATGCTTGCTTTTCTTAGGCACACTTGGGTATGTATTATTGGGTGCCTTGGAAGGAGGAAGGGTTTTGACTGTAGTCTTGTTCCCTTACCTTAACTGGAGGGAGTTAATCCTCAACCCTAGTGTCGTGGTATCTCCCCTATTGGCTTGTAGCTTTAGGATGGGCACTACTTTGGAAACCCTGATTTTCGTAGCAAGGTCCCATTTTCCCGTTCCACATTTTTTGCTTCCCTTTACACATTCCATGCCCTATTTCGTCATCTTCCCTCTCTAGGTCCACATGACCACTGGGTCCATAAGGCTCTAGTACTCCCGCTCCCCTTGTCCACATGTCTGAATCGAGCCTGGAACAATGTCTCGAAGGTTGATGCAGCTAAAAAAAGAATAAAATAATAATATGGCCACATACAAATCGAAATAATACCACAAAATGCAAAAGATGGCCAGGACAATAAAATTTAGCACATAGGCAAAAGCCAAGCATGAGCTCTACCCCTTATCATTATCGCCATCACCCTAATTCCTAGGGCGGCAGGGCCCCTATGAATGCCCCTTGCATCATTAAGGAACCCATGTATGTCCCAACCCCTAGTGGGCGATGAATTTCCCCACCTTAAGGCGTTATTCACTACTATATCATACACATCATGCTCTCATATCTTAGAGCCTCGAGCCGTAAAAGAAAAGGAAAAAGGCAAATGAACAAGGGTGGAAAAACAAAGGTCGAGGTTATTCATGTACCATGATTGCTCCCTCCTACATTCATACACCCAAATATGTAGACATCCCTCATCATTACCACCCTTAAGCCCATGCCATTTGGCCTTGTGACCTTTGTGTCCCATCGACCTCATCATTATGCACATGACACCTACCACTTGAATGATGTACCTTAGACATGTCCTTCCCTTTAGGGGTTGGGAACAACTAATAGGGTTGTTTATTAAATACTACCTAGGGAGGTAACACCATTACATGCTCAACGCCCCAAATCTGGAAGGGAAGCCCGCTATGAAGTCTCATTTATGCCCTTGATTAACAAGCTTATTCACTCAATTACACTAATGAATTATTGTATCTGAAGGTCAGGAGACGCATTGGACCTTATACAGGATTGGCAGGTGATTTCATCATGGGTTGGGACACTTCACTAGGGTCCAAGTCCACCAGAGGATCATATTGACACTTGTAGGGAAAGGTTTGAGAGCCATGGGTTTCCATCATGTGACAAACCATTATCTCATGTCATGGACAACCTTAGCACCTTCAACAGTGTTGACCACTGAAGTGTACCTAAAATTTTTGAAAACTCCATTCCCGAGGATGTGTTAGAGGCTTCATGTACCATCAGAGTTCACTATACCATTAGAGTTTTTAAACTCTATTTCTTTTTCTCATGTTGTACTCAAATTCCACAAGCCCTACGGGGATGATGTAAAGTGATGCTAGTGTCATGAGTTGAGTCATGTAACAGGGCTAGGTAACTTGGGACCTTGTCATCAAATGAGTTTACTCTAGGAGGTTTTTTTAACATGGGTAATTATTAGGTACGGTTTGAGAGCCATGGGTTTCCATCATGTGACAGACCAATATCTCATGTCATGGACAACCTCAGCACCTTCAACAGTGTTGACCACTGAACTGTACCTAAAATTTTTGAAAACTCCATTCTCGAGGATGTGTTAGAGGCTTCATGTACCATCAGAGTTCATTATACCATTAGAGTTTTTAAACTCTATTTCTTTTTCTCATCTTCTTCTCATGTTGTACTCAAATTCCACAAGCCCTACGGGGATGATGTAAAGTGATGCTAGTGTCATGAGTTGAGTCATGTAACAGGAGTAGGTAACTTGGGAACTTGTCATCAAATGAGTTTACTCTACGAGGTTTTTTTTACATGGGTAATTATTAGGTACTTTCGAAGACTTAATAATTAATTGAGTTTTTTTCTCCAAGCATAACCCAAAAGTCGAAGTGTGGCTTGATGGCGAGGCCTTGGGTGAGTCCTAGTGTCTAGAGTCATTATATATTACCATACTAGATCACTCATAAAATTTCATGGAATTTGAATAGGTCTAGGGGTCAATTTTTTTAATTTCCCGCAGGGCGGAAATTTGAATAAATTTTGAATGTAAAATGTAATAAGTGATATCTAGAGAATTTGTATGGGGTATGCGTGCTTAAAATTATACCTCTCACCCTCAACTTCTACTATGACACACTTTGAGGGGTAAAAACTAAGTTTTAGACCCTCAAAACCCAATTTTCCTAAATTTTGTGGAAAACGTGGCAATAAATTTGCCCAACAATTAAACAAATTGGAGAAAATAAATATCCATACATGCTAAATCATGTGGAAATGAGGTTGAATATCATCAAAGAGTCAAAGAGTGATGTGGAATCCACCATGGACCAAGAATCAAGGAGAAACACGTGACAAAAAAGGCAAATCAAATTTCTTGGGAGAAGACAACGAGTTCGCAAGGACATATCCCACGATTTGTGGAAGCTAGCTCGAGTTTCAAGCTCAAGTCTTGAGTTTGGTTGGAGTTCACTTGAGTGAGGTGGAGAGTGGTCTCCTACCACTCCACTTCACTCTCCCACATGTCCCCTCATCTCAACGAAGTCTCCCTCATCAAGGATTGTGTGGGCCTCTAAGGAAGAAATCGAGTTGCCACTTGGAAAATTCGAATTT
The DNA here is from genome assembly GCA_031772625.1 of Pinus tabuliformis. Lineage (NCBI taxonomy): Eukaryota > Viridiplantae > Streptophyta > Pinopsida > Pinales > Pinaceae > Pinus > Pinus tabuliformis. Next base: position 1,119,278,935 of record CM062817.1, read on the forward strand.
CATGGAGGAGCATTGGGATTGGATCCCAAATTTCTATTTAAGTGAGTAATGGGTGCTCACTATGTATTCATGTTATGAATTATTGGGCTTGAGGAAACTTTGTCATTTTGTACAATTGTATTTTGCTAATTAAACAAAGACATTGGCTATCTTCAAGTGATTTACTTCCATACTATTGTTATTGTGCTTCAATTTCTTATGCATTTGAATTCTATTAGCTTTTATTGTCATTTATTTTGGATTGATATGTGCAAGCTATCTTGCACATATCCTTGATTTAGAGTAATATTCTAGGAGTGAAATTACTAATTGAGTTTTAGAGGAATCTTTAATTTATATCACCCATTGTGTTGCTCTAACTCATTTTGTAAGTTAATATTTGTCTCCAAGTATGCAAGGAAATTTTGTTTGAATTGTGTGTAGGATCCTTTTGGGCGTGGGAGGAGTCTCACATAGATCAACTCACTCCCGAATTCAAGATTGCTCAAGACCCATCAATTTTAAATTTTAATGCTTTCATCTAAAGAAAAGCAAGAGGGGAGTTATATTTCCCATATGTTACTTGAATCATTTGTGAATTTAAATTTCATATTTTTTTTTATCCGGAGTTTTCAAAGATTACATAAGTTATTTAAGAGTAATTTTCTAGATTAGACAAGTATGGGAAACTCCCATCACTTGGTTTGGTCTCTTGTATATTTGTGTGCATTATTGTTTGTTCTTTTGCATGCTCTCTCCACTAATTTGTTGATTTGTTTTGCAACCATTGAGGAGAAAATTCAAGTTCACTTTGGCATCAAGTTGAAGGAGAGAATCTTCCAAAACTACTGATTCATCTTTGCAGGACCTTTGGCAAGCGTTGGGATCGAATTTCAAGTTAGTCATGACCCCATTTAGGGCCCATCCTGGGCTACGCCGAGTTCATTAGAATGTTGCCCCTTTTCTTTCTAGGTCGTGGGCCTTAGGAGAGACTTCTCTTTCTTCATGCTATTTCCTCTTCATTTAAATTCTTAAATTTGTATGTAATTTTGAGATTTCAAAAACGTTTTCTTGGGCCTCTTTGCATTTAGTTTGTATCAAGGAAAGTCAATAGTTAAAGAATATAATTGTAAGGATTTCCTTGAGGTTCTTTTGAGGCCTAGAGAGGCTCTCATTCTCTTGTAACACATCTAATGACAATTCCAATTTTCTTGTGAGAGCTTGGGAAATTACCCATGGCATCCCTCCTTATTTAGAAGGAGGACTTTTGTTGAGTGCATTGACTCGCATTTATATTTTCTGGCTTTCTCATTTAGTTCATTTACATGCTCTTTTGGTTGATCAATCTAACTCACATAGCATCCACATCTAATTTCACTTTCAACTTACTTTATATCTCTCAAATATTTGTATGTTGCAACCTATTACATCTCATGCACATTCTTGGAGAAAGCAAATACTTTTAAGTTTATGTGGCAAGTTTAATTTAGCAATTTGTTCTTTGGAGTAAATTGCCAAATTATGTGATGTTATTATATGCTTACTCGTTGCTTTGATCATGCATCATACATTTTGAAGCACTTTACTTTGAAACAATTTACAATCTAGCAATCATTTCATTTACTTATAAGCAAGCATTTCACTTTGGGCTACATTTTAATTGGTTTAGCTTCATTTACTTAGCATTTTTTCCATACATAATTTATTGATACATGCTCTTTATGTCAAACTTGTGCTTAAGTATATTGTTCATTGGTACATCTTTTAAGGCATTTACTTGAAGGGAGAATTTCTCACCCAGAATAGGCATTTAGTTTAAAAATTTACTAAGATAATTGCATCTCACCTTAGTTAAGTTGCATATCATTCTAAAGTAATTTCCAATTTACTTTCAAGTTCATTTATTTCATGTACTTGATGAATGGTCTCATGTCTCATTTTAGGGACATCTTAGGCTAATTCGAATTAGAAGAGGTTCATATATATAAAGCTAAGCCTCATTTGTATCAAACATCATCATCACATTTGGATATCTCTCTCTCTTGAGAATTTCGCACTTTTTCTTAGATGTCTATTGGAGATCTTTTGATGCATTTCAAAAATTTTAGGAGCTAAATTCGTTGTCTCTTAGAGATGCTATCTTGATCTTGGATTGGATATATCTCTTGTTATCTTGTAAGTAAATTTTTCTGAAAAATATTTCGTGAATAATGTCTACTGTGTGGAAATTTTGCAATTAGCTAGTTCTTCTTGTGCCCTAATTATTGAATATTATTGAAAATGTTGTTAGATTGCAAATTTGTGCATGTTACTCATTGAATAACAAGTGGATGAATGTTCCTAGTAGATTGAAATTTGATTTTCTTCCAAAAAAGTCCATAGATCTTGGGCGTGTAATTGATGAGAAGTAGGTGCTAGGGCATCGGTTTTTGGCCTCCTTCAGAAACGACTTAGCCGAATTTCAAATCACAGACTCCATGGCCCAAGGGTAAGGCACTCGTCCAAGAAAATTTCGTGGTCACCCTCCTTATTTTTTTCTCCTTCTTCAAAATTTTGGGCCCTACCCGAGACGGCTAGCTAGGGCTGCATGCGAATTGCATTAAACGAGTGATATTGCAAATCCATTTAGATAAGCTTCTGCGATGGTGTCTCCTCTAGTGGTCCTCCATGTTTGCAGTGAATCCCACAGTCGATTTGCAAGAAAACTCAAGCCCTAGCTACATCTTTGGAAGCTCATATTGAAAGTCTATGGTTGGTGGCCTTATAAAGGGTCATTTCCACATAGAGCTCAAGAAAACTTGATCATTCTTGACCCTTTCCTATCCTGGCTTGACCTAGTGATCACATTGGAGGGATTCCTCCCATGATTACTCAAAAAACCTAGGTCTCGTTTGGAATTCTTTCTAGGTCTCTCTAGTGGAGCAAAAACTCTGTTTGAAGAAGAATCAACTTGCAAAGCCCTAGGGAGGTCATGCCTCATCTTGGAAGTCTTGATCCTAGGCATACTCATTATTATTGAATATCCCTAACCCTAGGTCTAGGTATTCCTCATAAATTTTTCTTGAAGAGCCCTTGGCTTCTCTCAAAGAGTTGAGCCCTAATTGAGTCTCTCTTTGAATGGGCCTTGGAAATCACTTCACATCTTGTCATTGATCCATTCATTTCAATTGATTTCTTCCATATCGGGACTCCTCCTAGCAATGAAAGTTCGTAAAGAGCAGGGGGCACTGACTAAGGTGACAGTGGATCTTTGTCCCATTGTTGGCATTTGGTCTAGTAGTTGCTCCTTAGGTACCCCTCCTCGGACCTCTGCTAGATTGTGTAGCAATAAAGCCCAAGTGCCAAGTCAGCCCTCCATGAAGCAATAGCCTTTAACAGTCCACAAGAAGTATGTCACAAGTCTGTCCAAGATATGCCACATGTTTGTCCTTAACACTGCTCATAAATTTTGCATGGTTGGCCTCAGAAAATGTCCTTTCTGTCTCAAAGATGGTGTACAAACTGCCACATAGATGCTCTACGAACTTCCTCAGAGATAGTTTACGAACTGCCACAAAGATGCTCTACAAACTGCCTGAAAGATAGTGTATGAACTGCCACAGAGAAGCTCTATGAACTGCCTCAGAGATGCACGCATGCTTCAAAGATATAGTGCTTGTAGGGAGCTTGCATTCTTCAAATATATTAGTCCTTATGTAGCTCGCATTCCATAGATATAATAGTTTGAATTCTTTTCAACAAATAAGATCCGAATTTGTTGCCAAATGGCACAAAATAGATGCCAATATATAGTTGTTTCCATGTCCGACAAGGTGCCTCTAAAGGCTGAGCCTACTTGACTTCTGGAGGGCCGACCTAGTCAACCTGGGGACATAAAGTATATTTTAAAAATTCAATTTTTCTTTTCTTTTCAATGTCCAAATGGGACATGATAATATTCTTTTTCTTTTGACTCAAATAAATTCTTTTTTTTACTCTTTTACAAAATCATAATGACAAATATACATTATGAAGACTGAACCTAGTTACAACTTCAACAGTCCCTCTTAACTAGGGAGGTATTCATAATGACTCATCAAGATATTCTCAAGTTGAAATATTCATATAATAAAGGATCCATATTGATAAGCATCATTGATAATAACATCAACATAACCAGCATTGTCAAATTACCAAGGCCTTAACAAGTGAGCTCTATCTATCCACTAGATCAGAGCACAATGTTGGGAGGCATTTTATAGGACACCACACTGCCTCTTTAAGGCACATACTCCACCTAGGTTCACCAAAGTAGGTCCTCCACAAGACCATTTCCTACTTATCCCAAGGAAAATTTAGTCCACCAGACCATCTTTAATCAAGTTCATGTACTTGAATTATGCAAGCATGATGGAAGGAGGGAACTGCAAGGACCCTGAACATGGTAATCAAGTTGGATCCTTGGGCACTTTGATGCATAAAGTAAGATTTATGTGAAGAATGGTCGTGTGAACGTGGATGCCCAGCTGAGAAAGTCGTCATGAGGAGCCGATTGATGAAAAGGAAGGATTGATAGCAGCATATGGAAGAATTTGTAGTACATAAAACCGATGCATGATGTAGCAATCATCTAGCAGGTATAAAGATCATGCTGCAAGCTGGATTATGATACGAAAGGATCATTCAAGGATCCTTCTTGGTGTTGTCATGAAGTGATTTCTTCATGTTGGGAAGAATGACCATGATGGTATCACTATTATTGTCTACTCTCTCTAGTTTGGAGCAAGATTCTTAGAAGCTTGTTGGTACAGTTGCAGCATGATGGACCTCATCTTGAAGATGAGGAGAAATTTGAAGAAGGCTAGATGCTCGGCTAAGATATGCATGTTTTATGGATCAAATTTTCAGTTTGCAGTCAGAACAATAAGTTTGATTACATTAGCACAGTATGTTTTGAACAACGAAGTTCTTCATCCGATGAAATCTCTTGAAAAGTGACATTCCGGTGAAGACTCCTCAGATGACAATGATTAGATGCATGAACGTAGACCATGATGTTAAAGAAGATAAAGACATGACATCCTTATCCGATGCGACTCTGATGGTTCGATACAGTTTTGCTACCTAAAGAAGATGCTTTGCAGGAATATTATGCGACAGACAAGCATGATATGATTGTGGCTCAATTGCAGAAATTGAGAGGATAACTTTGGCAGTCTAAGTCCAAAGGATACATGAAATTAACAGGAAAGGTAGCAAGTTGTTGATGGTTTGATGATCATGTCTTGGCAAAATTACTTTCCTGAAGTTCAGAGAGAGTCACGTTCGAGCTCTATGATGATTGAGGATGCAATTGATATAGAATGATGGAACGGAAGGTGATGACGAGGAACCTGTATTGATGGAGGGCTCCATGTAGAAGCTCTGAGAGCTACTATCATGATCTTAAAGATCAAGTAGTTGTTGATGGATGCATCTCCCTTATTGAGAGGGAGCTCTGGTTGCATTCCCTTGTGTGTGGGGAATGGGTATATCCTCTTGGTTGAGAGAGAATGATGATGATGGACACTCCTCCCTAGTTAAGAGGGAGTGACAGATATAGTTCTCTACTTCATGTGTCATGCACTAGACCAAGACTAACAACCGTAAGTCTTAGTGAAGACCATGAGGAGAGAATGAGATCCAGAGGATTGGGTAACCATCTGAGACTAATACTCCTTGTGGATTGAGAATCCAAGATATGTAGTAGACTCGGGACTGACACTCTTTGAGGATCTGACAAGGTATCCAAGAGAAGAGTGGTCGAAGAGGACCGATATTCTTTGAGGATTGGGAATCCAAGATAAGAATATTCCTAAAAGGACATACCTTGTGAACATCTGGATGGGGTATGTGCCTTAGAGGTGTGGTGGTGTCCCAGATAAAGCCTCCCAGCATAATGCTCTCATATGAGGTTGAGCTTGTATAGTAGACCTAATAGACAGTGTTGGTTGTGATAATAATGATGTTCATGCTTACAAGATGGCTTACCAATCTGACTCTTCTTATGAGAACTTTTCAATGGAAGTATTGTCCTTGTACCGCTGGTCAATTATGAATACCTCCATAGTTAAGAGGGAGTGTTGAAGATGTAACTAGTGTGGGTCTTCATAATTGTATTTGAGTCATGACTTAATGTAATCATTGTAATTGTCAAAAAAAGAAAAAAGGAAATGTGTTTTGTAAAAGAAAATTTATTTATTGTAAATGGGTTTCTTCCCATGGTTATTTATTCTAGATCTAGCACCCATTGTGTCTCTAGGCCCTAGGGAATCAAGTCAAAGTCATAATGTTAAAGACCCTTAAGGGCTCTTGTACCAAGAAAAAGAGAAAATTATTATGTCTAGAAGCCTCCAAGGAGCAGGTCGTCCAGCCCTAAAATTCAGCCTTGAAGAGGCTCTTGCACCTAAGAGAAAGGTTATTTAAAGAGGTGGACTCAACCTTTTTTTAACACACTTGTGAGCTCGATCTTCGTGTGGATGTCTAAGGCAAGAAGGGTGGTGCGAAGAGGAACAGAAGGCAGGATCTCTCTCTGTTTGTTTTGGGACGAATTTTTCTCTCCTTAGTGCGAGTTTCTGTGGAAATCTAGGGTTTCCACAGGTCCAATTTTGTGCAGGAAGAGCAGCAGAGGAACAGATCTTTGTCTTGGGTCGCTGGCCTGATCTTCGTGGGTTATCTTGTGTCTTGGTCTTGGAAGTCTTCATTGAAAGGGATTCTATAAGAAGAGGAAGTTCTCTAGGTTTTCCCTTTGTGGATTTTTCCCTGGCTTGGAGCCCATTTTTGGTCTCCCTATTGTTTGCATTGTGATCTTCTTGTTTGGCATTTGTCTTAATGATGAACAGAAGTTAATAATGATGATGTACTAATTATAATCACAAGCACTTGTCAAAATTAAAGACAAATATGTAATAAAACCCTAATCAAACTCTGCCCTAGATTTCTCAACACAAATAAACCCACCCAATGTGATGAGCTAAGTTGCACGAAACGGGGAAACGGGTACGAGTTTCTGAAACGGGAAGCGATACGAAACGCGACCTACCCAAATTTTGGAAACGGGGAAACGCGAATATATATATATATATATATATATTGAAAATATTTAAATATATATATATATATGTGCAATCATAAAGCATAAATGATACATTATAATTTATTACACTTAAACATTAAGATTTAATTTACATCACATTTACTCATGAATGATCACATAATGAAAATAAAAATATCAGAATATCCAAAAGCAACCTTTATTATATATCCAAATCTCAAAATCAGCCTTTATTTATATTAATATATGAGGCTGCAAGTACAATAAAGACTATAAGGCTGCAAGAGAGAGATCCAAATCAGGATTTTCTGCATCCACATCCCATTCTTTAGAAGGACCACTATTGTATTGGGAGTCTCCTCCTACATAGTCGAACGACCTTAGTGCTCTTGATTAAATACACATTTCATACCCTAGTACTCTACATGATCTTGATTATTGGGAGTTTCCCCTGCATAGAGGGCTTGGTTCTCTTGATTAAATACAAGTTCCATACCCTAGTACATGATAAAATCCAATGGAAACATTGCAATCCCTCCAATCCTGAAATCCTGAAAAACAAATAAGTCTGCTGGATTTTGAGTGAGATCTAAAATTCTACTTTCTCCATATGAAATCCAATGAGGGCGAAACCACTCTCAAACATCCTGAGTCATTTCATGGTAATGTTAAAAATTTAAGTAAAAGGATGAAAATGAAAAATAAAGGAGAATATCACTTTTACTTTAAGAATTTAAAATTACCATGAACTGCATATCCCTCAAACTCCCTAATGAACTGCATATCAACACTAGGGCAAAAATTCACTTTTATAACTTTAGACACGCATCTAGAAGCAACAAGAAGTCACTAACATACCCTAAAAGTAAATTGAAAAAAAAAAAAATTAAAAAAAAAAAAAAACACAAGTTAATGAGGAAACGTGGGTCGTACGGCCCTGAAACGCGTTTCCGGCCGTACTGGCCACGTTTCCATTTCGGGAAACGTGGCAGTACGGCCGGAAACGCGTTTCACGGACGTACCAAACGCGTTTCCGTGTTTCGTACCCGTTTACGTACGGAAACGGACCTCTATACCACGTTTCCTGCAACATAGGTAATGAGTTATTGCAGATAATGCATTTGATTGCAAAGTCACAGGCTTGATTATTGAGAGTAAGTATATTCACATTTTTTGGACTCCTTGCATTGTCCATAATTTAAAGCTAATTTTGGAAGAGTTTGAGGCTAGCATTCCATGTCTTAAGGAGCTTACAAGGTTGGATAGGAACATCATAAACTTCATAACCAGCCACTACCAATCTCAAGCAATATTTCAAGGATTCTCGAAGTTGGAGTTGTTGAAAGTTGAAAGACAAATATACTTAAAACTCATCATGTTGCACTGCCTTGTAGAGGTAAAATCTGCATTAGTGTGTCACCTGTGTATGGTAATCATTGAGATTTAGAATGTTTGCATTACAGTCAGATTGGAAGAGGGTAAATACAATGCATAGATTGTTGGTCAATGAGAATTGCTCTAAAATAAAAGCTCAAGCAACCCTTTCTTGGGAGAGGTTTAATATGAAATGGATGTTATCCTTGAGAGAACAACAGGAATCATTTCACAAGAAGTTGCCTCTATTTTGTTGACACTAGTTTTGCAGAGCTTATGAACTCAATTGTAATCCAGAGGTGGAACTAGTTCAACGTTCTGATGCACACTTTAGCACATGCCTTGAATCCAAAATTTTATGATGGAAGGCCCTGCAGAAGGATAGGGAGGTGGCCAATAGAGTGAAAAATGCCTTCATGGGAATATTTCCAGCTTCTCTACAAATTGAGTTGAAAGAAGGTTTTGCTAATTTTACTGCTGGATTGGATAAATATTCGAACATATTAGTTTTGTATGTGCCCTGAATCCAATTTGATGGTGCATGTCTCATAGAGCAAATGGTGTACATTTGCAAACCCTTGTCACTCATATTCTTTCACCATTGGCAAGTTCTTCATCAATTGAAAGGAACTGGAGCACCTTTATTCATTTTGTAAAGTGCAACAAGTTGGGAGAAATGTTGTTATCCTCCCCACCTGAGTTCAATTCCCTCTTGATATGTTGAGTGCATAATGAGTATATCCGTGTAATGGCTTTGAGCCTTGTTTTCTCAGACTCCCACGAAAACCAAAACATGTATATTCCCGATCCTTATGAGGAATATAAAGATGTTTCTTTAAGGAAAAGAAAAGTTGGGATCACAGAAGAATGAGGATCTTGTCTGTGTACATTTGAAACTTCACCTTATGTCTTGTGGGGGTGAAGAGTATACAAGAAAGCCTCATAAAGAGAGGAATGTGGATCTACAATCCCCTTACTTGGATGTCTTTCTCACTGCACTACAATAATGATGAAATTATAAGCACTTCATCCAATCCATGATCCTCTGTTATCTTGTTCTATTTTTGTTGATGAAGATGAAGATGAGATGGATAACTATTAGCTTATGTCGTATGTAGGCACATATAGCCTCATATACTTTTTAATAAATATCCTTGTATAAAAAAGCATTTTTTGTATTTTGCATAATGAAATCATCTATGGGAGTTCATGTAAACAAGGTTTTCCTACTAAATTGTCATTTATGCCTATTACTTATTTTTATCATTTTATTGCAATTTTCAAGATAATGCGTTCATTAAACAAGAATATTTTTGAAATATTTATATTTTTTAATTTTATAAATACCATGTTTCCTTGGTTCCAAATTTTTGGGGTTCAGGTTTCCGTGTGATACACATTTCCACGTTTTGTTCAACTTAGGCAGGACATAATTGTGCCTATTACCAAGATTTATTTCATACATGCTGCCCAAAAGAATGTCCTCAAATTTAAAACTTCACTAATTTTCTACATTTTTCATTTAAGTGAAAAGTGTGGGTTAACAGTTTTTTCTCAGAACAGAATGGAAAAACTAAAACCAATAGCAAATATTGTGTTAAACAATACAAGGGAATGAAAATAGAACCTGGAAAGTGACTCTTGCAGAAAAACTCCATCCATGCTGACTCGATCTACAAGCTCATTAAATAAGGGTGCCAAATCACAGGCCTGTTTCCAACAGCCTTCTGGAAAAGGTGTTGGCAAGAGAGCAAACGGAGCATGCACCAACCCAACACCCGGGATTTGTCCAGAACCCTACATTTAAATTACATATACAAGAAAAGTTTTAATTAGGATAAAAAAATCAATAGGCTGTTAAAAAATATCTATATTGTATAAAATTGCTAACGTATTCATTATATATTGTGGGTTTGATCTTGCTTAGTCAAAAAAGAGTAAATGGCATGTAAAAAGTGCCAAGCATATTACAGAAAAAACCCCATGCATTTGCTAAAAAAGAGTGGAAAGAATAAAATTATTTATGATATATAAAAATGGAAATTATCCCAACACTAAAGTGAATTGATCTCTCCATAAAAACAATCATTAAACCATTTGTCATTGAATCATGTTGTTTCTAGGGCAGCCTAGGATTTATTAGAAGCAATGATACAATTTATGCAATAATTTCAGTTCAAGAATTGGTGTTACAAAAAGAAATTTACCAACGTAACAAAAACAGAAAATTATATTTTGAAAAATAAAAAATAAAAAATCAGAGTATTCATTCATGGGATTGATATTTCATTGGTATTATAAGTAAATGATATGCAAATACCTGATGTGATTGCAAAGGATTGCAATGTGGAACAGATAATACCTGTACAGCCCTATCGCCAACCACAAGGCCATGTAAGGAAGCCCACACGAGTGCATCTTGCAGAAGCTCCTTTGCCAATACTGGAGAGATGTCCTCAAAAGGGGAAATGCCCTTGTTGGAATCAACTGCTAACTCTTTCTCATACCTCTCAGACTCCATTTCCTTGATCTTGAGTTGGTCCACAAACTGAAATTGGAAAGACAATAGAGATCTAAAGTGAATGATATGTCCAACACTGAAACGGATGCAAGGTCATCAATAAGCAGAAAATGAAGAAAATAGGCATTCACTTAATAATGAAAATTATGAAATATCTATCATAACTAACCAAAGTATAAATATGAAGCCTCATATAAGAGAAGTTAGATCATACTCCACAGGTAGTTTAAGTAAAATGACTTTAATGAACATTTTATTTCATGCTAGAAGTGAATCAAAATAACATAAAACATTTCATGCAGCATTTCCATTTAAAAGAAAAGGAGCAATAGGCAAGAGAGACTTATTTTTTTTAATTATGTTTTCATCAGACTTAGGAATCAAAAGTAACTCCACACTTAATAGGTGCCCACATTCTCTCCATGAGCAAGGAGATTGAGACCAACCATATGTAACAAGGAATTGCCCCTTCACATTGACTTCTTTTTTGGACCTTCCATTAGATGGTCCATCTTAAAAGTTCTCTTCATCCTATGCAACAACTATTTAACTTGAATAATGAAACACCTTTTTATGCTAAGATTGTGGACACTGGAACACTGGGCTAGAAAGTGAGATCATTTTTTATTTACCTGTATTTAGAGCAGATTAATGAAATTGTTAGGTAATGGAGGTTTTAGGCAACTGCATAAACTTTTTAAAGCATTTTTTAATGATATATGACAATTATCACCACAACAGCATGAGAAGGTTCAGTCCCAAACTTCTGTTTTCTGGTTGAGATATATTTCTTGTAGAATCTCTATGGCTAAGCTGCTGACGGGCATATCTATGCCATCAAAATCACCCAGTACTTGCACCTTCTTCTTCAAGAAATAGATCCACATTTTGTGAGAGAAGTCATCCACAAAAATTGCATAGTATAAGTATCCTCCTAATGATGTTACGGGCAATATACCAGATAGATCAGAATGGACCAATTAAAGAATGTCAGTAGTTTGACTTTCACTTGAGGGGAATGGTCCCCTAGTAAGATTTCCAGCTGCACAAGCTTGACAAACATCTTCATGATTTATGTTGAACTCAGGCATAGTTGTGACCATCTTCCTTGCCCCAGGTAAGGCTTTGTGATGAAAGTGAGCAAATCTTAGGTGCCATAATTCAGATTGACGAGAAGTATCACAAGTCATAGCTCCCAAAGGACTTCCTCCAACTTGATAGAGCCCTTCAACCCTAAATCCAAGTGTAAATTCATCTTTAAGGTTTTTTTGCCAAATACGTATCTTTCCATCAATGAATGCTACCTTGAAGCCTTTATCTTCCATCGCAGAAATAGACACCAGGTTCTTCTTCAAATCAGGTACATACAATACTTCTTGTAGATGAAGGGTTTGACCTTGATTTAACTGAAGAGTGACAGTCCCTATCCCTTTCACGGGTTAGGGCCTAATTCTGTCACACATGCAAAGAAAGGAGGGCAGTTCTGCAGTCACATCAGATCAACAAGTTCAGCAACCTAATCAAGTTTGATTGGGCTAGGAAAATACATCTAATAAAGCATCCATCTCTAGCGAAGAAGAGGACACCTAAAGCGAAGGAAGGAAGCAAGTAAAAGGGCTCATTTCAAGCCCTAGATCAGCCACATGTGCGAAGAATTCAGATCTGCAATAAGGTAAGAGGATCAGCCTCTCAACTTGGAAATATCACATCAAGGAAGGTCTCATTCTCTAGCCTAAGTGTCAAGGAAAAGGAAGATTGCCAAGCAAAGTAGAGAAGGAAAGGAAGACTCCAAAGAAGAGGTCTCTAAGGAGACCTAGGGTTTCTGCAGTTGCCGGAAAGAGAGCCCTCAATTGCCGGAAGAAGTGCAAAGGAAGAGATCAAGATGCAAAAAGGAAGAAGGCATTGATTGAAGAACAAAAGAAAGAGAGACGGTGTCTTGTGCTTGGAGGATCTACTAGTCAAGGGTCTATGGTTTGGCATTGTCAATTGAAGGTTCAATAAGATAAATTTGCAGAAGGGTTTACTTCTCTAGGAGAGAGAGGTTTTGCCTTGGCAGAGAGCCAACATCTTGTGTTCTTGTCTCTTTTGTTTTGGTAACTATTTGATAAAGTAAGAAGAATACACACTAATAATAATAAGAGAAGATTGTGCTATTAAGAAAAGTAAAAGTACTTCACAAATTGTTATCATCGTCAAAAGAATCTCACTATAACCGAGATGCCCTGGATTCTTCAACATGGTATCAGAGCTAAGGTGACCCATCAAGGAAGGGCATCTCAAGAACACATAGAAAATTGAAGCATCAAGATCAAGAAGTAACGGCACACAAAGATTGAAACATTAGATCTACAAGCAAGGGTTCCAAATCCATCAAAGTCAAGGAGGATTACCATCTCCTCTCCTAGATCCATCAAGAAGGACTACCAGCCTGCAAACAAAGAAAGAAGAAAAGCCTTCCATCTAAAGGCTTCTACAACAGCTTCTACAAGAAGGTTCATCCAAGAAGGGTTTACATCAAAGACTCATCATCTTCAAAGGAAGGTACTTAGATCTAGGCCCATCATTGAAGATCTCCACATCTACACATTGAGAAGTTTTCATCAACAAGCAGATCTATCACAAGGTACCTTGAAGGAAGCATCTTGAAGAACTCCAAGATCCAAGAAACTGAGACTTCATTCATCAAGAAAGCAGCAAGATATCCTCTTCACCAACACTCTCAAGTAAGTATTTTTATGTACTCTTCTCAAAATATCAAAATGTCTTTTTGGAAGGAAAGCAACAAATTGGTTGGGACTCTTAATTTCCTTGCATGGAAAAGGAGGATTGATCTACTTCTCAAAGAAAATGAACTTCTGGACTACATCAAAGGGAGTGTCATTGTTTCTACTAAGGAACAAACTCAAGCCCTAGCAAAGTTTAATAAGGATGAAACAAGGGCTCAAAGGATTCTGATAGAATCCATCAAGGATCCTCTCATTCCTTATCTTTCTAAACTTGAAACATCTAAAAAAAAATCTATGATAGGTTGGTGGAGCTATTCTCAGTTACTATAGCTGGAGAAGTGATATCGTTGCGTAATGAACTATATAAAATGAAGATATCCAAGGAAGAAGGAATAGCTACCTACTTCATGAAGGTCACTAAGATGAGAGACCAGCTACAAGAACTGGGAGAAATTATGTCAGACAGGGAGATGACTATTGTGGTGCTCAATGCATTACCTAAGGAATGGGGCAACTTCACATCAAGTATATATGCCAAGAAGGAAGCTACCCCGCTAAATGAACTTTGGTCTCTATGCAAAATTGAGGAGACTAGACTCACAGCCAAAGGTAATGAGGGATCAAAGGAGAAGGCATTTGCTGTTATGGCCAAGATAAATGGGAAATTTGGCAAGTTTGGTCCACGGAGAAAGGGTAAAAGAGATATGTCCAAAGTCCAATGCTTTGGCTGCCAAAAGTATGGACACTATAAGAGGGATTGTCCTAAGTTCAAAAAGGACAACAATAAGAGGAAACGAGAAGAAGAAGTCCACATTACACAAGAAGTAAAAGAAGAAGATAAGAAGCAGAAGGAGGACCCTCTGGATCTCTACTATGATTAAGATCAACTTCTTCACATAAGTCTTCTTTAAAGTTTTGGGTATCATAGGAACATGTAGCAATAGGATAGAATGCATGATTTATGAGAATGGCATCTTCAGGAATATAGGAGCATTATGTAGAGATAGCTCAAATCAAGATATTCATGTAGGAAGGATCTAGCCATTGAATGACCTCATCAATGCATAAAGGAATGATCATGATCAAGAAGAATAATCTTAGAAGGCCACTATCATCAGCAGAAAGGAGCATTCGCAAGATGAGGACTACAAGGATCCTCCAGTGAAATCTTCAATAAAGGGTTCATGACTTTAAGGAAAAAGAAGATGTCTTGACAAGAATTCCACTTATGGGGATTCAAGAAAGGATGATATGTAGGCAAGGAAAGATGTAGCAAAGCAAAGAAAATTGAGGTAATCTCAATCTAGGAAACTATCAAAGGAAGCTAAGATGATTAAGGAAAGAACTAAGATGAGGTATGTATGCATCTATGTTTTTCAAGTCATGTCATCATTTGTATCAATGAGCATGGGAAATTGTTCTGTAGCATGGTCAAGGACAGTGTAGATCTCTTTCATTGAAGAAAGTGTACAAAGGCATGATTCACTCACTAATAAAGGTCAACATGAGAAATGTCCTCATATGGAGTATGAGATGGTTGACAAAGAAAATCTATAAAGAAGCATATGAGAAAAAGAGATCATGGATAAAAGGACACCATGGACAATAGGAATCAACATCTGACAGATTTGTTGAAGGCATCTCCCGAAAGAAGGCACGAGAAATCTGACAAAGGAAGAAAAAGATCAAAGGACCTTTGACACCTAGAAAGGCTTTGGAGATATGAAAATGCCGGATGTTGATGATTCAGCCCAACAAGATGTCGTGATGAAAATCCATCTCGTAAGGTATTGTTTGATTTAATGTTATGCTATCTGGATGAGTTCATGCAAGGCTACTGGAACAAGGGTTGTAAGTGCAAGTACGACTAGCATTCATGTGGTGTATGGAAATTCCTAAAAGAAACTTAATGAGGAAGAAGTAGCTATATGATGAAGCTTCCAGATATGTATCAAGAAGCCCACTTTCCATGGAAAAAGGAATGACATGACAAACTAAGAAGGAAAGTGATTGATGGTTGATGCCCTACAAAGAAGAAGCTCGACTGAATTTCATGCAATCAACGAAAGGAAGTGATCAAGCAGTTGCAAGACCCACAAAGAAGAAGTTGTTGATGGAAAGGAAAGTCCCTAGTTAGAGGGAGCTCCAATAAGTCCCTAATTAAGAGGGAGCTTGAGCAAGTTCCTGGTCAGAGGGAGCTTAGGTACATTCCTTCACAGGAATGGAAATATTTTCCCTAGTTGAGAGGTGGAGATAGACACAACATTATTGTCTTCACTTGTGAAGAAAGAATGGAGGATTGGGTAATCATCTAGCATATGATGCTCTTTGAGGATGTGTAGGGCATCCAAGAGAAGAGTAGGCAAAAGGACCGATATTCTTTGAGGGTTGTGAACCCAAGATAAGAATAGTCCTGGAAGGTTATACTCAGTGAACACCCGGGTGGGTATGAACCTTGAGAGACAATGATGAAGGTGTCTATAGTCATTGGTCTCGCCAACACTGTGCTCGATCTATTGAGAAATAGAGTTGTCAGTGAAGGCCTCGCTGTGGAAGCAATGTTGGTTACTATGATGCTATAATAGATGGATTGCCAATCCGATTTATCTTATGTGAATTCTTCAGATTGAAAATGGCCAAGCACCTTAATGATTTATGAATACCTCCCTAGTTAAGAGGGAGTGTTGAATAAAGTGTAACTAGGCTCGGTCTTCATAAATGTAATTTTGATCTTTGTACTTGATAAAGAAGAAGAAATATTATTTTTGTAAATTGTAAAAATGAGTTTCCTGCTCATTTGGTAGGTCGAGCACATATTTGAGTGCTTCTAGGAAAGTCAAAGAGTCAATGTAATTGTTGAAGACCCATGTGGGCATGTTACACTATGTAACCTATGTAGTTATGTCAAAGATATGTGTCAAAAGTAATCCTCCAAAGCACAAGGACAAGTCTCCTCTTCAAGTCGGCTCAAGAAATGAATTTTCATGCACAAATGTCAAGTCAACCTAAATGGAGGGACAGACTCCTATATATAGGGTAGTTCGACCTCACCTTAGAAGCATCAATCATATCTGAAATTAGTGAAGAAGAAAGATTGAAAAAGAGGTGCAAAAAAGGGGCATAAAGGTGATTCTAGGGCAGCGAAGAAGAAGCACGAGAAACCAAGTTTGGGAGGGTTGTTTTAGGGCCTAATTTTTCACACGTGCGAAGAAAGGAGGGCAATTATGCAATCACATCAGATCAACAAGTGCAGCAACCTAATCAAGTTTGATTGGGCTAGGAAAATACATCTAATAAAGCCTCCATCTCCAGTGAAGAAGAGGAAACCTAAAGTGAAGGAAGGAAGCAAGTAAAAGGGCTCATTTCAAGCCCTAGATCAGCCAACGTGCGAAAAATTCAAATCTGCAGTAAGGTAATAGGATCAGCCTCTCAACTTGGAAATATCAAATCAAGGAAGGTCTCATTCTCTAGCCTAAGTGTCAAGGAAAAGGAAGATTTCCAAGCGAAGTAGAGAAGGAAAGGAAGAGTCCAAAGAAGAGGTCTCTAAGTAGACCTAGGGTTTCTGCAGTTGCCGGAAAGAGAGCCCTCAGTTGACGGAAGAAGTGTGACGTAAGAGATCAAGGTGCAAAACGGAAGAAGGCATTGATTGAAGAGCAAAAGAAAGAGAGATTGTGTCTTGTGCTTGGAGGATCTACTAGTCAAGGGTCTAGGGTTTGGCATTTGTCAATTGAAGGTTCAATAAGAGAAATTTGCAGAAAGGTTTTCCTCTCTAGGAGAGAGAGGTTTTGCCCTAGCAGAGAGCCAACATCTTGTGTTCTTGTCTCTTTTGTTTTGGTAACTGTGTAAGAAGAATAACACTAATAATAATAAAAGAAGATTGTGCTATTAAGAAAAGTAAAAGTACTTCACAAATTGTTATCATCGTCAGAAGAATCTCACTATAACCTAGATGCCCTAGATTCTTCAACATCCATAGCACCATTCTCTTCCAAAGTCAAATCCAAAGTCATCTTCAATGCATGATAGTCGGATTTGTCCTTGAGCTTATCCTCATATTTCAAATACGATGTAGAAGCCATTGAAGCTTTGTTCAACAACTCTTTTATAGTGATTGTTTTTCTCTCTCTTGCTTGGGATTTGTCTTCACCTGGGCTCTGATACCATGTTAAATTTAGTTAACAATGGTATGTTTTATGCTTAGCACAATTACTTCAATGTTCCTTAAGCAACCCAATAGTAATTTCCAATTTAGATTTCCAGTAGCAATCACATTAACCATTAATCACATTGATAATAAAAGTGGATAGAACATAAAACAATATGCAAAAGACAAGCCAAGACAAGAAGAAACCAGATTTGGCGGATGCAGATCAATTCTTCTTATTATTATATCAAAATGTTCAGCAAAGGGAGGGTGTACAAAAGTCAAATTGACTTGCCCAATTCAAAGTCAAACAGCCCAGTCAATTTCTACAGTCAAACTTCAGCCCTAACCAGAAAGTCAACGCTAGTCAAGGCAGCAATAGAATGTCCTCAAAACAGCTCGATCTTCCCTAATCAAACTCGGCCTGATAAGGAGGTCAAAGTCAACCCAAAACAGTGACAAAGTCAAAAGTCAAACTCAGTCAAATTGTTGTCCTGAAATCTGTGATCAACCTGCAATTTGGTCTGCAATCAAAGTGCTCAAAAAACCTCGATTTTTGTGCCAAAAGTTGCGGCCTACTAAGACAAAAATATCCCCAAAAGATTGAATTCAAATGATGCCCAAAAGGTGTTGATCAATGCTAGTTAGACTGCAGTCAACTCTGTAATTTCGGCCCTGTAATTCAGCTTCTGAAATTCTTCCTTCTTGATCCACACGTGTGAGAGAGAAGAATGCCCAATGTAGTATGAACCAATGAAAGGAGAGAATGTGTGAGTGAAGAAGGTGCCAAATGAGGTGAAAGGTCACTTGTATTTATATAAGTCGTTGAGGGTGAAGTGACACATCCATTGGGCTTTTTGAGCCTACATGATGATGTGGTTGACCTTGACAACTTGCACATATGTGGGCATAAATTCAAAATCACACTTCTGCTTGTTCAAATGAGATGATCTTTATATCAATTTTAATTTAATGCAATCATCATCTCCATCAAATGAGTTGTCCTAAGGTGAAATTTGGCCCTAGTTGCCAATTTTAACATGTCCAAAACCCGTTCATCCATCCTGATGTGTTGCACCCTTATTGCTCCCCGTTGTACCATATCCCGGATAAAGTGGTACTTGATATAAAAATGCTTGAAGCGATCGTAGAACACGAGATTCTCTAAAAGGCGAATCCCACTCTAGTTATTGCAATAGATAATGGTGGTATCTAGCACATGCTCAAATAGCTCACTGAAGAGCTTCTATAACCAAACAGCTTCACAACAGGCCATACTAGCTACAATATATTCGGCCTCGGTTGTGCTTAAAGCAACTGATTTTTGCTTCCTGCTCATCCAAGAAATTGAAGCAGATCCCAAAGAGAAGCAACATCCTAACATGCTCTTTCTATCCACCACACTGTCAGCCCAGTCAGCATCAGAATATCCATGTAGCCTCAAATTCTCACCAATGTATCTCGGTTCATAGTTGATAGTGCCACGAAGATATCTTAAGAGATTCTTTGCAGCAACCCATTGTATGTGATGAGGCTCAACCATAAATTGACTCAAATTATTTACAGCGAAGTATATGTCTGGTTGAGAGTTTACCAAGAACATCAGTGCCCCCACAAGTTGTCTATATTTAGAAGGATTTTCCAATTCGAGCCCAGCAGCACTTTCACATAGCTTCTTGAAGTTTAGTTCCATCGGAGTAGTTGCATTCCACCATCCCACATCTTTCTAACAGCTTCACAATGTATTTTCCTTGAGAAAGGAAAATCTCACCTAGCTTTTGCTAGACCTCCAGGCCTAGGAAGTAATGCATCAATCCTAGGTCCTTCATCTCAAATTCAAAAGTCAACACCCTCTTGCATTGATAAATGAGAGGTTTTGCACCAGTTAGAAAGAGATCATCAACATAAAGGACCAAAATAAGTGGAATGTCCTTTTCAACCTTGAAGTATATGGTTTGAATCAACATAGCTCCTTGTAAATCCCAGCTTCATAAGATAGCTATCAATCCCATCGTACCAAGCCCTAGGGGCTTGCTTCAACCCATTGAGGGCTTTCTTCAGCCGGCAGACATGTGTCCTTCTATCTTGTACTTCAAAACCCTAAGTTGTTCCAAGTAGACTTCCTCCTTAAGTGAGCCATGCAAGAATGCAATCTTGACGTCCATTTGATGTAGGCTCCATCCTTGATTTGCAATGAGAACAATTATAGATTGGACAGTGGTATATCGAGCAACTGGTTCAAATATTTCATCATAGTCCACTCTTTTCTTTTGAGAGAAGCCAAGAGCTACGAACCTGGCCTTATATTTTTCAGCACTTCCATCAGCTCCATGTTTAACTTTGTAAAGCCATTTTGAGGTGACCACAGACTTGGCCTTAGGTCTAGGCGCCACGTTCAAAACATCATTCTTCATGATCAATTCATATTCCTCATTCATCGCATCTTTCCATACTTGGTGCTTTACAGCTTCTTCGAAAGTACAAGGTTTAGCTTGAACAATAGTACTCATGGCAGTCAAGTATCCTTAATACCCATTTGGCTTCTTACTTTCATGAAATGTCCCTCTTGGAGCAGTTTGTCTTTCAGCATCTTCAAGAGTATCTTTGAGTCATAGTGGTCTTTTCCTTGAGGTAAAGGGATCACCAATAGGTGGATCAATAGGATCCATCCGGCCATCAACATCAGGCATAGGTTCATCCATCAGAGGATCTTCTTGTGATTTTGTAGCAGCATCATCATCGTCCTTTTTTGAAATGGGGAGATCTTTGGCTTTCCCGAGGACAGTTTCTTCATTAAAAGTAGCATCTCAGCTTACTTCCACATCTCTTTGACCAGGTACATATATTCTATATGCCTTTGAATTTTCACTGTAGCCTACGAATATACGTTTCTTCCCAGAAGCTTCCAACTTATTCATTTTCTCTTTAGGCACATGAAAGTATACGAGACAACAAAGATTCTAAAATGAGAAACATCAGGTTTCTTACTAGTGGACTTCTTTGGGTGTCTTGAAATCCAATGCTTGATGCGGGCTCTTATTTTGAACATATACGCTAGTGTTGACAGCTTCTCCCCACAAGAATTTCAGTAGACCTTGATCATATATCATGGCATGTAGTATACCTAGGGGGGATATTAGGAGATATGGGGTACAAAGGGAGGTACCAAGGAAATAAGGAAATAATGAGATGTAAGGATAATAAATAAATGGGCCATAGTTAATAAATTAAGTTGTTAACCCACATCATGTAAGGGACCACAAGTAGTTAAAAATAATGTTAATAAGCCCATTGTATTAGATATATGCTATTGAGAGACGCATGGTAATGACCCATGGTATTGTATGTATGAAGCCTATATAGAGGCTAGAGACTCTCCATTGAGAGATGTCAAAGATTATTGTATTGGCAAGCATATGGCTTGTGGGGTGTTCTCCTTCCTTAAGGAGTGATTGTATGGTGTTACCCTACCTCAAGGGTTTGATATTAATAAAGATCTAAAGTTTATCTATTTCTCTCTTATTATTTCCTTAGTCCCTTGGGTACCTCCCTTTGTACCCCATACCCCCTAATATCCCCCCTAGGTATACTACATGGCACATGTGGCTTCCATGATTGTTCAATTCCTCCTTTCAGCAACACCATTTTGCCTAGGAGTGTATGGAACAGTTGTCTCCCTCTTAATGCTAGCCTCTCTGCAAAAATCTTTGAATCCATTTGATTCATATTCGGTTCCATTGTCGGTCCTCAACGTCTTGATCTTCTTCCCTATTTGATTCTCCACCAAAGCTTTGAAAGAATAGAATGATTTGAACACTTTATACTTCCTCTTCAAGAAATAGATCCATGTTTTGCGAGAGAAGTCATCCACAAAGATTGCATAATATATGTATCCTCCCAATGAGGTTACGAGCAGAGCACCAGATACGTCAGAATGGACCACTTGAAGAATATCAGTTGTTATACTCTCACTAGAAGGGAATGGTCCCTTTGTATGTTTCCCAATTGTAGATCCCTGACAAACTCCTTCATGGTTCATGTGAAAGTCAGGTATCCCTATGACCATCTTCCTTACCCCAGGTAAGGCTTTGTAATGTAAGTGGACAAACCTCCGATGCCATAACTCACATTGAAGAGAAGTATCACTTGCCAAAGCTCCCAAAGGACTTCCACCAACTTGATAGAGACCATCAACCCTAAATCCAAGAGTAAATGCATCTTTAGGGTTTCTATGCCAAATACGTACATTTCCATCAATGAATGCTACCTTGAAGCCTTTGTCTTCCATCGCAGAAATAGACACCAAGTTCTTCTTCAAATCGGGCACATACAATACTTCTTGTAGATGTATGGTTTGACCATGATTCAAGTGAAAAGTGATAGTTCCTATCCCTTTGACATGGTAGGTGGCATTATCTCCAAGTATAATCTTTAGATTAGTTTTCTTCTCAACCAAATTTGAGAGGGCCTCCTTGTATCCAGTGAAGTGCCTTAAGGCTCCACTATCAATCAACCAATGATCCAAAGTATCCAGAGGAGAGGAAGTAGATAGAGAAGAAATAAGATAAAACTCATTTTGTTTTTCTACAACATTATTTTCATCATACTTGGCATTTCGTGTCCTTTTGGGAGGTCGACCATTTTTATCTCGAGCAGCTGGAGCATTCCTCCTTCCTTTGTTGTTGTACCTATTGTTCCTTTGATTGCCATTGCTTTTGTAATTATTGTTGTTGTTCTCATCATCCCTTGGAGGATTCTTCTTGTGAGGGCACTCTCTAGCATAGTGGTCGAACATGTTACAATCGTAGCAGCTTCCTTTGCCTCTTCCTTTTAATCCCTTCTTAGATCCTTGACCCTGTCTACTTGGACAAGCATCATTCTTCCTCTTTGCAGGGGCGAAGAAAGTAGCAGGTTCATTTCCATTTTTAGATTTATCTCTCTCTATCATCCTTGTTTCCTTTTGAGTGCATCGAGCCAATAACTCATCGAAACCAAGTATCTTGTCATTGTTGAGCATGGTGGTGACAAATACATTCCATGGTCTTAGAAGACCTCCAAGAGCAATGAGATTGAGCTCCCAGTCATAAATAAATTCTTCAATAGATAGCAAGTCATTCTTGATTTGAGTTATTCTCATGAAGTAGGATTGGATAGACTCCCCTTTATTCATCTCGATATCCTTCAACTTGTTTTTGAGAAAGAGGATTTGATTTGCATTGTTCACTTTGAACATCCCAACCAGCTTATCATACATTTCCTTAGAAGTTACCAAATCAGAAATATAGGCAACCAAATGCTTTTGAATGGAGCCAATAATAATTTTCTTAGCTTTGACCTTACCTTTTCTATACTTCGTTCTCACAACAGCTGGTGCATTTGAAGGAGGCTCCACCACTTTTCCCTCCACAGTCCAATACTTCATGCTCCTCCAAAGTCAAGTCCAAAGTCATCTTCCATGCATTATAGTCAGATTTTTCATTGAGCTTGTCCTCAGCCTTGAATAAAGATGTAGAGACCATGGAGACTTGTCAAATATTCTTTGTCCAACAAATATCTTAGTGATTGCTTTTCTCTCTCTTACCTGGGCTTGTCTTCACCTGGGCTCTGAAACCATGTTAATTTTAGATAACAATGGTATGTTTTATGCTTGCAACAAATAGTTCAATGTCCTTTTATAAGCCCAATGTCAATTCCAATTTAGTTTCCAATAGCAATCACATAAACCATTAATTCACATTGACAGTAACTGTAGATGCAACATAAATAGTAAAATGCAGAAGAAAATCTAAGACAAGAGAACAACAATAATTGGCTAATACCAAGGAAAAACCCCAAGATGGGGAAAACCCTTGATCAATTTCTTCTTATTATGAATATCAAATGTTCAGCAGAGAGAGAATCCAATAATGTACAATGATGAAGTCAAAGTCATAGTTGACTTGACAAAATATGATCCAAAACACTGTCCAAAACAACCCTGTCAAAATAGCAGTATTTTGGTTCCAGTCAACAGCAACCCTAACCAAAAAGTCAACGACGGTCAATGCAGTAGCAAATAGTCCACTTGGAGCTTAGTCAAACCCAATCAAATTTGGCCTTCCTTACTAGTCAAAGTTAGCCCAAAACAATCAACAAATCATCAGTCAAATTCGGTCAACCCTATGGTCATCGCAAGTCAAAGTGCCCAGAAATCCTCAATTTTTGTGCCAGTCACTGCGGCCTACCCAAACATAATTATTCCTCCAAAAATCGCAGTCAAAATCACCTCAATCAACTTTGGCCAAACTTCAGCTGAAACAGAAAATTCAACGCAGCCAAAGTAGCCTCCTGAAATCGCACGTGTGAGAGAAAGACAGTTGCCTGCAACTTGTACGACCCAATCAAATGAGAGAGAAGATATGATGAGTGATGATGGTGCCAAATGAGCTTTTAGGTAACTCTTATTTATATGCGTTGGAGGAGGCTCAATTTGTCCAACTTGGCCCCAAGCTGACCTTGACAAATTGCACGTGTGGGCTTGACTTCAAAAACATATTTCTCCTTGTCCAAATTTAGTAATCTTTAGGTCGATTTTGGTCCTCTCGAAAATAGGAATTGAATGCAATAATTATCTCCATCAAATGAGTTGTCCAAAGTGGAATTTGGCCCTAGTTGCACAATTTAACAGCGATGAATTGCGGCATGCCCCACCACTAAGGGGGTAACCACTGCTACACATCATTGAAAGCATGATCTAATTTCTTCGAGCGTCAAGTAGTAATATAAAGAAAAAGCAAAAGGTAATAAGAGGGGTGGAAAAACAAAGTTCAAGGTAGCCCATTGCATCCATGATTACTCCCTCCTCACATTTGTACACCCAGAATGTGGAATTCCTCATCATTGCTACCCCTGTGACCGTGGCATTGAGTCGTAAGACTCTGTTTCCCCTTTGTTCCATCATTATTCACATGACACCTATCAATTGAAGGGAGTACTGAGGACATGTCACTTCCCTTTGGTGGTTGAAAATTCCTAATAAGGTCGTCTATTAGCCACTCCCACCTAGGGAGATAACACCATTACGTGACTATGGCCCCAATTTTGGAAAAGGAACCTTGTATGAAGTGTCACATTGCCCATTACTTGCAAGCTTGGTTCGCATAGATGCAAAAATGATTAAATGTGCTTGAAGATATAAGTTGTAACATTGGATATTGTGTGTGATTGTCAACTATTTTTATTATGGGTCGAGCAGCTTAACTGGGGCCCAAGTTCACCAAAGGATCATATTGACACCCACGGGAACTGCATTGAGAGCCATGGGTCCCCAAATAATCATAGAGCATCATGTGCATTCTTGGGCACCTTCAACACCCCAAAGCTTCTGCACTTTGCCTATATTATTCATGGGACGACGCACCTATACTAGCATGTCCCAGTTGGCTTAGCAGTGATCACGTGGTTTGGTAGGTGATTCAGTGCCTAGATGAAGTTTGTCTCACCTTTGGAGACATGGGAGGGCTTGCACCATCTTCAGTGCCCTAAGGGTTGGAGCAGAGAAAAATATTTAGCCACACAGTGACCCATGAGACCCAGTTTTGTGCCCCAAACCATATTTGGGGGTCTGCAAGATGATTTGCATTGAGACATAAGGGCCAACCCCTCCATCATGATTTTAGAGGGCCTCTACATCACACATGACACCATTTGGCTTCAAATCCTTCCCTCTGGAGCCCTATGCATGCATGATGCCTTTGACCCTCCTTTAGGAAATTTATCATTTATCACATTGATTACTAGGTCGACTTGTGACCTAGAGGTGTTTCTTTCCCATCACTTTATGATTTTAGGGGCTTGTAGGCATAATAGCACATGTTAGGACTCATATATATTGGAGAGATGTCATTTCATCTCTCATCATCACTCAACTTGGGATTTTTGGCCTCCTTAGAGAGACTCACACTTCTTGTTCTCTTGGATTATTGGATCATTGGATGCATTTGGAGCTGATTTTTGGATATCTTTTGGAGCTATTTCTTGGCATAATGGATGGATCTCTTGCATAATTGTCTTGTAAGTACTTCTAATTGTTGAATGATCTATTTTCTATGTCTAATGTATGGAAATATTGATTCTAGATGATGATAAAATTGTGCCCTAATTTGTTGAAAACTTGTTAATTGGTTATCTAGATGAATTTTGCATGCATTACTCATACATGACATTGTAAGAATTATCCTAGTGGTGAAACTCTTGGAAGCTCTTCCCATAAAACTCCATTATTCCTTGAAGTGGGTAAATGCTTGAAATTTGTGCTAGGGCATCAAATTTTAGCCTCCTTAAGAACAAGATTGGCCTATCTTTGAGATCCTTGACTCCATATACCCAAGGGACAAGGCACTAGTCCAAGTCATTGGTGATCAATCACATTTTTCATCCATCTTTTCTTCTCTTGAAAATTTCGGTCCTTTCAAGGCTAGAGGAGCAACTAGGGCTTGGAGAGAAATTCTAGGGAGAAGGGTTTTTGATGATTTGAGAGCCTAAACATCAAGTTGACTTGGTTTGCCACAAAACCTATCAATTTGGTGGGCATCCACTCAAATTTCATCCATAAATTCTTTGACCCTAAGTGTTTGCAACTTTGCACTAAGAGGGAAACCTTAGTTTTCCTTCTCTCAACTTAAGGACTTATTTGAAGGTTTCATGAGCCTCGATTAGCTAATTTTACTATAAGAAACCTTTTTCTCTCTAGTCTTGACTTCGGGAACTCTTATTATCGTCAAATACATCGAACCCTAGGTCTTGCAACCCCCCATTTTCTAGGTATTTTCATTGACAGTGAAGTGCTTCCTTAGAGAAGCCTTGAACTTATATTGTGACTCTCTCTTAAATGCGCCCTAGGGAGATCATCTTAGACCTTATTTGTAGCCTATCTATTTTAGAATTGATTTCTAACCTTCTTACCAGACTACTCCCATCAGTGAAAAAAATGTAAAGAGCAAGGAGTTTTGGTTGAGGTGGCAAGGGGCCTCTACCGCATTGTTGTCCCATTGTCTAGTTTATACCTTGTAGGGTTTCTTTCTCCAAGTCCTACTCGATTTTGCGGCAATAGTACCAGGACTCATTTGAAGATTTGTTTCTACCAAGAATGGAAAGCGATAGGAAACTTGATGTTAAAACAAATGCAAAGGAAGTGGTTATAGTGGAACGTATTACTTTTTAGGCCATATTCACAGTTGAATGGGTCGAAGCTATTGTGAGAGCACCCATGGAAAAATGGTATGTTATAGCAACACCGATTTCATTATCTTTCTGATAGTAACTCCACCCAAGATGAAGTTTTGAGGATTCAGGGTATCTGATACAGTCAGCATATGACCAATATAATGGCATATTGGCAAAGGGGCTCAGAAAAAATATTCATTGTCTATGGTTCAGATAGAAATTCGGTAAAGATGTAGATGGTCGATGTCCAGACCACTACTTTCATTTTCAGCCCATAAAGGATCAATGATTGGCATGCTTTCTAGGCCTTTTACATCACTCAGATCTGAATTAGACTGATAGGGACCTATTTCAGTACCTGAAAACATCTAAAGAGTCAGTGTTGATTCTTTGTATCAGCAACAATGAATTCTTCAAAATAGAAAATTGTTTCAGCAGCGAAAAGAGAATCAAAATCAGAGTGATATTGTTAAGAAGAATGACATGTTCAAACTACAAATGGTCTAGAGGATCATGTCACCTTAGAAGGAGGATCCTTATACAATTTGTGGAAGGGCCACATTTGAAAGCTCTTTGGGTTTAGACACTGTACTTTGAAGACTTCACGTGTCAAAGCCCATTACTCTTTTGAGGGGCTACTCCCTTCAAGGGCTTTGTGATTATAACTTGGAGGAATTATTTACCATGAAGGCCACACCTACCACTTGACGTGATTACTGATACATCAAGGGAAGATCTATTATTGGAGGAATCCATATTTGAATTTGGGAGATGACTTACATGGTGTGATGCCATGAGTTCTCATCCTTTAGAGAGCCTTTGGAGGCTTGAAGCCTTGATGTGACATCTCAAAGCCCTTGCTATCACTTGTAGAGACACACTTCTTTTGGGGTTAACTTCATTGTCAATGTGGCATGAACAGCCCACTTTTTTGTAGTTTATATTAATTAATTAGAGAAGAGGGTGTTTTACCCCTCCATAGGCTAGAAATTGATGTAATTGAAGAAATATTAATTTTTACTGTAAAGGAAGTTGAACATCTCTCTATAAATAGGAGATATGCTTCCTCATTTGCACTCATGGTTGAATTGGGGGAGAAACCCCTTAGCAAATTCTGAAATTTCTGTTGGAGACTTTTATCTTTTTCTTGTGCTATGGATGGCTAGCTAGAGTGCTCTCATGAAGGTGTTATTTGTGGATGTTTCTCAATCAATGGATGTTCAGTGAATGAATTCACTGTGTGTAATGTGATGAGTGTGTGCTCTCTTCATTTCCCTGTGGTATTTAATCTTGAATAGTCATAAATGTGGTGTACTTATCTAGTGATGGTGGTATGCCCTATTCTCCCTTCTTTGATAGATCCCTACTCGAAGACATTGGAAGAATTCTAGTGGAAATTGTTCTCGTTGACCTTCTTGAGGTTTATGAAGTAGCTAAGGTGATCTATTGCGATATGTGGTGCACTGCCCTAATTATTAGATGCATGGCCTCAAGATCCCCCTTGGTCAATTTTAGGTGCATTTTCACTGGGTTCAGGTTGGGACCAATTGTAGAAATTTAATGATCTGCACCCCAAGCCCAGTTTACAATTTTGCAAGTGTTTATTTGACCCAACCCACATGTTTTGTCATGTTGATATAATTTTCAGTGTGCATTCATTGTAAACATTTAATGAGTGTTTCTACTATTTTTCACGTTTCTTAACAACTGTAATTAAATTAAAATTTATGCAAGCATTCAAGCATGAGAGACACTTATTTTTGGTCAACGTGACCCCGGAAAAACCCCACAACCTTTTGGAGAAAACCGGTCTTCAAAGGAGGATTTTATTGCTTGAGAAACTAGTCTAAGTACATAAAAAATAACCACAATACTTATCTCCCTTTCGCTTAAGCATTAAATGCTAATCTGGAAAATTGTGCCCACTGATATTTTCAAATTTTCACAATTTTAAGTGCCCAGAATTTTTTGCACTTATACGCA
Organism: Pinus tabuliformis; assembly: GCA_031772625.1. Taxonomy (NCBI): domain Eukaryota; kingdom Viridiplantae; phylum Streptophyta; class Pinopsida; order Pinales; family Pinaceae; genus Pinus; species Pinus tabuliformis. The sequence continues at coordinate 1,119,307,938 of CM062817.1, forward strand.
GCTCAGCTCCTCGATTTCTGTGCTCAGGAATCTGCCTCAAAATCTGTGTTGAAACAACCTTGATTTCTGTGCCCAAAACAGCCTCGATATCTATGCAAATACAACCTCGATTTCTATGCAAAAGACTGATTGTAACTCCTAGAAATTCGTGCCAAACAGCAGCTGGGAACCTCCTCAATTTTCGTGCTTCCTGGAGCAGACTTCCCAAAATTTCTGCCTCGAATTTCTGTCCTTTTCTGAGCTGATTCCTCTTCGAAATGTGTGCTCAGAACCTCCTTGAAAACCGTGCCCAGCTCCTTGATTTTCATGTTGTTGTCCCTCGAATTTTGTGTTGCCTCCTCGAAATGTGTGCAACAATTGTACAATTTCTTCCTTGGGATTCGAGCCTCCTATGGCTGCCTCCCCACTAGCAAATCGAACTTTTCTTCTCTTGCAGCTAGCTCTTTCTCCTTGAAGATCTCTTTTCCTCTTCTTCTCTCCTTCTCTCAAATCTGAAGTAAGGAAATGGGCCTCCCTTTTCTCCTTTTGTCTTTTGGAAAAGATTGAATCCCTAACCCTAGGATTCAATGGTTGAGATTTAATCTCCAAATCTCAAGATGTGTGGTTGAGATCACTTTTCCCAAGTGACCCCCCTCATACATTGGCCCCTTTACTTAAAAGCCTCCTAGTACCTTTTTCAAGTTGTATACCTTTTTCTAAAATTTTCATAAAGTGAATTTCTCAAATCACTTTAATATTAAAAAAGTGAACTTAGTACTTTACACATAAAGTCACTTTATAAAGTGCAAATATTAAAAAAGTACACTTAGTACTTTACACATAAAGTCACTTTATAAAGTGCAAGTGACTTTAATATTAGAAAAGTACATGGTACACCACTTTTAAGTATCTCTTCCATCCATGACATTAATATAACTCATAAATGTCACCAAGTCAAAAGTCATTAATGTGTCTACTAGGCTAAAAGGGATAAATGCCTAGTAACACCTCTCCTTGGTATTATTTTCAACACTCCCTCTTACCAAGGAAGGTGTTGCTCACCACTCCCATCCTGTCTCTGAAAAAGACATGCTTGCCTCTTGGCAAAGACTTGGTGAGAATGTCTGCTACCTGCTCATCAGTAGATATATACTCAAGCTTCACAGCCCCTCGTTGAACCCAGTCTCTGATGAAGTGGTATCTGATCTCTATATGCTTTGACCAATCGTGAAATGTTGGATCCTCAAAGAGTTTACAACTCTGATTGTCACAGTAAATCATAGTTGGTCTCAGCATCTGACCAAATAGTCCATGAAGCATCTTGCGAAGCCATAATGCCTTGCATCCTGCCTGACTAGCTGCCATGTACTCTGCCTCTGTGCTGCTCAACGCCATTGACTTTTGTTTCCTACTAAACCATGACACAACTGTCGAGCCCAATGAGAAACAACATCTGGAAGTGCTCTTCCGGTCATTGACACTGCCATCCCAATCTAAGTTTGTGCAACCAATCAATCTGAACCCATCACATCTGACATAGTCCAACCCATAATCCATTGTACCCTGCAAGTATCTCAACACATGTTTTGCAGCCACCCAGTGTACTCTCTTGGGCTCCATCATATACTGACTCAATGTATTGACTACAAAACAAATATCCAGTCTAGTGTTGACTAGATACATCAATGAATCGATCAGCGGACGATACAAAGTGGGACCCACCAACTTGGAATCAACATCGTGTAGCTTCTTCCAATTGGTGATCATAGTAGTAGCCATAGGCCTGCAACTATCCATATGGAACCTCATAAAGATATCTCTTGCATACCTGCCCTGGCCCACAAAGATGTGCCCATCCTCCTGCCAAACCTCCATCCCCAAGTAGTAATGCATCAGCCCCATATCAGTCATATCAAACTCTGAAGCAAGATCTCTCTTGCAATGTTGGATGAGATCGTCCTCCCTTGTAATAAACAAGTCATCCACATACAGTACCAGAATGAGTGAATCGTCACCTACCAAAACAAAGTATAGGTTTGGATCTGCATCACTCTACTGGAAATCCAGCTGCTGCAAGTAGGCATCTCACATCTCGTACCATGCCCTCGGTGCCTACTCCAGTCCATAAAAGGCTTTCTTCAACCTACATACATGAGAATCACTCCCATGCAACTCAAAGCCCTGAGGCTGCTCAATGTACGCCTCCTCCTATATAACACCATTGAAAAAGGCAACCTTCACATCCATCTAGTGAATTTGCCATCCCATCTCAGTTGCTATACATATAACTGCTCTAATGGAAGTATAACGAACAATCGATGCAAAGGTCTCCTCATAGTCAACTCCTTCCACCTGTGAGAACCCCCGAGCCACAAATCGAGCTTTGAACTTCTCAACACTGCCATCTAGAGCATGCTTGATCTTGTAGAGCCACCTGGAAGTCACAACTGACTTCCCATCAGGATGTGGCACTACCTCCTAGACATCATTCTTCATGATAGAAGAATATTCCTCCATCATGGCATCCCTCAAGATCTGCTGTCTAGCAGCCTCCTCAAAACAAGTTGGTTGTCTCTACAACGTCTGCCACAAAGCCAACCAACCTCTCTAGCAGTCTGCTCTCCCTCACTGACCACTTGGATCTCCCCACTGCCTGACCCTCCTTCAAGGTCTCCTGAACCCATCTTCGCTTCCTCTTCCCTGCAGTAGTATCATGTGGAGGTGTGGGAAAATCCTCATCCGGTGCCTCTCCTCCTGGCGAGGAAGGCTCTGTACTAATCAAAGGAGATCCTGAAATCTAAGATACCATGCCCGATGAACCTGCATCATGTGATCCGGTACCAGGCAAAGCTGTGCTTTGTGAACCTGTCACCTCTGAAGAAGGTGAACCTCCTGATCTTGGTGTACCACCTGATGCCCCTGAAACCTGTGGTGTGGCCCCCCGTTGACAAGCCTGCTCCTCTACCTGATCAATCTCCCGAGACCTCCTCAAAGCCTTCTCCTCCTCAAATCTCACATCCCGCCTCAAGACAATCTTCCTCTGTGTAGGAAGGTATATGCAGTAGGCTCTGCTGGTCTCATTGTAACCCATCAGTATACCTCTCTCTGTTGTGGGTTCCAGCTTTGTCCTCTTCTCCTCAAGGACATGTGAATATGTAAGGCACCCAAAAATCCTAATGTACCCAACTTCCGGCGTCTTGCCGGTACATATCTCCTCAGGAGTCTTGTTCCCCAAGACTCTGTGTGGGCTCTGATTCTGCAAATAAACAACAGTGTTAACCACCTCAGCCCACAAGAAGAAAGGTAAACTCTAATCATGTAGCATCGCTCTAGCTGCACCCACAATGGTCCTGTTCTTCCTCTCTGCCACCTTATTCTGTTGAGGGTTATAAGGCACAATGAGCTACCTCTTTATGCCGACACTCCCACAAAAGTCTCTCATGATCTCATCTCTACTGAAGTGTACTCTCCCCTATTGTCTGATCTCAACACCCTAATATTTCTCCCTGTTTGGTTCTCCACGAAAGCCTTAAACTCTTGGAATCGCCAGAAGACCTCATCCTTGGTCTTCAAAAAGTAAATCTAGGTCCTCCTGGAGTGGTCATCAATGAACGTCACATAGTACTCATATCTGCTCAATGAGACATGGGACATAAGACCACATACATCAGAATGAATCAAATCAAGGACACCTGCAGCTCTGTTGTCACTGCTCTGGAAAGGTGTCTTGGTGTACTTTCCCAAAGCACACCACTTGCACACATCATGATGATTAGTGTTGAAGTCTGTCAACCCGGTAACCATCTCCCTCAACATCCTGAAAGCTCCATGGTGCAAGTGGGCCATCCTCCTGTGCCACAACTCACATAAACCACTACTACTGGTCTGGGCCACCATAGCTCGAAGACACTGAAACATGAGTCTGTATAGTCTCCTGCTGCAAGCTCCAATCACACGAACAGACTCGATACTGGATCCTCTATGATACAACAGCACTTGTCCCTTTCGGAACAGTACCTCATACCCCTTGTCCTCCAAGCTGGAAACTGATATCAAACTCTTCTTCAACCCTGGAACATAAAGAACCTCTGTCACCTTCAAAGGGGGTAATGACTCCCTCTGAAATGAAATTGTCCCCATACCTATTGCCTTGACTTTGGAGTTGTCGCCAAGCACAACCTCCAAATCAATGTCATCCTCCAAAAGGCTCATGAAGTGATCTCTAATTCCGGTCATATGGCAAGATGCTCCACTGTCTATGAACCATGCACGTGAAGATGTGACATGAGTGGCTAAACTCACCACCAAAGTACACTCTGAGTCAAACATAGTTGTAAACTCATCCACATCTGATGTAGCTGCAAATCCTTTTTTCTTCTTACCCTTCTTGTTGGGACATTGAACGGCATAGAGACACATCCTCTCCTTCCATGGGCCAAAATTTTCAGACCCCACCAATCTGTCCTCTACACTCAACCTAGTAGCCATGACCCCATAACCAACCAAATGAAGCAAAACTAGAAGCTAGAACCACTCTACCTCTGAACTGCTGAAATCTTTGGGTTTCTGGCAAAGTTTCAAAGGTATAGTTCACTGTTTGAAGACTTCGGTAGCTTGCTGCCCTCTTTATCAGCTGACTAAAAATGTAGATTTGAGCCTCAACTTGGCTCTACCTTGCTCCAATACCATGTAGAAATTTAATGATCTGCACCCCAAGCCCAGTTTACAATTTTGCAAGTGTTTATTTGACCCAACCCACATGTTTTGTCATGCTGATATAATTTTCAGTATGCATTCATTGTAAACATTTAATGAGTGCTTCTACTATTTTTCACATTTCCTAACAGTTGTAATTAAATTAAAATTTATGCAAGCATTCAAGCATGAGAGACACTTATTTTTTGTCAAGGTGACCCCGGAAAAACCCCACAGCCTTTTGGGGAAAACTGGTCTTCAAAGGAGGATTTTATTGCTTGAGAAATTAGTCTAAGTACATAAAAAATAACCACAGTACTTATCTCCCTTTAGCTGAAGCATTAAATGCAAATCTGGAAAATTGTGCCCACTGATATTTTTCAGATTTTCACAATTTTAAGTGCCCAAAATTTTCTGCACTTTTACACAGCTCAGCTCCTCGATTTCTGTGCTCAGGAATCTACCTCAAAATCTGTGCTGAAACAACCTTGATTTCTGTGCCCAAAGCAGCGTCGAAATCTACCTCATAAAGTGAATTTTTCAACTCACTTTAATATTCAAAAGGTGAACTTAGTACTTTACACATAAAGTCACTTTATAAAGTGCAAGTGACTTTAATATTAGAAAAGTACACTTAGTACTTTACACATAAAGTCACTTTATAAAGTGCAAGTGACTTTAATATTAAAAAAGTACATGGTGCACCACTTTTAAGTTTTAAGTATCTCTTCCATCCATCACATTAATATAACTCATAAATGTCACCAAGTCAAAAGTCATTAATGTGTCTACTAGGCTAAAAGGGATAAATGCCTAGTAACACCTCTCCTTGGTATTATGCATCCCATGGCCGAATAGGATTTGCCAACTATGCCACTTATAATTGATTAACACAAAGGAACATATCATTTCTCGATGTCCTATCTACTATGAGATCAAAGGGAAATATTATTGCCTTTATCGAGACTTAGGGAACTCCCTCTACACTTTCTTTCCTTATACCAACTAGAGGCACCTCACTCTTTTCATAAGAGAGATTTTCAAACATAGATTGCTGACTCAGCATAACCCAAGCCAATCAAAGACCATTAGGAAAATCACCTCTTTCTTTCTAGGCATCTCGTTAGCTCGACGTAGCAAGCGACAGACTCTGCACCAATTTGTATTCTAGATCAATTCCTCATTATTTTGGCATTTTAAAAAAATTATCACTTCTACTTGTGACTCCCACATGATCTCTCATGCAATATATGACTAAACCTACAACATTTCTCTCTACTTAATCTTATCCTTAAAGGATGGAGACATTGATTCAAATAAGTGACCAACAACACGTACATTGACCAATAAGATAAATTAAATTAAGGAGACATGCCACTAATCTTCTTTCACTTACAATAAGAATTTTACTCAAACTTCAAGTAAAGGATAATCGAACCAATGTATGCAGGTCCCCAATTTTTTGTGTCGTTTTTTCTATGCATGCTTCCATGATGGGGAGATCTCTAATTTAATTAGAAAAGCCTTTTTCACACTGGCAGGTAACATGCATAAAGACTATAATTGAGGTTTACATTTTATTACACTTACAATTGAAACAAAAAGCTCTACTTCAAGACTTGACTTATGTAGTTCCAATTTCACAACACAAATCTAGTAAAGGATAGTCGAACGAATGTATGTAGTTCGTCAATTTTTTGTGCCATTATTCCTATGCATGCTTCCATGGTGGGGAGATCTCTAATTTAATTAGAAAAGCCTTTTTCACAATGGTAGGTAACATGCATAAAGACTATAATTGAGGTTTACATTTTATTACACTTACAATTGAAACAAAAAGCTCTACTTCAAGGCTTGAGGTATGTTGTTCCAATTTCACAACACAAATGATAAGTCTACTTGTATCAATCAAGGGCTTTCAAATTTTCTACCACTTTATGCAAGTTAAGTTGCTTTATACTTTAGCAAGAAATGAATAACAATATAAAACTCATACAATACAAACAACAAGGATAGTTACTCAGTGGCCCTTATTTTTAGTTCCTTATGGGTATCAATAATCAATTATGGAGGCTAAGCTCCACTTTAGAATTAATTTGTAGTCTAGATCGAGACCAAGCTAGACAAGATCGAGACTGGAATTGGGAGACAATAGTGCAATCAAATTAAGTGAAAGAAAGCATAACAAGCATACCTAACTTTCACCATAGTCAAACATAGTGGAGACAACAAACTGAATTTTATATACAAATGTGAATGAAATGCCCTACTTATGTGCCCAATCTCCCTTTCCCCTACAAAACTAAATCCTCCTCTTTGGAAAGCACAAATAGATATGGATATCCATATGAGATCACATTTCTCTCTCTTTTTTCGCCCTAAAGTGAATCAATAGTGAGTATTTTTGCTCTTAGGTCAGAAAATGAAAGTGAAGCAAGTGGAGCTTGTTACACATCACTTTGTACGAGGTTCCTTATTGTGATTTTCAGCACATTTGTGGAGATTTGCCACTAGTTCCTTGGAAATTTTGGATTGAATTGGGGGGGTTCATATTCATGGAGCCCCTTTTCTTAAGGGCCTTGGACCATTTAATGGAGATCTTTGGATTGGGGGAGTCTCACTTCACCTTAGTTGGATGATTATGCTTTCTACTTGGTGGAATTTTCCAGGGTGATTTAACTTTATGATGTAAAATTTGCTAGACATCACTTAGGGGGAACGTGTTTCATGATGTTCTACCCTCGTTAATATTAAATTTCCCAAATTCGAGTTGGAAAGGGGGGTAAACCTTGGTGGTGGTGCACCTTAGGTTGGGCATTATGTTTTGTTGTTATCGTGGTGGGATTTAGCTAGAGAAAACATATTTTATTTACACCATACAACACTTTATTACAGTGCACCCTCCCTTGGCACACATGTTTATGGTGACTTAATCAGTTGGTGATTATTTGGAAAGGGACTATGGTTTTATTTCATTAACCTTTTCATGCACATGGTGAGGTTGATGGCTATTTATCCGTATTAAGGCTAATCACTAGGACGCCTTACTTCACTGACTTCTTTTTACATTTGGAGGTGTTAGTTGGAGTTTGTTGAGGCTTTCTAGTGGTGCAACCCTCTTTCTCGTGCACAAATACCAAGGCATGCGGTATTTTATTGTTTCTTGGAGAGGTTGGCACATGTCTCTAAGACACTCTCTTGTGTTAGTTAGACATTTTTATGACAATGGAATAACGAGTAATATTTTATTATTGAGATCTAACCACTCTTAGCACATTCCCCTATGGCACACTTTATTGAAGAAAATTTAATTATTTGTGGGTGGTTGAGGTAGCTACATGGCACATTTTTCCTAGGTATTCGCATGTTTTTCCTAGGTATTATCTCATCTTTATTGCAAGGATATTTTAGCGACAATTGTTATATTGTTGATTTGGTAGCCTCGGAACGTTTTCTACATTGGCTTGGTGTCTTGGCATGTAGAAGATATATGATTGCCTCTTTAGATGTTTGCTTGGTGGAGTAAGTGATTTTATGATTTTTTTTCCTAAGGTTAACTTAGGAAAAATATGATGATTAATTTAATTAATTATTGTGGACTATTAGGCCAAGGTTCTAAGGATAGATAATATATTTAAGTGATTTAGATATAATCTCAACTGTTGATCTCAAGTGAGGCTTAGGATTTAATCCTAGCCATTGATAATTTAGGAGATTACAGTTATGGCTTTTAGTTTATTGAAATTATAAAATAAGCCTAAAGGAGAGGTGAATACACAGTTGTGGAGGAAGTGATTTTCTCTAGAGCAAGAGGCTAGATTAGACTAAAAAGAAAAAAGTGCAAAGGGGAATTTTGGGAGAAATTTACAGAGACCAAGTTGCCGAAGAGGAGGGCCAAATTGTGGAGGCCAAAATATCCAAATAGGCCAATTTTTCAAGTCCGCGGGGGTGGCACGAGGTGAGAAGAAAGGGGGGCAATTTTCTAGTGACATAGGTCTAATTCTCCAAGGCCAAGTTTCTTCAGGAGGTTCTAGGGGTTTATTTTCCCAGTAAGGTTGAGTTTCTTGGTTCCCACTGGTTGTATTTTTTCTATGTATGCTTTGTGGGTGTAAACCAAAATTTTCCAAAGTTTAATAATATGAACAAAGATTGTGTTGGGCACAAATTTGTTGTTGTGGTGTGATTGATTTCCCGGTTTTTATTTCTACTACATTTTATTTTTTTGAGTTAATATACCAGTGAGTTTATTTTATTAGCAATTTTAGAAATATTTGAGATAAATATTCTATGGGTTTTTAATTAATTGTTGAAATAAAGTAAACCAGAGCTGGTGTAAAAGAATTTAACATGGTATCAAAGGTATAGAAACTCTATAGGCCAATTAGATATCACAAGGGTTTTATGGCATCGAATTAAGTTTTTGCAACAAAATTTTATTTTGCAGCAAGGGTTTTGTGGCTAACCATTAAAGTCGATCTGGTAATATGGCATCATCAAGTCTAAGGTATGAAGACAGGTTGGAGGGGTTTGTAAACTTCAGTCCATAGGAGTGAATCACCCTTGTTTAATGGCAAATGGTTTGTGGGAAATGGCAAGCCAAGAGATTTAAGCTCCTCATGATGCTACCCAAGCAGCGAAACAAACGATAAAAGATATAGGAGCCAAGAGCAAGTATACAGTTGAGATTCTAAGGAGATTCAGGATGGAGAATTACAGGTTGATGTCTACACCTACGATCACCAACTTGAGGAAGCTAAGTACTTCTAAGAGTGAGTTGGTAGATCCCACCATGTACAGACAGTTGATTGGGTTCTTGATGTATCTGGTCAACATTAGGCCAAATACTTGTTTTGCAATGAATATACTTAGCAAGTTTATGGTGGAGTCGAGGAGGGTTCATTGGGTGAAAGTGAAGAATATGCTCAAGTATCTTCCTAATACAGTGTAGTATGGATTTAAGTATGTCAAAGTAAGTATGAAATATTAAATAAGGAGTAATATTTTATTATTGAGATCTAACCCTATTAGCACATTCCCATATGGAGCACTTCATTGAAGAATATTTAATTATATGTGGGTGGTTGAGGTAGCTACATGGCACACTTTTCCTAGGTATCGGCACGCTTTTCCTAGGTACGCTCTCATCTTTATTCCAAGGATCTTTTAGTGACAATTTTTATATTGTTGATTTTGTAGCCTTGGAAGGTCTTCTACATTGGCTTGGTGTCTTAGCATGTGGAAGATATACGATTGCTTCTTTAGGTGTTTGCTTAGTGGTGAAAGTGTTTTTATGATTTCTTACCTAAGGTTAACTTAGTAAAAGTACAATAATTAATTTATTAATTAGTGTGGACTATTAGGCCAAAGTTCTAAGGATAGATAATAAAATTATTTAAGTGATTTAGATATATTCTCAAACGTTGATCTCAAGTAAGGCTTAGGATTTAATCATGGCCATTGATCACTTAGGAGATTAGGGTTAGAAATTTTAGCTTAATGAAATTATAAAATAAGCCCAAGGGAGAGGTGAAGACACACAGTCGTGGAGGAAGCAATTTTCTCTAGAGCGAGAGGGTCGATTAGACTAAAAATAAGTGATACGAAGTGCAATAAGGAATTTCGGGAAAAATTTAGGGAGGCCGAGTTGCTGAACAGGAGGTTCGAATTGTGGAGGCAACTAAAATATCCAAAGAGGCCAATTTTCAAGTGCACAGGGGCCATACGAAGTGAGAAGAAAGGGCGTCGATTTGTTGGTGACACAAGTCTAATTCTCTAGGGTCGAGTTTCCCAGTGGGGCCGAGTTTCTAAGTTCCCAGCGGTTGTATTTTTTCTATGTATTCTCTCTGGATCTAACCCAAAATTTTCCAAAGTTAAATAATATGAACAAAGGTTGTGTTGGGCACAAATTTGTTGTTGTAGTGTGATTGATTTCCCAGTTTTTTATTTTCACTGCATTTTATTTTTTTGACTTATTTATTTATTTTATCAACAATTTCAAAAATATTTTAGATAAAATTTTTTTAGGTTTTTTAATTAATTGTTGAAGTAGAGTAAGATATGGTGTAAAAGCGTTTAACATGGTATCAGAGCTATAGAAACTCTATGGGGTGATCAAATATCACAAGGGTTTTACGGCATCGAATTATTTTTTTTGCAACAGAATTTTATTTGGTAGCAAGAGTTTAGTGGCTAGCAACTAAAGTCAATCTGGTAATAAGGCATCATCAATTCTAAGGTATGAAGACAGGTTGGGGGGGCCATAAACTTCAGCCCATGGAAGGAGTGAATCACCCTCGTTCAATGGCAAATGGTTTGCGCGAAATAGCATGCCAAGAGATTCAAGCTCCTCAAGATGCTACCCGAGCACCTAAACAAAAGATAAAAGATATAAGAGCCAAGGGCAAGTATGCAGTTGAAATTCTGAGGAGATTTGGGTGGATAATTGCAAGTCGATTTCTACACCTACGATAACCAACTTAAGGAAGCTAAGTGCTTCTGAGGGTGAGTTGGTGGATCCCACCTTGTACAGAGAGTTGATTGGGTTCTTGATGTATATGGTCAACACTAGGCCGAATATTTGTTTTGCAATGAATACACTTGGCCAATTTATGGTTGAGCTAAGAAGGGTTCATTCGGTGGCGATGAAGCATGTGCTCAGTGTTAAATTTCTTGAAACTTTGCAACTACTTAGATGAATTTACTGAAAAACCAAGGCAACTAAAAAATTGAAACCAAGTTTAGCTCTCACCAAGATACAGAGTTTCTTAACATTCAACATGTAGCGGAAAATATTGAAATAAAAATGCATGCACACATAAATTTGACACCTATGTTTTACCCAAGAAACGCAAATGGGAAAACTAGCTTTCGGTGTTGTGGTCTTCTTATTGATTGTTCTTTGAGCAAATAAATCTTTTACAATTCAGTGCACTACTATTGCAGCCAATAAATAACCTTTGAGAAAGCTCTCGATTTTCTTCTCACTAATCTCAGCTCCACAAATTGTTCCCAACGTGTCACTGCTCTCGGCCTTGAGAAAATTGCTTTCAGCCCTACCTCTTGATCTCAGCCCTCACACAATCATTTCCTACTGAACCTAGTCTCAACTTGCTCTTCAAATTCTTGATCTTTGCTCCTCAATCAATGCATTATACCATCAACAAAGAATCATCAATCTTTGTGCCTTTGTCCTTCTCTACCTTAATAGACTTTTGATGCATGCAAGAGGCCAAGTTCGAATGGTTGTTCACACTAGTGCAACAAGTTGCTTTTGCCAATTAACTGGAGCAAGTCCCAATTACACCTAGACTAGCTCTCAATTAACTGGCTCGAGTTGCTCCTTGATTTTCTCTAGTTGTGAACCAAGTTAATTGAGGACTTAACTTGTCCCATCTTCACTTGTCTCTGAAGTCTTAACTCATCCTAACTAAACTTATCTCATCCCACTCATCATGTTGTTTACCTGAAGAATACTCCAATGCATTGAAGTTCCAACACTATGCATGCAGTCTATTGATGACTATTCCAGCGAACTAAAAATCAACTCATCACAACTGAAGTCTATCTCATGATCTCGTGTGTATGCTAAAGAAAGACAAATCGAAGTCTTCACTAGCTAAGGAACAAGCTGGAAGACCTTACTTCACTACATTTTCAACACTCCCTCTTAGCGAGGAAGGGATTCCATACAACTCCCAACTTATCTCTAAAAAACATGAACTTGCCTTTAACTAAGGCCTTTGTCAAGATCTCTGCAACCTGCTCATTTGTGGGAATGTACGGTAGCAGCTTTACTATCCCTTTCTGCACAAAATCCCTAAGATGACGATACCTCATCTCTATGTGCTTGGAGCGGTCATGAAACACTGGATTCTCAGAGAGCTTAATGCAACTCTGGTTGTCACAACAAACCACTATGGGCTCCAACTTCTGCCTGAAAAGACCCACAAGCAACTTCCTCATCCAGATGGATTCACATGCTGCCAAGCTGGCAGCTATATACTCAGCCTATGGTGAGCTGAGTGCAACTGATCTTTGCTTCCTGTCGAACCAAGAAACAGCTGCTAACCCAATGTTGAAGACATAGGCTGAAGTACTCTTTTGATTTGTAAAGCTCCTTACCCAATCTGCATTAGTGAAGCTCTCAAGCCTCACTCCATCAACATGCCTGTACCATAACCCATAATCTGTCGTGCCTTTGAGATACCTCAAGAGTCAAGACATGCTTGGCAACAACCCAGTAAACTCTGGTCGGATCCATCATGAACTGGCTCAATTGGTTCACTGCAAAACATATGCCAGGTCGTGTGTTGACTAAGTACATCAACAACCCGAAGAGTTGCATGTACAACGTGGCATCTACTCGCTTAGCTCTATTACCGTCCACCTTCCTCCAGTTTGTGACTAGAGGCATGGTCATGGGCTTGTAATCCTGCATATAAAACCTCTTGATGATCTTTGTAGTGTATTTCCCTACCCAAGAAGATTTCCCCATCACCCTACCATACCTCCAGCCCAAGGAAATAGTGCATAAGCCCTATGTCCTTCATCTCAAACTCTCTTGCAAGATCTGCCTTGCAATCCTGAATCAAGTTGTCTGCTCCAGTCAAGATAAGATCATCAACATAGAGCACTAGAATGAGTGGAAGCCCTCCAACCGTGATGTAGTACAAGTTGGCATCTGCCTCACTCTTAGTGAAGTCCAATCCCTAAAGGTAGTTGTCAATGTGAGTGTACCACACTCGTGGTGCCTACTTGAGCCCGTAAAGAGCTCTCTTCAGCAAACAAACATGAGTGTCTATACTGAAAGTCTCAAACCCCTCTGGTTGCTCCATATAAATCTCTTCCTCGACCACTCTGTTGTGGAATGTTGTCTTCACATCCATCTGGAGGATCTTCCACCCAATTTGCGCTGCAAGTGCCAGAATCGTCCTAATAGATGAGTAACGAGCCACTAGGGAAAATGTCTGGTCATATTCAATCCCCTCAACTTGCGAGAAGCCCTTCACCACAAACCTGGCCTTGTACTTCTCCACACTCCCATCTACTCCATGCTTCACCTTGTCCACCTAGCATGAGCCTACCACTGATTTTCCCTCTGGATGTGGCACTATCTCCCAGACATTGTTCTTCATGATGGAGGAATATTCCTCCACCATGGCATCTCGCCAAACATGCTGAGATGTTGCCTCCTTGTAACAAGAAGGCTCTCAGTCTAACAACTCAATCATCAATGCCATGTACTCAGTGTACCTTTGTGGTTGCTTGCTATGCCTAAATGTAGAGATGGGAGTCCTAAGTCACTCATTGGCCTCATGAATCAACCTCTCAGCCCACTTGGCTCTCTTCCTCCCTATGTTGGGAGTCGCTCACTGGGTGGTTGCCTTAGTGTTGCAAGAAATGCCCCCCCCCCCCCGGATCAAAGGCCCGAAACGCGATCCATACGGATCCGTGGGTGATATGTCGTACGAAACGCATTTCGGAAATTCCAAAACGCAGATCAGGCCAAAAAAAAACGATTCTTGCCCTATCGGAACTGTATGGCCCGATCCGTGTTTCGTACAGCGATTTCAGCTTGGATCCGTACAGATCGCGATCGCTTCGCCAGTTAGCTGGCTGTTTCCGCCGCGCGGGGCACAAATTGGCTCTTTTTTTTTATTTTTTTCACTTTTATTTGTTGGGGATGGGTCCAACTTGGGTTAGGGTGAGGAGTGAAGGGATTAAAAGACCCTTTCATCTCTCATTTGCTCACTTATATTTTATGAGAGCTTGGAGAAGAGAGGAGAAAGAGAGGAGAGAGTTGAGAAGAGCTTGGAGGAGTGAAGAAGAAGGAGCTAGGAGAAGGAAGAGGAGCTTGGAGGAGTAAAGAAGGGCATCCCTCTACAAGAGCTAAAGAGGTAAGTGCAAACCCCAAACTCCCTCATTTTTTTGTCATTGTTTTTGTATTTTTCTTCTCCCTCCTACTTTTTCCCATTCTTTCTACTTGCTCATTTAATTGCAAGTTGTCCACCACCTATATCCATATTCCAGGATGGTGTTCTTTTTCCTTCTATGTATGATTTCACTTTTGGTTTTAATGATGGCAAGGAGTAGGAATAGAAGGGAAGAAGAACAAGAGGATAGTGGTCCCCATATGAGTGACCCAATGTATGATGAGGAGGAAGGCGATGAACTTGAAGGGAACACTGAAACACCAGACTGGAAAGTTGCATTGACACCCTTGTGGAACTATGTGACCAAACTTGAAGGGGGAAAGGGTGGTGGAAGCTACAAATTTTTGTTCCCTCATGGTTTTCATGGAGGAAAACCATTTAGTGGTTCATATACCCGTGTGAGGAGGCATCTTTGTGGGCTGATCAACAATGATGATAAAAAGGGTGTTGTGGGGATACAAATTTGCCCAAACATTTCAGCTGAACAAAGAAGAAAATACATCCAAATAGGGATTGCGCAACAAAAAAGCAAGAAACAAAAAACTCAGTCTGAATCAAGTACAACCTCTAGATTTGGTAGCTCATCTCCTCATGGTACTTCTGCAAGCTCTAGAGGTAAAAGAACAATAGGGGATTTCCTGAATGTTGCTGGGAGGGATGATGTGGATGGAAAGATAGTCTGATTTCTTTGTGCTTGCGGTGTACCATTCAATGTGCTTCGCTCTCCCTATTGGCATGAAATGGTAAAGGCCATCAATGAAGCCCCAAAAGGATACAAGTCCCCCAACTATGAGAAAGCTAGAACAATGTTATTAGAAAGAGAAAAAGCAAAGGTTCAAAGAGCTTTGACACGTTTTACAAATGAGTGAGTGGATTGTGGGGTATCCAGATTCCATTGTATCAAATGGGTGGACAAATATTAGAAACCAACATTTGATAAATGTTCTTGGTGTTTCTGCTAGTGGTGCAGTATTTATTACATGTCATGACTCCTCCATCAGTGCATCTTCCCAAAACATTGCAGATCTCCTATTGCAATCAATCAGAGATGTTGGTCCGAATAATGTGGTTCAAATGATCACAGATAATGCAGTGAATTGTAAGGCAGCAAGAAAATTCATTGAGCGTACTCATCCACACATCTTTTGGTCTGGTTCCCTGGTGCACACATTGAACCTTTTGATGCATGATATTGTGAAGCATAAAGAATTTGGGTGGATTAAAGAGCTTTACAGGAGAGGGAAGCAACTCATTAAATTTATCACAAGGCATACAACGGTAAACTACTTCCATGGCACTTACTCTAAGTTGCAGTTGCTTAAACTTGCAAAAACAAGATTTGCAAGTTATTACCTCACCTTTAGGCGGCTAGTGGTGAGACAAGCTTTAACTAATAAGGTGAATGCTAAATCATGGGAGGAAATTAACACTGATAAAGATGGTGCTAATGTAGCCAAGGACACTATTCTTGACATGCAGTTTTGGTCACAGGTTAAATATGTTTTGCAAATCACCAGACCAATTTATTACATGATCAAGTTCACAGATTTAGATCGACCAATAATTGGGGAGGTGTATGAGCAAATGGATAACATGTTGGGGAAGATTAAAGACATTGTTGAGCCTAGAGATATCACCTTGTACAATTATATTCGTGCAAAGGTGGAAAACCAATGGGAAATGCTAAATACTATCATCCATCATGGCTTTCAACACCAGCACCTGGGGGGAGGAGAAGGAGAAAACCACACCTAGATCCAGAGGTTCATGAAAAATATATGATTGCATTGAGTAAATTAGTCCCTAATGAAGAGGAGGCTGCCATGGTACGGAGACAGTTGAGCAACTATACGCTTAGGCCTAGGTAGAGTCTGCATGCAATTAGAGATTGAGAGACTTTTTCTTCTCTTGAGTGGTGGAACATGCATGGAGGTGTTACTCCACTTCTACAAATTTTGGCATTGCGGGTGCTATCACAGGTGGTAAACACTTCTTCTGCAGAGAGGTTTTGGAGCTCTTATTCTTTCATCCACATTGTTAAAAGGAACAGGTTGAGTTTAGACCAGGCAGAGAGCTTGGTTTATGTTCATTACAACTTGCGATTGTTGTCCCATTACTGTGATGATGCAAAGCATAATAAAGTCTTAAGGTTTAGGACATGAATCAAGAGGAGCCCAATTTGGTGGATGGAGTGTTGTGATTAGAGCAATTAGAGGATGCTCTTTTCTAGGTATATCCATTGTGGTATGAATTTCAAAATTCAGTCAATAAGTGTTATGTCGATTGAATTCAAATGTGTCAATTTTGCTTATAAAGCATTTCTCTAATTCCTGTTTTTAATTTTTTTTGTTAACTAGTGGTTTTTTTGTATGAATTTTTTGAGCGATTCCAGGATGATGATGATCGAGTTGAGATGCCACCCCCATCTGGTCCCTTGGTTCCTAGGTTCCATGGTTCAACACCAACAGCAGAGGATCGTCTCCATTAGTTTCAATGCCACAACTTCCACAAGCACGATCTTCTTCATTGCCGCCACGTTCTCTTCGTGGTAGAAGGAGGAGAGATTAGTAGATATATTCACAATTTACTACTTTTGTCATAGATTACTCATTAGACTTGTAGGCTTGGTGTGAATTTGAACCTTTTTGTCTTGGTGGTGGCCAAGTGGCCTATTTTGTAAACATTATTATTTGAATTTTGGACATGACTAATGTTGACAGTGGCTCACTTGCTAGATAATATGCTTTATGTTTTATGTTTTATAATATGCCTAAATGTTTTATGTTTTATAATGTGCTTAAAAATTTGATGTATATTTGTAATTGCTAGAATATAGATGGTTGATGCTCAAATAATTAATCATTGATGTACAATGGAATCACGGATGCCATGTCTATCTTGATTTATGTAAAAATATGCATGTTTTCATGTCTTCTACAACTAATTTGGTATTTGGGATGTTTGTTTTGAATATAAATGCAAAAAAAATATAAATATATATATATATAGTAGACGCTTCTGAGATGCTTCACTTCCTATATTTTTAGAAAATGACGCTTCCGCGTCCCCACTTCCAAAAAAATGTCCCCGCTTCATGCAATGTTGGGTTGCCTCCACTCATCATGGTATCTCCTCCTCATCCTGCAATGAGTCCTTGTCATCCTGTTGTACGGCCTACTTGCCACCTAGTTGAGACTCATTGTGCACAACTGGTTGAGGCCCCTACTTGGGAGCGAGAAGCTCCTCCTCAAGCACTCCAAACCTGCTCTCGCTCCAAGGACTTCCTTAGACCTTTGTCCTTTGCAAACTTCATGTCCCATCTAATAACTATCATCCTGAGTGATGGTACATGAACCTTGCATCCCGGAGGTGTCCCATAGTAACCCACGAAAATTCCCTTATCAACTGTGGGCTCCAGCTTCTTCCTGCTCTCTTTGGGCACATAGCAGTAAACTCTTGTACCAAGGATGCCAACATGAGAAACATCAAGCTTCTTGCTTATGAAAGCCTCCTCCAGTTTAACTCGTCCAAGCAATCTGTGTGGACTCATGTTCTGCAAAAATACTGCAATGTTGCATGCCTCTGTCCACAAGAACATGGGTAGCCCCTAGTCATGCAACATGGCCTTAGCCGTTCCAACTATGTTATAGCTCTTCCTCTCAGCCACCCCATTTTGTTGAGGGTTATGGGGTGTTGTAAGCTCTCTCCAAATGCCCTCCTTAGCACACGCGTCCCTGAAAGCATGGAGACATATTCCCTGCCATTGTCACTCCTCAATGCTTTGATCTTCTTCCCGATCTGGTTTTCTACCAAGGCCTTAAACTCCGTGAACTTAGAGAAGACCTCCTCCTTCTTCTTCATAAAGAAGATCCATGTCTTCTGAGAATAGTCATTTATGAAGGTGACATAGTACCTAAAACAATCATCTATGAAGGCGACATAGTACCTATAACTTATGAGGGATGGAGAAGAGAAGGGCCCACATACGTCTGAATGTACCAACTCCAAAACCCTTTGGCTCTGTTGTCTTAGCCCTGAAAAGATGACTTGGCATACTTGCCAAATGAGCAGCCCTTGCACACTTCATGCAGGTCAATGTTGCACTATGATAGCCTTATGGCTATCTGTTGAAGGATCTTCAATGCCCCATGTGTCTGTGCCAAAGCTCCCCCACGTCTCTACCATGCTCACGTCCTGCCTTACTACTCAAGCCTGCAACAGTCTCAAACAATAGCCGATATAGGTTCCTCACTCTAACTCCAATCTACTTACTCCTCTGAAGTTGAGAGGCTTGATGAAGGCCTTCCCTCTATTAAAGATAACCTCATACCCCTTGTTCTCCAAGGTTGAGACTAAAACAAGATTTTTCTTCAACCCTGGGATATAGATAATGTCTCTAAGGTAAAGAGATTTTACAAACTCCCTCTCAAACTTGACTATACCCACGCCCTGTAATAGGTACTTACCATCATCTCCCATCTCTATATGAAGCTTCATATCCTTCTCTATCAATTAGTTGAGGTAAATCTTGTTCCCGGTCATGTGAAACGATGCTCCACTATCAATATACCACACATTATTGGCCACTGAGCTTTCCATGCAAGCTATCAATGAGAAATCCTTCTTGACCTAAGAAGTAAACTCATCTACCTCGGTTGATGCTGCCACATGGTCTTTATTGTACCCCTTCTTCTAGTTAGGACACTTAGTGGCATAGTGCCTGAGTTGGCAACAAGAGAAGCATTTTATCTTGCCCAAATATTTCTTCTTCTTCTTGCCCTTCTTACTAAACTCAGCGTTGCCTTAGCTCTTTTTGCCCTTGGCCTTGCTCCCTTTGCCTGCTAAGGCAAAGTTCTCCTCGTCCTTTGTCTTCACTGAAATTCTAGCTCTCATCCCCCTTCAGATTTCTTCTTGGACGCAATCTCCCCACAGCCTTTCCTAGTTGGGAAGATTCTCTCTGCCACTAACTACATCCTGGAAATTCTCCCAAGACTTATGAAGTCCCAGTAGCGCAAGACTCACAAGGTCTTTGTCTGCTACAGTCTCACCCACTCCAGCTAGCTCATCCCGAACCTGAGTGAACTTGGAAAGGTACGTAATGATGGGCTCTCCTTTGCTCATCCAAATATTTCTTAGCTTGTCCTTCAAGGCAAGCTTCCTGGCATCATTGGATCCCTGATACAAAGCCAAGATGGTTGTCCACAGATCGTTTGTTGTCGCTTTCCTAGAGAGATGAGGGATAATGTGGTCTTCGACCCCCTCAAGAATGATCCTCCTGGCCTTGGTGTCATTCTTGCTATGTTGGATCAACTATTGAGCACCCCATTATCTTCCAACACCACTGAGCATAAATTAGAGGCTCCCTCCATGAGCATAAATTAGAGGCTCCCTCTAAAATTTGATCTGCCCTTAGCCCTTGGAACGACATACTACTATCCAAAATACTGCTCTTCAAACTCTAGCACAAGCCTACTCACTGAACTGCACTCTCCACTGACTGAACAATCCTAGTGCTGGTTTTTCTACAAAACGTGGCTTTGATACCATGTTAAATTTCTTGAAACTCTGCAACTAATTAGATGAATTTATTGAAAAACCAAGGCAACTAAAAAATTGAAACCAAGTTTAACTTTCACCAAGATACAAAGTTTATTACCATTCAACATGCAGCGGAAAATACTTTAAATAAAAACACATGCACACATAAATTTGACACCAATGTTTTACCCAAGAAACCCAAATGGGAAAACTTGCTTTCGATGTTGTGGTCTTCTTATTGATTGTTCTTTGAGCAAATAAATATTTTACATATCAACGCGTTGCTACTGTAGCCAACAAATAGCCTCTGAGAAAGCCCTTGACTTTCTTCTCACTGATCTCATCTCTAGAAATTGTTCTCAGCCTATCATTGCTATTGGCCTTGAGAAATTGGTCTCAGCCCTACCTCTTGATCTCGGCCCTCACACGATCATTTCTTGTTGAACCAAGTCTCAGTTTTCTCTTTGAATTCTTGATCTTCACTCCTCAATCAATGCGTTATACCATCAACAAAGAATCATCAATCTTTGTGCCTTCATCTTTCTCTGCCTTAATAGACCTTCAATGCATGCAAAAGGCCAAGTTCGAATGGTTGTTCACACTAGTGCAACGAGTTGCTTTTGCCAGTTAACTGGAGCAAGTCCCAACTACATCTAGACTGGCTCTCAGTTAACTAGTACGAGTTGCTCTTTGATTTTCTCTAGTTGTGAACTAAGTTAACTGAGGACTTAACTTGCCCCATCTTCACTTGTCTATTGAGTCTTGATTCATCCTAATTGAACGTGTCTCATCCCACTCATCCTGTAGTTTAACTGAAGAAGGCTCCAAAGCACTAAAGCTCTAACACTGCGCATGCAATCTATTGATGACCATTCCGGTGAATTGAAAATCAACTCATCAAAATTGAAGTCTATCTCATGATCTCGCATGTATGCTAGAGAAAGACATATTGAAGTCTTCACTAGCTAAGGCACAAGCCAAAAGACCGACCTTCACTAAATTTTCAACATTCAGGTTTCTTCATAGTCTAGTGGAGTATAAACTGAGCTATGTCAGAGTTGGCGAAGTGGAGTTGCAGGGCTACACAGATTCAGACTGAGCAGGGAGTGTTGTGGAGAGGAAGAATACTTCAAGTTGCTTCAAATTGGGATTAACTATGATCTCGTGGTATAGCAGGAAGCGGCACTTAGTGACACTTAACCTCAACAAAGACTGAGTACATGGCAGCAATTCTAGCAACTTGTGAGGCCATATGGCTTTGCAAGATGCTCATAGGGTTATTTGGTCTTGAGATGGGGCCCACTATGATTCACTATGACAATCAAGGTTGCATTAAGATCTCTGAGAATCCAATGCTTCATGATAGCTCCAAAGCATACAGAGATCATATACCACTTCATCAAAGACAAAGTCCAAAGCAATGTGGAAAAAGTCGACCTCAAGAATAAATCGACAAGGGTCCAGAAATTGAAAAAGTTGTTAAAGTTGGGAGGTTTTTGGAAAAATCAGAAAAAAAGGCCAAATTTAAAAAGTACAAAAATATTCATGTTTTTAAATTATTTTATCATCTAAAGTATCCACAACATCAAATAAATGCATTGCAACACAAATATTAAAAGAAAGCTAATCTATAAAATGTATAAGAAGTCTAGTGCTACATCACATATCAAAAGAGTGAATCAAATCTTGAGTCCTAACTCTGTCTTAACTCTCAAGAGTCAAAATATCAACAAAAAACATAATAAATGTATATCACGATTCATCATGAGTCATCTACATGTCATAAAGTAATTAGTCGTTGAGATCCTCTACCCCCTTTTACGTGAATAGGGAATGGCTTTGCCTTTTCCTTTTCCTCTAGAGGAAAAAGGCCCTACCCCTAGGGCTACAAATGGACTTTGTCGTCCTCTAGAAGCAAAAAGAGGAGGTGGCCTTTTTCCTCTATTGTTGCCCATCCTATATGGTGTCACCTCCTCCTCCTCTACCTCTCCCTCCCCTGCAGCTGCTACCTCCGGATCCACCTCTAACTAATCAAGGACCAAGTCCATGATAGGCCTCTCAATCTCAACCCTCCATACAGTAGTGATGTCAATATGGTCCAATGAGATGGCTTCCATGTCAGGGGTTTTTAAAATTTGTTTCACCCACAATCGGAGATTGTAGTAGACGTAGACCATGTCATTGAGGCGCTAGGACTCCAACCTGTATTAGGGTCATAGATTGTAAATTAGTACTTTGAAAATTTAAATATTAAAAATAATAATTTATAATTTATAATGAATTAAAAAAATTAATTCGAAATTGTTTTACCTGTTGCGCTTTTTGGTGTGTGTTTTGTCAAATACACTCCAATTGTGCTCACACCCAGAGTAATTGCATGTTTGGCTGAGCATTCGAATGGCAAGCTTTTGGAGATGGGGTACTCTGCCACCATAGCTTGCCCACCAAGCATCTACAAGTTAAAAGAAAAAAGAGAAACATAAGAAAAAGGTTAAAACATTGAAATTCTAAACTTGAAGAAAATCATGAAGAGACAATGAATTATGAAATTTGAAAATTGAAACAAATTGAAGCTTACCTAGCATTTCGGTCGTCCTATTCTTAATAGCCATGGTAAAACCAAATGTGTCACCTGCCATCTTATATATCTCCATTTCTTTAGAAATATCTTCGCATTTTTGTTTAGATGCCACCATCTTCTAAACACAAGTGAGGAATCCATCCATCACCTCGGCATCAAATCTAAAACCACAGGAGTAAGAAAATGCGGGGTTGAGGTAGATACCTGCAACATGAACGAGGCGATGAAGGGTATTGTTCCATCGCTCATCAATCACTCTCCATACCAACTATTGTTTTTCAAAACCCTCATCCCCCTTATCTTCATAACTGGCACGAATGACTTCTTTGGCCCTATCCATGGCCTCATACAAGTAGCCCATTGCAGGCTTGTCTCCATCAACCAACCAAAGAACCCTCACCAAAGGTTCTGAAATGGCACACACCTCCTCCACTCTTACCCAAAAGCTTTTATCATATGAAACTAGTTTGCATATGCCCTCTTCCTCCAGCTTACGGCTAATAGATAAAGCACGCCACTCTTGTGAAAGAAACATGCTCTTCACATCCCACATAGAATTCAACAAAGACTAAAGAGATATGAAACTAGTGGCAAATCGTGTAATGGCAGGATGCACCAACTCCTTGTTGTTGGTGAATCTTCTCATCAAGATAAACACAAAATCATGATTATATATAAAGTTTGTTATGCTCTTGGATGATTCAACAATATCCCTCACAAAAAGAATCTTCCCTATATCCTCCCGCATCAAATCAATAAAATATTAAAATGTGTAGCACAAGGTGTCCAAAACAAGTTAGGATACCTCACCATAAGCAACCTACCAGCAACAACATAATTTGCAGTCTTGTCCATTATGACTTGGACAACATTTTTTTTACCTACTTCCTAAATGAAGGTGTCCAACAACTCATATAATAAATGTGCACCTTTAATCTGTGCAGATGCATCAACAGATTTCATAAACATTGTCCCCTTGGGACAACTAACCAAGAAGTTAAGAAGGGCCCTACGCTTATGATCAGTCCAACCATCTAACATGATTGTTCATCAAGGGTGTTCCCATGATGCCCTAAACTCCTCCAATCTAGCAATGCAATCAGCCTTTTCATCTTGAAGAAGAGGCTCTTTCAACTCTGCAAAGGTAGGGGCCTTATACCCTGGGCCAATAACAGCAACAGCATCAAACATAGCTTGGTAGAATGGGTTGGTCTTGGCAATGTTGAAAGGAACATCACTCCATAGAAGACACTTACTGACCAATTTGTCAACTTCCTCCTTTTCCTTTTTTTAAGTGTTGATTTGATCCCAAGTTGTGCACTAGGTGCAATTCTAGGAACAAAAAAAAAATGAGAAAGCTAAGGGGTTGGGCCATGTGGGTGTGGAATGTGATGCTAAAGAACCACTCTTGCTTTCCCCCACTCGCGAGGCCCATACAATTTGACTTTTTAACGTTGTCCTGTTGTCTTTGGCATCATCTTTCTCATGCAATGATTCAATCGCCTTCCAAATGATTTTTGGAGTTGCATCTGGGCAAAGTTCTATATTTTGCCTCGAATGGAATTTTAATCTGTTGACACCCCTTGACATATGCCTGCCACACAACTTGCAAGTCAAACACCGTTTATCGACCTTCCCCGCCACCCTCCTCTCTTGGGTACAAGATCAGGTTCACCATATTCCCACAATGGGTCCAAATTCCTTGGCATTTTGTTCAAAACTTTGAACTTGAATTGAAGCTAGTGCACAAAAAAAAATTGAAACAAAAAATTGCCCATCACATAAGAAGCAAA
Organism: Pinus tabuliformis; assembly: GCA_031772625.1. NCBI lineage: Eukaryota > Viridiplantae > Streptophyta > Pinopsida > Pinales > Pinaceae > Pinus > Pinus tabuliformis. Next base: position 1,119,332,456 of record CM062817.1, read on the forward strand.
CATAATTATAATTGTTAATTTTAAATTTTAAATGCCCCTTCTCACTCACTGAAGTCAACAATAAACACACTCAAATTCACTAAGCAAAGGTTTGATTTTTGAACTTTTGAAACATGTAAACAATTTATGGTAAACAATCTAGGGTAAATGAAGTCTGAAACGTTTTGATTCAAATTTCAAAGCAACAACAAACTAAAAACAAATTGATAGACGGATTTAAAAAGCCATTTGTGTTACAAACACTGAGAGAGAAATTAAAATACATACCTTGCAGCAGCAAATCGACACATTGAGTCTCTCATGTTGAGCAGTGGACAAATCTCCAAATCCACGCCACAAAACTGGTAAATCTCCTCCTCTTGGGCAGTGGCAAACACCTCCTCTCTCCATAGGGACGAATGGCAGATGTTAGAGTGAAAAATGAGAGAAAATTTTGCCCTTTTCCTCACTTATACGCAGCCCGGACACCCTTCCACGATTTTTTGGATCAACTCCCTATTTTATCACAACTTTTATGATAAAATCGCGAGTTTTTCATTTTACAAAAAATCGCCAAAAACTCAGCCGATAACATCGGCCAGCACAAAACTCGGGTTTTGCCGATTTTATCGCAACTTTTTCCACATTAGTCCAAAGAGGTGTTGTGAGATTGCAATACATCTCCACAAAGGAGCAAGTAGCAGATATTCTCACCAAGCCTTTAGTGAAGGGGAAGATTGTGTTTGAAAGAGACGAGTTGGGGGCAATGGAGAATCTCTTCCTTGCTATGAGGGAGTGTTGATTTTGTAGCCTCGAAAGGCCTTCTACATTGGCATGGTGTCTTAGCATGTAGAAGATATTTGATTGCCTCCTTAGGTGCTTGCTTGGTGGAGTAAATGATTTTATGATTTCTTTCCTAAGGTTTAACTTAGAAAAAAGTACAATAATTAATTGAATTAATTATTGTGGCCTATTAGGCAAAAGTTTTAAGGATAAATAATATAATTGTTTGACATATATAACCTCTACCGTTGATCTCAAGTAAGGCTTAGGAATTAATCCTAGCCATTGATCACTTAGGAGATTAGGGTTAAGGATGTTGGCTTAATCGAATTATAAAATAATCCTAAAGGAGAGGTGAAGACACACAGTTGTGGAGGAAGCAATTTTCTCTATAGCAAGAGGATTTAATAGACTGAAGAAAAGTGAGGAAAAGTGCAACAGGAAAGTTTGGGAGAAATTCTAAGAGATTGATTTCACAAAAGAGGGACGCTAAGTTCAAGAAACAAGGAGGTTGAGTTGCTGAATAGGAGGGTCGAATTGTGGAGGGGGCCGAAATATCCAAAGAGGCCAATTTTTCAAAAGCGTAGGGGTTGTACAAGGTGAGAATAAAGGGGGTCGATTTGTTGGTGAGATAGGTCTAATTCTCTATGGCCTAGTTTCTTCAAGAGGGTCAATTTCCAGGGGCCAATTTCCTTGAGGCCGATTTTCCCAATGGGACCAAGTTTTTAGGTTCCCAGCAGTGGTATACCCAAAGTATTCCAAAGTTTGATAATATGAAGGAAGTTTGTGTTGGGCACAAATTTGTCATTATAGTGTGATTGATTTCCTAGTTTTTTTTTTTTTTTCATCGTATTTTATTTTTTTGAGTTAATATACCAGTGTGTTTCTTTTATTAGCAATTTCAGAAATATTTGAGAGTAATGCTTTATGGGTTTTTTAATAAATTGTTGAAGTAAATGAAACCTAGTATAAAAGAATTTAACATATATATCTCATGCACCTCAAAGGGCACACTTTCTTAGCTATCTAAGTGGACTCTTAAGCACATATGCAAGAGTAAAGAGTAATTCAGTATATTTTGCATGCATACATTCTTGAAGGGTGAATTCTATGTGGACCACTATGGCATTTGACTTGGTATAATACCATATTCCTAGATGTTGTGCCCTCTCTTGGACCCTTTTTTTGCATATCATTGCCTATTTTTGGATGTGGGTGACCCCTCTTAAGGAGGCTAGTGTCCATATGTCTTGTTATTGTCAATCATGAATCTAAACATGGTTAGTAGCTGAATCCAAAGTGCACTCCAATCAGGAGCGCCAGGCTCTCGCAGGCATGTATCATCCTCCCCTCCCACAATGTATCATTTTCATGAGATTTAGAGAGATTGAGAGGGTTTGTGGAGCTTGAGAAAAAGGAAGATTGAGAGGTTTTAAGCTTAAGGAGCTTGAGGAGCTTACAAGGGAGATTGAAGGTTGCCATTTAAGGGAGCTTGGGAGATTGAAGGCACCACCATTGGAGAGCTAAAGAGGTAGTGTTGATTTTAGTTAACAATGGTATGTTCTATGCTTAGCACAATTACTTCAATGTTCCTTTAGTAGCCCAATGACAATTCCCAGTTTAGTTTTCCAATAGCAATCACATTAACCATAAATCCCATTGACAGTAACTGTAGATAGAACATAAAATAAAATGGAGAAGATAAGCCAAGATAAGAGGACACCAAATTTGGCGGATGTTAGGGAAAAAACCCCAATGTGGGGAAAACCCTTTGATCAACTCTTCTTATTATTATATCAAATGTTCAACAGAGAGAGTACAAAAAGTCAAAGTTGACTTGCCAAATCAAAGTCAAAACAGCCCTGCCAAATCTACAATCCACTGCAGTCAAATTCAGCCCTAGCCAAAAAGTCAAAGATGGTCAACATAGCAACAAAACTTCCCCTTTGAAGCTCAGTCAAAGGCAGTAAAATTCAGCCTCTTTAGTTGGTCAAATAGCAGTGAAAACAATCCACAAAACAATAGTCAAACTCGGTCAACTGAAGTCAACTTCTGCAATCAAACAGGCTTGCGGTCAACGCAGGTCAAAGTGCTCAAAATTTCTCGATTTTTGTGCCAATTTGTTCGACCTATCAAAAATGATTTTTCCCACAAAAATCGCAGTCAAATGATGAGTCAAAGTGTCTAGTCAACGTTGGTCAAACCCCTACAACAATCCTGAAATTCGACCTTGCAATTTGCCCAAAAAATTCGTCCTCCTTGCCACACATGTGAGAGAGAAGATCTGCCCAATAGTTGTACAAACCAATGAAAGAAGGAGAGAGAAGAAAAATGTGTGAGTGATGATGCCAAATGAGGTGAGACGTCACTTGCATTTAAACAAATCGTTGAGGGTAAAGTGACACGTCCATTGGGCTTCATGAGCCTACATGATGATGTGGCCGACCTTGACAATTTGCACGTGTGGGTATAAATTCAAAAACACATTTTTGCTTGTCCAAATTTGATGATCTTTAGGTCAATTTTGGTCCTCTTGAAAACAAGAATTAAATGCAATCATCATCTCCATCAAATGCACTGTCCAAAGTGGAATTTGGCCCTAGTTGCCAATTTTAACACTCCCTCTCAACTAGGGAGAATTCCACCGGACAATCTATCCATCATCATCGATCATCATGCCATCCTATCATCATGTACCGTCTCTATATCTCATCTCATCTCCACTTTGTTGAACACTGATATGAATAATGTAGAAGAATCGATCGAGAGTGAGTCATAACACCTTACCACTCTCCACTGACCAAAGTCAATCTAGAGGTAGAACCTTAATCGGACTTAATCCCAGATCAAATTGTTGAACACGATGCATCCTAGACATAGGGAGTATGACAGTTCACGATGCGTCCATTGGTAGTGCTATTGTCCCTATCCAGTTTTCCCAACTCATTGGTCAGATGAGAGGTTCGCACGAGTCTCAGACTACATGGGTAAGATGTATGTTGGGGCATCAGCAGGAGAACATCAACCACTCATCCTACTCATATGCCATAGGAGAAGGTGAACCACTCATCCTATGCATATGTCAATCGTAGGGAAAGGTGAACCACTCACCCTACACACATGTCAACCATCATGGGGTAAGAAAGGGGAAGGTGAACCACTCACACTATACACAACACATTAATAGGGGAAGGTGAACCACTCACCCTATGGTCACTCATAGCTCCAAGAAGTACCCCAAGCCCCTAGGAGCTCCCAGAGTTCAATGTCCAACTCAAGCAGAACCCTCATGGGAGGGTCTTTCCATGACTCCAAGTCTCTCTCGAAAGGCTAAGAATTTGACCTTCCCTAAGGGCTTCATGAGGATTTTTGCAACCTACTCATCAATCCTGATGTGTTGGAGCCTTATTGCTCCCCGTTGTACCATATCCCAGATAAAGTGGTACATGATATCAATGTGCTTGGAGCAGTCGTGGAACACAGGATTCTCTGAAAGGCAAATCCCACTCTGGTTGTCGCAGAATATCACGGTGGTATCCAGCACGTGCTCAAATAGCTCACTAAAGAGCTTCCTCAACCAAACAGCCTCACAACAGGCCATACTAGTTGCAATGTATTCAACCTCGGTGGTGCTTAGAGCAACTGATTTCTGCTTCCTGCTCATCTAGAAAATTGAAGCAGACCCCAATGAGAAGCAACATCCATACGTGCTTTTTTGATCCATCACACTGCCAACCCAATGAGCATCAGTATATCCATGTAGCCTCAAATTCCCATTAGTGTATCTCAGTGCATAGTTGATTGTGCCACGGAGGTATCTCAAGAGATTCTTAGCAGTAATCCAATGTATGTGATGAGGCTCGACCATAAATTGACTCAATGTATTCACAGCAAAACATATGTTCGGACGGTAGTTTACCAAGAACATCAGGGCCCCCACAAGTTGTCTATATTCAGAAGGGTTTGCCAATTTGGGCCTAACAGCACTTCCACATAGCTTCTTGAAGTTGAGTTCCATTGGAGTAAACTAAGACTTGCAACCCACCATCCCAAATCTCTTGAGTAGTTTCACAATGTATTTTCCTTGAGAAAGGAAAATCTCACATGGCTTTTGCCAGACCTCCAAGCCTAGGAAGTAGTGCATTAGTCATAGGTCCTTCATCTCAAACTCAGAAGCCAACTTCCTCTTGCATTGATAAATCAGAGGGTCTACACCTTTTAGAAAGAGATTATCTACATAAAGGACCAAAATGAGAGGCATGTCCTTTTCAACCTTGACATATAGGTTAGGATGAGCATTGCACCTTGTAAGTCCCAGCTTCATAAGATAGCTATCAATCCTTTCATACCAAGCCCTACGGGCTTGCTTCAACTCATAGAGGGCTTTCCTCAACCTGCATACGTGTGTCCTTCGATCTTGTACTTCAAACCCCTGAGGTTGTTCCAAGTAGACTTCCTCCTTAAGCGAACCATGCAAAAAAACAGTTTTAACGTCTATTTGATGTAGGCTCCATCCTTGAGTGGCAGCAAGAGCAATAATAGATCGAATAGTGGTATATCAAGCAACCGATGCAAATATCTCGTCATAGCCTACTCCTTCCTTTTGAAAGAAGCCTCGAGCAATGAACCTAGGCACCACGTCCTAGACATCATTCTTCATGATAGATTCATATTCCTCATTCATCTCATCCTCCCAAACTTGGTGCCTTACGGCTTTTTCAAACGAACATGGCTAAGTTTGAACAATAGTACTCATAGCAGCGAAGTACCCTTGATACCTGTTTGGCTTCTTACTTTCGTGAAATGTCCCTCTTGGAGCAGTTTGTCTTTCAACATCTTCGAGAGTATCTTTGACCCACAAAGGTTTTTTCCTTGAGGTAGAGGGATCACCGGGAGGTAGATCAATGGCATCCATTGGGCATATGCTCATCTGTAGGAGGTTCATCATGTTTTTCCGCAACATCATCAATGTCCTTCCTAGGGATAGGGAGATCTTTGGCTTTCCTAAGGGCAGTATCTTCATCGAAGATGACATCATGGCTTACTTCCACTTCTTTTTTGCCGGGCACATAGATTCTATATGCCTTTGAATTTTCATTGTAGCCCACAAATATACCTTTCTTCCCAGATGCTTCTAACTTGTTTATTTTCTCTTTAGGCACATGAAAATACATGGGACAACCAAATATTCTAAAATGAGAAACATCAGGTTTATTACTAGTGAAAACTTCTTCGAGTGTTTTGAAATCCAATGCTTGATGCGGGCTCCTATTTTGAACATACACGGCAGTGTTGGCAGCTTCTCCCCATAAGAACTTCGATAGATCTTGATCATGGAGCATGGCACGAGTGGCTTCCATGATTGTTCAATTCTTCCTTTCAGCAACTCCATTTTGTTTAGGAGTGTATGGAACGGTCATCTCCCTCTTAATGCCAGCCTCTTTGCAAAAGTCATTGAATTCATTTGATTCATATTCGGTTACATTGTTGATCCCCAATATCTTGATTTTCTTCCCTGTTTGATTTTCCACCAATGCTTTGAAAGAACGAACCATTTGAACACTTCATCCTTCTTCTTTAAGAAATAAATCCACGTTTCGCGTGAGAAGTCATCCACAAGGATTGCATAGTATAAGTATCCTCTGAGTAATGTTACGGGCAACATACCAGATAGGTCAGAATGGACCAATTGAAGAATATCAGTAGTTTGGCTTTCACTAGAAGGGAATGGTCCCCTTGTAAGTTTCCCAGTTGCACAACCCTGACAAACTCCTTCATGATTTATGCTGAACTTGGGCATACCTGTGGCCATCTTCCTTACCCCAAGAAAGGGTTTGTAATGAAGGTGGGCAAATCTCCGGTGCGATAATTCAAATTGAAGAGAAGTATTGCAAGACAGGGCTCCCAAAGGACTTCCTACAACTTGATAGAGACCATCAACCCTAAATCCAAGTGTGAATGCATCTTTAGGGTTTCTTTTCCAAATACGTACCTTTCCATCAATGAATGCTACCTTGAAAACTTTATCTTCCATCACAGAAATAGACACCATGTTCTTCTTCAAATCGGGCACATACAATACTTTCTTGTAGATGAATGGTTTGACCTTGATTCAAGTGAAGAGTGACAGTACCTATCCCTTTCACGGGGTAGGCGGCATTGTCTCCAAGTATGATTTCCAAATTAAACTTCTTTCCAACCAAATTTGAGAGGGCTTCTTTGTGGCCAGTGAAGTGCCTTGAGGCTCCACCATCAATCAACCAGTGATCCAAGGTATCAGGAGGAGAGGCAGTAGATAGAACTAAATAAGATAAAACTCATTTTGCTTGACTACAACATTACTATCCTCATACCTAGAATTTCTCTTCCTTTTAGGAGGTCGACCATTTCCATATCGAGCAGCAGGAACATTCTTCTTTCCTTTATTGTTGAACCTGTTGTTCCTTTGGTTGCCATTGCCTTTGAAATTATTGTTGTTGTTGTCGTCATCCCTTGGAGAATTCTTCTTGTGAGGACACTCTTTAGTGTCGAACTTGTTACAATTGTAGCACCTTCCTTTTCTTCCTTCTTTGAATCCCTACTTGAATCCTTGACCCTGTCTCCTTGGACCAGCATTATTTTTCCTCTTAGCATGAGCGGAGAAAGCAGTGGGTTCATTTCCATTTGAAGGTTTGTCTCTCTCCGTCATCCTCATCTCCTCTTGAGTGCATCTAGCCAATAATTCATCAAAACTAGGAATCTTGTCATTGTTGAGAATGGTGGTGTTAAACACATCCCATGCTCTTGAAAGACCTCCAAGTGCAATGAGAGTGAGCTCCCTGTCAGCAATAACTTCTCCAATAGATAGTAGGTCATTATTGATTTGTGTTGTTCTCATAAAATTGTAAAAATTTCTGTTTTCCCACCCCGGTTTTCAGTTTCTCCTTATTTCTCCCATGTAGTTAAATGCCCATTCCCATAACCATACATTTAACAGACTGAAAAAAATAAATATTGCTGAAAACACTAATTCTAGAAATTTTTCAGAATGCTGGAAATTGCAGAATTAAAAATCAGCAATCAAAACAGCCATTAAAACACATTAAAACACTGATATTTTTTGTCAACTTGACCCTGGAAAAACCCCCTACAACTCTTGGGGAAAACCAGTTTGAGAGCTCTTCTTTATTTCTGAAAATTGCCTTTTTACAGTGAGAATTATTCAGCAAAAAATCAGCAAGCAAATTTACAACTTATCTCCTTTCCCGTACCTCACAGCAATCTGGAAATTACAGCAAACAGGACAGCAATAAATGCTGTACGGCCTCCGTTTTGTGTGCAGAAAAATCAGCAAACTGCTCCTCGATTTTTGTGCAAAAATCTGCCTTTCACTATGTGCTGAATCAGCTGTACAAATCAGCTCAACCGTTGCCTTGGAATGTGTGCCAAGTTGCTATCTCCTTCTCCTCCCTGCTCAGAAATCTCTCTTGCTCTCTTGCTCTCCTTCTCCCAATCTGCTCATAAAAGAATGAATGACCTTTTCCTCCTTTTCCTCCTTTAATATAACTCCAAGTGACTTTTGGGTGATCCAAGTGACTTTTGGGTGATCTCTAAATCCAATGGCTGAAATAGATTTAGATCAATGGTTGAGATTAGATGCTCATTTAAATCTCACTTTCTATTTTTTAATTCACCCCACTTTAATAAAGACCCACTTAGTCATTTATTTCCAAAGTCACTTTTCCTTTCTAATTTTTCATTGACTTTATAAAAGTCACTTTAAAATTAGACTTAATAACTTTATCACATAAAGTCACTTTTAAATTAGATTTAACTTTATAAAATTATAAAGTTACTTTAGGAGAAAAATTAAATTCTTTTGGACACTTTTCCCTAGGCCAAAGATCAAAGCCTAAGGGAACCACCTGTCCTCTGGTACCAAATTTCAACACTCCCTCTTACCGAGGAAGGTGTTCCTCACCACACCCATCTTATCTCTGAAGTAGACATGCTTGCCCCGTGGTAAGGCTTTGGTAAAGATATCTGCAACCTGCTCATCAGTGGAAATATACTCAAGCTTCACAGCTCCCTTCTGAACATAGTCTCTGATGAAATGATATCTGATCCCGATATGTTTTGACCTGTCATGAAATACTGGATTCTCCGTGAGTTTAATGCAACTCTGATTATCACAGTAAATCACTGAAGGTCTCAACGGCTGACCAAATAAGCCAAACAACATCTTGCGAAGCCATATAGCCTCACAACTAGCTAGACTGGCTGCCATATACTCTGCTTCCGCTGAACTCAGTGCTACTCACTGCTGCTTCCGGCTGAACCATGACACTACTACTGAACCCAACCCAAAACAGCACCCTGAAGTGCTCTTCCTATCAGAAGCACAACCTGCCCAATCAGAATCAGTGTATCCTGCCAATCTCACTCCATCTCCCTGCCTGTAGTCCAGACCATAATCCACTGTCCCCTGCAAGTACCGCAAAATGTGTTTTGCAGCCACCCAGTGAACCTTCCTAGGCTCACACATAAACTGACTCATCGTGTTGACTGCAAAACAGATATCTGGTCTAGTGTTGACCAAATACATCAAGGAACCAATCAGCTGCCTGTACAATGTGGGATCCACCAACTCGGAATCCGAAGCATGAAGCTTCTTCCAGTTGGTGATCATCGGTGTCGACATGGGTCTACAATCCTCCATGTGATATCTGCTAAGGATGTCCACAATATACTTCCCCTGCCCCAGGAAGAAATGCCCCTCCTCCTGCCACACCTCCAAGCCCAAAAAGTAATGCATCAGGCCGATGTCCTTCATCTCAAACTCCGCCGCAAGATCTCTCTTGCAGTGCTCTATGAGTCTCTCTGCACCTGTAATGATCAAGTCATCCACATAGAGCACCAGAATGAGAGGCTCCTCACCAATCACAATAAAGTAAAGGTTCAGATCTGCCTCACTCTTTGTGAAACCCATCCCCTGCAAGTATGTATCTATCCTGGAGTACCAAGCTCTGGGAGCTTGCTTCAGGCCATAAAGGGCCTTCTTCAATCTGCACACATGGGACTCCTTCCCATGCACCTCAAAGCCTTGTGGCTGCTCAATGTACACCTCCTCCTGTATGAAGCCATTGAGAAATGCGGTCTTCACATCCATCTGGTGGATCTTCCAACCCATCTCTGCTGCTATCGATATAATGGAGCGGATCGAAGTATATCGAGCCACGGGAGCGAAGGTCTCCTCATAATCAACTCCCTCTACCTGGGAGAACCCTCTAGCCACAAACCTCGCTTTGAATTTCTCAATGCTGCCATCTGTAGCATGCTTTACCTTGTAAAGCCATCTGGAAGTAACCACGGATTTGCCCTCAGGCCTCGGCACCACCTCCCAAACATCATTCTTCATGATAGAAGAATACTCCTCCTGCATGGCCTCTCTCCAGACCTGCTGGCTAGCTGCCTCCTCATAGCTAGAAGGCTCAGAGTCAAGGATGCTGGTAACCATCGCCATATAGCTACAAAACCTCTCAGGTGGTCTACTCTCTCTGACCGGCCTCTTCGGCTCAGCAACAGATGTGGCATCTCTTAAGGTGTCCTGAAGCCACTTGGGCTTCCTCTTCCCTGAGCGCACTTCTCCCACCGAAGAATGAAACTCCTCCTCCTCATCATCATCAGTAGCCTGAACTCCTGACTGTCTGTCTGCTGTCCTCCTGCCTGCACCTGAACCTGTAGAAGCTGAGGTACCGTGTGAACTGTCCATCAGTGGACTCCCTAGTGAACTGCTCTGTGAACTGCTCTGCATGCTGCCCGGAGCACCACCCCTCTGGCTCGATGAGCCACTGCTCACTGACAGACCTGACATCCTCATAGATGTACCTCCTGATCCTTCTGATCCCTGCCCACTGGATCCCTGCGACTGACTCAACTGCTGCTGAGGGCCTTGTTGATCCAGATACTCTAACTCCCGTGACCTCCTAAAGGCCCTGTCCTCCTCGAACTTCACATCCCGTCTGACAACAACTCTCCTCTGTGCAGGAATGTAAATCCGAAAGGCCTTTGAGGTCTCACTATAGCCCACAAAGATACTCTTCTCTGCAGTGGGCTCTAGTTTGGTCCTCTTCTCCTTGGGTATATAGGAGTATGTTATGCATCCAAAGATATGAAGATGGCCAATATCAGGCTTCTTCCCAGAGAAAGCCTCCTCCGGAGTCATGTGCCCCAAGGCACGATGCAGACTCCTGTTCTGCAAGTAAACAGCTGTGTTGCAGGCCTCTGCCCACAAGAACAATGGCAACCCCTGATCATGTAACATGGCTTTGGCAACCCCTATGATGGATCTGTTCTTCCTCTCCGCAACCCCGTTCTGCTGGGGGTTGTAAGGAATAGTGAACTCCCTCCTAATGCCTGCCTCCGCACAATAGTCAACAAACTCTCCAAGGGTGTACTCTCCTCCATTGTCCGACCTCAAGGACTTGATCTTTCGACCTGTCTGAGTCTCCACAAGAGTTCTGAACTCCTGAAACCGCTTGAAGACCTCACTCTTGGTCTTCAAAAAATAAATCCAGGTCCTCCTGGAGTGATCATCAATGAATAACACATAGTACTCATATCCACTCAAGGAAACATGAGACATCCGACCGCTCACATCGGAATGAATCAAATCAAGTATCCTCGTCGCTCTGCTGTCACTGCTGGGAAAAGGGGATTTGGCAAATTTGCCCATCGCACAACCTCTGCAAGTATCAAAGTGATCAGTACTGAAATCTGGCACACCTGTAGTGATCTCCCGCAATGTCCTCAAGGCTCCATGATACATATGTCCCATCCTGCGGTGCCAAATCTCACACAGCTCAGAACTGCTAGCTCTGTTGTCGGTACTACTGCTCAATGCCAAAAGGGGCTGAAATGCAAACTTGTACACCTTTGCATGGCGTACACCTATCACTCTAGCTGAATCAGCTGGAGCGCCCCTGGGATACATCAACACCTGTCCTCCCCTGAACAGTACCTCATATCCTCTGTCCTCCAAAGCTGAGACGGATATGAGGTTCTTCCTCATCCCTGGCACATAAAGAACCTCTGACACCTTCAAGGGAGGTTTGGACTCCCTCTGAAATGTCATTGTCCCCACCCCGACTGCTCTAACAACTCTGTCATCACCGAGTACTACCTCAATATCAGTACCACTCTCTGAAAGCTCTGAGAAGTACTCACGGACTCCTGTCATGTGACGTGAAGCCCCACTGTCCACATACCAGATACCTGTAGATGCTCCGCTAATCGAGGGAAAAGCATGCTCCCTCTGAACCTGTGTGGCAGGTGATCCTGCACTAGAGGACTCACATGTAGTGAACGCAAACTCTCGGTCAAAACGACCAGCAAAGTCCTCAATCTCTGCTGAAGCTGCCACGTCCTGGTTCTTCCCCTTCTTCTTCTTCTTCTCCAGACACACAACTGCATAGTGTCCCATCTTTTGACAATTCCAACACTTCACCTTGGAATAGTCCTTCTGTGTGTTCCCCTGTTTACCTTTACCTTTGCCTTTGCCCCCACCACTGCTTGTGGAAGCCTGCTTCTTCTCTTTGCCTTTCTTGCCTCCTGCCACCAGTGCTACGTCCTCATCCTGCTCAACTGGCTTGGCTGCCCCAAACTGTCCTTTCCTGATCTCTGTCTGAATGCAATCATCCCAAAACCTCTCCCATGTGTGAAGGGTCTCACGTGCACAAACCCCATCAGCAAAGTTCAACCATGAACGGGGGAGGCCATTCACTACAATACGCACCAACTCAGTGGATGGAATGGCCTCTCCAATCGTTGCCAACTCATCTCTCACATTAGTAATCTTTGTGAGATATCCAGCTGCACTATCATTACCCATCTTAATGTTCTTCAGCTTCTCCTTCAGGACCATCTTCCGGTTCTCATTGGTACTCTGGTAGAGATTGGACAATGCTGTCCACATCTCATGGGCATTGCTCTTTCCTCTCACATGAGGAATGCAATGGTCTTTGATTCCGTCTAGAATCAGCCTCTTACCCTTATTGTTCTTCTTTTTATACTCAGCCAACTGAGTAACATCAGTAGGCACAACAACAGGGTTCTGTGCGGTATGCACCATGATATCCCAGACTTCTGCCTCCTCAAAGATACTCTGCATTCTCTCCTTCCAAACGCTGTAATTTATATGCCCATCCAACCTATCCTCCACCCTCAATCCCAATGACATCCTGCTGTCCTAAAACTGAAAGAATAGCACTGCTGTAGTAAAGATAAAACTGCTGTTTATGAAAAAATCAGCTTGCTGGAATTTTCTGAGTGAAAAATCAGCAACTGTAATTTTTCCTTTTGTTGTCCCAAACTGCCCTTCAGCACTCAAGCTCCGATACCATGTAAAAATTTCTGTTTTCCCACCCCGGTTTTCAGTTTCTCCTTATTTCTCCCATGTAGTTAAATGCCCATTCCCATAACCATACATTTAACAGACTGAAAAAAATAAATATTGCTGAAAACACTAATTCTGGAAATTTTTCAGAATGCTGGAAATTGCAGAATTAAAAATCAGCAATCAAAACAACCATTAAAACACATTAAAACACTGATATTTTTGGTCAACTTGACCCTGGAAAAACCCCCTACAACTCTTGGGGAAAACCAGTTTGAGAGCTCTTCTTTATTTCTGAAAATTGCCTTTTTACAGTGAGAATTATTCAGCGAAAAATCAGCAAGCAAATTTACAACTTATCTCCTTTCCCGTGCCTCACAGCAATCTGGAAATTACAGCAAACAGGACAGCAATAAATGTTGTACGGCCTCCGTTTTGTGTGCAGAAAAATCAGCAAACTGCTCCTCGATTTTTGTGTAAAAATCTGCCTTTCACTATGTGCTGAATCAGCTGTACAAATCAGCTCAACTGCTGCCTTGGAATGTGTGTCAAGCTGCTGTCTCCTTCTCCTCCCTACTCAGAAATCTCTCTTGCTCTCTTGCTCTCCTTCTCCCAATCTGCTCATGAAAGAATGAATGACTTTTTCCTCATTTTCCTCCTTTAATATAACTCCAAGTGACTTTTGGGTGATCCAAGTGACTTTTGGGTGATCTCTAAATCCAATGGCTGAAATAGATTTAGATCAATGGTTGAGATTAGATGCTCATTTAAATCTCACTTTCTATTTTTTAATTCACCCCACTTTAATAAAGACCCACTTAGTCATTTATTTCCAAAGTCATTTTTCCTTTCTAATTTTTCATTGACTTTATAAAAGTCACTTTAAAATTAGACTTAATAACTTTATCACTTAAAGTCACTTTTAAATTAGATTTAACTTTATAAAATTATAAAGTTACTTTAGGAGAAAAATTAAATTCTTTTGGACACTTTTCCCTAGGCCAAAGATCAAAGCCTAAGGGAACCACCTGTCCTCTGGTACCAAATTTCAACAAAAATAGGATTGGATAGACTCCCCTTTATCCATCTTGACGTCCTTCAACTTGTTCTTGCGAAAGAGGATTTGATTTGCATTATTTACTTTGAACATCCTAACCAGCTTATCATAGATCTCCTTAGATGTTCCCAAATCAAAAATATAGACAACCAAATGCTTTTGAATGGAGTCGATGATAATTCTTTTATCTTTGACCTCAACTTTCTTATACTTTGTCTTTGCAGCAACTGGTGCATTTGAAGGAGGCTCAACCACTCTTCGTTGCACATAGTCCATGGCATTATGCTCTTCCAAAGTCATCTTCCATGCATGATAGTCTGATTTTTCCTTGAGCTTATCCTCAAATTTAAAATAAGATGTAGTAGCCATTGAGGCTAGTCCAATAATCTTGTCTAACAAATCTCCCTTAGTGATTTAGTTTTCCAGGAGAAATCACATTAACCATAAATCACATTGAGAGTGATTGTAGATAGAACATGAAATAAAATGCAGAAGACAAGCCAAGACAAGAGGACACCAGATTTGGTGGATGCCAGAGAAAAACCCCAATGTGGAGAAAACCCTTTGATCAATTCTTCTTATTATTATATCAAATGTTCAGCAGAGAAAGAGTACAAAAAGTCAAAGTTGATTTGTCAAATCAAAGTCAAAACAACCTTGTCAAATCTGCAGTCAAATTCAACCCTAACCAGAAAGTCAAAGATGGTCAACGCAGCAACAAAACTTCCCCTTTGAAGCTCGGTCAAAGGAAATCAAACTTGGCCTCTTTAGCTGGTCAAATAGCAGTCAAAACAGTCCATAAAACAACAATCAAACTCGGTCAATTGAAGTCAGCTTTTGTGATCAAATAGGCCTGTGGTCAATGCAGATCAAAGTACTCATAATTTCTCGATTTTTGTGCCAATCTGTACGGCCTGTCAAAAACAAATTTTTCCCACAAAAATCGCAGTCAAATGATGAGTCAAAGTGTTTGGTCAACGTTGGTCAAACCCCTACAACAATCCTGAAATTCGGCCCTGCAATTTGCCCAAAAAAGTCATCCTCCTTGCCAAACGTGTGAGAGAAGATCTGCCCAATAGTTGTACGAACCAATGAGAGAAGGAGAGAGAAGAAAATGTGTGATTGATGATGCCAAATGAGGTGAGAAGTCACTTATATTTATACAAGTCGTTGAAAATAAAGTGACACGTCCATTGGGCTTCATGAGCCTACATGATGATGTGGCCGACCTTGACAATTTACACGTGTGTGGGCATAAATTCAAAAACACATTTCTACTTGTCCAAATTTGATGATCTTTAGGTTGATTTTGGTTCTCTCAAAAAGATGAATTCAATGCAATCATCATCTCTATCAAATGAGTTGTCCAAAGTGAAATTTGGCCCTAGTTGCCAATTTTAACAGTAGGATCTAATCCCATTTTTTTTCCATGTAGCATTTGTGTTTTTTATATGTTGAATGAAAGATGTTATCGTCTCCTACTCTTTCCCAATTCCCATTCCTCCTTCATTTTATTGCAGGCAAGAAACTATATCTCCACCAAACATGATGGGTATATGGCTTGGCATTCTCTTGTTGGTTCCATTTTTTGTTATGATGGTTTAGGAGAGCAAAATAAGAATAAGTGATGAAGAGGATGAGGAAATGGGTATTGGTGGATTAGGAAACCTTGGAGAAGAGGAGTACCAAGAGGAAGATGAAGAGGAGGATAATGAGAGTGGAGATGATGACAGAAAGAAAGCCAAGGTAGACCAAACCTCCTTGTGGAAATATGTTACTAGGCTTTCAAGAGGGAAAGGGGGTGGAACCACTAAATTTACATGACCCCATTGCAAAATCACTTACACAGGTTCATATACCCATGCCAAAAAGCATCTTTGTGGGAAAATGACATGGGATGGAACTAAGCAAATAAGAATCAAAACCTGTGGAATTGTGTTAGCACAACAAAGAAACAAATACATAAGGGAAGAGGAGGAAGCCCAATACAAATCTAAAAGATGAAAGGGTAACTTTGAACATGACACCACTAGCCCACAATCATAGAGTAAGAACTCCATCGTCATCCACCCATGGTAGTGGATACAAAAGCGCAAGCACAGACATCTCTATAAGGCATAAAAACATATCAGAATTCCTTGATCAAGGGTGTAGGGATGGTGTGGATGCAAAAAAAATTGGTTTCTCTTTGCATGTGGGATACCATTCAATGTTCTTCGCTCACCTTATTGGCATGAAATGGTTTCCACCATCAATGATGCCCCTAAAGGATACAAGAGCCTTGGGTATGACAAAGCTAGAAACGTGGGACTTGATCATGAAAAAGCCAAAATAACAAATGCTTTGGGTAAATTCACAAATGCTTGGAATGAATATGGGGTATCCATTGTATATGATAGCTGGACAAATGTAAAAGGCAAGCCATTGATAAATGTTCTTGGTGTGTCTGCTACTGGTGCAGTCTTCCTTTCATCACATGATTACTCAAAAAAGTTCAAGACTGCCATCAACATTGCACAACCATTAATTCAAACAATTGAAAGTATTGGGCCATACAATGTCATCCAAGTCATCACTGATAATGCTTCTAATTGTAAGGCAGCGGGAGTAATCATTGAGGATAAATACCCCAACATATTTTGGTCTGGGTGTTTGGTTCACACAACGAACCTTTTGATGCTTGACATTATTAAGATCAAGGAACCTTAATACAAATGGATTGGAGAATTGTATAATAGAGGCAAGAGAATGATAAAATTTATTACTAGTCATAGCAATACCCATGGGCTTTTTTGCAATCACTCAAGGTTGGAGCTATTGAAGCTTGGGAAGACTAGATTTGCTAGTTATTACCTCACCTTCAAACGTCTTTTGAAGGTAAGAGAGTCATTGGTTAACATGGTACCAAATCCACATTGGCAGGTATTAAAAGATAGGGTTGCAACTACAACTGACAGGGATGATTTTGAAAAGGTGGAGGACATTGCTCTCGAGGGCCTGTTTTGGGCAAATGTGAGGGATGTTTTGCAATACACCAAGCCCATTTATAACATGATTCGTTTTGTAGATACAAATGCACCAGTGATTAGGGAGGTGTATGAGCAGATGGATAACATGTTGGGGCAAATAAAAGATATTGTTCAGCCAAAAGATCCCATCTTGTATGATCATATTTACAAATATGTGTGTGCATGGTGGGATAAACTTAATGTTCCACTACATGCCTTGGCGTATATCCTTATGCCAAAATACTACTCTCCATCTTGGTTGGGCAAACCTGCACCTAGGGGTGGGGTTAGGACCAAATCCCATACAAATCCAGAGGTACAAGTTGGGTATATGGCAGCATTAGACAAGTTGGTCCTTGACATGGAGGAGTGTGCTAGATTGCATGGAGAATTAGGCAAATACTTCAGTTAAACTGGAGTGTTTGGTTCTTTGCATGCAATCAAAGATAGGGACAAAATGGATGTTGTCACATGGTGGAACATGTATGGCTCTAGGGGACCTTTAGCAAAATTGGCAATAAAAGTGCTTTCACAGGTCATTAATACTTCTTCTGTAGAGAGGTGTTGGAGCACCTATAGCTTCATCCATAATGTGAGAAGAAACTGCCTCAATGAAAATCGGGCAGAAAGCTTGGTTTTTGTGCACTACAACTTGAGGTTGTTGACACATTATTGTGAGTAGGCTCATGCTGATAGATCATATATGACTTGGGACAACAACCCAGAGGAGGATAATTTGGAGGATGGAGCTATACATTTAGAAGAATTGGAAGTAGAGCTTTTGAAAGATGATGATGAAGCAGCAGCCATGCCATCCCCATCATCCTCTAACAGTGCTCAAGAGCACCAGCTTTACCTTTGTCGCCACCTCCATCTACAACATCGCGTGGAGGTCATGTGCCTTCTAGTTCTTGACATGGTCGTCCCACCATGCGGGAGGAGACTCATGGATCATCCTCAAAGAAACTAGATGTTTCTCGTGGAAAGAAAAGATTTTAGTGTATGGATTTACATGTCTTTTTTAGTTTGTACTTTGTAGTACTTTTTATAACTATTGACTCTTTCCTATTTATTATGGTTTTTTTATAAACAATATATGACAATTTAAGTTTGAAGTTGGCATTTATAACTCATTGGTAATGAATTATGAATATGATGCTTCATGGAACGTTTCATTTCATGTTTGAAACTTTGATATTCTTTGTTATAGTTTGGTTACTGGTAATGTTTATAAGTACAAGCTTAGTGATGACAAATGTTATGTATTGAATTTTGAAACTTTAAGGTTGATGAGAATACAGATGTTGCAACTTATGGACCTGTGGTTGATGAAGTATAACTTATTAACTACTAGATGAATGATGTTATATGGTTTAATCCATGTTTTTTATGTTTTTTATCACTAATTCATCATTCTACATGCTTTTGTTGACATATATGCATCAAAATATATAAAAAAATATATATTGTATAAAATTTGCTCCTAGCCCAAGAGCTTTTGAAAATTTGGCTCCCTGCTCCAACTCCCAAGCAGCCTTGGATCTAGCTATTATAATATTTTAAAAATTGTTGACCAGGCATGGAGTTGGTTAGAAAGATGATAACAATAATAATAATAATTTTAATGTCACTGCCAAGCTAAATACCAAATTGGTGTATGAGACCCCTTTGTTTGTCGACAAGGAATCTACATCCACGCAACGATTTGACAGTTAAAGTCTACAGAGGTGTACATACTCTACCCCCTTGTAGATTGAACTTATGACTTCTTAGGAGGAAACATGTGTTCTTAACCCTTAATATTTTATTGTATGAGAGATTTAACTCACACAATTTAAAGAGGAGTTTTTATCTATTTCAAAACGGATTTTGGGAATTATAGGATTGTGAAGAAGTGAAAGAAATAAAAGAAATTGTAAGAGCTTGGAAATGGTGTTGGGCTTTGCTTGTGTACCAAAGCTTTTAAGATTAGTGAAGCATTTAGGCATTGATCTACTTTGTTCTATGGTTATGTAATGTTTCTCAATTGGTGTTTATTCATTATAAAAAAATTGGTTATCGTACTTATGTGAAGTCTTAAAAATGAATTCAATATCCATTTAGAAATAGGCAATGTGAGGAGGTCCTCCCTCTTGTTTGTTGTTTTAATTCTGCACTTGTTCCCCTTTCTTTTATCACTTACGTTGTAGATTTGGAAATATATTCCAGCCATAAAGCAGCTCCGTTGCATTTGTATTGATGAGTAGCATCCTTAGCCCTCCAAGCCTTGATTCTATAGCATATTTTCAACAAATACTTTGGGGCAAATTACATTACGCTGATTCCTTTTACCTTATGTACACACCTGAGTGACAATTGGGTTTATCTCGAGTGATTGCGAGGAATGATTGCTATCCTCCCCACCTAGGTTCAATTCTTGCAAGTGACATGTTGAACTCATAACCAATATATTGTTGTAATGGTTTGGAGCCTTGTTGTTGACCAGCCATATGCCCTGAAGATTTTAGGATTTACCCTTGGTACCATCCTCAAAATGAGGGGAAGTACTCAAAGGTTTCCCCCAAACTTCATAATCCGGAAAAAGAAAAGTACACACCCAAGTGATAAATGCATCAAATAAGTTCTTTCATCCAATGGTTGAATGTGGTAAACTAACCCCTTTAAACCATATAGCCTAACTCAAAGTAGTAGATTGTAACACATTGGTTCTTTCCTTCATTCAATGTTTCATAACTCGATTAGCCCTTAGATTGAAAGTTACTCCCATTTCCTTATTCCCCTCATTTCCTTTTAATTCCCTTTCCATGCCCCCTTTTCCATTTCCACTACCACATACCATCCCTACAACAACTTTGGTTTATCAAGGCATATTCTTGACTTTCACCTCGAGGCCCCACTCGATTGCCTTGATAATCTTATCCTTAGGGAAGACCCCTTTGAGTTGGAGGAAAGTAAACGAAAAGAGAGAGGAAGAGCCATTGTGGTAACATGCATTCCTGAGTTACTCAAGACTAGCATCGTTTAGCTTCGTTCTTTACACTTTGTGGGTACTAAATTTTGTTGTAAAAGGGCACATATAAATACAGCTAACACGGAGAAGCTTTCTTTTAAGAAAAGGTTTCAGATGTGATGTAAGAATTGTTTTGATAATGCTACAAATGATTATTGATAAATCTATCGATCTCAGTTTGATTAAACATTTACCTAAAATATGCATTTGATGACCACTATAATTGAGTTTATTGCGCGGGAAGTAGCCCACAAAGGTGGCTCCATGTGAAGTAAAGAAACGCTATATTCACTATGCACACTTTGCCATATCCACGTCTTGTATTTGACACTCCTCTCCTTTCATATACACTCATAAACAAACCAAGAAACTGGGCATAAGCGTACATAACCTAAATTATAATAAACAAATTTTAATATACCATTAGATTATCACTCAAAAGTCTGGAGCAACTAATTACGTCCATCCGTCCGACCTCCCTCTCATCAATCCGTGAGACTTCTCGGATTTAATATAAAGTTGATGGTTGGCGCACGATTGTTGTTTCAAGTTCCGCAAAGGACCAAAGAGTAGGATGGGGAATAGTTCCTCGGGAAATATTCACAATCGACGCGAAGTTGTTGGTTCAAGTTCTATAAAAGGCCGAGGAGAAGGATAAGGGGAATGGCTCTTTAGGGAACCTTTCTCTACAATGTGTTCCTTGTACCCGGGTTCCTTGTACCTGGGGGCTGGTTTCCAGTCTCGTTCCCGTGCTCTGCCTACTCATTTTGTTCGGTCCTTCTGAATTACCTCATCCCTTTAAATTTCGCAGACAATTTTGCTAATGCTGGGCCGCTTTAACAACCATACTAATTATTTTATATACGAAATCCCAAATACCCGACTCAAAACTCATTCTACATAAACAACAAACCAGTCAAAGACCTAAACGGTGTCAGCAGTTTCCCTTCTTCACGTATACATTTGAATCATACCTATACTACTGAAAGCAAACACCGTATGTTTTCCACATCAGAAGTGCAACAAATACACATCACACGAAATGTTTAGTGCATTTTTTCATTACGACTTACCTGATCCGTCCACCCTGGGATATGGAACCGCGGATCCCCAGATCGTGTGCGGATTCGGATCCACCTAGGATCCGCCCGGTATCCGCTCAAACCTTCAAAAGGGTTCAAAAATTGCAAAAACCGACCACAAGAATGATGCAACCGTCGCTCGTTTACATGTGGAGCACTTGGATTTCGAGGTCCCCTTCGATACTGACCACAATCATGAATAATCGAAACGGAATACATGGCAGCGGTAATAGTCATAATAATAACCTTGCAAAACAAGACGAAGGGTTCGCTAGCGAAGGATGGACGGGCTCAGCGACATGGTGTTGGATGCTCTTGAGATATTTAAAAAAATATACCACGGTGAATTGGTAATTTCAACGAAACGCTGGTATCGCTGTGCTTTTTTCAAATTTAAGCAGTACACCATGTTCCAAACCATTATGAATGAATGATGATTTAATTTTCAGGACATTAAAAATAGCATGGGATTTTAGTCTTTTTGTTTTTAATTTTTGTAATTGGGTCATTTTCTTATTAAACTGATGAGTTAGCTTAACTTATTAATAGTTTTTTCCTTGAGTTCAATCTATTAACAGGTTTTTTCAAAAACACAATTGCGAAAGACCTATACTAACATATTGCCATAATTATGTATTATGCATGTATTATGTGGTGGCAGTTTCTTCTTAAAAACACAATGTCAAAAGGATTTATTCTAACATATTCTATAACTGTGCAATGGTGTGTAGTGGTTTTTTGAAAGCACCACATTCCAAAATAAAATATTTTTCCCTTTACAAAATACACATCAAACTTATCTTATTATCTTTTATTATCTGATATTGTTAATTAAA
Organism: Pinus tabuliformis; assembly: GCA_031772625.1. NCBI lineage: Eukaryota > Viridiplantae > Streptophyta > Pinopsida > Pinales > Pinaceae > Pinus > Pinus tabuliformis. The sequence goes on from CM062817.1 coordinate 1,119,354,584, forward strand.
CTTATAAAATAATAATAAAAAGATATTATGTTTTTTTCACAATTTAACCTATTAATATAATTATAACCCATATATAATAATATGTATATAATTACTAACAAACCATTAAAGTATGTAGAAAAATTTTAATAATTAACTCTGTTATATATGCTTATAAAATACATTTACAATTTTATATTAAAATAAAAATATAATTTTAAAACAATAACCAGTAAAATAAAATTATAATATATATTTGTTTTATAAATAATTAATTTTATAATGCGACTTTTTGAGATTCCGGTGACGGAATCCGGCGGAAGAAATTGAGATGAAATCATGATTTGTTGCAGTTAAAATGGTTTTTTAACTGCATATTCGGATTCAGCACCCTGGAAAACCCCTGGGACGCTTTCATTGTGCAGAAACTAGTTATCAAACTTGGATTTCAATAAATTACTGCCGGATTTTCACCGGAAAAAATCGCCGGAAAGGCTTTCAAAAAGTCGCATTAAAGACTACGGCGATATTATATATCAATCATATTATATTTATATTATATATTTAAATTATACCATTAAAATTATATATTTTTATTTTTTATTCTATTAAATTATATATATACAGAATTTCCTCATAATATCCTACTGTTAACTTAGTGAGTCAATAAACGCGGGGAATCCATGACTGTTAACTCTAGCAAACGCGGGGAATCCATTACTGTCCATAATATAAACTTTAATTTCAAAGATAGCACTAGGAAAGTTTCGATCGTGGCATCCACATCGGATCTCCCATTGATTCACAAGAAAGCATCAAATTGCTGAAGGAAACCTGTTTTTAACAACCCCGTTTTCTACCAAAGGCCGATCCGTGGAATTTTTTTTCGCAAAACTTCGACCTGAAAAGTTCATTTCATTAACATCACACGTATCAGGGTTTATAATGGGAACATGTATCTGATACCAATGTTTAACAATAGAAAATTCAAAAGGAACTTTGAAATTGCAAGGGCGGTTTCTTTACCATATTTTTTCAGACCTCTTTGCAGTTTGGCTTCAGAATTGTGTAATATAATTCGGAATTGGGTGGTGCCTATATATGTAAAATCGAAGCGTTTAAAGTTGATAAATGAAGAATATCCATTAACCAAAAATTTGTTTCGGCAAACAAGTTCAAGAAGGAATGAGGTGAAGAAATTTTAAGCAAACAAAGTTTTCATTAAACAGCAAGCAGGTGGAAAGTTCGGCAGAACCTCAACCGCTATGAACTAATTGCCCCTCATCGCGTCTTGTCCTCCTCAAATATGGAAAACCGCTATCTAACCTCAACCGCCATATGCAAAGCTCACTCTTCATTTTCATTTTCTCTCTCCATCACAGAATGCGACATATATGGCAAACTAGGAGGATTGAATCACTCTGATCGTCGGGATAGTTGTTCTAACGTTTCAGCGAACGCGTGTGTACAGATATAAAATATAAAATTTGTGTACAGGTATAAAATATAAAATTTGGCTAGATATTGATGTGTGATGTAACGGCGGTAGCTCTAGGGTTAATAATGATATTCGCAATATGCTGTTTCAGGGAGGCGAAAGCTTCAATCCAACAGCGTAAGCGACCATCACAATCTTTATGCCGATCATAATAAAATTAGAAACCTCCACTTATTTCATTTATAATATCTGTGGAAGCTGCGAAGGCCAAATAGCTGCAATTCACAAGTACTGAAATGATGATAAAAGATTGCTTGTTGTGATAAAATATTCAAAACACCCTAAACCAGAATAGAAAACCCTAAACTTTGGAGCGATCAAGCGAGAGATGCACAAATCGAAACTGCATGAGAAACATTGAAAAATACTTTGTACATTCATTGCAGAAAAATCAATGAAACCAAGATTTTTATGGAACCATCTCAGCAGCAAACTAAGAAATCCAACAATGGATTATTCTGCTGCTGATGAAGAATCAGAATTTCTTGGAAATGATAATTAACAGCGACTAAACAAAAAGCAATAAATGGAACGACTAATAACAACTCCTGTGCCTAGCTGATAAGTATAAATAACGAAATGCGAGAGGATTACAATGAAGAACTTGCAAGCGCACCTGTTAATAAAATCTCAGTGGCGGGAATTTTTTGATCACCTACAAACAAACACAAACATAAAATCATAAGCACAGAATTGAAATTAAAAACGTCTGACCATTGCCACATAGAAGTTTAAACACGAAACCTGTAGAGGCCACATAGAAGTTTAAACACGAAACCTGTGTCTACAGTCCTATCGCCAGGGGGTTCGATCCTGGCCTATTGTATTTCAGCGTACATTTACAAACCACCCCCTTGCTCAGAAGGAAAGAAGGGTACATTTCAGAGATCAAAGTGCATTAATTTATGTGTGGTGTCGATTTCACAGCAAGACGCACACAATCGAGATAAAGCGCTATAAAGAAATCGATAAGGATAATGGAAAAGGAGTTGTTTATAATGCGTTTTTTTGGAAATTTCGGTGAATCCGGTGGAAGAAATTGAGGTTAAATCTTGATTTGTTGTAGTTAAAATGGTTTTTTAACTGCATATTTGGATTCAGCACCTGAAAAACCCTTAGGACGCTTTCATTGTAAACTAGCTATCAAACTTGAGATTCCAATAAATTCCTGCCGGATTTCGACCGGAAAAACCCGCCAAAAAAACTTTCAAAAAATCGCGTTATAGACAACTGCAATGAAAAACATCATGGAGAACCAATCCTGAGAAACTGGATGTGAAGCAGTTTCCAAAACATGGTGGCGGACGGATCATGTGAAAAGCCCTTTTTTAATCCATCCGGGTGGGACAGCTGTTTTCTTCCCGAGAAGTATAGAACCTGAGTGGCCGAACGATGCTGGTGTCTTGGCAGTACCCTCAAAATACGGTGACTTGGATATTCAATGTAATTTGGTCGCTCTATCTTTATTAATACTTGGAGTTCATGTTTGACGACTAAAGAAAGATGTTAAAGTACTTTTCAAGTGGGAATAGGTAATTGTTTTTAATTTTCAAGTGGGAATAGGTAATTGTTTTTAATATTATAAGTTTTTTTAAGTACATTTCAAGTGGGAATAGGTAATTGTTTTTAATATTACAAGTTTTTTTAAGATTCCAAAAATAAAAATTAAAGTGGGTTGGGTAGAATAATTTGTCAATTTTTTTATTATTTATTTTTAAAAATTTATTTAATTGCTAAATTACGTGTTGTTAATGAAGGGTTATAGAAATGAAATGAAATGATATTTTAAAGACAATGTCAATAAATTGATTCTAACATATTCCCATAATTTTTTCTAATGTTTTTCCGATTCCACTACCCTAGACATGCAAAATGTACACACCTGTTCTTCACAGGCTTGTATGCCAAGAAACCGATTCTAACATATTCCCATAACTTTCTCTGATGTCTTTGAATGTATCACATTCCAAAATGAAATGTTTTTCCGATTCCACTACCCTAGAGATGCAAAATGCAAACACCTGTTCTTCCCATGCTTCTTTAGGCCTTTTCCACCATCTTGTTTCACACTAAAGTTGATGCGTGTTGGTTCTTAATCGAGCAATAAGAACCTTTGCCCTTCATGGAATGTTAGCTCTAATGAGCTCTTTTTGTTGTTGATCATATGTATGGTTTAATTCCTCCATGTTGTGCTTCTTCTTTCTAGCCAACTCTTTTCCCCATACCCGTTTACGAAATTTCTCTATAACAAAATTTTTTAGCTCCTTGTTATTTGTGGGACAAGCATTGAGGTAGATATTATATTTTTGCATCCATGTGTAGTTTTGTCTCATCAATGTTTTCTTTCTTTCACGTGTGCTTTCATTGAAGATAACATTAGGCCATCTACCATTTGCTCAATTCTTTTTAGATATCTTATGAGTTGCACCATACCAATTGCTTCAATGGGAGTTGCTCCTGTTTCACTCAACATTATCTCATAAGGTACCAAACTTTTTATTTTGAACTTGCTCATGATCAAGTTTATGGATTTTCTCAATTTGTTTCCATTTTGAGACGGGGGTGCTGCTAGCCCACAATTCGCACCCATATAACATCACTGGACAAACTAGGAGTCCAAAAAGCACTTTAATCGTTTTCCAATCCCATAGATCTGTTTTGAAGAGCATATAATGCTTTCCAGCCTCTTAAAATTATTTCTTTTTGTAGTCCTCCCAATTAAGTTTGTTGTTGAAATCAATCCTGAGGTACTTGTACTCATTTACTTCCTCAAGAATGTTGCCTCCAAAGAAGAACGTATGTTGGCTCTGCTTCCTTTTATTAGAAAAAATCATTATTTTGGTCTTACTAGTATTCATTTGCATCCCCACTGCTCTATAAAAATGCTCAAGGGCATATATGTGCATCTGCAATCCATGGGTCGATTTAGAAATCAATACAAGATCATTAGCATATAAAAGAAGCTTTATCACAAACTCCCCCAACCGAACACCATCTCCTCCTTGCAGATTTACCCACTCTTCCAATTTATCAATATATAAACCAAAAAGAGTAGGGGATAGAGGGCAACCTTGCTTGACTCCAATGTCACTTCTAAAGCTTTCTGAAATACCCTATAATGCAAAGGAATTTCAAGTTCTTCCATTCTACACCACAACTTATCTCTAGGGACTGTGTCAAATGCCCTTTTGAAGTCAACAAAGCAGCAGAATACTTCTTCTTTATCCTCCCAAACCTTTTCAATAATGTGTCTCAACATGATACCATGATCCACTGTGAAGGCTTCGACCTAAAACTCGCTTGCCCTTTTGCCCTCTTTTCTTTTACTTTTGCCCACTTACTGATTCTATTTTCTACCATGTTGCCGAAAAGCTTTGCAAACAAAGGATTGATCATAATGGTTTTATAATTGGAAGGATTATTAATGTCTCCACTTTTAAAAAAGGGTATTGTTAGGCTAGTTGTCTAGCCTCTTAGGAATCCTTGTTGAATGGTGTTGTTGAATATTTCCATGATGTGCGATGTAGAGTGTTCATTCCCCATTTTAGATACTCTACTTGAAGTTCAACCAAGCCCTTTGCCTTTCCTGTTTTCAGCTTCTTAATTCCAATCTCCACCTCCTGTGACATGAAGAGCTTTGTAGTTGTATTAATCCTATGGGGAGGCTTCGCCTCTAATTCTTTCTCATAGAGATGTCTTCCATATTCAAACCATTGATTGGTTGTAATATTATTTTCGATTTTCTTCTTCCCTAGTTGAAGTTCCTTCCAGAAAAGATTTGGGTTATTCTTGCCTAGATATATTAACTCTTCTCACCTTGTTTGCATGAAGTCATCTTTTTTCCTTTTTAGTATGTGCTTATATAACTTTACATTCATCTTCTCCTTGCCTGCCTTTTTCAAGGTTCTCCTTACTATTTTGCATTTCTCATCAAACCAAGCATTTACAGGAAAACAATTTGATTTTGATTTCCTATTTTTTGCTCTTTTGCACTTCTCAAGTGCACTTTGAATTATATTTGTTAACTCATGATTGTTGAATTTTTTTAAACCAATTTTCTCCTTTTGAATTAATCTCTCTAACAATGTCTTGAAGATAGCACAATTTTCTTGTGTTAGAATAATTTTGCCCCTTGATAGTGATTGCTGAGAGCATTGGGTTTTCCTCCTATGTTGCCTTTCTTCTAACCATGATAACTTTATATAAATTGGGTTATGGTCTGATTTTAAGTCCCAAATATGCTATCCAATCTTAACTTTGTATATCTTTTCTATCAAGCTTTGTGAATAAATCACATAGTCAACGACACTTGCCCCATTGTATGTGTTGCAAGTGAATTTCCCACACCTTTTCCGTCCCTCTAGACCATTGCAAATAATTAAATTGAAATCACCACACAGTGTAAGCAACTCCTCTCCAAAATGATTGCTAACTTTGTCATCTTCTGAACACCTCACCCATTGGGGATTCTCCTCTTCAGTGAGCCAAATAGGATTGTGATCCTCTTTGCAACAAAGAATACTAGCTTGTTGATTTGTTGTTCTAGCATTGAAATCTCCCACTAAAAGAACTTCTCCCTGTTGAGAGTACGCGACAATATCTTGCTTTAAAGTTGCATACAGATCCTTGTTGTTTAGTCCCTTGTTTTTGTAAGTTTTTGAGACTTGAGGGGCAAAATAGCATGCTACAATTCTTATGTGATTATCATTCTCTAATATTTTGAACCATAAATATTGTTTATTTGCATCTTCTTTCATTAACTGGATGTGACTTCCTTCTTTTTCTTTCACTAAAACTAGTATTCCCCTATACCCTTTGCTTTTTTCTGCTAACTTCAAATAATCGTCAACACACAGGAGTTTTGCAACCATCAGGTTATAAGTTTAAATTCAATTAGGTTATTTTGAAGTTATTATATGTTATTCTCGATGATAATTGTGTTACTTTTCATTTAAATGTTACCTCGAGGAAGGAATAATTTTTTATTTTGAGGAAAAACCTGTGAACAGTGTTGAAACCAAAGATTCGGACTAGCTTAGTGAGTCCATCATCAGGGCAATGAGATTTGTTTTTGAGAAGAGAGAGCGTGAAAATTACGGAGCTTATTAATAGTTATTTGAAAAATATTGTTGTTGTCTTCATTAGTAGTCGGCTTATAAATGGTAAATTAATTAATACTTATTTAATTTATTTATTTAGATAAGTATTTATTATTATTTATTTATTTAGTTATAATTTTATTATATTATTGTTTATTTATATATATAATTTATTATTTAAATTTCAAATAAAATAACTCTATTATATATTTATTATTATTTTTAATAAGTACCTTATTATTTATTTATTATTATTTTTAATAAGTACCTATTTATACATTATTATTTATTTATTATTGTTATTTATTAATTTATTTATTTATTATTATTATTATTTATTAATTTATTTTTATTTGTTTATTATAAATTAATTAATTAATAAATACCTATTGATTTAGATAGGTGTTTATTATATTTATTATATATTATTATTATTTCTATATTTGGTTATAATTTTATTGTATTATTGTTTATTTATTATTATTTTTAATAAGTACCTATTTGTTTAGATAGGTATTTATTATAATTTATTTATTTAGTTATAATTTTATTATATTATTGTTTATTTATATATATATATATATATATATATATATATATAATTTATTATTTAAATTCCAAATAAAATAAATCTATTATTTATTTATTTATTATTATTATTATTATTATTTATTAATTTATTTTTATTTATTTATTATAAATAAATAAAAATAAATTAATAAATACGTATTTATTTAGATATGTATTTATTATATATTATTATTGTTTCTTTATTTGGTTATAATTTTATTATATTATTGTTTATTTATATATATATATATATAATTTGTTATTTAAATTTCAAATAAAATAAATCTATTATTTATTTATTATTATTATTATTTATTAATTTATTATTATTATTATTATTATTATAAATTTATTAATTATTATGTTTATTGCTTTTTTAATTTATTTAATAGGGGTTTTCAGGTGTCACTTAACTTTAGTTCGTCGTCTCTATTCATATTATTGGAGGATTTTTCGATTTCAATTGCTTCTTTTACTCTTCTTTTTAAATAATGGTCTTCTTTATGAATTAATTTTACTTGTTCCATGCAAATATAATGTGAGGAGGAACAAGCATGCTCAGCTAGCCCAGATTTTTCTGACCTATTTCTTGAAGTGCCATTAATATGCTCTTTTAGCCTAATGCCAAAGGATCTCCCTGTTTCACCTATATATACTTTGCCACAAGAGCAAGGAATTGAGTATACTCCTTTTTGTTTTTTTGAGATGATATAATTATTTTTAATTTAATTAGTGAGTTTTTCCATGGTAGGTTCCTTGGCGTTGACCAGGATATGTTTTCATTAATGGTTCTATAGCTCTAGGAGCCTTGTCCCCTGTCTTTATGGCATCTTCTAACGGATTTTTTGTTTCTATCGATTTGGGTTTATTGTTTTCCTCTAGTATGTTGTCGATTTCCCTGGAATTTGCTTTGGGGGGACTAATAAGCGATTTGGAATCAACAGGTGGAGGTGTGGATAGCTTAGTCTCGGGAACTCCCTCCTTTTCGAATCCACATGCAAGTTTATCCCATAATGGTCTCTACCACTACCAAAAGGTTTAGTCTCCCAACTTTGTCAAACCATTACTCTCTATTGGTGGTTACATTGAGTATACCAGGGTCACGAGTCTCTTTGTTTGCACCCTCATGGGTAAAGTTCATTACATATCTATGTTGAGGTTTCATATGCTCACCTGGCTCACTACTCATTAGAAGTCGTTAATAGGTTACTGCCCCACTTTCAATCTTCTGATAAATAATTGGATTCATTTCCATTTCTTAGATGAAGGTGACTTGCAAACAATTTTGTAGCGTGCTTGGGTTATGAAGTGAGGGTTTTTATGGCTGCAGAGATGGCAATAAGGGTTAACCCCCTCATTGAGAAACCCAAATCTCATTATAAGTGGGTTAATTTGGTAGGGTTTCCTTTGGATCTTTGGTCGCGGAAAATTGTCACTAAGGGGGCAAATGCCATTGGAAAGTGTATTTACTTTGATGACAGGTCCTTGGTTGGTTATGAAAAACAGATCCCATGGGTGCTAGTGGAAATTGACATAGAAAAGGGTCTATCGCCTAAAATGGATAACATTTTTTGAGATGTATCCTTCATTTAGTGATTGAACTTTTGGAAAGACTCTTTAATATGCATTGTTTGTCATCAAACATGCCATCTCAATGCAACATGTAGTTTGGTGGGTAGGGTTTCTGCAAAACCTCGTCTAGGTATAGGGGTTTCACTCTTGCCTCCACGCATTTTGTGTATCTCTAATGAAGATCTTTGGGGTGGTGGTTCGATGGTGAAGAAGCTTCGATGGACCCCCTTAAGTCCAAAATCTGGGGGGTCAGATTCGAATGGAGATGTTGTGGGCTCCCAATTGGAACTCCTTGAAAATGAGCCAAACACTTGTGTTTTTTCTTCTAAGGAAGCTCCTAGGGAAGCAGAAAGTGTCTCATCTTCACTAAAACTGGCAGTTGAGGACATTGTGCTTCTGGATTGAGGTGATTTTATTCAAATCCCAACGAGGGTTCATGTGTTCCTCCTTCCTTTGTTGGGGTTTCGTCAACACTGTTGGATGTTATCATTACAATCTCTCACACCTGATGATATTTTACTATTGGACTGACTTGCAATTTTTGGTTCTAAGCCTACATTTGATATCGGTTCAATTCCTTGTAGCACATCTCCTATTTACTCCCCTTTTATCCCCCCCTCCATCCTTCCTCTAAATCTTCTCAACCCCTCTACACAAACCCTATTTTTTGCTCTCCTAGAACACTAAGATCCTCCCTTTTTACTTTTAATTTTCTAAAAAACAAAGCCTCATCCTCGGGTCCCCTCACAAGTCCATATATGGGGTCTCACAACAATTTTCGACTATGCATGTTGGTCCAAAGGAGGGGGTCTATCCGTCATCAAGTTGCTCCCTGCACCCTTCTTATTTTTTGACATTAAACCTTGTTGTCATCCCTTCCTATGTGTCCTCGATGTCCAATGCACCCATACAATAAAACCTTCTATCCAACTTTAGTAATGTCACTGTGTGTAAAAAGAGACCAAATAAAAAATATTGTGCTCAAGAATCTCTCTTAGAGTGATCTTTTTTGTGGAGACACTGAAATTATCTGAATCTTCCAAGGCCCCTGGAGCAATGCAACCATCAACTCATTCCTCCCCATTTTTTTAATGTCACTAAACATTAGGGGAATTTGGGGTCTCCCAAAATTATGGCCCTCTGTTGTTTAGTGTCTTTACATCATCCTTCGATCATCTTTTTTCTCGGAAACCATGGTCTTCATTGTTAAAGCCACGGAAACCCCCTACCAAATTTTCCCTAATTGGGGTATATGTTTGGTGGATGTTGAGGGTCGTTCAAGGGGTCTTGTTGTCCTTTGGAACACTATGGACATGTCCCTTTGTCCTTACTCTTCCATGGTTGTCGTTATTATGGAAGGCCACCTTAGGGACTGGGACAATCCTGTTATCCTCGTAAATTGTTGTGGCACCTATTTAGAAAGGGAGTATTTTTAGAATCACTTGTTTTGTACTGGTTTACTCTATGAACAATCACTAATTTTAGTTGGGGGCTTGTAGGTTTTAACCCCGTATAGAAATTACCTGCATATGAATTCTAAAACACATAAAATAAACAATGCGAGAGCATAACACATAAAACACATATACACAAAGATTTTCCCCTGGATCCCAGAATCGGGACTACCAGTTTGTTTTTTCATTATGTTCCTTTCAATGTTACAATACATATTTATACATGTCGAAGCATCCAATACTATGGACCAAAAACCATCACATCCAAAACCATGGACCGAAAACCATCGCGTCCAAAACCATGTGTGAAAATCATGCACAAAACCATAGGTAGGTCTGCCCAACCTAACATAGGGTCCAAAACCAAAATTTTCTGGGGCGCTGCAAACCCCATAGAGTGGGGTTACCTGCACCCCTCAAACCCCCTGTGACTCCCCCCGCTACGCAATCGGCACAACGAAGGGGGGGCTCCGGCCCCCTTCTAACCCCCGGTTAACTACGTGGGCTAGTCGTGGAAAAAATATAACACAACCCAGCATTATCCCACTTGTTGTTTTCTTTCCATAGGGGGCCACAAGAGATCTTAGTCATTTATCCGGCCCTGCAACGGCCATTGTTTCTCTACACCAAGAGAACTTCTCAGAGCTCACAGATTTTGTCAATGCATCTGCAGTATTCTTCAAAATGTCCACCTTTACCAGCGACACCTTTTTGTCTTCTATCATGTCCCTCACAAAGTGATATTGAACATCAATATGCTTTGTCTTTGAATGATCTGCATGGTTCTTTGCCAAGAAAATTGCACTTTGGCTGTCACAGTCTATCCTTATAGCTCCCTGTACTAACCCCATACTTGAACACAATCTCTGCAACCAAACTGCTTCCTTGCTTACATGAGTGGCTGCCATGTATTCTGCCTCTGTAGTTGATAGTGCCACTACAGATTGTTTCTTACTCATCCAACTGACTGCACCTCCAAATAGGTTAAACACATACCCACTTGTAGATCTTCTCTGATCCAGATCTCCAGCCCAGTCTGCTTCAACAAAGCCACGAATATGCAACACTCTATCCAATCCTGGTCTTCCTTGGTAGCACAAACCATAATCACTAGTGCCACGCAAATCCCTGAAAAACCGCTTCACTGCTATCCAGTGCTCCTTCCCTGGTTTTGACATATACCTGCTCAATACTCCCACTGCATGTGCAATGTCTGGTCTAGTACAGACCATTGCATACATCAGGCCATCGACTGCACTTGCATATGGAACACGGGACATGTCCTCTTCCTCTTCTTGTGTCTTGGGACACTGTTCAGTAGATAACCTCACACCTACAGGAATAGGAACCTTCACCGGTTTACTATCTTGCATATTAAACCTCTGTAGTATTATCTCGACATACTTCCTTTGGTTTAACCATAGCTTCCTCTTTGCCCGATCTCTTTTAATTTCCATGCCCAAAATATAGTTTGCAGCACCAAGATCTTTCATGTCGAATTTGGAGGACAATTGGGTCTTCAAATCCTGGATAATTTCTTTGTCATTTCCAACCAGCAACATATCGTCCACATACAAGACCAAATAAATAACATGGTCACCAATTAATTTAAAATACACACAGTGATCTGCTTTGCTTCTGGTGAAGCCAAGTCCCTGTATAAATGTATCAAATCTATGATACCACATCCTTGGTGACTGTTTAACCCATACAGAGACTTCTTTAACTTGCATACTAGTTATTTCTTACCCTTCACCGCAAAGCCTTCAGGTTGCTTCATGTAGATCTCCTCTTCCAAATCCCCATGAAGAAATGTTGTCTTAATATCCATCTATTCTACCTCAAAATCAAAAGCAACAGTAATAGATAAAAGTAATCTAATAGAAGTTACCTTGGAAACAGGAGAAAAAATATCACCAAAATCAATTCCTGGCACCTGGGAATAACCTTTTGCTACCAACCAAGCTTTGTATTTCTCCACCTTTCCTTCTACATTTGTCTTCTTCTTGAACACCCATTTGTTGCTAATGGGTTTCCTTCCAGCCGACAACTCCACTAGATCCCAAGCCTCATTTTTGTGCAAAGATGTCATTTCATCAACCATGGCCTCTTTCCAAAGTTTTCCATCCTCTGATCTACTGATTCCTTCACAGTTTTGGGATCATCATCAGTAATAGATAAAGAAAAATTTGAACAGAAACCAGATGGACAATACCTTTCTGGCTACCTTCTTTCTTGAACTGATCTTCTCACACTCGGAGTTTCTGGCTCTTCATATTCTGATTTCTCCTCTGTTGTAGAGTCTGATTCTTCCTCCTTTAGCTCAAACTCTATCTTCTCAGGTTCCTTTGGTTGGACTTCATGTTTAATAACATCTTTCACCTCTTTTAACACCACATCTTGGTTGTACACAACCTTCCTTGTTACTGGGTTCCAAAGCTTATAACCCTTTAAACCATCCTTATACCCAATAAAGATGCAATTTTTAGATTTACTATCTAACTTGGTTCGTTTCTCCTTTGGAACATGTACATATGCATCACATCCAAGTACCCTTAGATGTGAAAGAGAGGGTTTCTTACCAGTCCATACCTCTTGTGGAGTCTTATCCTCCAATGCTGATGAAGGTGATCTGTTGACCAGGTAACATGCTGTCTCCACCACCTCTGCCCATAATTCCTATCCGGACCCGGCACCACTGAGCATGCTTCTTGCGCTTTCCATCAACGTCTTGTTCATTCTTTCTGCAACTCCATTTTGCTGAGGTGTATATGGAGTAGTCTTCTTTCTTGCTATACCACACTTCTTATAGAATTCTTCAAATTCCTTACTGCAAAACTCTCCACCGTTATTTTTCCTCAGCGCCTTTATCTTCTTCTCTATCTAGTTTTCCACCAGAGCCTTAAATTCTTTAAACCTGTCAAAGACTTCAGATTTCTTCTTAAGGAAATATATTCCTTGAGAGGTCATCTATAAATGATACATAGTACACAGCTTTACCCAGTGATGGAACCTTGATAGGTCCAAACACATCAGTGTGCATAAGATTTAATATCTGTTTCGCCCTCTTACCACCAGAGGGGAAACTCACCCGATTCTGCTTCCCATATACACAATTTTCATAGAAATCAAAATCCAGAGAGCTATTACTCATACCTTCTACCATACCTTTACCATGAAGTATTCAAAGGCCCTTCTCTCCAATATGTCCAAGCCTTTGATGCCATAGCATGGTCTTCTCTCCAGAGACCACTAGATTTTCTGCTCCACTTTCAGGAACCACAGAACTATTGCACCCATCAACAACAGTGCTACCTTGCAGCTTGTACAGAGTTCCAATCCGAACTCCGCGCATCAATATCAGTGCTCCCCGAACCATCTTGCAGGTATCCTTCTCGAACACTGTTTTTACACCTGCATCATCCAGCTTGCTTATAGAAATCAGATTTTTGGCCAATGCAGGAATATGTAGGACACCCGGAAGTGTTCTAACCCTTCCACCTTGCAACTTCAACTTTACTTTTCCATGACCAACGATTCTAGCCTTACTATCATCCCGTAAGAAGACATCACCACCATCGTATTTCTCATACTTGCAGAACCACTCTCTATGAGGAGTGAAGTGAAAGGATGCACCTGAGTCAATCAACCATGTCTCATGATCTACATGTGTACTTGAAGAAGCCAAGTATACATCCCCACCTTCATCTGAGGGCTTTTCGTCTCTGCAGAAGGAGCATCATCAGATCCCTTTCCTTTGTCAGGAGCTTTAGATTTACAGTCCCTTTTGTAGTGCCCTTCCTTTCTGCATTTCGAGCACACCACCTTTACAGGTTTTCCTGGAGATTTAGATCTCCCACTCGATGACTTATTTTTGTTTTTGTTTTGGGACCATCCTCATATAGACAAGGCATCACCATTCTGGCTCTCCATATTTTTCCGTCTCATCTCCTCCGTCAGCAAGGATGAGACTATTTCATCAAATTGCAAGGCAGTTGCATTGCTACCTATTGCAGTAAACAGACTATCCCACGAATATGGTAGAGAACAAAACAAACTAATGCGCTTATCTTCATCTGAAATTTTGATATCAACAGACGATAACTGACTTACCACAGTATTAAACGTATTTAGATGCTCTGTCACCGAGTCTCCATATTTCATCCTCGGGTTATACAACTTTTTCTGTAGGAACAACTTATTCACCAGAGACTTAGATTGGTACAAAGTTCCTAACTTGTCCCACAAATCCTTCACCGTAGCTTCCCGTGATACAATCAACAATACTGAATCTGAGACACACAATCGTATTGTGCTCTTTGCCTTCCGATCCAACTTCTTCCATTCTTCATCGGACACTCCCGTTGGTTTAGTACCCGGATCTATCGTGATCCACTGATCTTTATCCACCAATAGATCCTCCATCTTGATTTTCCACAACTCAAAACTTTGACCATTAAATTTCTCAATCTTTATCTTTCCACTGCTCACCATCTTCTTTCACCACCAGAATCGATCTCGCAGATCTCCCACTGAACAGGGTATACCACAGGACCGAGCAAAACCCCTCAGCAACAAAGGTGTCCCCTTGAAGCCAAAACATCTCTAATACCAAATGTAGGTTTTAACCCTGTACAGAAATTACCTGCACACGAATTATAAAACACATAAAATAAACAATGCGAGAGCATAACACATAAAACACATATACACAGAGATTTTCCCCTGGATACCAAAACCGAGACTACCAGCTTGAGTTTTCATTATGTTCCTTTCAATGTTACAATACATATTTATACTTGCCAAAGCATCCAATACCATGGACTGAAAACCATCTCATCCAAAACCATGTGCGAAAATCATGCACAAAACCATAGGTAGGTCCGCCCAACCTAACATAGGGTCCAAAACCAAAATTTTCCGATAGAGTGGGGTTACCTGCATCCCTCAAACCCCCTATGAATCCCCCCGCTACGCAATCGACGTAACGAACGGGGGGGCTCCGCCCCCCTTCTAACCCCCTGGTTAACTACGTGGGCTAGTCGTGGAAAGAATATAACACAACCTAACAGGGTCTGAATTTTACTATGTTCGCCAGTGAAATATGTGGAGAGAACAATCATCCTAATCCTTTTGCTCAGAGTATTTCACAGATTGTATGTGATTCCAACCTTATTGATATATGTCCTTCTCCTCTTGGTACCACCTAGAAAAATGGTAGATTCAGGATTAAGGGGGTGACCAAATGTTTAGATAGGTTTTTAATTGTAGAATCTTTGTCTTCAAGATTGGGTAGATTTAGTTCTTAGATATGTCAAGAGGCCATTTAGGATCATTTCCCCATTTTCTTACAATTGGACTTTAATGTATCTCATTCCAAGATTCCCTTTTAAATATAATCAATGTTGGCTTAAAGAAGAGTCTTTTAATTCCTTGGTTTGTGACCGTTGGAAGAACTGCTAGTTTGATCCCTCCTCATTGGCCATGGATTATTGGGAATTTCAGATGAAATTTCTAAAAGTGCATGTGAAATCATGGGCTCGTAATCAAATATGTGAGCAACATTGTGAGTTGGAAGTAATTAAATCCTAAATAAATTATTGTAAATATACTTTTAGATATAAAAGTTTTCCTGAAGCTTATAAAAACCAGATTTTCTACTTCATTAAAAGGAAAGCATGCCTTCTCCATGCCAAGGAGTAACATTGGAGGCTGAAGAGTTGGGCTATTTGGATTAAGGAGGGGGACAATAATACAAAATTCTTCCACATATTTTCCTGTCATCGGAAGAATAAAAAGGCCATATGAGATATCAAGGATGAAGAGGGTAATTTGTATAGCTCTCAGCAGGACTTGGAGCAGGTTGTTATGGATCTTTTTCCAGGACTGTTCAGGGACCCAGGTGATTGTAGGATTCAAGAACAACTTCAGGGATTACAACATATTCCCAAGTTTTTTTATAAGAGGATATTTCCTGCTTGTAACGTAGGACGAGATTAAGGTGGTTCTAAATTCCTTTACAAAATTCTTATGCCTGATGGATGGACTGTAGAAGTTTACTTGGCTTTTTTCGATTTGGATGGGGGTGACATATTGCAGATGGTGGAGGAGGCAAGAATGAATGGCAAGGTGTCTAGTGCTATAGAATTTAATTTCTTAGCCCTCATTCATAAATCTTCCAAGCTGCAATCCTTCAATTATTACAAACCTATCTCATTATTCAATCTTATTTACAAAGTTGTTGCCAAGGTTTTGCCATCCAAGTTGAAAGTTTTTCTTTCTTATACTCTATCCTTGGAGTATCTTGGCTTCTTCTCGGGCCGTTTGATACATGATGCCATTGGATTGGCCTGAGAGGCTCTTCATTCCATCAAAACCAAGAAGTGTTGTGCCCTCATTCTTGAGATGGAACTTGTTAAGGCATATGATCGAGTGAAATGGAGTTTTCTCCATTTACTCCTTCTCCACACGGGTCTGGACTCACTGACTTCAAACTAGATCATGGGATGTATCATGTCAGCTAATTTCGTAGTACTTATCAATGGCTCTCCATCTACTTTTTTCAAGGCTACCAGGGGATTAAGACAGGGTTGTCCCCTGTCACCTCTCTTATTCCTGCTTGCCATTGAAGCCTTGAGCAGAATGATTATTTCTCCAAAAAAACGAAGGGAAAATTAAAGGTGTTAAGGTGTCAATATCTATTCATTGCACACCTTTTGCTTGTCAATGATGTACTTATCCTGGGTGAGTGATCTGCAGCAAAATGGGACACTTACAGTGGAATATTTTCTATATTTTGTTCTACCTCCAATATGCAAATTATTCAACCAAAGTCTGGTGTTTATCACTATAATGTCTGGGCAAATGTTATTTCATATGTTGAGAAATTGTTGCATTATAAGATGGCCTCGCTGGAGCAGGGGTTATATTATCTAGGCTATAACCTAAAGCCTAATTGTTTTTATGTGGAGGATTGGAACCGATTAATTAAAAGGATTGAAGATAGGATTAAACACTGGTGTTACAGGTGGTTATCCATTGGTAGTAGAAATACCTTGGTTAAAGTTATTCTAGAAAACATTCTAGTGTACTGGCTCACTCTCTCCGGGATTTCCAAGTCCACCCTCCATAGAATCCACATGTGTATGAGCAATTTCCTTTGGAATGACAAGAACCATAGTGCTTATAGAAATCTGGCTAGCTGGGACATTCTTTCCCAGCCAAAATTTCAAGGTGGATGGGGATTTAAAAACTTGCAACGGTTTGGACAAGCACTTGCAATGAAGAGTATTTGGCAGGTTTTAAATAACAGTTCCATTTGGTGTCGTATCCTTATGGAGAAATATTTGCAAAATAAAATTGTTTTGGAATGGCTTTGGACCTTAAAGCCTCATAAATACATTGTTGGGTCAAATAATTGGGGTTCTTATGGACACTATTCCTTGTATCCAGAAATGGTTGATGTGGAAGATCTAAAATGGGGAACTTGTCAAGTTGGAGATTGATCCTTTCATTGGGGGGTCTTCCTTTTATACTTTATCTCCTGAGATCATCACTCAAATCGATATGTAAGGGGTCTTTAGACTCGGCCATGTTTTTTTGCCATCCTCATTGCTTCTTTCGTCTAACAGGTGGAAATTTCATATAGATATAGGCCTCCATGGTTTTGTGGTTGTGGAATGGGATGGGTTTGTCAATAAATCAATGCATAATGGTATTTGTTTATATTTTGAAGGTTATACTATTGTCTAGCCTTGAAATTCCTCTAAATGTTGCATTACTGTTGAACACGCATATAAGGTAATTGTTGCCTTCTCTTCAATGCCTAGTCTCAATTGGTGGTACAAGAAGATTTGGCATCGACCTATAGCTCCAAAGGTTAAATGCTTTATTTGGTTGGCTTTGAAGAACAAGATTCTGACCCAAGATAATTTGCAACGTAAAGGTTTTATGAGATCTAATGTTTGTTCTCTTTGCTTAAAGGATTTTGAATCTATTAATCATTTATTTTCCATGTGTGGGTTTTTTACGGCCCTTTCGGATACAATCCTCGATTTTCTAAATATTCTAGATAGTCGCCCAAGGTCTTCTCTCAAGAACTATCTTCTTTGATGGGAATTGAATATGGGAAATTTCAAAGTCCTTCCTATCTTCATCGCTTGGGAGATTTGGAAAGTCAGGAATATGAGAATATTTTAGGGCTCTCAGATGGGTATATAAAGCATCATCCAACATATTTTGGGATTCTTCCATGATTTTATCAGGCCTTTAAAAAATCGTTTGGGTTGCTCCTTTTGTTTGCCTCCTTGTCCCACCTCTTTTAATGCTAGATTCTTTGATGGTGCTTTTGAGGATGGAATCTGTGGAGGGGGTGTCATTATCTTCCTTCCTAAAAATGTGATCTTTCAAATTTGGTTGAAAATTGGGTCGGGGTCAAACACCAAGGCTGAGATTTCAGCAGTTTGGGATCTTCTTCTTATGGTAGCCTCGTTGAACATTGTTTCTCTCCATCTTCATGGAGATTTAAAGTTTGTGGTTGACTGACTTGCTGGGAAAGGAAATCTGCAGATTCTTTCCATTCATCATTAGATGAATTGAATAAATTCTCTTAAGGGTTACTTCCATTCTCTCTCCTTCTAGCATATCCTTAGATAATGGGACCAACAAGATTACTATCTTCCTAAGAAAGCCTAATATGTGGAGGAAGGCTTGATCTATTTCAAAGAATGCAAAGGACTTCAGCTTTGGAGGAGCGGTTCCATTCATTTTCCTAAAGATTATCATATGGTTCCAGTTTTCTAAATTTTTGTGTTTTTTTTATCGTGGTGAGTGTTATCTTGTTGTATACAAGCTAAATAATATTTTGTTTTCTAGTGTCCATTGTTTTGCAGTCTCTCCGAACACATTTGCTTGTTCGTGTTCAGTTGATGTTTGTCTTGGTTTTTGCTCTTTTTAAGACCCGGGTGGATGATCATGATATATGCCCATACTTCAAAGTTATTTATTGTAATGTATTGTAGATCGCACAAGATACTTAACATATTTTTGTAATTGTACTCCTCCTTAATTGAAATGGATGATTTCTCTTCTGTGGGGAAAAATAACTTTTCATGATGGATTGATAGTTGGAAACATTGGTAATGGTAGTAAAATTTTCAACTTACACACAGTTCATTATAAGGATATTTTTTAGTGAATTTTAATATGTTAAAAAAAATTGAGTTAGATTTTTTATTATCTATTTTTTGTCCAAATTTTAGATAAAAATTTAGAAAAAATACTAAAATTATAAATATCAATGGTTGAGATTACTATGATAGGAGGTTTTAAAGACATTAATTTCATATATGCATTCAAAAATACAACTTAAGCAATATAAAATTGCTTGCAATTTGAGCAAAAATTATATAGTTAATTCTCATGATGATTGAAACAAAATCCAAATCATATAATTAAAAAAATACAATACAAAGAATATAAAATTGCAACTTGAGCGAAAATTAAACAGTCAAATTATGATGATGATTACAAAAAAAATCCAAACCATATAACATTTACGTTTCTTTTAATTTCTTTTGTTATAAACCACATTTGTTGATGAATAATTTAATAATTGGAATAATATAATTTTTTTATTTGGATGGAAACCCCCTAAACCGAGTGAAAATTCTATCATTAGTCATTGTTCCACTCAATTAATTAATCATGGAACTTTGATCAAAGATTTTTAGCCCATTTTAAGATGACCAAAATCTTAGAAGTTTAAAAAATATGAGTGAAAGGACATAATTAATCTTGCCAAAGGAAACCCCCAAATGGAGTGTTAGTGTCTAGACAAGTGGGGTGGTGCATGGCCGCTGACCCACTGCACATAAAATGATAGGGACATGGGCATGTGTCACCCACACAAATAACAACTCAATGTAATTACTGTCACATATCGAGTAAAACCAATTAAGTTGGCCATGATGCGAAATCTCAACCAACACATAGGTTTTATGGCAAAGATTAAATATTAATTCAACATTTCAAGGACGTGCAATTATGGAATTTTGAAGCCACCGATGGGTTCCAGACCTTCCATGCACCAAACTCATCAATTGCAGAAGTGGACATTCATTCTTAGTAAAAGTCATTCCAAGTACGAGGGAGTTGTACAATCTGGTATTCAAATATTGATGGGCGACATATCATTGTTCTATATGGCCTCGTTTCTTATCCTTACACCGACTCACATTATAATTAATCCCCTCCCTCCCTTGTCCTTATGTTTTCTTTGTTGTTGTTTCCTTTAATTGGGTCTCGTTTCCTCTAATACATCTTTTAGGACTTGTGGCATTTGCTCTCCTTCCATCTGCTAGAGCTTATTCCTTCAAGTCTTCTTTGGGATTTGTCTTCGTGGTCCCAAAGGGTTTTTTCTTTGTGTCAGCTTAGCCTCTATGATTACCCTCCCCTCTTATAGCCTTTTGTTCAGTGGTCCTTGTTTCATTCCTTGGTTCTACCTTCCCCTCCTTTCACAAGTTTGTTCTCCTCTCCCTTTCACCCTTTTGGGACATTTTTCACTTCTATTGACCTTCAACCCCTTGTTGTTATCAGTTCACAATGCCTCGACAGTGCACTATAAATTATTGGGGTGCCACTCACTACAAGGAACAAGGAAGTTCTTATGCCCAACAATAAGCAAGGAGTTTGGTGCAACATTATCGCACCAACACTGCACAGGCAATTCAAGACGAAATATCATAGGCAAAGTGCAATTGTTTGGGAAAGAGGATGTGTGATAGATACGAAAGTGTTTGGAGATGATTTGTAAAATATCATGGATATTCTACTAAAAAATTCCTCACAAAGATTTATTAAAATATATTTTGAAAATATGAAATCTACACTATGAGGGTACCCATTTTTTAGCGTAATTTCATTTAACACCCTATACTTAATACGCATCCGCCAAGTCCCATCCATCTTTGGCACAATGATGATGGGTGACCCACATGGTAAGGTATTTGGTCAAATAACACCTTGTTCTAGTAGCTATAGTAGTTATTGCAATTGCTTCTTCACCACATTTACCTCTATAAGGGATTGCATGTATAGCCTAATGTTTGGAACTGGAGAGTTCGACAATAGCTAGACCTCATGCTCTACTTTCATCTTAGGTGGTATCCCTTTAGGCTCTTGGTGTTGGAATTTTGTTGTCATTGATGTTAGCCCAAGCATCAATAAGAAGAATCCCCACCTTTAATAAAGAAAATGGCAATGCAGATCAATGTTTTTGGGTTTTAGACCATCTTCATTTGATTCTTCTCATTGTGTTGATTGAAATAGTAGGAGGCATGCCACATAACTCCTCACGGTTAAGGAGATGTGCCATTCAAAGTTGGAACCCTAATGTATGGTTAAAGTGACCCAAAGATGCTAAGGGAAGCTTGGTGAAATTTCACTTAAACTAGGATTATTTCTTAAGGAAATTAATTAATTTCTTGGAGGCTAAGTCGGATTCGAAAAAGGTTTTAACTTTCAGCTCAAAATATTTATTTTGAAAATCAAAATTCGATTTTTTTGTAAAGTTGGCTCCATGACAATTAGGCAAGGTTGGCCCCTCTATAAGCCTCCACGACTTGTATAAATTTATAGCTCATTTACCCTCCAAAGCAACATTTTCAACAAATATTTTGCATATATTCTATGTGGTTTTTGCAGCCTTGTGTAGTCATGCCCAACTAAAGGAGAAGGTCGAGTTTGGAGAGGGTTTTTGGGTCTAATATTTTTTATTTGGTTGAAGGTTCTCAGTGAGAATTGAGGAGATTTTTTGTGCACTAATTTGGCTCTCTTTGAGGCCATGTATCTGAGATAAAGGTGCATCTCTAAGGCAACTTTTCTGAGCTTATCTGAGAAAAAAAATCATTGTATACTGAGGTTTTTTTTGACCTTATTTTAGGGACTACCTTGGGGTGGTTCCAAATTAAAATCTGAGACAATGACTTCGTTGTGTTTGAGGCTCCTATTTGCATATATGTCACAGAAGAAAGACTAATTAAAAGACCTATTTCTGATACTCTTATGAGGTTGTTCCTACTCATGTTACAAAGTTCCTCTAAAGTAAATTGGAATTATTTTTTGGGTCAATAATTAGTTCTTTTGAGGCTGTTTGTTTGACTCAGTTAGAAGGGTGATTTTGGCACCATTCGCTGAATTTTTCTTGAACTTGTTCTCCATAATTTTTTGTGGTAATGTATGACCTATTTTTGCCAATATTAGGCCACCATCTAAGGCTTGGCTCTGAAGTATTCCTCGAATCTTTTTGGGGCCATAGTCTGGGGCTTATTTGCATTATTTATGAGACTATTTTAATCCTCTTCCTGAGTATCTTTGTGGCCTAAACATATGCTTTCTAAGGCTTGATATACAAAAATTTGTATAGTGTTTTGAATTCTTTTGTGGATGATCTAGAGGCCAATTTTTTTATGTCTTGAAGGCTCGTTTTTACACAATCTTCTGAAGTATGTCACAACTCTCCTTCTCATTAGTAGAAGACTATTTGAAGGTTGTTTTCTTGCCTTCTATTGAAGCAAACCTAAAGGCCATATTTGCTGCCTGTTTAGGACTTGTTTTAGATTCATATGGCACATCTTCAAACTGATATTTGAAGGATAGGGGTCTCTTCTCGAAGCTTGTTTTGAGGCAAGCTAATCTGAACTATTTGACAAGAGTTTGAGATTTCTCAAAGTTTTAATTAGGACGAGTCCTTGTATAAGTTGAAGTCTCAGGTACAAAAGGTTACATATAAGGTTTTATTTTGGCACTAATACAAGTATGTCAATAAATAAATAAAAAGGCAAATCTATGGGATGAAATAAAGGGTGACAATAGTCAATAGGGGAATTGTTGATTTTCTTGAAGAGATAATTGGTAGTGTTGTATGAATTTGTCTCCCATTGACCTTAGTTGAAGAACTCAATAACTTGGACAAGGCATTTTAGAGAATATCTCTCGGAAGTATACTTGATATAAATCCGAAGTAAATCAATGACATCTTCTAGACAATACATTTGGATAGTTCCTATAACATAATAAGAAGTTCATAAGTTGGAAATAAAGTTTTAAAGGTTGTGCCATCTTTAGCAAACTTGAGATCACTCAAGGGCATTTTCAAGCACTTCTCTTAGTAGTGAGTGGCACAATTCTCTTGAGGTATGGAACATGGCATTATTAGAAGGTAGAATCATTAAGAACCAATTCTAAAGCTCGACATACTTTTGGACATCAATGTACATTTGGAGCATTCATAAACAACAAAGGAAGTTTTATTGAGTATATTTGTAAGTGGGTCATTGTCCCTAGTACGAGAACCCACAATACTTCTCTATTTTTTTTAATTTTCATGGTGGTTGAGTGGTGCAAGGTAGGAGAGTGAATTCTCCTTCAGGGTGACGCCTGGAAATATTTCAGGGTGGCACGGTGGTGCTAGGGCAAGTTGGAGCTTGCAGGGTGTTGGAGCATCCTTTTAGTTGCAGTTTATAAAACTAGGGCTTTGAAGGGTCATTCCAGTTGGAGTTGGTAAAACTAGGGTGTATGAGCATCCTTTCTAGAGTTGGAGCTTCCTAATAAATTGAATGCTTTTCTAGAGTACTAGGAAGTTGGAGCTGAGAAATTTTGTATTCATATATCCTATTAGAAAAGTGTTTGATGGTTTTTCTCTTAGGAGGGGTTCCACCTAAAAATATCCTGTGATGTGTTGATGATTTATACTTAATTGTTGTTAATACTCTAAATTTTAAAAATTAACTAATTGAAGTGAAATATCAATTCACCCCCCTCTCAATATTTCCAACGCTTAGAACACACCCTTATACGCTTATAGAAACTCTTCTAGTTCATGTTTTTGTTCCTTAGTGCACCCCTCTAAGGATGAGTTAGCTCTCATGGACTCTTCTACAAGTTACTTTTCTCTTAAAATAACAAAGCATATTCCTTGTTATAACTGATCAACTTTCTAGCCTTGGTGGCACTTAACAATGAGAGCTTTGACTTGTTGTTGTGAGTGTTGATGACGAAGGATTTTCCATCCTTAATGATGCAATACTGGTTGTCTCTCTGCATGAACATAGTATCTTGCATGTACATATAGGGACTCACAAATACAATGGCACGTATGTCAAGTGGAATGTTATCCAACTCTACTTCATCAATAAAATCAACACTAATAACAAATTTGATCCTACATTGTTTATTTGCCTTTATATTTACCTCTTTGTTGACCCAACCCAATATATATGGGCTAGGATGGTCACGAGTCTCTAGTATTAGTTTCTTAACCAAATATGTTGCTATGAGATTCACTTATGATCCTGAGTTGAATAAAGCATAAATTTTCATCTTCTTGACCATTATATCTATAGAGAAGAGTATGTTCATTTCTTTCTCTTCCTCTTGTTGAAGGTTACTCAGATTCACCACCTTCTACATTGATGTATAAACAATCTTCTCATCCACTTTTGAGTTGCTTTCCACCTGGTCACTTGAACCAGTGGCCATGAGATTTTTTTTTCTTAGCATATTTCTTCTATTCTTTGAATTGAGCCCTAGATGCAACTTCCAACACTTCTCCTTTGTATGACCATCACTATTACAGTGGTTGCTTGGATCTTTGCACCAGCGTGTTGTACTTATTCTTCCCTCTTTCCACTTTTTCTTCCCCTCCTTAGAATCTTATTAGTACTCCTTTCGCATTGACGTACTTGATTTCATTTTCTTCTAGCCTATGTTCTTTAGGTACTATGGTTGCACAAAAGACCCATCCACCATTTTGGGTTGAATAACATTACTTCCTTCTGTAGTGTTGGGTGTTATATTATTTATAAGACTATTTGCATGTGTTATACATCACGATGGGTGCAACACCTGTGAAAAAAGTTGGGTTGTTTTTTGCATCATTTTTTGTGGTTTTCAACGCACAATTTTTTCCTTTAGTGGTTTTTTATGCATGTGGTTTCTCCCATCGTTTTGTAGTTACAATTAAGAAACTACGATTATATTTTATCCAATGGTATGATTTATGGATGCCACAATATATATGGATTGTACAAAAGAATAGATTGAAAAATATTTATAGTTTTCCTGGTTTTGGGTTTCCAGGGTAAAAACTTTGTGTTAATGTATGAATTTGTCATTGCCTCTTTTTAATTTTATTAATAATTTCTTTATAGCAATTAATTATGTAGGGTTAAAACTTGCATTTCATATCAGAGCAATTTTGGCTTCAAGGGGATGCTTTTGTGGCTAAGGAGTTTTGCTCGATCCTATAGTAGACGCTATTACAGTGGGTGACCTATGGAATTTATTATTGTAGTGAAAGGAAGTGACAAGTAGTTCAAAGATAGAGATAGAAAAATTCAATGGCCATAATTTTGAGTTGTGGAAGCTCGAAAAGGAAGATCTCTTGGTGGACAAAGATTAGTGGATCGTTATGGATTTTTACACTACACCAACATGGATGTCGATAGAAGACTTGACTAAGTTGGATCGAAAGGCAAAGAGGATAATATCACTGTGTCAATAAAATTCAATATTAGTGAATTTTTTAGGAGAATTTGCAACAAAGGCTTTGTGGAACAAGTTAGGGAATTTATATAAATCTAAGTTCCCAATGAACAACTTCTTCCTAAAAAATAGGTTGTATAACCTGAGGATGAAGAATGGACACTTGGTGACAAAGCATCTATATGCCTTCAATATTATGGTAAGTCAATTATTATTTGTTGATATTAAAATTTTAGAAGAAGATAAGTGTAACTTTTTTGTTGTGTTTTTACCAATCTCATGGGATAGTTTAGTTGTTCCCATAGGTAGTAATTCAACTACTTTAAGTTCTAATGTAGTCTCATCCTTGTTATCGAAGGAGACGAGATGGAAAAACATGGAATGTAAGAATGAAGATGCCTTGTCTGAGGCAGGGAGGTTTGAAGCCGAGTCGGTTCTCACCACAGTCTCTCTTCACTCCGTGACGGGGTTTTATTCAGACTTAGGGTGGGTTCTTTCCAACTTCGAGCAGGTTAAACTAGTTAGGTGGGCGCTCGGCAGGTGTCAACAATCCTTGTTTTGTTCTATCGGCCTGCCTCAGTTTTTGGAGCACAGTCTTGTGGTAAACCACTTACTCCCCATCGACGGGCATAGGGTTGTAGTCTTGGGATTCCAACCACAACATACAAGTTCTGGAACATAACCCACCGCAAGTAAAGGGTTTGAGGAGTGTTCGCTGCAGGTTAAGGTTTTGAGGAGGTTTCACCGCGCGGTTTCATAACTGCAACCGCTTGCACTTAGAGCCATTTTCTTCGTGACCCCGTGTCCCAACCCCACCAACATCTCAACAGCGTAAATGGAAGAAGGTTACGAGGAGGAGCTCGTTGACTACACCTCGGATAACTGCCTAGAATCCGAGATTTTTGTGGCCTCCCCTCCGTTAGCTCAAGCAGGGATCGGACCGCCAACTGACAACGCACCGGAAGAGCAGGTTAACCAAGGCACTTATGGGCTGACAGACATGGAAACTTCCTTGTTAGGGTTGGAAATTTCCCAACCAAGAGCGGTGGTCACCGAGGGTTTCATAAGCCCTATCGAGGGCTCAAACTCCCCTTTTCTCTTTATTCCATCTCCGACAGACTTTTTAGGCTGGTGCGGACAGCAACAGCTCCCAGAAGTTCACCAAGGAGGCAAGGGACTCTGCATAGGGAATCAGGAAGACCCGACCCTAGGCTCCATCGAGCTAAACATAGGCCACGATGTAATAAACAACCCGCCCAACAGGCCCGAGCAGTCACAGGATTTTACGCTGCCGCTTGACCAAAGGAACAAGTTCTAACCCTCGGGCTTCTTCGAAGGCCTAGTTAATAATGAGCCAGACAGGGAGGAGATAAGGGACTCAGACCCAGAGAACAACCCGGCTAGAGAAGAGTGCAGCCAACCCGATCAACTATCCCTTAAGCCAAAGAAGGCCAAACAATCCAAGCTATCCAAGACAAGGGAAAGGGGCAGA
The DNA here is from genome assembly GCA_031772625.1 of Pinus tabuliformis. Lineage (NCBI taxonomy): Eukaryota > Viridiplantae > Streptophyta > Pinopsida > Pinales > Pinaceae > Pinus > Pinus tabuliformis. The sequence goes on from CM062817.1 coordinate 1,119,381,791, forward strand.
AACTTGGTCTTTGGTGAAGGCATAGAAGTGGACAAAGCCGCCTTAACAGAGGGCATGGTTCTAGTCGGGAGAGTGCGTGGCAGAAACTACTCGCCATGAAGGTTAAAACGATGGACCATGGAGGTTTGGGGGAACGTCCTGCTGCAACTTCAAGCAGTGCTGGCGATGTCTCGGGGGTGGTTTTCCCTAATTTTTGATGATCTAGAGGATGTCAACTGGATTCTTACCCATTTTTGGCACATAGAGATGACCCCAATGCTTCTAAAGAGATGGTCTGCGCTATTTGATCAGGAGAAGGAAAGTCTGGGAGCAGGGCCCATCTAGGTACGCCTACCAAGCCTCCCTCTATAGTTCTGGTCAGAGGACATCTTCAGGATCATTGGGGACGACCTAGGCACCTATCTAGACCATGAAAGATCGTATATGGACATTGGCATCCTAGCGATGGCTCAAATCCTAGTCTAATTGGACACCAGGGATGGATTGGTGGAAATTTATCAGTTCCACTTGGGAGCTACAACCCGTTGGCAGGAACTGGATGACGAGGGAATCCCTTTCAGATGCAGAAGATGCCATGAATTTGGCCATCTCTACAAAACCTGCCCCCTAGTCACAAGGAATAGACCATCCCCACCAAGAAGGTTCGCAGCGGCCAACACACAGACGGACTTGGGTATGGCAGAGATGCAATCTAGACTGTCCAAAGGCCCAAGAAGATGACCCCCTACTCCACCTGGTCTCCCAGGATCAACAATCTTGCACCCTGAGGTGCCGAGCACTAGGGCTCGCTCCAGAGACGACATGGGCTTCACGGGTACCTCCTCTCCCCCTAACTATTTTTCTCCAACTGATTGTAGCATTGATGTTTCTAGTTAATTTCTATTAACTTCGAATATAGCCCCCCCCCTAAGCTGAGCCAAATTAGTTGTCCGGTGATTTCAGCCCCTACCCCATCCCATCCCCTCCCCTGCACCACTAGCCACCCCCCTGTCAGCGAGGCCCTCAAGGCTTCGACCTCCGGCTCATCCCACCGATATAACCTTCGCTCCATCCCCCCTTCCTTTCATGCCTTTGGATTGGAGGATGACCCCATACCTCCCCTTCCCCCAAAGGTCCCTCAGGGCAGATAATCTCACATTTCCAAAGCCATCAAAAGAGCCAGCCTGGAGGTGGCTTTAGGCATTCAATCTCCCATCGACCAGGTCCTTAGAGAAAAGGGGAACCCTGCCTCTGTGAACCCATGAAAGGCCTCTCCTTGAATTGTAGGGGGTTAGCCAGCTCCGACAAAAAGTTGGCCTTAAAAGGCTCTGTTAATTAGAAAACTTGGATTTCTTAATGCTACAAGAAACTCTTGGCAATGGCCATCTGATCCTCAATTCTCTCAAACCCTTCCTGCCCAGCTGGGAATTCTTGTTCTTGGATGCCAGAGGTCACTTGGGAGGCTTAGCACTGGGTTTTAACAGCTCCTCAGTCAAAATAAGTAATGCTTGGGGAGGGTAGGGTTTCTTGGGAGCAGACATCATTTCCAACTCCCCCCTTCTTTCTCTGAGAATTATCAACATCTACGGGTCGTGCCACCACAGAGAGGCTTTCTGGGATAGCCTTCTTCAACAGGATTTCATGTAGATAGAAGACATTATAATTGGGGGAGATCTAAACTTCTCCCTGGGGTTGGCCGAATCTTGGGGACACAGGGCCCAATCAGACGCACTTATAGGGTATTTTGAGAAAATATTGGATGACTATGACCTCCCGAGCATCGACTCAACCCGTAAAATGCCTACCTGGAGGAATTTCTGAGTCGGGGGGCATGCCCTAGCCCGTTGTTTAGACTGTTTCCTCATCAGATCTCATCTCCTAAACAGGTTAGGCCATATCAGACATTGGGTCGGCACAAGAGGTAGCTCAGACCACCCCCCATCTTTCTGGAACAGGAAGATGAGGCCAAGAAGCCGGGATCCCCCTTCAAATTCAATGCAGCTTGGATTGGGGAAGAAGGGTTCCAGGACCTAGTAAAAAGGAATTGGACCCATTTTAATAGGGAGGAGGGTTTGTCACTGGGTACCGCCATAACTCATAACTTAAACCGTCTCAAACAAGAAACTATTGCCTAGATAAAGACCAGAAAACAAAAGGAAGAAAAGGAGCTGGTCAAGATAGACGTAAAACTGGCTCGCCTCGACTCCCGGGGGTTGATGAGCTACTCCACCCTCGACTCAAGGGAACAGCTAGTCAAGCAAGAAAAGGAAAAAATCAAACTACTCCGACAAGCTGAAGATACATGGAGGCTTAAGAGTAGAGCTACTTGGCTAAAAGCAGGAGATGAAAACACAAAGTTCTTCCAACAGTACGCCAGAGGAAGGCGGAACATCAACACTATCTAGGTTGTAAGGGACCAGAATGGAAGAGAAGCCAACACTTTTTCTCATTTGGCGGACCTTGGGGTCAGACATTTCTCAAATATCTACAAGAGCCCAAGGGTTGCAAACATAGCCGAGATACTTCATGTGGCCGAGGCGGTCCCTCTCTTCATTGAAGAAGAGGAAAAGGAGCTTCTGAATGTGCCCATCACCTTGGAAGAGCTGGAGGCCACCCTCAAGAGTATGGGCAAAGACAAGAGTCGGGGGCCGGACGGCTGGCCCATCGAATTCTATATCACTTTTTTAAGCTCATTGGCCAAGACCTGCTGCTAGCTGCAGAAGAAAGCCGAACCTCTGGGGCAATGTCTGAAGCCTTCAACTCCACCTTCATTACCCTTATTCCCAAAGTGGACAATCCTCAAACCTTTGATGACTACATACCTATTTCACTCTGTAACTGCATCTACAAGATCTTCTCCAAAATCATCGCCCTTCGGATCAAACCCATTCTTTCAAGGATGATCTCTAAGGAACAATTCATGTTCCTTAACCACCGCCACATTGAGGAAGCTATTGGAACTACATAGGAAATGCTACTTTCCATAAAATCCGACCCAAAAAAAGCATCCATCCTCAAAATCGATCTGTCCAAAGCTTTCGACAGGGTCAAATGGACCTATTTACAGCTTATGCTAACTCACATAGGTTTCCCCCACCAATTCGTGAAGTGGTTGGGATGCTGTTTCACAGGGGTTTCATTCAGTGTCCTGATAAATGGTGCAATGCCAAACTTTTTTCATACTGAAAGGGGTCTCCGACAAGGCTGCCCGCTTTCCCCTCTTCTGTTCCTGCTGATAATGGAAGGACTCAGCAAACTCATAACATCAGCTAGAAACAATGGCACTCTAAGGGGTGTGAGAATCAGTGACAGGACCACCATTTCTCACCTTCTCTTTGTTGATGCTATTCTAATTTTTCTAAATGGTTCCTTTAGAGACACCTCTAGTTTCAAGGCAATCTTAACTCTATTTTGTAAAGCTACAGGAATGGAGCCAAACTATACAAAATCAATAATCATTTTCAACTCCTGTCTACCAAATGAGCAAAGATTCGCCTCCCAACACTTCGGCTTCGTGAGACAAGAATTGGAAGACGACCTTAGATACTTGGGGTTCCGCCTCAAGCCAAACGGATATCGCATTACAGAATAGGCATGGTTGATTGCAAAGATAGAAGGTCGTATAAACATCTGGCAACAACGATGGCTTTCCACGGCTGGGAGACTCACTCTTATCAAATGAGTCCTAGAGGCCATATCGGTATACCAGATGTCTTTGGCTAGGATCCCAAAAGGCATCCACTACAGAATGAAACAGATCTATTGTAGATTCCTTTGGAGGGGACTAACAGATGGAAAAGCGTTCGCCTGGGTAAAATGGGAGCGGATAGCAAAACCAAAAAAGTGGGGAGGCTGGGGATTAAAGGAACCCCAAGAGTTTGCTAAGGCCTTGGGGGAAAAATTGGTTTGGCAAATCATCACTTCTAACAGCCTCTGGACAGAAGTGATCTATAACAAGTACATATACCCCCAGTCAACCACAGATTGGCTTCGTAGCACACAACATCACCACACGGGGGCCTCAAACATCTGGAAGGCAGTCATTCAATCCATGAACATCATAAAATCAGGTCTGGCCTGGAAGGTGGGGAATGGAACACAAATCAGAATTGGGGCCGATCCTTGGGTAGGTAGTGGAAATGCCCACATCCTTCCTCGAGAAATGAGACAGGAGCTCAGCGACGCCGGATACACCCTCCTTGCACACATCCAAGCAGAAGGGCGAGCTGAGGCTCCTCACAGACAATGGAGGGGGTTTGATACCCTGTGCATCAGAGACAGATGGATCACGGATTGGTCTGGCTTTGTGGGAGGCCTGGAGGAGGCGAATGTAAATATTACAGACAGAGAAGACAGGATAATATGGGCTAAGGCACCCACCGGAAGCTACACCCCCAAAGTCGGCTTTGCATCCATAATGGAAGATCGTGCCCTAGGTCCACAATGCTGGTGGTGGAGTTCCTTATGGAAGCTGAAAGCCCCCCATAAAACGAGACTCCTCCTCTAGTCTATCCTCTCCAACAAAATTCCCACCGACCACAACCTGACCAAGCGAAGCATTCATGGGCCTTCAAGATGTTTTATTTGCAACTTAGCGATAGAGGACACTAACCACTTATTTCTCCATTGCCCAGTCTCGGTTGAGTTGTGGAATACAATCACCAATGGACTAAATATTCCTTGTCAATGGACAGGCAACAATATCAAAGAGGCTTGGGAGTCCTGGTGGTCCAAAACTGCCAATCAAAAACAAAAAAATCTACCTCCCATTATATGTTGGGGCATCTGGATTACCAGGAACCACAAGATTTTTCAGGACAAGAACATTCTGGGTGCGGCATTGTGCAACAATATCCTAGCCATATACAATTCTCTCCCCGGTGACAAAGGTCCGCCCCCCCGGATAATAATCCTAGAAACAATAGATAAGGACCAGCCTTGGGCATACTTCACCTAAAGGATGTGGCAGTGGAGCTATCCTTCACCTGCCGGAGACAATGAATTTCAAACTGAAAGTGGGTCTAGGAAGAGGCAGAAACAACTATGCCGAACTAAACAACCTCAGACATTTACTCCTCTTTTCCATGGAAAAACATTGCCATTCGATTCAAATTTTTGGGGACTCTCAGCTCATCATAAATTGGCTAAATGGGACTCATCATTGTCACATGCACACACTCAAAGACATGCTGGAAGAAACTATTGGTTTAAAATCACAGTTTGAGTCCTTTGTCTGCTGTCATATTTACAGGGAAAGGAATGAAGTCGCTGATCTTCTTTCCAAAGAGGCCGTGCAGCTGAATCGAGGACATTGGATAATCCAGGAATACAGGGATGGTGAATTTTTCCAGATCTATCACAGGCCATATATCGACGAGGCGACACATACACAGGATTGATCGATAGGATCAATCCGCACTATGGTTTCTCTGTCATTTTGCTTTTTGTTTTTTGTTACCTACATAACAATATCCTAAACAGTATGTATATAGTTTTTGCACCTTCAAGTTTAATGAAGGATTTTGTAAATATTAAAGCAACAACAAGAACTCCACCACCTGACAGTAGTGAAAGCATAACACAATGCTGGCATGCAACATGTAATTTTCTTAAATTTTAATGAAAATTACGCTTTTTTCTTGGAAAAAAGAAGATGCCTTGTCTATAATTAGGACGGTACCATAATAGAAATAGAATTAAGTCCTCAAGTGGGAGATCTAAATCTAGAGGAAGATATAAATATTCAAGAAAATTCATAAAGGTAATGTTGGAGATGCATAAAATAAGGACATTATAACAAAGTTTGTAAATAAAAAATTGTTGAGAAAGGGAAGGGATTAAATGATGTGCCTTCCATAAAAGAAAAAACCTCCTCAGATGAAAGAAGGGATGTGTATTTGGATTCTTCAAGTAAACATGTAGATCACGAGGAATGGCTATTTGAATCAAGTGCATCCCTTCACATGACTCCTTGTGGGGAGTGGTTTCGTGAGTATGAAATATATGATGGTGGTGATGTTTCCTTAGGATATGACTCGACAACCAAAATAATGGGATGAGGAAAATTCAAGTTGAACCTCGTGGTTGGAAGGATTAGAACACTCCCTGGTGTTTAGCTAATTGTAGGATTGGCAAGAAACTATAAGAAAAATGAGTTATGTAAGTGTAAAAGTAGTGCTTGAAAAGGATATTGACGAGATGGTTTGAGGAGAAATGGAATTGTTGAGGGGAGTTCAGATTGGAACTCTATATAAGCTATTGGAAAGCATTGTTAGTGATGGGTGCAATAGTTCTGTTGTTCATGAGAATGGAGCATAAGAAGGTGAAACTCATATAGTCACTAGAGAAAGGACTATATTGTGGCATCAATGACTAGGACATATTAGAGAGAAGGGCCTTTGGGTACTACACAATAATGGTATTATAGAAGGCATGTCTAATTTCTCTCTATAATTTGATATCTGTGAACACAATCTACATGGGAAGCATAATCAAGTAATATTCTCCTCTAATTTTACAAGGTCAAAGGGAATATTATAGTTGCTGCACGGTGATGTGTTTAGACCTATGTTGGTTCAATCACTGGGTAAATTTGTGTACCGTGTCTCATTTATAGATCATTTCTTAAGGAATACATGGATTTATTTCCTTAGAAAGAAATATGAAGTCTTTGAAGTATTCAAAGAGTCTAAGGTTCTTGTGGAAAATCGGACGGAGAAGAAAAAGGCGATGGGGACAAATAATGGTGGAGAACTCTGTAGGAATGAATTTGAAGATTTCTATAAAAAGTATGGTATAGAAAGGTAGAAGACTACCCCATACACACCTTGGTAGAATGGATTTGTAGAAATGTTTAACATAACATTGATGGAGAAAGCAAGTAGCATGCTTTATGGTGGTGAATTAGGAAAAGAATTTTAGGCGGAGGCAATGGACACTGTGTGTTAACTGGTAGATAGATCAACATCATCAATGTTAGATGACAAGACTCTACATGAGGTATGGACTGGTAAGAAACCCTCTCTTAAGCATCTCAAGGTATTTGACTGTGATGCTTATGTAGAGGTTCCAGAGGAGAATAACAATAAATTGGATAAGAAATTTGAGCGTATATTTATTGAATATAAAGATGGTCTAAAATCTCATAAGCTTTCGAACCCAAAAACTAAGAAGTTTGTGCATAGTAGAAATGTATTATTTAGAGAAATAAAATGTATTGTCAAACAATAAGTCTTACCAAGGGAAAAAGAACAATAAAAGACAAAGTTTGAATTCAAAGATGATGAATAAAACTCTACAGATGAACAAGAATTAGAAAAAGAAGAACCACATAATTTGGTAACGAGGAGATCAATTCGGGAAAGAAGGTAGCTAAAATGGTATGCTCCACCTAATTTCCATTAAAAATTTCCTATTTTTTTTATTGATGATGATCCTAGAATTGTTAGGGAGGCAATGGTTTCAGTGGATGGGAAACTATGGAAAAAGGCCATGGTTGAAGAAATAGGATACCTAGACAAGAATGAGGCTTAAGATCTAGTAGAGTTGTTTATTAGAAGAAATTACATTGGTAGTAAATGGGTATTTAAGAAGAAGTTGAGCGTAGAAGGAAGAGTGGAGAAATACAAATCTCAATTAGTAGCAAAAGGCTATTCCTAGCGACATGGAATTGAATTTGGTGAGATTTTTTTCTCTTGTCGCCAAGTTAACTTCCATTAAATTTATTTTGTCTATTATTGCTACCTTCCATTTTGAAGTAGAATAGATGGATGTGAAGAAAACATTCTTACATGGGGATCTAGAAGAAAAAATCTACATGAAGTAACCATAAGGTTTTGTTGTTAAAAGGAAAGAAAAAGCTAGTACTCATGATGAAAAAGTCCTTGCATGTGTTAAAGCAATCACCAAGAATGTGGTATCAAATATTTGGTACTTATATAATGAGACTTGGCTTCACAAGGAGCAAAGCAGATCATGATGTGTATTTCAAATTAGTTAGTGATCATCTTATTTATTCGATGTTGTATGTGGATGATATGTTGTTGATTGGAAATGACAGGGAAATCATCTAGGAAGTGAAAACTTCGTTTTCCTCTAATTTTGAAATGAAATATCTTGGTGCTACAAATTCCATTTTGGGCATGGAAATTAAAAGAGATCAAGAAAACATAAAATTTTGGGTAAATATGAGGAAATATGTCAAGACAATTCTGTAGAGGTTTAATATGCAAGAATGAAAATTGGTAATGTTCCCTATTCCTATAGGTGTAAAGTTATCTACAAAACAATGTCCCAAGGCAAAGGAAGAGGAAGAGGTTATGTCCCATGTTCCATATGCCCCTGCAGTTGGAAGTTTGATGTATGCAATGGTATGTACTAGACTGAGCATTGCACATGCAGTGGGAGTGTTGAGAAGGTGCATGTCAAAACCAAGGAAGGAGCACTAAACAACAATAAAGAGAGTTTTCAAGTATTTACATGGCATTAATAGCTATGAGTATTGTTACCAAGGAAGGCCATGGTTGGACAAAGTGTTGGACATACATGTCTTTGTTGATGCAAATTGGATTGAAGATTTGGGTTACAAAAATCTAAAAGTGGGTATGCGTTTAACCTTTTTGGAGAACTAATGTGTTGGATGAGAAAGATATAGTCTAAAGTGGCACTTTAAACTAAAAAAGTTGAATACATGGAAACCACTCATGTAAGAAAGGAAACCATATGGTTGCAGAGGTTCTATCAAGGTATCAGGTTGGTACATCAATATGTGAGGATAAATTGTTATAGTCAAAGTGCATGCAACGAACATGGTTCGTATAAGTAGCGAAATATTCAAATAATTCGAAATATCAAAGTATCCATTATAGGATGGGCAATATTATATAGAAATGTTTGAATGTACAAGAGATATGATATATGATATCGGCACAAATGAGGGCCTACTTTTATACCTAGGCAGGTGTCCCTTCATGAACAATTGTGTCTTTTAAGGCATGCCTCTTAAGTAACCAATTATTATTTAATTAATCATTATTATGATTATTATTATTTTTATACATTAAATTATTAACATAGCCTTAGCCTTCCTCTTGAGAAAAGTTTTGTCCTCAAATCTTATTGTTGACAAAGTGTGTCATCTGTTTCTTTGTCTTCTAATCTATTTGTATCTTTTGGAGTTCTTCAAGTTGTTATATTTGATTATATAAGATGATAGGATCCTCTAAGCAACAAACAAAATTGTTGAATTGAGAAGGGATCTCACCATCCTAAATCAATCTGCTATGGAACTTTGAAATTATTTGATAGTTGGAATAAATTGTTATTGTGAGACTAGATTGTGCAGACATCGGTATTTTTTGGAACATAAGTTTGTTGTTTTTGTTATGAGTGATACAGATACACAGACTAATTGAGATCTTGTGATTCAGATGTCGATAAGGAGTTCTTGTGACTTGATTTTCCCTTATCATGTGTGTGGCAATTTCCAGATTTACTTCAGGTAGTGATGTTGTTGAGTTGGTTACATAATCTCCACTTGGAATTTGCATCGTCTGAACTACAATATCTAAATATGTTTTTACTTCAACAGTTTTGTCATCTTCTTGAATTGTGATATTGATTGCATCGGTATTCATTCCTTTTTCTTCAACTTCGATTGTTATGTCTCAAGACTTCAACACTTCTTTCATGATAAGTTCTTCTAATTTGTTTTTCAATGATTTTTTTGTATCATTTTTAAGTTTCTTAATTTGAGTTAATATACTTCGAATATGATTTTTTAGACGTAAGAGTTCTTCACTTTTTAATTCATCAACCTTATTCAGTGTTATGACGTCCAAGATTTTCATCTTTTAAATCTCTTATTTGTTCTAAAAACTTTTGATTAAGGTTTTTTAAGAGAAAATTTTCTTCTTCCTTTTTTGATAGATTATCATTGAATTTATTCTTGATACATTCATTTTCTTCTTCTAATTTTTTATTTGTAGTTTTGGACTTCTTGACCTTCGCAAGTAATTTTTTACTATGGATGCTTAGACGCAAAAATTTTCCATTACTTTTTGTTGATTCTTCGTAAAACATATCTTCAATATCTTTATATTTCTTTTCTGATGCCCTGCTTTTTGGTGAAGTTATGCGAGTTATTCCTTTAATATTTTAATTTGTGTTTGTTTATTACCTTGATATTCTTCCAAAGTAAACAATTTTTGACATGTTTTTTTCCCCAGGAAGAAAATATCGTAATTTCCATTAATTTGTTGAAAATTACATGCTGTAAATGCCATAGGCATATGCAAATATTGTGACCGTAGTCAGCTGTTTGGAGTTATGAACTTCAAGTTCTACAAAAAGACCCTGTTGGGTGTGCTAGTGTTTGTTGTACATATATAAATAATTACATATTAAAAAATTCACCGATGGTGATCGCTGTTCTGTTGCCAAAATGTGATAATTACATAATAAAAAGACTTAAAAAAAAACAGATAAATACTTCTGATATTAGGGTCGTTTGCCCTCCGAAGTTCCTGATCCATATATGGTCTGTGGAAGAATTGATAGGTCCGCTCAGGTGTGTGCCCTGTGATCATCCATTCTCCTCGAGGATGATGCGTTGCCTCTTTCGATAGCTTGTCCGCACCTTCATTACTCTCCTTGTAAATATGAGTGCATGAAATGCGATCAAAATGTGTTTTGAGAAAAACAATATCATCCAAAATAGTTCTGAGACTATATGCATGGCAAGTTGTTGTGTTGTTGAACCAGTTAATGACTATTTTGGAATCTCCAAAAATTTGTATGTGTCTGCACCGTTTGAGATTGTAAAATGTAAAAGATGTCGAAGAGTAAGCAGCTCTGCATAATTATTTGTACCCTCTCCCAACCCCATGCATATGTGAAAGTAATGTGTGTCTGATAGATAAAGTATAATGCCTCCTCCACATCCTTGTACTTGTGCAGCCCCATCAAAGTATGCCCAGGGGTGTGCTTTGTCAATCAGTTCCTGTGTGATGTTCCGAGTTCTAAAAACTTGTTCATCTGTCGGGATATCCCCATAGCTCGAACAAATTTTTGGAGGAATCAGGGACCAGATTATATTCTGGCCCCTAAAAATAATGTTATTGCGACACATCCATATGTGCCAATTGACCAGAAGCGGCAGATTCCTAGATCTCGGCTCAATTGCAACTTCCCACCATCTTTCCCAGGCATTTGGGATATCGACCCCACTCCAGGAATGCTTGATACTTAGTGTGTGCCGGATTTGAGACCAGAGTAGTTGGGAAGTGGGGCAAGTGAGGAATAAATGGTGATTTGATTCCTCCTCGGCATGGCATAAAACACACCAAGTCGGACCTAGGAAAGCCCATTTTCTGAGATTTTCTCCTGTAGGTGTTTTATCCATTATGATGTTCCACATCAATAATTTTGTGTGTGGAGGGGCTTTTAGCTTTCAAAGATGGCTCCACCAGCTCATCAGTATGTCCGGCTTGTGATCAACATGTATGATATCAGACCCTTGTTTAGAGGAGTAGTGCCCATTCTTAGTGTATCCCCAGATCAATTCATCCTCCTCTTCTCTTAGGCGCACATGGGATTCTGTTAAAGTCTCCAAAAAAAATCTCCACTATCTTTTCCATTGATCTGGGATATTCCATGCCTCTCCTGTGTGCCATGCTTGTTGGAAGATGGTAGAGTTACGAGGGTCTCCGAGATGTGAGATGAAAAGGACACCATTGTGGTTTAGAAGTGTGATTAGTTCCTGTGGGAGTTGGTAGGAATTTCCGCTGCCAATCCAAGGATCAATCCCGATCTGGACTGACTCCCCATTCCAAATCCTCCAGATAAGGCCCTTTTTAATGATGGGAAGAGTGTTGGTTACTGCCCTCCAGATAACTAATATGCCTTTCCTGTTCCATGTAGGTCGCCTTAGCTAGTCTAGTACTGTGCTAGGCCAAATGTATTTGTGGATGACCACCTCCGACCAAAGACTCTTGTGCTTCAGGAGGAGCCAGCCTAGTTTTGCAGCTAGAGCTTGTGCGAAAGCCGGGAGGTGCTTTAGACCCCAACCGCCCCATTTTTTGGGGGTCATAATCCGGCTCCATTTGACCCACACAAAAGGATTTCCTTCTTTCTGTCCCTTCCACAGGAAATGGCTGCAGACTCGTTGGATCCTATGCAGAATCCCCAGGGGATCCAGGCCAAGGACATCCAAAAGACTGGGGTTGCTTCTAGTACTGCTTTTATGAGCACCAGTCTTCCGGCTCTGGATAGTAAGCGATGACTCCAGATATTTAATCTTTTTTCCACCTTTGAGATCAGCCAGGTCCAATCTGCTATCTTGTAACTATCTGCTTTAATCCTGAATCCCAAGTACTTCAGACCGTCCTGTAGAGCCAAGATTTGGTAGGGGAAATTTTGAAGGGCTAGTTGAGATTCTTGTTGAGTGCAATCAGAGAAGGATATAGTGGATTTTGCCCTATTTATTTCCATTCCTGTAACAACACTAAAAAGTTTTAATATCTCTATGAGAGTGATGATGTCCTGAATACCCCATTAAGGAAAATGAGTATATCATCAACAAAAAGTAGATGAGTTAAAAGGCATTGATCAGTGATCTTGAGGTCCTGGAGTCTCCCAGCTCGCTTCTTAGTTTCAATTAATCTGCTCAGGTCTTCCATAACCAGCAGGAATAGTAGGGGGGATAAGGGGCAAGCTTGCTGTCTAATCAATTTAACGTCTTAAATTGCTCTACATGAATTATCAATCCGGGTATCGTAAACTGATGAAGTGTGGTGCACCATATGTGCTTAGTTAACCTTTTTCTTACTTCGTTGTTTTATAGATTTTATTTTGTTTTGGGGTTTTGTTCTTGTTGATCTCCTAAAGTATCTAATGCAAATGGAAATCCTATTCTAAGGTCTTAAGAATACTTTTAAAAGTCAAGTGTGCATGTAGATTTCAAGACAAGGTCTATGTCCCTAATGGTAACTTCCAAAACTTAGCACTTCAAAAGATCTTAAAACATGTTATTGATGGAATTAGTACTTAAACAAAAGTGTAAGTATGCAACTACTTCAATCAAGCAAAAGATGAAATACTGATCATGAAATCACTGTCTCTGTTGCTTGTCTAAATACGGAAATAAAAGTTAAGCTATTGCACTCAAACAAATCAAAAACTGCAAACCAATAAAAAGTAAAATCAAATCACATCATTCATAGTCTGATTCCTCGCCAGGTAGTCTAAGCTATGGCTTTCGGAGATAATCATCAATAACATGAGCAATCTAATATCTAATTGCAGAAAAGTAAAACTAAAATCAAATCACATCAATTCATAGTCTGATCCCTCGCCAGGTAGTCTAAGCTATGGCTTTCGGAGGTAATCATCAATAACTTGAGCAATCTGATATCTAATTGCAGAAAAGTAAAACTAAAATCAAATCACATCAATTCATAGTCTGATCCCTCGCCAGGTAGTCTAAGCTATGGCTTTCGGAGGTAATCATTAATAACTTGAGAAATCTGATATCTAATTGTAGAAAAGTAAAACTAAAATCAAATCACATTAATTCATAGTCTGATCCCTCGCTAGGTAGTCTAAGCTATGGCTTTTGGAGGTAATCATCAATAACTTGAGCAATCTGATATATAAACTAACTAACAGAGCAAATGAATAAGACTGAAATGAAAGCATAACTGAAATTGAAAAGCTAAAAAAAAACAAAGTCAGCAGAGAGGTAAATCTCATGTCACTATTTGATGCAAAAACATGTAAAGATAAACTAATTTACAATCAACCGGTTGAACACACTTACATGAATTAAAATTGCATGAATGGAAAATCTAAACTATCAAACTTGAAAGCAATCAAATGACATAATGAAATCAAAGCAAAATTACAAAATGAAATCTACTCTACCTTACATTCTAATATGCTCCATGACATCTACTTCACATCTCCTTCCATGTTGAGAACATCAAAGCTTTATTCAAATTCTTCAAAATTACAAAGTACAACAAAGCTCTCCAAAGCTTTCCAAAGCCATCTCACAAGCTAACAAGCTAAGACTTAAGAACTAACAAATGAAGGAGAGAGATCTCCTATTTATACAAAAGGATGAGAAGCCATCTCATTAATGAGAATCCAAGAATCTCTCCCTTTACCTCTAGAGTCCTAATCAAAATAGGAACTGATAAGACACATGCCTTCTTAGAGTTACAATATAATTAAGAAATGTGACACATATCCTCATGATCCCATGATTCTTTCCACTCAAATTCGAATTTGGCCTTAGAGTGCCACATAAGGGTCTTCTAGAAGCCTCATTTTGACCTACACATGTCAACAATCTCAACCCACTTGTTAGGTATAAGCATATGCACATTATTTCCTAATTTTTAACCACAAAATCACTTAAAAAGGCTAAGAATTAATAAAGTTTGGAAAAACATAAATGTGGCCCAATGAGAATGAAAGTGGGATGAATGTAGTGACATAATAGTGAAATGGAGGTGATATAATGGACATAATAGTGAAAGTGTAATGGAAATGAATGACATTTTCAAGACTCAACATACCCCCCAACTGAAGCTATTGCATGTCCTCATGCAATATATATTACATTAACTCTTTTGATCCTTGAGATTTGGCTTAACTTTGCATGATATCATTTGATAACTTCATATTTTTGCAAAGTGTTTTACTTGAATTACAACATGGTTGGTTCTTGTGTTACAACCAATTTTGTTTTTTGTTTTTTTGTTGTTGCATTCTATTTTGATCTTTGAACTTTGCATAATGATATTTTGATTATTGTTGCAAAGTATATCTTTATTGGATTGCATGATGGTTGGTTCTTGTGTGACAACCATGATTTTGTTTGTATCCAATTTATCCTTTAAGCACTTTTTGAAAAGCCATTGTATGCTCATAATAACAATGTAATAGTTAATATCTGTTGGAAGTATGTGGGCTCCTAAGTATGATATGGACATGGCAAGATATTAATATGAATGTATCCCCCCCCCAAACTGATGGTATTGGCAATTTTATGAAATGAGGAAGAGAAATGTTTTTCCAACAATTATCATTCTAGCTTTTTATGGAATTCTGTGGTCAAAAGTTAGAAAATGACGTACCTTCACTTACCCTTTGGAATGGATGTGTTGTATGTGTGGTGGCTGAAAAATTATAATCATATTCTTCTTCAAGTGGTTGAACAAGAAGAGTCATGTATAAAGAGTCAAGATGACTTTTTATTGCTTCTACTAAAACTTACTGAATCTGCTCCAAAATGCTGAAAATAATAGTCTTCATGTCTTTAAAACTCATTGGCATAATTCCTACTATGTGAAAAAAAAAATGTTGTGATGTCGAACATAGCAGGAAATTGTTGACATAGTGACCATTAATGGATGCCACTAGTCAACACGGGAACTCTCACCATTGATAACAATGAGAGTCAAAATGCCCAAACACATCTTGCTAGGTACGAATGAATTTGCCGATGTCGAGTCACCTAGAAGATCTAACGAACAAGGGACATTAATGTATTCCCATTGTTTGTCAACATGAGAACTTGCCATTAAGGCATGCAAGCCTCAAGGTGTCTTTACAAAGAACTTAGACTCAAAGAACTATGGACTTAATAATTTGCATTGAAGCAGGGCTTATTTACGAAATGAAAATGACAAGAAATGGAAGATGGCAATGGAGAGTAGAAATGGCAATGGGCGATAAGCATGTGAATGAGCTTCTTGCTTTTATTTATGGGTTATGAATGGACAAAAAAAAATGGAAAGTGTATGTGAGTGTAAATGGAAAATATGGAGTGAAATGAGGTGAATGGTTTATTATGAAGTATGGATGTGATGGAGACAATAGTATCTGAAAGTTTTTCAAGTGTTTGGATCTGATTTTGCATCATCATATTTCCTCTTTGTTGCTAATCATCCTCTTATGAAACAAATTGGTCTCTTAGAGAGACGCCATCCTCTTGTAGTCATTTTTCCTTCTTCCTGGAACCTGCAAAAAAACTAATACTTCTTCTGCAATGGAACGTAAGATTATCAAAGGAGAGAGGTGATCAATCTCTCTAGTTATGGTATTTACACACAAAACTAAGAATTTGTATTAATGAAACAAGTTCTCAATGGAAAAATCAAAAGAATTTATACCTGCTTTGGAATTGGATTTTAGCTGCAGAATGTCGACGGTTTCTGTAGCTAAAAATCTTGTATAAAAAGTTAGCCATTCATCTTTCATCATCAGTCCAAAATTAATCAATACCTTCAAAAAAGAGAGCAAATAACTTATTCATTTTATTGATTCAAAATTATTATTTTTGCTTGACATGTGGCGACTCAGTGATAACACACAAATTTACTTCCCTTTGACCGGGGTTTTTTCATCGAATTGGATCAAATGAATAGGACACCATCCATGTACTGACATTTCCCCAGCTACCCATGTGTCTTGTTTTGCTTGATGACACCTGCAACCTAGAGTTTAACAAAAACAGCTGCGAAAAGTTGAATCAACTGCGGAAAGTGGCTGCATTCCGCAGCTAAAAGACAGTCAACCACGCATATCCCTGACTGCCCCTTTTATCTAGCTAAAGAAAGTCCAAGTCCAAGTGTGTTCAACTGACTTAGATCTCCCAATGAGCCCCATCATTTTTTTTTTTTTTGGTGGCTACTCTTTAGAATTATCTTTATTGTCTGAGAAATGGAGTGACTGCAGGGATAGAAATCAGACATTTATGGATATGGAAATGGAATGAAAATGTATATGGAAGCAGATGACTGTGACTAAAGCAATTGTATGTACAGAGTATGTGAAAACAGAGTGAATATATGCGTAGGCTGTGTGAAAACAAGGTGACTGAGTATGCAAAGAGGCTGCAAAGATATGAAAGGAAAAAAAAACTCGGTGTAATGAACAACTAATAAGGGTTTAAGAGTCGTATGCAATCAGCTTATGATTCACAAGAATCCAATATTGCCATTCACGAGAATGTTGCTGCAATTCAAATCTCTAAAAGATCAAATCTGTTGTTCCTCTCATTCTTATTTCTTTCCTTGCATTTACATAATCACTGATAGCCTCGAGGTTTTCCACCTTCGTAATGTTGGCACCCTCCACAAAGCATGGCTCCACAAAAGCAATTTCATTATTTCTAAAGCCATGGTCACAGTTTTCCATAAATCCTGAGAGCAATGAATCTGCGAGAGGCTTCACTGTCCCCAGACAAAGTCACATATGGAAATGCCATTGAAAAGCTAGAATCTGTAAAAGATGCAACAAGAAAGCCTTCTAATATCGATGCTTTTGATTTACAAACAACATCACAGTAAGTCGAATTCGCAGAACCATTCCCAGAATCATTTGAAATAAGAAACCTTTCTAATTTATGAAATCCACTAAGTGGAACCATTTCATATGGCTCTGATGTGTACAAAATAGTGTATATAATCCCATCTTGTTGCAGGTTCTTGATAATATTAGCTAGCATTTTGCCTTTAACTTGAGTCTTTCCAGAAGCTTCAAACACCGAGGACTTATCATTGCATATCGAATCATGCAAGGCGTGTGACTATGCAAATAATAAAATCCATCCGAGTAAAGCATCGAGCATTTTATGAAAAGAACATAGGGATAACTGTTTAAATAGGTGGAGTAGTGAAAATACAGCCAACATGAGTTAAATCCGTAGGCTGATCATGAAGGCGTTTGAAAATAAATGCAAGGGTTGTGCAGGAATCATATAAAGGTTGTGGAACGGTTATGGAAGTCTTCGTGGATTCGGACACGTCTGACAGGTGTGATGAAGTATGAGTTGATTAAAGATGGGAGGCATGTAATCAAGTTTTAGATGCCAACACACAGTTGTTTCCTAATTAGAACTCCCTTCCTCAGGCACGCCGAATTAAATCACAACCTGTTCATTAAAATCCGTTTTTCTACATGCGGCAGGCAAAAATGGGCTCCAAAGAACTGAGAAATTCTCACAAACTGCCACAAATCTTTTAAAACGATTTTTGAGTTATCTAATTGACACCACTGGTGGAAAAACCCATGTTTTATTGTTTTCAAATTCGCCTTCGTTTGGCTAAATTGTTCTCTCAAAGTTTGATGTTTTTCTCCGTTTACGTTTTTCTGAGTTAATATGTTTACTATTCTGCGTTCGGTTGTAAAATCGATTTCTTCTGCCGCATATGTTAGAATCATTTTTTGTTATTATGAATAGCAGAACCAAGTAATCATATCACCCATTGTCTAGAGCTTCAGCTAAACTACTATCCGAATCAATTTCTGGCACATCTATCAAGCCCAAAGCATTCAGCTGTCGGCTTATTGCAACTAATTCATATGCATATTGGGCAATATTTGTACGGTCTAAACAGGCAACGCAGTTTGTAAATTTCTTCTTTGATATAGCCCTTATTTAAATATCCCACGTTCTCTAGAATTTAAACATCGCCATTTGCAATTTGGAATTTGGTCATGGGTGAGATCTCTTCAACATATGAAGGTTGTGGCTGCCAGCACTCTGTCTTGATTTTTAAGTCATGGATTTTGTTTGGGATCAGATCTTGCGATTAGACTATGTAAGCTTCCAATGCATATTCCACTATTGTTATGATATAAACTCACTTCTAAATTTTTTATTTATTTATTATATGATTTTGCAGGTTTGTTTTAGGCCAAAGCTTGAACAGGGATGTAGATTTCTATTGAAGCCACAGTGGAAGCTATGATTGAAGATAGCCATAGATTGTTTTTTCTTTACTTCTATTTTTTTTCTCTGAAATTGTGAAATTTTATAAGAAGGATTAATGATTTTCAATTTCAGGCAGCAAAAGACTTCAAGGAAAACATGCTAAAAACAGGACTTTGACTGAGGTCTTAAATTGATTTTTTTATTGATCTGAGCTAGGTGAGTAGGATAGGATCCATGTCGGGACAATTCTGGAGATGCCCATGTGGTCAGTTTCTTCATTGGATGCCTGTAACCTGATAAACCTTGAAATCAGCTGCGGAATTCTCAACTAGCTGCGGAATCAGGCTACATTCCGCAGCTAAGTTGCAAAACCTTATTAAAACAGGATACAGTGTTTTGAGGACCACTACAAACCATAACCAGTCAATCTTGGACAGCTGAACCTATCAAAGCAATTGGGTTTCATTTTTTTTTTTTATTATTATTATTGAATCAATTGAAATGATGAAGTTTATTTTGTCTCTCTCCTTTTTTTTTTCTTTTTTTTTTTTTTACATAACAATTCTTTTTCTGATCCTCGAGATCACACAAAGTGCAGGAGGAGAGCATACTCAAGAATTATTAATTTTTTTTGTTAGGTGTAAGAAATAAGGTTTCCTAATTACACTTCCCTCGCAACGGCGCCAAAATTGTTTAGTCAATTTAATGTCTTAAATTGCTCTACATGAATTATCAATCCGAGTATCGTAAATTGATGAAGTTTGGTGCACCATATGTGCTTAGTGAACCTTTTTCTTACTTCGTTGTTTTATAGATTTTATTTTGTTTTGGGGTTTTGTTCATGTTGATCTCCTAAAGTATCTAATGCAAATGGAAATCCTATTCTAAGGTCTTAAGAATACTTTTAAAAGTCAAGTATGGATGTAGATTTCAAGACAAGGTCTATGTCCCTAATGGTAACTTCCAAAACTTAGCACTTCAAAACATCTTAAAACATGTTATTGATGGAATTAGTACTTAAACAAAAGTGTAAGTATGCAGCTACTTCAATCAAGCAAAAGATGAAATACTGATCATGAAATCACTGTCTCTGCTGCTTGTGTAAATACGGAAATAAAAGTTAAGCTATTGCACTCAAACAAATAAAAAATTGCAAACCAATAAAAAGTAAAATCAAATCACATCATTCATAGTTTGATTCCTCATCAGGTAGTCTAAGCTATGGCTTTCGGAGATAATCATCAATAACATGAGCAATCTGATATCTAATTGCAGAAAAGTAAAACTAAAATCAAATCACATCAATTCATAGTCTGATCCCTCGCCAGGTAGTCTAAGCTATGGCTTTCGGAGGTAATCATCAATAACTTGAGCAATCTGATATCTAATTGCAGAAAAGTAAAACTAAAATCAAATCACATCAATTCATAGTCTGATCCCTCGCCAGGTAGTCTAAGCTATGGCTTTCGGAGGTAATCATCAATAACTTGAGCAATCTAATATCTAATTGTAGAAAAGTAAAACTAAAATCAAATCACATCAATTCATAGTCTGATCCCTCGCCATGTAGTCTAAGATATGGCTTTCGGAGGTAATCATCAATAACTTGAGCAATCTGATATCTAATTGCAGAAAAGTAAAACTAAAATCAAATCACATCAATTCATAGTCTGATCCCTCGCCAGGTAGTCTAAGCTATGGCTTTCGGAGATAATCATCAATAACTTGAGTAATATGATATCTAAACTAACTAACAAAGCAAATGAATAAGACTGAAATCAAAGCATAACTAAAATTGAAAAGCTAAAAAAAAAAAGCCAGCAAAGAGGTAAATCTCATGTCATTATTTGATGCAAAAACATGTAAAGAAAAACTAATCTACAATCAACCGGTTGAACACACTTACATGAAGTAAAATTGCATGAATGGAAAATCTAAACTATCAAACCTGAAAGCAATTAAATGACATAATGAAATCAAAGCAAAATTACAAAATGAAATCTACTCTACCTTACATTCTAATATGCTCCATGACATCTATTTCACATCTCCTTCCATGTTGAGAACATCAAAGCTTTATTCAAATTCTTCAAAATTACAAAGTACAACAAAGCTTTCCAAATCCATCTCACAAGCTAACAAGCTTAAGAACTAACAAGCTAAGACTTAAGAACTAACAAATGAAGGAGAGAGATCTCCTATTTATACAAAAAGATGAGAAGCCATCTCATTAATGAGAGTCCATGAATCTCTCCCTCTACCTCTAGAGTCCTAATCAAAATACGAACTGATAAGACACATGTCTTCTTAGAGTTACAATATAATTAGGAGATGTGACACATATCCTCATGATCCCGTGAGTCTTTCCACTCAATTCGAATTTGGCCTTAGAGTGCCACATAAGGGTCTTCTAGAAGCCTCCTTTTGACCTACACATGTCAACAATCTCAACCCACTTAGGTATAAGCATATGCACATTATTTCCTAATTTTTAACCACAAAATCACTTAAAAAGGCTAAGAATTAATAAAGTTTGGAAAAACATAAATGTGGCCCAATGAGAATGAAAGTGGGATGAATGTAGTGACATAATAGTGAAATGGAGGTGATATAAGGGACATAATAGTGAAAGTGTAATGGAAATGAATGACATTTTCAAGACTCAACACTTGCCTGATTCCCCTCTCCGCTTGAAAGGAGTGGGAAGCTGACTCATTTATAAGGATTGCAAAAGAAACTGATGTAATACATCCCATAATCCATCTGATAAACTCTAGAGGGAAACCCAGGTGGGTGAGTATCATCCTTAAATATAACCTTCTAACCTTGTTAAAGGCCTTTGAGAGGTCGATTTTGAGCGCCACCCCTTTTAGATTCTTCAGCTTAATGGAGTGGAGGGCCTCTTGGGCAGTACCTATGGCTTCATGAATATGTTTATTTTGGAGGAAGGCGAATTGTTCCTCAGATATGTGTTCAGATAGGATTGGCTTGATGCGATTTGCAATAATTTTGTAGAGACAGTTGCAGAGGGATATAGGGCGAAAGTCATTGAAGGAGGTAGGGGAGTTTGTCTTGGGAATGAGGGCAATAAACATGGAGTTTATGGGAGCATATATGCGGCCTAGAGTCTGGCTTTCTTCCACCACTTCAAGCAGGTCTGGTCCAATGGTATCAAAGAAAGCAATAAAGAATTCCACAGGCCAACCATCTGGTCCCAGACTTTTCTCCTTCTTGAACCACTTGAGAGTGCTTTCTAATTCCCCCATGGAGACAGGTTTTATCAGGTCCTCCATCCCATCCGGTTCCACAAACCCAGGGAAATGGCCAACAATGTTAATGATTTCAGCAATAGAAGTGGCATGGGGGGCTTTGAAGAGTGCTTGAAGTGAGAGATACCAAGGAGAGCGATCTGAGAGTGAGTGTTGGCTATATGGTCCTGGTCCGAGAGCATATGCCAGATTGTATTGTTGGATTTTCTTCCATTTGCGAATTTACGGAAGAATTTTGTGTTACCATCACCCACTTTGAGCCAGATTGCTTTGCTTCTGAGTCTCCACGTTTCTTCCCAGTTAAGGAGGATCTTGGATCTTTGAGTCTCCAAATCAACCAGATGTAGCTTAGCTTCGGTGGATAAGTAGCCAAGCCCACTATCATCCGTTAAGGAGGCCAGCTGTGCTTCGATGTCCGCAAGGGATTGGTCATCCCTAGCTTTTTTCCTTTTTGTCCATTCAATAGTTAATCTCTTAAGCTGTTTCAGGTTGCTGCAGAAACCTGCAGCCTTCCTCTGGTCCCTGAAAGGAGGCTGGGCTTGCCAAAAATCCGTAACCAGCTTAATATATTCAGGGTCCTTTAACCAAGTAGATTTAAATTTGAAAGGTGCCTTGGGTTTTCTGGAAGAGCCAGCCACTTCCAAGAAGATGGGAGAGTGATCCGAAATACCCCCCGAGCCCACCCATTACCTGTAGATGGAGAGGGTATGGAGAAGGTCTTCTTAAATGAGATATCTATCAAGCCTTCTACCAAGGGCAGCTTCGCCAGTCTGTCTGTTATGCCATGTTAGCATCTTCTTATTCATGGGCACATCTATGAACCCATATTGATCCAGGAGGGAGCTCAGCTGATCAGAGAGAGGGTCTAGCTGCGAGTGATGCCCCCAGGATTCCTCATGTCTAATGGAGAAATTCAGGTCTCCCCCTAGAATTGTGTCATTGTTGATCAAGGGACTTTCTAGAAAGGGTTGCCAAAAAGCAAGTCTGTTTTGGTTTGGGGCATAGATATTAATGATGCGAAGCTTCTTGCTTAATTCAACTGAGAAAATGTCCATGCCCAGGAAACCCTGGCCTCCCCAAGAAGATATCATCCTCATAGATTGAGGGTTTATCCCAATGGCTAAGCCCCCTGATCTGCTCACTGCATCCAGGGCTTGGAAGTGCCAACTGGGTAAGATGGCTTGAAGGATCCTAACAATCTGTTCAGAAGGCCCTAGGGTTTCCTGAAGAAGAATCATGTCACAGGGAGTACAATGCAAGAGTCGTTTGAGGACCAGTTTTTTGGGGGAGTTGGCCAAGCCCTTACTGTTGAAAGAGATCCATATCATCAGGGAACGGTGTCAGATGCTCTACGTTCCCTTTCAATGGTGTTCTGGCATCCCTGAGCCACATCTGGCCCCGCATATTTGATGGATTTGGAGATCTTTGAAGGCCTGCCTCTAGAGGGTTTGTGCTCGGGGGGGGGGGGGGGATGTCGAGACCTAGCAGGTTAGGGTTGATCAATTGTCGGGAGCGAAGATTGTAGGAGTGTGAACCCAAGGCAGAAGGGGAGTGGGAGGGGTGATGGAGAGGGCTCAAATCTTGTACCGTCGGTGGGGTGGTAGAAAATATGGGGGAGGGGGGTTCGAGCTCACAGTTAATGGGATATTCATGCACAAGGGCGATGCAGATTTAAACAAAGATGCATTTATTTGATTATAAAGTAGAGCATAGGGAAAGGGAAGAGGAGAATTACCCGTTGTAGGAGCAGCCTCCGTAACAGACCGGGATCGAGTCAGTGGAGGGGATATAGGTGGTATTAGTGGAGCACTGGTTTGCTAGGTAGTGATTCCATTTGCATCCTTTGAGTGATCTTGACCTGAGGGTTTCTTGTCCACAATCAGGTCTTCTGCCTGGCGGTGTTTCATTCCCCTTGCGGCCATCTGTGAAGTAGGAGTGAGCAGCAGGCAATCCTTGTATAGGTGGCCGACCTTGTGGAATCTTCTGCACCGAAAAGGGACACCTTCATAGTCCAGATTTTGACGACGTGAGAAATGTCTCCAATGGAGGGTTATCTTTTCCTCCAGCCCTTCCCTAGTATCCAGATGTACCAGGATACGCGCCATTGTCATGATTCCTGTCTTTTCGAAGGATTGATCATGTTCTAAGCAGGTGCCCAGGGCATCTCCAATGCACTTGAAGAGTATAGGGGTCCAGAACTACATCGGAAGGCCCGACAAATGGACCCAAATCGGCCCAGCACCCATCTGTGCCCTCTCTAGATCAAATAAAGGATCCCATCTTTTTAACAGTACCAGAGTAAACTCTATGTGCCAGAATTGGGATAAAATCCAGTCGGTGTATTCTTCCCTATGGAAATGCAGGGCAAACCACCCACAAGCCAGTACCCTGATGATGGGCAATTCTTTAAGTAGGGAGCCCCAAATCTCTGAGGTCTAGAGTCGAAGGCGATCTACAGAGTAGTTCCTGCCATGCACACGACCCAACAGAACCTTCTTTGCAATCTCTGCAACTTCGCCCATCAGAATGTCCTCACCCAGAGTTAGGTTGATGTCATTGTCCACTGATTTAAGGCACATGCCTTTCTTAGGCTTATCTGAGTGGCGAGCATTCGATTAGTCCTTGAGAATCCCACAGCAGCTCTGATTAACAGTTTGGGGGTGGACAGGGTAGATTTAAGGTTACGGATCGGGAAGCTGAAGCAGCCATAGTGGATGGGGGTATTAGGGTTGAGCCTCCAGGGTTTAGGGTTGCATTAGAGTGGGTAGGGTTATTGAGGGGAGGAGACCCAGATGAAGGGATGCGGGAGATGGAGGGTGTACAGGGGGCGTCGAGATATGGGGGAGCTGTGGTAAGGGGGCGTCAAAGGTGGGCGAGGGCTGTAGGCAGGTTCCAAGCAGGTTTAGGGTAGTCGGAGACAGCGGGGGGTAGTCCAAACCAGGAGCATTGTCGATGTGTACTGAGGGAATGGGATGGTTCATTGAAGGACCAGGACGATCCTGAACGGACAGAGCAGTTGACAGCGGGCGTAGGGTGGCAGAAAAAGGGCTAAAGCCCGACGCAGTTCAATGATGAGACCAGATAACCTGTTGGGGATGAGGGTCTGCCTCATAGTCAACATCGTCTAGCTCCATTGTAACTAATAGTAAATGGTCGAAGGAGATACAGTTGTCGAGGTGAGTAAACGAGACGGAGCTTAAAATAGGTAAACCATCCAGTGAGGCCACTGAAAGCCACGTAACCATGAGCTGGAGGGAAGTACGCCGTAGAGAGATGAGGGGAGTGAAGGTAGAGGTCAGGCGAGCAAGGTGTTAAAGCCATGATCGACAAGTCCAGGGTTTATGGCCCCGGGGGCCTCCATGGATGGCGTCCTTAGCGTCTGCAGAGCGACCCAAAAGAACTCATCAATCATGTCCCTGCAAGAGAGTTCTTACAAAGAGATCAAGCATAAAGGATTTAGAGCAATGGTCACCTTAATTCATTCATTACCAAGGCTAACCATTCCTTTTCCCATTATTCTAGATGATGCATTATCTCCTCAACAATTTTTGACATGTTGGACAAAATGTTGTGCGGTTTTTAAAAAATGACAAATGCTTAAAGTTTGTTTTTGTAACACCCTCCTCCCACATCTACCCAAGTAACCATACAATTGTGGTAAACATTTGTCGAGAAGTTACTATGATATGATTCAACCTCCTAAGTCATGTTAAGGAACTAGAACTGATGGAAGCACACCATACAAACCTTCCACAACAACAACAAGACTCTCATGAACCATCCCAACCTCTCAGGTAACCAACCCCTGAGTCTGTTAATCTAGGTTATCATTGATGTCAATAGGGCGGTGTTTGTGATGGCAAATTCTTGTGATATGTGTGGTTTCCCATTGATCATAATACTACTCATGGAGGATCCAAGGATTGAATACAGACATAATAGAAATAGTGGAACCGAGGAGGAAAGATATAAGATGCCATCAGAAGAGGAGAAAGAGTAAAGAGGAGAAGCCATGAAGCCAAAGATTAAGAGGAAGAGTTCATCAGAAGCCATCAAGGAAATAGGTTATCGCATATGTCCAAGGGTAAGTGTCATCGACAAAACAAAGAGAAATAATGATATCGGAGGAGCAAAGAAGAAAACGTCGGAGGAGCCATATCAGAGGAAGTGATAAACCATGGGAACCCTTTCAATAATATATAATACCGACATAAATCTTATCAGTGGTTCTATTATATTAAGTTATGTAAACCTTACTCAATCCCTTGATTGCAATATAATGGAGTCAAGAAATGAACGACAGAGATCAAATCCAAGTGCTTGCGGAAGGTGAATCGCAGAAATTGATCTGGATCGTCAGATCAACAGAACCGTTAGATCGATGGATATTAATGGCGGAAGAAGAATGGCGGAGGAATATATTTGGATCGTCAGATCGACGGTGATTAGCAACTGCGGGGGTAGGAAAGTATGGATTTCCTTGATCATGCCTAAAGTCCCACACTCAATCCTAGCTGTCGATCTCATATTCAACTCTTAGATCACAGTTAACTGTGGGGGTTAAGGCTGTTTTAATCCATGTGCCAGTAAAAGTCCCGCAACCTGCTGATTGTGATATAATATGCGAACCCGTTGGACCATTATAATACACCTTAATGAAATGTTGCATCCGCATTGGAAGTTATGTATCACAAAGGAATGCCACTTGAAAATTGTGATTGCGATAGCATTGCAGACCCGCTGTACCATTATAGCATAAATTAATTATATATCGCATTCGCAGTAATCGCAAAGTTCAAAGGAATGTCAAACTGCTGATTGTGATAGAGTTGTGGACCCGAAGGACTTATTAAAACAATTTAATATAATATCGCATCCAGTAGGGGCAATCGACCATCGACTATGTTATGGGCATGACTTGTAAAAGACCTCCGAAAGTTTCAATTGCGATTAAAAATATGACGTGGCATGTGGGGACCTCTATTAATGTGGATTTTCATGAAGGTTGTGATTGCGAGGGTAAGGTGATGACGTGGTAGGCCCTCCGATATATTTTAATATACCACCTCATGCACAAGTCGACCCCTCCACCTTTGAATGTGTCGTTTCGATTCATTGGCAAAACTCATACATATATACAGATACAAGTTGAAACGCTTCATATGATTCAGGCGTATCAGGCATCTATCACAGAGAACAAGGAAAGTTCACAACTCGTGAACTTGAAGAAACAAAGGAAGCCGAAGGTCTGGCAGACACAGAAGGTGCAGTAGAAGCTGAAGGTCTGGCAGACGTAGAAGGTACAGTAGAAGCCGAAGGCTGAGCGAAGAAGGAAGCTGAAGACAGAGCGGGAGGACAATATTTTGACCTGATTCATCTTGAAAGATAGGGTTGGAGCCCTTGGGGTTGGTGCCTCAAAATTGGAAGGATTGGTGTCCTTGGAGTTGGTGCTCCTAAATCCAAGGTTGGTGCCTTGATAAGATAGGGTCGAAGCCCTAGAGGTCAGAGCCTCATCAAAACCAAGTTGGAGCTTGGAACACATTTATATTGTATTTATTATTTTACTCAATAAAATTATACTTATACATTTCTCTATTTAAATTGTGAAGAATTAAACTGGTAATAATAACAATTGAAAGAAAATATTGATTCACCCCCCCCAGTATTTCCAACAATTGGTATCAGAGCCAGCTTCTTCATATCAGCCTAACAGCTAGAAGAAGGATTCTTAGTCACAATGAGAAATCAAGAAGTGTTAGGAAGACTTCCTCTGTTCGATGGCACAAATTTTGGTTTTTGGAAAAAAAGAATGTCCTACTACTTAATGTCAACTGGACCTGAAGTTTGGCATTCAATTTTAAATGGGTACACATCTCCTTCCACTCTTTCAACAGATCAAGACGAAAGGAAAGCTTACATTGCAAATGCAAAAGCCTTAAATTCCATCACTAGTGGAACCATTGATTCTAAATTTACAAAACTCATGAATTGTGACTCGGCCAAAGAAGTATGGGATAAGCTAGTTAGCTTATACGATGGTGACTCCAAAGTTAAGAAGGCAAAGCTTCAAACTCATAGAAGACAATTTGAAAGTCTGAAAATGGATGATGAAGAAGATATTGCATCATACTTTCTCCGAGTAGCTGAAGTGGGCAACTCTCTTAAAGGATTGGGAGAAAACATTGAAGAAAGCACTATTGTTCAAAAGGTCTTAAGATCTCCCCCAGACAGATTTGACTCCAAAGTAAGTGCTATAGAAGAAATGAAGGACCTAGATACTCTCAAGATGGATGAACTTCATGGAATCCTCATTTCCTATGAGATGAGAAAAGGAAGCCCAAGTTCCAAAGATGCAGCATTCAAGGCCTCAAAATAAAAAAGGGGAAAGAATAGAATCCCAGTAGTGATGACTGTGATGTTGAATCCGAATTGGCACAATTTGTACGAAGACTAAAGAATGGATATAAGCTAAAAGGTAAGTACCCTCTTATTTGTTTGAAATGTGGAAGAATAGGTCATTATGCTGCAAAATGTCCTCTTAAGCATGATAATGATGATGAGGAAAATTCTAAAGGATGGTATACAAAAAAAAGGGGTTCAATAAGAAGAATTTCTTCTCTAAGCAATATGAGTCCGATGAAGATGAATTTGTAGTCATCAAAAATAAATCAACTAATCATTTCCCTCATCACAAAGGAGGTAATGATGAATCTGATGAAGAAAATGACTATGTTGGAAGCCAAGAAGTATTATTCATGGAATTCACAAATGATGATGATTCAGGTCTAGTAGGAAATGTAGATGAATTGTTAATGAGTGCCATTGAAGAAAATGGGAAATTACAAAATAAAATCATTTCTCTCAAGGTAGAAAAGGAGGAAGCAAAAAGAAGGGAAGACCTCTTGAAAAATAAGCTAAAAGAAAAAGAAGAAATTTGTGAAGAACGTGAAGCCGAAATAGTATCTCTGAGGAAGGAATTGGAGCAAGTCAAAAAGGGTTGGGAAAGCTCTCAAATACTTGACATTATCCTAAATGATCAAAAACCTCAACATGACAAATCTGGGATAGGTTTTAAAGGAGAATCATCAAGTACTAAGAATAATGCGAAAAGCTATGCCGACATACTGTCCATCGACGTAAAAGAAGAAAGATTATTTCATAAAAGGCCCATCTCAAATCCAAAGAATGAAGAGAGAGTAACTCCAAGGAAGAATGTTGATTCAAATCATGGCTATTACAATAGGTACAAAACTATCTTTTTGGGCATTGTTTTTATTATAAAAATTTTGGTCATCAATTTAAACATTGCATGGCTCGTAAGAATGAAACACCAAAATTGAAGGATCAAACAAACAAACCATATGGTCTCAAAGGGCAAGGAAAAATCAAGACCTACAACTCTTTTGATCCCTTGGCCAAATTTGATCCAATTTGCTCATTATGTAATGATAATGGACATAGTGAACAAAATTGCCCCCTCAAAAGAAGAGAAGCAAAAATTGAGAATCCCAATACGGATAAATGTGGCCTAGCTCTATGTGCTCACAGTGATGAAAATCATTGGTTTGTGGATAGTGGGTGCTCCAGACATATGACATGTGACAAAAGGAAGTTTGTCTCATTGAACAAAAATGAAGGAAATGTATCCTTTGGAAGTGGAACTGCCAAAATTGATGGAAAAGGAATTGCTACCCTTATTAATGGAAAAGAAAAGGCTTAAAATGCTTTGCTAGTAGACGGGCTCAAACACAATCTCTTGAGTGTTAGCCAAATCTGTGATCAAGGACATAATGTTGTATTTAGCACTAAAGATGGTGAAATAAGGAACTCTTCCTCAGGGGAACTTGTGGTGAAAGGAGTTAGAACATTAGATAACATCTACATTCTGAACAAATTCAAGAAGATAAATGTTACTTAAGTCAAACAGATGAAATTTGGTTGTGGCACAAGTGACTTGGACATACAAGTTTCGATAACTTGATCAATCAGCAAGATTAATGCAGTACGAGACATCCCAAAGGTATTCAAGCCAAATGAAGGAGTATGTGGTCCATGTCAACATGGAAAGAAAACTAGAACCAGCCACAAGACCAAGGATTTTTCTACATCAAAACCTTTAGAGATCATCCATGTTGATTTATGTGGACCAACTAGAACTCTGGCACTCCAAGGAGAAAGGTACTTTGCTTTATTTGTTGATGACTATACTAGAATGATGTGGGTATATTTCATAAAATATAAATCCAAAGCATTTGAATGTTTTAAGAATCTTAAAGCTCTTGTAGAAAATGAAAAGGATTCTAAGATTAAATGTCTTAGAACGGATAGAGGGGGAGAATTCACATCAAAATAATTTGATGAATTCTGTAAAGTATGTGGAATCAAAAGAGAAATCTTTGCTGCCAGAACACCCAAGCAAAATGGGGTAGTTGAAAGAAGAAACCGAACTGTTCAAGAAATGGCAAGAACAATGTTAATAGCAGCTGACTTGCAACCAAAATTCTGGAGAGAAGCAGTCGAGACAACCATTTATACCTTGAATCAAACTCAACTAAGACCAAATAATGAGAAGACTCCTTATGAATTATGCAAAGGAAGACCTGCTTTAGTAAAACACTTCAAGATTTTTGGAAGCAAGTGCTCATAAAAATCAATGGTGACTCACCAGGAAAATTTGGTTCTTGGGTTGATGAAGGAATATTCCTTGTATATTCTACAAGGAGCAAAGCCTACAAGTGCTACAATAATCAACTACGGAAAATAGTGGAAAGCATTGATGTGAAGATTGATGAAGACCTTCCAGAAAAAAGAAATTGAAGATCATGAAGTTGACCCTCTCATTGAAGAAAACGAAGAAGAACCTGAAAAAGAGGAAAAAGATCAAGAAAAACACAAGGAAAAAGAACCATCTCAAACCCCTTCAAAGGTGAAGTTTCTCCAAAAAATCACCTAGAAGAGAAAATTATTGGCAATATAGATGAAGGGATGCAAACCCGAAGAAGGATGACAAGTACACCAAAGAAAAATGATGTTGCTCTCCTATCTATGATAGAACCAGAAACATTTACCCAAGCAAGTAAGGATCCTTATTGGGTAAAAGCCATGGAAGAAGAAATGTCTCAAATCGAGAAGAATGAGACATGGGAGCTGGTACCTCATCCAAAGGATAAAAATATAATTGGAACCAAGTGGGTGTTCAAAAACAAAATGAATGAAGATGGACAAATCATCAGAAATAAGGCAAGGCTTGTTTGTAAAGGTTATTCACAAATTGAAGGAATCGACTTTGAAGAAACCTTTGCACCAGTAGCTCGTATGGAAGCTATAAGGATGTTCTTGGAATTTTCTTGCTCAAAAGGATTCAAAATCTATCAAATGGACGTAAAATCAACATTTATGAATGGGGAACTCAAGGAAGAAGTCTACATGGAGCAACCAGAAGGGTTTAATCTAGCAGAAGGAAAAGACTTTGTTTGTAAGTTGAAAAAGGCATTATATGGGTTGAAACAAGCTCCTATAGCTTGGTACGCAAGATTGGATCACTATCTACAACAACAAGGCTTCAAGAAGGGGGTGGCAGGAAGTAATCTCTACATAAAGATGGATGAGGATAAGTTAATAGTCACTCTTGTCTATGTTGATGATATGGTTTTGCTAGTAATAATGATGAGATGAGCCATAAGTTTGCTCAAAATATGTCAAAAGAGTTCGAAATGTCGATGATAGGAGAGTTATCTTACTTCCTTGGACTACAAGTATCTCAAACCACGGCAGGCATGTTCATATCTCAAGTAAAATATCTTAAATACATGCTTAAAAGATATGGAATGGAAGACTGTGCACCCATGAGCACACCTAGGACCACAGATTGCAAACTAAGCAAAGATGATGACTCTCCTCCGGCAGATGCAACTCATTACAGGTCAATAGTTGGAGCCCTCATATACTTAACTACTACGAAACCTGACATTATGAAAGCAGTAGGAATGGTGGGAAGATTTCAATAAACTCCTAAACAATCCCATTTGTTGGTTGTAAAAAGAATTCTCAGATACTTGAAAGGAACTCCTGATTTTGTTCTTTGGTACCCTAAGAACTCAACTCTTACTGTGACTGCATACACCGATGCTGATTGGGCCAGAAGTGTCGATGATCGAAAAAGTACTAGTGGAAATGCATTCTTCCTGGGAGATTGTCTAGTATCTTGGCTCAGCAAAAAACAAACATCCATATCACTATCTACAGCTGAAGCCAAGTATATAGCTGTTGCAGATTGTTGTACTCAAATATTATGGATGAAGGAAGCTCTGAAAGATGTCAACATAGGTACCAATCAACCAATCACCATCTATTGTGATAACACAAGTGCTATCAGTCTCAGCAAAAATCCAGTGATGCACTCAAAGACCAAACATATACCAATCAAGTATCATTTCCTTTGTGAAAAAGTAGCTGAACAAAACATCAACTTGGAATATATCAATACTAAGGAGCAAATAGCTGATATTTTCACAAAACCTCTTCCTCGAGAAGCATTTGAACATCTTCGCCAAAAGATGGGGGTTATTTCTCTAACATCACATTAAGATGATTCATAAAGATGTTACATGACAGGGGGAGCAGTTCGACAAGGGGAGTTCTTGTGCATCTTTTTGCCATTAATGTTAAAGGGGGAGAGAAGAATAATATTGCCATCAATGACAAAGGGGGAGATTGTTAATCTAGGTTGTCATTGATTTCAATATGGCAGTGTTTGTGATGGAAAATTCTTGTGACATGTGTTGTTGCCTATTGATACCCATTGATCATAATACTGCTCATGGAGGATCCAAGGATTGAATACAGACATAATAGAAACAATGGAACCGAGGAGGAAAGATATTGGATGCCATCAAAAGAGGAGAAAGAGTAAAGAGGAGAAGCCATGAAGCCAAAGAGTAAGAGGAAGAGTTCATCAGAAGCCATCAAGGAAGTAGGTTATCACATATGCCCAAGGGTAAGTGCTGTCGACAAAACAAAGAGAAACAATGATATCGGAGGAGCAAAGAAGAAAACATCGGAGGAGCCATATCAGAGGAAGTGATAAACCATGGGAACTATTTCGACAATATATAATATCGACAAAAATCTTATCAGTGGTTCTATTATATTAAGTTATGTAAACACTGCTCAAACCCCCGATTGCAATATAATGGAGTCAAGAAATGAATGACAGAGATCAAACCCAAGTGCTTGCAAAAGGTGAATCGCGGAAATTGATCTGGATCTTCGGATCAACAAAACCGTTAGATCGATGGATATTAATGGTGGAAGAAGAATGGCGGAGGAATAGATCTGGATCGTCAGATTGGCAGATTTGTTAGATTGACGGTGATTAGAAACTACGGGGGTAGGAAAGTATGGATTTCCTTGATCGTGGCTGAAGTCCTGCACTCAATCCTAGCCGTCAATCTCATATTCAACTCTTAGATCACAGTCAACTGCGAGGGTTAAGGTCGTTTTAATCCGTGTGCCAGTCGAAGTCCCGCAAACTGTTGCTTGCGATATAATATGCGGACCTGCTGGACCATTATAATACACCTTAATAAAATATCGCATCCACATTGGAAGTTATGTATCACAAAGGAATTCCACTTGAGAACTGCAATTGTGATAGCATTGCGGACCCGCTGTACCATTATAGCATGGCTTAATTAAATATCGCATCCGCAGTAATCGCAAAGTTCAAAGGAATGTCAAACTGCTGATTGTGATAGAGTTATGGACTCGACGGACTTATTAAAACCGTTTAATATAATATCACATCCAGTAAGGGCAATCGACCATCGGCTATGTTATGGGCACGACTTGTAAAAGACCTCCGAAAGTTGTGATTGCGATTAAAAATATGATGTGGCATGTGGGGACCTCTATTAATGTGGATTTTCATTAAGGTTGCGATTGCGGGGGTAAAGTGATGACGTGGTAGGCCCTACGATATATTTTAATATACCACATCATGCACAAGTCGGCCCCTCCACCTTTGAACGTGTCATTTCGATTCATTGGAAAAACTCATACATATATACATATACAAGTTGAAACGCTTCATATGATTCAAACGTATCAGGCATTTATCATAGAGAACAAGGAAATTTCACAACTCGTGAACTTGAAGAAACAGAGGAAGCCGAAGGTCTGGCAGATGCATAAGGTGCAGTAGAGGCCGAAGGTCTGGCAGATGCAGAAGGTACAGTAGAAGCCGAAGGCCAAGCGAAGAAGGAAGCTGAAGACAGAGTGGGAGGACAATCTTTTGACCTGATTCATCTTGAAAGATAGGGTCGGAGCCCTTGGGGTTGGTGCCTCAGAATTGGAAGGATTGGTGTCCTTGGAGTTGGTGCTCCTAAATCCAAGGTTGGTGCCTTGACAAGATAGGGTCGAAGCCCTAGAGGTTGGAGCCTCATCAAAACCAAGTTGGAGCTTGGAACACATTTATATTGTATTTATTATTTTACTCAATAAAATTATACTTATACATTTCTCTATTTAAATTGTGAAGAATTAAACTGGTAATAATAACAATTGAAAGAAAATACTGATTAACCCCCCCCAGTATTTCCAATAGAGTCCCACTCAGTTTTTAGACTAATTAACCCCAGACACTGCCATGATATGGGCATGCCAGCATCTAGGAGGCTTTGGACACTCCCACAGCATGGTATGTTAGCGTCTAGGGACTATTTTTCTCAGTGTTGTGCCAACATCCCCGGGATTTGAGCCACTTTTTTCAGGCCCAGATCCCAGGTCACTGTCCATAATTCAATGATATCTTCAGAACAAAAAGATAACAGTGGAATGACGATACAAATGAAATTACTTAGACAAACCCTTGTATGGACCCCTACTAGCCATGATAAGCATTTCGTCAACCATATCACAAATATGTAATCTACAAGTGTAAACAACATATCTAAGCATAAGGGTCTCGCACTCATCTGAGAATTGCTAAGAAGAATTGATGCCTCAACACATTAGCTCCCATTTCATCCATTAGGCCATATATACATTGTTCATTCATTTACAAGTAAAAACATGATGAGAGCCATACATATCTATTGTCATAATACATATTCATAACCAGCATAATAACAATATAATACTAAGGAAACAACAACCATATAATCCAAATATAAACCAGTATAATACTCATGAGATAACAAGGAGAAATAACCTCATATTAATGATGCAAAATCCAACCCGGTATGGAACTACCATGTTCCACCCGACCACAAAAATGGTGGATCCAAATCTCTCTTCAGCCAGTCACCATTTCCAAGCATGAATGTGGGATCTCATAAAACACTTCAATCAAAACCATCTAGGGCTTCCATAGGCCAAACCGCCTCAACCCATCAAATAATGATTCCACATCACGGTCGAACATCACAAAACCATCACCAGATTGGTCTCTACCTAAGCCTTCTAGAGCTCTAGAGCGTTTCTTCCAAACAAGGCTTCCAGGACTAGTAACTCAACCCACAAATTTCTTTGGGCTTCCAGAGCATTTTTCCAACCAAGGCTTCCAGGACTAGTAACTAAACCCAAGCTGTTATAGGGATTCCAGAGCGATTGTCCAACGAGGCCTTCGAAGAACTAGTAACTCAGCCCAAGATAAAGGAAAGCCATGAGAACCAACTAGAAAAACAAAGAAATGAACCCACAACACCATGGTTATCCATGAAACGGAAAGGCTAGGAAAATCCACTGTCAATCCAGGGGATCCTCTATGCCAATGGAAGATCATGACCAAGGAACCACATGCAGATGCCATTCATGCCAAAACTAGTGAAGAAAACATACATGCAACTCAGTACCCGCAAGCAAAATCCATTGTAGTTGCTGATCCCAATGTCCTCTCGCACTTTACCACTCTTCCTTCACCTTCTTGCTCTCAATTGCAAGTATGCCACACTCCTCTAAGATTGCTCCAAGAAAACTCTAAGTGTCCAAGAGTATGAGAGAGAGAGAATAGAGAGAGAGCTCCAAAACTGAACTAAAAAAGTCTACATTGACCAAGCCTGTCCATAATCCTTAGAAGCATTTTTATCAATGAGGCTTCTATTTTCTTCATTTTCCATTATTTTCCTTCATTTTCCTCCTCACATGCAACATGTGAACCTTCACATTCCTTTTCTCCTAATTTCCATTATTTTCATAATAAAATGCCAATAAATGCCTCGGGTCTTATATATTTTTACATGGATTTGGATGTTATAGAACCCTCCCCCTTGGCAGAACATTGTCATCGGTGTTCAATGATAACTATAACCAGCAAGACTACTGAAAACAAAACATATTGCCCATGGAGATTTATAACATAGCTCGTTGCAGTATTTACAATGAACATCTGCTAAAGCATAACAAACATATATCTTACTAGGGATTTATAACATAGATCATTACAATATTTACAATAATAACAACATATACACACATACACATTTGCTTCACCCAACAAATCATCGTACTGTTTATGGAGCTTTATAAATCCTATTCGATACAATATTTACAATAATACATACATGTGCGCATTTTCTCAACTAGTAAATAAGAGGACACGATGCCTGTATTCGCAACAAGGGAATCTAGAAGCTCACACCTCCACCCTCAAAGTAATACCAGGATTCACCTCCTTCCCGGGAAGTCAAGAATCCACTACAAGGTCAAATCTGCATCAATTGTGTAGCGCTATAATCCTGCGTCACTTTTCATCTCAGTGAACAATTACCAACTCATTATTTTGTGACATAGCCCCTCAGGCAATCCGGTCACCCCCTTCCTTGCAGTCACACACCTTCCAAGTTCCGCTGGCACCCCCATCATGGGCATTACATCCCTCGGAAAGGTTTCCTCGCATCGGAATATCCAAAAGCCAAGGCATATCCTTGCCTCAAACCATCATACCGGTCATAACATGATCATGGAAATCAATGGACACTATTGGGTGCCAGTGTCCCACAATGGCCCTACTCCTGAAGTGCTTTACCAGCATATTGCTGCGTATTTCAATTCCTTTCACTGACACTGCTAATTCTAGCAATTAGTTTCAATCATCCAACCAGGAATTTGCATGCTTCTTGTTCCAAGCACATAATTTCCATTAGATTTAAAATAAATTCACATCATACCTCATTGGTAGCTCGTCAATAACGTACACTTGCAAATATGTTCGCTTCCTGTCACAACAAGTCAAACTAGCAGCTTTGACCAAATAAACATGTATAAACATATCACATCATGTTAGCTCAAAACACAACCATCATAGATCAAAATCATAAGTCACATGTAACCATCATAAACCACAACCATAGATCAAATGTAATCGTCATAGACAAGAATCATAAATCACATGCATAATAAAATTGAAATGAAATACTGATACTTATCCTTTAATCAATCCTTAGCTTCTACCTTTGTCCTTATTCTATATGCACTTTGGATTGGTCTCCACACCTAGCAAACACCCAATGCCTTTTTATTTTCTTATTTCACGTACACATACACAATGTACATCACAACACATACATCTGCACACAACGTACAACACCACACAATGCATACATCTACCTGATATACAACACAACACATACATCTATACTCGATGTACAACGCCACACAATACATGTACCTACACCTCGGGTACAAAATAACACAATACATATATTACCAATGTATTACACCACATAATACATGTACCTACACCTGGTGTACAACACACCACAATACATGCACTACACATAGTACAACACAACGAGTACACATGCCACAATACCACAACTACACAATGCACATACATATTACCGCATACCCGCAACACAACATGTATGACATGCACACAATACCACATGTACACAAGTACCATATGTATAACATGTACACAGTACCACATGTACACAACACCACTTGCACAACGTGTGCTTAATATCACATGTGCACAACACCACCTGCACAACGTGTGCATAACATCACGTGTACACAACACCACCTGCACAACGCGTACACATCGCCACATTTACACCACAACACATGTACGTGTACACAATACTACATTTACACAGTACCACATGCACTACATGTACGCGACACCACATGTACACAACATAATGTGCACGACATGTACGCAACACTACTAGCACATAAAACCACTTGTACAACATGCACACAACACCATATGTACATTGCATTGCATATACGACATGTACATAACATCATATGTAGACAACACTACATATCCAACATGCACACAACACCATATGCACACAACGTTGCAGATCCATCATGCGCACAGTACAATATGTACACAACATCGCATATCCAACATGTACATAGCACCATCTATACCCAACATTGCATATGCAATATTTTTACAACACTATTTGTACCACCCTATACATAACATTTCATAATCAACATGTACACACACTATATATACACAACATTATCTGTACCACCATGTACATAACATTGCATAAACAACATGTAAACACACTATATATTCACAACACCGCATGTGGACAACATCACAGATGCAATGTGTCCAACATATTCAACATATGCACAACAGTAGCACTACACATTCAAAACCACATTGTCTCTACCAAGCAACCTTGCTTCTAGTATCTCTTCGCCATCCATGATTATCTTAGCATGTCGTGTATCACGCTGATTTCATTCCGCTGATGTACCTATCACAATAGCCTGCAATAGCATAAATATATACATAGTATAATCAAATAATATCAAGTCATATCCATATGATACTGACCTCAAAGATATTGCAGGGATACTCTTCCCACTTCATTTCTCATAAACCATGAACCTCTTCATGCCATTCACCTACATAAACAATCATTCCTCCACAAGAATGATCCCTAGTGACCCAGTCAGACAACGATATACATACATACATGTATACATATAAACATCAACATAAAACAATCATGATCCCTGATGACCCTGTCAGATAACAACATGCATACATACACATATGCATATAAACATTAGCAGAATCATGATCATAACATAATTACCAGATAGCATAAGGTCAAGGTTAAAAGAACTCCCTTTATATGTTCACAACATACACAACATTGAGAACAACGATTCCGAACATAGCCAATGCATCTAATGCCTCAGATCCATTTACTTCACCTTTCATGTTACCTTTCTCATGACTGTACTGCCACTGTCCATTTACACCAATGGACCGAACCAATCCAACTGATTGTCATATTCTTACCTTCAACTTCCCTTACTCCTGCACCAAGATTCATTCGGGTCTTATGTTAATTGCTAGGTTTCCTTCAACTCTCTATCAACTCCATTAACTTTCCTCTTTCCCAACCAATTCCCAAGACCCTCAAGACATAAAAGGCAAGAAAAAAACAAACAAGAAGAAAACAATGAAAACCAATAACAATACGACACTGTGAACAAAGTGGTATGCCATACACTATACATAAACAAAGTTGCAAATCAAGCGCAAACAAAGCACAAAGAATCAAAATCGCAAGACTCTCAACAAACACCATGACTCAATACCTATGGTTCCCTGTGCTTCTAATGGAAAGCTCAACCCGAGCCTTCTTCAAAATTTCATGGCAGTCTCTTTGCCATCCAATCCCCTGCATCATATTGTTATAAACACATAACTGTCAATGCATAAACAAACATAACAATACACCAGTTACCTTACCTTGTTGTGCCAATCACGTTGCTTGCAACTGAACACATCCATGCCATCCCTCAAGGGACTCCAATCCTTTAATGAATATTGACATAACTAGAAGCAATTGTTATACCTGTAAAATACATAGTTATGAATATAACACATATCCTCATAATGTCAGACAAATTCAACATTAAGTAGACTTCATGTATGCAAAGCACTCATTCATTTGGAATTGCAGTTTCCAAACATAGCTAAAGGAATTTTTCACCCAATTCCTTTCTTTTACCTTTTCCTTGCTACAATTGAGTCTTACTATGCACTCTCACATCACCCAAATGTTAATTATATAATCAATTCAACTATTACCTTGTCAAGCTAATACCGAGCATGTTTCCCTGCAACTGTTCACACCGGTCAGTCTCATGTTCCAAAGATCAAGACATCATGTATATTAATTTGAAATCGACCTTGACAAAGTCTAACAACCATGTCATACTCAACAATCAACTCACATTCATCAGTGATAATACATAATGCTACAACTATCACCTACTTACACTCAAGGACATATCAATTGTCTCAACACATATCTATTAGTACAACCATCTTAAAACAAGATCATTTCGGTAAGAAATCTTATAGACACATACTCATATCATGCAATTAATCAAACATTCAATAATAAATAGATGACATAATAGACACCAACACTCAAACACCAAATAGACAACATAAGCAAGATCATACCTTAATGTATCTCAAGGGAGGCTATCTTGTTTGCACAATCAATCTAGTTAGCACGATACAACACATAAGATCAAACACAAATAATATCATGATATCCATAACACTAACTAACTAACATGTTCACATCATAAGCTCATAAACATTTGTTGTTCATGCATAATAATCACATATGTACGATCAATCTAGATTAGTACAACACAATGTCACAAATAAGTCGACTAATAACTGAATGTCATAACCCTAACCATCTGCATTGGCCAATCCAATTTAGCATGATACATATAACATCAAGATGTTAATTCTATAACCCAAATCATCAATTTAACTAACATATAACAACAATAAGTTAAGATAGAGCATGATCATCAACAACATATAACCTAATCATCAAGTTAACTATCATATGACAATCAACAAGTTAGAATATAGCACAATCATCAAGTTAACTAACATAAAACAACAACAACAATGAATACAACCACATGTTACTATCATTCAAGACAATCTCACACATGTGTATATGACTACACTGATCAACTTAGAATTTATCATAGATGTAACCATAATAATAATAGAATGACAAACATGTATATAACCCTAATGCATATAACAATCCATTAACTAACATACCTGCATGCCAAACATACAATGCATGTATGACGATCTTCTCTTACCCCAATGTCTAGCGCTGCAAACTCACTCTAATGGTCTGCATCTCCTGCTCTATCTAAGTCAACACATTAGAATCATAAGATAACAACTACATCATGATGACATAACCACATCCAATAACCTCACAATGCATATCTAACCTATTATGCATGCATAACCACCACCATAACAACATATAAACATTGGCATGCATAACAAATGCATATACAACCATATACTCATGATGATACATTCGACAACAACGCCATCAACCTTCACATGGCAACATCACTACAACCATGATCAACACCATGCAAATGTAACAAGCACATGGACTACAAGTATAAGAAACACATACACAATCGACATGAATGCATGACCAACACACAACCCATCCAGCCTAAGGAGTGAACCATGCTTTGTTACCACTCTGTAACACCCTCCTCCACATATACCCAAGTAACTGATCAACCAGGGTAAACATGTGAGGAGAAGTTACTATGATGTGATTCGACCTCCTAATTCACATTGAGGAAGTGGAACCAATGGAAACACACCATACAGACCTTCCACAATAACAACAAGAATCGTAGGAACCATCCCAACCTCTCAGGTAACCAACCCCTGAGTCCCACTCAGTTTTTAAACCAATTAAATCCCGGAAGCTCCCATGATGTGG
The DNA here is from genome assembly GCA_031772625.1 of Pinus tabuliformis. NCBI lineage: Eukaryota > Viridiplantae > Streptophyta > Pinopsida > Pinales > Pinaceae > Pinus > Pinus tabuliformis. Next base: position 1,119,423,550 of record CM062817.1, read on the forward strand.
GCATGCCAACATCCAGGAGGCTTTGGACGCTCCCACAACATGGTATGCCAACACTCAAGGACTATTTTGCTCAATGTTGTGCCAACGTCCCCAAGATTTGAGACACGTTTTTAGGCCCAGAGCCCAGGTCACTACCTAGAATTCAATGATACCTTTAGAACAAAAGGATAACTGCGAAATGATGATACAAATGCAATTAATTAAACAAACCCTTGTCTGGACCCCTACTAGCCATGATAGACATTTCATCAAACATATCAGAAATATGTAATTTATAGGTGTAAACAACACATCTAAGCATAGGGGTCTCGTACTCATTTGAGAATTTTCTAAGAAGCATTGATGCCTCAACACATTAGCTCCCATTTCATCCATTAGGCCATATATACACTATTCATTCATTTATAAGTAAAAACATGATGAGAGCCATACATAGTTATTGTCATAATAAATATTCATAACCATCATAATAACAACATAAACACTAAGGAAATAATAGCCATATAATCCACATATAAACCCATATAATATTCATGATATAACAAGGAGAAATAACCTCACATTAATGATGCAAAATCTAACTCGGCATCGGACTACCATGTTCCGCCCAACCGTAGACATGGCTGAGCCAAACATTTGTTCAGTCAGTCAGCATTGTGCCATATTCCAAGCGTGAATGTGGGATCTCATAACACATATCAATCAAAATCATCTAGGGCTTCCAGAGGCTAGACCACCTCAACCCATCAAATAGTGATTCCACCTCAAGGTCGGAAATCACAAAACTATCACCAAATTGGTCTCTACCCAAGCCTTCTAGGGTTCCATAGCGTTTGTTCCAACCAAGGCTTCCAAGACTGGTAACTCAACCCAAAACTTACTCTGGGCTTCCAGAGTGTTTGTCTAACTGGGGCTTCTAGGACTAGTAACTCAACCCACCAAGGGCTTCCAGAGTGTTTTTCCAATGAAGGCTTATAGGAGAAGTAACTCAACCCAAGCTGTTACAAGGCTTCCAGAGCGTTTTTCCAACCAGGGCTTCCAGGAACTAGCAAATCAACCCAAGCTAAAGGAAACACATGAGAACCAACAAAAAAACAAAGAAATGAACCCACAACACCATGGATATCCAGGAAATAGAAAGGCTACACAAATCCATTGTTTATCCAGACAATCCTCTATTCCAATGATAGATCATGACCAAGAAACCACATGCATATGCCATGCATGACAAAACTAGTGAGGAAAACATACATGCAACTTGGTACCCACAAGAAAATTTCATTTTAGTTGTTGATCCTGATGTCCTCTCACGCTTTCCTGCTCTTCCTTCACCTTCTTTCTCCCAATTCCAAGTATGCCACACTCCTCCAAGATTGATTTAAGAAAACTCTAAGTGTCCAAGAGTATGTGAGAGAGAGAATAGAGAGAGAGCTCCAAAACTGAACTGAAAAAAGTCTACATTGACCAAGCCCGCCCTTTGATCCTCAAATGCCTTTTTATCAATGAGGCTTCTATTTTCTTCATTTTATATTATTTTCCTTAATTTTCCTCCTCACATGCAACTTGCGACCCTTCACCTTCCTTTTCTCCTAATTTCCATTATTTTCATAAATAAAATGCCAATAAATTCCTCATGTATTTCCAAAACCTTTGTCATTGTCTTTGCCAATTTCCTTAGCCATAATAAACTGAATGAACACCCACACTAGGATGTCTTTTCCCACCATTCATCTTGGAATACATGTCCCATGACCGTGCTCTTATATATTTTTACATGGATTTTTAACCAGGGCTGTTACAGAACCCTCTCCCTTGGGGAACATTGTCATCGGTGTTCAATGACATCTATAACCAGCAAGACCGCTGAAAACAAAACACATTTCCAATGGAGCTTTATAACATAGATCGTTGCAATATTTACAATGACCATCTGCTAAAACATGACAAACATACTGTTTACTTGAGCTTTATAACACATCTCATTACGATATTTACAATAATAACCACATATACACACATACACATTTGCCTCACCCAACAAATAATCACATTGTCTATGGAGCTTTATAAATCTAGCTCGATACAATATTTATAGTAATACACACATATACACATATGCACATTTTCTCAACCAACAAATAAAAGGATACTACGCCTGGAACCACAACAAGGGAATCCAGAGGCTCACACCTCCACCCTCAAAGTAATACTAGGATTCACCTCCTTCCTAGGAAGTCCATAATCCACTTTAAGGTCAAATTTTCATACAATATTTAGCGCTATAATACTGCGCTACTTGTCCTCTCAGTGAACAATTATTGGCTCGTTGTTCTGGGGCACACTCCCAATGTGAATTTGATTCCATCTGGCAATGCTAATGACCAAGACAAATATATCCCCTGCCTTCCCTTCTCTGCTACATAATCCCTTGGGTAATCCTGTCACCCCCTTCCATGCAGTCGCACACCTTCCAAGTTCCGCTGGCACCCCCATCCCGGGAAGTCCATCCCTCGCAAGGTTTCCTCGCATCGGAAGGTCAAAAAACCAAGGTATATCCCTACCTCAAACCATCATACCGGTCATACAATGCTCATGGAAATCAATGGACAGTATTGGGTACCAATGTCCCACAATGACCTTGCTCATGAAGTTCTTTACCGGCATACTGCTTCCTGTTTCAATTCCTTTCACTGATGCTACTAATTCTTGCAGTCGGTTTTAATCATCCAATAAGGAATTTCCATGCTTCCTATTCCAAGAACATAATTTCCATTAGATTTAAAATAAATTGAAATAAATTCACATCATACCTCATGGGTAGCTCGTCAATAAGGTACACTTGCAATTATGTTCGCTTCATGTCACAACAAGTCAAACTAGCATCTTTGACCAAATCATCATGTATAAACACATCACATCAGGTTAGCTCAAAACACAATCATCATAGATCAAAATCGTAAATAACATGTGACCATCATAAATGAGAATCATAGATCACATGTAATCATCATAGACCAAAATCATAAATCACATGCATAATAAAAATGAAATGAAATACTGATACTTATCCTTTAATCAATGCTTAGCTTCTACCTTTATCCTTATCCTGTACGCACTTTGGATCGGTTTCCACACCCAACAAACACCCAGTGCCTTTTTCTTTTCTTCAATCATGTACACGTACACAATGTACATCACAACACATACATCCACACACAGCGTATGACACCACACAATGCATACATGTTAGGTCCCTATAATACTAGTGATTCCCCCATTACTATTTTCATTGTAGCCCTTATTGTTATTGTTGTGCCCTAATATTATTATTGTTATGTCGGCTTTGATTATATTGTGATCCCTTAGACTCCTATATATAGAAAGGAGGTTTTTTCATTTGTATCATCTAAGAATTTTTCATTTGTGTAATGTAAAGGAGGTTTCCCCCTTGAAGAGGCCAATTTTGAAGGTGTTGATCTATCTTTTATTTTATTTTGTGAGCTGGTTGCATAACATTTGGTATCAGAGATTTGGATTCTAGGGTTTCGCTGCTCCAATCAGGTCATCATAGCATTTTCACTATAATAATAATAATAATAATAATAATTATTATTATTATTTTTACGTTTCATAAGCTTAAAAAAAAAAACCCATTTGAGTTGAAATCTCTCTGAACCTCGGGTTTGAATTTCAGATCATGTCTCGCTATATTTTTTGAGATATGATCCAAGGAAGTTAGGGTTTTTGCAGGATCCCGAATTATATCTCAAACAGGTGACCTGGGGAAAATCGTCATAACCTTCTTTCTGAGCATCAGATTGAAATTTCGTACGCAGTTACATAAATAGGACGGCTTTTAGTTTTATGTGTATTGGTTTTAGGTCCTAAGGTTGAAACATAGGCACGTGGCACTTCGTACAAGTTCACTCTACTGAACTAGTCTATAATCAGGTCGTCGTGGGAGATTTGGCATAACTCTTCCTTGGAGAATCCAATCTTGATCAGACTTGCGAGTTTGGAAACAGGACTCAAAGGGCTACTGCAGGATGTAATTTCAGACCTTGGAGATTTGAAATAACAGAGATACAACAAATTAAATATCAATCTCCTACAAAGTGAAAAAAGGTGTGTAGTTTTTTTTAATTTTGCATAAGTTTGGTTTGAAAAATTAGTTTGAAGGAATTCAAAGGGAATAGTGAAGAATTATTACCATTAATTGATGCCTCGAAGAAAGAAAATGGAAACACATAGTAAAAAACTTGAAAGCTCTAGCATGACTCGTGAAGAAGAAGAAGAAATGCAACATGATATATCAAAATACGAGACCGCAACAAAATTCACTCTCTCTAAAAGAAACAGAAGCTAAGATGGATAGTTTAAAGAAAGGTGTGGAAGGTAAGATGGATGGCGTGGAAGGTAAGATGGATGGCATGGAAGCTAAGATGGATGGTATATAATAAAAACTTAAAGGAAACATGGAAGATTTGAAGACATGCATGGAAGATAAGATGGATGGTACAAAAGAAAAACATAAAGGCAACATGGAAGATTTGAAGATAGATTTGACAAATTTGCTACAAGAAATGCTTACTAATGGTGAAATGGTAGTAAAGGAAACTCATGAGGAGAACAAAAGAAATGTTAATCATTATTTCATAGATACTAACAGTGGATTGAAGACCCACCATGTTCCAAAGATCGATATGAGGAAGTGTGATGGCAAGGATCCCGTAACATGGATACTACAGATGGAGCAATATTTCGATCTCCATAATGTGAAAAACACACAAAAGGTACACATTGCAACTTTATATTTGGAAACAAATCAGTTTGTATCGTATCAATGACTTTTATCTCGTAAACAAATTGTCACTTGGGCAATTTTTATGGAAGAAACGATAGCACATTATGAGGATACAAAAAGCAACACTTTTTTTAGCCAATTGATAAATCTCAAACAAAAGGATTCAATGATGGATCACATTAAGGACTTCAAAAAATTGAATATAAGGGTAAAAGATATTCCAGAGGAGCATATGATTGATGTGTTCATAGGGACTTTAAAGGAGAACATCCAACATGACATTTGCCTTTGGGAACCTGATTCATTGGAGAAGGCATTCAGGTTGGCAAGAAAAATGGAAAGCAAAATTATGGCCACAAAGAAGCCTACCACTCACAAATATAAAGATGGAAGTGTTGTTTCCCCTAGCCTTCCAAAACCTACAAGGTTGACACCATAACAATTGGAAGAAAAAATAACAAAAGGGCTTTGTTACAGTTGTGATAGAAAATACACTAAAGGTCATAAGTGTGTTGATAAGACATTATTTTACTTAGATTGCGAAGAGAAGGAAGAAAAGGAACAAGAAACATCAGAAGAAGAGGATATACACTAGGAACAAACCGTAGAGAAAGAAAAAATGAATCCGACCATATCTTGTAATGCATTGGCCGGAACCGAAATTACCACTCCTCAAACTATCAAGATAGAAGGACATATCAAGGAGAAAAATGTAATAGTGTTGATTGATTCGGGATGCACCCATAATCTTATTCATTGTAAGATAGCCAAGGAATTGAATTGCTTCCTATATCTAGCACTAGAGTGTGAAGTGATGGTTGCAAGTGGAGGAACCATAAATTTCTCTGGAAAGTGCCATCATATCAAGCTAGCCATGGGAGAATATGTATTGAATAGCCCAATGCTTTCCATTCCAATGGGTGGTGCCAATGTTGTACTAGGAGTCCAATGGCTACAATCCTTTGGTACAATATCTTTTAATTTTCAAGAACTTTTCATGAAATTTTCTTAGGAAGGAAAGGAAGTTGAATTAAGGGTATCATAGGGAAACCAGGAAAGATAATCAACTCTATCGGAATGACAAAGCTTCTAAATAAAGAACAACGAGGCGTAATTGCATAATTATGTTCGCTAGAGTTTCCCACATCGAAATAATCTATTTCTCGAGATATCCAAAAAGTCTTGGACAATCATTCCAAGGTATTTGAGACTCCCAAAGGCCTCCCACCTATTCGTGATCATGATCATGCTATTCTTTTGATTTCAGGAAGCGTTCCTCCAAAAATCAGGCCTTACAGATATCCCCATACCCAGAAGAGTGAAATTGAACATATGGTTGCAGAAATGTTAGAGGCTGGTATAATTTAACCTAGTCAAAGTTCTTTCTCTGCTCCATTATTATTAGTGCACAAGAAGGATGGGTCATGGCGCATGTGTCCGGATTATAGGGAGCTCAACAAGTTCACTATTAAAGATAAATTTCCCATTCCCGTCATTGATGAATTATTAGATGAATTGCATGGATCAATTTACTTCACCAAGTTGGATCTTCGTTCAGGATATCATGAAATTAGAATGAAGACTAAAGACATTCCACAAACAACATTTGGAACTGATGAGGGTCATTATGAATTTTTGGTCATGCCTTTTGGCCTTACCAATGCACCTTCTACATTTCAAGGTTTGATGAATTCCATTTTCAAACCCTTAGAAAATTTGTGTTAGTATTTTTTGAGGATATACTAATCTATAGCAAGTCTTGGAAGGATCATGTTCAATATGTTGACATGGTGCTCAAACTATTGGAGGAGAAACAATCATATGCAAAAAACTCCAAATGTTTCTTTGGAGTACAAGAGGTGGAATATCCGGGTCATATTGTATCTCATGAAGGTGTGAAGGTAGACCCTAGAAAAATTAAAGCCATTAAGGAATGGAAAATCCCCACATCCATAAAGAATCTGCGAGGATTTCTTAGGTTGACAAGGTATTATCGCAAGTTTGTTAATAATTATGGGCGAATAGTAGCACCTCTAACAACATTATTGAAGAAAAATGCATTTTCATGGACTCCAGAAGCAATGAAGGCCTTTGAACATCTTAAAGAGGCGATGTGCCAAGCACCGGTCTTAGTTACATCGGACTTCAAAAAATCCTTTATTGTGGAATGTGATGCCTCAGGAAATGGAATTGGTGTTGTTTTAATGAAAGAAGAAAGACCCATTGCTTTCGAAAGTCGTCCAATCAAAGAAAAGTATTTAAAAAAAGCTATTTATGAGAAGGAAATGTTGGCAATACTACATGCACTTAAGAAATGGAAACCCTACCTAATGGGAAGACACTTCAAGGTAAAAACGGATCATGATAGTCTTAAATACTTTTTAGAACAAAGATTATCTTCAGAAGAGTAGAAAAAATGGGTCACAAAGATGTTGGGTTATGACTTTGAAATCATCTACAAAAAAGGGAAGCAAAATGTTGCAGCATATGCACTCTCAAGAAAGGATGAGAATGTGGAAGCATTACTTTGCGCCATTTCTATTATCCAACCAGATTGGATAAATGAAGCAAGGGATGAATGGAAGAATGATGAAGAATTTTGGGTGCTCATTCAAAAGTTACAACAACATCTCCATACATCTGATACATTTAGCTGGAAAAATGATTCGTTATGATACAAAGATTGCTTATACCTATGTAATAATTCCCAACTCAAACAAAAGATTCTTATGGAATTTCACACCTCTCCCTTAGGAGGGCACTCAGGATTTTTAAAAACTTACCACAAGGTTAATAAGGAATTTTTTTGTGATGGCCTTAAATTGGATATTCAAAAGTTTGTGGTAGAATGTTTGGTTTGCCAAAAAAATAAAGTTGAAACAATTAAGACCCTAGGTCTATGCAACCTTTATCCATTCCAAGCCAATGTTGGGAGGAGGTTTCAATGGATTTTATCACATGCTTACCCAAGTCTGAAGGAAAGAGTGTCATCATGGTGGTAGTTGATAGACTTACCAAGTATGCACACTTTTGTGCAATATCGCATCCATTTAAAGCCAGTACAGTTTCTACTACATTTATGGGAACGATTCAAAAGCTACATGGAAACCCAAAGATTATTGTAAGCGACAGAGATCCCATTTTCACGGGAAATTTTTGGACATAATTATTTTCTTGTCTTGGTACTCAGTTAGCTTATAGCTCATCTTATCATCCTCAATCTGATGGGAAAACCGAGATAATAAACAAATGTTTGGAAGGGTATCTTCATTGCTTTGTATCTGATATACAAACACAATGGGTCAAATGGTTGCCTCTGGCTGAATGGTGGTATAACACTTCCTTCCATACTGTAGTAAAAATGATCCCATTTATGGCACTTTATGGATATCATCCACCGTCCATCACATCATATTTAAGAGAAAATTCTAAGGTTCAAGTAGTGGAAGATCACATCGAGCATCAACAAAAAGTTCTCCAACTCTTAAAGTATAACCTCACTTTAGCGCAGAATAGAATGAAATGACAGGAATATTAGCATCGCATGGAAAGAAGTTTTGATGTAGGTGATTGGGTATTTCTACGGCTATAACCATATAAACAAATGTCCCTCAAGCAAGCTAAGAAGGATAATAAATTATCACCAAAGTATTATGGTTCGTACAAGGTGTTGCAAAAGATTGTACTATGGCATACAAATTGGAGCTTCCTGCAGCTTCTCGAGTGCACCCAGTTTTCCATGTTTCATGCTTAAAGAAGGTTATAGGTGGCAAACTCTCAGTTCAAACAATACTACCAGAACTTGATGAGGAAGGAAAAATCATATTGGAACCTGAAGCAGTCACAGAAACAAGAACTCTACAACTACAAAATCGATCAATTTCGGAGTATCTCATCAAGTGGAAGAACTTACCCGCTGAAGATTCCACATGGGAGGGTGAGAATTTTATACAGAAGCATCCAGAACTACTCAAGCGTTGAGGAAAACACTTTTTTGAAGGAGAGGGGCATGTTAGGTCCCTATAGTACTAGTGATTCCCCCATTACTATCGTCATTATAACCCTTATTGTTATTGTTGTGCCCCTATTGTCCCCATATTGTTATTATTGTGCCCCATAGAAGCCCACTATTGTTATTTTTGTGCCCTTATATTATTATTGTTATGTCGGCTTTGATTATATTATGACCCCTTATACTCTTATATATAGAAAGTAGGTTTTGTCATTTGTATCATCCAAGAATTGTTCATTTGTGTAATGTAAAGGAGGTTGCCCCCTCGAAGAGGCTTATTTTGAAGGCGTTGATCTATCTTTTCTTCTATTTTGCTGAGGTGTATATGGAGTAGTCTTCTGCCGTGAGTAGTAGGAGTATTGAGCAGGTTTATGTCAAAACCAGGAAAGGAGCATTGGACAGCAGTGAAGCGGGTTTTTAGGTATTTGCGTGGCACTAGTGATTATGGTCTATGCTACCAAGGAAGACCAGGATTGGACAGAGTGTTGGATATTCGTGGCTTTGTTGATGCAGACTGGGCTGGAGATATGGATCAGAGAAGATCTACAAGTGGGTATGTGTTTAACCTATTTGGAGATGCAGTCAGTTGGATGAGTAAGAAACAATCTGTAGTGGCACTATCAACTACAGAGGCAGAATACATGGCAACCACTCATGCAATAAAGGAAGAAGTTTGGTTGCAGAGATTGTGTTCAAGTATGGGGTTAGTACAGGGAGCTATAAGGATAGACAGTGACAGCCAAAGTGCATTTTTCTTGGCAAAGAACCCCGCATATCATTCAAAGAGAAAGCACATTGATGTTCAGTATCACTTTGTGAGGGATATGATAGAAGACAAAAAGGTTTTGCTAGTAAAGGTGTAAACTTTGAAGAATATTGCAGATGCATTGATAAAATCTGTGAGCTCTGAGAAGTTCTCTTGGTGTAGAGAGACAATGGGCATTTCAGGGCTGGAAAAATGACTAAGCTCTCTTGTGGTCCCCTGTGGAAAGAAAACAACAAGTGGGAGAATGTTGGGTTGTGTTATATTCTTTCCACATAGTTAACAGGGGGTTTGAAGGGCACCTGTAACCCCACTTTAGGTTGGGTAGACCCACCTATGGTTTTGTGAATGTCTTTCACACATGTTTTTTAGACGCGATGGTTTTTGGTCCATGGTATTGGACGCGATGGTTTTCAGTCCATGGTATTGGATGCTTCGGCATGTATAAATATGTATTGTAACATTGAAAGGAACATAATGAAAAATCAAGCTGGTAGTCCCGGTTTTGGGATCCAGTGGGAAAATCTCTGTGTATATGTGTTTTATGTGTTATGCTCTCGCATTGTTTATTTTTCTGTGTTGTAGAATTCATATGCAGGTAATTTATGTACGCGGTTAAAACCTACATCTTTGCCATCCATGTTTATCTTAGCATGCCGCGGATTACCTTGTTTTCATTCCGCTTATGTATCTCTCATCATAGTCTGTAATAGCATAAATATAGACATACCATAATCACATAATATCAAGTCATATCCACATGATACTGACCTCAGATATCTTGTAGGGCTACTCTTCCCACTTGATTCCTCATAAACCATGAACCTCTTCGTGTCATTCACCTGCATAAACAACCATTCCTCCACAAGAATGATCCCTGGTGACCCTGTTAGACAACGACATACATACATACATGCATACATATAAACATCAACATAAAACAATCACGATCCCTGATGACCCTGTCAGAAAACAACATACATATATGAATATAAACATTAGCATAATCATGGTCATAACACAATTACCAGATAGCATAAGGCCGAGGTTAAGATAACTCCCTTTATATGTTCGCATCATGCACAATGTTGAGAACAATGATTCCCAACATAGCCAAGGCATCTGATGCCTTAAATTCATTTACTTCACCTTTCATGTTACCTTTCTCGTGAATGTACTACCACTGTCCATTTACACCAATGGACCGAACCAATCCAACCGATTGTCATATTCTTACCTTCAACTTCTCTTATTGTTGTACCAAGCTTCATTCGAGTCTTACATTACCTGCTAGGTTTCATTCAGCGCTCCATGAGATCTATTAAATTTCCTCTTTCCCAACCAATTCCCAAGATCCTCAAGACATAAAAGCTAAGAAAAAACACAAACAAGAAGAAAACCATGAAAACCAATAACAATACGACACCACGAACAAAGTGGTATGGCCACACAATATACATAAACAAAGCTACAAATCATGTGCAAACAAAGCATAGAGAATATAAATCACAAGACTCTCAACAAACACCATAACTCAATCTCTATGGTTCCCAGTTCTTCCAAAGGAAACCTCAAGATGATCCTTCTTTAGAATTTCATGGCAGTCTCTTTGCCATGAAATCCCCTGCATCGTATTGCCATAAACACATAACTGCCAATGCATAAATAAACATAACAATACACCAGTTATCTCACGTCATTGTGCCAAGCATGTTGATTGCGACTGAACACATCCACACCATCCCTCAAGGGACTACAATCCTTTTAATAATCTAGCCATAACTAGAACCAACTGTTATATCTGTTAGATACATATTTGTGAATATAACACATATACTCATAATGTCAGATAAATTCAAGGTTAAGAAGACTACCTGTACGCAAAGCATTCATTCGTTTGGAATTGCGGTTTCCAAACTTAGCCAAAAGAAATTTTCACCCAATTCCTTTCTTTTACCTTTTCCTTGCTACAATTGAGTTTTACTATGCACTCTCACATCTCCCAACTCTTAGTTATATAAACAATTCAATTATTACCTTGTCAAGCTAATACTGATCATTTTGCCCTGCAACTGTTCACACCTGTCAGTCTCATGTTCAAAAGATCAAGAAATCATGTATATTAATTTGAAATCAACCTTTACTAAGTATAACAACCATCTCATACTCAACAATCAACTCACATTCATCAGTGATAATACATAATGCTACAACTATAACCTACTTACACTCAAGTACATATTAGTTATCTCAACACATATGTATTAGTACAACCATATTAAAACAAGATCATTTTGGCAAGAAATCTTATAGACACATACTCATATCATGCGATTAATCAAACATTCAACAATATATAGATGACATAATAGACACCAAAACTCAAACACCAAATAGGCGACATAAGCAAGCTCAAACCTTAATGTATCTCAAGGGAGGCTATCTTGTCTTCCCAATCAATCTTGTTAGCACGATACAACACATCATATCAAACACAAATAAGATCATGATATCCATAATAGTAACTAACTAACATGTTCACATCATATGATCATAAACATTTGTTGTTCATGCATAACAATCACATATGTACGATCAGTCTAGATTCGTACAATACAATGTCAAAAATAAGCCGACTCATACCTAAATGTCATAACCCTAACCATCTGCATACACCAATCTAATTTAGCATGATACATATAACATTAAGATATTAATGCTATAACCCAAATCATAAAGTTAACTAACATATAAGAACAATAAGTTAACATATGACATGCTCATCAACAACATATAACCTAAACATCAAGTTAACTATCATATAACAATCAACACATTAGCATATAACATAATCATCAAGTTAACTAACTTAAAACAACAACAACAATGCATACAACCACAAGTTATTATCATTCAAGACTATCTGACACATGTGTATATGACTACACTAATGAACTTAGCATTTATCATACATGTAACCATAATAATAATAGAATGACAAACATGTATATAACCCTAATGCATATTTAAATCCATTAACTAACATACCTGCATGCCAAACATACAATACCTGTATGACGATCTTCTCTTATTCCAAAGTATAGTGTTGCAACCTGACTCTAATGGTATGCATCTCCTGCTCTATCTCAGTCAACACATTAGAATCATAACATAACAACTACATCATGATGACATAACCACATCCAATGACCTCACAATGCATATCTAACCTATTATGCATACATAACCATCACCATAATAATGCATGCATAACAACATATAGAAACTAACATGCATATACAACCATGCACTCATGACAACACATTCCAAAACAACACCATCAACCTTCACATGGCGACATCACTACAACCATGATCAACACCATGAAAATGCAACAAGCACATGGACTACAAGCATAAGGAACACATATGCAATCAACATGAATGCATGACCAACAGACCCCATCCTATCCAAGTGGTGAAACATGCTCTGATACCACTCTGTAACACCCTCCTCCCAAAATTACCCAAGTAACTGCCCAACTGGGGTAAACATGTGATGCTAAGTTACTATGATACGATTTGATCTCCTAAGTCATGCTAAGGAAATGAACCAGCGAAAACACACCATACAATCTTTCCACAACAACAAGAAGACTCTCAGGAACCATCCCAACCTCTCAGGTAACCAACCCCTGAGTCCCACTGAGTTTTTAGAGAAATTAACCACTTGACGCTCCCATGATATGGGCATGCCAATGTCCAGGAGGCTCTAAACTCTCCCACAACATGGTATGCCAACATCTAGGGACTATTTTGCCCATTGTTGTGCCAACATCCTCGGGATTTGAGCCACTTTTTCAGGCCCAGAGCCCAGGTCATTGCCCACAATTCAATGATACCTTTAGAACGGAAAGATAACAATGGAATGATAAAAAAAATACAATTACTTAAAAAAACCCTTATCTAGACCCCTACTAGTCATGACAGACATTTCCCCAAACATATCACAAATATGTAATCTACAGGTGTGAAAAACAGATCTATGCATAGGGGTCTCATACTCATCTGACAATCGCTAAGAAGCATTGATGCCTCAACACATTAGCTTCGAGTTCATCCATTAGGCCATAGATACATTGTTCATTCATTTACAAGTAAAAACATGATGAGAGCCATACATAGCTACTGTCATAATACATATTCATAACTAGCATAATAATAACATAAATACTAAAGAAACAACAACCATATAATCCACATTTAAACCAGTATAATACTCATTAGATGATAAGGAGAAATAACCTCATATTAATGATGCAAAATCCAACCTGGTATGGGACTATCGTGTTCCAAACAATCATAGACACAGTTGAGCCAAATGTCTCTTTAGCCAATCACCCCCATGCCATATTCCAAGCATGAATGTGGGATCTCATAAAACACATCAATAAAAAAAATCCAAGGTTTACAGAGGCCAAACCACCTCAACCCATCAAACAATTATTCCATTTCACAGTCGGACATCACAAAACCATCACCAAATTGGTCTCTACCCAAGCCTTCCATGGCTCTAGAGCGTTTGTTCCAACCAAGGCTTCCAGGACTAGTAACTCAACCCAAAACTTGCTTCGGGCTTCCAGAGCATTTGTCCAACCAGGGCTTCGAGGACTGGTAACTCAACCTATCAAGGGATTCCAGAGCGTTTGTCCAACCAAGGCTTCCAGGAATAGTAACTCAACCCAAAATGTTACAAGGCTTCCAGAACGTTTGTCAAACTAGGGCTTCTAGGAACTAGTAACTCAACCCAAGCTAAAGGAAACACATGAGAACCATCCATAAAAACAAATAAATGAACGCACAACATCATGGTTATCCAGGAAATGGAAAGGCCAGGAAAATCCACTATCAATCCAGGAAATCCTCTATGCCAATGACAGATCATGACCAAGAAACCACATGCATATGCGAAGCATGCCAAAACTAGTGAGGAAAACATACATGCAACTCGGTACCCACAAGAAGAACCCGCTGTAGCTGCTGATCCCGATGTCCTCTCATTCTTTCCTGCGCTTCCTTCACCTTATTTCTCTCAATTCCAAGTATGCCACACTCCTCCTAGAGTTCTCCAAGAAAACTCTAAGTGTCCAAGAGTATGAGAGATAGAGAGAATAGAGAGAAAGCTCCAAAACTGAACTAAAAAAAGTCTACACTGACCAAGCCTGCCCACTGATCCTCAGAAGCCTTTTTATGAATGAGGCCTCTATTTTCTTCATTTTCCATTATTTTCCTTCATTTTACTCCTCACATGCAACCTATGACCCTTCACTTTCCTTTTCTCCTAATTTCCATTATCTTCATAAATAAAATGCCAATAAATGCCTCATGCCTTTTCAAAGCCTTTTCCATTACGTCAGCCAATTTCCTTAGCCATAATAAACTAAATGAACACCCACACTAGGATGTCTTTGCCCACCATTCAACTTGTAATATGTCCCATGATCGCAGTCTTATATATTTTTACATGGATTTTTAACCAGTGTTGTTACAGTTTTACAAAATAAACATTTGGTCCAAAACGTAGTATTATGTATGGAATCCATATTTTCTTCATACATTTTCGAATCAGACTGCGTTCCGCCTTTTGTCGTTTCCAGATTATAATCCACTCTTTTTTCTTTAGTAATTGACTCCAATTTGCCTTCACTAATATATTTTCATGTATTTATTAAAATGAGACCTTTAGTAGATTTAGTAAATATGCCTAAGACATTTTTAATGTTTCTTTACCAATATGACTTTCTTACGGGGCATGATTTTTGAGAGATCATATGATTTGGTTGTTGGTTACACAGTCCTCAAAGGTGAAATGGACGTGGTGTGGATGGCATACAATAATTCATTGGTTGTATGGTTAGTAATCCGCAACGAGAAATGATGACAATGAATCTTGAACTGGTAGGGCATGTAAGGAATTGCGACAGGCGTGATTGCAACTGCCAATTTGATCGACGTCAAATTATTTAGAATGCAGCAGGGGTGATGGTGGCTACAAATCTAGATGGTCGTGTACGAGACAAACAATAGGAGAGTTTGGGACAACTATGGTGTGCTAGTGGGTTAATGAGGCTCAACAACCATGGCTGCAGTTGTCTATTGGGTTGCGATATTATTTTATTTTTTAACATTTTTAATTAACATATAGTTTTAATATATATATTATTTTTTCCTTTTTTTTAAATATGTATATAATTTGTTTTCTCTTTTCTTTCATATATATATCTGTCTGTGTGCGTGTACTATTTTTTAATTTTTATTTTTGATATAATGACCAAAGCTAACTCCAACTTTTGTTGGCTAAAGGCCAAAATCAAACTGATGATCGAGTTGTAGCAGAAACTCCAAAATCTTCGGTTATGTAGTAAAAGCTTGGCCAATGGTTCGAATCAGAGAACGCGACTCTAATACCAATGCAACGAACATGGTTTGTATTCGTAGTGGAATATTCAAAATATATGAAATATAAAAGTATCCATTATAAGACAAGCAAAATTTATATAGAAATGTTTGAATGTACAAGAGATACGATATATGATATTGATACAAACAAGGGTCCACTTATATACCTAAGCAAGTGTCCCTTCATGAACTATCATATACTTTAAGACATGCCTCTTTAGTAACCAATTATTATTTAATTAATCATTATTATGATTATTATTATTTTTATATATTATATTCATAACAATGCAATCTTCCTAGCGAAGAATGTAGCATATCATTCTAAGAGAAAGCATATTGATGTTCATGATCACTTTGTGAGAGATATAGTTGAAGAAAAGAAGGTGTTCCTAGAGAAGGTGGACACTCCGGGGAATGTTTCAAATTCGTTGAAAAAATAGGTGAGCACTAAGAAGTTCGCTTGGTGTAGAGAAACAATGGATATTATTGCCCTTGATTGTTGATCATGTACTCTTGCAAGACCCTATGTGCAAAGAAAACAATAAGTGGGAAAATGTTGAGTATGTGTTATATTCTTTATAGGACTATCTCCATGCATTGTACATGTGCTTGGTGTAGCAGGGGTTTCATAAGCGAGATGAAGCTCCCATGATTTAGGCATTTAGGGGTAGTGCCATTCAAAAAATAATTAGGTGGAATTTTCATCTATTTTTGGTAGTTTTCAACACAAGATTTTCTCATATAGAGATTTTGTGGCACATGGTGGTTTTTCCCATGGTTTTGTAGATTTAGTTAAGGAATTGTGATTTTATTATAATCTATGGTAAATGAATTGGAAATTTATGGATGCCTCGATATATATATATATATATATATATATATATATATATATATATATATATATATTGTATTGTAATATTGTATTGAGGAATATATTGAAAAATATTATTGGTTTTACCAGTTTTGGCTTTCCATGATAAAATCTACGTGTTAATGTGTATGTTTTCCATTGCATCTTTTATGTTTTATTGAGAATCTGTTTACAACAATTAATTTTACAGGGTTAAAACCCACACATAGATGGTTGTATAGACTCCCCATATATTTTTAGGAGTACATATGTGTTATTTATTGAGATGCGCAACATTATTGGCATCTTCCTAAATTATGTGGTGTACTTTGCCCTTGTCTCTACCTCAAGTAATGCGATTGAATCCATAAGAACTGTACATACCCAATAAGGTATAGCTGTGAATTTATGAGAGTTTTGAGATCCTCCCACTTAGTTATTGGATGATCTACCTCTATTCTCGTAGTTTTTATTTGGCTTTCCCTACAAGTCAAGGCATGGCCTTCTAATTTCAAACATGCAAATGATTTTTTTTTTTCTTCCTTTATTTGGTGAGCACTAAAATAAACCTCTAATTGTTGCAACCAATAATTTAACCTCAAAGTGTCAATATCACCTTGATATGGCTTGATGTCAACCTTCACTTCCACCTTAAACAAGGATTGTGAATGGTTTGTGACACTTGGACTGGATTGTTCCTTCTTGGGTTCTCTTTTAGACTCCCTCTATGGTTCTTCATGATCCCCCAATTTCCCCTTTGATCTTACGTTTGAGTTAGAATTCCTGTCTTCTCTAATTCCTAAATTGTTTGCTAGAGCCACTATAAGGAGATGCATGTTACAACTAATATCTACAACATGTTCTTTCAACCTCCAGAACATCTCCTCTTCTTCATCTCGAAGGCAATTCATATATTTTTTGGCCATGGATGGGGTTTTGTGACTTTCTACTTAAACGGATCTAGATCCCCTGCAAGCTCCCACAAATTACCCAAATACACTTACTTTGATACCAATATGATCTGTAAACTATCGTAGATATTCCATTGTCACAACATATTTACTAAAATATATTTGAAAATGCGAAGTCTACATTATGAAGGTTAATTTTTCCTTATATTTATGGATTCATTAATTATTGTGTTATGCTTATGCCTGTGATAGATAAAATATGGGAACTAAAGAATAGTTTAATAAAATTCACAAACTACAATGAACACAAGATATGATTTGGGAAACCTTTATGAGAAAAAATCTAGTTGGAAGGTGAGGCTGTTGTTCTCTCTTTCTCTGGATAAAAATGGATGCAAGTACAAAGGAGTGAAACATGTGGCCTGTTGGCTAATACAATACACAAATCCTCTCTATTTTTTCTCTCTCTATCTACCACTCTCAACTACTATACTTATATATGGAACGAAATGCCATTGAATCAAACAAAACCCTTTTTCTCCTAACAACCTAGTTATAACATAGCTCATAGCCTACTAGAGGTTAAGTTTGACTCTTTAAACTCTTAACTAGAGTTACAATA
Organism: Pinus tabuliformis; assembly: GCA_031772625.1. NCBI lineage: Eukaryota > Viridiplantae > Streptophyta > Pinopsida > Pinales > Pinaceae > Pinus > Pinus tabuliformis. The sequence continues at coordinate 1,119,441,973 of CM062817.1, forward strand.
TTGAGTCTTCTAGAGTCCTCTTCATCATGATCATTTGGATATCCCTTTTTACATGACTAATGGGGTGCTAATGTGGTGTCTTCTTTAAACATGGTGGTCAAAATATGAATATCAAACTCTACATTGCATAACTTTTGCATGTAGATTTTGTTTGAGGTCTTTCTTGCATCATTGGAAAGGCATATGAGTGTCTAGTATAAATAGAGGGCGCAACACTAAAGCAACAAATCTTTACCCCAAAAATTGTGTTTAAAGCTCCAATTGCTTCTTAAAGGTTTCATATCCTAATTTTCCAAATTGGGAGCCAAAAGTAAAAAGTATCCTGTGAGCTAATTCCTCCAATTTTTCCACTCTAAAAGCATTAAGATGGAAGACAAATAATATAATGATAGAATCTAGATTATTTGGGTTCTTGATACTATCATACTTGAGGTCATTACAGCCAATACATGTGCATAATGGATATATACTGACACCTAAAGCTTATGTTTAACTGAGTTTTATTGGACAAAAATGAAGCCAAATGAGAAATTATTCTTATGCTGGACATGTTGTAGTTGTCAATGAAGAATTCAGACAAGTTCCTAGGACGCATTGAAGATCATAGCAAACTTCCTCCTAGCCTTGGTTTCTCTCTTGGTAGTAGCAAGGAGGCAATACTAGTAGAAACCTTTGACTCTTCCAAATTTAAATGTCGGGTTCAATTCAATTCTAGTTTTAAAGTTTTTATAATCAAAATTTGAGTTTTAGAATAGTCAATACACCTTGATACTCAGTCACTTATTGTAATCCATTGGTTTTTATGTTGCACTTTAATGGACCTTTTATTTGAATGCTGGAACAATTGTGATTCTGCCACTAGCCTAGTTTTCTATGTGACAAACTAGAGCAAACCAATACTAGTTGTAGTGTTTTTCTCTAAAGCTTAAATGGAACCTTTACTTTATAAAAATAAACTAACCAAAGAAAAATATATAAACAAAAATAAGAAATAAATAATTATAATAATGATATTTTTATTATTTATGGGACTAGGAAAAGGTGATACTTAAAATCATGTGGCCTCTCTTCTAGCCTTAGTGATAATGCATGAGATATTGGGTTTCACATAAAAGCTATTTGGCTTGAAATTGTGATTTTGGTTCTAGACTAATACTTAACACTACTTTTGATTAGCTAAAAGCTCGCCTGCCATGGATGTAAAGAAACAAATTAATAACCAAGATCTAGAGATATTTGGCATGAGTGAAAGTCACCATCTTAGAAACCACCAATGATTCATTTTAAGTGACGTGGTTTTCCTTGAATAACATCGTTGAGTCAACTTGCATTTATGGATAATAGCTAATAATCACTATCCTTATTCTAAAATAATAAAATAAACAATGATAATTTTATCACTTTTGAAAATAATCAAATAATTTTCAAGAAATATATTAAAAATTAAATTATTTACTTATTAATTCAATTTTTTTTTTTGAATCTCAATTCATATTCTCGTTTCTTAAATGATTTTTTTGTTTTGTTTTTGTTTTTGTTTTTTTTTTTTAATTTTCAAAAATTGTAACAAATAAAAGAAGCACTCTCATCCCAAATTAGATTGATAATTTCAAAATAGCAAAGGGGGAGATTTCAATTCTTAATTGACTTTCTAGTAGAAGTTTGAATAAGCATGTCCTTGGAAATTTATTTTCCCACGGTTGTGAAACATAATTAAGTGCATCGTGAGAGAAAAAGATGGAAGGCAGATTGAGTTAGTTCTTTTTAGTGGATGTCTTTTCTTAACTTTTTCATTACAACTAATATAGATTTGTCTTAACTCCATATCTACCAAGTGTCGAGAGGGATCAAATCTCTTTCACTGTAAAAGAGGTTTAAACTTAAGACGTTTTATCCCTCTCGGTGCTTGGTAGATCCGAAGTTAAGATGGATCTAGGCTTATTTAATTTCTTCTAAATAGGCTATATTCCACTTGAATACCATGGGTTCTCATAAACCCGGGGCTCGAAAAACCAAGTAACTTGACTAAGTCAAGTGTACCTTATTTTTTTAGTTTAAAGTTATTTTTGTTTTAACGTAGAGTTATTTTAATTTTTTCTTTAATTTATTTTAGCCCAAGTAAAACTGTTTAACCTGGGGTTATTTTTATTTTTATTTTTTTTTGATTGAGTAAAATTGTTTATAAGACATTACATTACATTATGTTACAACATCTCTATCATACTAGGATTGACATACTCAACAATGGGGGGTGATGGGACATTTAGAACCCTAGCTATGGCGACGGAACATCGCAGAGCATTGGGGGTTTAGATCCTTTTGGGTTTCTAAGTGTCCTTTTATTGTTTATGCCCTATTTCTTGGTGCATTTTTTGTTGTATGGTCACGACATTCCCTGTCGAGGCTTAGTGGTCACTTGGACAATATTGTTGTGGTTTGAGGAGATGGGTTTCAGAATCCATAATACTTTTCCACTGTAGAGTAATATATTATTGTATGGAAGAAGAGGATCTTGTAGCTTATGAGCCAAAATATTTGCCTCACTTTGGTATTTTCGTATCTTATTTGGGTCATTAGGAATCTTCCCTTGACCTTGCAGGGTCCTCGTTGTTTATTTCAGTTTGACACTCTCCATTGCTCACAATTTCATTTATGGCTTTGGAAACATATTCAAATGTTGAGGACACTATGTTGTTAGCTACTCTACTAGTTCCATGCTCCAAGGAGGACACATAACAACTCTTGATGAGTTGTAACGTAGGTTCGTTTGGTCCAGTTTAAGGTTTGGAACTATTTGAATCGATTTCCTTATCATATTTTCTGCATAACAACCCTCCGTATATTGGTGTGGGATCCCAGGAGTTAGATGGTTTTGGGTTTGACGTAGGCGTCACAAGGGATTTTAGGCGAGCAATATGGCATGTCAAGCCTTGTTTTAGTCCCAGATTACAATTGTTTTCAGTTTCCTAACCCTATTGGTATTGGATCCTTCCAGTAGCAATGTTCACAATTTTTGGTATCGCAAGCCAGGTCAGAACATTCCAAAGGGTTCCCCACAAAACACAGTTTGAGGTTTTATCTCAATAAAAATTCAAATTATATCATAATTGTTCTAAGGAAGCCACGTTGCATTCACAAGAAATCTTTCCCTAAGGTGGCTTTGGTTTTAGGGGGCAATGTACATATGGAGAAGGTTTCAGTAATGGCAGAAACATTGCATGTGGGGAGGGTGCAAGGCCACCATTTTTTAATACAAACCCTAAGAGAGTGTGTTGCACATGACATTTCTCCCTTGGTCCAGTCTCTCCCAGAGGTGTATTTTCTTGCAAAGGGATGGATTCATCTAAAATTCGCGGTAGCAGGGGATGCAAAAGTTGTTGAAGAAAAGGTTTGGCACAATGTTTCATCCCTTGCCATTTTTAAATTCTAGTCGTTTTTCAATGCTCGTAAGGAGTAGTCAAATTTGGTTCCCCTATGGGTTCAGTTGTTGGGCTTGCCTTTGGATTACTAGGCGGATGAGATTTTTTAGGGTATTGGTAACACTATCGACACATATTTGGCCCATGATTCCTCATATCTCACTTTTGGGATTTTGATTATGGCTTGCATTCTGGTCAAGGTGGACCTTAGGGGCCGGGAAGAGTTTATACAAGATCTTGATTACGAAGGAGTACCGATCCACTGCCACGAATTTCACTAGTATGGCCATCTTGTTAAACATTTCCCAATGGTTCAGTTGACTTCTGCAGATGACAAAAATCTATTTTGGGAAGACGTAGGTCTTTCGAACTTAATGACTTCTTCTAGTGGGGAGAAAGATGATTCCTCCTCGGCGTCTAGAGGATCTAGCTTCCACGGATGCTACACCTCAATTGGACCTTGCACACATGGAAAATGGTTCGATGGACCCCTTAGAAATTTATGTTCCTGGTATCTCTCCCACTTCCTCCTTTGTTTTTTCACACGATAGTAATATTTTTGCCTCTATGGAAAATTTTAATGGTTTTCCCTCATCTACATCTATATGGGCTCCTCCTTAGTATTTCTTGTTCCCTGTTTCTCGCCCTCTCAATCTCTTTGCTCCTTTTCTTTGACTCGTTGTGATTTATCCTCTCTTGTTACCACCCCCTCACACTCTCAATCCTTCTTTTTGGGAGATGACTTTTGATCATACAACCTTCATCCTTGCTCAATTTTTTTTTTTTTTTTAAATCCTCTGATTTAGGGTTAGGAAAATTTCAAATCTCATGTATGGATTCTAGGGGTTGAGGTATAAAGTCCAATATCACTAAAGCAAAAGAGCATGCCAAGGTTGATATGGATTTTGGAAGACAAGCTTCAATTTATGGGGTTCTTAGAGCAATTACAACACCCTCAAATGTGCCATTATGAAAATCCTCTCTTTCAATTGTAGGGGTATAGCGAGTCTCCCCAAATGAATAAATTTAAAACATCTTATCAAATCTAGGTCCCCGACATAATCTTCCTTTAAGAGACCTTGGGTCCTTGTCACTCAATTGTTTAGTGTGTTGATAAACTATTGTGCGGGTGGAGTTTCCATTATGTTGACGCTAAGGGATGCTTGGGGGGTTTGGTGGTAGTTTGTTTAAGATGAAGTTTCAGATTCCTCAATGCATGGAACATAATGGTGGGTCTTGGTATTGAAATTTTTTCAGAGGAATTGTCTAGCTCCTTCTCCCTGCTCAATGTTTATGGTCCCACCCAAAATTGTTGACAATTTTGGGAGTATTTTCTTTAATATTTTCTAAATCAACCTACCCTCATAATTTGGGGAGATTTAAATGTCTCCATGGGAGCCTTTGAATCTTGGGGGATTGGGAAAATATCGATCCGTTGGTGGATTTATTTCATGATTGGTTTTTCAATCGGTCCCAACTTTATGATGTGTAGCCTCTTAAGCTTCACCCCACATGGAAAAATAAGAGGGAAGGTCTAGACCTTATTGCTAAGAGACTTGACCAGTTCCTTGTTGCAGAAACTTCCATTAATCAATTTTTCTCTATTAAGCAGTGGGTCGGCATGGGTGGGGTATTTGACCACTCCCCTATTTTCCTTGAAATTAAAGGTGCCACCCATAAGCCGACTAACCCCTTCAAGATGAATTCCTCTTGGTTGGTGGATGTATCCTTTGTTGAGATGGTAAAAGAGCAGTAGTCTCATTTTTTGCCTCTTTCCATAATTTTGGTTGGAAAGCAATTTGTGGGGAACATTAAGAAAATAAAGGTGAAACCAAGGGATTGGGATTTGGAAAAAAAACAGGCAGACTATTTGGTGTTCATGGTGATAGAAAACAATATTTGGTGTTCATGGTGATAGAAAACAATCTTAAGTATATTACATCTCAAAAGGCATAGGGTTATGAGTCTATTGAATCTAGATACCTACTCTTTTAATTGGAAAAAAGGAGGAAAACTATCCTAGAAAATTGAGAGGCAAAATTGAGGTTGAATATTAGAGTTGTATGGTTGGAATGTGGGGACAACAATACAAAAATTTTCCAGGAATTTTCCAAAGGTCGTAAGATGGAAAATGCGATTTGGTCTTTAAAGGATAATTCAGGAAGGGATGTTTCTACATTCCCGAATTTGGCCATTCTAGGTGTCAACCATTTTGAAGATCAATTTAAAGCCCACTAACATGCCACAATTATTGAAATCATTCATATGACTCTCCCATTTCCTAGATTTCTCAATGAGGAGAATAAGCCTGATCTAATCGCTGAAGTTTCATAGGATGAATCAAAGATTATCCTCCAAAGTTTCCAAAAAGATAAGATCCTTGGTTCAGATGGATGAGGCATTGAATTCTTCTCAGGTCTTTAAGAAATTTTGCGGAATTATTTATTAGTTTTGTTCAAGAAATCTCATAGGAAATGTCACATGATCCTCGCATTAAATTCTACATTCATTGCCCTAATTCCAAAAGTGGATTCTCCAGTTTCCTTTGATGATTTTGGGCCTCTATATTTATGCAATGCAATTTACAAAGTCATCACGAAGGTGATTTCCCTTCATCTCAAACTGATTCTTTCTGCCTGCATCTCTAAAGAGAATTTTTGTTTCCTTTAAGGTAGACAGATCCATGAAGCAAATGGGGTGACACATGAAGGTTTTCATAGCTTAAAGACAATGAACCTCAAAGGGGATATCTTTAAGATTGACTTATCAAAGGCTTATGATCAGGCCAATTGGATCTATCTCTGGTTACTTTTAACTCACGTGGATTTGAGTCTTGATTTCATAACACGGGTCATGAGTTTTATACAAATGGTCTCCTTAGTTGTGCTAATAAATGCTGCAGCATCACCTTACTTTCATGCTTATAGGGTTCTTTCCCAGGGGTGCCCCCTCTCTCCATTAATATTTTTATTGGTTGTTGAGGGCCTCAGAAGGCTTCTGAAGGAAGTAAAACTCAATGGGGACTTTCAGGGGTCTTTGGTAGCTCAAGCCTTAGCTATATCTCACCTTCTATTTGTGGATGATATTATCATTTTTTGTAATGGAGATCCTTGAGAGGTGGAGATATTAAAGAAAATTCTCTCATTATTTGGGAAAGCCACAAGAATTTTGATAAATTTTTGAAAATCATCTCTTCTCGTTTCAAATGTAGAGGAGGATGAAGTTCAACAAATCATTGAATTGGTTCTGATGGAAATCTCTCGCCTAGATGATGGTCTCAAATATTTAGGCTTCCTCCTGAAATCAAATACTTGCAGAATGATGGATTGGCATTAGCTAATCACTAATATTAAGAAATATATTAAAATATGGTGTCACAGATGGCTCTCTCAGGTTGGTTGGCTAGTTCTTATCAAATCTATACTTGAAGAAATTCCTGTATAATGGTCCTCCCTTGCATGGATTCCAAAAGGTGTATTGGAGCGCATATAGTGGGTATGCTACAAATTTTTATGGTCTAGTTCCAATTCAAAGGTTTCCCTCCCCTAGGTTGGGTGGGACAAAATATCTAAACCCCAAGGCCATGGTCAGTTGGGTCCTAAAGAATATCTTCCTATTCTCACACACTCTTGATGAAAAATATGGATGGTATCTTCTTACTACCCAGAACCTTTCGACTATGATTGTTATTTATAAACACATTTCTCCTCTCACGATGGAGGACTAGGTGTTCGATCAAATAAACCTCAGCAAAACATCTTTGTGATTCAGAAATCCATCTTAAACACTTTCGAAACCATTTGCAGTGGTTTTGTTTGGAAAGTTGGTTTGGTTCTTCGGGTTTGCCTAGGTTTGGACCCATGGCCTGGCTCTCATCTGATCATCTCCTTACATCCCCATTAATTGGTTATCTTCAGGTTCATGGGATTTCAAAGTTAGCTCACAGTGCTAACCCGATTTCAACTTCCATCTAGAGTCAAGGGTGGAAATATGCACTGAGATTCTAATACCAACTCCTTTCATTGATCATTGAAATAACTACATTAGTGCCTTATAGTCAGGTCATGTTGTATATTGAACATGGATGATGAACTGGTATACGAAGGAGCTAAGAGTGGGCTATATTCTCCAAAATTTGGTTATATCTTTATCTCATATGAGTGTCTTCATAATGTTTCTCAATCATGGTCGAAGATTGTTTGAAAATACAAAGGCCCACCAAAGGCAAAAATTCTCATGTGGTGTATTATGAATGGAAAGGTCCCAATGCGGGATGTTCTCTAAAGGCATTTTTCTATTGGACCTGATTGGTGTGCTCTCTGTCAGGCAATTGGAGAATCTATTTCTCACCTATTTCTAAGCTTCCCTTTTTATCGTTAAATCTGGGATCATTGCAGGTTTGTGGAAGCACAAATTGGTCCATGACATGGATATTCAAATGAATATGTTTGGCAACATCATCTCTCTCTTTTATCCTCCTACACTATCTAAGCTCTTCCTTTAATAATTTTCCTAGGTATTTGAATAGCTTGTAATCGAGCTATCTTCTAAGATCATGCCTCTTCACCAAGGATCATTGTTGTTGAAGCAATGGTGATCCTCAATCATTTTCCACAAGATAAAGACACATGTAGGGTGCATGAAATTGTTGTTGAACAACCTGACATGTCAAAATAGTGGGCATACTTCGACAATGCCTCGGTCGTGTTGGCTGGTAACTACAGGGGATATTTTATTCTATAACTCTCTAATGACACCTATTTTCATGTGTTCATGGGTTTGGGTGTTGGATCGAATAATTAAGATAAACTTCTTTCTCGCAGGAACTGTCTTGCTTTTGCTTTAGAACAGGGTGCATTACATTTACAAATTTATGGATATTCTAAGCTTGTGGTCAACTAGTTGAATGACACTCAAACACGCAAGAATTTTCTTTTATCCCCTATTCTCTAGATGATGTTATATAGTTAAAAAAAATGTTCTCATATTTCTCTTATCAACATGTATACAAAGAACTAAACCAATGTGCAACTAGTCTCTCTAAAGAGGCACTAGACTTGGCTCAGCACTGTTATCAGATCACAAAGTTTTGTAGTGGCACTGTGTCTACATCTTCCTTCAACTGGTTCTCTGGTCCAATCTATGAACATTATTTTTAATATTCTCTCATGATTATGCGACCTTTTTCTATTTTGTTTTACTTTTTGCATTATGTATTTCCAGGACTATTGTTTTATTATGGCTATAAAATGAACAATTTTTGTATAAATACTAGACACTATATGCAATCACATGTTGGTGAGCTTCTTGGACTTCTGTATATTGGTTATCACAATTATTTATGACCCTTGACTGATATATTTATGCTTTTCTATGCTTGATGGTTTAAAAAATATGCATACACACATTAGTGTGTTAAATAATGTAATTATTATTATTATTAATAAAAATTATGGTTTTTACAGCCATTCTTGGTAATTAATAATCCTAAAAATGAACGATGCCTATGATACTTTTTTTTTTTTTTTCGCATGCGTAAGAGCCTAGCCCGAGCCTGCGCTGACCTAGCCGCTGCTGCCCCTGCAGATCCCTCTCTCGACAGCCTCCTGCTGCTAAGGCCAACCAGACCATGCAGCTCTCTGAGGAGGGAGATCCTCACTCTTCCACGCAACCAGGGAATGAAGAAAATGCAGAAGCCTTTGCATCTTTGATCACAGAGAATGGAGCTCCAAGGAACAGGCCAACAGTCAATAAATTTGTAAAGAAACTTGAAAGTATCCCAAAGATTTCTCTCCCTCCAGCACTTCCTAGAAGAGAAACCATCTCTCTGGTAGAACGCGGACTTGTTGGATAGTTCACAGGGCTATGACCTTCACCCAAATTAGTGCAAAAATGGGTGGAAAGAAACTGGAATGCAACCACACAAGGGAAGATAGCAATACGATTATGTTGAAGGGGATACTACACCTTTCTTTTTGAGACAAAGGAGGATAGAGATCTGATATTTAGAAACGGACCTTACTTCATGGACTCCAGAGGTTTATACCTAAACAGGTGGACGCCAGACTTTGATCCGGAGATGGATGTCCCAAATGTAGTGCCTGTGTGGGTCAGGCTCTCACATCTTCCTCTTCACTGCTGGGGAGATGAATCTGTAAAGGCTATAGGAAATGCAGTGGGCAAATATATTGACAGATGTGAGCCAAAAGACAACATGCATGCGTGCGCAAGAATATGTGTGGAAGTAGATCTCGGAAAAGGCCTCCCAGAGGCAATAAATATCAAGGTCGACCAGTGGACACACATTCAATAGCTGGACTACAAGAAAATACCATTTAAATGCAAGGTATGTCACGAGTATTTTCATTTTTCAAATAGGTGTCTTAAAAAAGTAGAGCATGAAAATGTAGAAGAGCAAGAACCTACATGTGAACAAGTGAAAAGGAAAAAACCTACCAATAAGTAGACCACATCAAATATCTATCAGTCCAAAGAAGCAAACAAAACAACCTCTCAACCTCCAGCGAAGGTTACTCCTCCTCATCACACAACTCCAAATCCTTTTGAGCCATTAGAAGACTCCTTTGATCCACCCTCTTCCAGATCCCCACCTTCAAATCCCATCTCTTTAGCTCTCATATCCTCCCCTAACCCTATATCCTCTCCACCTACTCCCTTAGTGGACCGCATTCTAACTAGAAACAAAGCCAAAGAAATCCCCCAAGCTTGGGATCAACAAAAAAAAGTGGGAAGGAAATCCAATAAAGAAATCAGAGACGAGGCAACAACAAAATAAATGACCCTAGGAACGCAACAGCCAATGGATTCATTCCTTGGGAAACAAACAGGAAGTCATGAAAAAACTTAGCAAAGAGGAAAGGGAGGACCACACCAACACAACAGTAAATAATGATAGTGGTCTCTTGGAATTTTCGCGGCCTTGGCACCTCCTTTAAAGTCAATGCAGCTCGAGACATTTTAGCCAAGGAACAACCAAACATATATATGATCCAAGAGACCAAACTAAACAAGTAAGAAAATAAAAAAATGATTCAAAAACTAAAAAATTATGAAGGAGTAGTGTTAGAAGCCACAGGAACATTAGGAGGAATCAACACCATTTGGGATAAAAGAAAATGGGAATTAATGACCCAAAAAATCAGCAGACACTGGATTCGAATAGAGGTTAGAAATCTCAATACAAAAGAACAGTATAGCATTATAAATGTGTACTCCCTAAATGACTATAGAGAGAAAGAACAATGCTGGAATTCAGTTAAAGAAGAAATAGTAGAGAGACAAAGTGGGAACTTAATCTTGGGAGGAGACTTAAATTTGATAAGGAATACAGAAGAAAAATTTGGCGGAATCTTCCACAATGATCCATCAAGAGAAGCTCTTGAAGGAATAATAGAAGAACACAAATTAATAGAAATTCCACTAAGCAATGGAAAATATACTTGGAACAACAAAAGAATAGGAAAAAACAACTTAAAATAAAGGTTGGACAAAATTCTTATTCATGAAAGCATAGCAGCTGCTTATACTCTTGTGAAAAGTAAAATTGTTCACAACTCAGCTTCAGATCACAAGCCGGTGGTGCTAACCTTGGGAAAGATGGAAAATCAAGGACCCCTTCCCTTTAGATATAATTCAATTTGGGACAGCAAGGAAGATTTTGGCAAACAAATAAAGGACAACTGGAAAAAAAGTGTCACAGGATCTCCCCAGTATGTTTGGGAAACTAAGCTAAAGAACCTAAGGATGCACTTAAAAAATTGGGCAAGAGAAAATGATCTCCGGGACAAAGCTAGGAAAATTGAATTGCAAAAAAAAATGGATAATCTTTGCAAGGAAAAAGAGAACAAGGAAGAAAGTAAGCAAGATCATAAACAAGAAAAGGAAATATATTTGGAAATATATAAGAAAAATAGGCAAGAAGAAGAGGAAAGCAGATTGCAATCAAGATGCCTTTGGCTCAAATCCGGAGACAAAAATACGACCTTCTTTCATAATGCAATGAAAATAAGGAGGTCAAAAAATCAGATTGATCAGATTCAAGTAAATGGTCAAGAAATAAAAGGAGTTGAAGAAATAAAAAATGCAGCCCATAAACACTTTAAAGAACTCCTATCAACAAGTGACCAACAGGCAACTAATGAAGAAATTTTGCAGCATATAAAAAAAAGTGACCAGCAAAACGGGGAATTAGACAAAGAAATTACTGAGGAAGAAGTCAAAGAAGCTGTGTGGAATCTCCACCCTGATAAGGCACTAGGTCCAGATGGGTTTACAATGGCCTTTTACAGACAACATTGGGAAATTATAAAAAAAAGATCTAATAAGAATGCTAAAAAATGCTTTCCAAAAAAAAATATTGGAGGAAATACAAAATCCTCCTTCCTAGCCCTCATTCCCAAAGAACCCAATCCTACAAATTTTAACAAATATAGGCCAATCTCCCTTTGCAACTCGTCTTATAAGATACTCACCAAAATTCTAGCAAACAGAATGAAAAAATTACTTCCGAAAATAATTTCAGAAAACCAAGGAGGATTTGTCCCCAAGAGGCAAATCACAGACAATGTGATAATTGTTCAGGAGGCTATTCATAGCAGTATCCAAAGAAAGGAGAGAGGAATGATTGTTAAGTTAGATATGGCTAATGCTTTTGATAGAGTTAACCATAACTTTCTTGCAACAACTCTCAAAAAGTTTGGCTTTTCAATAAATTTCATAGAGATTATCCAAGCATGTATATCAAATCCTTGGATAGCTCCATTAATCAATGGATGACCCAGTAAATTTTTCCAAAGCACACGAGGGCTGAGGCAAGGTTTTCCACTTTCTCCATTCTTGTACATCATCATGGCTAAATCGCTAATTGCTATGCTGGAAAATCAGAGAAAAGAGAATAAAATAACAGGGATCCAAATACCGAGAGGAGTCAAAGATATAAACCACTCTCTCTTTGCAGATGATACCCTCCTCATAGGTGGGGAATCCTGCATTATAGGAAGACAATTCAAAAAAGTCTTGGATGATTTTCTCCTAGGTTCAGGAGGAATTTTAAACAACTCCAAATGCAGAATTTATTGCTGGAATACCCCAAAAAAAACAATGCAACGTATTTCACAAATACTGGAAAAACTTTACAAATAAATTGGAGCCACTTCACTTATCTTGGGTTGCCCTTAGGAAAGGAAGTGGTAAAATCAGAAATCTGGAACAAGCAAGTGGAGAGAATGAGGGAAAAAATTCAAAATTGGGGAGTGATGTGGCTCAACCTAGCAGGAAGAGTGACATTGATTAAAGCACTTCTTTCGGCCTTGCCTGTATATCAGTATGCAATCATTATGGTTCCGGCAAGTGCCCAGAAGCAAATGGAACTGATAATTAGAAGCTTCCTCTGGCAAGGAGGAAAACAAGATAATAAAAAATTCAGCCTTGTTAGATGGGAGCAAGTTACTCTTCCCTATGAAAAAGGAGGTATAACAATACACCTACTAGGACTAATGAACATTGCTTTAGGGACAAAAATTATCTGGAGAATGATAAACGAGAACAGTCACTGGTGGGAAAAAGTTCTAACAATGAAATACTTAAATTTTCATAGAACAAAGCTGCTCACTGACACTATTCCAGACAAGCCATGCACGCAAATATGGAAATTGGCTAAAAGGATAATTCCTCTTATTAGAGATCAAATATCCAAAAATCCAGGGAATGGAAAAACAATTTCTATCTAGGAGGATAGAATAATGGGGAAAAACCCCTTAAATCAGCAACAAAATTTAAGAGGACTTCAGAGATGTATGGAAGAGCAAAGTTTTAACACTCTTCATTATATTTCGGATTACGATCAGAATAACTGGGTAATATGGAAAAGCTGGCTACACCACCAAGACTAAAAAGTAAGTGGGAAATTTTAAAAGTCCACCTGACAGGGGCCACACCCATCAACAAAGAAGAGTAGGATGACTTTGTTTGGGACCCAAATGGAGGGAATTACACAGTGAAATCGGGGTACAATCTCCTCCAAAAACTTCACAATCAAAATGATTGGAGTCTTTGGAAGGCAACTTGGAATTCAGAGAGTCTTCCCAAAATTAAAGTCTTCATGTGGACCCTTCTCAAAGGTAAAATTATTACCTCTGAAAATTAAAAAAAAAGGAATACAAGGGCCCTCAAAATGTGTCATGTGTCAAAAGGAGGAAGAAACAATCCAACATGTTTTCATAAACTGTATGATGGCGAGAGAGTGCTAGAAACAAGCAACAAGTCCTTTGGAAATAAACATAAATCCAACAATTCAGTTGACAACTCTTCATAAAAATTGGGATAAAAGCTACCCATATACAAAGAAAAAAAGGCAACAATAAATAGGATATGGAAATGTCTCCCTTCAATCCTGTGTTGGAAAATTTGGTTAGCCCAAAACAAATGCATTTTGAAAGAACAACAGCCAAATCTAGGCAAGATCCTAGCAAAAACTTGGAGCCAAGTTGCAGAGATAATAAGTGCAAATGGAATCTCAAAAATGGACCAGAACAATTTACAACAAGAAGAGAAAGACTAGTACAACAAAGCAATGTTAGAAAACAAAGCAAAAGTAGAAGCTATAGCAAAAAATAAATAACTTCACACAAACAAGAAATGGAAATTAAGATTGGAGGATAAAGAATTTGCAGAATGGATAAAATAACAGAAGAGACACATTCTTTTTTTTGATGGAGCTGCAAAAAATAACCCAAGTAAAGCAGGGGTAGGCTGAGTTATACTAGATCCAAATGGAAAAAAATAATAACCTATGAATGGAGCCTTGGAGAAATAAAAAACAACAGGGCTGAAGCATACAACCTCCTCCTAGGCACATGGATTTTAATAAAAAATGAAATCAAGGAACTTATAATAATAGGGGACTCAGCTATCATAATAGCCACATTGGATGCCAAAAGGGACTTCAAAAGCATAGCCATCAACAAAACCTATCAAAGGATCAGAACAACTTTTGAAAGTTTGGGAAAAATAACCAAAAAACATGTCCTGAGAAACCAAAATAAGGATGCAGATAACCATCCCAACACAGCAATTGACAGACCAGTTGGGATTGTCCAAGAGAATAATGAAGTTTATGAAGAAAGTATACCATGAACCCATCACCCAGTATGAGGATCAAGAAAGAAGATTTAGATCCGAAGAATATCACAAGAAATACTTCAGGGGGAAAAAAATAAAAAAGAAGAATCAAAACATCAATTCAAGAAGGAGACTGTATGAGGAAAACAAAGAATATATGTCAGCAGAGGTTCTCAAATGTAATCAACCATGCTCAGAGCGCACGATTCCCACAATCCAAAAACAGCTACACTATATGATGAATCAAGATCTCAACTGTCCTCCTCTCCTGGGCGAAGAAGGCATTAGTCATGTCATTCAATATTGCCTGGACTGTAATGGTATTGCAAGTAACAGTCAGGTCTCCACGTACACCTACGCAGGCTCCCAGGCGACCCGAGACAGTATGGCAACCAACAACAACAGGTTTCTCCTCAATAGAGACCAATAAATTAGGAACAAAATTCACAAAACACTGAAGAAATGCCGCAAAGTAAGAGTAAGGAGACAGATGAAGAAACATCGCACAGGAACTATTGGATCACGGTGATTAACGGTCGAGGATTGACTTCAATAGTAGTGGAAGAGGAACTCGGAGAAGCCTTCGCTGCTGTCGATGGTGGCAGATCTATGGTCTTCGGGTTCAAACTTGCTCGAAAGTTAGTCAAAGAGAAAAGGCGGGATTATAAGCAGGAATGGTATTTCGGGTTGAGTTTAAGCGGTAAGCGGTTTCAGGAGGGAACCACCTGATTCTACTCACCGTTGGACACGTAGCAAGCGGGGGGTGTGAGAATACCGCTTTATCGGGTGGGTATTCTCCGTGCGATTTTCCCACCCGAAATCCCTGATAGCCGTTGGATCTACGTGAGTGGATCGACGGAGGTGGTGTGACGTGCAAGTTGTTGGATCAGCGATTGGCGGTGTCCGTCAGATCTAACAGAGGAAAATCTATGGTGGAGATTAAGCCTATTAAAAGTAAGCATTGAAAGTCGTGCCAAGGCTTTGGAAAAGCGGAAATTGTTATTGCCCATGTGTTTGTGTTTCGTTCTTTTCGAGGATAGAGGTTTATGGTTAAGTCTGCTATATTAAGTGCGGGTTTGGTTTCCATGCGAGGCATAGGGAGTTCATGTCAAATTTTGGAAAGTTTTAGAACCATGACACTAGCACTCTAGTTCTGGAAGTTTATAGAAACAGGGTTGTAAAAGTAGTGGCGGGGACTACGCTCCCATTTTGCGCACTAATTTTGAACCAGCCCTCATCTGCTTGTACAAGGAACTAGCTTCCTTTCCCTTTTTTTTTTTTTTTTTTTCATTTTTTGCAATATATAAAAAGTAGCCAACTGTGTTAAAAAAAAAAAAAAAAATAAAAAAAAAAAAAAAAAAAAAAAAAAAAAAAAAAAAAATAAAAATTTATGGTTTTTGGGGTGCCAGGAGGGGGAGGGATTCTCATTAATCCGAAAGGAATTATAGAAGATAAATATGCTTCGGTTCTGGGAATGAAGGCAAATAATAAAGCGAAGGCTTATGGGTTGTTCGCCGGGCTCTCTCTGGCCCAAAAAAATGGAATACAGGATATGCAAATCCTTGGGGATTCCATGTTGATTATAAAGCATATGAACTACAACTACGCTGCTCAAAACATTAAATTGAACCAAATTATCAAGAGAACTTAGGGAATGATACCTCTCTTTGAACAAGTTAAATTTTTCCATATCCTAAGAGTTAATAATAAGGAAGCTGACAAGCAAGACAATTTTGCCTATAGTATGAAAGAAGAAATCAACTAGGTAAATTGCATTGTGGGAATGGTTGTTATTAATCTCTAACTTTTGATAGTTAAGTGTGATACTTGTAGGAGAAAGAGTTATAAAAGGATAGAATGCATGGAGTTTATTTTCCCTTTCTCCCCAAGCTTGACTCCCTTCCCCCCCTTCTTACCCTTTCTTCCCCTCTTCCTATCCTCCTCCCCCCCCCGACTGCCTCCCTCCCTTCCACCTCATCCTCCTCTTCTCCCTTCACCTTTCGCCTCAACCACCTTGGCAGTCATTTCTCCATCCCCCTCTATCCTTTTTTCCTCGCCCTTGTCCCATCAACATTCATATCCCCTGGCCCCTCTTCCTGCCTCGTTGTTCCCCTGACGTTTGGCCTACGATGCAATGTGACTGTTTTCCTTGGGTTGGTGCTCCACTTAGAATATGGAGAAATTTACACTTGGGAAGCCTGGTAATTAATCCTTGTATCAGTTGCGACATTCAACAAATTCGAGATGAAACCATGTGAAATTATGGTGAGTGCGAGTAGAAATTAATCCATATAGTATGGGGTGATTATTTCGTGCAAGGAAGGCTAGTGTTGGAAAAGCTAGTGGTCGTTTCCATGAACAAAGGAATTATGGAAGAACATAAGGATTTAAGAAGAATGAGTACTACTCAACTACTCTGCTTCAGGATCTGCTCCATCACCTTCCACATAAGAAGCAGTAATGGTAAGATCTTTTGTTGCAAGAATTGGTTTGCTGTGGTCCTAAGGGCTTCCAGCGTAAGGACCTAGTGGCTGGGTCAAGGAATTCTAGGTAGTCAAGGTAGTAACAGAGTCTGTGTAATTTTCACAGTGGTGGTTTTATAGGGTAGTCATGGGAAGGAATTGGTCACTGCAGAGGGTGGCATAATTACATATTTACGCAAGAAGGAGTTTTCTGAATTGGTCGACACTGAAGGTGGTGTAATAGAGTTTGGGAGTGAAAATTGGCTATTGTTGGAAGTCAGTTACTTAAGTGCAACAAGTCCTCTCTTGGTTATGTTATCCTGTGCAGTCTTACAGAAGTGTAGTAAGTCCTCTCTTGGTTGGGTTGTCCTTTTTCTCTATGTGTGTTGCAGTTATGGTCACCTCATCGCGGTCATTATGGAAGCTTTGAGTATAGCAAAGGAGGATAGCTCGGTGTCAAGTTCATGGGGCTGCCACTGGCCTCGTTCAGGTATAACATCTGGATGCAATGTGAATGATTGAGGGAAGTTTCACCATGCTTGCGGTGTCTGCGACAAAGAGCATATGGAAATAAAAGAAGGTCTGGCGATCATCCAAAGATGCATTCATCAACAACAAAAGGAGACTCTCAAAATGCAAGAGCAACAATTGGAAAAAAATGAGAGAATTCGTTAACTGGAAGATGAATTTGATGCTTTGCGTCTGCAAATTGGGCATCTTCATCTCAAGGTAGTAGAGAAAGCCCGAGGTCGGATGAAGAAAATACAGGAATTGATCTGAACAGCCCAACATCAATGAAGGAGTAGACAGTGTCAAGTGCCTCAATTTTTTCCTATTTTCTAATGTCAAATATAAATGTAAATATTGTTGAGCTAGTTCTGTAGGATTTGTAATAATAGTCAAGTAGTCAGGGAGAATCTTGTAATTTTGGGAAAGAAAAAATTGGGCTTGGTAGAACATAATGCAAATTATGATGCCCATAGGTGGCTTTCAACTATTTTTGGAAATCTCTAGGCTTTTGGCCGCATACGGGTGCGAATCAATACAAAATTCCTACTATTTTCGATTAAAAGATAAATAAAATTTATGGTTTTTTCTTTCTCAAAAAACAACAACAACATCTTTACCATATTGGGTTGGAGAGCTCCTCTGGACGCAACAATAAGAACCTTTCTATTAGTTGTAGTTCTTACTTCTTTCTCTTAAAGAAAGAATTGCAAACTTATAACCCCGTTATAGGGGTTTGGGAATGGGAATTGGAGAAGATTGTGTTGAGTGCATTTTTCTCTAGGTATTTATCTCTAGGTATTTGTCCAATATAAAAATAATTTCATAATTTTAGACCTCGACAAATATTATAAATTTTAAAAGAAAACAAATAATTACTAAAACAAAATAATTACTTTAAGAAAACGAAGAACACAAAAAGACTTCCAACTAGAATGTCCCTTAAAATTACAAAGTAACAACATATATAAAATCATAACCTAATATAAACATGAAATATTTCATCTAGTGTGAAGAGGGGTGAACAACGAAGAATGAAACAATGAAGATACACCATATAAATAAAAAGATTAACAAATAATTATCACATAAAAAAATAATCAAATATATATTAAAATTAATAATTAAATTTCTATATGGATATTTTAATCTATTTTGATAACGAAAATGAAACTGAACAAGGCCACATAGCTAGCATTATTTTCGCTTAGTTTAATTATTGAACTTTGAAAGGTATGAACCAACTCCCACATTTGAAGAAGGGCTATAAAGTAACTACTCTTGCTTAGAATAAATATGGTTAATTTAAAGTAAAAAAGAAGAAGAGAAAGAGTAAATATATACATATTCGATTACTATACTTTCTAAATATAGCCTTGAAATGTACCCTAGTCAAATATTTTGGGTTTTCTATAGGGTTACAATCTTTATTGTTCATGTTGTTAATTTGTTGTATTATTACAAATCTTTGTGCTTTCAATTCTAATGCATTTTTTAGGTGGTATATGCAATGATGGAAAATAAATTTTCACGCGTAAATGATCAACCATATTAGTCAAAGTTAGCTTGATGAGGAGCCTTAGAAATTTCAATTATTGATCCATAGTATATATATATATATATATATATATATATATATATATATATATATATATATATATATATATATATTAAGTTAGAATTACGTTAAGGCCAATTTCAAATGTTAAATAACCATTTACATTATTAAGGTTTTATAATTAACTTTGGTTTCTAACCATTGGTTTGTTAAAGAACTTATTATCCCTTGAGCATTTTTGTAGAAGTGTGGGGATGCAAGTCAATATCAACAAAACGAAAGTAGTGGACTTCTCTAAGAAAAGAAAGCAAAACGAAAGTAGTGGTCTTCTCTAAGAAAAGAAAACATAACCAGCGTAAGTTCTATTTTGAAGGCAACATTCTGGAAGACGTTGCGATTACAAATACCTCAGAATTGACTTCAACAAAATTCTAAGCTAGAATGGTTGTAGAAAGAAAAGAACTTTGGGGGGCTAGAAAGCATTTTATGTTTTTCAAAATAAGTGTAGAGAGACAGAGTTATGGGATTGGAAAACCACTCAAACTCTTTTTGGGCTAGTGATTCCGGTGATTCTCTATGGTTGTGAACTATGGGTCAGTAGTACATCTGACATGCAGTGGAGAAAAATTGAGAAAATTCAAAAGCGTTTGATTACAAACAAATTTAAGATTAAAAGTGCAGTTCCTTATGATATCTTGTTAAGTGAATTAGGGACTGCTCCTATTGAAGCAATTGCTATGGTGCGAGTCATGAGGTATGTAAAAAAAAAAGTTGAGCAAATGGAAGAGGGTAGATGGCCTAAGGTTGTCTTTAATGATAGATTGTGCAAGAGCAAAAAAACTTGGATGCAACAAAATAAAAAATGGTTTAGTAAATGGGGTATTTGCTTAAACGTGTGTCCCATAAACAACAAAGAGATAAAAACTTTTGTTATCGAAAAATTCCACAAGCATACTTGTGATAAGGAGTTAGGAAGAAAGAAAAATTACTATATTGAAGTGTTTAATCCCACTCATAGTCATCAACCAAAAGCATACATAGAGGCCAATATCTCTTGGAGAGCCAAAATTCTTATTGCTCAGTTAAGGACTAATTCTCATCAAATCCGTTGTGAAACATGGCGTTGGAAAGGCCAAAGGAAGTGTGGGAGGAAAGAGTATGCCTTTTTTTTTCTTCTGGAAAAGTGGAAACAGAAAAACATTTCATTTTAGAATGTGAGGCCTTCAAAGACAACAAGGAAAGTTATGTAGATACGCTGGCAACTAGCTCTTGAGATAATCTATTTAGCGAGGGGTTTGTGGAGAAGCTGAAAAGAGTATGCATTTTTTGTTGTTCTGGAAAAGTGGAAATAGAAAAACATTTCATTTTAGAATATGAGGCCTTCAAAGACAACAAGGAAAGTTATGTAGACATGCTGGCAACTAGCTCTTGAGATAATCTATTTAGCGAGGGGTTTGTGGAGACGCTGGGAGCATTTATTTTGAAGCTTCATAGAAAAAGGGTTGAATACATCAAGCAGATGAAGAAGCAATCTATCCCATAAGCTATCTTTAGCCTCGTGAACGTTAAAATAATTTCTTTCTTTCCTTCAAGGTTATAATTTGTAAAATTATTATTACATAATCCACTGTTATTTTGATCTACTCCCATATAACTCAAAATAAAAACTAAATGCCACCCTAGAGATTATATATATATATATATATATATATATATATATATATATATAAAATTCAATATAAAAAATTCAAAATAAAAAGTAAATGCCACACTATTCATCCCATCCAGTATCTTGCAACTCCTAAATGAGCAGGGTGTCTTTTTCTGGGGACAAGTCATTACCGACTGGAATGGAAATCTCCCAATCTGGAAAAAACCGGAAGAACTGGGCCTAACTGACCATTTGCAAGATGAATGGGTAAGGATTATCACTTCCATGAAACTTCTAGGCATTTGTAGAACAGGTTCCCAAGATAAAATTGTATGGTCCGGAAAAATGAATACTGAAAATATAGTAGTAGCAGATACATATCTGATTTTAACAAGGAAAGCAGTGAGGAATGAGGAGATTCACACCTTCCATGCTTTCTGGAAAACAAAAGCCCCAAATAAAATTATAATTTTTTCCTGGCTTGTTTTTCATAACAGAAATCTTGTCTGGGAAAACTTACAAAAAAGGAATTGGTATGGACCTGGTTTATGCTACATATGCAAAAACCACTCGGAGGGAAATGACCATATATTCTTACACTGCACTCCTACTACTTGGGTTTGGAAAAAACTGTCTTCACTTATCGACTTCCCTTATATACAACACACATGCATTAAAGAATCTTTTCAATGGTGGAGTAAATAGAAAACAGCCTGGAGAATCATACCTCTAGTCATGTTCTGGGAAATCTGGAAGTGGAGGAATAGAAGCATCTTTCATAACAGTATAGAAGATTTCTCCAAAATCTTAGATAAAATAATCATAAATCTCTCTTTATATTCTGCAAAACCTTTAATCACAAAAGAGGATTCCAAAATGAAGAAAGAATTACAATTAACTTATCCTATGGGTTTTTTTGATGGAGCAGCACAGGGAAACAAATGTGCTTGTGGCTTTTTGATTGCATTCAATGCTGAATTGACATACAGGGTGCATTGGAGCTGTGGAAGTGGTTCTAATACCAAAGCGGAAGCTGTAGCTCTCTGGGGTCTCCTATGGTTCAACAGCTTCCTGGGTATCCCACAGCTACAGATATATGGTGATTCCAAAATAATAATTGACAAAGTCTTGGGAAAGGCATCCATAAACAACCCCAGATTGCAAGGATGGATGGAAAGAATTGATCTTCAATGGAAAGCTCAAGATAGTTGCACAATACAGCACATTGGAAGACAATTTAATATGGAAGTAGACACTCTATCAAAAAAAGGCCTATAGACAAACATTGACAATTGGCATCTAGAGATTACATGGGAGCAGGCCACCTTCGACATGGGATGTTTTCCAAATCCGGGTTAAAGAACACTATGTTTTGCCACTTGAAACTGTCTTTTCTACTGTTTTTGTAAATTTTGTTAGATAAGTACATACTATTAAATCAATTTCAGGATAACTTTGAAGAGAAAGATCTCTCAAAATCACCCTATAAAAGCTGAAGTGTTGGAATTTTTTGTAAGCATATATACATATTTTTCTCTGTAAATTTTTTGGAAGGTTATCTGCCTGGCCACTGGGAAAAAACAGTGTCCTCTACGAGGAAGGCATGTACCTCCTCGTTAGATGGTGTCTTAATCTAAGTAAAAGCTCGTTTCTGATCTGATGGTACATATATTTCGTTTCAACTTTTTCACCTCTGACATGACTTATATGGAGCAGGTCTTTTGAAGACAGATTTATCTCAAATACAAGGATTTTTTTCTCCAATCTGGAATATGTTTCTTCAACTCAGCTTCAACTGAGGCATCTGATTCTCTTCAGTTTTTGCAACAGTTTTTTGTATTTTCTTACATACTACTAAACTGTAAATGCACTAATATCAGCGATACTGCCAGAATGGTTCTGTCTATTGTGAGAAGCAGGACCTAGGATCTTGTTTGAAGAGAAATAACTCTATCTTTTGTAATTTTGCCTATAGCGACAACAAATTAAACCATGGTTATAATGTACCTTTATGACATATATAATATATAATGCTTTTGTTTTTCTGAAAAATAAAATAAAATAAAGTGGAGAATAAAAACTTTCAGAGTTAGATAAAATGGAGTATGTTTACATGCATTGGATTGGAGACATCACAGATGTCGACACATATTTCAGAGCACAAGAAGGGAGTAGTCTATCCCGACGACAATTTCGCCTGGGAATTGTTGCGGACCGGAAAATACTCTATTAACGGTGACGATAAAACCCAAACAATTTACACTGGCTACAACGCCGCCGATCAACAAATCCGAATATGATGTTTTGTGGTCGATGACGACTGTTTCCACTCTGCCGTTAGTGTCACCTCTGTCGTTACATGAGGTAGATGGAGCTTTAAAGCTTATTACCTCCGCGACCATTTTAATTTTCAAAAAATTGCATTACCATGGGAATGTATTTATCCAGAGTTTGCAGTAGTCGGCCAAGAATCACGTCAAAATGGCAGATTCATACTTGTGAAATTTTGTGAAATATAAAAATTTGTTCCTTCCGTCGAGGTTTTGTGCGGTGCCTCTAACAAGTTTTTTTCATTGTTAAGCTCCATCTCCCATAACGACCGCTGACTATCTGGAATCTGTCTGCCGTCGAATCAGCTCCATCTGCCAACCGATTCCATTAATTCAGGAAACTATGTGCAGTTAAATTAATTTCTTGTTGGAGCTTTCTGAAGTGGTCCATTACTCCATCTGGAGTTCTCTACCTTGATCTGTGGAACACCTGACACATAGCCAACAGAAGCTTGATGGAAGCTTGGCTATATATTTATCTGTTTGGTCCCCAAGCTTGTATCTCAATCCCCTTCCGTTTTACACCATCAAGTTGAGAGAGCAGAGCCTGGAAGTACCTTCAGATTTTCTTATCTGCCTGTTTTGAAAGTGCCAAATAAGACTTGGGAACGATCTGCCTGTCTTTATATAATCTTTTCTTTTGGTTGCAGGCGTATTTCAAATCTTCTGAGAGGAAATACGAGTCAATGTTATTCAAAAGGCCGCATATCATTTTTGCAAAGCCTTCCTTAGTGATCTTGGGTTCTCCACTTGTCTCTTTTTCCAGCTTGTTCGCCACGAGTACAATCGGTTACCCAATTCAGCTATTTCACCCATCTTGGTCAATGCCCATTAAGTTCTAACTATTATGGCTTTTCATTTTAGAGGCCAAAGGGGTTCTTCGTTGTTTTATTTCTGCAACGCTGCCAATCCCTTCAGCTTGAAATCTGCTCAGATTGTCCTAAGCATTGTGCGCAACTGTTTTGGTTTTTTTGGGTATCCGATGAGCGTTTCAATGGCATTCTGATCCTTTAATGTGTTGAATAGATCCCACATTTTAGAGACTACTGGTTTTTGGTATTGTTTGTTTGTTTCAACAAGCAGCGGTACAATTTCAGACAGCCAGTTTTTAAGTTGCAATTGCGTTCATGGTGTTAATGTGCCCACATAGTGATCTACTGTTTTTCTGATTCGCTGAGTAGAAGTGGACTGCTTCAAGATCGGAGTGAGGTGCATCAATGGCTGGAGGTAAGCTTTCTTGGGCATCCAGTTTTTATGATTCTTTACAATAAGTAATTTTTTTTTAATTCCGCATTAATTTCAGATTTGGCATTGCTGAAATTCGATTGTTAATTAGAATCATTGTTGCATATGCTTACATTTGGTATCAGAGCCTTAATTTATCTCTGCCTTGATGTGTATAAATTTATAACTGTGCTCATATTTAATTTGCGTAAAACAGTGCTTTAATTTAATTTTAATTTTAATTTTATTTATCTTGTGAGCAAATAGCTTGTTTGCTTGTCTATGTTTGTTTGTTTTATAAACTTAAGGATGGAGCCTCAAGTCAAGCCAGCTAGCCTTCAAACTGCATTTGCTATGCAAGTGCAAAGTAGATCAATGTTGCTTCAGTCTATCTCCGGGTTTTGTTTATAAACTGAACAATCGATTTGCAGTCATTTACGGTAATGCTGACTGCTTTAACTTTAATTTTAATTTTATTTTGTGAGGAATTATTGCCGTCATTTATGGCAGTTTTTACAAGAAACAGTTATATGGAGTTTATTTAAAATGTCATTTTGACTTACTCCTTTCAGGAAACATTATTTTTTCTCTGGTTAAGTTTTGTTTATGCAATTTATGTAAGAAATAATGTCTAGTGATCCATATAATTTTAATTAATTAGAGAATAGCCACAGCATCTTTAATTAAATAAAATTATATATTATGATTGGTTAGATCACATAAAGATTATTTAGACATTAAATTGTAATTAATTAGACTAAATATAATAAATTTTATCCCACAAGAATTTTTATTATATTTATGTAATTAATTAGGATAAAATTTCATAACCTACCCACAGGAGTTATGAATTAATAGTTTTATCATAAAGTTCAAAACTATGAATAATTGAATCTGCTTGAATTAAAAATTTAGCCCACAGGCAATTTTTATGTCATTAGATTCAATTTTGAGCATGATTTACATTGGTAAAACATGAAATTTTATTAAGCCTCAATTTTAACATAAGCATGTGATTTTTAATTTTGATTTAGTTGTACAACCTGCAAATTTCTCTGAAATTCGTTGTGACATTCCCAAACTTAAGGGAGATAACTATAAGGTTTGGAAGGAGAGTGTTCTCCTTCATTTGGGGTGGATGGACATAGACTATGCTATTAGGAAAGATGAACCACCGACACTCACTAAT